>CM057471.1:81771318-83042818 GCA_030035585.1 Dugong dugon | reverse complement strand
TCTTTTGGCTGCCCACTGTATATTCAATATTATTCGCCAACACCATAATTCAAAGGCATCAATTCTTCTTCCGTTTTCCTTAGTCTTTGTCCAGCTTTCGCATGCATATTATGTGATTGAAAACACCATGGTTTGGGTCAGACATATCCTAGTCTTCAAGGTGACACCTTTCTTCTTAACACTTTAAAGAGGTCTTTTGCTGCAGATTTGTACAATGCAATGCGTCCTTTGATTTCTTGACTGCTGCTTCCATGGGTGTTGACTGTGGATTCAAGAAAAATAAAACCCTTGACAACTTGAACCTTTTCCCATTTATCATGCTGCTGCTTATTGGTCCGGTTGTGAGGATTTTTGTTTTCTTTATGTTGAGGTGCAATCCATACTGAAGACTGTGGTCTTTGATCTTCATCAGTAAGTGCTTCAAGTCTTCTTCACTTTCTGCAAGCAAGGTTGTGTCATCTTCATATCGCAGGTTGTTAATGAGTCTTCCTTCGATCGTGATGCTGCATTCTTCTTCATAGAGTCCAGCTTCTCTAATTATTTGCTCAGCATACAGATTGAATAGGTATAGTGAAAAGATACAACCCTGATGCGTACCTTTCCTGACTTTAAACCATGCGGTATCCCCTTATTCTGTTCAAACGACTGCTTCTTGATCTAGGTACAGGTTCCTCATGAGCACACTTCAGAGTTCTGGAATTCCCGTTCTTATCAATGTTATCCATAATTTGTTATGATCCACACAGTCGAATGCCTTTGCGTAGTCAATAAAACACAGGTAAACATCTTTCTGGTAATCTCTGCTTTCAGCCAGGATCCATTTGACATCAGCAATGATATCCCTGGTTCCACATCCTCTTTTGAATCTGGTTTCAATTTCTGACAGTTCCCTGTCAATGTAGTACTGCAGCTGCTTTTGAATGATCTTCAGCAAAATTTTACTTGCATGTGATATTAATGATATTGTTAGATAATTTCCACATTGGGTTGGATCACCTTTCTTTGGAATAGGCATAAATATGGATGTCATCCAGTTGGTTAGCCAGGTAGCTATCTTCCAAATTTCTTTTCATAGATGAGTAAGCACTTCCAGCGCTGCATCCATCTGCTGAAACATCTCGATTGGTATTCCATCAATTCCTGGAGCGTTGACCCATTGTAGACTCTAAAATTCTCAGCATAAACATCAATAACCTTGAGGTAAATATAAACAAAACCAGGGTATCATATTCACTTTAGGTCTATTATTAATCTTTGTCCCTTTTAAAGACTGAGGGGATTCAAGGACAAGCTGTTTCTGTGAGAGAAATGATTTGACAACATTATTTTCTAAACAACTCCTGCACCCCAAGTTCCATCCTGGGTTGTGTGGAGAGGCAAGGATGTGTCGAGAGTGTACATCAGAGATGGAGCAAAGAAAGAAAGGAAAGTTACAAAAGAAAAATACTTTAAGGATATTTCTGTTAAGTGAACAATTTAAAACATGCATAGATATTAGTTAGTGTCTCAGTTATCTAGTGCTGCTATAACAGAAATATCACAAGTGGGTGGCTTTAACAAACAGAACTTCATTTTCTCACAGTTTAGGAGGGGAGAAGCCTAAAATAAGGACACCAGCTCTAGGAGAAGGCTTTCTCCCTCTGTGGGTTCTTGGTGAAGGTCCTTGGCTCCTTGGTGATCTTCATGTGGAATGGCATCTATCTTCCCCCATCTTTGTTCCCTTAATCTGCTCCTTTCATATCTCAAAAGAGATTGTCTCAAGACATACCCTACACTAACAATGCATCATCAACATAACAAATAAAACCCATTCCCAAATAGGATTATAACCACAAGTATAGAAGTTAGGATTTATAACACATTTTTGGGGGACACAATTCAATTCATAACAGCTAACTTCACCTACAGATCCTTAACAAAACATATACAAATAATAGGGAATTAAATACTTATATGTTAAAAGAATGCAGAAAAAAAGAAATAAAAAAAATGGCAAGAAAGAATAAGAAAGGTTTCCTGATAGAGCTGTTTTATCTTAGATTTTGAAGGACTGAGAATTGAGAAGGATTTTAAGTATAGACACGCTGACACATCAATTTGGTACATGTTTAAGAATTCCCCTCAAAATAATGTAAATACAGATTGGGAAAAATTATGCATAAATAAAGGGCAGTTGAGAGAGAGAAAAACCTGTGAAAAGAATGATTTTTCATTTATTATATATTTCATCATCATATATGTTTGTGTCATGTATACAAATATATCTCATTCATAACTTAGATAATCAAGGTTGGTATTCCGTATCTTTTCTCTAGTTATAATACTTGCAATCGAAACAATTCTTGAGTTTAAACTATATTTTGCCCCTACTTACATGGAAGTTATTCATATTTTTGTAGATGACAAGATGGTTTCATTGACATAGACAAGACTTTCTCAATCTTAGTAATATTTATATTTTGGGCAAGATGATTCTTTGATTTGGGGACTGTCTTGTGTATTTTGGGAAGTTTTGAAGCTTCCCTGGCCTCTACCCATGATATGCCAGAAGCACACACCTCCCCCTCTTCCCCTGGGTAAGACAACCAAAAATGTTTCCAGACCTTGCCAAATGTACCTTGCAGGGTGAAAATCCTGCTGTATGAGAACCACTGACCTAAACCTCCAATAAAAAAATGTCGAGCTCATAGTAGTCTCTTGGAGTTTATTCTTCCATTGCCCATCATTACACTGAATCTGTGAGCCTGTAAAATCTTAGAATTATGAAGGTATGTGATAATCTAGCAGGGTATTATATGGGGAAAAAAATGCAGAATATATATCCCTTGCTTTCTAGGATGCTGAAATCCTTAAACCACCATATAGACGTGTGTGTGTACATATATGTATATGTACGTGTGTGTGTGTATATATATATATATATATATATATATATATATATATACACACACACATACATGAAGGAGCCCTGGTGGCACAGTGGTTACAGTGGTCGACTGCTAACCGAAAGGTTGGCGGTTTGAAACCACCAAAGGCTCCATGGGAGAAAGAGATTTACAGCCTTGGAAACTGCTAGCCAAAAGGTCGATAGTTTGAATCTACCAGACACTCCTTGGAAACCCTATGAGTTGAGTTTGACTGAGTTGAAATTGACTCGACGGCGATGAGTTTTGTGGATTATATACGTACATAACCCAAACTCGTTGTTGTCCAGTCAATCCTGACTCATAGCGATCCTGTTGGACAGAGTAGAGCCGCCCCATAGGGTTTCCAAGGAGCGGCTGGCGGATTCGAAATGCTGACCTTTTGGTTAGCAGCCAAACAATATATATATGCTCCACATACATATATATATATATATATATATATATGTATGCTCCACATACATATATATATATATATGCTCCATATACATATATATATATATATATGTTCCATATATATATACATATATATTTTATGATGATACTTTAACTTGACTTTGAAAATGAACTATATTCATGAAAGAATTCAGCTACCATCTTCTAGAAATCAGAAGAGACGGCACTGGGTGTGGTCTGGCCATTCAGAAACCCCACACAGAGCTACCAACTATATTTTAGCAGTTGTGAATGGCAGTATGTTTGATTAAAGTGCTCATTTATTCCTGAATTTGAAAGGAAACTAAGCAGGAATTGAGTGTTCAATCCAAGGGGCCAGATCTCTGCCTACTGTTTCTTCTTGGAATGATTCCAGGTAATATTTGCACATTTTAACAACTTTGGATTTGACTAGTTTAAATAATTAGAGGCTGGAGCCAACACTGCAAAAATATTTTCTCAAAATGAACAATGCAAGCCTGCCATCTATTTAAGAAAGAACATTTGCAGTTACGGCACCTGCAGCTCCTTCCTTGTTACATGATAAGCTTATTCTTTGGATTGTGCTAAAGATTTAATGCCACAGCTTCCCATGCATAGTGTCAGATATCAGGGATTCCTCATGCCTTCTGAACACTTCTAAGACAATGAAAGTTTCTGAAATAAGATATCGCTATTGTGTTATTTCCCTCACTTGCCATTCTTCACTGAAAGGGTAAACAGAGCGCTAAATGAATTGTAGCTATTAATTTCTTTATGAAAGAATAACACTGTAATCAGATCTGCATAACTTTATCATCTGAGATTCCTATTTTTCTTACGTATTCACACGTAGGCACTTAAAAGCTCTCATTTGCAAATACTCATTAAAAAAAGTATCAAATCCATCACTACATGAAGAATAAAATACGTAAAACCATCCTGGTTCTTTCTTCTTTTTTCTTTCATATGCCAATTGAAACATTATTTTTTAGGTATCTGCATATGCTTTCTAAAGTTCTATGCAACTGTTCAAATGTTGAAATTAAATAGAATAATCATTTGTGGTTTAAAAAAAAAAAAGGTAAAACAAACCTTTAGACCAAATGTGATGCATTATATTGACATAACAAATGTGGACATTAATTAAAGAGCAGCAGAATCCAGCAGAGAAGTTTGCCCTCCATCTGCTTGACCTGAGGTAATAACAATGTTCCTTTAACCCAAACTGACAGATTTTCTAGGGTTGGTCTTAGTCTCTAAAGTTGCTACGCCTGGTATGAATAAGCATATGTGTGACATCATCCATAAGATGCCACATGGAGTAAAATTAACCTTTTATTTTGTTTTGTTTTTAGATTTTTCTTCTTCATTCTGTCTTCCTCTTTGAGCTCTGTGTTAGTTGAAGCACTTCATACTTTCTTTAGCATACTGCCGTGGGCTTTCCAGTACAAAATACCTAGGCCCAATTTAGATTCCCAGGTTCAGATTGCTCAAATTTGCCAAAAGGAAATTACATAAAGCCACATCCTGTCAATACTAAGAACCAAAGTAGCAAAAGTAGAATACAGCATAGCAATTATTAAGATTAGTATCCAAACCAAATTTGAAAAGTTAAACCCATCTACATATTCTGTATAGAAGAAACGAACTTACAGAATTTTGTAAATAATAAATTAGTGGTATGGGGGACCTTATCCCAGAACTGTAACTTATATCTTTGAATCTGTTCATATCCAGTGTATATTAGTTAACCAACGGAACAGTTTACCTTTTCCATCTCATTACGGATCAAACATCAAACATTTTCCACTGGAGGCAGACACCCAGGAGGCGTTTTGCTTTGTCACAATACAGTATTCACAGCCTCCCTGATAGGAGCGCTAACTCTCTTGGTCGCCTTAAAGAGCAACAGCGTAGTTATTTGTTGTGCTTCTTTCTCTCCTCCCCTGGAATTGCTGCTTCACTGTAATAAGTAACATTCCTTCCAATTATCCAAGCTCTTCAAGTCCACAGAGCTGACCCCCATAACTTCAGAACAGACTTGCTGTTTAGAGTCATTAATCCAAAGATTATAAACACAGAGGGAGATTCATGGGAAAGGGATGAACTCATGGTTCCTGAAGAAAGACAATGGCACACACTGTATTCTTAGGCTGGTGTATGTGTGTGCATGCGTTTTGATTTTAAATCCTTCCTCTTCCCTGGGAGGGTTCCCCCACCCCTGGTTTTTTGAGCTGCCCTTGTCCTCTGGCTCGTTCTTGTTTGGGATGGTCAGCAGCATCAATTGCAGCTGGTGTGTCTGAATGGCCCAGCTTTTCACCACTTTTTGCCTGGACACCAGAAGGCAGAAAACTAATGAAGTAGCACATAAGTTGAGTAGAACAAACTAACAAGATTTTATCCAGTATCCACTGCCAGAATTGCCTGTTGTTAGCTGTCCTCTAGTTGGCCCCAACACGTGGTGACTCCATGTACAACTGAATAAAACATTGGCGGGTCCTGCACCACCTCCTTGATCCTCTATGCATCAGCCCATTATGAACCATAGGGCTTTCATGGGTTGATTTTCAGTAGATTGTCAGGCCTTTCTTCCTAGTCCATTTTAGGGTAGAAGCTCCACTGACACCTGTTCAGCATCATAGCAATACACAGGCCTTCACTGACAAAGGGGTTGTGTCTGCTCATAAGCTGCTTTGGCTGGAATTGAACATAGTTCTCCTGCATGGAAGGCAAGAATTCTACCATTGCATGTCCTGAAAAACAGTCTACTTTGTTTTAAAATTGGAAATTAAAATTAAGGGACGTTAGTGAGTCTGTGTAAGTCAGAATCTCTGAGATATATTTATATGAATTTGAGACATCAACACTTTGATTGTAGAGACCGTTTTGATGTTCTCAGTCTTTCTGTCTTCTTGAGTTCTACAGATACCTTTTTTTAAATATATAATCTCTGAAGGAAAAGAAGAAACTGCATAAAACAGACACGTATATTCTATACTGTTCTATTTATAAGCTAATGTAATAATTAGGAACCTTGAACTCTTTTTTTTTTTTTGTGAACTTGATATGCATCCAAGTCTTTCATCTTCACCAGAGATCTGATTAAATCTTCTGAGATCTTTTTGGAAGCTGAAGAGAAATAGTGTCCTGAATCTACGTGATTTTGACACTACATTACATAGGAAATTAAAGCATTCTTTTTGTTGCTGGAATTGGCTGTAGAACAGACAGCATTTCTCCCCCTTGGTCTGCAGCTCTGATGTCAATGTGAGCTAAAATATTCTCCCTTCTCTCTCCAACCTCTGCTGCTTGTGCCTGCCTTCTTATAAAGATTAGACTTTTGCTTAGCAAATGAAGGAAGGAATTAGTGATGCTCTCTCATTTCCTGTCTTCCCGCAGATGGTGATAAATTCAAATTCAGACTCCATTAAACCTGAGTAGAGAAACCCAGCAGGTGGCTGTACTAATGGAAAATCCTGGCTTTGGAATAATGGGAATTGCAACCGACAGCTCCTCTACACTACAAAAAAGATGATATATCCTTATTGACAGTGTTGCATTTGAGTCCAGAAGGCTGATCGGATAGTTCAAGCCTGGCACAACAGAAGCTAAAAGCCCCCTGGGTGTTTTCTTGGCCACACCGCTGTAATTTTTGTCATATGAACTTTCTATTACAATTCATTTTACAAATCTCATATAAGTTGGAGAGAGCAAGAGGAATGAAAGAGGGGGAAAGGAGGGGAACTTTATTTTGCCTAAAGGCATACTTTTATCCTTTTTTCTTGGTTTAAAGGACAAATAAAGGTTGACACACAATAGTATTTCCAGCCAATTCGGTTTTTTAATGCTGACATACTCGTCCCAAGTTCTTTTAGTGATCCTAGACAAGCTCATCTGAGGGAGTTTCTTTTTAAAAGATGCATAGATTGCCTCGGAGGTATAAGGCCTGATGTTTCACTAGAATTTTTGCAGAAGTCCTATATTTGTATGCACTTTTTTTTCTCCTTTTCTCTTTGCCCCATGATCCTTTTAAAACTCCAACATGGTATTTGTAAAAAGAAAAAAGGTTTGGTCACACTGATCTGAAAAAGCATCTGGGTGTTCAAATATTTAGAACCTCATATTTTCACTAAGCCTCCAAGTCTCTGAAAATATAACAAGGAGTTATCAAAATATTTCATTGTATTCACCATCTGTCAGTAGTTTAAAAATATTATATTAAGATTAATAACCATACTTTGCACTTACTCAATATAGCACGCTTCCTCTTTAGAACTGTTACAACTTTACAAAATTGAACTGAGTCATTGACACTTTTTCCCACAAACAATCTTTTGGGTAAAAAAAATAAAAAAATAAAAAACTGTGGGAAAAATAATGTAAAAAGACAGGTAAATGTTGGAGATAGGCTAAGGGAGTTTGCTTTAAATTCAGCACAATTTTGTTTCTTCAACCGGTTAATCCTACTCACTGTTCATTTTCCAACTTGTTGAGTGGTGTCTTAGTTATCTAGTGCTACCATAATAGAAGTACTACAAGCGGATGGCTTTGACAAACAGAAGTTTATTCTCTCACAGTCTAGCAGGCTAGAAGTCTGAATTCAGGGTGTCAGCTCCAGGGGAAGGCTTTTTTTCTCTGTTGGCTCCGGGGGAAGGTCCTTGTCATCAATCTTCCCCAGCTGAGGAGCTTCTCAGCGCTGGGACCCCAGGTCCAAAGGACAAGCTATTCTCCTGTCTCTTGCTTATTGGTGGTATAAGGTCCCCATGTCTCTCAGCTCAATTCTCTCTTTTATATCTCGAAGAGATTGGCTCAAGACACAGTCCAATCTTGTAGATTGAGTCCTGCCTCATTAACATAGCTGCCACTAATCCCATCTCATCAACATTGTAGAGATAGGATTTACAATCACACAATACTAGGAATCACGGCCTCACCAAGTTGACGGATATTTAGGGGGGGACACAATTCAGTCAATGACAAATGGGAAGTTCGTTTTAGCCAGCTAAATACTGAGGACATCCTACCTTCATTGCCTACAAGTTTAAAGCTTGGAAATATGTGTGTACCTGAAAAGTAGCCTACAGACTTTGTAGCACAAAGAAAGGAATCTCCAAACCTTTGAAAAGAGGAACACAGATCTGATGAGACCATAACAGAGAATGACTTCTATTGTTCCCATTTCCTTAACAAAGGTGAACTAGACATTGGTATATATACTTCCTTGCCATAAAGTTGCGTGTGTTGGTGTACGTGTTGTATGTGTATGCGTGTGTGTAAAGCCACAAGCATAGACTTCTCATTAGATGTGGGTTCCATCATTTCTAATTAATTCATTTGTCTTTGGTATGCAGTTCTGTATTAAAGAACTGGTCCAAATATTTTTGTTTTGTTGTTTGTAGATATCCCCACGTAATAGGTGGATATGATGCCATATCACATTGAAGAAAGGGCAAATTACAGGTAGAGAGCAGATCACAGAGAATGTTACTAGAAGAATAATTATTTATACCCCAACATGTTAGAGAAAAACAACAAAACACTGAACTCAAAAGACCTATGAAATACTGTTATAGTGAAATGTTGTCTTCATCATGTAAAAGCGCTAACTGAAATACACAGATTGTCAGCAACATTAAGGAAAACTCAGATTAGGTCATGAGGCAAATACAAGACAATTTTAATAGAGCTCCATGTTTATAGTATAGAGTCTACTACTGTTGCCTGTAGGCATGAATTGCTAGGGAAACAGATATGGAAAACTTAAAATGTCTGATGATACAAAAATATCATCAATCTCCACTTAAAAATAGCCGTGACATTTGACTGTTTAGCATGTTGCAAACGTTTAACACGTTCGTCTGCTAAGCAAAAGGCTAGAGGTTACAGTCCACTCAGGGGCACTTTGGAAGAAAGGCCTGGTGATCTACTTTCAAAAAATCAGCCACCAAAAACTCTGTGGAAAAGAGTTCTACCCTGACACACATGGGGCCACTATGAGCTGGAGTCAGCTTGAGGGCAACTGATCTGGTTTGGTTTGGTAGCATATTCTGAGTTCTGTTCATTATGTTATTTAAAACCTGCAGTAGCCTTTTAATATCGACATTTTGCAAAAGAATAAGCAGAGACTCAAACAATTCTGGTCAATTTCCCAAGATCACTTTGCTTGAATGGGGTATGCTGAGGTTTGAAGTCATGTCTGACTAGATCCGTATTGAAGTCTCAGATGTGGAAGTTAGTGGTTCTCAAAGTGTGGTTCTTGAACCACCAACATGAGAATTACCTGAAAATGTCCTTCCTTCCTTCCTTCTTCCTTTTTTTCTCTGTGTATGCTAGGCAATTGTGGGCTCTATAATCTGAAGACTGGTGTTCTTTTTTGGCTCTAAAATATTTTATTCACTTGCTCATTTGAAAACTTTGACCTCTGCCCCCATACACGTATTTACTTTTTTCTGTTCTGAATCCTGTAACTCCTACCATCATATCTGTGTATTTTTTAAATAAAATTCTATATTGCTTAACTTTTTATCTTATTTTCTATTGCATTGCCTTTTGCTCTTTATCAAGGGAAGTTCATTAACTTACTAATTCCTTATTTGAATATTTTATTTCATGGATCATATTTTTATTCTCCATTATTTTTATAATATATACCATTAACCTTAGCCTCGCCTTTTTGAAAACAAACAAAGAATAAATAGTTACTCAGATTTATTTAGGTGTGTATATCAGAGTTTATTTAAAAAAAATTTTTTTATTGTACTTTAAATGAAGGTTTACAGAGCAAATAGTTTCTCATTAAACAATCAATACACCTATTGTTATATGACATTGGTTAGCAACCCCATGACATGTCAACACTCTCCCTTCTCGACCTTGGAGGACCTATTTTTCTGGTGAAAATATATATAGCCAAAGTTACATCATTTTGAAAGTTTCTACATGTACAATTCAGTGACATCAATTACTTTTTCCAGTTGTGCTGCTATTCTCACTAACCTTTTCCAAATTATTCCATCACCATTATCTTCAACTCACTGCACCCTAGACTTCCCATCAAACCTTTTGACTTGTTGTTGTCAATTTGATCTTACATAGATAATTTTTTTTTTAACCTTAGATGAAGGTTTGCAGAACAAATAGTTTCTCATTAAACAGTTAGTACACAGATTGCCCTATGACAATGGTTAACAACCCCACAACAAGTCAACAATGTCCCTTCTCAGCCTTGGGTTCCCCATCACTAGCTTTTCTGTATATCAGAGTTTTGAAGGTGCCCCGGTGGTGCAAAGGTTAAGTGCTTGGCTAACCGAAAGATCTGTGGTTTGAACCCATCAACAGCTCCTTGGAGAAAAGATCTGGTGATCTGCACCCATGAACATGACAGCGTATGGGGCAGTTCCATTCTATTTCTATGATCATAATTGACTCGGCGGCACACTACGACAGCAATAACGACATCAGAGTTTTGGGATTATTGTTATTGTTAGATTTGGTTGTTGTCTTTTCAGTCAGTTTATCTGTTGTTTATCATGCCATTTTCTTCCATGGGCTAAATTTCCTCATGGCTTGGTGAGCACTTTTAATATATACATATTTTTAATAGAGACTAGATATCTCTATTAAACATCATGTTTGGTAAAGTAGAGGGTCAGTGGAAAAAAGGAAGACTCTCAACTAGATGGATTGACACAGTGGCTGCACCGATGGGCTCAAATATAGCAACAATTGTGAGGATGGCGCAGGACTGGTCAGTGTTTTGTTGTGTTGTACACAGGGTTGCTATGAGTCGGAACTGACTTGATGGCACCTCACAACAAATCCCACCCTAGTCTATCCATTTTATAAAAAGGTTGATTGCCACTCAGGTAAGTGATTTTATGTCCCACTGATTGGTTCTGATGCATGGTGTGAGTAGCCACACCTCAAAAGATATTTTATCATTCTTTTGCTTTTTGGAAAGAGTTATGAAAAGACTTCTCAAACATTTATTCTTTTGAAATTCTAAACTAAAAGAGAGTGAAAGATTGACTCATAAAGAGAATATTGTAAAATATATATTTTCTTCCTCCTGCCAAATTAGAGTTTATAAAAATTGTTATTATAATTTTATTTTGTATCCACGTATACATAATAAGTTGCAAAAGTCAGTTTTTTTCTTTCTTTCTTTGTTTTTAATCTTAGTTCTTCTGAATTGAAGTCCATTTTCTATTCAACACACTATGGCTGTCTCTCCTTTATTAGAAATGAATTCTCAATTTTTCCAATGCTTGATGCAAGATGACCTCATCATTTTCTGCCATGCTTTGCGGAGGTGCCGCTGAAATAGAAGCATAGAAGTCCAGAGATGAATAATATCATAACAGTGAAGAGATTCAGGGGAGTGCAGTTGGATAGAAATCAACAAATTAAATACTTCAACAAAGTTCTGTAAGACAGAAAATAGCTAAGAAAGTCACAGCCCAGAAAACTTCAGAGGACTGCAGAAGATCTGGGAGTCAGCACCCCAGTGAGTCATTGGTCTTAGAAGGCCAAGAGTGATAAATAAATTAAAGCAAAGGGGATTGATTGAAGATTTGAGTAAGTCTACTAATTAGCAACAAACTCTCCTAACTCTCGCCTGTAGAGAGTTCAGCCTATGACTCCAGGCCAAAATAAAGAAAACAAATACCTAAAATGTATATATATATATGTATTTATATATATTAACCAAAGTGAAAAAATAAAACAATCGCTCTTCCCTAAAAGTATTGAACAAGGTGTTTGAACTAATCATAGTCTTCTATTCTGAATATTGATGTGCCAGAATCAAGTTGTTTTTATTCAAAATTTGCTGTTGATGGGGTGAAATGGCAGCTACATAATGTCTACAGAAAACAAAGCTTAACTAGTTGACGTGCTCTACTTAACCTTAGCCCACAACATCCACAGTCAGAATATCTGTTTAAAGGAACAACCTCCTGAGAAAACAGACCTACTTACCCAGAAGCAGGAAAAATAAGCATCAGGAATCTGTGGTTGTTGTTAGGTGCCATTGAGTCAGTTCCCACTCACAGTGAAACTATATACTACAGAAAGAAATACTGCCTGGTCCTGTGCCATCCTCACAATCTTTCCTGTGCTTGAGCCCATCATTGCAGCTACTGTGTCTATCCATCTCATTGAGTCTTCCTCTTTTTCTCTGACCCTCTACTTTACCAAGCATGATGTCCTTCTCCAGGGACTAGTCCCTCCTGATAACATGTCCAAAGTAAGTGAGACAAAGTCTTGACATCCTCACTTCTGAAGAGCATTCTAGCTGTGCACTTCTTCCAGGATAGATTTGTTTGTTCTTCTGGCAGTCTATGTATATTCAATATCCCTCACCAACATCATAATACAAATGCATCAGTTCTTTTTTGGTCTTCCTTATTCACTGTCCAGCTTTCCCATGCATATGGGGTGATTGAAAATACCATTGCTTGGGCCAGACCCACCTTATTCCTCCCATTTTTGCTTTTTAACACTTTAAAGAGGTATTTTGCAGCAGGTTTGCCCAATGCAATACATCGTTTAATTTCTTAACTGACACTTCCATGGGGGTTGATTGTGGATCCAAGTAAATTTATCATGATGTTACTTATTTGTCCAGTTGTGAGGATTTCTGTTTTCTTTATATTGAGGTGTAATCCATACTGAAGGCCGTAGTCTTTGATCTTCATCAGTAAGTGCTTCAAGTCCTCTTCACTTTCAGCAAGCAAGGTGTGTCATCTGCATATTGCAGGTTGTTAATGACTCTTCTTCCAATCCTGATGCCTTGTTCTTTCTCATATAGTCCAGCTTTTCAGGTTATTTGCTCAGCATACAGACTGAATAAGTATGGTGAGAGGATACAATCCTGACACACACCTTTCCTGATTTTAAACCATGCAGTATCTGCTTGTTCTGTTGGAATGACTGCCTCCTGGTTTATGTACAGGTTCCTCACGAGCACAATTAAGTGTTCTGGAATTCCCATTCTTCGCAATGTTATCAGTAATTTGTTATGATCCTCATAGTAGAATGCCTTTGCATAGCCAGTGAAACACAGGTAAATATCTTTCTGGTATTCTCTGCTTTTAGCCAAGATCCATCTGACATCAGCAATGATATGCCTCATTCCATGTCCTCCTCCAAATCCAGCTTAAATTTCTGTCAGTTCCCTGTTGATGTACTGCTGTGACCATTTTTGAATTACCTTCAGCATAACTTCACTTGCATATAGTATTAATGATATTGTTTGATAATTTCCGCATTGGATCACATTTCTTTGGAAAAGGCACTTATATGGGTCTCTTGTTTGTATAGACAAATGAGCACTTCCAGCATTGCATTAGTTTGTTGAAACATCTCAGTTCATATTCTGTCAATTCCTGGAGCCTTGTTTTTTGCCAATGCCTTCAGTTCAGTTCTTGAACATATGCTACCTCGTGAAGTGATTGAGCGTTGACAATTCTTTTTCCTGTAGTGACTCTGTGTATTATTTCCACCTTCTTTTGATGCTTCCTCCGTCATTCAATACTTTGCCCATAGAATCCTTCAATATTGCAAACTTGAGACTTGATTTTTTTTCTTTGGTTCTTTCAGCTTCAGAAATGCCAAGTATGTTCTTCTCTTTTGGTTTTCTAACTCCAGGTCTTTGCACATTGATCATAATACTTTGCTTTGTCTTCTTGAGCCACCTTTTGAAATCTTTTGTTCAGCTCTTTTACTTTATCATTTCTTCCACTTGGTTTAGCTATTCTACATTCAAGAGCAAGTCTCAGAATCTCTTCTGACATCCTCTTTGGTATTTTCTTTCTTTCCTGTCTTTTTAATGATCTGCTTTCTTCATGTTTGATGTCTTTGATGTCATTACACAACTCGTTTGGTCTTTGCTCATTAGTGTTTAATGCTTCAAATCTAGTCTTGAGATGGTCTCTAAATTCAGGTGGGATATAGTCAAGCTTGTACTTTGACTTTCATGGTCTTGTTTTAATTTTCTTCAGCTTCACCTTGAACCTGCATATGAGTAATTGATGATCTGTTCCACATTCAGTCCCTGGCCTTGCTCTGATTGGTGATATTGAACTTCTCCATTGTCTGTTTCCACAAATGTAGTCAATTTGATTCCTGTGTATTCCATGTAGTCCATCAGGCAAGGTCTACATGTATAGTCGCCATTTTTGCTGTTGAAAAAATGTATTTGCAATGAAGAAGTCATTGGTCTTGCAAAATTCTATCATGCGATCTCCCACATCATGTCTATCACCAAGGCCTTAGTTTTCTAATTATTGATCCATCTTTATTTCCAACTTTCACATTCCAATCGCCAATAATTACTGATGCATTTTGATCGCATGTTTGATCAATTTCAGACTGCAGAAGTTGGTAAAAATCTTCAGTTTGTTCATTTTTGTCCTTAGTGGTTGGTGTGTAAATTTGAATAACAGTAATATTAACTGGTCTTCCTTGCACATGTAGGGATATTACCCCATCACTGACAGTGTTGTAATTCAGGATAGCTCTTGAAATGGTCTTTTTGATGATGAATGTGATGCTGTTCCTCTTCAATTTGTCATTCCAGGCACAGTAGACTAAAGGATTTTCTAATCCAGTCCATTTCAGCTCACTAATGCCTAGGATATCAAACTTCAAGTGTTTCATTTCAATTTTGTCGACTTCCAGTTTTCCTTGATTCATACTTTGTGCATTCCACATTCCGATTATTAATGGATGTTTTCAACTGTTTCTTCTCATTTTGAGTTGTATCTGACAGACTGACAGATGAGTGGTGGTGATCTGGCACAAGGTGGAATAGGCTATACAATTTCCAAGTATATGACATAAATATGTTGTTTTATGCAAATTTTGTTTCTATTTTATCTATACTAGGATGTGTACAAATGCACATACATGCACACAGATAAGTATTTGTACAAAAACTTTCACAGTCACATGCTTGTACATGTGTGTATTTCAAACTTTTTGAATTGCCTTACAATGCAAAATACATATGTTACTGTGGCCTGTGGATAAAGGCAAAAAGTTTGAGAAGCACTGCCTTGGTCTGTGTAGTACTGAAGGGAGTAAGAGACTACATATTTATTGGGTAACTACTATATGGATTCAACACTGTGCTTTATATACATTATCATATTTAAAACTCCCAATCCCCATTATGAGTTGTATATTTTTACCTTGATTTAGAAAACTAAGGAGGCTCAAAGACACATATGGACTCATTCTAAAAATGCAAATAATATGTAACACCTCTCGACTTAATCTGCATATGTACTGATGTCAAAACTCAATATTTTTGTTATATTTTTCCATTGTATTTGTCTGCATGTATTAGACCATTATTTGTTTCCATAATAAAAAAATGTTTAAAACACTCAAATTAAAATGTGAAATTATTTAGGGGATAATCTTCATGTCATATACACAGTATATTATGTAGTCTAAGGAAAAGATAGCATAAATCTATAGATTTTATCTGAGAAACCTGATGGCTGGTTTCACATCACACATTAGCTAGCTCAGGATATTCTTATGATTTCCTAAGAATTCCAGCAGTTTTCCTGAAATACATGTAATTGTGTAAGTTC
This sequence comes from Dugong dugon, assembly GCA_030035585.1. Classification (NCBI taxonomy): domain Eukaryota; kingdom Metazoa; phylum Chordata; class Mammalia; order Sirenia; family Dugongidae; genus Dugong; species Dugong dugon. The sequence goes on along the minus strand of CM057471.1, from coordinate 83,026,872 downwards.
ATCAAACAAAGTTTGAACCTTGGGACTAATTTTGATTGGTGGGAAATTTTTGTAAATATTTTTCTAATTACAGTAAGACTTAGAGAAAGCATTGAATCATTTGTTAGTCTCTTTTTAGCCATAAAAATCTTGATCCTAATTATAGAGTAATCTATGTAATCTCTTTAGACCCTGTGTGGCAAAAATGGTTGCTATTAACTAAAGGTTGGCAGTTCCAACCCACCCAGAGGCACCTTGGAAGTAAGCCATGGCTATCTGTTTCTGAAAGAGATCACATTCTTGAAAACACCATGGAGCAATTCTACTCTGCACACATGATGTTGCCATGAGTTGGAATAGATTCGATGGCATCTAACAACAACAACGAGGTAATCCTAGACTAGATAAGATATTATATGGATCGATATAGCTCTGCTCTAATTTCTATAATTTCTTAGGATATTTTAAGTATATTTTGCTTCTCGATGAAGCCAAGGTATGGTCTTGTTTTCCATAAACTGTCATGTGCCTTAGATAGGTATATTCATTGTCATAGATTGAATTATGTCCCCCCAGAAATGTGTATATCAATTTGACTGGGCCATGATTCCAAGTATTAGGTGGTTGTCCTCCATTTTGTGTTTGTAACTTTATGTTAAAGAGGATTAGGGTGGGAATGTAACACCTTTACCCAGGTCACATCCCTGATCCAATGTAAAGGGAGTTTCCCTGGGATGTGGCCTGCACCACCTTTATCTCTTAAGAGATAAAAAGGAAAGGAAAGCAAGCAGAGAGGGGGAAACTCATACCACCAAGAAAGCAGTGCCAGGAGCAGAGTGGGTCTTTTGGCCCTGGGTCCCTGCTCAGAGAAGATACTAGTCCAGGGGAAGATTGATGAGAAGTCTGACAGAGAGAGAAAGACTTCCCCTGGAGCTGATGCCCTGAATTTGGACTTTAAGCCTACTTTACTGTGAGGAAATAAACTTCTCTTTATTAAAGCCATCCACTTGTGGTATTTCTGTTACAGCAGTACTAGATGACTAAGACATTCTTGCTTTTTTTTTTTTTTAACCTTAAACATTTTTTGCTGGAAGACTTAATTATTATTTTTCGGGGTAAATGTGGAACAAAATGATTTTTTGGTGTGTGTGTTATCATGATATGTTTTATTTTATTTATTAAGCACCGTTCTTTATAACTTCTGAAGGTATGAATTTAAATAACATGAACTCTACTAAAAAAGGCAATTTAAACTCTTAAATTAATTATATTTGAAAAGTGCTTCATAAACTACAACGCACTTTTCTATACTCATTGTATATTATTTCTGAACCCCCACATGCATTACATATACAAGTGTAATTATTCCCATTTTACTGATGAAGAATCATAGCTATGACTGCCAGGAGATCCATAGTTTGTTATACTGTCTTTACAGGGATGGAAAGTTGAGGTGGGCCATAAAAGATAAGGTGACATTTTGACCATATCCATAAAGGAAAGAGAGATGTAAGTATTTCTCAAGTAAAAAACAGAAGGAATAATGACATAAGGCATAAGAATGCAAGACATTTATGGTAGGCAGAGTTCTGAAATGGGCCCAAGATTTCCGCCACCACCCACCAGTATAATCTGCTGATTATATAATACCCTATATAATCGGCTTGCCTTGAGTGTGGGAGGGATTTATGACTAACATGATTATCACTTCTGTGATTATGTCATGTTATATGGAAAAGAGATTTTGCAGATGTAATTAAGGTCCCTCATCAATACAGTATGAGTTAATAAAAAAGGAGTCTTTCCTGGATGGACCTGAACTAATCAGGCTAGTCACTAAAAGAGGTCAGAGAAATTAGAAGTGAGAGAAAATTTCCATGGTGTGGAGAGGGCCACTTGGCAGGGAATGTTGGGCGGCCTCTAATGGCTGAGGCTAGCTCCTGGTTGAAAGCCAGCAAGAAAGTGGAGACCTCAGTTCAACAACCACAAGGAAATGAATTTTGCCAATGACGAGTGAGCTTGTAAACAACTGTGAGTCTCAGATGAGAGTGCAGTCCCAGCCAATACCTTGATTTCAGTCTGGTGAGAGCATGAGTGGAAGGACCCTGTGAAATGTGCTAAACTCCACTCATGAAAATTGTAAGATTATAAACGTGTGTTGTTTAAGCCATTTAGTTTGTGATAATTTGTTAACATAGAAAGAGCAAACTGCTTAAAGCATTCGTAAACATGTGAAAGATGAATGTGGGAATAAACAAAGGAAATTGTAGAAAATAGGCTAGAATAGTTGGTTCAAATTAAATTATAAAGAATTTTATGTGAATGGCAAGGAATTTTAAATATATTTCCACCTAAATTCATAGGAAACCAACAAAATGTTCAAGGCTGAGAGTGGCAACACTGAATCTGTATTTTTAAAGTGAATTTCGTAGCTTTGTGGAGAATGTCCTAGAAAAAGTGGAGATAAGGAAAAGGTAGGCTAGTTGGGAAGTTGTTGTATCAATTCAGGACAGGATTAACAAAGACCTGGACTTGATCAGTTGCAGTGGTATGTAAAATAAATGCTGAATTCTACAGATTTTTATTGTAAGACTTAGAAGAATAGGAGTGAGAAACCAAGTCTTCAGCAGCAGGAATAAGAATGATGAGGAAAACATTGATGGGAATTTCCAGCAGGAAATCAGGAAAGGGTGAGATAAAAAGAGTTAGAAATAATACATATTAACAGGTATAAAATATTACGGTTCGTATAGAGTAGGCACTCAACAAGTGTAGCTGTGATTGATTCCCTTGTCAAGAGAAGAGGTAACTGTTACGGATTGAATTGTGTACCCCCCTCCCAAATATGTGTTAGACTCCTAATCCCTTTTCCTGTGGATGTAATACTCTTTGGAAATAGGATCTTCTTTGTTACGTTAATAATTAAATGGAGTCCTGGTGGCAAAGTGGTTAAGAACTTGGCTGCTAACCAAAGATCAACAGTTCAAATCCACCAGCCACTCCTTGGAAACCCTATGGGGCAGTTCTACTCTGTACTATGGGGTGACTATGAGTCGAAATTGACTCAGTGGCAGTGGTTGTTATGTTAATAAGGTCATACCAGTTTAGAGTACTTCATAAACCTAAGTACCTCCAAGTTATAAAAAGAGCAGATTAGACACAGATTGGGCCCTATACTGAGGACAATGTGAGGATTGTCAGGAGCCAAGGAATGTCTGGGGAAACTGACAAGAAAGGAACTGTCACCACCAAGACTGTGATTTGGAGTTTTAGCCTCCAGAACTGTGAGAAAACAAATTTCTGTTCTTTAAAACCACCCATTTTGTGATATTTGTGCTACAGCAGCACAAGGAAACCAAGACAGTAAATGTATGGAGGTTGTTACTGAAAGGCGAGTGCCAACCACAAACTGATTTTTCTAACTCCACTCTTCATGGGCTCTGGTTCCCACTGTCAACACTTTCTGGCTTATTTCTGTCCTCAATAAACTTCCAAACAGATAGCGTACATTGTCATCTCTTTTTTTTTTTTTCTTGCTCTCCCTTCCCTCACCTTTCAGTGTTGTTGTGCGCTGTGGAGTCTTTTCCCAGACAGAGCAGACCTGTCCCATAGAGTTTCCTAGCCTGTAATCTTTACCTGAGCATATTGCCAGGTCTTGTCTACTGTGGAGCCACTGGGTGGGTTTGAACCATCAACATTCTGGTTAGCAGATGAGCACTTAATCATTACACCACCAGGGGTCCTTTTAGGGCAACTTTCAGTAGGCTTTAGAATAAAGTCATTTTCTAGAGCTATGACTGGGTTCCAATTAAGACCACAAGAGACTTGGATTCCCCACAGCCATACTCTCATTTTGACTGGAGGGCTTGAATTGAGAAGTTGAATTGAGATCATCATTCTCTTCAGTCCCAATGCCTGCATCAGCCAATTTCTGTCTCACTTTATGCACATGAGCCTAAGGTCAGAAGGTGTTTTGAGTTTAGACTTTCTGCTCCAGGGATATATGGAGTCAAGTTCCTTCAGGCACAAAAAATGAATATGTGTGTATCAAATAATGTTGGAAGATATGGAAATATAAAAGAGTCTTTTAGTATCCTACGTGTACCATAACAACGGTGGCTTTAAAGAACAGAAATTTATTGTTTCACAGTTCTGAAGGCTGGGAGTTTGAATTCACGGCACAGCAGGGTCATGTTCTCTCTGTCTGTTCTAGGCGAAGATCTTTTCTGGTCTTTCCAGCTTCTAGTAGCACTGGATGGTTCTTGGCAGTCCTTGGCTTGTAGAGCATTTTCACATGGTGTCTTCTCCCTATGTATGACTATGTTTCTGTGTCTAGTCTCCCTTTTCTAAGACACCACTCAGAAGGAATAAGGACCCAACCTACTCTAGTATAACTTCCTTAACTTAACTGATAACATCTTCAGAGAAAGAACCTGTTTACAAACAAGGTTACAGTCATAGGTACAAGGTTAGGATTTCATCATCTCTTTTGTGGGGAGGCACAATTCAATCCATAACAAAGGTCAACAAAAGGAATTCACTGTGCAAACCACAAAAATACAAACATCATCCTCCCTCGATGACATGAGAATGGCTGCCTCTTCATCCATTACAACTTAGCCCCACTTCATTGTTCTTATGTTCTCGGTGAAGCTTAATATACCCAATCATGGATTCCCCACTGCTTCCTGACGGCACCCAATCCAGAGCAATACCCTGTGTGCTCTGTCTGTCTGTCTGAATTACACATGTAGACAAGCAGTATCTCAAACTTCCAGGCAGCCATAAGACTTCTAGGAATGAGACACACACACCCACTGGCATCAACCATTCCATGGGAGCTACATTCATCTGTGATGGAGCCAGACACAGGAGATGCTTACACAGTGTTGGCTAAGTGAAAGCCATTATTATTACTTATAGAGAAAGCAAATCATAAACAATAACAACAGATTCCCAAAGGGAAAATGCTTACCCTTACCCAAATTACCCATGTCCATTCACATGTCCCTGGGCAGGCACGCCGTGATTCATGGAAGATGCTGCATTCATGTCACCACTATCTCTGGCTACCATCATGCTGCCTGTGGGGTCTGCATGGCTCCCAAGTCTTCTACTCTGCTGCTGGGCCTCTGCTGCCAGCTCCCACCCTGCTAGTCTGGCCAGTGGGGGAGGCGTGCAAACACTGCATGGGGCACACTCAGGCCTCTCTTGCCTTGCACAAGCAGGTGTTACAACTCTTGGCTCTGCTGGCTGGCCTCATGCCCAGAGGAATCTGGCTTCACAGTGCTGTAGGAAAACCCCTTTCCAGGATCTTCTGAGGCAACCCTTGCACTGGGCACACTCAAGCCTCTGCCCTGCATGGACAGACGTTATAGCTCTTTTAGCTTGCCGGGAAGCCTCCTGCCTGAAGGTGCTCAGCTCTCACTCCACAGGCTGGCAAACCCACCACTGTCTCTCACTGTCTGGCACGGTCTTTAGTGTTATAGCTCTTTCTTCTGGGTCTCGAAGGTTCTCAGCGCAGGGATTCCGAGTCCTTCTTCCAAAAGACTTGCTCCACTCCAGACTCTTGTTGATAGTAGTGAGGTCCCCCTAAAACTCTATGCAGTTGGCCTTTATATATGCCTCCAACACCACCAAACCCCTTGCCGTTGAGCTGATTCTGACTCATAGCAACCCTATAGGACAGAGTAAAACTGCTCCATGGGGTTTCCAAGGCTGTAATCTCTACAGAAGACTGCCACATCTTTTTCTCACAGAGGGACCAGTGGGTTCTAACTGTTGACCTTTCAATTAGCGGCTGAGCTCATAACCAACACACCACCATGGCTCCTTTATATCAGCCTGCTTCTTGTCAATTTTAAGACATGGTCCTCCCAGCAAGACCACTATCTAACCAAACCCATCGGTAAACCATAAGTCACTCAATGTGCATAGCCCAGTCAATCATTTTATGAGAATTACAAGACCATTGCTAGGAAGGTCATATAAAAAGCAATTCATTACACTGCACTCTGCTTTCTTGAACCTCCAATAAAATCACCAGTTGTTGTTAAGTGTCATCAAGTCAATTTTCTACTCATAGCCTGATAATACCAAATCCTTTAATCAATCCCTTCTAACTCTTCACCAAGATGCCCCACAGTTCCCTGTGTTGTGAAGTTTTATTCATAGCAAGTAGTCCATAAACTCTATTTTTTCAGTGCCATGGGTGTTTTGGGTGGTCTTTGACTACAGGATATAAGACTATGATAAATAGTATATTGGTTAATGCACATAAAACATTTAGAACAACATCTGTTATACAGATAAGTTAAGCCATTATTACTATTTATAAACATAGACAAAATGCATCAAGCAATGTCAAGAGTCACATGTAGGTATTTTTATTTGATCATTTATTATGTTGTTATTGTTAGCTGCTGTGGATTTGGCCCCTGATTCATGGTGACCCATGCACAACAGAAAGAAATTCTGCCCAGTCCTATAGTATCCCCATGATCAGCTGCAGATCGGATCTCTGTGATCCATAAAGTTTTCATTGGTTGATTTTTGGAATTAGATCACCAGTTCTTTCTTCCTAGTCTGTCTTAGTCTGGACGCTCTGCTGAAACATGTTCAGCATCATAGCAACACAGGAGGAGTCACCATTGATGGATGAGTGATGGCTGAGCATGAGGTGCATTGACAGGAATCTAACCTGGGTCTCTCACATGGAAGGTGAGAATTCTACCACTGAACCACCAATGCCCCCTCTATCATTTATTATAAGGATTATCATTTCATTCACTTAACACATGTATATTGATTAGGCACCTTCTACATTTCAGACATTTCTATGTGTCCAGATAGTAGAAATGAATGTCTTCTGTCCTTTCATATTTAAGTGAGACCATAGATTTTTGTAGATTTTCAGTATTTACATTACCCAAATAGCCAGTCCTTGTAAACCACCTTCTGTACCATTACACACAAAGAATTACTCATCATCCTTGGCTTCGTATCTCTGTATTCACACTAAACAAAACTCTATTACATGACAGACACTACAGAAGTTATTAGAATAATAGAAGAAAATTATAGCTCTAAAATAAGATACAACTTAAAATTAGATATCAAGGACACTTATTTAAAAAAAAAGAAACCCTGGTGATGTAGTGGTTAAGAGCTATGGCTGCTAACCAAAAGGTCGGCAATTCTAATCCACCAGGCACTCCTTGGAAACCCTATGGTGCAGTTCTACTCTGTCGTATAGGTTTGCTATACTCAAAGGCAATTCTTGTCAGATATATCATTTAGTGGTATAATGACATAATGTCCCTGGTTTGCCATGAATTACCTAGTATATTCCTGTTGGCTGGGTATATTATAAATGGAGAACTTTCACTCTCAAATGTATTCTTGTTGGATAATAAATTATCCCCCCACTTAGTGGCTATCACTCACCCTGATGTCCTACCATATAGTTGGCTCCTCTCCTTCCATCTCTCCTCTCTTTGTTACAGGCACCACTAATGACTTAACAATTAAAAAGCAAGTGGTCACTCTTTTCCTTTATTACTCAGAACCATTTTATTCCTTTCTCTTGTCAACCTGACTTATCCAAAAGGTGTTTTACAAACAAAGGAATGGTTGTCTTCCTGAGATGACTTCTTCTTTTTTTTTTTTGCCATTTCCTAGGACAGAAGGTATAAATGGAAGCTAGTTTTTTGTTTTTATAAGTTTTTGTTTTGTTTGATAAGATTGGGATCATTCCACAACACTGTTTATAACAATTTTTATTCAATAATATATTGGTGTATTTTCATTTCAGTAATGTAATATAATAAAGACACATATACATGATCACTTTCTTGACTAATAGTCTACGGTATTACAGTAACATAATTTATTAGTCAATTTTTTTGCTATTTCAAGTACTGTTTCAATGATCATCTTTCTACAAATTTCTTTACATTATTTTCTTATTATTTTAGGAAAATCTCTATAGAAGTGGAATTTTGGAGTCAAAGAAAATGCACATTGAAGACTAGATACATACAATACATGTTGCCAAACTGTTCTACAGAGAACTTGTACCAATTATAGCCCCTTCAGTAGTGAATGTGACTTCCTGTCTTGCTTAGATTTAATTGCTATGTATCACTACCAATACTGGTTCTAAGAAATAATTTTAATATTTGCCAATGATAGAAAAATATAGTTGTCTGTATTTTTTCCTTATTAGAAATATGAACATTGACATATTTACTTACTACATGTTTCCACTTAAGTGACTTGCCTCATCTTGTTGCTTGAACTCGTTTTTATATTGCTGTGATTGTTTTTACATGTATTTTCTATACATAAGGAAATTAACACTTCTTCTTATATGTATAGCACATACTTCCCTCAATTTGTATAGTAATTATACTTAAGGTTTTGTGTAAGTATGTATTCTTTATTCATATGAAGTAAAATCTGTTGATCATTTAAAAATTATTATTGTTTTTTTTATGATTTCACTTCTCAGTTTCTATATCTAGGCCAATCTATTGGGGTTAAATTAGATGACGCCTGTGAAGGGTTTGACTTTTAGTGCTGGGAAATTTGTAAAGGCCCAATCAATAATAACTGATGTCACTCCTTTTAAAGTTTCTTCATCAAAATCGTGTATTTATTCAACCTTATTATTTTCCAGTATTTTAATGATTCTTGTTTGCGTTTTAAATCTTTAATTAGAATAGAATTTCTCTTCTTCTATGGCAATATTTTTTTTTATTGTCCTTTAAGTGAAAGTTTACAGTTCAAGTTAGTTTCACAAACAAAAATTCATATACACATTGTTACATGACCTTAGTTGCTCTCCCTGTAATGTGACAGCACACTCCTCCTTTCCACCCCGGATTTCCTGTGTCCGTTCAACAAGCTCCTGTGCCTTTTTGCCTTCTCATCTTGCCTCCAGACAGGAGCTGCCCATTTAGTCTCATGTATCTACTTAAGGTAAGAAGCACTCACTTCACAAGTATCATTTTAAGTCTTATAGGGCAGTCTAATCTTTGTCTGAAGAGTTGGCTTCAGGAATGGTTTCAGTTCTGGGCTAACAGAGAGTTTGGGGCCATGTCTTCCCTGGTCCCTCCAGTCTCAGTCAAACCATTAAGTCTAGTGTTTTTATGTGAATTTTAGTTCTGTACCACACTTTTCTCCTGCTCCCTCAGGGACTCTCTGTTGTGTTCCCTGTCAGGGCAGTCATTGGTGGAAGCCAGGCAACATCTAGTTCTTCTGGTCTCAGGCCAATGGAGTCTCTGGTTTGTGTGGTCCTTTCCATGTCTCGGGCTAATATTTTCCTTGTGTCTTTGGTGTTCTTCATTCTCCTTTGCTCCAGGTGGGTTGGGACCAATGGATGTATCTAAGATGGCCACTTACTAGCTTTTAAGACCCAGATGCCACTCACCAAAGTGGAATGCAGAACATTTTCTTAATAAACATTGTTACACCAAATGACCCAGAAATGAGACCCTAAAACCATGGTCCCCAGACCCCCACCCCTGCTACTCTGTCCCTCAAAGTATTTGGTTGTATTCAGGAAATTTCCTAGCTTTTGGTATAGTCCAGTTGTGCTGACTTTCCCTGTGTCGTGTGTTTTCCTTCCCTTCACCTAAGATAATTCGTATCTACTATCTAGTTAGTGAATACCCCCTCTCTCCCTCTCCACCCTCATAACCATCAAAGAATGTTTTCTTCTGTGTTTAAACCTTTTCTTGTGTTTTTATAATATACTCTCATACAATATTTGTCCTTTTGCGACTGACTAATTTCACTCAGCATAATGCCTTCCAGATTCATCCATGTTATGAGATGTTTCACAGATTCCTCATTGTTCTTTATTGTTGTGTAGTATTCCATAGTGTGATTATGCCATAATTTGTTTATCCATTCATCTGTTGATGGGCACCTAGGTTGTTTCCATGTTTTTGCTATTGTGAACAGTGCAGCAATGAACTTGGGTGTGTATATATCTGTTCGTGTGATGACTCTTATTTCTCTAGGATATATTCCAAGGAGTAGGATTGCTGGATCATATGGTACTTCTATTTCTAGCTGTTTAAGGAAGCACCAAATAAATTTCCAAAGTGGTTGTACCATTTTACATTCCCACTAGCAGTGAATAAGTGTTCCAGTCTCTCCACAACCTCTCCAACATTTATTACTTTGTGTTTTTTGGATTAATGCTAGGGTTAGGTAGTATCTAATTGTAGTTTTGATTTGTGTTCCTTTAATGGCTAATGATTGTGAGCATTTCCTCATGTATCTGGTAGGTGCCTAAACGTCTTCTTTGGTGAAGTGCCTGTTCATATCCTTTTCCCATTTTTTAGTTGGTTTATTTGTCTTTTTGTAGTTGAGGTTTTGCAGTGTCTTGTAGATTTTAGAGATTAGGTGCTGATTGGATTTGTCATACCCAAAAAAATTTTCCCAGTCAGTAGGTTCTCTTTTGACTCTTTTGGTGAAGTCTTTGTATGAGCAAGTGTTTGATTTTTAGGAGTTCCCAGTCATCTAGTTTCTCTTCTGGTGTTTGTGCATTGTTAGTAATGTTTTGTATTTGGTTTATGCCATGTATTAGGACTACTAGTATTGTCTCTATTTTTTCTTCCATGATCTTTATCATTTTAGATTTTATATTTAGGTCTGTGATCCATTTTGAGTTAGCTTCTGTGCGTGGTGTGAGCTATGGGTCTTCTTTCAGTTTTTTGCAGATGGATATCCAGTTATGCCGGCACCATTTGTTCAAGATACTGTCTTATCCCCAATTAACAGACTTTGGGCCTTTATCAAATATCAGCAGCACATAAGTGGATGAATTTACATCTAGAGTCTCAATTCTGTTCCATTGGTCTATGTATCTGTTGTTGCACCAGTACCAGGCTGTTTTGACTACTGTGGTGGTATAATAGGTTCTAAAATCAGGTAGTGTGAGGCCTCCCACCTTGTTCTTCTTCTTGAGTAATGCTTTACTTATTTGGGGCCTCTTCCCTTTGCATATGAAGTTGGTGATTTGTTTCTCCATCTCATTAAAAAATGCTCGTGTAATTTGGATCAGGATTGTGTTGCATCTGTAGATCACTTTGGGTAGAATTGACATTTTCACAATGTTGAGTCTTCCTATCCATGCGCAAGGTATGTTTTTCCACTTATGCAGGTCTCTTTTGGTTTCTTGAAGCAGTATCTTGTATTTTTCATTGTATAGGTGCTTTATGTCTCTGGTTAGATTTATTCCTAAGTATTTTATCTTCTTGGGGGCTATTGTAAATGGTATTGATTTGGCAATTTCATCTTCGAGGTTCTCTTTGTTGATGTAGAGGAATCCAACTGATTTTTGTATGTTTATCTTGTATCCTGATACTCTGCTGAAATCTTCTGTTAGTTCCAGCAGTTTTCTTGTGGATTATTTGGGGTTTTCTGTGTATAAAATCTTATCATCTGCAAGTAGAGATACTTTTCCATCTGCCATACCAATTTGGATGTCCTTTATTTCTTTTTCTAGCCTAATACCTCTGGCTAGGACCTCAGCACAATGTGAATAAGAGTGGTGATAAAAGGCATCCTTGTCTGGTTCCTGTTCTCAAGGGGAGTGCTTTCTCTGCATTTAAAATGATGTTGGCTGTTGGCTTTGCATAAATGTCCTTTATTTTGTTGAGGAATTTCCCTTTTATTCTTATTTCGCTGAGAGTTTTTATCATGAACAGGTGTTGGACATTGTCAGATGCCTTTTCTGCATGAATTGATAAGATCACGTGGTTATTGCCTTTTGTTTTATTTGTGTGATGGATTACATTGATTGTTTTTCTAATGTTGAACCATCCCTGCATACCTGGTATGAATCCCACTTGGTATCAGTGAATTATTTTCTTGATATGTTGTTGAACTCGATTGGCTAGAATTTTGTTGAGGATTTTTTGTGTCAATGATCATGAGGGATACTGGGCTGTAATTTTCTTTTTTCTTGGTGTCTTTACCTGGTTTTGGTATCAGGGTTATGCTGGCTTCATAGAATGGATTTGGGAGTATTTCATCCTTTTCTATACTCTGAAATACCTTCAGTAGGAGTGGTGTTAACTCTTCTCTGAAAGTTTCGTAGAATTCTCCAGTGAAACCCTCAGGGTCAGGGTTTTTTTTGTTGTTGTTGTTGGGAGTTTTTTAATCACCTTTTCTATCTCTTCTTTTGTTATGGGTTTATTTAGTTGTTTTACCTCTGTTTGTGTTAGTTTAGGTATGTAGTGTGTTTCTAGAAGTTTATTTCCTCTAGGTTTCCAAATTTGTTAAGGGTACAATTTTTCATTGTATTCTGTAATGATTCTTTTAATTTCATTTGGGTCTGTTGTGATATCACCCATCTCATTCTTGTACGGGTTATCTGCTTCCTCTCCTGTTTTTCTTTTGTCAGTTTGGCCAAAGGTTTATCAATTTTGTTGATATTTTCAAAGAACCTGCTTTTGGTCTTGTTAACTCTTTCAATTGTTTTTCTATTCTCTATTTCATTTAATTTGCTCTAATTTTTATTGTATGCTTTCTTCTGGTGCTTGAGGGCTTTTTTTTTGCTGCTCTCTTTCTACTTGTTCCAGTTGTAAGGTTAGTGATTTGATTTTGGTCCTTTCTTCTTTTTGGATGTGTGCATTTATTGCTATAAACTGACCTCTGAGCACTACTTTCTCTGTGTCCCAAAGGTTCTGGTAGTATGTGTTTTCATTCTAATTTGATTCTATGAATTTCTTTATTCCATCCTTAATTTCTTCTATAACCCAGTAGTTTTTGAGCAAGGTGTTGTTCGGTTTCCATGTGTCTGATTTTTCTTCCTTGCTTTTTGTGTTGTTGATTTATACTTTAATGGTTTTATGGTCAGAAAAGATGCTTTGTAATATTTCAATGCTTTGGATTCTGTTAAGGCTTGCTTTATGGCCTAATATGTGGTCTGTTCTGGAGAATGTTCCATGTGTGTTGGAAAAGAAAGTGTACTTGGCTACTGTTGGGTGTTCTGATTATGTCTATGAGATCAAGTTGGTTGATTGTTGCATTTAGATCTTCTGTGACTTTATTGAGCTTCTTTATGGATGCTCTGTCCTTCAGCAAAAGTTATGTGTTGAAGTCTCCTACTATTACTGTGGAGCTACCTATCTCTCTTTTCAGTGTTGTTAGAGTTTGCTTTATGTATTTTGGAGCCCTGTCATTGGGTGCATAAATATTTATTATGGTTTTGTCCTCCTGGTGTATTGACCCTTTTATCATTACATGGTGTCCATCCTTATCCTGTATGGTAGATTTTACTTTAAGGTCTATTTTGTTGGAGATTTATTTTGCCACTCTTGCTCTTTTTTTAAAAATTTCTTTTTATTGTTCTTTAGAAGAAGGTTTACAGAACAAATAGTTTCTCATTAAACAGTCAGTACACATATAGTTTCATGACATTGGTTTAACAACACCACGACATGTCAACACTCTCCCTTCTCAATCTTGGAGGACTTTTTTTTTTGGTGAAAATATACATAGCCAGAGTTACAGCATTTCAAAAATTTCTACAATTGAGTGACATCGATTACATTCTTCCAGTTGTGCCGCTATTCTCACTAACTTTTTCCAAATTACTCCATCACCATTATCTTCAACTCACTGCCCCCTAGGCTTCCCATCAAACCTTTTGAGTTGCTATTGTCAATTTGATCTCACATAGATAATTCTTTTTTTTTTTTTCCTTTGGTACCTTAGATGAAGGTTTACAGAACAAATTGTTTCTCTTTAAACAGTTAGCACACATATTGCCCTGTGACAATGGTTAACAAACCCACGACATGTCAACACTGTCCCTTCTCAACCTTGAGTTCCCTATTACCAGCTTTTCTGTCCCCTCCTGCCTTCTAGTCCTTGTCCCTGGACTGCTGTGCCTCATTAGTCCCAGTTTGTTTTATGGGGCTGTCCAATCCCTGGTTGAATAGTGAACCTCAGGAGTGACTTCACCACTGAGCAAAAAGGGTGCCCGGGAGCCACACTCTTGGGGTTTCTCCAGTCTGTCAGGCCAGTAAATCTGGTATTTTTCTGTGAGCTAGAATTTTGTTCTACATTCTTCTCCAGCTCTGCCAAGGACTCTCTGTTGTGATCCTGGTCAGAGCAGTTGGTGGTGGTAGCCGGGCACAATCTAGCTGTACTGGACTCAGTCTGGTGGAGGCCATGGTAGCTGTGGTCCATTAGTCCTTTGGACTAATCTTTTTCTCGTGTCTTGTTCTCTTCATTCTCCCTTGCTTCCGAAAGTGTGAGACCAGTGGAGTATCTTAGATGGCTGCTTACAGGCATTTAAGACCCCAGACACTACTCACCAAGGTAGAATGTAGAACATTGTCTTTATAAACTGTGTTATGCTAATTGAGCTAGATGTTTCACGAGACCATTGTCCCCACAACCCTAAGCCCAGAAATTCAGTCCCTGAGGGAGTTTGGATGTGTCTATAGAGCTTTCATAACCTTTCCTTGTACAAGTTGTGCTGGCTTCCCCAGTACTGTGTACTGTCTTACCGTCACCAAAGTTACCACTTATCTATTGTCTATTTAATTCCTCCCACACCCCTCCCACCCCTCATAACCAACAAAGATTGTTTCTTTTTGTGTGTAAACTTTTTCATGAGTTTTTACAGTAGAGGTCTCATACAATATTTGTCCTTTTGTGATTGACTGATTTCACTCAGCATAATGTCCTCCAGTTTCATCCATGTTATGAGATGCTTCACAGATTCATCATTGTTCTTTATCATTGCATAATATCCATTGTGTGTATGTACCATAGTTTGTTTATCCTTTCGTCTGTTGATGGGCATCTAGGTTGTTTCCATTGTTTTGCTATTGTGAACAATGCTGCAATGAACATGGGTGTGCATATGCCTAATTGCTAGGTTGTATGGTATTTCTAACTTTCTAAGGAAGTGCCATATCATTTTCCAAAATGGTTGTATCATTTTGCATTCCCACCAGTAGTGCATAAGAGTTCCAATCTCCCTGCAGCTTCTCCCAACATTTGTTATTTCCAGTGTTTTTGATTCGTGCCAGTAATGCCGGGGTTGAGACCATATCTCACTGTGGTTTTCATTTGCATTTCTCTAATGGCTAGTGATCGCAAGCATTTCCTCATGTGTCTGTTGACTGCTTGAATGTCTTCTTTGATGAAGTGTCTGTTCATTTTCTTTGCCAACTTTTTAATTGGATTATTTGTCTTTTTGTTGTAGAGGTGTTGGATTTTCTTGCAGATTTTAGAGATTAGACATTTGTCTGACTTGTAATGTCCAAAAAATTTTTCCCGGTCTGTAGCTTCTCTTTTTAGTCTTTTGGTGAAGTCTTTTGATGAGAATAAGTGTTTAATTTTTAGAATATCTCAGTTATCTAACTTATCTTCTGGATTTTGTGTGTTGTTGGTTATGGTTTGTATCCTGTAATTGCCGTGTATTAGGGCTTCTAGTGTTGATCCTATTTTTTCTTCTATGAACTGTAGAGTTTTGGGCTTTGTATTTAGGTCTTTGATCCACTTTGAATTAGTTTTTGTGTATGGTGTTATGTATGGGTCCCACTCCAATTTTTTGCGGATGGACATCCAGTTTTGCCAGCACCAATTGTTAAAAAGACTGTCTTTTCCTCATCTGATGGACTTTGGGCCTTTGTCAAAGATTAGGTGACTGTAGGTGGATGGATTTACATCTGGGTTCTCAATTCTGTTCCATTGGTCAATGTGTCTGTCATTGTACCAGTATCAGGCTATTTTGACTACCGTAGCTGTATAATAGGTTATGAGGTCAGGTAGTGCAAGTCCTCCTACTTTGTTCTTCTTCTTCAATAGAGCTTTACTTATCCGGGGCTTCTTCCATTTCCAAATAAAGTTAATGATTTGTTTTTCCATCTCTTTAAAGAATGTTTTGGCAATTGGATCAGGATTGCATTGTATTTGTCAATTGCTTTGGGTAGAATTGTCATTTTCACAATGTTGAGTTTACCTAACCGTATCTAGATTTATATCTGGTTGCTCTGTCCTGTGTTCAATCTTGGGCTGTTAACTGATGTTATCGATTTTCTAACTGGAGGACTCCTTTTAGTATTTCTAACAATTTTGGTTTGGTTTCTGCAAATGCCCTAAACTTCTGTTTATCTGAAAATGTCCTAATTTCACCATCATATTTGAGAGACAGTTTTTCTATCTATATAATTCATGGCTGGCAATTTTTTTCTTTCAAGGCTTTATATATGTCATCCCATTGCCTTCTTGCCTGTATGGTTTCTGCTGAGTAGTCCGAGCTTAGTCTTATTGACTCTCCTTTGTAGATGACTTTTCGTTTATCCCTAGCTGCTCTTAAAATTCTTTATCTTTGGTTTTGGCAAGTTTCCTTATATGTCTTAGAAACTTTTCTTTTGGGATCTACCTTGTGTGGGGTTCGATAAGCATCTTGGAGAGATATCTACTTATCTTTCATGATATCAGAGAAGTTTTCTGCCAACAAATCTTCAACAATTTTCTCTGTATTTTCTGTTGCTTCCCCCCACCCCCATTCTGTTACTCCAATCACTCGTAGGTTGTTCCTCTTGATAGATTCCCACATAATTCTTAGGGTTTCTTAAATTTTTTTAATTATTTTATCTGATTTTTCCTCAAATAAGTTGGTGTCCAGTGCTTTATCTTCATTCTCACTGATTCTGACTTCCATTGCCTCAATTCTGCTCCTATGACTTTCTATTAAGTTGTCTGACTCTGAAATTTTATTGTTAATCTTCTGGATTTCTGATTGCTGTCTCTATGGATTCTTGCAGCCTGTTAAATTTGTCATTGTGCTCTTCTATAATCTTCTTAAATTCCTCTATTGCTTTGTCTGTATGTTCCTTGGATTGTGCTGCATTTTGTCTGATTTCCTTCCTGATGTCTTGAAGAGCTCTGTATATTAATCTTTTGTATTCTACCTCCAGTAATTCCAAGAAGTTCTCTTCCTCTGGAAGATTTCCTGATTCTTTGTTTTGGTTGCTTACTGAAGCCATCATAGTCTGCCTCTTTGTGTGATTTGATTTTGACTGTTGTCTCCAACCCATCAGTAAGTTATTATATTTATTTATTTTATGTTTGCTTACTGTGTCCTAGCTTCTTGTTTTGTTTTGTTTTGACATGCCCAAATAGGTTGCTCATGTAAGCTAGTTTGATTAAGGGCACATTTGAGGCTCTAACATCCTGTCACCAGTTGGTTCGATCTATTACTAGGTATGTGAGCCCAGGAGTCCATTTATTTTTCTTGTATGGATTTAGCTCAGGTGTCCTGGTTGTCAGTCACCAAGTGTGTGGTGCAGGCTCTCACTTACAGTGCTAGATGGGCAGGGGTGATTGGAGTCACCACAGGTATCTGGCTGCAGTAGGGGGTCATGCACTGAGTATGGTAGGGGGCTGGTAGTTGCCCCTGAGTGTCTGGGAGGAAAGCATTTCCCTGTTCCCTAGAGTGCATAGGTGGGTGGGTTTTGCAGCTGGGCCATTGGCACCAAATGCTGTTGGGTGTAAGGACTGGGAGTCACCACTTATTCTTAGACCACTGTCACGGGTGTTTAGGTGGCGTGGGTGGAGCCACCAGTCCTCAGGCCCCTGATGTGGGTAGGTGAGGACCCTGCTTAATGGGCAGAGCAGTGTCAAATGTCACAAACCTGCCACTCCACCATATAGCTGACACAGTTGAAATTAGGCTTCAGGTATATACCTTGTTGTACTGTGCTAATGAAGGCCTATGCTGTTGATATGGGCCCACAAAGGTCTATGCAGGGATGAAAGCCATTCATAGTACGTGGACCCCTTATTCCTGTGCATGAGGAGCTGTGCCAGCCTGGAGTTCCCATCTTAGGGGAGCAGGCAGCTTATTTTTTCCTGTTTGTTAATCTGTTTCCTCTTCAAGGCTGGGAGAACAGCTCAGGGCCTGTGACGGGTGCTACTTCTGGCCCAGGGAACATGGCAATTGCTGAAACCAGTCAGAGACCCGGTGCAGAGCAGGGCAGGGACAGGTAAATGGGAGAGAAGTTCTTCCCAAATAGCGTGTTTTTCAAACCACATGGTAGGTTAGGCTCATGTACTTATCTGTTGTCAATCGAGTGCTGCTTTTCACTGGCTCTGGAGGCTTGAGTAGACCCTCCACTGCTCGGTTTCTTCTGATGTGGAAAATGTGTCCCGAATGCCACTGCTTGCCTCACCATGCACGCCAGCTAATCCAGCCTGCAGGGTCTGGCAACTTGTCACTGCTCCTGAACTGCCTCTCCCTCCCCCTGCCACTCAGTGCAATTCCTCAACTTTGCCTTTGATATTCAGGGCTCCTAAACTGTCCTATATAATTGATTCACTGTTTCTTCAGGTCTTTGTTGTAAGAGGGACCAAGGAAGCTTTGCCTATTCCACCATCTTGACCCTGCCTCCAGCAATAAATTTTTAATCTAAATTTATTTTCTTCATAAAGTCTTTTTGAAGAAGTTATATTTTTCCAAATTATTTGAAATGTTATTTTATAACAGACTACATACAATACATACACACAACAATTTTGCCTCTTTTTGTATTTTTTTATCTATAGCATCAATGTGTCTATTCTGGTGTCAGTATAACACCTTTAATTATCATAATGATCATATCTTGATAATAATGTCCCTGAGCAGCATCAACAGCTTGAGCTTGACTATACCATAAAGGTTGGTGGTTTGAACCCACCTAGCCACATCTCAGAAGAAAATGGCTGGAGATCTGCTTCCTTAAAGATTATAGCCAAGAAAACCTTATGGAACTCAGTTCTACTCTGTAACACATAGGGTTGTCATGGCTTGGAATTAACTTGATGGGAACAGGTTTTTTTGTTGTTTATTTTATCTTGATAATACTACATTTTTACCATTATCCTTCATTTTCAAAAATCCTTTGCCTTTTGGACAAGTTTATTCTTCAAGATATATTTTGGAATCATACCACTGAGTTTCAAATTAGTAATAACAACAACTGAACTATTTTTATTTTGATTGAAATACATGTCTTAGGCTGGGTTTTCTAGAGACGCAAAACCAGTAAAGTGCATACACACATACGTACATATACATATATATATATAGAGAGAGAGAGAGAGAGAGAGATTTATATCAAGGAAATAGCTCACACTGTTGTAGAGGCTGGAAAGTCCCAAGTGCCTTGGGTAGACTAGAGGCTTTTCCCAACTCACACAGCTTCAGGGGCTGGCAAACCCAAGATCAGCAGGTCAGACAACACAGCTCTGACTCACAGGCTGTGGAGACCAGTGAAATCCAGGATTGGCAGGCAAGGTGGCAGGTAATCTGCTAGCTCAAGTCCCAAGAACCAGACGTCAGACAAACAGGAGCCAGCTTCAGGATCCAGAGCAAGCAAAAGCCCACGAGCCTTTTCAGAAAGTCCACCTATGTTGGATGCAGGCCACACCCTCAAGGAAACTCCCTTCAACAGATTGATTTCTCACAGCAGATCCTATCATGGAGGTGACCACATTATATCAGATCTCATCACGGAGGTGATTATGTCATTATATGACTCCCAAAATACATCATAACTGCCAGACCACTGAGATCCATGGCCCAGCCAAGTCGACATACAACCTTAACCATCACAGCAACGAATAACAACAGTCTAAAAATGATAAGATGATCTATTATTGGTGAACAAAGAGGATTTTTAGAATTACATGTCATCAATAGTTTTCTATTGCTCCATAAAATAATTAGCCCCAAACCAGGTAGTTTAAAACAATAATCAACATTTATTATCTCACATAGTTTCTTTGAGTCAGGAATTCAGGAAGGATTTAGTTGGAAGTACTGATTCGAAGTCTCTGGTGAGGATGGTGGTCAGTGCTATAGTTATCTCAAAACTTGACTGGGGCTGGAGGTTCTGATTCTTGCTGTTGGCAGGAGGTCTCAGTTCCTTACCATGTGGACCTCTGCATATGGCTGATTGGATGCCCTCATACCATGGTGGCTAGCTTCCCCTCAGAATGAGTCATGCAAGAGAGAGCAAAGAGGAAGCTGCAATATCTGTTATGAACCAGCCTTGGAAGCCACCGTCTGATGTCTACGCATAATTTTATTGGTGTCACAGTTCGGCCCTATTCAACGTGGAAGAGGACTGCAGTGAGGCATGAATACCAGGAAGTGGGTCTCACGGGTGGCCATCTTGTAGACTGGCTACCACAGGTATGGTGCTGCAAATATAATGACTGGAATAACTGAAGTAAAGTTAGAAAGAGCCTAAGAGTAGAACTTCGTTGGGCAACAGAATGGATAGGAAGGTCCAGAAAACATCTTTGGGGAGCAATTGATTAAAATGTGCAAAAACGAGAGAATCATTTACAAGGACATCCCACATACTGAGGAAGAGAGCAGATTTTTGAATAAGACATTAAATGTCTGGGTCCTCTGGATCTCAGCTCACTGCCACCCACTAATTATAATGGTAACAACTGGAAATTCGAGGTCATTGGACAGTCACCTGGGCTGTCAGGTATTGGAACTGTGATTGGTCCTTCCACTGGCAGCTTCTACCAAAGTGTGTGATTATGAATGTTTGCTATGTCTTCTTGGCCTGGACTAGACCCTGTGGTCCTCTACTGCTGATGTAGCCGTGTCATAGCCCCTTTCCTGTCCCCCAGAACTTTCTTCATCACAGTGAATCCTCCATCTGCCCCTTGGCACAGGCTGTCCGTAGGAGACAGTAGGTGACATTACTTCACCTCTCATCCCGGGGCCATTTCTAACCTGTGGACTCTGGGCTCTGCCTTCTTCATCCCTCATGGGGACTCCAGAAATCCAAGAGGTTTGAGATTAAAGTCCTCTCAGTTTCTTCAGCCTGCACAGACCTTCTACCTCTGCTAAGAGGCTAATGGTTTTACTGGGGAGCATGGCTTAGCAGACAAAAATCTAGTAATTTTTTCAGATGGGAGTGAGAAGGCTGGTTCTGTTGGCAGAGGTGATTCAGTGGAATTCAGGGGCTCAATGTCCCCAGCTTCCTGATTATCTGCCCATATGTCCCCATCCCAGGTTTCAGGATACCATTTCTTCCCAATCAATGCCCTCACTTTAACTTCAGACACCACTCAAGGTTGGGAATTCAGTTGGCGTTGTAATTCAGACACTCTTACCATAAGACTCTGTGTTTAGTTTTTGGCAATATTAGTTCTGTTACTATGAGAAACAAGGCTTTATTCCAAGGCACAAGTGGAAACTCTGTGGTTGTTTATATTGCCCTTTTGCTTTGACTCTGACCCCCTGAGCTCATCTCTTTCTTTCACCAGTTTGTCTAGCAAAAGTAGAAACATCCAATCAGTTTCCTTATACTTCTATTATGACAAAATTGTAGAAAGATATCAAACATGTGATCACTCAGGTCCTCACCTCTCATCAACACCTAACCTATTGTTGGTGATATTTTGTGTATTTCTATTGTCACCTCACACCATGGATTAGCAGTTCCCTTTTTACTACTGGAAGCAGAATCGTCAAGATCTTTAAGACTAACCAGACTTGAAAACCAGTTTAGAAAATTCATCCTTACAATTTTGTTTCCCTAACCCCACTCTCAGTACCAAATTCTGTTTTAGTTATCTAGTGCTGCTATAACAGAAATAGCATAAGTGGGTGGCTTCAACAAACGAAGTTTATTCTGTTATAGTCTAGTAGGCTAGAAGTCCAAATTCAGGGTGTCAGCTCTAGGGGAAGGCTTTCTGTCTCTGCTGTTTCTAGAGGAAAGTTCTTGTCATCAATCTTCTCCTGGTCAAGGAGCTTCTCAGCACAGGGACCCCAGGTCCAAAGGACACACTATGCTCCCAGTGCTTCTTTCTTAGTGGTATGAGGTCACCATGCCTCTCTGCTCATTTCTCTATTTTATGTTTCAAAAGAGATTGGCTCAAGATGCAATCCAATCTTGTAGTTTGAATCCTGCCTCATTGGCAGAACTGCCACTAATCCTATCTCATCAACAGCATAGAGATAGGATTTACAACACATGAAAATCACATCAGATGACAAAATGGTGGACAATCACACAATACTGAGAATCATGGCCCAACCAAATTGATACACATATTTTTGGGTGACACAATTCAATCCATGACAGTGTATATTTTTAATGTATAAATTACTTTTTAGGAATTGATACTTTTCATAAAGAAATAAACGTATGTAATTTTTACTACAGATTTAACATTTGTCTTGAGAACTAAACAGGCTTTTAAAAATATGAGCTGGGCATTTCAGTAATATATTTTGATAGTCTATTTAAAATGTGACTCCAGCCAAAGTCTTGAATTTTAGACAAAAGAACAATTTCATTACTGAATAAATAATATCCCTTTTTTTTAAGAATCTTTATTTTCTTCTTAGAGGTACAAGTAACAAAGATTAATAAATCACAAAGTAATAAACCTACTAGAACACACAGCAAAGCAAAGTTTTAGACTTTATTAATTATGTATCCAAAAAAAGAAACTGTTATTTTGGGAAATGCAGTTTGTTATAAGTCTCTTATATAGCACTGCTCAAGAGAAAATACTTTTGGGGATAAAAAAAGGTTTAATAATTACACTAAAGGATTCAAAACTTACTAAAAAAGCAGTAGTAATGAAGACAGTGTGGTATTGACATAAGGATAGACAAAGATCAAAGCATCAGAACAGAAAATCTAGATTAGACTCACAAATATGCGGCTAATTGTTTTTTGACAAGAGTGTAAAGGTAATACACTAGAGGAAAGACAGTCTTTTCAACAAATGCAAAAAATGAACCATAGCCAAAAGTTTACTCAAAATGGATCATAAACGTAAATTTAAAAGCAAATAAATAGATAGGACATGAAAAGCAGAAACCATGAAAGAAAAAGAAATTAGACTTCATCAAAATTAAAATTTTGTGCTTTTTCAAAGACACTGTTTTAAATAAAACGTTAAAAGTAACCTCAGACAGAGAAAATATTGGCAAAACATAGATCTGATATAGTACTTGGGTACAGAATATATTTAGAAATGTCACGGTTGAATGATAAGAAAACAACTCAATTTAAAATGGAAGTGTTTGAAAAGATATCTCATCAAAGAAAAAAAAACTGATGACAAACAAGCACAAAAAATGATGCTCAACATCATTATTCATTAGAAAAATACAAATTGCAATGACGATGGCATTCCACTCCACACCTATTAGAATGGCTTATGAGGATAGGAAGCAATTCCCATACATTGCATGGAACTCTCATACATTGCCTATGGGGGGGGGGGGGGGGGGACAAAATATTCCAGTCACTTGGAAAAAAGGCTGTAAGTTTCTGAGAAAGTTAAACACATAAAACAAACATACTTATGACTCAATAATCTTGCTCCAAGGTATTTATCCAAGAAAAATAAAAACGCATGTCTGCATAAATACCTGTACACAAATGTTTATAGTGATTTTATTCATAACTGATGAAAACTGGAAACAACTCAAGCATTCATTAACTAGTGAACGAATAAATAAATTGAAATACTTCCACACAATGTGATACTGTTCAGCCATAAAAAGGAATAAACAGACAAAAAGGTAAATGCATCTCAACTCATCATGCTAAGTGAAAGAAGCCCACATAATAGTCCACATACTATAGGATTCCATTTTTTTGACATTCTGGAAAAGACAAACTTAAAGGGACAGAAATCTGATGAGTAGAAGCCAGGAGCTGAGAATAGGGGAAGTAGATTGAAAATAGGCACGAGGAAACTTTTTAGAGTGATGGAAATACATATCTTGGTATAGTGGAGGTTACACAATTTAGTATACGTAAAAATCAAAGAACTGTGCATTTTGGTGTATGTAAAATATACCTCAATAAACCTGGCTTTAAAAGGTGCAGGCTTTTGAGTTGGATTTGATATCCTGGCAACAGAAGCTACCGACGTTATAAGCATAGATGAGTTTCTTAACTCTTTGTCAAATCTTCCTGTACATAGCTCTATATTGGGACAAAATAATAGCACATACAAAGTGCTTGGCACAGAGCTTCCTTTCAAGTGTTAGTTATTATAAAGAGGATGTGGGGAATCATACTCCACATAGTGAGAGAGGAGTGGGAAATGGTAATGGGATAAGTTCATGTGTGCAAACATGACTCTTTCAAATGAACAGAAAAACCTATGCATCCCATCACTTCGAAGCTAAGTTTTTCTGATCATTTATTCCAATAGGAGATTCTCACAGCTTACAGAAAGTAATTGAAAAAGTTTCATTGCCAACACAGGAAAAAAATGTAAACTATAAATATATGTGTGTGTATTATATACAGTTTGTTAATTGGAGTGTGAAGGCAGTAGAAAGAGAGTGTGAGTAATAGGTGGCTTAAGCCAAATTTAGTTTAGTTATATCCTTGCTCTGCCAACGTACCTCCAGCTTAAATGGTAGCAACTGAAGCTGTTTCAGACTTAAATTGCTCCAAAGCATTATTCTTGTGCCAGTTGGGCTGAAATCTGGTGGTACTCTACTTCTGCAGCCAGATAGGCAGTATATTTTATGTTTTATTTATTTACAGCATCGCTTGAGGCATGCATAACTTCTTACGTACTTATAGAGCTAAAATCACAGACAATTTGTGAAGCAAACTTACATTGGGAAGTCAGCAGTTTACAATATAAAATACAGTTTTGCATAGACAAAGTTGTTAGAGAGACAGTGGTTAATTAAACATTCAGTCCCTCACAAGTCATTTGATTGCCACATAGAAGAACCAACACTAGAGGGCTTAACCCCTTTTTGTGATTTTGTTATGGGAAAATGTATTTCAAATTTGGTTCTGTGATTCCATAAACTTTCACCCAACTGCACCAAAGTCATGGTGAGAAGATCCTCTTCCCTTTGCTGAATCTAATAACAGCAAAGAAATGTTAGCTATTGATCACCTGTTCTAGAAACAGATCTGGGATACAGACCCAGATTCTCTGTGTATCACAAATTCATGTTTCTTGTCTGTTTGGTTGTTTTTCCACTATACCTTGCCATCTTTCTTTAATATAGTTTTCTTGTTCAAGAGAGGGGCAGTACATGGCTGAGGAGTGGATGTGATTGTTTTAAAAATCCAAGGAGTTGAACGTTTAGATATTGAACATGTCAACTATATGTGCATATACAAATATTTGTTTATAAATCAGTATTTAGTGACAACGAATTAAGAGCCCGAATGCCTGTGATGTGTCTACTCTTGTCCATAAATCATAAACAACTTGACCTAAGGGCCAAGCAATGGTTGGCATGAAATTTTTAAGAATAATTGCTCATTCAAAATCAACCAAGTATGAAACTCACATCCTTCTGAGATTTTAATGAAATCCACAGGGAGAAGTTATTCAAGTCATAAACACAGCTATCAATTAATATTTTAAGTAGTTTTAATTATAAAAGCAACATAGCCACACTAAAACCAAACAACCAAACCCCTTGCTGTTGAGTCAATTCTGACTCCTAGTGACCCTACAGGACAGGGGAGAACTGCCCCATAGGGTTTCCAAGGAGCAGCCAGTGGATTCTAACTGTTGTCCTTTGGGTTAGCAGCTTAATTCTTAACTACTATGCCACATAACAGACATTTTAAAAAATGAAGAGGAAACTGTTACCCAGAATCCCAGTCTCCTAAGAGGACAATTTTTTTTTTTTTTAGTTTAAGTTTATAGATTTTTTTTTTTTTAATTGTACTTCAGGTAAAGGTTTACAGAACAAATAGTTTCTAATGAAACAGTAGCACACATATTGTTTTATGACATTGGTTAACAACCCCATGACATGTCAACCCTCTCCCTTCTCGGCCTTTTTTTTTTTTTTTTTTTTTTGGTGAAACTAAACGTAGCCAAAGATACACCATTTCAAAAATTTCTACATGCACAGTTCAGTGACATCGACTACGCTCTTCCAATTGTGCTGCTATTCTCACTTTAGATGAAGGTTTACAGAACAAAATAGTTTCTCATTAAACAGTTAGTACACATGTTGCCCTATGACAATGGTTAACAACCTCACAACACATCAACACTATCGTTACTCAACCTTGGGTTCCCTATCACCAGTTTCCTTGTCCCCTTCTGCATTCTGGCCCTTGTCACTGGACTACTGTACCTCATTAGTCTCATTTGGTTATACAGGGCTATCCACTCCCAGGCTGAATGGTGAACCTCGGAGATAACTTCACCACTGAGCTAAAAGGGTGTCTGGGGACCATACTCTTGGGTTTCTCCAGTCTCCTTTAGGCCAGTAAATCTGGTCTTTTTTTTATGAGATAGAATTATCTTCTACATCCTTCTCCAGCTCTGTCCAGAACCCTCTGTTGTGATCCTGGTCAGAGCAGTCAGTGGTGGTAGCCGGGCACCATCTAGCTGTACTGGACTCAGTCCGGTGGAGGCCCTGGTAGCTGTGGACAATTAGTCCTTCGGACTAATCTTTTCCTTGTATCCTGTTCTTTGCATTCTCCCTTGCTCCCGAAGGGATGAGACCAGTGGAGTGTCTTAGATGGCCGCTCACAGGCTTTTAAGACCCCAGACACTACTCACCAAGGTAGAATGTAGAACACTGTCTTTATAAACTGTGTCATGCCAATTGAGCTAGATGTTCCCCGAGACCATGGTCCCCACAGCTAAGAGGACAAATTTTATTTTACAGGCTATTTAATATCTCTGCGGCTCTTGGAGAGTAGTTTCTCTTATAAAGTAAGAGATTCCTGATTTCTACAGGAGCGGCAAACTACTATCAATCAGTCCAATTCAACCCATTGCCTATTTTAGTGCAGCCCACAAGCTAAGAATTTTTACATTTTAAATGATTGAAAATCAAAAGAAGAATGTTATTTCATGACACATGAAAACTATATAAAATTCAAGTTTCAGTGTCCACAAATAAAATTTTACTGGGACAGAGCCACACTTATTCATTTATGTTTGGTCTATGGTTGTTTTCATACTACACAGGGCTGGGACTAGGGTAAGCGAGTGACGCTCGCCTTGGACATAGAATTTAATGGGGTACTAAAAACTCAGTAATTAAGATAAATAATATGCAATATTAAAAATAAAGACAATGCCAAAAGATCCATGATGAACAAAATATCGGAGCTCTGGTGGCAAAGTGGTTAAGGGCTTGGCTGCTAACCAAAAGTTCTGCAGTTCGAATCCACCAGTTGCTCCTTGTAAAGCCCATGGGGCAGTTCTATGGTCGCTATGAGTTGTAATAGACTTGATGGCAATGGGTTTGATTCTTGGTTTTTGAACAGAGTATGAACATTTTTTAAAAGATAGTCTCAGCAGAGCTGAACATCTGCTATCAAGAATGTATAGTCTGTAAAACATAATTATCAACTGGCCCTTTACCAGAAGAGTTTGCTCACTCTTCAGCTACAGAATGTAGACCCTAGTACTGCTTTCATATTTTCACCGAGGTTTTCTTCTACAGAATGAGATACGTATTGGTAAAGTGTTGTGTGGTTAAGATGTTCCTTGTCAAAAGATCTTTTTTGAATCAGAAAAAAAGAAAAAAAGCAGAGTAAACTATGTCTGGTCAATATTATGGTAGGCATTAACTCCTTGCATTCTTACTATGACTTTCTTTTTTTTTTTAAAGGTATTTGTCTAGTTGCCCAGAAGAAATTCTGTGTGAAAAGTTGACTCTATCTAATATGACACCAAATAAAATGCAGGGATGAGGGTGGCATGGACGTTTAATCAGACAATTACTCATCCAGATGTTAGTAAAAATTGGGTGCTTTTAATTTTTTTTTTTTTTAACTTTTCATTTTATGTTTGGTATCGAGTACCCTCCACTGTAAACTCTCACAATGAGGAAGTTTACAGTGTCAGGTGCCAAACCTTAGATATTATCTAAATTCTTACCAAGAGAGGACTAAACCAACAACCAAACCCATTACTATCAAGTTGATTCTGACTCATGGTGACCCTATAGGGCATAGAAAACTGCCCCATAAGGTTTGCAAGCAGCTGCTGGTGGATTTGAACTACTGACCTCATGGGTAGCAGCCAAGTTTTTAACCACTGCACCATCAGGGCTCCAGAAGAAAGGACTGCTAAAGATCAGGCTTATACTTCTCAATCATTTTCAGGAATCAGTTGGCTAATAACTGTTGCTAAGACATTAAACCAAATGCTAAGTATTGGAGAAGAAATGGTATATAATGGGATTACATAACAGAGAAAAAAATTTTAAGTGGCTAGCCTGACTTCCATAGCTTATTTTTGATATTATTATTTATTTCTCTGAAGTGTATTTTCCACACATCAGTTTTTATACACATTTGGCTTCTGAACACTTTTAAGAAATGGTGAACTGAATTTTTCACACTTGCCCTTCCCCCCAAAAATATTTGACATTAATTTTTCAGAAGTCTTTAACTGCTATTGAGAATCTTGAAAAATGCTTCATGGGAGAGACACTCAGTATTTCCTGTCCCTTAGGAGTCTTTCTGCTTTACAAAGATTCTTCCTTGCAACAGGGTACATGTGTTAGATTTTGTCTGCTTTTCTAAATGTTGTGCTAGAAATATTTGAGATTTAGTATATTGGTTATAATAAATATATAGTCTAAAAATTAAACTCCCCAAATATTTACTTATTAAATATTTGAAGAGACATCCAAATTATTAAGTTGTGTAAAATCATTTTTGAAATGGAAACACAATTTTATAAATATACAGGAATCTTGAAGGATATTTTTTAAATTTTTTTTTTTAACAAAGATGTCAGATTACATAAATTTGCAACAAACTGAGGGATTTTTGAGGACTTATATTTCCATTCTAATATTACATGATAACGGCACTTTGTTCTGCAACATATGGTTAACATCGGGTGATTTCAAAGTTAAGTATGCTTTTCCAGTCTGTTTGTTTAAATATCAGATGTTCAGGTTCCTAAAAAGCTAAACACAGAATTACTATATGACCCAGCAATTCCACTCATAAATATATATCCAAAAGAATTAAAACTAGATCCCCAACAAATACTTGAACACAAATATTCATAGCAGCACTATTCACAATAGCCAAAATATGCAAACAACTCAAATGTCCATCAGTGGATGAATGGATAAGCACAATGTGGTATATATAAAAAACAGAATATTAGCCATAAAAAGACAGGAAGTACTGATACGTGCTACAGCATGTATAAACTTTGAAAAACTTACCCTAACTGAAAGAAACCAGACAGAAAAAGTCACTTATTGCATGATTCCATTTATATGAAATATCCAGGATAAGTAAATCCATAGAGATAGGAAGCATTTTAATGGTTGTCAAGGTCTAGGAGCAGATGGGAGGGCGACTGACTGATTAATGGGTACAAGGTTTTCATTTGGGGTGATGAAAATGTTCTGGAAGTTGAAATAGGTGGTGGTTGCACAAAATTGTGAATGTCCTAAATGTCACTAAAATGTACACTTTAAAATGGTTAATTTTATGTTATGTTGATTTCACCTCAGTAAAGAAATAAATAATGAATATTAGGTGCTCAAACTGGTAAAATTTATAAATACTCTAAATTACCTTCTGATTAATAAGCTCAATTACCTAGCATGAATAAATTACCTTGTATATTATAGATGCCTTTAAGGTCAATGGAGCCCTGGTGGCACAGTGGTTAAGAGCTTGGCTGCTAACCAAAAGGTCGGCAGTTTGAATCCACCAGCTAGTCCTTGGAAACCCTATGAGTTGGAGTGGACTCTATAGCAATGGGCTTGGGCTTAAGGTCAGTCACCAGTAATTTAGCCTTTACTAAAACCACATACTTAAAGGAACTCCAAAATTGCAAGATTACAACATTTTGAATAATTTGTCAAGTTTAACACTGCAACATTGAATAATAACTATGTCTTACTTGCATGCAGAATATGCACTGTGAGGGACTTGTGGTATGTTTGTTAGGTAGACTCATTACTACATGCTCAGTGGCTGTCTCCCCATTTTGCTATGTGTACCCAGTGAATTGTTCATATCTACTCATTGCCATTGAGTCAATTCCGACTCATAGTGACCCCATAGGACAGAGCAGAACTGCCCCGTGGGGTTTCGAAGGGAGCAGCTGGTGGATTCGAATTGCTGACCTTTTGGTTAGCAGCTGAGCTCTTAACCACTGTGCCACCAGGGCTCACAGGTAGACACAGGAATACATGATAACTCTGCAAATAAACTTATGTCCATGCCTAAAAACATCTGAAGTAGTTCTAAAAGAAAAGTTTTATATCTAAATTATAACAATCTCTGTCTTTTCTATTTCAGTGATAACTGGGATTCAGAGTCAAATTTAAGGTGAAATTACTTAAGGACCAAATACATGCCCATCCTATTGACGGTCATCATATTCCTCGGATGCTGGTGAGTTGTAAACTCTGTTCTACAGTTATAATAGAGAGTTGGATGGCTTTCACGTGTAACGTCTGCTCCAGATACAGCAGAGTCTAAAAGTGGTCCCGTTCAGAATTCCTGAAACTAAAGGACTGACCAACAGTTAACATGTATTAACTACTAAATCAAGAACAGGAGTCCTCCTGGTAGCACAATGGTTGGCACTTGGCTGCTAACTGAAATGTCAGCAGTTCAAACCCACCAGCAGCTCTGCGGGAGAAAAGATCTAGCTATCTGCTTCCGTAAAGATTATAGCCTAGGAAACCCTGCAGGGCAGTTCTACTCTGTCCCATATCATCGCTATGAGTTGTAATCAACTCAGATGCACACAACCACCACAAATTAAAAACAACATGTGAGGCTCTTGAGAATTTTAAATCAATTTAATTCTACCTTTACCACTAAGTATACTTTCCGGGCAGTGACAGGACAAACAACTGGGAATATAAATAGGATTTTATTTTTAAGAGTCCAAGTGGTCTACTGTACTAAAGCACTCAAATAAAGTGCTAAAAAACTAAAACTAAAACAAAACACACATCACAGGCTCAGAAGATATGGTTTTTGTCTCAGCTGTGCTAGTAACTGCCTGTGTGACCTTGGACAAGTCACTTAACCTTGCTGGCCCTTAATTTTTTCATCTCTAAAATGAAAGAAGTGAGACTGAAAGATTTGATGACTCTAAACCCTAGAGGGAAACTCTGGTGGCATAGTAGTTAAGAGTTACGTCTGCTAACTGAAAGGTCAGCAGTTCAAATCCACCAGGTGCTCCTTGGAAACTCTGTGGGGGCAGTTCTACTCTGTCCTATAGGGTTGCTATGAGTCAGAATCGACTTGATGGCAATAGGTTTGTTGTTTTTTTGTGTTTTTTTTTAAAACCCTAGAGGATTCCGCATAAGTAATCAAGTCAGAGGCGTATGGAGGAGGCACCTGAGTTCTGTCTGCAGTGAAAGAAGTCTGCCATCAATAGTTAGGATGCAAGAAAGGCCCAGGGTCTACCTGCCACGCACTGATTCCTACTCCAAGGAATTCTATCACACAACTGGCCATCTCATTGCTTTTGATTTTTCCATCTCTTACCCACAGGGCACTACAATCACTTGCTAGTTTGTGTGTATTTGCTCAGAGTAATCACTTTGCATCCAGCAACTTACAGCTTGGTCTTAGGAAGTGGCAGCATCTCAGCGGCAGGAAGGAAGAGGATCAGTCTGAGCATTCTTGAGGTAGATTACTAAACTGCCTGCAGTTCACGGAGTGTATTTCTAGTCTGAGATGTCTTTTAGTGTGAAAAAGGGATTTTTTAATAGAAGGAGAAACTTGGATGTTTCCTAAAGCAACATTCAAAGCAATTAAATGGAACCTTTTAAGCAACATGGTCTTTTTCGCTCTTACAATCTCTTCTTTAGCCTTAAGTAAAAACCAAAAGAGACCTTTGAAAAATGATGATTTTTTTTTAATATTTAATATGTGAGCTTTTCATGTTTCTGCTGTTGTATGCTTTTGAGCTGTCTAACAACTATAGCTATGTAGCCAGCAGAAAGGCAGATTGGTCTTACATCCTGTGAAGAGGTGACTACCTAAAGTGTGAGAATGAAAAAAAACATAACAATTCTATGAAAGGTTTTACTACACAGACTATGGGGCCAAGACCTTCATCTAACCCTGGATACACATTATTCTTAATCATGCATAGCAGTATCTGTTTTTTTTTTTTTGGACAACTTTAAGTAGCGAGCTTACAAAAATTGACACTATTTAACAGAAGCAGATTAAAAAAAAATAGTTCTGTTTCCTGTATCTTTCACAGTTCTTTAATTTGAGACATATCACTTTTATCTCGTCTTGCTTTAACACCAGATTTGGTTTAATTAAATTTATGTCAAATGAACACATGAAACGAAAGGAAAATCAGAATGCCTGCAGTTGCCCATTAGTGAGTCAGTGCAGTGAAAGGCTTTTGAAGCCTGGCTTACTGCCAGGACAAGCTTGCAATGATGCTCAGAGATACCCATGATGCTTTGAAGGGAAGGACTTAGCTGACCTGAGCCTGCTCTATGGAATCAGTCAAAATCCTCATGGGCTAGATATAAAATCTGTAATAAGTCTTCTGTCTTCAAACATTTACCTGTCAAAGGAAAAGAGTGGGAGATGTGAAACCATAATCCATAAACAAAATTAATTGTACTAGACCCATTCTTTATTATCATTAGTATTTCTATCATTATTATTGATTATGTAGGTGATTTTCTTTGTCTGTTTTGAAAACAAGATGCCAAACCTTTTGAAAGACAGTGCCAAACTATCAATCCTCAGAGCTACTATATGAAAACAATATTTAACTTAAGCTCTGCTAATTGAAACATCTGTCAACTAGTCAAACAATACATGCTATTAGAGAATATAAAAAGCTTAACATTTAGGAGCTAACATTTAGAACTTTGCAAATGTGTTCCTGTTAGAACACCTAAGTATAAAAATAAATGTAGCCTCAAATGTTTTGACAGCCCTGCTAGAAGGCCAAGCAAAATACCATGTCTCATGTTGTTTCTGACACCACATGGTCTTTGTGTTTTTATGCTCAAACACATTTAATACATTCAGCCTCCACACCTCCATATTTAATGTATAAAAACACATGGAATAATTCTAGTAACTGAATGTAATGCTTTTTATTCTGTCGTGTAGTCAGACATAATACTATGTGAATATTATATTTATTTCTTTTGCGTATTGGAATCTGATCCAGAGGTTCAATTGCATTTTATATTTTAGACATTAAAGTCATTGTGCAAACTTTCAAAAACAACATAAGGAAATCATTATATAGCAAGAGGGTGCACTGAATATAAGTAAAACAGGGCATATAAGAGTAAGCTTGTTAAGCATCAAAGAATATAAAAGGGATTAGAAAGGGCAGGAGAGGGCTTTTAATGTCTTCTTCTTTTTTTGGTCCTGTTTGAAAATAATTCCAACAAAGTAAGGGCTACATGTTCCCAAAGTCAAATCAATATTCTCTAAGGTACTTCAACAATACAGCAATACCAAGCAAGCACCATCAATATACTTGTTTAATGTCTGTTTTTGCTGATTTCCCACAGATACAACTGTCACATTTTCCATTTACGGATGCCTTGCTTTTCTTACTATTATGGAAATAAAAGTAAAACAAACAAGAAGTAAGAACAAAATGGGAGGGTCACATTTGTTTCATTCCAGCAGGGCCCCATTCACAGATCCAATGTGTCTTTGTATGACCTACAACGCGTGCCTGCGCTGGAATACCTCACTAAAGGTTACCTTCAGGAGAGTGTCGTTCTGGGAAGAGAAAGGATTTCTGCATAGAGCTGAAAACGAGACATCATTTTTCGGTCAACATCAAAGTCCTTAATTTTGTGGAATCTGTGAAATATGTTCACCTGGATTTTGCCACTTGCCTCTAGTCAGATATTACTAGTTTTTTCATTTTCACGAGATCAGATGAGATATGAAAATACTCAGTGTTTCCAAATTCCATAGGATATAGTACAATCCTAGTAATATAAGAGCAAAGATGAGTTTAATATGCATTCCCATTAACTCTGATGAGGTTAAAAATGTAAGTTTATATTCTAATGATTCATTTCTTAAAAATCATTCCTTTCTTTGTTGTACGCATTCAACATTTGAAATACCTTTTAACATCAATGCATAGTTCTCTAAACAATTTCAATTATAGTTTTAAAAAGAGAAGTTTACACATATGAAATTACATTCAATTATTCTATTTTTATTCAAAATTCTCAGTGCCCTGTGTATTTTTCTGTATGACAAAACTGGTCAGTTTCTTCAAACATTTTATTTAGTAAAAGATTAATTAAATTATCTGTTACAAATTACATATGATCATGATATGATAATTGAGAAGAATTTTAAAATGCCCTATCCAAGAGCAAAGTATTAAATAATAAAACTTTTAGGAAATTATATTTGTGTAAATAGTACCAAGTAGTTTTGTTTCCTTGTTTTGTCAGGGTTTTTGATTTTGCTAAGATATTATTAGATAATCTGTTTTGTTTTAGTCATGGAGACTTTTTCAAAAGGTTAGAGGAGAAAAACAAGCAAACACTCAAAAGTAGCTTAGAGAAAACTCAGAAATATCTATTCTCTCCTGCAAAATATTTGCCTAGTAAGCTCTTTTCAAACCGGAATACATAATGGCTACAGTATTCAGGCAAATTTCTACTTTTCTTTTCTTTTTTTGAATTGTTCTAGTAATTGTGTATTGCAGCTTTTCCCCCCCGGCACTACCGACCTAGCCTCTTCATTCCACATTTTAAAACCAAATTGCCAGAAGTGTCTGAAAGGCTGTACTTCCAAGAAAAAAAAAAAAAAAAAAAGCACTTCAGGGCCAAGCTTTTGCTAACACACCAGGCATTAAGAGATGAATCAAGGGCATAACAGAACGCTGAGAGCACCTTTTGCACTGGAATCAAAGGCACATCACGAGGAGTCAACATTTTGCCTGAAGTTGCTCTCTCTGGCTCTCCCATTGCCTGTAATGAAGTAGCTAAAAGGACATTTGGGACAATCCTGGGCCATGCAGAGCTGTCTTAGATCCACCTAAAGAATCATAGCCAAAAGAAAAATGATTCTGAGAAATGTCTCAACCCACTTCTCTGTATTTGTACACGGAGAAGGAAATGGATGGTGAAGCACGGCGCCAGTTACTGGGAGTAAAATTTGAGGTTGAAACAGTCCTTTCTGAACAGACTCCAGTAACTGGTCACCTGTTTGAACTCTGCCATCATTTGACTCTGGCCGGTTATGCTAGATGGGGAATTTCTGTTTCATTAAGATGTAGATTTCCAAATATTATATTTTCTGAACTTGGTTAGAGGTGGCAGTTAATTCCTCAATTTCTCCAAGTGGAAGATATAGGGTGAAATGGCAAGGGATAAAGAGGGGGAACAAACATTTTAAAAATATTCCAAGAAGACCCTTTACTCATAGGCTGCTAACAAGAGTTAGAATATTGACAGGGAAGGGCTAGCTAAAAGTCAAGATTAATGCAGAAGCCCTAATATTTTGGTTACATCAATGCCTAGCAAATGGTCTTCATATCACTTCCAAAGGAAAGAAAATTGCTCACAACTGCCATTTACTCATTTATATTCAAACAATGAAGCAAACATGTCAATAAATGAATATAAACATTTTTGGAGCGTTGGGGAAGCCAAACTGTATTTCACCAAGTTATTGTTGCAAAACTAACTGCATCGCTAGATTTAGACAGATGCTAAATTGCAAAGACAATTCCATAATTCTAGACACCTTTTCAGTAAAGGATTGTTTTTTAAGACTTAGAAGTATATAGTCTGTTCTAATATTCTCCCCCAAATAAACAGATAAATAAATAGATACATATTTTCTTTCTTAGGTTAAAATGATACCATTGAGCACAGGTGGTTAAGAGTAAGAAAATGTATTTTAAATATAATGTTAGCAATGTGATTATTTCTCATATAAAATGCAAAAGACTTAAATGGAAAAAAGGTGTATTATTTATGCAGTTCAAACTTGAATAAAAGTGTTTTTACTCAACTTAAAGATAGAGTATTTTTTCATAACTGCAACCATCGGTGGGAGAGGACACGTAACCTTTCTTTTTTAGAACAACAGCTTGTTTTAGCTGTTGTCAACAATGGTACATAAAATCCTTGTGTTCATTTTAGAATTCACACCGGATTCTATCTTTGAGTCCCCTCCTTACAACCCCCCGGTTCTAACAATATTATAGAATATTAAAATGTTCACAGAAAAGGGGTACACACACAAAAGTTTGAAAGTTCCACTGATTATACAAAGTGATAACACTGGGGTTGTCCCGATATAAAAGCCGATAAGCCAAAAGGAGGGATAATGTGCATTTTCATTGGCAAATGATAAAAATACCATGCAGCGAAACAGCCGCATTCCCGGTGCTAAGCGCCATTATGGGGAGAAAGGATTTTGATTAAGACCATTAACTTTGCACAGAAGCAAATTTGAAAGAAACAATAAGGGAGAATGTGCACATCTAAAATATTAATTAATACACCTCCGGAAAGATGAGCGCTTATGTTTCAGTTACGAAGGTGGGATGAATTCAAGAACTTATTTTAACATTCACCCTTGCATCGTGATGGTGTGCAGAAAGGAAGGCAGCGATGAAGAAGTCACTTACAGTTTGCGATTCAGCTGTCATGTGGAAGTCTGCAGTAGCTATGAGCAAAATATACTTGAAGAATATGTGGCTCAATATTATACAGCATAATCGCACTTTGCAACTGCTTATGCATAATTAACTACCTGCGACTAGCCTGCTCGGGTGCACCACTTTACGGAGTAATAAAAAATTAAACTAAAAATACAGACTCTTAGGTAACTGTGGTCACAGTAAACCTCTGTCTTCCTTTGCAGGCTTATTATTTTCTGAAGCTGTGGCTGACAGCTTCTATGAACACATATTTTTGCATATATTTTGTTTATGTGCAAGCTTTGGCATTTCAGCCATCACCTGCTGAGGCCCCTTCCTACCATATGCTTCTGTTTTTCTTCATTAGGTGATGTGATTCCTTTTGACTGTTGCATGCACGTGAAAGGACAGTGGGCTTTGCGGGGAGAAGAAGCCCTGCTTTAAAAAAGTACACGTCAGTTGGCCTTCAGCCGTTTGGAGCTGATTGGATCTGACAAGTGTTGTAGCTATTCATCGTAATGGATGTCCCTGCTTTAGCAGAGAAGAGGTGAAAAGGATGTAATTCCCAGTGAAAGAAAGCAACATGAACTATTATTTAATTACTGCCTGATATAAAACTCCCTAGGAGTCCCTGTTGATCTACAGTTCTAGCGTCTTCCTTTCTTCATTAATGAACAACCTAGTCTTTTAATGCCACGCAGTTAAGCCACACCTGTTATTGATAGGGCCTTTCCCAAATGAAACAGGCAAATAATCTGTTTTTGCATGCTAAGCATGCATGCTTCTAAAATGCTTCATATGTTCTCAAACATAGGAACTATACCTTTCACCCTGTAAAGAAATAAAAGCTTGCACGAGCGTTACCTACGTTTATTTCTTTCACTGGTTTAGGATTTGGTGTGCACATTTTTTATTACTCTGCATACTGACCTTTTCAACTCTCTGGATTCTAGGAATCAATTAAAATCCCCCCTCCCCCCTTCTTTAGTTCTCACACCAATAGGATGCTGAGTTAAGGAGAGTTTTTTTTCTGTTTTTAATCACCTGCAATTTCTGGATATGGTGAAGCTAATATTTATCAGCAATCTATCTTCTACACAGAATCTGTTGTCCTACTGGGAAGTTGCAACTTTAAAATATGAGAAGTGCTGATACAAATCTGCTATTCTTTGTCAACTTACAGACTATTTTGCAATCAAGTTATAAAGTATTGTTCTATTCATTTCAATGTGAAGAAAGATCATGCAATGTTTTGGATGTAACTGTATTTTACATAATATATTAAGTTACATGATCATTGAAAAAATGTTGAAAAGTAGGCTTCTATGTACAAAGTATTATCATAACAATAAGGTTATATAATTTTACTGCCGTCAATATATAATGTGTAAGAATTACATTGAATTATATGAGTTGTATTTGCTTCTAATTCTTTTTGTTACTGCTTCTATATATCTTATCCAATTTTGCTGAAGTATTATTCTTACAGCATCTATAACATATAGTAGCTTATATCTACATGCAAATTCTTCAATCAACATTTTGAAAAAGGTCACACATTAACTTTGAGAAAAGACATTGTGTCACAATCTCATATAGAGAAGAAAACACTCAACATTACATTTCATAATTACATAAATAATTTCATTACATACAATTAGTTCAATTGCGTTTAGTTTATATTAATTTTTTAGCATTCTTCTTTTATTTTTCTATATCTATATATGGCCTGATCAAGTTTTGAAAATTGTGGTTTTCTTTTAAAGATAGCCAATTCACTAATTTCAATATTACCAGGAAACAGTTAATATGATTTGATTTTTTTTCTACTGCATATTTTTGTTTATCTGAGAAATAATCACATATGTCTAATTTCTTTAAGCATATATAAAATAAAAATTGACACTGTATAAATACAAACAATATAATTTTATGTTAAAAGCTTGCATTAAGGATTTTTACAAAGCTAAACCCCTGGCTTTTTATACATATTCTAACGTTGGTCTTTGCAACTATTTAGAGAAATATATTTTTGCTCAGTGACTCCTGTTAATGTAGACCTATGATTTGTTTAGAAAAAGTGTTGACTTTCCAGTTGTGGGTGTGGAGATTATTGTCTCTTTGCTTTGAATATTTTCTTAGTTTGGAGCAGAGTGTGAGAGTATAATTTTATTATCCATTTCTTTTCAATTTACTTGTGTAGATACAAATTAAATCTGGGTAATCTTGGAGGAGGACAGGCTATTTATGGAGCAATTTACAAAATGAAATTGTAGCTATGCCAAATTGAACAATTTGAGCTCTTAATGCCAATCTCAATAACTTGACTCCTGATAGAAATTTTGATGAGTTTAAGCCAAATGTTAAAAAAGGAAAAAGTGTGGGATTTACCAAATATTGTGAAGGTAAGATTTTATTTTCAAATGTGCTGTGCAACAAAAGATTGCTTTTTCACTTGGTTATCATTAATTTTACTCTGTCTAAATTTACCCATATAGTAACACACAAATATTTTTTTCTTTCTTTTATGGTTTCTCAAGAAGAAATAAAAACAAAATTAATTCTAATGTTCTGAAATATAGGATAAATTAAGCTTTATCTAATTTCCAATGATAATACCCAGTACACCTTCCTCTGTTTTTTTCACAAGATTTTATAGGGAGAAAAATGAAAATATAGTGTAAGGAAAGCAGCTATTTTCATGTCTTATTTGGTTTAAAAAAAAAAAAAGCATAATTCATAATGAGGAACTGGGATATTTCATGTCGCAGTGCAGCATAGAGCAAAAATTACTGATTAAATCCAAGGTGTAAACTCCATCAATAGCAGAGCTACAACAAAACATTTTTAAACAGTACGGTCTTTTTTTCCAATATTAAGTATTTGATGTTAATTAATCTCATAGGACACCATGAAATAGAATATTTAAAGACACTGTGTTTGTAACACAACTGATCATCTTCTACTTTAAACACGTTTTTTGCATGATTTATAAGATTATACATGTTTAAATGAAATTTTTCTGTGAGGATGAATATAAAATTACCTCATTCATACACCTTTGCTAATGCAGGAAGAAGCTCGCTGCTTCTGTCTGGAAGTAAGACTTTTCCTTTAGATGATTATAAACGTGAATATTCCTTTTTGTCTTTCCCTTTTATTTAATGAAAAGATAAAAAATAAATAAAGGATTACCGTAGATGCATTATTAAATTTGAATATGTTTTTAAAATTCAAATACTTAGGATTAAGATGAGAGAATGGTTGCAAGAAAGCAATTGTAGTGTTTTGGATGGAGAGGGGAGGAGTGTTCCCAGGCTGTCACTGGCTCTGAGGGCAAAACCCTGGCTAGTTTTAATAACTAAGACTATTTTAATAAGGAAATTATTATAAAATGGCATCAAAACCCTCAAAATATAAGGCAAGCTATTTAGAAAAATGGTTTCTTCTCTCATCTTCGTAATCAACAAGTAATATTTTAGAGAAGCAAAAAGCACTTAAACTAAATTTTGAGTCTAAGGGGAAAAAAAATCTCCGCAGAATTCATGTCTACTCAAGTCAGTAAAACAACTGACATCATTTTCATTCCCTCATAGTAAGTCCAAACTTCTCCATAACCACTTTATAAATGATGCAAAGCTTTACCTATTTTCAAAAATATAAACTTGTCTAATTATCAAAGAATCTTTGTGAAATGCATTAAAAATATCTATCATCTCTGCAAAGGTATCTGTGGCCAAGGAGAATTTTTTAACTCAAGGATGCTAAATTAACATTTTTAAAAAGTAAAGTTATATGTTATGCATAGATGTCAGATGGGTTTTGGGTAGCAGCTAACATAAAACCTTAGGTCTCCAAATTTTCATTCCTATTCGATAAGTATTTTAATTTATCTTAAAATAAATCCACAGGTCTCCTAATTCTTATGTCAATTTGATCTAATACCCAGAAAGAATACTGCTGCCCAGAAATTAGAATTACGATTTCTCCTATTATACTAAATTAATTAAAAAAAAAAAAAAAAAGAAAGGTTGCCACTGTATCAATTTTGACTCATGGTGACCTTATGTGTGTCAGAGTAGAATTGTGATCCATAAGATTTTCAGTGGCTGATTTTTCTGAAGTAGATCACCAGGTCTTTCTTCCGAGGTGCCTCTGGGTGGACTCGAACTGCCAACCTTTTTCTTAGCAGCCAATGCGTTAATAGTTTACCCCACCCAGGAACTCCTCCTGTTATACCACATGCATTAAATGTCCATAGGTGTGGGGGTAGCAGCCAGTTTAAGAGGACAGACTCCTACCCAACATATAGGTACTCTGCAATTCAAAAACTGAGGTTCTAACCCCATTTTCAGGGAGCCACGCTCACTATACACAGCCGTATATGCTGTATAAGCTAAAGACTCAATCCTGAGTCCAAAGGAAAACTGTTGAGGTTTACAAACTACTTTTCTTAATCATCAAAAGTACAGGGGGTGGTATTCTTGCTTCATTTGTGGGTCCACTCCAACTCCGAACAGATCTGAAACCATTACAACGCATGGCAGTTGGTCGATAGTGTGGAAAAACCTCATTTACTGACTGGCCAGACAGTTTTAAAACCTTCAGATTTTTCTAAGTCTAAGTTATTAACTGTCTGACTGTAATCACATCTTCACCATAGGGAGCTTCAAAAGCTTTTCATTTGCATTGAGTCAGTTGCCTTCCTCCCTGTCTTTTTTTCCCCCTGGAAATAAGCTTAAATAATTCAACAAACTACACACATGGCTAGTGATTATTGAACCGTTCTGAAACACTCGAGGCAAATGGACCATTATGTGGTGGGAATTAAAACTTTCCTCCTCATCACTGGAAGGATATGTATTCATATGTAGTAAGTACCTATGAATACATGTCTTAGGCACTCCACATTTTCTTAAGACAATGTGTACTATAATCATGCCATAGTTTGTATTCACCAGTGCTGTTTTGGAAGGTAATGGGATCCTATGAAGAGCATTTTGGTGTGCATATATAAGTATTAAGCATTTCTTCAACCATGTGTAGATAATAAGTCACTTTAAAAGAAAATGCAGCATTTTTAACAGACACACAAAAGATAAATAAAAGTAAACAGATTACATTATTTTAACCATTTTATGTTTTCATAATACTTAGATCACAATACCGTTCGGCATGTTTGACTACTTTACTTGATTTAGCCTTCACTAGGGAAGCAGTGGTCAAGAAGTCAAATATTGCATTGGGCAAATCTGCTGCAAAAGACCTCTTTAAAGTGTTAAAAAGCAAAGATGTCACTTTAAGGACTAAGGTGCACCTGACCTAAACCATGGGATTTTCACTTGCCGTGCATGTAGAAGCTGGACAATGAAAACGGAGGACTGCAGAAGAATTGGCACATTTGGACTGTGTTATTGGCAAAGATATTGGCTATACCATGGAGTCTGAGAAGAATGAACAAATCTGTCTTGGAGGAAGCACAGCCAGAATGCTCTTTAGAAGCCAGGATGGCAAAACTTCATCTCACTTACTTCGGACATATCATTGGGAAGGACCAGTCCCTGGAGAAGGACATCATGGTTGGTAAAGTAGAGGGTCAGTGAAAAAGAGAGAGACTTTTAATGAGATCGACTGACACAGTGCCTGCAACAATAGGCTCAAACATAGCATCGATTGTGAGGATGGCTCAGGACCAGGCAATAGTTTGTTCTGTTAAGCATAAGGTAGATATGAGTCAGAAAGGATTGGATGGCACCTAGCAACAAAAACAACAACGGTAGTGCAAATGGTTAACATGCTTGCCTGCTAACCAAAAGATTAGATGTTTGAGTCCACCCAGAGGCACCTTGGAAGAAAGGCCAGGTGATCTACTGAAAAATAAACCATTGAAAACCCTACGGAGCACAGTTCTGCTTTAATACACATGGGTCACCATGAGGCCAAATCAACTCGACAGCAAGTGTTGTGTTTTTTGTTTTTTTTTTAATGAATATTTATATTTTGTAAGATTTATGTTTAAAAGTGTTTATGGATATTTTGCATCTGCAGCCACACAAAGCCTTGGATTATCCCAAGTCTGAAGGGATATTTTGTCGTTTATATGGCCATGTTTCTGTAGATGTTTGTTGAGTGGAAGCAAAACTCCTAAGCGTTGTCAACTTAAGATAGAAATTAGAATTTTATGCTTGGATTTTACAAAGAAAATTATGAATTCCAAAAACATAAGGAATATTTTTATGAATAGAGTTTTGTTTTTTTTTTACTTCTTCAAGGAGATAGTAATGACAATGCAAAAAATAAAGGGTAGAAAATCATGTATATTTCATGATAACAATGTATTTTTAATGTTAGATATAGAAGATTAGGCAATTGTCACTGACCACAGAGAAGAAAATTTATTAGGAATAGAGTTTTTCTTCTTTAAACATTAACTTTGATGTCTTAAAGGATAAAACATACTTCTTTACATAAGAATAATTCAGATATTTGTGCTTTCATTAAAGCACCAGCTATTACGTATCGTATGCATCTGGACACAAAAATAAATATGTATATATATATGCATATAAAACAGATGGATACAACAAAAAGACCCATATCTGCGTAACTTCAGTGATCAGTGACACCATTTGTTGTTTTATTTATTGTATCTTTGATCCTCTGGATACCTTTCTCCTAATTCTCTACCACAGAATCCATAAATACATGCTGTTGAATGCCTCTATCTACTTGATGCCTGCTAGGCTGGTATAACCATCAAAAATAGTTCACAGCAATACAGGGGATTCTTTGGTTTGTTGATATGTGCTTTACTGATTGTGTTTATGTAAGTATAGGTTTAGTTGAATATATGTTTTATTCTATGTATGTCTTTGCTACTTCATCCCTGTGTGTGCTAATTCTTCCTAACAATTACCACAACTTGAGCATCCTAACTACTCTGGCATTACTATCCCCATCCAAGGCAGAGGTTCATATATTTTTGGAGGGGTAGGGGTAAGAAAGTGGGTTATAGGCTGTTTGAGAATCTGATTTTGGTTATGTATCCTCTTCTCAAAAAAATAAAAATACATGCTTAAAACATTATGCATAGAATTTTCAGGATTCACTGACTCCCTGAAATCCACCTACAGTTTATGGAACCCAAGTTAAAATTATTTAATCTAAGTGCACCAGGAAGCACTGATTTAAGACAGATAGTGAGACACTATCAACCTAGATGGACAAGATAAGAGTGAGAAAAAAAAATTCTTTGATGGTTAGGAGGCAAGGGAGGGCTGATTGGGGAGGAGAAATCACAAACTAGACAGAAGATAAGTAGATAAGTGGTAACTTCGGTGAAGGGAAAGACAACACACAACGTAGGGGAAGTCAGCACAACTTAGCCAAGGCAAAGTCATAGAAGCTTCCTAGACACAGCCAAACACCTTGAGGAACCGAGTTACTAGGGCTGAGGGCTGGGGACCATGGTCTCAGGGGACATCTATGTCAACTGGCATAACATGCTTCGTAAAGAAAATGTTCTACATCCTACTTTGGTGAGTAGTGTCTAGGGTCTTAAAAGCTTGCAAGCAGCCATCAAGATACATCTATTGCTCCCATCCAGTCTGGAGCAAAAGAGAATGAAGAAATCCAAAGACACAAGAAAAATATTAGCCCAAAGGACTAATGAACCACAGAAACCACAGCCTCCACGAGCCTGAGCCCAGAAGAACTAGATGGTGCCCATCTTCCACCACCAACCACTCTGACAGGCATCACAATAGAAGGTCCCGGAGGGAGCGGGAGAAAAATGTAGAACAAAATTCAAATTCACAAAAAAAAGGTCAGACTTACTGGTGTGACAGAGACTGGAGGA
Source organism: Dugong dugon (assembly GCA_030035585.1). Taxonomy (NCBI): domain Eukaryota; kingdom Metazoa; phylum Chordata; class Mammalia; order Sirenia; family Dugongidae; genus Dugong; species Dugong dugon. The sequence goes on along the minus strand of CM057471.1, from coordinate 82,982,381 downwards.
GCCACCAAGACTGTGGCCTCTGATAACCCAGAACTGAAGCCACTACCAAAGTCCAACTTTCAGCCAAGATTAGATAAGCCTATACAACACAAGTGAAGAATGTGCTTCTTAGTACAATGAAATACATGAGACCAAATGGGCAACACCTGCTCAAATCAAAGACAAAAATGCAGGAAGGGACAGGAAAACTGGACAAATGGACATGGGGAATCTCAGGGGGAAGTGGGGAGAGTGCTGACACATTGCAGGGATTGCAACCAATGTCGTAAAAGAATTTGTGTATAAATTTTTGAATGAGAAACTAATTTGCACTGTAAACTTTCACCGAAAATACAATTTAAAAAAATTAAAAAATAAAAATAAAAAGATAAGTTTGGGCAAACTACAGCCCTTGGATCAAATCTGGCTGCTACCAGTTTTTGTAAATAAAGTTTTATTGGAACACAGCCTTGTCCATTTGCTTACATATTATCTATGACTCTTTTTGTGCTATAGCAGCACTGTTGAGGAACATGAAAGGCTACATGGCTAAATTCTAAAGTATTTGTTACATGACCCCTTATAGAAAAAACCCTGCATTAGACAAAAAGCATAGTACATTTTTCACATTCCCCAAGAAGCTAACACTCTTAAGTTCAAAATAAATTAATGATATAACTGACTGTCTAGTGAACTCAAGTAATTTGGATTTCATAAATGTAAAAAAACTATAATAGTATGATGGTACCAGTCTATAAAGGACACCTAGAGAACATCATACCCTTCTGGATCTTACACTTTAACAGCGTTATTAACAAATTGGTGCTTCCCCTCCAGCAGAAGCCAAGATGATGAAAATACATAACAATGAATTTAGAAGAAATAGGTAAAAGAGCAAGAATGTTTAGCCTGCAAAAGAGATGGGGTGGGGGGTAAAGAGCGGTAGAGGTAAATGATAAAAACCAAAAACCAAACCCATTGCCATGGAGTCGATTCTGACTCATAGTGACCCTACAGGACAGAGGAGCACTGCCCCATAGGGTTTCTAAGGTTGTAATCTTTACAGAAGCAGACTGCCACATCTTTCTCTTGTGGAGTGGCCCGTGGGTTTGAATTGCCACCTTTTGCTTAGCAGCCCAGAGTTTCAACCCAGTGCTTTAACCACTGCACCACCAGGGATCCTTTAGGGAAATAGTAACCAAACGAAACCAAATACGTTGCCGTTCAGTCATTCCTGACTCAAGGCATCCCTATAAGACAGAGTAGAACTGCCCCATAGAGTCTCGAAGAAATCACTGGTGGATTCAAACTGCCAACCCTTTGGTTAGCAGCCAAACTCTTAACCACTACATCACCAGGGAAATGTTAGGTGTTCTCAAATATTTTAGTGATTTGTGTGAAAGGTGGAGTTTGATTTGTATGCTACCTCAGAGGCAGTGATTGTCTAAAGGAAAAACATAGCCCTGATTAGTAGTGTTTGCCAATTTTTGCAAATATTCCCACCATGGCTGATTTCAAGCTGCCAACGTGAAGTCACTGAAGGCAGAGCTGAGTTGGCTCCCACAATCCCGATGGGCCAGCTCCAGCATACCACTGCCACCAGAGGGCAGAAGTGAGACATGTGGCTTGAAACTATAGAAGGCAGAGAAGGTTCACCATAAGAACCTTAGGATTTGAACAGTGTCCAAGTGGACTCAATTTCCTCAGAATACTGTAAATTCCTTTTCCGAGAAAAGTTTAACGAGGCTCTGTGTTTAATAGAGGCAGTGTAAGTACTTGATGAGTACTTTACACAACAACAACAACATAAAAAACCCATAAAATTGGGTGTAGGGTTTGTGTGTGTATGACTGTGGATTTTTTTGTGTTTGTTTGTTTTTTTGTGCCCCTTGCAAATGTTCGTGACGGCGATGTTTGAAAATGTATTAAATATGTTTTGAAGCACTTGGTCATTTTATATCTGAGATAAAGTTTTAGATACAATCTCATGGGATAGGACATACATTTGTTGATTTGCTGAGATGAAGTTTCAGGTATTATAATTTCATGGGATAAAATCTTATATAAAGGCCTATAAAATATTAATTTGATAATGGGTTCCCTAAGCATAGAGATGGAGCCCTGGTGCCGCAGTGGTTAAGCTCTCGGCTGCTAACGGAAAGGATGGAACTTCGAACCCACCAGTCGCTCCTCAGGAGAAAGACGTGGGCAATCTGCTTCCATCAAGATTACAGCCTTGAAAACCCTGTATGGCAGTTCTACTCTGTCCTACAGGGTCGCTATGAGTCAGAATCGACTCCAAGGCAATGGGGTGGGAAATCATAGAGTCAGTAAATCCTGAAAAAGCTGGAAGCTGTGTAAGGCAACAATCTCTCAGAGAAAGAACACTCAACTAGTTTCCACTAAAACAAGCGATAGAAAAGTAGTAAGACTGCACTCTGTCAAAGGCAGAAAAGTCACAAGGCTTAGAAAAACAAGGCAGTTCTGTCCAGTTCCATCTCTCACAGGTTTTACTATATATTCAAATCTGCCACACAACATGCCTTTTACATATGTTTTTAAATGAGCTTTTTATCTCATCTTAGATTGACTTTTCTTTAAGGCGCTAAATTTTCATTTTTTTTGTTGCTGAAATTATCTTTTAGATATGAAAGATTTTTTTTAAAAAAGGGGGGGGTGACTATAGGTAACATATTATATTTATCTTTCTGTGGCTTCTTGAGAGAAGGCATCTCAGCAAATCTCCCCAAGCCTCCCTGATGTGTGAGATGGCCTACATACATACAACCTTGACTTACAGGAGAATTCATTTTCTTAGGGGAATCAAGAAAAATGTCTTAAGATCTATTCCCTCTTAGAAATCCCATTCTGTAAGATTAAAAAAAAAAAAATTACAAAACCTATTGCTGACCAAACTGTAATATTAAAAGTGAGGAAAGGCTGTCACTGAGTCTGTTGTCTACTCAGTAACCAATTCCTACATATTCAGAACCACACTTTGATTGGGGTAGTCCTGTTTGTTAGGAGGATCTGGACTTCTATACAGTCTTAAGTGGGAAATCTTGTTAGTAACAATCCCATTTTTTATGGTTATTTGAGGAATATGCACGTAATGTAATCCAAGCCAATAAGCAATGAGAAAAAATAATCTGTTCTATGTGTTCTAGAAAAGAAACATAAAGACATTAACTTTCTTTATCTTTATAAAGATGAGTATGAGATTGTCTGAGCTGATCTGGCTATTCTGTGTTTCTGAGGGGGTAAGACAAGCACCAATACTCCTAGGATGAAGGGACAAAAACAGAAAAAAAATGGATGTTGGATGATGCTGTTAAATCACTGATTTTACCATCTCTGGAATCATGTTGCCTCTCAACTTCTTTTTATATAAAGTATGAAGATTACGTAAAGGCTTTCACATACAAACAAACATTAAGAAAATTCATCCAAACAAAAGCTAAGAAAATTCATCCAAACAAAAGCTGAGAAAATTGCCAGCAGACGTGGACTACAAGAAATGTTAAGGAAAGTTCTGCAGATAGAAGTATGATACCAGCAGAAAATTTTGACCCACTCAACAAAGGAAGAGTGTCAGAATTTGTAAAACGAGAGTAAATATTTGACTTCCTCTACTGCTATAAGAGATAACTGATAGCATCTACAGCAAAAAAATAGTATGGTTGTATTGTTCAGTTTATAATATATGTAGAAAAAAATTTATGACAGGAATAACAACGGATGGAGGTGGAATAAATTATACTGTTGTAAGGTTCTTATAGTACACATGAAGTGGTACAACATTATTTGAAGATTGACTATGATAAGTTAAAGATGTATACTACAAACTCTTGACTGACCACTAAAAAATTAAGAGGTATAACTAATAAGCCAAACGTAGAAATATAGCAAAATCATTAAAAAATAATTAAGGAGGCAGAAAAAGAAGGAAAAAGCAAACAGACAAATAAACACACGTCACACAAGCAGAAAACAATTAGTACGGTTGTTGTGGTTGTTAGGTGTCATCCAGTAGATTTCAACTCATAGCGACCCCACATACAACAGAAGGAAACACTGCCTGGTCCTGTGCCATTCTCACATTCATTTCTATGTTTAAGACCATTGTTGCAGCTACTGTATCAATCCATCTTGTTGAGGGTCTTCCTCTTTTTCCCTGACCTTCTACTTTACCAAGCATGATGTCTTTCTCCGGAGACTAGTCCCTCCTGATAACATGTCCAAAGTACATGAGACAAAGTCTCGTCATCCTTGCTTTTAAGGAGCATTGTGGCTTTACTTCTTCTAAGATAGACTTGTTCATACTTCTGGCAGTCCATGGTATATTCAGTATTCTTTGCCAACACCATAATTCAAATGCATTAATTCTTCTTCTGTCTGCCTTATTCATTGTCCAGCTTTTGCATGCATGTAAGGCAATTGAAAACACCATAGTTCAGTACCTTAAGGTGATATCTTTGCTTTTAACACTTTAAAGAGGTCTTTTGCAGAAGATTTGCCCAATGCAATATGTCATTTGATTTCTTAACTGCTGCTTCTATGGGTGTTAATTGTGGATTCAAGTAAAATGAAACCCTTGACAACTTCAATATTTTCTCCATTTATCATGATGTTACTTATTGATCAAGTTGTGAGGACTTTTGTTTTCGTTATGTTGTAGTGTAATCTGTACTGAAGGATGTAGTCTTTGATCTTCCTCAGTAGGTGCTTCAAGTCCTCTTCACTTTCAGCAAGCAAGGCTGTGTCATCTGCATATCACAGGTTGTTAATGAGTCTTCCTCCAATCCTGATGCCTCATTCTTCTTCATATAGTCCAGCTTCTCAGATTATTTGCTCAGCATACAGATTGAATACATATGGTGGAAAGATACAACGCTGACATACACTTTTCCTGATTTTAAACCATGCAGTATATCCCCTTGTTCTGTTCTAATAACTGCCTCTTGGTCTAAGTACAGGTTCCTCATGAGCACAATTAAGTGTTCTGGAATTCCTATTCTTCATAATGTTATCCGTAATTTTTTATGATCCACACAGTCAAATGCCTTAGCATAATCAATAAAACACAGGTAAACATCTTTCTAGTATTCTCTGCTTTCAACCAGGAGCCATCTGTCATCAGCAATGATAACCCTCTTCTGAATGGGACTTGAAATTCTGGCAGTTCCCTATTGATGTACTGCTGCAACCATTTTTGAATCATCTTCAGCATAATTTTACTTGCATGTGATATTAATGATATTGTTTGATAACACATTCTGCATGATCACCTTTCTTTGGAATAGGCACGTATGTGGATCTCTTCTAGTCGACTGACCAGGTAGCTGTCTTCCAAATTTCTTGGCATAGGCTAGTGAGTGCTTCCAGCATTGCATCTATTTGTTGAAACATCTCAGTTGGTATTCTGCCAATAGCTACAGTCTTGTTTTTTGCCAATGCCTTCTGTTCACTTTGGACTTCTTCCTTCAGTGCCATTGGTTCTTGATTAAATATTTCCCTTCTGAAATAGTTGAATGTTGACCAATTTTTTTCTGGTACAGTGACTCCATGTATTCCTTCCATCTTCTTTTCCTGATTCCTGGGTTTTCAATATTTTGTCCATAGGATCCTTCAAAATTGCAACTTGAGGTTTGAATTTTTTCTTAAATTCTTTCATCTTGAGAAATGCCAAGTGTGTTCTTCCTTTTTGGTTTTCAACTTCATTATAATGCTTTACTTCATCTTCTCGAGTCACCTCTGGAAATCTTCTGTTCAACCCTTTTCTTCAACATTTCTTCCCCTTGCTTTAGCTACTCTATGTTCAAGAACAAGTTTCAAAGTCTCTTTTGACATCAATTTTTGTATTTCTTTTCTTTTTAGTGACCATTTGCTTTCTTCGTGTGTGATGTCCTTGATGTCATACTGCCACAACTCATCCACTCTTCAGTCATTAGTGTTCAGTGAGTAAATCTGTTCAGGTGAGATATACTGAAGGTCATACTTTGGCTCTCATGGATTTGTTTTAATTTTCTTCAGCTTCAATTTGAACTTGCATATGAGCAATTGATGGTTTGTTTCGCAGTTGGCCCCAGCATTGTTCCGACTGATGATATTTAGCTTCTCCACTGTCTTTTTTTCACAGACGTAGGTGATTTGATTCTTGTGTATTCCATCCAGAGAGATCCATGTGTATAGTTGCCATTTATGTTGTTGAAAAAAGGTATTTTCAATGAAGAAGTAGTTGGTCTTGCAAAATTCTATCATTCGATCTCAGGCATCGTTTCTATCACCAAGGCCATATTTTCTGACTATTGCTCCTTCTTTGTTTCCAACTTTCTTATTCCAAACAATAGTAATTATCAATGCATCTTGGTTGCATGTGTGATTAATCTCAGACTGCAGAAGGTGGTAAAAATCTTCAATTTCTTCATCTTTGGCATTAGTGGTTGGTGCTTACATTTAAACAATAGTTGTATTAGCTGGTCTTTCTTATAGGCATATGGATATTCTCTTGTAACTGATGGCGTTGTATTTCAGGATATATCTTGAAACATTCCCTTTGATGTTGAATGGGACACCATGCTGCTTCAATTTGTCCTTCCTGGCATAGTAGACCACATGATTGTCTGATTCAAAATGGCCAATACCAGTCCATTTCAGCTCACTAATGCCTAGAATATCAATCTCCAAGTGTTTCATTTCATTTTTTGACAACTTTCAATTTTCCTAGACTCATACTTCATACATTCCAGGTTCCAATTATTAATGGATGTTTGCAGCTGTTTCTTCTCATTTTAAGACATGCCCCATCAGCAAATGAAGGTCTAAAAAGCTTTACTCCATTGACGTGATTACAGTCAACTCTACTTTGTGGAGGTAGTTCTTCCCCGCTCAGAATGTGAGTGCCTTCCAACCTGAGGGGCTCATCTTCTGACACTATATCAATGTTTCACACTATCCATTAGGTTTTATCTGGCCAATTTTTTTTCAGAAGTAGATTGCCAAGTCCTTCCTCCCAGTCTGTCTTAGTCTGGAAGCTCTGCTGAAACCTGTCCAGCCTAGGCGACCCTGCTAGTATTTAAAATACTGGTAGCATAACTTCCAGCATTACTGCAACATGCAAGCCAGCACAGTACAACAAATTGACAGACAAGTGGTGAACTTGATAAAATAAGTTTCTCCATCTTTGAATTTTAATTGAGGTATTTAGACCATATACATTTAATGTAATTACTGATATAGTTGGATTTACATCTACCATCTTACTAGTTCACCACTTTAAATATAAAGCTATGTTGTTCTTAGGTGCCCTCGAGTCAGTTCCGATTCATACTGACCCTACAAACAACAGAACAAAACACTGCCTGGCCCTGCCCCATCCTCACAATTGTTCTTATGCTTGAGCACCTTGTTGCAGCCACCTTGTCAATCCAACTGTTGAGGGTCTTCCTCTTTTTCGCTGATCCTGTACTTTACCAAGAATGATGTCCTTCTTCAGAGACTGGTCTCTCCTGACAACATGTCCAGAGTATGTAAGACGTAGTCTCACCCTCCTTACTTCTAAGGAGCACTCTGGTTTTACTTCTTTCAAGACATATTTGTTCGTTCTTTTGGCAGTTCACAGTATATTCAATGTTCTTTGCCAACACTATAATTCAGAGGTGTCCATTCTTCTTCGGTCTTCCTTATTCATCGTCCAGCTTTTGCATGCATATGAGGCAATTGAAAACACCATGGCTTGAGTCAGGCACACCTTAGTCTTCAAGGTGACATCTTTGCTTTTTAATACTTTAAAGAGGTCTTTTGTAGCAGATTTGACCAATGCAATGTGTCCTTTGATTTCTTGACTGCTGCTTCCATGGGTGTTGATTGTGGATCCAAGTATAATGAAATGCTTGACAACTTCACACTTTTCTCCATTTATCATGATATTGCTTATTGGTCCAGTTTTGAGGATTTTTGTTTTCTTTATGTTGAGGTGTAATCCATAATGAAGGCTGTGGTCTTTGATCTTCCTCAGTAGGTGCTTCAAGTCCTCTTCACTTTCAGCAAGCAAGGCTGTGTCATCTGCATATCACAGGTTGTTAATGAGTCTTCCTCCAATCCTGATGCCTCATTCTTCTTCATATAGTCCTGCTTCTCGGATTATTTGCTCAGCATACAGACTAAATAGGTATGGTGAAAGGATATAACCCTGATGCACACTTTTCCTGACTTTAAACCACCTTTCCTTATTTTAAACCACACAGTATCCCTTTGTTCTGTTAGAAAAACTGTCTCTTGGTCTATGTACAGGTTCCTGATGAGCACAATTAAGTGTTCTGGAATTCCCATTCTTCGCAATGTTATCCATAATTTGTTATGATCCACACAGTCAAATGCGTTAGCATAATCAATAAAACACAGGTAAACATCTTTCTAGTAGTCTCTGTTTTCAGCCAGGATCTATCTGACATCAGCAATGATACCCCTGGTTCCACGTCCTCTTCAGAATCCGGCCTGAATTTCTGGCAGTTCCCTGTCGATATACTGCTGCAGCCGCTTTTGAATGATCTTCAGCAAAATTTTACTTGCCTGTGATATTAATGTTATTGTTCAATAATTTCCATATTTGGTTGGATTACCTTTCTTGGGAATATGGATCTCTTCCAGTTGGTTGGCCAGGTAGCTGTCTTCAAAATTTCTTGACATAGATGAGTGAGCACTTCCAGTGCTGCGTCCATTTGTTGAAATATCTCAATTGATATTCCGACAATCCTGGACCCTTGTTTTTCTCCAATGCCTTCAGTGCAGCTTGGACTTCTTCCTTCAGTACCATCGGTTCCTGATCACATGCCACCTCTTGAAATGGCTGAACGTCGACCAATTCTTTCTGGTATAATAACTCTGTGTATTCCTTCCATCTTCTTTTGATGTTTCCTGCATCATTTAATATTTTCCCCATAGAATCCTTCACTATTGCAACTCAAGGCTTGAATTTTTTCTTCAGTTCTTTCAGCTTGAGAAATGCGGAGCATGTTCTTCCCTTTTGGTTTTCTATCTCCAGCTCTTTGCACATGTCATTATAATACTTTACTTTGTCTTCTTGAGCCGCCCTTTGAAATCTTCTGTTCAACTCTTTTACGTCATCATTTCTTCCTTTTTCTTTAGCTACTTGACGTTCAAGAGCAAGTTTCAGAGACTCTTCTGACATCCATTTTGGTCTTTTTCTTTCTTTCCTGTCTTTTTAATGACCTCTTTCTTTTTTCATGTATGTTGTCCTTGATGTCATTCCACAACTCATCTGGTCTTTGGTCATTACTGTTCAATGTGTCAAATCTATTCTTGAGAAGGTCTCTAAATACAGGTCAGATATATTCGAGGTCATACTTTGGCTCTCGTGGACTTGTTCTAATTTTCTTCAGTTTCAACTTGAACTTTCATATGAGCAATTGATGGTCTGTTCTGCAGTAGGCCCCTGGCCTTGTTCTGCCAAATGATATTGAGCTTTTCCATCGTCTTTTTCCACAGATGTGGTCAATTTGATTCCTGTGTATTCCACCTGACGACGAGGTCCATGTGTATAGTCACCGTTTATGTCGGTGAAAAAAGTTATTTGCAATGAAGAAGTTGTTGGTCTTGCAAAATTCTATCATGCGATCTCTGGCATCTTTTCTATCACCAAGGCCATATTTTCCAACTACTGGTTCTTCTTCTTTGTTTCCAACTTTTGCATTCCAATCACCAATAATTATCAATGCATCCTGATTGCATGTTCGATCAATTTCAGACTTCAGAAGCTGGTAAAAGTCTTCAATTTCTTCATCTTTGGCCTTAGTGCTTAGTGTGTAAATCTGAATAATAATTGTATTAACTGGCCTTCCTTGTAGGTGTATGGCTATTATCCTATCACTGATAATGTTGTACTTTAGGATAGATCTTGTAATGTTCTTTTTGACTATGAATGCAACACCATTCCTCTTCAAGCTGTCATTCCTGGCATAGTAGACCATATGACTGTCCGATTCAAAATGGCCAGTACCAGTCCATTTCAGCTCACTAATGCCTAGGATATCGATTTTATGTGTTCCATTTCGTTTTTGGTGATTTCCAGTTTTCCTAGATTCATACTACATACATTCCACGTTCTAATTATTAACGGATATTTGCAGCTGTTTCTTCTCACTTTGAGTCGTGCCACATCAGCAAATGAAGGTCCCGAAAGCTTGACTCCATCCACATCACTAAGGTTGACTCTACTTTGAGGAGGCAGCTCATGTTTTGAGTGTCTTCCTACCTGGCGAGCTCATCTTCTGGCACTATATCAGACAATGTTCCACTGCTATTCATAAGGTTTTCACTGGCGAATTCTTCTCAGAAGTGAACTGCCGGGTCCTACTTCCTAGTCAATCTTAGTCTGGAAGCTCAGCTAAAATCTGTCTGCCATGGATGACCCTGCTGGTATCTGAATACCTGTGGCATAGCTTCCACCATCACAGCAACAAACAAGCCCCACAGTACGACAAACTGACAGACACATGGGGGATAAAGCTATTGATAGTTTAAAAGTAAGAAAATGGAGAGAAGATGTATCATGTAAAACTTATCAAAAGAAAGCTGAAATGGCTATATTAATATTAAACAAAGTAGAGATCAGAACCAATAATATTACTTGGGATAAAGAGACACATTACATCATGATAAAAGATAAATTACTAAAGAAAATATAATAATCTTAAATGCGAATGCATTTAATAATAGGCTTCCAACTTGGAGCTCAACATATCCCAAAAACTATCTGGTTTGGGAGATAATTCTTGTATATATTTGCTTTAGAATTACTGTTTATTCTCTAGAACCAAATCATATCATTCTATACATCCACTAACATTGGGACATTTATTGTTTATAATTTATGAAATACACCTCCAAAAATAATAATAATAATAACATGAGTAACTATTGAAGATGCTTCCTCCTCTAGTGCTTTGGCAGTTTGACAAGTTTGAAAGCAAATAGTATTCAAAGTCAAATCTTTCGAAATGCTTGGATGTAGAGGTGAGATCTGAATTTCCTTCTTATAATGCTGAATCAAAAAAACTAGATAGAATTAAGGAAATTCAACCCTCAAGTATGGAAAATTAGAATATTTGTCTTATTGAACAATAAAAATCTCAGTTTGCTAGGCAGTAATTTTGGCAGGATTTCTTTTTCCTACACATTCTTTTTCCTATTCAAATTTATACTCTGGTTTTAGCTGGGGGATTGCTTATGCTGTTCCATAAAGAAAAGTTAATCATATTAAAAGCAAAACCAACTTGTTTACTTTTTTTAAACTAAAATAGGTTTGTTTAGGTCTGAGTCAGTTTCTGCAGTTTTATTTTTTGCTATTATCTGTTCAATTAGATCTTATTACATCTTCATTTTTTTAAAAAACTAACACTACTTTTCAATTATCAGAGCATGTCACAGTATAGCTCTTCTTTTTAGAAATCCCACAGTTAAAACATTTCAGATAGTATTTTCATTTGCCTCTAAATAATTGTACTTCCAATGACCATTAAAAAATAATTTGTTCTAGGTATTCAAAATCTCAACCTTGTTTTTCATGGAAAAGACAATTTACAAATACCACCACTTTTATAATACTCTCAAATATACTCTATTATAGGGTAAGCATCATTAATTGCTGCTTCAAAAATATCCACTATAAATAAATAAACATGCACAAATACGGTGAATTCCTTTATAGATAATTTCAAAACAAAACGTATTTGAAATGTAAAAGATATCAAGTGAGAATCTTTCATTCATTTAGTGAGTCAACATATATTGCTCAAATTTGTGTTAGCCACTGTTCTAGACACTGAGGATACTGTAGGGAATAAAAACTCACATTGCTCCCTGCCCTAAGAAGCTTAGCAGAGGAGACAGACAGATTTACTTCACCACACAGAGAAATTCCAGCTGTGAAAAGTGCTATGAAAACGGTACATAGTGCAGAGTGCCTATAATAGGAGGAGTTAGTTTGAGATCTGAAGGGTGAATTAGAATTAACTAGATGAAAAAGAGAAAAGAAAGATCCAGGCAGAGGTAGCAGAGCATACAAAGTCCCTGTGGTGAGATGGCACATGGAGGACATAAAGGACCAAAAGAAAATCATTTTTGGCTGAAATGCAGAGTGTGGAGAGAAATATGGTAGAAAATATGGCTGGAGAGGGAAACAGAAGCAGACTATGCTATTTACTGTAGGCTTTTTTTTTTTAATATCAAGAGCAAGAGGATGCAAAAATAGGGCTTAATTTAGGGGACAAAAATGATCAACATTTTTTTAGAAGATCCCTCCAGCATTAGAACAGAGGATGGAATGGAGATGGATCAGATTTCATTTTGATTCTACTTGGCAATTGTGGTATTCAAAATTCTAAGATGGTCCTCAAAATTAATATTCCCTGAAGTATACATCTTGTATAATGGAATTTTACTCTATGATTAGATTATGGTGTATGACAAAGGTGAAGAGATTTTGCAGATTTAATTAAGGTCCCTACTCCTTTGTCTCTGAGTTAATCAAAAGGGAGATTTTCTGCCTAAGCATGACCTAATCAAGTGTTCCTTTTTAAAAAGGGTTTAGTTCTTTCATTGAAGGATGAGATTCAGAATATTAGAGCTTCTCCTTCTGGCCTTGAAAAACAAATGGCCATATTGTGAACTGTCTTTGGAAATGGCCATGAGCCCAAAACCTGAAGGTGGCCTTTAGGGGCTGAGAGCAGTTCATGACAAAAAACAAACAAGAAAACAGAGCCCTCATTCTTATAGCTGCAAGGAATTGAATTCCGCTTACAATTTTCATGGACTTAGAAGAAGACTCTGAGCTCCAGATGAGAACCCAGCCTTGTGAGCCACTGACCAGAGAATCCTGCCCAGGCTTCTGACTTATTTGTTGTTGTTGTTGTTATTAAGTGCCACCTATTTGGTTCTAGTTCATAGCGACCCTATGTACAACAGAATAAAACACTGGCCGGTACTAGGCCATCCTCACAATTGTTGCTATGTTTGAAACCATTGTTGCAGTCACTGTGTCAATCCATCTCATTGAGGGCCTTCCTCTTTCTTCATGACCCTCTACTTTACCAAGCATAATGTCCTTCTCCAGGGACTGGGGGTCCCTCCTGATAGCATGTCCAAAGTACTTGAGGTGAAATCTCTCCATCCTTGCTTCTAAAGAACATTCTGGCTGTATTTTATCAAGACAGATTTGTTTGTTCTTCTGGCAGTCCATGCTGCCTTCAATATTCTTTGCCAACACCATAATTCAAATGCATTGATTCTTCTTCAGTCTTATATATACTCGTTGTCCAGCTTTCTCATGTATATGAGGCGACTGAAAAAGCCATGGCTTGGATCAGGCTCATCTTAGTCCTCGAAGTGACATCTTTGCTTTTTAACACTTTGAAGAGGTCTTTTGCAGCAGATTTGCCCAATGCAATACATTGTTTGATTTCTTGACTGCTGCTTCTATGGGTGTTAATTGTGGATGCAAGTAAAATGAAATCCTCGACAACTTCAATATTTTCTCCATTTATCATGATGTTGCTTATTAGTCCGGTTGTGGGGATTTTGTTTTCTTTATTTTGAGGTGTAATCCATACTGAAGGATGGTGTCTTTGATCTTTATCAGTAAGTGCTTCAAGTCCTCTTCATTTTCAGCAAGCAAGGTTGTATTTTCTGCATATTGCAAATTATTAATGAGTCTTCCACCAATCCTGTTGCTGTGTTCTTCTTCATATAGTCCAGTTTCTCAGATTATTTGTTCAGTATACAGACTGAATAAGGATGGTGAAAGGAGACAACTCTGACATACACTTTTCCTGATTTTAAGCCATGCAATATCTCTTTGTTCTGTTCGAACAAGTGCTTGTCTATGTACAGATTACTCACGAGCACAATTAAGTGTCTGAAATTCCCATTCTTTGCAATGTTATCCATAATTTGTCATGATCCACACTGCTGAATGCCTTTGCATAGTCAATAAAACACATTCTCTGCTTTCTGTCAAGATCCATCTGACATCAGCAATGATATCCCTCATTCCAAGTCCTCTTCTGAATCTGGCTTGAATTTCTGGCAGTTCCCTGTCCATGCACTGCAGCAACCACTTTTGAATGTTCTTCAGCAAAATTTTAATTGCTTGTGATATTTATGCTATTGTTTGATAATTTCTCCATTCTGTTAGATCACCTTTTCTTCGGAATTGGCACAAATATGGATCTCGTCCATACCGTTGGTCAGGTAGCTGTCTTCCAAATTTCTTGGCATAGACGAGTAAGCACTTTCAGTGTTGTGTCTATTTGTTGAAACATCTCAATTGGTATTTTGTCAGCTCCTGGAGCCTTATCGTTTGCCAGTGGCTTCAGTGCAGCTGTGAATTCTTCCCTCAATACCATGGTTCTTGCTCAGATGCTATCTCCTGAGATGGTTTAACACTGAACAATTCATTTTGGCATAGTAACTCTGACCTATAGAAACTATAAATAATAAACAGCACATAGTTGTGGTAGTTTATTTTATAGCATACGCATAAGCCTGTTGCCATGAGGGGTTCTATTCCAACTCATAGCAACCCTATAGGACAGAGTAAAACTGCCCCATAGAGCTTCCAAAGAGCAGCTGGTGGATTTGAACTGTGAATCTTTTGGTTAGCAGCCTGAGCTCCTAACTGCTGCACCACCAGGGATCCATAGAAAACTAATAAAGCAATTCTTGCAATGGGCCAGATGAATCCTGATGATGGTATGGCCTAAGTTGACAGTGGTAGAGTAGGAAAGAAACAGATATATTTAAGAAATATTCAGAAAATAGAATAATCAGCACTTGGCAGTAGATAGGGCATAAAGTGTGAATTGGGTATTAAGGCTGCATCCAAATTTTCTAGTTTGATCAGCTGGATGTGTGACAGTACCGAACACTGAAGTAGGGACCAATAAAACAGCAGGTATTCAGTGAGTGATAATGAGTTTGGATTTCAGTATTTTAGGTGTTATCGAAACATTCAAAGAGTAGACTTTTTAGAATGGGTATGAGAATTAAATAAGATATCAGAGTACATGGCGCAGAGTAAACACGTTTAATGTCTGCTACTGATTAGCTTTTCATTATTATTAATATCATCATCATAATCATGTCAGGTGAGTGTTTAAATATATGATACAAAAGCTGAATGAATAAATGGAGCCCTGGTAGCACAGTCTTAAAGTTACACACTGGGCTGCTAACATAAAGGTTGGTGGTTCAAACCCACCAGCTGCTCTGTGGGAGAAAGATGTGGCACTCTGCTTCAGTAAAGATTACAGCCTTGGAAACCCTACGGGGCCGTTTTACACTGTCCTATAGGGTCATTGTTGGGTCACTGTGAGTCAGAATCGACTTGAAGGCACACAATAACAACAAAACTCAAAATAGAGGTCAGATGACTTACATACTGAATCCATGGCATAGATAAGAACACCTAGGAGGTGAGAAGAATGGGAAGGTGAGAGGGCCTAGGACTCAGAACTCCAAGGATGAGAGATGACGGAAAGTTCAACCATTTGAATGCCGCTGAAAGAACAATTAAGATGAGAAGTGAAAAAATGTATTGGGTTTATGGGTATGAAAGTCATCAAAGACTTAGGGAAAGCAATTTTGGTGGAGGGATGGGGCTGCAAGCCAGCCTGGGGTAGTTTGAAGTATGTGTGTGAAATGAGGAAGTGAAAAGAGTAAAAATAACACACCAGATGCTTGTTTGTATAGAGGACGAAACAGTTGCTAGAGAAAGATGAGCAGTATGGGGTTTAATTTGGATTCTTCCCGGGGAATAACCAAAGCATGTTTAAAACTCAAAGAGAGTAAGATTGAGGGTTTGATATACATGGGAAAATATTCATTGATAGAGGAACTTTTTAAAAAGATGGAGGGGATGGGATTCTAAGCTGAGGTAGATAATTTGGCCTTGAGCAAGGGAGGGGGTGATTCTCTGTTGTTATAGTATGGGAGGCATATAGAATGTGTTAAATGCAGTTCAATTTAGATAATATGTTCTGGTGTGATAAGTGAGCTCCCATTTGGTAAGTTCTATTTTCTCTATATGTAGTAGGGAAGCAAGTTATTGGATGAATGAGGAAAGAGAAGAATAGCCAGAGGTGTTAAGAAACCAGAGAGGATTTGAAATTGTTGTGGAATTGGGAGTGTGAGTAGACCAGAGAAAATTAGTAGAATGGATGGTATTTGAGTGTCATTGGAAATTGGTGATTAGGAATTTATGGTGGAATCAATATGTCTGTTTTGAGACTCCCACAGGTGTTCTATGAAAGCTCTAGGAAAGAAGGCAGTGGGATTCATTCTGAGATAAAGTTTTGCCAGATGTATAAGTAAAAAAGACACTGGAGAAAAGGTGTTTAGGGCATTAGATGATATGAAATAAAGAGCTAACCCACTGCTGTAGAGCCTGTTCTGACTCATAAGGAGCCTATCCAACCAACCACTGCCGTCAAGTGGATTCCAACTCATAATAACCCTAGGACAGAGTAGAGCTGCCCCTATTGTTTCCAAGGCCTTAATCACATTTTTCTCCCACAGGATGGCTGGTGGGTTTGAACTACCAACCTTTCAGCCAGCGACCAAGTGCTTTAACCACTGTTCAATAAGGGCTCCTAAGGACCCTATAGGTCGAAGCAGAACTGCCCCATCATGTTTTCAAGGCTGTAATCTTTAAGGAAGCAGATTGCCACATTTTTCTCATGGGTTTGAAGCGCTTACCTTTCGGTTAGCAGCCCAGCGCTTAAGCACTTTGCCACGAGTGCTCCTTGAAACAACAAGCTATTGATCCTAGTTTGGATAATGAGGAAAAGTAAAGAAACCAGGCAAATGGAAAAAAAAAAAATGTTGGAGAGGTGAGGCTAAATTATTTGAAGGAAAACAAAGAACCTAAGTCAATGTAAGTAGATACGTAAATAAATATCCTGAAATGCATTCAATATGTTGCTGATTTAGTTTTGCATTTTATCAACTAAAGCAAATATCTTCTTAAGAAATCTTGGTAAAATCCATGATGTCATGTTTAAAAGAGACATTTTATAAAATTATTTCATTCTCTCATTTTCCTCTTGAAAATTAAGGAAAAATAAGGCAATTATAGGTGAAACAGCAAATTAAAGTTCTTTGTGTAAATACTATGAAAATTTACTTTCTCTCAGCACATTGATTTAAAAAATACATAATTTCTTTATTTAGGTTTCCCTTATTATTTTGTCCATAAATATTGAAAAACAACTTTAGTGATCTTGGCATCCAGATAGTGAATAGAATAAGGGTTAACAGATTGTCCTCTAAAGTATGGCTATCTGAATTTGAATGATTGTAAACGTGGTATTAAACTTAGGCAAGTCACTTAGCTGAATTTCTGCTTTATTATCTCTAAAGTGGGGATAATAATAGTATACACCTAATGAAGTTGTTGTAATGATTCAAAGAGAGAATACATATAGCCCAAAATTTAGAGTTACTGGGAAACAATACATTAAATTAAATGCATTCAATATATTGCTTATTTGTATGTTGTTAATTTAACATACAAACATTAACATTAAATTAATTTGTTCCCTTGTTCCAGCCATACAAGTTTCATGTATTTAGAAAGTGAATAGGAAAATTATGAAAAAAGGGACACTAAAAAAAAAAAGAGAGAGAGAGAGAATATAGTACATGTAGTACATGGAGAATATATTACACAGAATGTCTTGTCTAAAGTAATGTAAACATTTCTAAATGGCTGGAGTCCCAATATGAATTGGCATTGTCAATAGTTAGGAATACACATAGTATGTGTTCAATAAATCTTTTGTAAATTAATGAAGAGGAGGATATTATGCTGACTATTATTATAGTAATAGTAATCAGTCAATTTTTATGTAATTGCCTTTTTGCATTTAATTATTTGGCACCATTAAAAGATGCAAATGGTTCAGATATTCTTTAAGCATGAATATGCCACCATTACAGTGGAACATTCAAACAGAGTAAACAAAAAGTTAAAAAAACAGAATCACTCCATTCTTTTAATAACTGGCCAGTAATAAAACGCTTTCTTCTCATGTTGCATGCAGAATAATTAGAGGGTTAAGCGATTTGAATTTGTTAGACAGTGTGATCGGGTAACTCAGAACAATAATTCACAGGGTACAAGGGCTACCAAATTAGTTATTCAGCAAATGCTCCTTTTATAGCACCCTGGGGGCCTGATTTTCCATTTTTTATTTCTTTTCTGTTTGCACCTGTTTAGCGGTTAGATTTCTTTCCCTCCGCGGTTACAGCTTCTAGTTCCATTTCACATTTCTTGAGGGCTGCACACAGTGATACTGTAAACGAAAGAAGTGCAGAGGAGAACGGAAAAATAAAGAGTTCTCAAGAGAGGGAAAGGCAAAGGAGACACCAGAGATCAAGCACATAGAATGTTTTCACTCTATATTATTGTAAAAAAAATATATATAACTCATTCAGAAAATACGTTTGCAATTATATTCTGGCAAATTTTACCTTGACATAATGTTTTTTGAAACATAAAGCGTTAAGAGTGTGCCTATCTTTGAGGGAGACGCGTAACAATACTCTATTTCATTGTCCTCCAAGTTTCTTGCAATAATTTTCCCTGTGCCATGTGCAATTTTCAAATCCACTGTCCCCTAACACAAGATATTTGTATTGTAAGGTTAAATTATGTTCTGCAGTTGCTCATCTTTTTCTTTTTCCCTGTGACATCAACATAATGTTTCAGTGTAAAGTTATCTTAATCTGTTTCATCTAGAACAAATTTGCTACAGAGAGTTCACCCTTGATCTAACATAATCCCAACCCAAGAAATCCTGGGGACAATACAAATGAAATCAGGCTACTGGTCAACCAAAGCCTAAGAAGCCTCTGGATGAAATATATAAGGTTTAGAAATACCGAATAGTTTGAACCTCCTGGAGTTCCTTCAAATTTTTATTTTTCTCAAGCTACATTCCACAGTTTGTATTTTTATTACTCAGAAGTTGTATTCTTCCACTTTCATTTTAGCCCCTCTCTGGTCACAGTGGAGAATAAGCTTTAATTTACATTTTATTTAGAGGTCTGAGAGTCTTAACCAGGTCAAAAACAAAAGCAAAAAAAAAAAAAAGAAGGAAACAACATCACACCTCAATTTTTCCCTTATCTACATAGGGCATTTTTAAGATTGAATAAATTGTAATTAGCAATTAACTGTTTAGATGTCTATCTAAAATGAAGTTAATTATTCCTTTATTTAGTTGTTGGTTTTGAATTGATTTAACACCATGCTTTTCTAGCATTGAATTCATGTTTACACTTAGGTAGAATTAAAAAAAAAAAGAATTGTCATTGAATCATTAGCTCATCAGAAACAAGTTGTCCTAATAAAACAAAAGTTTTTGTTTGTTTTAAGTCTTGTATTCTACTTTACCACACATTCTTTGTGTTACCTTTAATAGACAGAGAAAGGAACATAGTATCCTGAAAAGGCATATGCTTCATTCAACAGTGTGCAATTTACTTTTAGTGATTTTTGGTTATTTATTTTTTTAACTAATTATTGATCATATTTTATAGAAAACTGAAAACATATTTGTATTCATATTTTATTCAGAAAAAAGTTGATTAAGTACTCTAATTTTGTTTACTAAATCAAGTTAAATTGTGGAACTTTTTGAGAATTTAGCACCTCTGGAAAATAAAGGCTTCAAAAATGTAGTGATTGTTTCTGATTCATGTACCAATGGCAAAATCTCTCTGACTAGAAGATTTTAAAGAATTGATTCAACACAGGGTTTGATATATAATAAGTGCTCAATTAATGTTTACAGTACTTATTTATAATTTAACTGAGGTGTGCTCATGGATCGATTGTTGTTGTTAGGTGCCGTCCGGTTGATTTCCACTCATGGTAACCCACATGTGACAGAGTAGAACTGCCCTATAAGGTTTCCTAGTTTGTAATCTTTAAGGAAGCAGATTGCCAGGTCTTCCTCCGTTGGAGCCGCTGGGTAGGTATGAACCGTCAACCTTTTGGTTAGCAGCCAAGCGGTTAACCATTGCACCACCAGGTACTCTTCATGGATTCGCAGGGGGCATAAAAGTGTAGACTGGATGGAGAACTTTATTTAATCTTACTATGCTTCAATTTTCTGATCTACAAAACAGTGCTAGAAGTAATAACTTAGTCAAATAGCCATATACACACATATTGTATTACAATAAAAGTTACTTCTTTCCCTTTCTATGAGGAGAGCATAGTGGCTAATCAAATCAATTCTGATGTCAATTGACTAGTTCAGATTAGAATCTCAGTAAATTACTAGCTATTCGATACTGGAAGAGCCACCTAAATACCAAACCACAATTTCTTCATATGGAAAATACACAGTAAAGTACTTATTTCACAGATTTGTAAGAAGTCAATACATGAAATTAGATAAAGCACTTAATTCAGGGCTGGCACTTTGCAGTACTCAAATATTTGTTGTAATTATTACAGTATTTTATATCATATTGCTAAGTAATGCTCCAATTATTCTTCATTTTTCTTAATTGATGTTTGTGAGCTTTGTCTGATTCCTTCTTTTATCAATTGAAAAGTGACATATTATTTTTCAGTCTGCCCTCAGAAATAGGTGGAAGTATTTTCCCAAACATAATCAGCCCAACAGCTAAAATAATTCAGTGCTGCTTTTGATATGGCATCTAAATCTTTAAGGAGAATAGTAGTTTATTATTTGGGATGAAAGCTCATATTCAAAGTATACTTGTTACGACACAGGTGAACCAAAGAAATGGCAAGTAGGTGTTAACAGCAGGGCTTTGAGCCAGTTCATTCCAGTTCAAACCCCTGCTGAGAATTTGCATTTCTACCCCCAGATATACTGAATCAGAATCTGCATTTTAACAAATCCCCAGATAATTTTTATGTATAACTTCCTGAGAACTTGTTAGAAATGCAAATTCTCAGCAGGGGTTAGAATCAGAACATACCATTTCCAAGCCCTGGTTAACAGGCATCCATCTTACCAAGCAATGATAGTTTGAACCAGGCAGTGTGTATAGTGGTTAAGGGGTCAGACCACAAGGACTAAAATTCTAGTTCCAATTCTAATTACTTATATGACTGTTTTCGGAAAGTGGGGTTCTGTACTTTAAAAGATAATACTTTGTAAACAAGACAGTATAAATTGTGTTGATGAAGTTTGTTTTCTAATTATAAATAATAAGAAAACACACTGTAAAAATATAATTAACTGCTTCAGAAATCCAAACAACTAATTAAAAAAACTTTTGTATATATTCCCACATGTTTGAAACCAATAGACCTTGATAAGCTATATTTGCAACATTACTAAGCCTTTCTATCATCTAAGGGAGGAGCCCTGGTGGCGCAGTGGTTAAGTGCTCAGTTGTGAACCGAAAGGTCGATGGTTCAAACCCACCAGTTGCTCCGTGGGAGAAAGACGTGGCAGTCTGCTTCTATAAAGATTTACAGCCTCGAAAACCCTATGGGGCAGTTCTACTCTGCCCCTGTAGAGTCACTAGAAGTCACAATCAGCTCAACGGCAATAAGTTTTATTGTCAAAGGTGTTTTTATACATCTGTTGTAAATGATAGGTATATTTGGTGGATGACTTCAAATTTGAAGCCACAGAATGGGTTTAAAAATACGCGTGACTTTGTTAATGTGCAACTCAGATAACATATTGTTTGCCATCCTTTCCAAACTTTTTTTCTTAGTACTATAACATGATGAGATTTGATATTCTTCTTTTGCTTAAATACCCATCAAGGTATTGCTTAAATTTATAATGATAACCATTCAGTAATAGTGTATAGTGTCATTGAACTATCGATAGACTGGACAATTTCTCTGAAGACATATCTTCCAAACATTTTTAAGTTAGTTAAGAAATAGAGAAAGTGACCTGAATCAGGACTCGGCATTTTAATCCTTCAAACATTCTCACATGAACCTCTTGGCCATCCCAGCCAGGCGACAGTACTAAACATCACACTATTTATGGATTTTGCTCCTATAGTAGGTGCCAGAGAGGACAAAGACTCATGCAAATATGATGATGATCTTTTACATACTGGTAGATAGAAGTTTAACACTGCAATCTGAAATTTCCAACTGTATTGTAGCCAAAATGAAAACGTTCCATGATGATAAAATACCCTAGAGTATTTGAGAATAAATGATCCCCAAGTCCCACCATGTTGTACAGGTAAAAGCGAAATTGTTGATCAGCCTCACTTAGTTAATTTTGAGTCCTCAAACACAGAGTTGTCACTCAAAATTTTCTCAGGCCACATAATGATATTAAAACACAGTAAATCTCTTTAACGAATTTCTGGATGGTGCAAATGGTTAAGTGCTCCACAACTAACCAGAAGGTTGGCAGTTTGAACCCATCTGGACGCACCTCAGGACACAGGCCTCAGGATCTGCTTCTGAAAGGTCACAGCCCGGAAAACCCTATGGAGCACTTGTACTCTGCAGAAATGGAGTCATCATGAGTTGGAATCAGCTCAGTGGCAAATAACAACAACAACACAAAACAAAACAAAAACAAAATAATCTCTTAAAGTTTGAGAGACTAAAAAACTTAGATCTATATTAAAGGATAGTTTATTATCTACACTGTCATCACTACGTAAGTTGGTTTTTTTAAAAAGTAGTCTCTACACTATGAAAAATAAATAGAACAGACCAAACAACAGCAGTACCAAAGCAAAGCAAAAAGTATATACAAAACAGTTTAGATAGAATGAACGTTTGCTCAAGAATCACAAGACTGAGAATCTACTCTCAGTCCTGGTAAAAGTCAACTCGTGAGGTTAATCAGGAAATTGGATTAGGTCATTGCTAAAGAATTTCCAATAAGGATTATCTTTGCTTTTATTTAACAAGAAAAGGAAGGAAGAGAGGGAGAAAGAGGAACGGTGAAAAAGAGAAAGAAAGGAAGGGAGGGAAGGAGAGAGGGAGGGAGACAGAAGGGAAGGAGGGAGGGAGGGAAAAGCAAGGTAGGAGGGAAGGAGGAAAGGAGGGAAGGCTGGAAGGAGGGAGAGAAAGAAAGAAAAAATGAAAGAGAGGAAAAATATGAAACGCCAAATTACTAGTTTGGTTATAAAGCAGAATATCAAGATTCTTTGAGTCACTGAAACCAAACTAAGAATCGAAAGCAAAACAAAGAAGTACAAAAACAGCAAAAGGAAAGAGCCACCACAAACTGAAACACCAACAATGTATATGAAAGGAGAGTTAACGTGCACTTTCTCTGAAAGCCCGATGTGTATTAGTGATTTGAAGGGTGTTACTGTTGTTACTGCTGTTTTCTTTAGAAACTGGTGTGTGGTTCAGCATGGTTCTTTGGTTGAACCCTTGTGGGAAAGATGTTTGAATAACATGTTATATATAAAGAATATGGTCAAAATGGATTTTATGGGGCTCTATAGGCCCAGGTTAAAATGTTCTCTACCTAAATTTCAGTGATCCAAGATACCTCAGGGATAAAATGGGGGTCATACTACCCACCATTAGAAACAGTGGTTTAACCAATTTGAGGAAATGGATGGGAAAATGCTCAACACAGTACATGGCACAAAGTAAGTTCCCAGTAAACACTGAAACTCCATTAGTACCATCGCGATTTTTAAAAGCTGACAATAAAACAATCTGGAAATGACAATGGTCTTCACAGATAAATTTCAGCCAGATATGTAATTATGGGGCATTATTTAATGTGATAAATAACTAATTAAGATATTCATTAATTTAAAAGCAAGCAAATAGAGAAAAGCATGGAAGTACAGAAATGCATAATTTCCAGGTATA
Organism: Dugong dugon; assembly: GCA_030035585.1. Lineage (NCBI taxonomy): Eukaryota > Metazoa > Chordata > Mammalia > Sirenia > Dugongidae > Dugong > Dugong dugon. The sequence goes on along the minus strand of CM057471.1, from coordinate 82,958,512 downwards.
CAGAGTATGACCAAAGAGAGAAGATGCCTTATACAACTAGGAGAAAAAGAATCTACATTACTTAATAGAGCAGGGAACCAATTAAGCACAGTCCCCTATCCAGTTTAATTAGGCTAACTACAGGTAAGGGAGTCCTATGGTACAGGGAGGAGCATTAGGTGGTAAATTCTGGCTGCATCTCTTTCAGCTATGACCCCTCCACTGTGACAATGTGAGAGATATCTAGTGCTTGACTTTCACCCAGTGTTGCCCTTTTAATGTGGAATTTAAATAAATTAACACTTTCACATTACTGAAATGTGAACTTCAGGTGGACCTCAACCCTGTAAAAGAAGTAACGAAAAGTTGTTCCCTTAATTTTTTTTCCCAAATAACGATTCTCACACGTTGACATCTTAATTTCAACCTTATTAAATTGATAGTTTGTAAAAATCTGTCTGTTATCTGTGTTGATGAAAAATGATATTCTACACATAAATGAATCATACCGCGTCAAAAGCTATGCTTTAAAATACTGCTGAAAGATGAATTCATAAGGTGGGAATAGTAACTTTTTGTTTCTTTGTGTTTGCTCAGCTGCACCTTTGACTTATTCTTAATTTTCTCCACTTTGAGAGTTTCAAAAAGATCTCTAGAGAAAAACTGGATCTTCTTATTTGTTTCTTTTCCTCCTCACATATTGATTTTAGTAATTAAGCAATAATAAAAATCCACAAGAGGGCAGGAAACTTAAAAAAGAGAAAATTCTTCTAGCCTGGCCAAAACATACACACACATATATTCATGAGTGAAAAACATAAAAGAACTAATTCTGCAAATTCGATTCACCTTATTTAAATAAGTACAGAGTTGGTTAAGTTAGAAGATGGGTTATTTCCCTGAAATAAGAGATACTAAGTTCAAGCAAATATATGAAAACTTGAGATCTGAGAAAAATATACTATTTCTGTTTAGCATTTTCAGCTTACATGAAAGTTCTGAATTTGTGTAGTTTTTTTCCCCCTTTGTTAAGAATCAAATTTCCTATTTTTACCGTGACACATTTTAATAAGAGGAAATTCTTTTAGAGCTCTCTGTGCGCAGTGCTGAAGCTGCTGAGATTTCAGGGGCAGAAAAACAGGACTCTGGGAATTGAGGAGATTTTGCCATGGGAAATATTGTTAAACCAATGTGAAAAGTGGAAAACTCTGAGGTCATGTTCTTGCTGATACCCTGCTCTTTAAACAACATTTGATCTCTTTCCTCAGTGTCAACAGCTGGAAAGCAGAAATTATAAACCATGTATAAAGACAATTCAAGGAATCAATTATTACAAATTAATGTTAAACAATATTCCAAATGACTGTGTGTATGTATGTGTGTGTGTGTCCTTTAAACAGCCCTTTCACTTTTGAAAGTAAGGAGTAAGAAAAGATTATGATAATGCTAGCAAAGACAGAAAGGACATATCTTAGAATTAGGATCATGTAAGTTTCCTATACTACTAACTTGTCTCAGGGATTTATGGCTAAGGATAAAACATACCAACTTTGAACTCCTGAAATTCTCTGGAAATAGAAATAGTTAAAAAAAAAAGTTTAACTGAGATTTGAAAAATGAGAAGAGAGAAAAAGTTTTGAAGCTGCTCATTGGCATCTGAATGGCAATTTTTATCTGGCTATATGAACTGACATTCTCTTGGGCACTTTTTCTTTAATCTACAAACTTCAGTGAGCCTTTTGCTCCACAGCAGTTAGCATTTCTCTGGTTAAATGATCTCTTTCACTGATTGCAGAATGAAAAACACATTTAGAATACAATTTTTTTTTTATTCCTGCCTAAATATGAATGCACAATTTTACCATCAAGGCAATAGGGATTATGATTTTATAATTTCTAAAGTATTCTCTGAACCTTAGATCTGAAATGACCTTAAATCTCATGGTAGAACAATGAATTAGACTCCATGGCTAGAAATTAGAGTTAATGTAACACAATAATAATTGCAATTATTATTTCACATGTGTATATTTTAAAGCATTCATTTAAAGGCAATTTAGCTTTTCACATTACTTTGTATAGTGAGAGCAATATCACTGACATCTAGCCATTAATTCATTCAGCACACATTTATTGAGCACCAACTATGTGCTAGACATTTTGGAACAATGCAAAAAATCTAAGATGTATTTACTTTTGCCAAGAAGAAACAGAAACGTAGCAGAATTTTATACATTATCAGCAAGTGATCCAGGGCAAACTCAGGATCAAGATATGTCTAATTTGACTTTTTCACTTTCTCATTATTTTCACAATAACCTACACGGAGTTCTCTGGATTTGTACATAGTTAATACCAAATGAGAAGTCTGAGATATAATCTAGATCAGGTGCAATTGCTCAGTTTACTCATTTAAATGAAAATATCATAAGATCGCTAATTGTGAATACTCTTTACACCATTTTAAATGCTTACGCACATTAATTACTAGCAACATGGGTTGGGAATTTATATCTGAGGAAAACATTAATCAGAAATATAACATAAATTGAATTTTATAGAAAAAGGGATAAACGGCAGATTTTCTTACAATATTATAACTATTGGAAGCAAAATGGTTTTAATGATATAATGTGACATTTAGAAGGGAACTAGCGCATCAGAAACACTCAAAAGTCAAAAGTTAATTCATAAAATAAAAAGAGATGGGAAAACACGTTAGCAGGGAAGTCTATGCTCTTACTGGTGGGAAATATTATAAACCCATTATCACCTATATTGAGTCATAATAATAGGCCTTTTAAATTTTAATAAAAAAAAAGACTCAGAGGTGTATAAACAACATTCAGTATTTAAGGAGTGTGGTAAATCCAATTGTATTCCTTTTGAGAAGACTTTATGATGCAGCTGTTTATTCAGCAAAACAAAACTGCTCCCTGTGTTGGATAACAAGCCTGGCTGTGTGCTGCACAGACTTCTGTGGGGCTGACTCCTGTTTGGAACCATTTCACACTAATTAGAAATAAGAGAAAAGGCGGTGTTCATAAGCACTCCAGCTCTGGGCCTTGTTTGAACAGCTCTTTCCCAAAATTAACTCGGTTGTAACCCTGAGTGAATAATAGCGCTGCGGCAACAGTTTAGAGAAATATATTGTTAATAATTGCCATCTTGCTGAGCAAAATGCTGGGGCAAATTTTATGTAACAGCACAAGGTGAAATAAAAAGATGAGTTTGTGAAGCTTTGAAAGGCACAGTTTGCAGCTCAGTATTGTTTCCTAAGACTCCTCTTACAATGATTTTGAAGACCATCATAAACAGATGGAAGAAAGAATTGGTGGTAATAAAAAAATATAGTCCTTTAATTTTAAAATTATATTTAAGAGATTAATAATTTGTACTGCTACTGATCCTATATGTAGAATTTACTATTAAAAACAATAATTTTTTAAATAATACATATGAAGTAAAAGCATTGCAGTTAAGTTTGATACAAATAGATCATCAAAGAAAAACGTAGGTGATATTTACAGTTAATAAGTAGCAGAAATTTTACAAAGTTTCTGAAATAATATACTCCTTAGAATACAATTAAACTTTAGAATACTATTAACTTCATGCACAGCACAAAGATAAAAAGAAACACAAAGAAAGAGAGAGAAGACATTTTAGAGAAGGAGAAATGCAGAAGTAGAGCCTAGCATCTATAAAACATCAGACAAAGGCAAAGATACAGAAAATTATAAGAGAAACGTCATGCTCTGAAACAACTCATCCCACATGCGTATTGGTTTCCCTGATCCAAAGATTACTGCTATGAACTATGTATGGGACCATATACATTTCCCCACACCCAAATATTACCTTTCAAGAGAACAAAGATCTATAAACACAAATGAAAACTGACAGTATGAAATCTTGCAAAAGAGCCTCAAACTAAAAGTCTTATTTTTTAAGGGAGTATCTTCTAATCTGAAGCATGGTAGAAGGAGAAGATAGGTTCTGCTTGCTAATTCAGGTATGAAATTGTCCAAGATCAACACTACAGATAGGTTGTTTACTACAGAATCTTCCATCCATTTAATCAAATAACATTTATCATTACAGTTTTTATGACAACCAGGTTCCAGGTTCTCAGCATATAAAAACAATAAACATAATCCCTGCCCTCAAGCAATATTCTTTGTATAAATAAATAAATTTAAGTACAATGACAAATTTGTACAATGTACTGTGGCGCAGTGGTTAAGCATTCTACTGCTCATTGAAAAGTCAGTGGTTCAAACTCACCAGCCACTCTGTGGGAGGAAGATTTGGCAGTCTGCTTCCGTAAAGATTTACAACCTTGAAAACTATTGGACAGTTTTACTCTGTCCTGTAGGGTCACTATGAGTCAGAATCAACTCCATGGCAATGGGTTTGGTTGGTGTTTGACTGCGGGAACACAAAGGAGGTCAATTCTGCTAGACTTAGAAGGAAGGCAGGATGCGGTTAGGAAAAGCTTCCAGAGAGGGTTAAACTTGAGACGGGTCTTGAGGTATGAAAAGAGAAGTATTAAGTTATAGGAAGAGAGATATATTAAAAAAAGAAAAAGAAAGGAAATCCAAAGTTCATTTCAAAAATTAACTTATTCCCTAAAGAAATTCAACAAAAGGATTCTAGTAGAACATATTAAATTAACCAGATACAAGAGAATGTCTTGGTAATGAAGAAGTATTATATTCTTCTCCACATTTACTTCATACTGTGTACATTAGCAAATATAACAATTGAATTCAATTCAGCAGATATTTGCTGACAACTTATTTAATGCTTTATTGTTGTTAGGTGCCACCAAGTCGGTTTGGACTCATAGAGACCTTATGTACAACAGAACAGAATACAGAAGTTCCTGCACCATTCTCACAATCGTTGCTACGCTGAAGCCCATTGTTGCAGCCACTGCGTCAATCTGTCTCATTCAGGGTCTTCCTCTTTTTTGCTAAACCTCTACTTTACCAAGCATGATATCCTTCTCCGGGATCTGATCCCTCCTGATAACATGCCCAAAGCACATCAGATGAAGTCTCACCATCCTGGCTTCTAAGGGGCATTCTGGCTTTTTCCAAGACAGATTTGTTTGTTCTGTCAGGTTGTGGTTCTGTGATGGCTTGCTTGTTGCTGTGATGCTAGAAGCTATGCCACTGGTATTTCAAATACCAGCAGGGTCACCCATGGTGGACAGGTTTCAACAGAACTTCCAGACCAAGACAGACTGGGAAGAAGGAGGACTTGATGATCTACTTCTGAAAAAAATTAACCAGTGAAAATCTTATGGATAGAAGTGGAACATTAATACAGTGACAGAAGATGAGCCCCTCAGGTTAAAAGGCACTCAGAATATGAGTGGGGAAGAGGTTCCTCTTCAAAGTAGACCACCCACTGCCATGGAGTGGATTCTGACTCTTAGTGACCCTATAGGACAGAGCAGAACTGCCCCCATAGGGTTTCCAAGGTTATAAATCTCTACGGAAACAGACTGCCACATCTTACTTCCACAGAGCCGCTGGTGGTTTCGAACCTCCAACATTTCAGTTAACAGTGGATCACTTTAACCACTGTGCCACCAGGGCTCCTTCCTCAAAGTAACCAAAAAAACCTGCTGCCGTCAAGTCAATTTTGAATCATAGCAATCCTATAGGACAGAGTAGAACTGCCCTATAAGGTTTCCAAGGAGCACCTGGTGGATTCGAACTGCCAACCTTTTGGTTAGCAGCCGTAGCTCTCAACCACTACACCAGGGTTTTCTCCTCTAAGTAGAGTCTATTTTAATCACATGAATGGAGTAAAGCTTTTGGGACCTTCATTTGCTGATGTGGCATGACTCAAAATGAGAAGAAACTGCGGCAACCATCCATTAATCAGAATGTGCAATGTATCAAGAATGAACCTAGGAAAATTGGAAAACCAAAAACAAACAAACAAAAACCCAACCCATTGCCACTGAGTCAATTCCGACTCATAGTGACCCTGTAGGACAGAGTAGAACTGCCCCATAGGGTTTCTAAGGAGCGCCTGGTGAATTTGACCTGCCAATCTTTTGGTTAGCAGTGGAACTCTTAATCACTACGCCACTAGCAAATTGGAAGTTGTCAAAAATGAAATGGAACACTTGCAGATAGATATCCTAGGCATTAGTAAGCTGAAATGGACTGGTACTGCCCATTTTGAAATGGACAATCATATGGTCTACTATGCCTGGAATGACAGATTGAAGAGGAATGGTGTCCCATTTATCATCAAAAAGAACATTTCAAGACCTGTTCTGAAATAGAATGATGTCAGTGACAAAATAATATCCAAACGTCTACAAGGAAGACTAGTTAATACAACTATTATTCAAATTTATGCACAAACCACTAATGTCAAAGATGAAGAAATTAAAGATTTTTACCAACTTCTGCAGTCTGAAGTTGATTAAATATGCAATCAAGATGCATTGATAATTACTGGTGATTGGAATTCAAAAGTTGGAAACAAAAAAGAAGGATCAGTAGTTGGAAACTAGCCTTGCTGATCGAAATGACACTGGAGATCACATGATAGATTTTTGCAAGACCAACGACTTATTCATTGGAAATAACTTCTTTCAACAACATAAATGGTGACTATACACATGAACCTCACCAAATGGAATACACAGGAATCAAATCAACTACATCTGTGGAAAGAGATGTTGGAGAAGCTCAATATTATCAGTCAGAACAGGCCAGGGACTGACTTCAGATCAAACCATCAATTGCTCAAACGCAAGTTCAAGGTGAAGCTGAAGAAAATTAAAACAAGTCCAAGAGAGCCAAAGTATGGCCTTGAGTATATTCCACCTAAAGTTAGAGACCATTTCAAGAATAGATTTGATGCTTTCGACTGTAGAAACGGTATATAGAAATGGATTAGAAATTGGGCCTAAAAAGTTTACAGCCAGTTCACAGAGATGGACATCAAAATGTGTGATAATTTCCAGAGCATTTAAATGACTGTGAAAGTCCAAATGAAAGACATTTTTATTTTTACTAGGAATCAAGGTATTGTTAAGGAAAGGCTATATGAAGGGAGAAGCCCTGGTGGTGTAGTGATTAAGAGCTCAGCTGCTAACCAAAAAGGTTGGCAGTTGGAATCCACCAGAGGCTTCTTGGAAACTCTATGGGGCCTTTCTACTCTGTCCTATAGGGTCATTACAAGTTGGAATTGACTCGATGGCAACAGGTTTGGTTTTTTATGTGATGGAAAATCTGGAAATATTCTTACAGGCATATAAAGATATTGTAGTTTGAGGTCAGTAAATGAGAAAAGAGAAGAAAGTATGAACCTCTAAAATCATCTGGGAAGGAGAAAGGTGCATTAAAACAATAGCATTAACGGGGTCCCTCCCCAGAGGTTCTAATTTATTTTTCCTAGGATGGGATCACAGAATCAGTATTTTTTTTTCTTAAATATTCCAGGTGAGTATAATGTGTAACCAGGATTGAGAACAAGTGGTCTGTAATTGTTGTATGTCCAATCCTGAATCTATTTCCCTAAAACTGTATTTTATGAATATTTTAGAGAGATGCAGTTAAAATAAATTTACAAACTATAAACACATTGAAAAATTACAAACATCATTACTCCCTTTTTAGCACCCTATTAAGATAAAAAAAATTGTATATAAGATATTAATACATCAGAAGTGCTCATTTTTGAAGTTTATTCACTTAATTCTTTTTCAATGAAATTAATACTTTGAATAGTGCATACACTGCCTAGGACTTAACAGTATTAAAAAAAAATTAACAAATAACTTTTTTTAAAGGAACAAACTTTTCTGTTAGTACGCTTCACTCTACTTTTCATCTGAAATTGTAATCATGCTGACTAGTTACCTGGACAGATGAGTCTCAACCCAATTAAATGCTTCTGCTATGAATCAGGTTGTTGAGACATATGACAAAAGGACTCATCCAGCTCTAAAATTTTTCAGGACTAAAGGGCTTCTTCAAGTTCCAGTATATTTGGAGATACAACCAGGTAAAGGCCATAACTGAGGTGCATTAACAAAGATTTGCAAATTTAAGGCAAGGAAGTCCTTATTTTAACCTTAAACCTTAACAGCATATTGCACATTGATAAAACTAGGTCGCGACTCTAGGTTTGCCTGCCATTTTAACAAGTGCATAATAATTCCATTGTTAGACTAACGAAGAAGACAAAGAATAGAAAATGATGGAAGGCAGTTCAGTACATTTTAACACATCAAAACTATCAAAAAACTGTCTTCCAAACTTAGTGAAGGGAAGGTCTACATTAGTTAGTATCCAAAAAGACAAGGCTGTTATAGATGTTTGCTAAAGAAAGCAGAATTGCCAGTGGTTGGTGTGCAAACCCCGGAAGCCAACTGGAAACCCTGTCCTTTACTAACTGAAAGCTTGGGCAAGGAATTTAACATCTAAACTTCAGTTTCTTCACCTGTAAATGGGTGTCCTTACAAGCACTTATTTCACATCGAACAGTTGTGTAAAGTATAATATGAAGGAGCCCTGGTAGTGCAGTGGTTAAGTCCTTGGCTGCTAACCGAAAGGCCTGAGGTTCAAACACACCAGCCACTCAGTGGGAGAAAGATGTGGCAGTCAGCCTCCATAAAGGTTTACAGCCTTGGAAACCGCAGTTCTACTGTCCTACGGTGTCACTATGAGTCAAAATCAGTACAAAACAAGCAACACATGTTAGCTGTAATGTTGTAATTTAGACAAAAAAAATTATGAAAAGCTCATTTAAGTAAATTTTCATAAGATAGTCTCAAGATATATAGTACAATTCTTAAAATAGCATTAACCAAAACTATTTTAAAATCTATAAATAGTACCAATTATTTCGGCCCCAGGAAGAAAAGTGTATGTTGACCTAAAAAGTGCAGTGTAAATATTCTGTTAAATAGGTTTTCCTTTACAATATGGAATTAGGATTTGAATCCATTCTCAAATATTATGGTCTTTTTTGATATTTTACTATATTGAAATGTTATTTAATGATGAATATTAAACCTACTCTTTTCCAAATAATTAATTACATTATAACTTTTAGAAGTTTCTTTAAAACAGCTATAAAAATAAAATATAGGTAAGAAATCTGCTAACATACATAAAAACAAAGGGTGAGGAAAACAAGATTTTCAGATGAGAGGTTATTGGTACATCAAAACCAAAAAACCCATTGCCGTCGAGTTATTCTGACTCATAGCAACTCTATGGGGACAGAGTAGAACTAACCTATTGGGTTTCTAAGGAGAAGCTGGTGGATTTGAACCACTGACCTTTTGGTTAGCAACTGAGCTCTTAACCACTGTGCCACTAGAGCTCCTACTGGTCCATAAGAGTATGTAATTGCCCAAATGTTTCTGCTAGTTAATGGCAGGGCTGTAAAATAGAGCCCAAAGTTCTTGACTTTTAGATAGTATTGTACTTTTGTATTAAATACTTCTGTTTAAGGAACAAGACAAGGATGCCCTTTATCACCACTCCTATTTAACATTGTGCTGGAAGTTCTAGCTAGAGCAGTAAGGCAAGAAAAAGAAATAAAGGGCATCCAAATTGGTAATGAAGAAGTTAAACTCTCCCTGTTTGCAGATGATATGATACTATACATAGAAAACCCTAAAGACTCCACGAGAAATTTACTGGAACTAATAGAAAGATTCAGCAGAGTAGCAGGATACAAGATAAACATTCAAAAATCAGTTGGATTCCTATACACCGGTAAAGAGAACGATGAAAAGGAGATCAGGAAATCAATACCATTTTCAATAGCCCCTAAAAAGATAAAATACTTAGGAATAAATCTTACCAGGAATATAAAAGACCTATACAAAGAAAACTACAAAACACTGCTGCATGAAACCCAAAGGGATCTACATAAATGGAAAAACATACCATGCTCATGGATAGGCAGACTCAACATTGTGAAAATGGCAATTCTACCTAAAGCAATCTACAAATACAATGCAATTCCGATCCAAATACCAACAACATTCTTCAAAGAGATGGAAAAACTAATTATTAACTTTATATGGAAAGGGAAGAAACCTCGAATAAGTAAAGCACTACTGAAGAAGAAGAATAAAGTTGGAGGACTCACACTACCTGACTTGAGAACCTACTATACAGCTACAGTACTCAAAACAGCCTGGTACTGGTACAACAACAGAGACATTGACCAATGGAACAGAATTGAGAACTCAGATGTAAATCCATCCACCTACGGTCACCTGATTTTTGACAAGGGCCCAAAATACATCAAATGGGGAAAAGACAGTCTTTTTAACAAATGGTGCTGGCAAAACTGGATATCCATTTGTAGAAAAATGAAACAGGACCCATACCTCACACCATATACAAAAACTACTTCAAAATGGATCAAAGACCTGAATATAAAGCCTCAAACTATAAAATTCATAGAAGAAAAAATAGGACCAACACTTCAGACCTTAATACATGGCATTAACAGGATACAAACCATAAACATCAACACAAAAAACCCAACAGATAAACTAGATAATTGGGATCTTCTAAAAATCAAACATCTATGCTCTTCAAAAGATTTCACCAAAAGAGTTAAAAGAGAACCTACAGACTGGGAAAAAATTTTTGGACAGTACAAGTCAGACAAAGGTCTAATCTCCATAATCTACAAGAAAATCCAACACCTCTTCAACAAAAAGACAACCAATCCTATCAAAAAATGGGCAAAGGAAATGAACAGACACTTCAGCAAGGAAGACATTCAAATGGCCAACAGACACATGAGGAAATGCTCGCGATCACTAGCCATTAGAGAAATGCAAATTAAAACCACAATGAGATACCATCTCACCCCGGCATTACTGGCACGAATCAAAAACACTGGAAATAACAAATGTTGGAGGGGCTGCGGGGAGACGGGAACTCTTATACACTGCTGGTGGGAATGCAAAATGATACAGCCATTTTGGAAAATGATATGGCGTTTCCTCAGAAAGCTAGAAATAGACGTACCATTCGATCCAGCAATCCCACTCCTAGGAATATATCCTAGAGAAATAAGAGTCATCACTCGAATAGACATATGCACACCTATGTTCATGGCCGCATTATTCACAATAGCAAAACGATGGAAACAACCTCGATGTCCATCAACAGACGAATGGATACACAAACTATGGTACATACACACAATGGAGTACTATGCAACGAGAAAGAACAATGAATCTGTGAACCATCTCATAACATGGATGAAACTGGAGGACATCATGCTGAGTGAAATAAGTCAATCACAAAAGGACAAATATTGTATGAGACCTCTATTGTAAAAACCCATGAAAAAATTCACATGCAAAATGTAACAATCCTTGTTGGTTACCAGGGATGGGAGGGGGGGGGATACTAAATAGGTAATAGGTAAGTGGTAACTTGGGTGAGAGATGAGATAGTACATAGTACAGGGGAAACTAACAGAACCTGCACAAGGAAAGGTCATGGAGGCCCTATAGACACATCCAAACCCCCCGAGGGACTGAGTTGTTGGACGGAGGGCTCTGGGGACCATGATCTCGGGGAACATCTAGCTCAATTGGCATGACACTACTTATAAAGATAATGCTCTACATTCTACCTTGGTGAGTAGTGTCTGGGGTCTTAAAAGCCTATGAGCGGCCATCTAAGATACTCCACTGATCTCATCCCTTCGGGAACAAGGGAGAACGAAGAGAACAGGATACAAGGAAAAGATTAGTCCGAAGGACTAATGGTCCACAGCTACCAAGGCCTCCACGGGACTGAGCCCAGTAGAGCTGGATGGTGCCCGGCTACCACCAATGACTCCTCTGACCAGGATCACAACAGAGGGTTCTGGGCAGAGCTGGAGTAGGATGTAGAGCATAATTTTAACTCCCAAAAAAAAAAAAAAAAAAGAAGACCAGATATACTGGCCTAAAGAATACTAGAGAAACCTCGAGAGTGTGGCCCCCAGACACCCTTTCAGCTCAGAGGGGAAGTTACCTTCAAGGTTCGATGTTAAGCCTGGGAATGGACACCCCAGTAAAACTAAATGGGACTAACGATGTACAGGAGTCCGGTGACAAGGGCCAGAAGGCAGAGGGAGAGTAGGAAACTGATGATAAGGAACACAAATTGAATAAGGACACTGTCGATGTATTGTGAGATTGTTGACCACTGCTATAGGGCAACATTTGTAGTAACTATTAAATGGGAGGCTGTTTTGTCCTGTAAGCCTGCATCTTGGGCGAGAATGGCAGCACAATTGGAAGAGCATAGTCAATATCACTTAAATGTGGAAGTAAAAAGTTTTGAAATGGTGTTTAAATAAAATAAAATAAAAAATAAACAAATGAGACTAAAGAGGTACAATAGTCCACTGACAAGATCCAGAAGACAGAAGGGGACAAGGAAGCCCCCTGGTGATAGGGAACACAAGGTGGAGTAAGGATATTCTTGATGTGCTGTGAGATTGTTAACCATTGTCATAGGGCAACATGTGTAGTAACTGTTAAATGAAAAACTATTTTGTTCTGTAAGCCTTCATCTTAAGTGAGAATAACAGCACAGTTGGAAGAGCGTAGTCAATGTCACTGAACTGTGAATGTAGAAAATTTTGAAACGGTGTATCTTTGGCCATCTGTAATTTTCATAAAAAAAAAAGGTTGAGAATTTAGAGGCTTAATACGTTGTGGGGTTGTTAACCAATGTCAAAAAAAACAACATGTGTACTACTATTTCATGAGAAACTATTTGCTCTGTAAGCTTTCACCTGAAGTACAATAAAATATATATTAAAAAAAAAAAATACTTCTGTTTACAGTTTGTAACTCTGCATTTATTTTAATTATAATTTGACTATTCTTTTCTTCCCCTGCTAGACCATAAGCTGAAGGGGAATAATAACTGGAACATAGTTGGAACTCAAAAATTAATGAAGGAAGGATTTATGTATCATTACTTTATCGTATAAAAGGAGCCCTGATGTCGCAATGGTTAAGTGCTCGGCTAACCAAAATCAGCTGTTCGAACCCACCAGCCGCTATGAGGGAGAAAACACCTGGCGATCTGCTCCTGAAAAGATTACAGACTAGAAAAACCTATGAGGCAGTTTTACTCTGCCCTACAGGGACACTATGAGTCAGAATCAACTTGACAGCACGCAACCACAACATAGTGTGATACATATTGTCATGGATTGAACTGTGTCCCCCAAAAATATCTGTCAACTTGGCTAGGTCATGACTCCCAGTATTGTATGATTGTCTACCATTTTATCACCTGATGTGATTTCCCCGTGTGTTGTAAATTCTATCACTATGTAGTAAGACGTAATAAAATGGATTAGGGGCAATTATATTGATGAGGTCTGCAAGATTATGTAGTGTCTTAAGCCAATCTTTTTTGAGATATAAAAGAGAGAAGCGAGCAGAGAGACAAGGGGACCTCATACCACCAAGAAAGCAGTGCTGGGATCAGAGTGTGTCCTTTGGACCTGAGGTTCCTGCACTGAGATGCTCCCAGAACAAGGGAAGACTGATGACAAGGACCTTCCTACAGAGCCGACAGAGAAGGCCTTCCCCTGGAGTGATGCCTTGAGTTTGGACTTGTAATCTACTAGACCGTGAGAGAATAAATTTCTCTGTTAAAGCCATCCACTTGTGGTATTTCTGTTAGAGCAGTATAGACGACTAAGACATATATATTCATGAAAATATTATTATTTTCCAAAGATGACAAATGTAAAATAAAATACTACAGATAGTAACTACAGGTAGTCCTGGACTTACAGCAGGGTTCCATTCTGAAGATTCTGACTGTCAAATACCTTGTTTTTGTTTTTTTTAGTTTTAGTTTTAATTACTATTGCCTTTCGTTAGCAGTATAAGTTCAGTCTTTGAGGATTGAGAGGAGAATGATAACATCAACAAATTACATGCTGAAACATTGTATGTAGTATACATCACTAACAATAAGATGTACAAAAACAAACAAAACAAAAACTGAAGGTCCTAAGTGCAGCTCATAACTCGAATACAGCATAAGTCAGGGACTACCTGTATATTAATGATTTGACAAACGAGTTGTTTCTACCAATCTGCATGAAAATACAAGAAATGTTTTTATCTTTGTATTATGGATAGTTCTAGCTAGAATCTAAGGGATTCTAATATTACCTTTGTTAATACTTGAAATGGTACCTGGTAAAAAGTAGGTGCTTGAAAAATGGTAACAATGATGATGATGGTCATGATAAGGAAGGAAATGAAGAAATGCTTTTTAGCCTTATGATTTCATCTCAACTAAACCTTAAATTGTATTTCTTTTTTTTTTCCTAATGTTGATATTTAGATGCCAATAAACATTTGTTGAGCAAGGACAATTACACTGTTTACCAAAATTCAGATAATGGAAAAGTATTTCTCAGTGTTTTTCATGGTTCCTCATGGTCTTTTCTCACAATTAAAAGGTCTCTGTTTTCTGTCTTTCTGTTTTCTATTTCATTTCTCTTCTGTACAATATCATGTTAATTGTAACAGCCATTAATGTCTCCACTGTCCTAGAATTAGCTCCTCTATGGATGACGGTGAACCCTATTAGAAAATCAATTAATGAAGATCTAGAAAGAACCATGTGTCTGATTTCAAAAAGAAAATAAAATTAAAATAGTGAGCACAATGATTGTTTACAAATTTTTATTATGATAGTTTAAACTCATAAGAAGTTGCAAAAGTAGTAGAGTTCCCATGTACCCTTTACCCAGTTTCCCCCGATGATATCTTACATAGCAATAATGCATTGCAAATTGTTTATTTAACATGGATTTACCGTTTTACTTCATTTGGATTTATCATATTGGTCTTCAGATCATTAGAAAAGAAAAAAAGTGGGAAAGAAATCAGTTTATTGTTCACAAACTGAATTGTTGTTGTTATTAGTTGCTGTCGAGTTGATTGCAACTCAGGGTGATCCAATGTGTGCAGAGAAGAACTGCTTTATAGGGTTTTCAAGGTTGTGACCTATCAGAAGCCTGTCCTCTGAAGTATCTCTTGGTGGGTTTGAACCACCAAACTTTCGGCTAGTAGTCCAGTGCCTAACCATTTGCACCATCCAGAGTATTACCCCCAAAATTTGTTTGACAGCCCCAAAATATTTTGTGAATTTCAGGCCCCTATTTTTGTGGACAGCCAGGAACTACCAAAAGCAGTCATGGAATGTGTTCTTTACCATTCTGGAAGGGCTAAAGGAAGCATCTAAAACAACCCAGTGTCACCGATTGCTTATAAGCTTAGCCCTATGCCCACATCTTGAAGTATTTTCCATCTAACAGTGATAGTGGAAATATAATACAGATAACACCAAAATTTCTAAATTCTGAGGAGTAAACAAATTTCTTTTCAAGAAAAACTCCAATTACTCCACTTCCTTATACAAAATTTGAGAGATTACTGTATTCTCCTACTACTCCTCCCATTAATATTAATTGTTTTAAGAAAATATGTGAAATATAGGAAGAATGGACAATGCAGTAATACTCAAAGAATGACTTGGAATAAGCCAATAGCTCTACCCTTAAATATTAAACCACTATCTAATGTGTAAGATTTTTAAAAGTTAATGTAAAGTAACATTAAAATGACAAGAGCAAGGGGCTTGGAATCAAATATGAAATAAAATCTCAGCCTTACTACTTACTAGCTGCATGATTTATCTTTGGTTAGATTTAGGTTCACCCTCTATAAAATGAGAGCAACAATACCAATTTTGCATTACTATTACAAGGATTAAATAAGGAACGTTATACACAGTGTCTAGTTAGTATTATGGCTGCTGTGAGATGCTCAGGCTGTGAGTTGAACTGCACAGTTCCAAGGGTTTGTACATTATGGAAAAACTCTTATTGGCACAATCCTTGGCTCATAGTTCTCCTTAAAAAAAATGACATTGTAGACAATAATAATTAATAGAGCATAATTGATATTATTATACTTTTTGTAATGTATATAATTATAATTATTGCTACAATATCAATAATTATTATTATTATTGTTATTATTGATATTATTACCTATTATTAGAAAATTATGTAAACACTTCATAATAACAGTATTTAGAGGAATAACTTGGTTGGAAAATTGGAAATGATATTATGAGGCGAAGGTGAGGACAGCAAAGATAAACTCCTATGGAGAGAATGATCATGAAATGGATGGTTATGCTTTTGAACTCTGCAATTCAAGGTAGCCAACAGTGACATGCAATCAGAAGGGCATATATCAGACAAGAGCTTGACATTGAGATCAAATAGAACCAGGAAAGATAAGTCATGAAGTTCCAACAGGTTATATTAAGGCCACCAGATCAAATGGATACCAAAGATGGGGAAAAGCTGCAGGCAGTAAACAATTTAAAACTGCCAGTGTTCAGGGTATCGGAAGCAATTATTTAGGAGCTGTGAAGTCATTGGGTAAAAAGTACATTCTGGTTGAAGCAGACGCAGTAGCCCAGAGCTACTGGTCATACCACCAGGACTTGAAGGGTTTTCACCACAGGGAGGGGGCTGGCATGGGACAAATAATGGTGAATTACATGGTTTCCTAGGCAACTGACTCCCATCCACTGTAAGTGATCCCCCTTAGTGCTGAGTAAATAAAAAAGTTCATAACCTTTAAGTCTGTTCCTAAACCAGAGTATGGATTGATCGACATAATTCCATACCACAGATAAATAAATGACTTTCAGTTGTGTAAACTTAGTGTGCAAAGAGTAGCTCCAACTCTTTAACATAGACAAATATGTTCTTTCAGTTTTCCAGTCTTGGTCTAATATAATCCTTGTTCCAGTGTTTTGTTTTACATCTGCATGTTACTATTTCATGAATCTATATTCTCTAACTTTTGTCAACATTTTGTACATTGTGAAATTCTATACAGGTTATAACTAACCAATCCACCACTCATCTGTCAGTTCATCAAACTGTTGTGGCTTGTATGTTACTGTGATGCTGGAAGCTAAGCCACCAATACTACAAATATCAGAAGGGTCACCCATGGTGGACTGGTTTCAGTGGAGCTTCCAGACTAAGACAGACTAGGAAGAAGGACTTGGCAGACTACTTCTGAAAAAATTGGCCAGTGAAAACCTTATCAATAGCAGAGGAACACTGTCTGATATAATGCTGGAAGATGAGTCCCTCTAGTTGGAAGGCACTCAAAATACCAATGGGGAAGAGCTACCTCCTCAAAGTAGAGTCAACCTTAATTACATGGATGGAGTCAAGATTTCGGGACCTTCATTTTCTGATGTGGCATGACTGAAAATGAGAAGAAACAACTGCAAACATCCAGTAATAATCGGAATGTGGAATGTAGATAGTATGAATCTAGGAAAATAGGAAGTCATCAAAAATGAAATGGAACACGTAAAGATCGATGTCCTACTCAATAGTGAGCTGAAGTGGACTGGTATGGGCCATTCTGAACTGCACAATCATACAGTGTGCTATGCCGGGAATGACAAATTGAAGGGGAATGTCTTTGCATTGATAGTCAAAAAGAATATTTCAAAATCTATCCTGAAATACAATACTGTCAGTGATAGGATAATATTCATATGCCTACAAGGAATACCAGTTAATACAACTATTATTCAAATTTATACAACAACCATAATGTCAAAGATGAAGAAATTAAAGATTTTTACCACCTTCTGCATTCTGAAATTGATCAAACATGCAGTCAGGATGTATTGATAATTATTGAAGATTAGAATGCAAAAGTTGGAAATAAAGAAGAAGGTTCAGTAGTGAGAAAATACAGCCTTGGTAACAGAAACAACTCGGGAGATTTCATGATAGAATTTTGCAAGGCCAACGCTTTATTCATTGCAAATATCTTTTTCAACAACATAAATTGGTGACACATGGACCTTGCTTGATGGAAAACACAGGAATCAAATTGACTACATCTGTGGAAAGAGACGATAGAGAAGCTCAGTATCATCAGTCAAAACAAGGACAGGGTGAACGCGGAATGGATCATCAATTGTTCATATATAAGTTCAAGCTGAAGTTGAAGAAAATTAAAATAAGTCCACCAGAGCCAAAATACAACCTCGAGTATGTTGTTGTTGTTAGGTGCCTGAGTCAGTTCCTACACATAGCGACCCTATATACAACAGAACGAGACACTGCCCTGTCCTGCGCCATCCTCACAATCACTGTTATGTTTGAGCCCATTGTTGCAGCCACTGTGTCAATCCATCTCGTTGAGGGTCTTCCTCTTTTTCACTCTCTACTAAACATGATGTTCTTCTCCAGGAACTAGTCCCTCATGATAACATGTACATAGTATGTGAGATGAAGTCTGGCCATCTTAGCTTCCAAGGAGCATTCTGTCTGTACTTCTTCCAAGACAGATTTCTTCGTTCTTCTGGCAGTCCATGGTATATTCAATATTCTTTGCCAACACCATAATTCAAAGGTATCAATTCTTCTTCAGTCTTCTTTATTCACTGTCGAGCTTTCACGTGCATAGGAGGCGATTGAAAACACCGTGGCTTGGGTCAGACTCACCTTAGTTCTTAAAGTAACTTCTTTGCTTTTTAACAATTTAAAGAGATCTTTTGCAGCATGTTTGCCCAATGCTACGTGTCTTTTGATTTCTTGATTGCTGCTTCCATGGGCATTGATTACGGATCTAAGTAAAATGAAATTATGGACAATTCAGTCTTTTCTCCATTTATCATGATGTTGCTTACTGGTCCAGTTGTGAGGATTTATGTTTTCTTTATGTTAAGGTGTAATCCATACGGAAGGCTGTAATCTTTGATCTTCATCAGTAAGTACTTCAAGCCCTCTTCACTTTCATCAAGCGAGGTTGTGTCATCTGCATATCGAAGGCTGTTAATAAGTCTTTCTCTGATCCCCGTTCTTCATTATATAGTCTGACTTCTCAGATTATTTGCTTAGCATACAGATTGAATAAGTATGGTGAAAGGATACAACCTTGATACACACCGTTCCTGATTTTAAACCATGCAGTATCCCCTTATTCTGATAGAAAAACTGCCTCTTGTTCTATGTACAGGTTCTGCATGAGCACAATCAAGTGTTCTGGAATTCTCATTCTTCACAATATTATTCATAATTTGTTATGATCCACACAGTTGAACATCTTTGCATAGTCAATAAACATCTTTCCAGTATTCTCTGCTTTCAGCCAAGAGCATCTGACATCAGCTATGATACCCTTTGTTGCACATTCCCTTCTCAATCCTGCTGGAATTTCTGACAGTTCCCTGTCTATGTACTGTTACAAGTGTTTTTGAATTATCTTCAGCAAAATTTTTACTTTTGGAAAATGTTCTACATTCTACTTTGGTGAGTAGCGTCTGGGGTCTTAAAAGCCTGTAAGCAGCCATCTAAGATACTCCACGGTCTCAGCCCTTTGGGAGCAAGGGAGAATGAAGAAAACAAGATACAAGGAAGAGATTATTCCAAAGGACTAACGGACCACAACTACCATGGCCTCCACCAGACTGAGTCCAGTACAGCTACATGGCGCCCGGCTACCACCACTGACTGCTCTGACTGGGATCACAACAGAGGGTCCCGGACAGAGCTGCAGAAAAATGTAGAACAAAATTATAGCGCACAAAAAAAGACTAGATTTACTGGCCTGACGGAGACTGGAGAAACCCCAAGAGTGTGGCCCCCAGACACCGTTTTAGCTCAGTAATGAAGTTACTCTTGAGGTTCACCGTTCAGCCAAAGATTAGACAGCCCCCAAAAACAAAATGAGACTAATGGGGCACAACAGTCCAGGGACGAGGACTAGAAGGCAGGAGGGGACAGGTAAGCTGGTAATAGGGAACCCAGGGTTGAGAAGGGAGAGTGTTGATATGTCGTGGGGTTGTTAACCATTGTCATAAAACAATATGGGTACTAATTTGTTCTGTAAACCTTCATCTAAAGTACAGTGAAAAAAAATGTTACTTTTGTATGATATTAATGATATTGTTCAATAATTTCCATATTCTGTTGGATTACCTTTCACTGGAATGGGAACAAATATGAATCTCTTCCAATTTGTTGGCCAGGTAGCTGTCTTCCCAATTTCTTGGCATAGACGAGTGAGCGCTTCCAGCACTACATCTGTTTGTTGAGACATCGCGAATGGTATTCCATCAGTTCCTTGAGCTGTGTTTTTCGCCAACACCTTCAGTGTATTGAATACAACCTTGAGTATTTCCCACCTGAATTTAGAGAACATCTCAAGATATGATGCGTTGAACACTATGATAGAAGACCAGACGAGTTGTGGGATGGCATCAAGGATATTAAACAAATGATTTCTTTTATAAGGATCAGTACAAAGCTGGTTCCTAGGAGGCAGAGGTTAAAGATGTTCCCAAATGTCCAACTTTTCCAAGCTGCTGTACAACACCATCAACTACTAACATCAACTACTCCCTCTCCCCTCAGCACTCTCCTTCCTGTCTTTGGGTTCCCTAACTCACTGCAATGTCTCACAGAACTCACGAACCATATAAAGGAAATGGATCACCTGGTTGTAAAGGCTGGCAAGTCCCAAATTCGTGGGTCAGGCATAGGCTTCTCCTGACCTACATAGCTGCAGGAGCTGATGAACCAAAACCGGAAGTTCAGACCACAGACTGCTGGCTCACAAGGCTGCAGAAGCTGGCGAATCAGGTCATAGGATACACCGCTGGCACAAGGCACGGTGCAGGCCAGCGAAACCCAGAGTCACAGGTCAAACGGCAGGCTTCTAGGGAGGTCAACTGATCATGAACCAGACGGGGGATCCAGATGCAGAAAGAGAGAGCCTTGCCAGAATGCACACATATATCTTAGATGCACACCACACCCCAGAGAAGGGTGTAACTTTAATAAGAGTGGGGCTTGAGTCAAGCCCTACTGTAAGGCTGCAACCCAAGACACACCTTACACCAATCCTGCCTCATCAACATGTAGAGGTTAGGATCCACAACACATAAAATGGAGGACAACCACAAAATACTAGGAATCACAGCCCAGCCAAGTTGACACATAACCCTAACCGTCACAGGTTCCATGTAACTTATTTGCATAGTCCCACTCAATTATTTTGAGTGAGTCACAAAGACCATGGCTAGAAGGGCCATGTTAAGTAATTCACTGCACTGCAGATATGATGCATGAAGAAAGCAAAAGGTCATTAAAAAGACAGAAAAGAAAAGAAAGACCAAAATGGATGTCAGAAGAGACTTTGAAACTTGCTCTTGAACACAGAGCAACTAAAGTAAATGGAAGAAATGATGAAGTAAAAGAGCTTAAAAGAAGATTTCAAAGGGTGGCTCGAGAAGACAAATTATTATAATGAAATGTGCAAAAACCCAGAATTAGAAAATCAAAAGGCAAGAACATGCTCAGCACTTCGCAAGCTGAAAGAACTGAATGAAAAATTCATGCTAGAGTTGCAATATTGAAGGATTCACTTGCAATATTGAAAGAGCCCTGGTGGTGCCATGGTTAAAGTGGTTGACTGTTAAGCAAAAGGTAGGTGGTTCAAAAATACCAGCGGCTCCACAGGAGAAAGATGTGGCAGTCTGCTGCCTTAGAGATTTACAGCCTTAAAAACCATATGGGGTCACTATGAGCTGCAATGGACTCGACAGCAGTGGGTTTTATGGGGAATGGGCAAAATATTGAACAATGCAGGAAGCATCAAAAGAAGACGGAAGGAATACACAGTCACTGTACCAAAACTAATTGGTCAATGTTCAACCCTTTCAGTAGGCAGCATATGAATAAGAACCAATGGTACTGAAGGAAAAGTTCAAGCTGCATTGAAGGCATTGGTGAAAAACAAGCCTCCAGGAATTGATGGAATACCATTTGAGATGTTTCAACAAATGGATACAGTGCTGGAGGTTCCTATTTGTCTATGCCAAGAAATTTGGAAGACAGCTACCTGGCCAACAAATCGGAGGAGATCCATATTTGTGCCCATTCCAAAGAAAGGTGATCTAACAGACTGCAGAAATTATCGAACAACATCATTAACATCACACACAAGTAAAATTTTGCCGAAGAGACTTCAGAATTGGTTGTTAACAGTACATCAATAAGGAACTGTCAGAAATTCAAGCAGGATTCAGAAGAGGACGTGGAACAAGGGACATCATTGCTGATGTCAGATGGATCTTGACTGAAAGAAAAGACTACCATAAAGATGTTTACCTGTGTTTTATTGACTGTGCAAAGGCATTCGACTATGTGGATCATAACAAATTATGGATAACACTGCGAAGAACGGGAATTCCAGAACACTTAATTGTGCTCATGTGAAACCTGTACATAGACCAAGAGACAGTTTTTCTAATAGAACAAGGGGATACTGTGTGGTTTAAAATCAGGAAAGATGTACATCAGGGTTGTATCCTTTCACTATACTTATTCAATCTGTGTGCTAAGAAAATAATCTGAGAAGTCAGAGTATATAATGAAGGACTGAGCATCAGGATCAGAGGAAGACTCATTAACAACTTTTGATATGCAGATGACACAACAACCTTGCTTGATGAAAGTGAAGAGGACTTGAAGCGCTTACTGATGAAGATCATAAACTACAGCCTTCAGTATGAATTACATTTCAACATAAAGAAAACAAAAATCATCACAATTGGACAAATAAGGAACATCATGATAAATGGAGAATAGATTGAAGTTGTCTAGCATTTTCATTTTATTTGGATCCACAATCAACGCCCATGGAAACAACAGCCAGGAAATCAAACCATGTATTACATGGGGAGAATCTGTTGCAAAGACCTCTTTAAAGTGTTAAGAAGTAAAGATATCACTTTGAGGCTTTGAGGACTATGGTGTTCCTGACCTATGCCATGGTATTTTCAATTGCCTCATACGCATGAGAAATCTGGACAAAGAATAAGGAAGACTCAAAAGAATTAATGCCTTTAAATTATGGTTTTGGTGAAGAATATTGAATATACCACAGACTGCCAGAACAAAGAACGTATCTGTCTTGGAAGAAGTGCAGCCAGAATGCTCCTTGGAAGCAAGGATGGTGAGACTTTGTCTCACATACTTTGGGTATGTTATCAGAAAGGACCAGTCCCTGGAGAAGGACATCATGCTTGGTAAAGTAGAGGGTCAGCAAAAGAGGGGAAGACCCTCAATGAGATGGACTGACACAGTGGGTGCGATGATGGGCTCAAGCATAGCAACGATTGTGGGGATTGGTGCAAGACCGAGCAGTGTTTCCTTGTGTTGTACATACGGTCGTTGGGAGTCGGAACTGACTTGATGGCACCTAACAACAACTAGATAACCAATAAAAACAATATCTATGTGCTAAAATAACATGTATAAATGGTAGTTGGAAACTTCATTATGAAAAAGAGCGTGGTCTTGCACCCATTATGAGAACAAACACCTGAATTCTAATTTGGCCTATGCTATGTCACAAAGTGGTATGCCAATATTTATCCTGTGTGTATATTTTGGAGCTAGCTATCAAAGACTCTATTAATTTATCCATACAGCCCTTTTTTTACAATAATCACATAAAATGTAGATCAATCATTTTTCTCCTGACTCTGTCAAATTCCTTGTCTGAGCTAATCATTTCTATCCCTTTACTGCACATTAGTTCATTATATCATTTGAAATCCAGTTTCTGCCACGGAAATTATTTTAAGACCACTATTTCCCATTCTTACTTGGCTGAATACATTTTTCTCTGAATAAAAGTCATAGAAAAAAGTCCTTGGCTGCAAAAAAGTCCTTTGTTGGTGCTTTTGAACTCCCTAGTCGTGGACTACAAAGAGTCCAGTGCTCTGCTTCTCACCCCTGTAGAACAGAAACGTCGCCTTTTGTGGATCTTGATATACAGGATACATTACTGAGTGCCTTTAAAAGCTTTGTGAACCTTGATGGAAATCAGAGGTGAAAATGACAGTTCAGATGTCTGGTCCGGGTTTAAAAGATCCATAGTAATATATCTTTCTTCATAACAGATGCAGATAAAATAGTGAGAGTTGTTCTACTAGGAAAAGCAGGCTCAGACTTACGGTTACCCCTCTTTGTACACCCCAAAGCCAAAGCCTAGCGGATATGGGAAGCAGACTCATTTCTAAGGGTGCTGCTGGAGGAAAGAAACAGTATTAAGCTTATCAGGATTGGCTAATGTTTGAATCATCTGTGTCTTTATGTTCTGAGACGAACTGTGGATTGAAGGCACTTATTTAAAGGTACAGTCACTATTTAATCGTGATAAAATTAGTCATACTAATCTTGCATATCGTTGAACTTTGAGTGCTGAAGCCAGTGACTGGATCAAGGTAGGTGCCCAGCAAATGTCTGTTTTATTGAAAATGGGATTTGTTTGGAGTTGTATGAGTCAGGATTCATTCAGGGGGCAGAACCACAAAGAATATTTTGAGAAAGGAGATGGTATAATATGGATTAGAACTTATACAAAATGTAGGGGGAGCAGGGAATATGTAGGTCTGGAAGGAGGAAGTCAGAAGATCGGAGGAAGAGTCACAAATCCTTCCTCCTGAATCCCTGCTATAGGTGAACAAGTCAGAGCTTACCGGGAAATCTGAGTAGCCAAGCACATTCAGTTGCTGAAGAGAGGCTGTGAAGGAGATGCTCATTGTAAGGTCTCTGGGAAGTCATCACCCATTTGTAGCTGTCACCTGTGGACCTCCACAGGGAAGTGTCCGTGGATAGGCCGGGGACTACTGGTAGTCAGTGGGACCATCAGTTAGGAAGATGCACTGGAGGTATGGAAGGGAATCGTGAGAGAAAGCTGAAGCCACTGGGGACTTCTATCTGACCCTGATGACCTTCTGACAGCAGTGACCTTTACCTCACTCTTACTTCCAAATCTCATACAAAAGTTCCACTGTTGACCAGCTCTAACCCTAACCCAGGAGTCCCTGGGTGTTGCAATTGGTTAAGTGCTGGGCTACTAACAGAAAGGTTGGCAGTTTGAACCCACCCAAACGTGCCTCAGAAGAAAGGCCTGGCAATCTGCCTCAGAAAGATCACAAGAGAAATTAGTTTGGTTTTTAGTTTTGGTAATCCTAGACTATACTAGGAGGGTGTCTTAGTTACCTACTGCTACTATAACAGAAATAACACAAGTGGGTGGCTTTAACACACAGAAAATTAATTTTTTTCACAGCTTAGAAGGCTAAAAATCTGAATTCAGGGTGCCGTCTCTAGGGGAAGGCTTTCGCTCTCTGTCTGCTCTGAGGGAAGGTCCTTGTCTCTTTTCAGCTTCTGTTCTTTGGCTCCTTGGTGGCTTTCATGTGGCATGGCATCTATCTTCCCCCATCTCTGCATGCTTGCTTCCTTGCTTAATCCGCTCTTTTATATCTCCAAAGAGATTGATTTAAGACCCATTGTAAAGAGTCCTGGTGGCACAGTGGTTAAGCTCTATGGCTACTAACGAAAAGTTCAGCAGTTCAAATCTACCAGCCGCTCCTTGGAAACCCTATGGGGCAGTTCTACTCTGTCCTATAGGGCCACTATATGGTCACTATGAGTCAGAATTGGCTCGATGGCAATGGATTTTTTTTTTTTGGTACACTAATACAGCCTCATTAACATAACAAATAAAACCTATTTCCAAATGGGATTATAACCACAGGTATAGGGGTTAGGATTTACAACACATATTTTTTGGGGGACACAACTAAATCCATAACAAGGTGATTCTAGGAAAGATAGTTTCCAATTTAATTAAACTGATAATAGCATAATCCAGCAGAAGTGATACCCCTCCCCCCATGGATAAAAAACAATTCCAAGATTAAACTAAACAGAAAAGGGAAGCTAAAGAATCTTCTGTATACTTCTCAAATGAGCTCATGGATCATTCATCTGACAACACAAACACACGATATATAATGTAGAATGTTATTCTGGTAGCATATTTTTGTCTTGGAACACTAAAAGAACCCAACTCTAAAAACCATTTGATTGAGTTTACAGATTTAATGGGTCAAAAATTTATATTTCCAACAGTTCACAAACCCCTGTGTGGAAAGTAAAATAGTAATTATCTGAAATTAATCTTGAGAGTAATGAGAGACAGATCCTGGATGGTATTGCCGACCTCCCTGCCTTGTAGATAGACAAATGAGTCAATACAGTAGTTGGATGGCCTGAGAATCATCTAGCATGAAATAGACCTTTTTCTGTGCTGTCTATGCAAATTAATATTAATTTCAAACCTTTTTAGCTCAGTTCCAGTGCCTGGATGGTGCAAATTATTTGCACTTGACAACTAACCTAAAGGTTAGTGGTTTGAACCCATCCAACAGTGCCATGGAAGAAAGCCCTGACAATCTGTTTCCATAGAGATTAGAGACAAGAAAACCCTATGGAGCTCAGTTCCACTTTGTAATGCGTGGGGTTGCCATGAATTGGAATTGACTCGATGGCAACAATTTGTTTGTTTTAGCTCAGCTACTTCTTCTCTGTGAACTGAAGGCTAACATCAGAAAGATTTGACTTTGTACATAACCTAGCTACTGGCCCAGTTTAGGCAAACAACATTGTTCAATAAAAGCATTTGCTATAGCAGCCAAAACAATAAGATGGATTATATATAAATGGCAACTATTACCTCATTTTTAAATTCTGTGATCTCTGGAGATGAGTCTCACAACCTTATCTTGGGGAAAAATGGACTCTGGTTTCATTATAAACATTTCCTTTTATTTGAAAGCAACCCATCCTGTGGGATATTTCATAAAAATCCTTTTGCATTTTTAGCCTTTTTAGGCAAAGAGGGGATAGCAAAGGGTGGTGATAGATCTTGACTATAGTGCCCTGCCAGCCAGACCAAAGCTTCATTATGTAGAAGAAGAGGGGTGACATCATTTAATGTTTTATCTCCCTGGTTCCTGGGTAAGGGTAGAGGGTGAAAGGTCCAGAAATAGTGATTTAAGGAGATGAGGATTCAGGTAGCATAGACTACTGTGTATGATACAAACCAAAGACAAAGCCAGTCCTGCAAAAGGAAAAGATGCAGAGGGCACAAAAATCACTGAATGGTGAGGTAGAAACAGTAGGGATAATATGAGTTACATCCATGTGATAAACTTTCTGCAAAGGTTGTGTAACCTCTTAACAACTTTGGCTCAGTATTACCCAGGGGACCAGATATGGTCATCTTTGAATGGAAGGATAGTAAAAGTTGACCCTCGAGCACTTGCATGGCCTCTCCCCAAGTCTAAGAGGACAAAAGGCAGTGAGGTGTGGCACATCCTTTTCTTCTCTAACCTGGCCGATTCCACACTCAGGTGAGCTGCACTATCCAATTCTGAGCACATGTCTGTGAGGATATGAGAGGTGTATCAGTTAGAGCCCAGCAATGAAACAGGAACCACACCAGTTATTTGAACAGAAAGAATGGCATATAAAGAACAAGTATACATAAATAGGCAATAGATAAGTGGTATCTTGGGTGAGAGGTGAGACAGTACACAGTACAAGGGAAACTAACACAACCTGCACAAGGAAAGGTCATGGAGGCCCCATGGACACATCCAAACTCCCCGAGGGACTCAGTTGTTGGACGGAGGGCTCTGGGGACCATGGTCTCGGAGAACATCTAGCTCAATTGGCATGACACTACTTATAAAGATAATGCTCTACATTCTACCTTGGTGAGTAGTGTCTGGGGTCTTAAAAGCCTGTGAGCGACCATCTAAGATACTACACTGGTCTCATCCCTTCAGGAGCAAGGGAGAATGAAGAGAACAGGTTACAACGAAAAGATTAGTCCAAAGGACTAATTGACCACAGCTACCAAGACCTCCACCGGACTGAGTCCAGTACAGCTAGATGGTGCCCGGCTACCACTGCTGACTGCTCTGACCAGGATCACAACAGAGGGTTCTGGACAGAGCTGGAGAAGGATGTAGAGCATAATTCTAACTCCCCCCCTCCCAGAAAAAAAAAAAAAAAAAAGAGACCAGATTTACTGGCCTAAAGGGGACTGGAGAAACCTCAAGAGTGTGGCCCCCAGACACCCTTTCAGCTCAGAGGTGAAGTTACCTTCGAGGTTCACTGTTCAGCCTGGGAGTGGACAGCCCAGTAAAACTAAATGAGACTAACAAGGTACAGGAGTCCAGTGACAAGGGCCAGAAGGCAGAGGGGGAGTAGGAAGCTGATGATAAGGAACACAAGTTGAGTAAAGATACTGTTGATGGGTTGTGAGATTGTTAACCACTGTTATAGGGCAACATTTGTGGTAACTGTTAAATGGGAGGCTATTTTGTCCTGTAAGCCTTCATCTTGGGTGAGAATGGCGGCACAATTGGAAGAGCATAGTCAATGTCACTTAAATGTGTAAGTAAAAAAGTTTTGAAATGGTGTATCTTTGGCTATGTGTATTTTCACCAAAAAAAAAAAAAAAAAGCTGAGAATTCAGAGGGTTAAAATGTTGTGGGGTTGTTAACCAAAGTCATAAAACAACATGTGTACTACTGTTACATGAGAAACTGTTTGTTCTGTAAGCCTTCACCTGAAGTACAATAAAATATTTAATAAAAAATAAATAAATAAATAAAACTAAAAAAAAAAAAAAGAACAAGTATACATTTGTCAGTTATGTAAAATGAGTTCTCACAATTATCACAGCAGTAGCAACTTCATGAAACAGCTACAAATCCTAGGGTGGAGGGAAGAGGCTAGAATTATTAAACTGTAGAAATGTAGAGAAGCTTGAATCTGAAATCCATCCTTATGAAGAGGAATTGTAGCTCAGCTGTTGTTGGTGTTTTCTTTTATCTTGGGGAGGAGCTTGTGAGGCCTGGACACGGACTTCTGAGAAGCAGGCACCATCTGACTAATACTTGTATACAGGAGAGTGGGTTTGATGAAGCTGGTTCTGTAAGTGCTGGAACAATGCAAACTAGATTCAGCTGCTGCTATGCAGGGACCTTATTATGCTGATGAAGTGAAAGCTGCATTGTTGTGGTGAAGTTCAAGGTAGCCACAAGCAGACAGGAAGTTCATGGGGTTCAAACAGGAAGCAGAAAGGAAGCAGACAGGAAGGTGCAAGTCCTTTCTTTCTCCTCCAGCTGTGCTGCTCCTTCTAGTGCTCCCTACTGACAGGGCCTATCATGAATCCAACTAACAGTTGTTACTGAGTCAACTGTGACTCATAGAAACCCCATGTGGATCAGAGTACAACTGTGCTCCATAGGGTTTCAGTGGCGATTTTTCAGATCACCAGGCCTTTCTGGCACCTCTGGGTAGACTCCAACCTCCGACCTTCCAATTAGCAGCCAATCCCATTAACCATCTGTTTGCACCACTCAGGGACCCCTGAATTCAACCAGCAAAGCAGAATGTGGTTTGCAGAGTCTCAGCCCAGAACACAAGGGTAAGAGATAATAACTCAGTAACTGGTTGCATGCATTCTCTCACCTGTATTTTTACCTGTGTATATCCTCTACCCTGTTATTCTCTGGTTTGGTAGTAACCCAAAATAAATGTTACCTTGAACAAGGTCTGAATCACCATATTCATCAATATTTGAATCAAGACCAGCCCTTTATATCACGGACTAATTTCATTTTGTATTTAGCTTATTTCAAACTATGATGTTACCTTTATATTAGGAATGAGGAAAAAGAAAAAAAAAACTTTTGTTTTTGTTTTTCTCTTATTAGTTACAATTTCCCATATCATTAATGTGACACTGGTTTTCCTTTTTAAAGAATTCAAGTTTTACAGATGTCATTTATCTAATATTCAACAATAGCACAAGTTGTAATTAAAGATAAAATATCTGGTGATTTGAAGTAATGGAAGAAGTAACCATCAAGTGTTATCCCAGAAAAGATGTAAGAAAAAGAAAAGAAAGAAGTTAGGAAAAAGGTATTATTGGATTTCTTTTATGCTAATTTCCATAACCCTGTTATGCTCGGACAATGATTATTACCTTAGTTCCAGAATTCCACAGAATCCTTCTGGTATTGTCTGACTTTCCATATCTTTTTTCATCCCAATCTGTCACTCATCTCTTGAAAAACCCTTGAAACAAAATCATCCCCTCTCCATCTCTAAAACTCCTCCCCCCATTTTTCCTGTGTGTGTGTACCTATAAATCTCTCTCTCTCTCTCAACTATCCATCTATCTATCTAAACAAAATGATCTAACTCAGTGCTCTTCAAATTTTAACATGCACAAAAATCATGTAGGGGTCATGTTAAAATGCAGATTCTGATTCTGTTTAAGTCTGAATTGGAGCCCCAAATTCTGCAGTTCCAATAAGCTCTCATGTGGTTCCAGTAGATAGCCAGGATCTAGATAGTAAGTTCTTCGTATTTAAAACATGAAAGTATTACTTGTTTAAACTATAAATTAATAGCCCATTTGTTGTCTTTTACCCCCAACTATTGCATTTTGAAACTCTTTGAGATTATTATTAAGGAAAATATTTGATGAAAATGGTGGTGGTGATTATAATGATGATAAATATGAAGATGATAATGAGAGTTACTATGTATTGAGCTGTTAATATGAATTAGATATTCTACTCATTCACATAATCCTCATGTAGTTCTCAAAAAATGCTACAAACTGGGTACTTTCATGAGTCCATTTTACAGAAGGATTTCAAAGAGGTTAAATTCCTAATACAAAGCTCTAAAACATCACAGGCAGTCTGATCACAGAATTTATGATCTCAGTAAGTAAGCTTTATTGTTGATTGGATGGAAATGCATAAATGATGGCTAGTTTAGTGGGTAAGAAAGCCAGTGTGCAGATGGGAATTGAGCTGAATTACATCTGTCATAGTGTTATGCAGCAGGGAAGTAGAGTAAGGCAAAATTATTTGGAACGTGAACTCACTTGGTAGACAGGAAACAAAGCAGTGACTATTGAATAAAACCAGATTGTAGATAGCTCCCTCCACCACTTGGATAGCAGGTTAAACTAGATCTGACTACTAAGAACTTTATGAGCATCCAAAACCCACCATATAATTCACTCATTTAACACGTCCAATTCACTGTTCTTTAGTATATTCACAGGCTTGTGCAATCATCAACACAATTGACTTTTAGAACATTTTCATCATTCCTAAAAGAAACCCTGTACCCATTCACAGTCACTCTACTTTCTCCTCTCTTCACCCACCATCTTGGTCCCTGGCGTACACTATCCTACTTTTTTGTCTCTATAGGTTTGGCTGTTTTGGTCATTTCACATTAATAAAATCATATAACATGATTTTTATGACTATTTCACATAGCATAATGTTTGAAGGTTCATCCATGCCATAGCATGTATCAGTACTTCATTCTTTTTTATAGACATATAATATCCCATTGTATGGTATATCACATTTTATTTTTCCATTCATCAGTTGATTCTATTAGAATAATGATGATATGAACATTTGTGCACAGGTTTTTATGTGAATTTGTGTTTTCTTTTCTTTTGTGTGTATACCTATGAGAGGACTCTCTGGGTCATAATATGGGTTAACTCTATACTTAACATTTTGAGAGACTACCAAACTATTTATTGTGTAAAGTAGCTACACCATTTTACACTCCTAACAGCAGTGTCTGAGGATTCCATTTCCTCCACATTCTCACCAAAACTTTTGTTGTCTTTTTTATTGTAGCCATCCTAGAATGGTATGAAGTGGTATTTAATTATGATTTTTGACTCACATTTTCCTAATGATGTTAGGCATCATTTCATGTTCTTGTTGGCTGTTCGTATATTTTCTATGGAGAAATGTCTACTCAAATCTTTTGCACATTTTTTAAATTGAGTTAGATGTCTCTGTATTATCAAGTTGTAAGAATCCTTTATATATTCTGGATAGAAATCCCATTTAGAGATATGAATTACAAATATTTTCTCCCATTCTGTGGGCTGTCTATACACTTTCTTGATGGTATCATTTAAAACAGAATAGTTTTTAATTTTATAACGTCCAAGGTATCTACCTTTTTGTTGTTTGCTTGTGCTTCTCGTGTTATATTAAAAAAAAAACAAAAAAAGCTTAACCCAAAGTCATGAAGACTTACTTCTATGTGTTCCTCTAAGTATTTTATAAACTCAGCTTACATTTTCATCTATATATTATTTCAGGTTAATTTTTGTGTATGGGGTTAGGTACAGGCCCAACATCTTTTTTTTTTTTTTTTTTTTTTTAGCATGTACATATCTAGTGCCAGTGTTATTTGTTGAAATGACCACCCTTTCTTTCCTCTGTTGAATTATCTTGACACACTGGCTGAAAATCAATTGACCAGTAATGTAAAGGTTAATTTCTGAACCCTCAAATTAATCCTATTCTTATGCCAATGCCACATTTTCTTGATTGCTGTAGCGAATAGCGACTTTTGAAATTAGGAAGTATGAGTCTTTCAACTTTGTTCTTTTTTAAGATTATCTTGGCTATTCTTTGTCCTTTGCATTTCCATCTGAATTTTAAAATCGGTTTGTCAATTTCTACAAAAAAAGCTAGCTAAGATTTTAATAGGGATTGCAATAAATCTGTATATCAATTTGGGGAGTAATGCCATCCTCACATTATTCAATTTTCTGATCCATGACTTTGGATGTCTTTCCATTTATTTACATCTTCTTTAATTTCTTTCAACAGTGTAGTTTTCAGCACTCAAAACTTTCACTTCTTTTGTTAAACTTATACCTAGGTATTTGATTTTTTTTTTAATGTTACTGTAAATAGTATTCTGTTCATTTTTGGAAGCTTCATTGCTAATGTATAGAAATAACACTGATTTTTGTTTACTGAGCTTGCAACCTGCAACTTTGGTGAATTTATTTTTTAGTTCTAATAGTTTTTTAGTGGATTCATTAGTATTTTTTATACAAGATTATTCCATCTTCAAATAGAGGTAGTTTTATATCTTCCATTCCAATCCTTTTTAAATTAATTTCCTTGTCACAGTATTCCCTTAGTCTTTTTTTTCCCCCTATAAGTTTACTGTCATCTTTCTCATTCCTGATTTTTATTAAATTGATTGAACCCCCTCCCCCAATCTTGGTCATCTAGCTAAAGGTTAGTCAGTTTTTGTTCTTTAAAGAACCCATTGATTTTTCATCGTTTCATTGATTTTCTCTTTTGGTTTCTTATTCTCTATTTATTCCCACTCTAATCTTTATTATTTCCTTCCTTCAGTTTGCATTGCATTTTATTTGTTCTTCTCTTTCTAGTTTAAGGTGGAAGTTTATGTTATTGATTTGAGATCTCTATTATTATTCAATGTGAGTGCTTACAACGATAAATTTCCCTGTAAAACCTGTTTTAGCAGCATTCCATACATGGTGGTATGTTGTGCTTTTGTTTTCACTCATTTCAAAGTATTTTCTAAATTCCTTTCCGATTCCTTTTTTTTGACCTATTATTTGGACTGTGATGTTTAATTTCCACATATTTGTGAATTTCCCAGATTTTCTTCTGTTGTTGATTTACAATTTAATTTTATTGTGGTCAAAAAACATACCTTGCATTATTTTAAACCTTTTAAATTTATTGGGGCTTGTTTTATGTCTAGCATATGGTCTATCCTAGAGAATGTTCCATGTGTGGTTAACAAGAATGTATATTCTGATGCTGTTGGGTGGAATAACCTGTAGCTGGCTGTTAGGTTTAGTTGACTTACAGTGGTGCTCAATGTCTATAAACTCTAGTGAATTTTTCATTTTGGCTACTTGCTGTCAGCGTCAGAATTTCCATTTTGTTATTTTATATAATTTTTGTCTCTTTATTGATATTCTCTCTCTGAAGAGACATTGTCATCATACCTTCCTTTGTTTAACCATGGCTTCCTTTAGTTGTATTATGATATTTATAGACACTCCTTTGTCTTCTTTGTTAAATCCACATTTGAAGGCTCCTTCAAAGACAATTA
Organism: Dugong dugon; assembly: GCA_030035585.1. Classification (NCBI taxonomy): domain Eukaryota; kingdom Metazoa; phylum Chordata; class Mammalia; order Sirenia; family Dugongidae; genus Dugong; species Dugong dugon. The sequence goes on along the minus strand of CM057471.1, from coordinate 82,924,534 downwards.
CTATTGCCTGCCTTTTTTTTCCTCTATGTATGAGTCACTTTCTTGTTGGTGTGCATGTCTAGTAATTTTTGTTGAAAAATAGAAATTTTAGATAATAACTTATACAGCTCTTAATACTGATTCTCCCTAGATGTTGTTTGCTTGGTCGTTTAATTTTTAGTGACTTGGCTGAACTAATTGTGTGAAGTCTATTTCCCCAGCAGTGTGCTTGAATTTATTTTCCTTATTTTTATTTTTTAGCCTGGCTACCTTGAGGTCATTCCTGGGTTGGCATAAACCAATTATGGGTCAAAGATTGTGCTTAATCCCTCGTAGCCAGTTAAGTTTTTACTCTTTACTATTGGATACTGTGTGACTTGGAGGCTGGCATCACAGTTCAGGAAGTTTATGTTTTTTGCCCAACATTCAGCAAAGAATCAGTAGCTTGGTGGTTCCCTCTCTGATCGCTTTTGAGCGGGTACAGCCTGATATGCCCACAGGATCTTACAGACTCCCAGGGATGTGTGATTTTTTCAGTTTGATTTCCAAGGAGTTGTCCCTGGGTCAGAGACAGTGTTTGTCAGTATTTGACAGTATTTGTCAGTCAGTGTTTTGTCAAAGTTTGTGTGTGTGTGTTTTTTTTTTTTCCCCCCCTTTTTCAGGCTTCCACCCTGTGTTGCTGAGTCGTGTGGGGCTTGGGAAATGCTTTCAACTTAGCCCCACATTCTGCTCTCATTGCTCCTGAGTAGGGGCAGCTAAGCATATGGACACAGTCTTCCCAACCCCCAGAGTTGACTGTGGTCTCTGAAGGCTCAGTCTTGTCTGTGTCTTTCCCTGGTTCTCTCTATTAAATTTCTGGTTGACTGTTGTTTTGTTTGTATGACAGCCACCCATTGCTGTGAGTTGATTCTGACTCATAGCAACCGTACAGGACAGAGTAGAACTGCCCCATAGGGTTTCCAAGGAGCGGCTGGTAGATTTGAACTGCCAACCTTTTGGTTAGCAGTCAAGCAGTTAACAACTGGGCCACCAGGCTAGTCTTCTTTTAATTGCTTTCCACCCGCATCTCCACTGTTGTCAACAATGCCCTTAGGCATGAGATTCTCCAATTTCTGTTCCAAATAAAGTCAGTTCTTTCAGAGATCCTAATGGCCTATTTTCCCACCCTGGGCAGAAGCTCAGGGCACTGCACCATAGCCCAAGGGGAGTGTCAAAGATTCACTTTTCTGGGAGTGATATCCCGTTCTATGAGTGGGCACTGAGAGGATGATAGCCTTCCAATTCTTCTTGACTTGCAGTTGTAGGAGTCAACAATACCTACAAGCAAGCTGGGGAAGGGCAATCTGGACCACATTACTCTCAGCTTGACACACTTGAGCTAAAGCTTCCACTCTACAAACGAGGGACTGGGTGGAGTAAGAAAGCCCCAATCCTCTCAGTCATGCCTGTCGGAAAAGAGCTTCTGCAACAAAGGGCTGGAGAGCGGAGAATAAACAATTACCCCTCCTGGAGTGAAATTATAGCCCCAGACTGAGATCTGGAGGCAGAAGGAGCCCCCACTCCCCTTCTTGGCTGTACCTGCTCCGAGTAGCACTTTCTAGCAGGGAGCCAGGGTAGGGGACAAGGGAGTGGGTTGTGAATAAAATCCCACAGACTCTCGCTAGTTTTTACTGAGATTTAGTGGATTTTCTTGAATTATTTTTTCTCCAGTTACTGCATGTCCTAAGGAGCCCTGGTGGCGCAGTGGATAAGCACTTGGCTGCTAACCTGAAAGGTCAATGGTTCCAACTCACCAGCTACTCTATGGGAGAAACATGTGGCAGTCTGCTTTTATAAAGATGTCAGCCTTGGAAACTCTATGGGACAGTTCTACTCTGTCCTACAGGGTTGCTATGAGCGAGAATTGACTGGCAGTAGTTGGTTTGGTTTTTGGTTACTGTAGGTCCTTAGGACAGTTTCCAGAGACTTTAAATTATTGTTTTGTTGGCTTGTTTGTTTTTAAGCAGTTAAATTATTGTTTTTCTGTGGATAGGATTTGCCAAGGCTCTTACTTCACTATTTCAGAAATCCTGCCTCAAGGATTTTCTCCATCCTATTGTTAGCACATGACCAGGGTGCTCACAAATTAAAGAGCAAGAGATTAGATAGATAGAGACATGTAATCTTAAAACTACCACTCTGTCCCTCTTCCCCTTTCCACTCTTTTACTGGTTTTGTTTTCTCTTCCTCAAACTTCAGCAAATCATGCTATCATGTCTATCAACAACTCTCCCTTTCACCTCTATTAAAATTATAATAGTATGGTATCTTTTAAATAACCCTACTAAAATATGTATCCAAATATATTTCACAAATACCTAGTGAATTCAGTGAGATGGCTGTAAGACTATTCGGACATGGGCACCAGAAGAGATTCCCAGAAAGTTATAAATAGAGAACTCTCGGTCTTGATTTAAAGGGATTATTTAGAAAGGGGAAAATAAACTAGTAATTTGTGTTCCTACCTGGTGTTTGATATACAGCTAAGCAAACAGTACAGATACAACAGAGTTTTTATTAAATGACATTTTTAACATTCTTATTTCACATATGCATGGACAAGTCTATTTAAAAAATAATTTTTGTTAATGCCCTTGGACATAGTTGTATTTTAAATGCCTAACACAGTGTCTTCCAAATAATAGGAATTTTACAAAAAAATTTGTTTGTTTAATCCATATTTCAAATATCAGGAAAATAAATTACAGCAAATACTATTTTAAAAAAAACAAAAACAAAAACATTGCCGTTGAGTTGATTCTGATTCATAGTGACCCTAAAGGACAGTGTAGAACTACCCTGTAGGGTTTCTAAGGAGCAGCTGGTGGATTCAAACTGCTGACATTTTGGTTAGCAACCATAGCTCTTAACCACTGCACCACCAACGTTTCCACATACTATTTAGAAACTAGAAAAGAAGGTATGTTAGACCATAACCTTCACCAACTATCTTAAAATGTATTTTCATATTGCTTACTCCCAGTAAGGTTGCTCAGAAAACAACATGCAATAGAAGTTAGGTTGGAAGATACACTTTAATACTTAAAAATGTTTGTTATTTCCTAATTAAGGGAAACTGCACTCTAAATGTAGAACTCATCTGTTGCTATTCTCATACAATATAAACTATGTAAAGGTATGGAAAAATGTAGAAAGTGACTCAGTTCAGGAGCTTGAATAACGCTAATGTGGAAATCTGACAACAAAGATAGCACCTGTTTTCTCTGTTGTAAGACATCAGAAAGATAGGGGTAGAGAGAGGACTTGGGGGTAGATACAGGAAAAGTATAACTGTTGGATCGTTTGAATCAAAAATATGAGAAAATTACTACTGTCTGCCCTTAAAAATAAAATTAATTATCTAATATATGTTGAATTTTTTTGCTGCATCTATTGATGTGATTAGCTGTTTTTTCTTCTTTAGACTGTAAATATGGTGGATTACATCCACTGATTTTTTTAATATTGAACAAGTTTTGCATTACCTGGAAAAATCCTACTTATTTGTGGTGTATTATTCTTCTTATAAATCGCCATATTTGACTAAATAATATTTTATTGAGAATTTTTACATCTATGCTTATGAAGAATATAGGTCTACAGTTTTTGTTTTTTGTTTTACTGCTGTTGTCTGGTTTAGGTACCAGGGTAATGCTAGCCTCATAAATTCAGGTTACCTTATTGGCTATATTTCTCCACTATACAGGGGATCGACTCCGAGAAACCAACTAATGTTGGATGCCGTCGAGTTGATTCCAACTCATAGAGACCCATGTGACAAAGTAAAACTGCCCCATAGGGTTTTCTAGTCTGTAATCTTTACGGGAGAAGATCACCAGGTCTTTCTCCCACATCATTGCTGCATGGGTTCAAAAGGCAAACCTTTCGGTTAGCAGTGGAGCACTTAACCATTGCGCCACCAGGGCTCCTTGAGAAAACCAACTAATACACCTAAAACACCTAAACAATTTCATCTATTCATGTTGATTGTGATTACTAAAAAGTTTAGATTTATTTCTACCATGTTTTTTCTGTATTATAAATTTGTCCTCTGTGATTTTTCCTTTACCTCTTTTATTTATTCTTTTCTTTTTTCTCTTCCCTTGCGTTTTGAATTGTTTGAGATTTCTTCTCACTTCATCTTTTCTCTTTTACTTTCTACTATTTTGGAAATAATATTGCCTATATCTATTTCTTCTTGACAACCTTGCTATTTATCTGAAGATGGCAATAAGTAAACACTTTAACTCATACCAAAGAGTGCATAAATCCAGAAAACTGAACTGTGGATAGGTGATGATGAACATAGCACGCCTTCTCAGATCATCAATTTTATCCAACATATGTTACTCAGATCATTATTTTTCTATGAAACATGACAGTATTATACACAGAATGCAAAATTTACAAAATTATATTTGGTTAAAATACTAAACTTCATAGAAAGTGCACTCTTTCTGAGAGCAGCTTAAGCTAAGAATCAAACACCCTGACATTTCACTGTCTGCTAATATTCGGATTTTTCAAATTAAAGTGCTTGAGGTATTTTAAGTTATTATAATTTTTTTAATCTGTCTGTTGAGGCTAGATTACACTGAAGTAACAAATAATATTATAATTTCAGTGATTTAGCATAATAATTTTTTTTTTCCTTAAAGAAAATGCTATTGAAGTCCAGCAAATTCTACTGGGTATCTGACCTCAAGGGGTAGCTTAGAAATGCAGGCTGCTTTGCACCTGTTGTGTTACCTCTATCGAAATCTAGACTTCCCCAATTGCTGCAACACGGACCAGCCTAGAAGGTCATTTGCCAGAATATACATGCTCCAGTTTTGCAGTGCACACATAACTTTCTATCGTATCTCACAGTTAGATCTGGCATTCTTAGATAGGCCTGAGGGGCTACTGCTCTTGTATACCTGGAAGAAGAGGAAAAGTCCCTACCATATTTTTCAAGCGAAGTTGTTTTTCCCAATAATAAAAGCAAACATTGCCATTGTAAACCTGTATAAGATATTAAGAAGTTTTCTTCCTGTTAGCTTGTTGATATTTATTTATTAGATGAATTCTTTGTAATTTGTAAGCCCTTTGGACCACTATTCAACTATTTGTGTCATTATCTGACCTTTTAAATTCTCCTGATTGTACTGAAATCATATGATATTCATTTTCCCTACTGTGTAGATAAATTATTCATTTTTTAATCATCCTATTCGTCTTCACAATATTTTTTTTGGCAAGCACTCTAATATTTCTATTATATGGCACTCCATAATTAATAATCACAAATGTAAATGTGAGTGTTGAATAGACTTTTACAATGGAAGATATGTTATGTCTGTAAATCTCCTTTTGTAACACTGCTATATCTCAGTAATAGTTTATATCTGATTTAACATTTTATTTAAAAATCCTGGATTTTCCATTTCTATATCATTTCTTTAAAATACTACTTCAGCATAGTCAGAGGAATGATATGTGAAAATAGTAATTGAAAAAGTCAGTAAAATAATGTAAGCTCTCATATGTGTTACATGAAAAGTATATTGCTAACAAAAACCATCACAAATATTAATAACACTTTCACTTTTCTAATATATCTCAAATTTTAGCTTATCTAAACCGATTTACCCAGCAAAAAATTTACCTAATCTATGATTTAATTGAATTAAAATGTTAATGTCAACTTGCAAATATACTTATCACATTAAAATACTTACTTATCTAGAAGAGACATAATACAGAACTTTAAAGATGAATTGACCATGTTTTAATGACCGTGTATAATCAGACTCATAGTGCATGTTTTGTTTGCTAATAGTTTCAGGTTAATATTTCAGGTTAAATTACTGAACCACATGCTTTGATTCAAAATCATTTGCTTCTGCCTAGCTACAGAATAATCTGGCAAACTTCCTTGTGTAGAATGTACATATTTTAAAACATGTACCCATATATGCTGGCAAATGATTTATTAATACTGACTTCCTATATTTTGAGTACGAAATTATAGAATATATTGTTCAGATAGAAAATGATGATCTAGTAATTCTGATACAAGAAATCTTAAGAAAATAATCCAAATATATAAAACATTTATGCTCATAAGTCATTTATTAAATAAAGAAATAAAATCAATGAAAAGTATGCTTACAGAGATATAGTTAAGCATATCAAGTTGCAAGATGAAATTTTCTGCATAAATAACAAAAGTATGTCTACAAAGAATATGTACAAAAATATGTACTTGAAAAACTCCTGATAGAATTATTTAAAATGCAAATTTCAAATGAATTACAAGGCATAATACAATTTTGTAAAAAATAGCATGGTTTAAAAATAACTAGAATGAAATATACCAAACTATTGTTAGTGGTTGTTTTGGAGTAAAACACTATGGATGATTTTTTTCCCTTTTCAATTTTCTTTCTGCTATTTTCAATGGTCTTTAATGGCTTTACATTATTAGCTCAGTGATGAAAAATTTAAAATATTTTTGAATTTTATTATCTTTGTTACACTTGTCAACTAACTCCAATAAGTAATCGAATAAATGGAAGTATAAAGACACATTTATTTATCTTCTTTGACTGAATTTGTCATTGTGAGTGGAAGAAAATGGTAGAATCAGTCAGAGTTAAAAGTAAATGTGACTCTTAAACACACTAATCTACAGACAGAGGTGGTCAGATAGTAGCTACAAGGGAGCCAGGTAGCTATCCTAATATTAGACAAAATAAACTCTAAGACAAAAGCATTACTAGAAAACAAGTGATATATTTCTAATAATAAAAAAGGCCCACTCATCAGAAAGCTGCAACAGCCACAAACATAATATACCTAATAACAGAGCCCTCAAATACATGAAGCAAAAACTGAGAGAACTGGAGGGAATAATAGGCAATTCAACTGCAATATCTTGTTCTCAAATATGATAGCAAACCAAATGAAACCAAACCCACTGTTGTCGAGGTAATTCCGACTTATAGGGACCCTGTAGGGCAGAGTAGAACTGCCCCGTAGGGTTTCCAAGGCTGTAAATCTTTATGAAAACAGACTGCCACATCTTTCTCCTGAGGAGCGGCTGTTGGGTTTGAACCATCAACATTTTGGTTAGCAGCTGAGCACTTAACCACTGGGCCACCAGTTATCCATATATATATATATATATATATGTACGTTATATACATGTGTATAGTGTATGTATAGATGTATGCATATGCATATGTATATGCATCTATCTGAATATATTCATATATATAATAAAGCACATACCAAGCATAGTTATAGATGATTCTTAGACATAACTAAATTCCTCTCAGGGTTGGATTTCTGGGTTTCAAGAATTAGGAGCATAGTCTCATGGGACATCTCGGTCAAGTGGCATAATACAGTTCATAAAGTTATATTCTACATCACAGTTTGGTGAGTAGTGTCTGGGATTGTAAAAGCTTGAAAGTGGCCACCTAAAATACAACTATTGGCCTTGACTTTTCCAGAACAAAAGAGAAAGAAGGAAACCAAAGACTCAAAGAAGAAACTAGTCTACAAGACAAATAGTCTACACGAACCATAGCCTCATCTACCCTGAAACCAGAAAAACTAGATGGTGCCCAGCTACCACTACTGACCATTCTAATCAGGGCCACAATAGATCAACCCTGATAGAATGGGAGAAAAATGTAGAACACAACCTCAAATTCCTTAAAAAAAAAAAAAAAGACCTACTTGACTGGTTGAGACCAGAGGACTCCTGGTGACTACTGCCCTGAGATACTCTTCAAACCTTGAACAGAAATTAACCAGAGGTCACCCTGAAGCTAAATAACAAATTGGCTCAAAAAATAATGAATGACACCTGTAAGTACTGTTCTCCTTTAAAAAATCACCTATGTGGGAAGACTCAACATTGTGAAAATGTCAGTTCTACCCCAAGCGATCTACAGATACAATGCAATCCCAATCCAAATTCCAATCGCATTTTTTAATGAGCTGGAGAAACAAATCACCAATTTCATATGGAAAGGGAAGAGGCCCCGGATAAGTAAAGCATTACTCAAGAAGAAGAACTAAGTGGGAGGCCTCACGCTACCTGATTTTAGAACCTATTATACTGCCACAGTAGTCAAAACAGCCTAGTACTGGTACAACAACAGATACATAGACCAATGTAAAAGAATTGAGAATCTGGATGTTAATTCCTCCATCTATAAGCAGCTGATATTTGACAAAGGCCCGAAGCTCATTAACTGGGGAAAAGACAGTCTCTTTAACAAATGGTGCTGGCATAACTGGATGTCCATCCGCAAAAAACTAAAACAAGACCCATACCTCACACCATGGACAAAAACTAACTCAAGATGGATCAAAGACATAAATATAAAATCGAACACTATAAAGATCATGGAAGAAAAAATAGGGACAATGCTAGGAGCCCTAATACATGGCATAAACAGAATACAAAACATTACTAGCAATGCACAAACCCCAGAAGAGAACTAGATAACTGGGAGCTCCTAAAAATCAAACACTTATGCTATTCAAAAGACTTCACCAAAAGAGTAAAAAGTCAACCTACAGACTGGGAAAAAATTTTGGCTATGGCAAACCCAATCATAGTCTAATCTCTAGAATCTATAAGGTACTGCAAAACCTCAACAACAAAAAGACAAATAACCCAAATTAAAAAAAAGGGCAAAGGATACGAACAGGCACTTCACCAAAGAAGACACCTAGGCAGCTAACAGACACAAGAAGAAATGCTCACAATCATTAGCCATTAGAGAAATGCAAATCAAAACTACACTGAGATCCATCTCATCCCAACAAGGCTAGCATTAATCCAAAAAACACAAAATAATAAATGTTGGAGAGGTTGTAGAGAGACTAGAAAACTTACACACTGTTGGTGGGAATGTAAAATGGTACAACCACTTTGGAATCAGTTTGGCACTTCCTTAAAAAGCTAGAGAGAAATAGCCTATGATCCAGCAATCCAGCTCCTTGGAATATATCCTAGAGAAATAAGAGCTGTCACATGACTAGATATATACACACCCATGTTCACTGCAGCACTGTTCGCAATAGCAAAAAGATGGAAACTACCTAGGTGCCCGTCAATGGATGAATGGATAAACAAATTATGGTATATTTACAAAATGGAATACTATGCAACAATAAAGAACAACAATGAATTGGTGAAACATCTTATAACATAAAAGAATCTGGAAGGCATTATGCTGAGTGAATTTAGGCAGTTGCAAAAGGACAAATATTATATAAGGCCTCTATTATAAGAACTCAAGAAAAGGTTAAAAAACAGAATCAAACATTCTTTGATGGTCATGAAGGTGGGGAGGGAGGGTGAGGGTTATTCACTAACTAGGTAGTAGACAAGAATTATCTTAGGTGAAGGGAAGGACAGCACATACTATAGGGGAAGTCAGCACAACCAGACTAAATCAAAGCTAAGACGTTTCCTGAATACAATCGAACACTTTGAGGGACAGGGTAGCAGGGGCAAGGGTCTGGGGATCATGCTTTCAGGGGACATCTAGGTCAATTGGCATAACAAAGTTTATTCAGAAAATGTCCTGCATCCTACTTTGGCGAGTGGTGTCTGGGATCTTAAAAGCTATCAAGCAGCTATCTAAGACGCATCAATTGGTCCCAACCCACCGGGAGTAAAGGAGAATGAAGAACACCAAAGACACAAGGAAAGTATCAACCTAAAAGACAGAAAGGACCACAAAAACCAGAGACTTCATCAGCCTGAGACCAGAAGAACTAGATGGTGCCCAGCTACTACCAATGACCACCCTGACAGGGAAAATAACAGAGAGTCCCTGTTGGAACAGGAGAAAAGTGGGGTGCAAAACTCAAATTCTAGTAAAAAGACCAGACTTAATTGTTTGATTGAGACTGGAGGGACCCCGGAAGACATGGCCCCCAGACTCTCTGTTAGCCCAAAACTAAAACCATTTCCAAGGCTAACTCTTCAAAGATTAGACTGAACTATGGGACATAAAATGATAGTCGTGAAGAATGTGCTTCTTAGCTCAAGTAGATACATGAGACTAAGTGGGCAGCTCTGTCCAGAGGCAAGATCAGAAGGCAGAGAGGGTCAGGAGCTGGTCGAATGAACACGGGAAATCCAGGGTAGAAAGGAGGAGTGTGCTGTCACAGTACAGGGAGAGCTACTAGGGTCACATAACAACGTATGTATAAATTTTTGTATGAGAGACTAACTTGAATTGTAAACTTTCACTTAAAGTACAACAATTAAAAAAAAATCACCTATATGAGACTAAACATTCCACAATTACTTTAAAAAAAAGATGAGAATATAAGGGGTCAGGGAAACTAGGTTAGTGGAAATGGAAAAACCTGAACACAAATAACGAGAATCTTCAGGCATTGTGAAGAATGTAACCAATGTCACTGAACAATTTGTGTAGAAATCGTTGAATGGGAACCTAAACTGCTGTGTAAACCTTCACCAAAAACAGAAGAAAATATTATTAAAAAAATAAATAAACTAAGGTCCAGCTGCTAGGAGTGCTCATTCTTAGCAGGACAGTACAGCTCTACAGCCTAAACTCTTAAATTAAGATACACAATATCTCTGGACAAAGTAGAAAAGGAAGTATAATATAAAGTTTCTATGCATAAGCTAAGGAGTCCTGGTGGTGCAGTGGGTTAAAGCACTCAGCTGCTACCTGAAAAGTTGGTGGTTTGAACCCACCAGCCACCCCATGGCAGAAAGATGTGGCAGTCTGCTTCTGTAAAGATGACATCCTTGGAAATCCTATGGGGAAGTTCTACTCTGTCCTGTAGGGTCTCTATGACCTACTATGAGTCGGAATCGACTCAGTGGCAAAGGGTTTGGTATGCTTAAGCTTATAAACCAAAAAAAAAAAAAAAAAGCTGACATTGAGTTGATTTTGACTAATGGCAACCCTGTGCGTGTCAGAGTAGAATTGCACTCATAGGGTTTTCAATGGCTGTGATCATTCAGAAGAAGATTGGCAGGCCTTTCTTCCAAGGCACCTGTGGATGGATTCAAACTGCCAACTTTTGGTTAGTAGCTGAGTGGTTAACCATTTGCACCACCCATGGATTGCTAATACTTAAGCTTATAGTATATTCATTTAACAACCAAAGATATTTCATTTTGACAAAGTATAATTTCTGAGTTTTTAACTTATTTTTTGAAATTCTTACAGAGTTAGAAAAAAAAACTAGCATGTTAATATTTGTAGGAAGGTTTTTAAAAAGAATGAAATTATATGCACAATTCTGTTTTACAATCTATTGTATGCCCAATGCTTTGCACAATGTCCATAAATATCTACCCAAGAGTAATGAAAATACCTATTCACACAAAGATCTGTTTATGAATGTTCATACAATATTATGCATAATGGCCAAAAAAGTGCAAAGAATCCAATGTCCTTCAACTGGTGAATGAATAAATGCAATATGGTATATCCATACAATGAACTATAATTTGACAGTAAAAGGGGTAAAATACTAATACATGCTACAAAATGGATGAACCCCAGAAACATTATGGTAAGTGAATAAAGTCAGATGCAAAAGACCACATACTGAACCATTTCATTTTTATGAAACTTTCACATTATAAATAATGCTGCAAATTGGCATCAGGTACATCCTGATGTGAACAATTGAGAAGGACACAGCCTCACTTATTTGGTGTTCCTCCTACCCAAAATAGATAACCTGAAAACAATCATTAAAGAAACTCAAATTGAGGGACATTCTATAAAATAACTGGCCAGTACTTTTCAAAATTGTTGATGTCATAAAGTGTTCCAGATTAAAGAAGAATAAAGGGGTCTAACAACTGAACATAATGTGCGTTTCTATAGTGGATCATAGTTCAGTGAAAAATATAATAGCTATGAAAAAAAATTCTGAGGCCACTAATGAAATTTCAACACATATTGCACATTAAATAATAGTATTTATAAATATAAAATATCCTGAATTTTGTCAGAATTGGCTCGACAGCAATGGGTTTATATTTATGTAAGAGAATGCTTTTGTTCCTAGGAAAAACATGGTATTTAGGGGTAGTTGGGAAAAAAGTTAATTTTGGCAAAAAATGATTGATCCAGGTGTAGGATTATGACATTTTGATTCTTCTTGGTCTAGATTCATATCCTGATTCTACACATGCCTCTTTGGGCAAATTACTTGATATACCTAAGCAATATTTTTCTCATCTATAAAAGTAGGATGATAGTAGTAGCAATCTTGTAGAATTGTAAAGAGAAGTACTTGGAGGAATATTTAAAATGTGTTAACAAAGTACCTGGCAGTAAGTACAGAAAAAATGTCAGCTGTCATTATTATTTTAATGAATACAGGTAGTCCCCAACTTATGACTCATTCAGGTTACAAGGAACCACGCTTAGGACTACCTGTTTTTTTCTTTTTGTACATCTTATTGTCAGTAATATTTACTACGTAAGATTTTGCAGCGTGTAATTTTCTGATGTTATTCTCAGATGTTCACTCCTAGATGTTCAGTGTTGTGATTTACTGTTCCAAATACTGCCATACAGCAGGCTATGGCAATAATAATGAAAACTGAAAAAAATAGAAAGAGGTATTCTATTTACGTCAGAACCAACTTACGACAGAGTTGTCAGAGGGAACCCCATTGAAAGTTGAGGACTACCTGTAATAACAATAATGAGGTATCTGCCTCACTATAACTTAAATTCTATTATGCATTCAATGTGAGATTTTAAGCAATCCTTAGAAATATTTTACTTAAAGATTCAGCTTCATAATTTAACACTGCATAGCCATCTCAGCAAACACATGTCAGATTTTAAAAAAGGTAGGTTTGTCAGATATTCACGTTTGATTATCAGCTCAACTCCATACTCATTGTTGATCACATCTGGTTTTCTCTAATGAAGGGGCCCCTGTGTACATGACTCTTAGAATAGTGCCCTCTCTCCCACATTTCTGTGATTAATAAATTAGCTTCTCTTCATAACCTATGATATGAAAGACTCCAATTTTTTTTTTTTAATTTAAGCATAAGAAATGGTTTATTTTTATAACCACAATTGAATTGAAATAAAAAAATTAGTTTTTATATATTCACATAAATATTGTTTCCATAGTTGACACTGTAGTATGTTGAAATAATAATCAACTTAAATTTAATACATTGCCCCATTTAAAAAGTAGGGAAATAAATTGCATGGACCACTAGTAATTAGCTTTAGTTATTCTACAAGCAAATCATTTTGTTGGTTATACTTTTCTGAAGAGTATCTTGATTTTTTGTACTATTAAATTTATAATTTATAATGTAGGAAAAGCCTATCCATAGACTATCAAGATACAATTACTTAAATGTTATGATAGTAGAGGATTGTTTTAAATAAAGTTTGAAAATGAAGAGAAATTATTGCATTAGGGAAATTCCATCATTTTATAAAAAACTGCAGGTCATTTTGATTATTGCTATGGTTTTAAACTTAAAGAACTTGTTCATTTGTTTAATTTTTTCTTTGCTTGACTTTCTTTTGGGCATATGTCTTAGAAAATGTATCCAAAGCCTGTTATATGATTGATGTGTTGGTCTTCCTATGGTTTATATTTGCTGTGTAAATTAAGATATAATGTGATGAAGATTTGTTATGGAATGGTACATAGTGATCTTCTAATTTAGCACCTTCGTTTTAAAGAAACCGTGGTATAAATTGTCTTGAAATTTCCCGTTAGGATATCCTGGTGGTTAATAGCACAGTCTTTTATAAAGTCTCAGCTCACAAATTACTCTCCAGGAGACAATGATAAATGATCATTCCTTGATCCTCTTTATTCTTCTCTGATACTATATTTGAAGACGATCACAGCAATTGCTTTGCATATTACTGAGGAAATTAAATTCTATAAAGTATTTTAAACAGTTATCACAATTTATGGAATACTCAATAAGCATTAGTAATAACACTGATTACAGTCAGAATGCTCCTTACTTTGGACATGTTATCAGGAGGGACCAATCCCTGGAAAAGGACATCATGCTTGGTAAGGTAGAGGGTCAGCGAAAAAGAGGAAGACCCTCAACAAGATGGATTGACACAGTGGCTGCAACAATGGGCTAAAACATAGCAATGATTGTGAGGATGGTGCGGAAATAGGTAACATTTTGTTGTTATACATAAGTCGGAACCAACTCGAGGACATCTAACAACAGTAACAATAAAAACAACATTCAGGATGATGATAATGAAAACTACAAGGTCTTAAAGCTAGCTGGTATATGTTTGCTCACTCTAGTAAGTTGATTCTATTTATCCTACAGAGACATGGTACTTGAGAGACTTTGGTATAAAAGAAAACAAATTGTTATTAAAATTGGTGGTATATAGATCAAGAATTTAATTCCAGGAATGAAGGAGAAAGGAACTCATAAACATGAAGTATGAATCAAATTTGTTTAATTTATTAATCAGCTGGCACTAAAGAAACAGGGTGGTGTTGAATAATAAGAATACTAAAATTTGTTCAAATATAGAATATCAAAAGACTTTAGGCAATAATGGCCTATATGGACCATTTATTATGCATTCCATTACCTGTCTATATAAACCATACAACTGGAAAGTCATTCTAAGCAAAGCTCTCTGTTTTAAGGAGAGAAACAATGTGTTTCATCGAATAAGTTATCAGATACCAATTTAGAATAAAAGGGCTATCCTTTATATTACAGATTTATTATACTGAATATCAGCATTTTATTCATATTCTAAAAGTGTCATTGATAATCATTAATGAGAACTAAAAATCACACTTATCTCCATCTTAACTTTTAATTATGTACAAACCTTTGTATAAACCTTTATTTTAATGTATGAAGCACAATTTTATTAAATAATTTCATTTATAAAATGCCTAAAGATATGAATGGTTTTTACCTTACTGCATTCACTTATAGTTCTAACAGGAAAAAAAAATCTGAATTTAGTTTTTTAGTGTTAAATGCTAACACACATTTTAAGAAAATAATTTTTTGAAAAAACAGTTTTTTTAATTTGTTATTAAAATGAGTCCTCACGTTGCATTAATCTTACTATGCAGTTAAATGAGTAGAATTTGTGAAAATGGAATTAAGATGCTCAAACTAAAGCAAAATTATTTATGATTTGTATTGGAATATCAACCATTGCTAGAGTCCAATTTATTGAAAGTCCATGTGCATAAACTGAGTAATCAGAAAGAAGAAAAAAAAAAGTTTTGTAGACCCAGATGGATTCTTTCTAAAATAAAACATCCAAGAAGCTAATAAAGAAGTAATATCAAGTGGCCTTTGCAAAGTTACTAGGGCAAGAGAACACTGGAAGTTTCCTGAAACTATCTTATCTCAATATTTGAAGAATTGATCAAGTGCCTCCATGTTGTTAATGGCGAATTGAATAGAACCAAAGTGGGTCCTAGATCATGATAGTAAACTAACAAAATTCTGGAGAAATTTAAAAAAGGAATAAACAACACTTTCAGGATACCAAAACCTCATTGCTGTCAATTCCAACTCATAGCGACCATACTGGACAGAGTAGAAATGCCGCATAGGGTTTCCAAGGATAGCTGAGGGTAATTCTGTTCACATATTACTATAAGAATAAAGATCTACTCCATGAATTCTACATATCCTAGTACAAGGAAGGAGCACTGGTAGTGTAGTGGTTAAGAGCTCAGCTGTTAACCAAAATGTGGGCAGTACAAATCCACTAGCTGCAACTTGGAAACCCTGTGGGGCAGTTCTACTCTGTCTTGTAGGGTTGCTATGAGTCCGAATTGACTCCACGGCAATGGGTTAGTACAAGGAAAAAAAAAAAAATTAAGGCATTATCTTTATCTTCACTAAAACGAGCTGTACTTTTTTTCTTTTTTTCTTTGATACAGACCTGTAGATATTCTTACCGTTTTATACATAGGGGATTGCAATGAAAGCTCAATGTGAGTATCTCAACTGCGGTATTTCAAAATAATTACCACATACAGAGGAGCAGTTATAATATTTCTATTCCTGATGCCATTAGTCAAGAAACAGTCAAGCTCCTGCTGACATTCTTATAAGAGATGTGGACAAACAGGAGGAAAGATCAAGACTGCCCTGTAAAAACAAGATGAATGTGACCACCCATAAAAACCCACTGCCGTCCAGTCGGTTCCGACTCATAGTGACCCTATAAGACAGAGTAGAACTGCCTGATAGGGATTCGCAGGAGCACCTGGTGGATTTGACTTGCCGACCTTTTGGTTAGTAGCCAAAGCACTTAACGACGACTATGCCACCAGGGTTTCCAAACATTCCCACAGTGGACAGCAAATGCACAGCTTGATAAAGGATCATAGAAGAAGGACCAAGTATTCCCAATATCCAGTTCCAAATCCTTAATTTTGCTGCATGTAATGCATTCATTGTAAATACCATGCCTTTGTATGAATTATGGTCACTATATGAATTTTGAAATGTAAATCCAATTGTATGAAATAAAAATATAGGTTAAGTGGGCATTCTTTGTATCAGTAGGAAATTAACTTGCATTTTAAGCTAATGTTTAGGTGGGAGCAGAGTTAAAAATGAAAATTTCTTACTCAAAATTTAAAATATAAACAATCTGAATAGCTTACAACATTAAAAAAGGATGTACTAAATAAGTTTGGCCATAGAGCTCCTTAAGCTCAGCTATACTCATACATTTTAAATACCATGCCATGAAAACATTGCCATATATTGAGGAAAAAAATGACATCTGTGGTTTGGAAGAAATTTCAGATTTCTAATGACAACTCAAAGGGGCCATGTAACAAATAAGCCCAAGCTCTGAGTTTATCAACTTGTATGCATTTTTAAAAAATTTTAAACATTACCTTTTTTCCCCATTAAGTAAATTCATAACACTAAAACCATGTCTGTGTGTATTGTTGCATGCTATCAAGTGGTGTCATATTATTGTACTGTTAATGTATCCATATTTCCAACTTATCCTGGTATAAGGTATTAGATCTTATCTAAAAATAACTAAGGGGGCTTTATGTCTTCGGCTTCCTTGATCAATTTAATGTATGAGTCTTGCTGTCTTTTTTTTTTTAATGTACATTTCCATCTTTTCTTGACTTTTACATTGATGGATTGTAAAATTTTAATAAATAGTCATTGAAATATGTATAGAAATACGAAAAAATAGTAATCATTAAGAACTACCTAGAGATAATTAAAAAAAAAAATTGCCATCAGGATAATTCCAACTCATAGTGACCCTATAGGACAGAATAGAACTGCTCCATAGGGTTTCCAAGGAGCAGCTGGTGGATTCGAACTGCCAACATTTTGGTTAGCAGCTGAGCTCTTAACCACTATACCACCATGGCTTCTCCATCTAGAGATAGTCATTGTTAAAATCATGGTGAATCTCCCTCAGTATTATCTCTTAGATTATATACTATTGCAAGATTGGTAACATATGTATGTGCAATTTTGCATCCTATTTTTGGTTTCTTCATTTTCATTACAATGTTGTAGTAATACTTTGAAATATTTCTTATGGTTACAAAATTATCCTTTATTTTTTTGTAAGGTAATATTATCTATTTTTGATATTTATTTCCAATAGATTTGCTATTATAAGTCATAGTTTGATTAGCATTTGTATTCATGAATTTCTTAATATTTACATAAAATATTACTAGACTAAAATTAGTCAGTTCAAAAGACTGAAATTTTATTAAAAAATAAAGTATACTTCTAAACAGAGTTAAATAAGCCATCCTAGTGGGGTTTTTCATTCCAAAACCCTTGCCAATATTTTTGTTATTCTTTCTGGATTACGTTTTTTTCTAACCTCTTCCTGAAATTGAGATGCCTGAAATGAATCTTTGTATCCTAACGGACCAGAGACACATAATAAATATTAAACCATACTTTAAGCATAAGAATAAAAGGGATTTAGATAATGCCTTTTCAAACCAGCTGGGCTTTGTTATATCTTGACTAAAATAATGAGACCTATGAATTTTGGTTGCTCTTGAACAGGTATCAATTAGCACTGCAGCTTTTGGGAGCATCTTGCTTTTGTGTATCCTACATGGTCTAGCATTTTTTCCCAATACATTTCCAAGTTGGAATCAACCCACATGAGACCATATATCAAACTTCCTCAAGGCTCATTATTGATTCTCTAACCTTGGTGATGTGGGCAACACTTCCCAACTTAGTACTGTCTGCGAATTTAATTAACATGTTGTTTACTTCTGTGATAGTTAAGGTTGTGTGTCAGCTTGGCTGGGCCATGATTCTCAGTGGTTTGCCAGTTATGTAATAACATAGTTTGGCAGTTATGTAATGATGTAATTTGGCAGTTATGGAATGATGCAGTTATCCTCCCTTTTATGATATAATTGCCTCCATGATGTGATCTGATATGATTAGCCAATCAGTTTTAAGGGGAGTTTCCTTTGGGCTGTGGCCTGCATCCAATATTTATGGATGTTCTGGCAAAGCTTGCTGGCTTTTGTTCATTCTGTACCCTGCATCCGGTTCATCATCATCTGACCTCCAGTTCTTGGGACATGAGACAGTGGTCTACCATACTGCCTGCTGCTCTTGGGATCCATCGGCCTTTGCAGCCTGTGAGCCAGGAGCCTGTCGTCTTACCTGCCTATCTTGGATTTGTCAGCCTCCACAGCCTGTGAGCCAGAAGCCTGCTGTCTGATCTGCCGATCTGGGGTTCATCAGCCCCTGCAGCTAAGTGAGTCAGGAGAAGGCCTCCAGCCTGACACCTGACCCACAGACTTGGGATTTGCCAGCCTCTACAACATTGTGAGTCATTTCTTTGAGATAAATCTCTCTCTCTCTCTCTACATATATATATATATACACTTACAACCATGTAAGACATTTTCTTGAGATAAATTTCTCTCTCTCTCCATATATATGGATATACACACATGCTTCACTGGTTTGTTTCTCTAGAGAACTCAGTCTAAGACAGCCTCCTACTTCCCATAATTAATGAGTCTGTTTAAAAGAAGTGGACCTACCACTAAACCTTGTAGCAGTCCTCTAGACACCTCCTCCCTGCTATAAAAATTGCCATTTATTATTAGCTCTTTCATGTGCTACTTCAACCAATTTTTAGTCTATGCAAAACTGCTCATATCTAAACTAATGTAAACTAATTCTTTGAGTAAAATTTTATAAGATACGCTATCCTTTTGCTTTGCTTAAATCAAGATATACCACATCTATTGCTGCTTTCATCTAGTAATCTCTTAATTTGATCCACAAGGAAAAAAAGGGCAATTAAATTTGCCTGGCATGATTTTTTCTTTGTAAAATCATACTGCTTGCTTTTCATAATTCATTTATCCTCTAGATGTCTTCCAATATTTATCTTAGGATTTGTCTCCTTATTTTACGAAGAGTTAAGATGACTCTGATCTCCTTTTAAGAAAACTGTACCTTGTTTTTTTATAGCTTTTCTCTTTTATAGTCTCAAGTTACCTGTGAAAACAGACAAAGCTGTGCTCATCCCTGGGAAGCTAGCTCACTGAATAGATTATGTCTCCTTGTTCCGTCTGGAAATTGTGGCATAAAATCAATACTTTATTAAATTCCTCAACATTCAGGATTGTATGTGGGAAAAACAAAATGGTTTCTTTCTAAATTGACCCCATCCTCCATTGTGTTTAACAAGATCTTCATTACTGTACATGCTAATTGCTTCAACTGCCTACCTTTATTTTTTTATTTTTTTTTTCTTTTCTTGTTGTTAAGAATAAGTTTTGAAAGCAGGTCAATATCCTAGTCATTTCAAAGTCTTTGTGGATTTCATTATCTTCTCCTCATTAATTAGTATATATATATATGTAATACTTATTTATTCTTTGAAGATCCCTTTGGATATTATTAACATATCTTTTTCTTTGTTTTGGGGGAGGAGGGTATTTTTCTGAGCTTTTATTTTTCCTAAAAGTCTCATCTCATTATTTGTGTTTTTGAAACTTGGATTCCACTGATCTTTCCTTCCTCTGGTACAGTTTTTCTTCATTTCTGCAATATTTATGCCCATGACTGGTATATACTTTATTTAGAGCTTTCAGCATTATTCTCTTCTTGAATCCATTAATTATTTTTATTCTCTCAGCAATAATTAACACATACAAAGTCTCAACTTTTTTTTTAAAGAGTCAGATACAACATCCTTTTATATATTCCACATTCCTAGACAGGCTGTCAGGCCTAGTTGATTTTAAAGTCAACAGTGAGGGAAAGTGGGAAAGATAACCAGTTAGGAAGCTACCACAAAACTCCTGGCAAATGTAAATATGGGGTAGTTCTTGTAGGAAGAGCTAGAATTGAGAGGACAGAGTTAAAGGTACACAAAAGGCCTTGGTCACTGAGAAGATGTTGGATGCTGGGTTTCCTTCTCCTTGCTTTTATTTCTCCTCCTTCCATGGTGAGCTAAATTAGTGCTTCTCAAGTGTGTTGTGCACATTATTTACCAGAGACTCTTATTAAAATTGGATTCTGATTTAGTAAAACAGAGTTAAGGCTTGAGATTCTGCATTGCTGAAAGCCCCAATGTGGTTTTAATATTGATAATGCCGGTGACATTGTGGCTAAGTGACCATCTGGGATTTATGAGGAAGAACACCCCATCCTACACTCACCCCCCAAAAACAATTCTTCCCAAACCATTGACAATCAAAGAAAACCTATTTCTGTATTCCTATAGAATCTCAAACAATAACTGCTAAGGATATGAGTGACAATAATATTTTAAAATATCATCTTTAACAAATAATGTATTTTTATACTTACTGCTACGTTTCTACCTGCAAGAATCCCTTTAGTCATAGAAGTTTCAGACACCAAGGTAGGACCTTTCAAATCATTCCAAGGAGGTTCCCACCTGAGTACAGGACCCACTATGTTATATGCACAGTTATATAAATTCAATGGAGACATTTAAATTTCACAAGAAATAATGATAGTAGCATGGTTAGGGGTTGATTCTTAGATGTGAAAAGAGAATATTGATGCAGAAAATGTTTAAGTAGTCACTTATCCAATATATATAGAAACACACAAATATATATATATATTAATACATCTTATGAATTTATTTCCTTGTTAACTTGATTGAAGTATAATTTCTATACAATAAACTGCATCTGTTTAAAGTGTACAATTCAACAAGTTTTGGCAGCATACACCTGTGAAACCACCAGAATTAACATATAAAAACATTTCCACCACCCCGGAAAGATTCCTTGTATCATTTTACAGTTCGTTCCTCCCTCTACCTCTCACTTCAAGTAAGCTCTGATCTGCCCTTTGCCTCTAAAGATTAGTTTGAATTATATGTAAATGGAATCATACAGTATGTACTCTTTCATCTGGCATCTGTCACTCAGCATAATGCTTTTGAAGTTTATGTTAAATCATAAATTAGTAAAATAAATTCATCTGTATATAGAAGAGGTAATAGACAATGAACAAATTGAGTTCACCTCTGAAAGCACCACTGGTTTAATATTACGAAATCAGTTGATATAATTCACAATATTAACAAAAAAATTAAATCTGTATGGCAGATAGAAGATGACACAGAAGAATATCCTCAATCTTGAGAATTATAAAGTTTCTTTCGGTAGCACACAAATACTACTGTTTGTTAGGAAAAAGAAAGAGTGATAAATTGGTTTTTATCAAAATGTAAAATTTAGGATCATCAAAAGTAACCATTAAGAAAATAAAAACGGGCATGAAGGAACACTTCTTGAGATGTGTGAGAGTTAATTGTATGTGTCAACTTAGCTAGGCTATTTAATCAAACACTAATCTAGGCGGTGTTGTGAAGGCCATTTGTAGATGTGGTTAACATTTACCAGGACTTGACTTTAAGTAAAGATTACTCTTGACCATGTGGGTGGACAAGGAGCCCTTGTGGTGCAGTGGTTAAGCGTTCCGCTGCTAACCAGAAGGTCTGCAGTTCAAAGCCACCAGCTGCTCCAAGGTGAAATATGTGGCATTCTGCTTCCATAAAGATCTATAGCCTTGGGAAAGGTCATGGAGGCCCCATGGACACATCCAAACTCCCCGAGGGACTGAGTTGCTGGATGGAGGGCTCTGGGGACCATGGTCTCGGGGAACATCTAGCTCAATTGGCATGACACTACTTATAAAGACAATGCTCTACATTCTACCTTGGTGAGTAGTGTCTGGGGTCTTAAAAGCCTGTGAGCGGCCATCTAAGATACTACACTGGTCTCATCCCTTCGGGAGCAAGGGAGAATGAAGAGAACAGGATACAACGAAAAGATTAGTCCAAAGGACTAATTGTCCACAGCTACCAAGACCTCCAACGGACTGAGTCCAGTACAGCTAGATGGTGCCCGGCTACCACCACTGACTGCTCTGACCAGGATCACAACAGAGGGTTCTGGACAGAGCTGCAGAAGGATGTAGAGCATAATTCTAACTCACAAAAAAAAAAGACCAGATTTACCGGCCTAAAGGAGACTGGAGAAACCTCAAGAGTATGGCCCCCAGACACCCTTTTAGCTCAGTGGTGAAGTTGCCTTCCAGATTCACTGTTCAGCCTGGGAGTGGACAGCCCAGTAAAACCAAATGAGACTAACGAGGTACAGGAGTCCAGTGACAAGGGCCAGAAGGCAGAAGGGGGCAAGGAAGCTGGTGATAGGGAACCCAAGGTCGAGTAAGGATATTGTTGATGTGTTGTGAGATTGTTAACCATTGTCATAGGGCAACATGTGTAATAACTGTTAAATGAGAAACTATTTTGTTCTGTAAGCCTTCATCTTAAGTGAGAATAACAGCACAATTAGAAGAGCGTAGTCAATGTCACTTAAATGTATACGTAAAAAGTTTTGAAATGGGGTATCTTTGGCTATGTGTATTTTCACCAAAAAAAAAAAACAAAAACAGCTGAGAATTCAGAGGGTTAAAATGTTGTGGGGTTGTTAACCAAAGTCATAAAACAGCATGTGTACTATTGTTACATGAGAAACTGTTTGTTCTGTAAGCCTTCACCTGAAGTATAATAAAATATTTAAAAAAAAAAAAGAACCAGATTGGGAGAACCTTGTGAATCCTATTGCCATTCATCGTGGCATCCTTATTGTTTAAAAAAAAAAAAAAAAAAAAAAAAAGACCTATAGCCTTGGAAATCCTATGGGGCAGTTCTACTGTGTCCTACAGGGTCATTATGAGTCCAAATCGACTCAAGAGCAGCAGGGTTATGTAGGTGGACCTTATTCAATCACTTGAAGGCCTTAAGAGAAAAACACCAAAGTTTCCCAGAGAAGAAGGAATTCTGCCTCAGGACTGCAAAGTTAACTCCAGCCTGTAAATGCCCTAAGTATTTTGGGCTTGCCAGACCCCACAATCACGTAAGCCATATATTTAAAATAAATCTGTGTGTGCATGTGTGTGTGTGTGTGTGTGTGTGTGTGTCCTATTGGTTTTGTTTCTCCAGAGTACTCTGACAGGATGGTAATATCCTATATCTTGATTGAGTGATCATTAACCTGTTGCTGTCCAGTGGATTCCTACTGATAGTGACCCTATAGCACAGAGTAGAACTGCCTCTTTGGGTTTCCAAGGCTGTAAATCTCTATAAAAGCAGACTGTCACATCTTTCTCTCACGGTTAGCAGATGAGTGTTTTAACCGATGTGCCACCAGGGCTCCTTACACTGGTCTATACACATCAAAATTATTAGAGCTATACACTTGTGTTTTTTAAATTTTTATTTCAATAAAGCACTATTAAGTTAACAATAGATTTTAAAATGCCCTTTATATACAAAAACAACAACCAGTTAGAACACATAATGACAGAAAAACCTTATTTAAAATAGCACCTACACTCATCACCATTTTGCTACTACTAACTTAATCACTGATTTAGTCAAGGATCATCAATGAGTGCTAAAATCTTTTTGGGTGAAATATAGCATAACAGGATACTCACATGGCCTAAAATGATCATTTCAAGTTTATCTATTAATTACAAAATGGGAAAGGTATCATCACAAGTTACGAATTCATTATCCTCAATAATGAGGTGAATATATACATGTCTCTGAGAATGATGTGATAGACTGTTCAATAAGACAAATCTGGCTTGTGGTGCATCTTACAAGAAAACTGATCTGGAGTCTACCAAAATGTCACTGCCGTGAAAGATGAAAAATAAGAAATATCTGTTGGTTATTTTATGTCAAATGTTGGCAAACTATTCCAAAACCTCATTTTTAAATAAAGTTTTATTGAGACACAATCATGTTCATTTGTTACATATTGTCTATGACTGCTTTCATGCTACAATGGCACAGTTGAGTACTTGTGACAGAGACAATTTGATCCACAAAACTTAAAAGAGTTACTATCTGGCCCTTTATAGGAAGAGTTTGCAAAGCTGTATTCTAGATTAAGAGTATTCAAGAGAAATTTCAAGTTAAAGCAATACATGAATCTTGTTTGGTTCCTGGATTTAGAAAGAGCTCTAAAGAGCATATTTAAGGCAATCGAAAACACTTAAATATGGCCTATTTTAGATAGTATCGTAGTTTTGATAATTTTATTGGGTGCAATAAATTGTGGCTATACAACAGAATTTCATTACTTTTCAGAGATACATGGGAATGGGATTAATGCGGAAATGTATAATTCTGGCTACTTTCATTTGGTTCAGGAAGAGGTTGAAAGATTTATATAGATAACAATCTGTTTAACTAGATATAGATAAAGAGATGGACATGGATATAAATGTAGACATAGATAGATAATAATCTATTCATCTATCAATCTATATAGATACTATATTCTATGAAAGTAGATGGTTATAGATAAATAGATATATCTGTTTAAATATGCATACATACCTATGTGTAACTTAGACATACACATACACATATATATACGTACAGATGTATGTATCTAGGAGAGATAATTGGTGAATCTAGATCGAGAGTATATGGATGGTCTTTGTACTATTCTATCAACTGTTTTATAGGTATGAATATTTATAGAGAGGAAGTACAGTTTAAAAAGTCTTAGAAGAAAATATATAATATCTTTGTGATCATAAGTTCACAAAGGAGAAGGCTAACCATAAAAAAAGATGAATTTATTACATTAAAACTGTTGGTTAATCAAAAGTACATTAAAGAAAGTAAAATTAAACAGTACCATCTGGGAAAGACATTTGCAACATTTATAACATAAAAAGGATTACTATTCCAAATACATTTTTTAAATATCATAGAAATCAAGGAGAAAAAAATAAACTATTGATTTAAATAAAATGAAAAAGGATCATTCCAGGACTTTTTCCCTTCTAAAACATATTTTGGTCTTGGATTAAAAGAAAAATGTTTATAGATTATGAGTTAAATGGCAGCTCACAGGATACCCTTTAGTTTTAAACCTTCTTAATTTTTATTATACTCCCTGCTATGGATTGAATTGAGCCCACCCAAATTATGTTTTGAAGTCCTAACTCCTATATTTGTAAATATGACCCTCTCTGTAAATAGGGTTTTTCTTTAGTCATGTTAATGAGGTCATGCTAGAGAAAGATGGGTTCTAAACCTAACTGTTTCTGAGCAGTGTCTAATAAAAAGAGTAGAATAGAAAAGAGACACACAAATAGGGGGGAAGACAGATGCCAAGGAACTTGAAAGAACTCCAGAGGCTACTGAGAAAGAAGAACCGTAGAGCTAATATCCTTATTTGGATTTCTACCCTGCAAAAATGTGAGAAAATAAATTTCTGTTCTTAAAAGCCACTTGTGGTATATTTCATTATGGCAGTCCTAGGTAACAAACACACACCATTAGATATGTAAATGAAGAATTTATATTACTAACTTCTACTCTCCAGTAATCCATACTGAAGTTTGTAGTCTTTGATCTTCATTAAGTGCTCCAAGTCTCTTCACTTTCAGCAAGCAAGGTTGTGTCATCTGTATATTTCAGGTTGTTAATGAGTCTTTCTCCAGTCCTGATGCAATGTTCTTCTTCATATAGTCCAGCTTCTCAGATTATTTGTGTAGCATACAGATTGAATAAGTATGGTGAAAAGAAACAACCACGATGCACACCTTTCGTGATTTTAAACCACGCGTTATCCCTTGTTCTGTTCACATGACTGCCTCTTGGTTTATGTACAGGTTCCTCATGAGCACAATTAACTGTTCTGGAATTTCCATTCTTCACAATGTTATTCATAATTTGTTATGAGCTACATAGTCAAATGCCTTTACACAGTCAATAAAACACAGATAAACAGCTGTTTATAAACAGCTTTCAGCTAAGATGGATCTGACATCAGCAATGATATACCTCATTTCACATCCAATTCTGGATCCAGCTTGAATTTCCAGCAGTTCCCTGTCGAAGTACTGCTGCAATCATTTTTGAATTATCTTCAGCAAGATTTTATTTGTGTGTGATATTAATGATATTATTCAGTAATTTCAGCATGCTTTTAGATCACCTTTCTTTGGAACAGATTCAGATATGGATCTTTTCCAATTGACTGACCAGGTAGCTGTCTTCCAAATTTCTTAGGACAGACAAGTGAGCACTTCCATCATTGTAGCTGTTTCTGCTCATTTTGAGTCGTGCCACGTCAGCAAATGAAGGTCCCAAAAGCTTTACTCCATTCATGTCATTAAGGTTGATTCTAATTTGAGGAGGCAGCTCTTCCCTTGTACATTGAGTGCCTTCTAAGCTGGGGGGCTTATCTTCTAGCAATGTATCAGACAATGTTCCACTGCTATTCATAAGGTTTTCACTTAAGAAGACTCATTAACAACCTGCAGTATGCAGATAATACAACCTTGCATGCTAAATTCAAAGAGGACTTGAATCACTTACTGTTTAAGATTAAAGACTACAGCCTTCAGTGTGGATTACACCTCAACATAAAGAAAACAAAAATTCTCACAACTAGATCAATAAGCAACATCATGATAAACAGAGAAAAGATTGAAGTTGTCAAGGATTTCATTTTACTTGGATCCACAATCAATATCCACGGAAGCAGCAGTCAAGAAATCAAGCAATATATTGCACTGGGCAAATGTGCTGTAAAAGACCTCATTAAAGTGTTAAAAAACTAAGACGTCACTTTGAGGACTAACGTGCACCTGACCCAAGCCATGCTATTTTCACCCACCTCATAAGCATGCAAAAGCTGGACAATGAATAAAGAAGACCAAAGAAGAACTGATGCATTTGAATTATGGTGTTGGTGAAGAATATTGAATATACCATGGACTGCCAGAAGAACAAACAAATCTATCTTGGAGTAAGTACAGCCAGAATGCTTCTTAGAAGCAAGGATGGGGAGATTTCATCTCACGTACTCTGAACATGTTATCAGGAAGGGCCAGTTGCTGGAGAAGAACATCATGCTTGGAAAAGCAGGGGGTCAGCGAAAGAGAGGAAGACCCTCCTCAAGATGGACTGACACAGTGGGAGCAACAATGTTCTCAAACATAGCAGTAATTGTGAACATGGCGCATGTGTTTCCTTCTGTTGTATACAGACAGGGTCGCTGTGAGTCAGAACCAACTCGATGGCACCTAACAACAACCACAACTCTCCAGTCCATTGCATTTCATAAATCCCTACATTTCAAGTTTATTTAGAACAAGCTTTCTAATTAGACCAGGTATATCCTGATAAAACTTACTTAGGTAAGAACTTTCCTGGTTATCTTCTCATGAGCAAATATCATGACATTTTTTAGGGAAGTCAGGTAGATAGCAACAAGACCTCGGTGTCCAAAGAAAGGGGAGAGTATGTTATAAATCCTATGTTAACTCTTTTCCTCCCATACAGAATGGAAGTGAAAGTACTTTTGATGGGTGGGGAATAAAAATAAAAAAAAAAAATCTTCCAAGGAAAAAGAAAGCTCCTATAACAAAAAGGACTTTATTTTTTTTTTAAGAAACCCTGCCAAAAAGACTGTCCTCAAGGACCATAACAGCATTTTATTTCCCATATAGTCTCAGTTCTCATCTAGTTTTTGGCACACATAGAAGCTCCATCAAGCTTATTAACAAGATAAATGGGTATATGGTTGATTGAAAGGATGTATGAATAAATCATATGAATATATTTGTAGACAATAAAAATTGTGCTATCTAATGCTGGGGTGTCTGAAAACAGTTTCCTTTAGTCTATGATATCATAAATGAAAACAAGCCTCATATAGGAATAGAAACATTTAAGTGAATTGCAGTACCTCTGCTTTAAAGTAGTTGTACAATTCACTCCAGAGAAGTGTTTTGTTTTGTATGTTTTAATATATCTAATAAGTTTTTAAATATAATGTTCCCAGTTTGCCTACTCACCCTCCAGTCAAATATCTATACTTTTGTGTACAGAAGTATTAAACAAACTGAAAATTATTTTTATAAAATATGAACTAAAATATGGACCCTATATTTAATGAGTATTAAGCCAAAGTAGAAGTTAAACTTTCACCTTATAAATATCCTCTACAGATCCAGATATTTTTTCATAAACTATCCCAGATAAAACTAGAAAATTTTAATAATACTTTACTGATTCAGTCAGCCACTATTTATTTTTCCTCCTTGGTGCTAAGTTCTTAATCCTATTCAAATAAAATCCTATTTCAGAAAATCCAAATAGAAGTTGAGCCACTCTTTCTGAGAATTGCTCTGGTGAATTGGGCATATCCTATCTTTTACCAAGGGTTAGAAATATAATTAGCTTCCCTCATCTTTACTGAGACCTATAGAAAAATTAAAGGATTTTGATCAATCAAAGACTATGCACATGGCTTTTCCTTGAGATATTTCATATAGTAACTTAGAATCTTTAAGAAAAATATCCACACAGCTGTGCAGCATAATTCTTCTTTTTTTTTTTTTTAACTATTGAAATTGCATGTGTCAGATGAGAAGATGATTTCCTACCCATCACCTTGTTTTATACCAGTGTTCATAAAACTTTTACTATAAAGGGTCAGATAAGAAATTCTTTAGGCTTTGTAGACCATATGGTCTCTCTCACAAGTACTCAACTCTGCCACTGCAGTACAAAAGCAGCCACAGACAATATGTAAACTAGCAAGTGTGGCTATATTCCAATAAAACTTTATTTACAAACATTGAAATTTGGATTTCATATAACTTTCACAGGTCACATAGGATTCTTCTTTAAAAATTGTTTCCAACCGTTTAAAACATAAAAATCATTCGTAGCTCACAGGTCATACAAAAACAGGCAGTCGGCCAGATTTGGGCCACAATTCATAATTTGCCAAAAGAAGTCAATATTTTTTTTTTTTCTCTCCAACAACATCAAGATGTAAAAACAAAAGATAGTAAGATTGCTAACAGGTTATAATCTATTAACATGGAGAAATGTATCCGATCCACCTTCATATTTCTAGTACCTACTAGCAGGCCTGCTCCTACTATTGGCAGGACTTGGGAGAAGTATACAAATAGAGCTGTCTGATTTGTAGTCTGCTTCCCTTCTCTTTCCACCTCGATCTCCGTCCCTCATCACCTTCCTTGCCCAAGTGGGGTGGTGGACACCCCAGTATGCACATCCTATGCACCATACCAGCACCTCTCAAACAGCTATGCCTTGTCCACTCGCAGACCTAAGGATAGGCACACTGTTGCCCTATCACCTGAAGGAGACAAAGTAAACTATACAGGTCCTGGGAGGAGGGCTCAGAGCTGTTTGGACAGGGGATTCAGTGTCTTGGATACCCCAACTATGTTGTAGAAGGTGTGGCCCTTAGAGAAAAACATTCTCTTTTGCTCCGCTGACTCCCTGCACTTTGACATACTGGGGCAGGAGCCCCTTCTTCAGTAATTGGAAAACATGGCCTTGACAATAGAAATGACACTGGAGATCACATGATATAATTTTGCAAGACCAATGATTTATTCACTGGAAATATATTTTTCAAAAACATAAATGGTGACTATACACATGGACCTACCCAGATGGAATATGCAGGAATCAAATTGACTACATCTGTGGAAAGAGACTATGGAGAAGCTCAATATCATCAGTCAGAACAAGGCCAGGGGTTGACTGTGGAACAGACCATGAATTGCTCATATGCAAGTTCAAGTTGAAACTGAAGAAAATTAAAACAAGTCCACGAGAGCCGAAGTATGACCTTGAGTATATTCCACCTGAATTTAGAGACCATCTCAAGAATAGATTTGATGTATTGAACATTAATGACCAAAGACCAGATGAGTTTTATGATGACATCAAGGAAATCATACATGAAGCAATCAAAAAGTCATTAAAAAGAAGAAAAGAAAAAAAAAAATAAGACCAAAATGGATTTCAGAATAAACTCTGAAACTTGCTCTTAAAAGTAGAGTAGTTAAAGCGAAAGGAAAAAAATGATGGAATAAAAGAGCTGAACAGAAGATTTCAAAGGGAGGCTCGAGAAGACAAAGCAGAGTATTATAATGAAATGTGCGAAGACCTGGAGTTAGAAAACCAAAAGGGAAGAACACACCCTGCATTTCTCAAGTAGAAAGAACTGAAGAAAAAATTCAAGCCTCAAGTTGCAATACTGAAGGATTCTATGGGCAAAAAATTGAACAACAGAAGAAGTATCAAAAGATAATGGAAAGAATACACAGAGTAACTATAGGAAAAAGAATTGGTCAGTGTTCAACCATTTCAGGAGGTAGCATATGATGAAGAACCCATGGTACTGAAGGAAGAAGTCCAAAAATCGCTGATGGCACTGGAAAAAACAAGACTCCAGGATTTGATGGAATACTAATTGAGATGTTTCAATAAAGGGACTCAGTGCTCGAGGTGTTCACTCTTCTATGCCAAGAAATTTGGAAGCCATCTAACTGGCCAACTGATTGGAAGAGATCCATATTTGTGTCCCTTCCAAAGAAAGGTGATCCAACAGAATGCGGAAATTATCAAACAATGTCAATAACATCACATACAAGTAAAATTTTGCTGAGGATAATTCAAAAAGACTTACAGAAGAACATTGACAAGGAACTGCCAGAAATTCAAGTTGGATTCAGAAGAGGATGTGGAACACCGGATATTCACTGCTGATGTCAGATGGATCATGGCTGAAAGCAGAGAACACGAGAAAGTATATTTACCTGTGTTTTATTGACTATGCAAAGGCATTCGACTGGGTGGATCATAACAAATTATGGATAACATTGCAAAGAATGGAAATTCCAGAACACTTAATTGTGCTCATGAGGAACCTGTACGTAAACCAAGAAGCAGTCATTTGAACAGAATAAGGGGGTATTGCATGGTTTAAAATCAGGAAAGCTGTGCTTGAGGGTTGTATCCCTTCACCATACTTACTCAAACTGTATGCTGAGTAAATAATCCAAGAAGCTGGAATATACGAAGAACATGGCATCAGGATTGGAGAAAAACACATTAACAGCTTGTGATATGCAGATGATGCAACCTTGCTTGCGAAAGCAGAGTACTTGAATCACTTACTGATGAAGATCAAAGACTTCAGTATGGATTACACCTCAATAAAAAGACAATAAAAATCCTCACAACTGGGATCAATAAGCAATATCATGATAAAGAGAAAATACTGAAGTTGTCAAGGATTTTATTTTACTTGGATCCACAATCAACTCCCATGGAAGCAGCAGTCAAGAAATCATAGGATGTATTGCATTGCATAAACTTGCTGCAAAACAACTTTTTAAAATGTTAAGAAGCAAAGATGCCATCTTGAGGACGAAGGTATATGCCTGACCCAAGCCATGGTATTTTCAATCACCTCACATGCATGTGAAAGCTGAACAATGTATAAGGAAGACCAAAGACTCGATGCATTTGAATTATGGTGTTGGTGAAGAATATTGAATATACTATGGACCTCCAGAAGAAGGAACAATTCTGTCTTGAAAGAAGTACAGCCAGAATGTTCCTTAGAAGCAAGGAGGGCGACACTTCATCTCACATACTTTAGACATGTTATCAGAAGCAGTCTCTCAATAAGGGTATCATACTTGGTAAAGTAGAGGGTCAGCGAAAAAAAGGAAGACCCTCAATGAAATGGACTGACACAGTGGTTGCAACATTGGGCTCAAACACAGCAAAGGTTGTGAGTATGTTGAAGGACCGGGCAGTGTTTCATTCTGTTGTACACAGAGTCACTATGAGTTGGAAATGACTAGACGGCACCTAATAATAACAACAGCCAGAAATTTCTCTCTAATAGATAGAGATCATCATTTCTTTGTCCATGTGCAAAAACAGCTTGAGGGTAAGATCTGACCTCCTCCAACCCCACAAGGGGGAAGGAAAACCAAGATCAACAGTGCAAGGTTGACTCCCATGAGTTGTAGTCCAGACAAGCCTCCTCTCTCCATCATCTTTACTAATTCTGACACCAACTGTCCCTCCCACAGCACTCTTTATTTCTCTCCTGGGGTCGGTAATTCATTGCAATGGCCACACAACTCACAGACTACACTCACAATTATGGAGTTTATTAGGAAAGTAACAGTTACAATTCAGGCTCATGAACACTCAGGAAACAGTTCTTCCATCAGGATAGCCTTTTCCCAGCTGTGCTCACAGGCATGCCTCTCCCTGGCCCTCAGTCTCTGCCCAAAGGCACTCAGCTTTCTCTCTCTATGGGTCAGGAAAACCACCACACAGTCTCCTGCTGCAGTCTACTACTGGGTCTCTCCTGCTAGTCTCTCCTTCCTTGGTAGTGACGGGCTCCTCTTCCCTGCTCTGGAATTGGTTTTCTTTTAAGGCAAAACTGACTAATCTCCTTGGTAGGTCACAATTACCCTACCACACAGTCCCGCCCAATCACCTGGTTGGGAGTTATGAGAGCATGGCTAGAAAGGCCACATACAAAAGAAATTAATCCACCATACCATGTCATAGTCTTCCAGCATTATCTCTATGTTATATAGGTTATTGTTATTCAGTAAGTCTGTCTTCAGCATACAGGACTAAAGGATTAAGGATGCTGATAAATGAAGACAAAAGATCAATGTTAACTCAATTGATTTTTCACTTTTCAAAACTTCTCTGTGGAAAACAGTAATATTTTACAGGGGAATAAGCTACACACTCTTGATCTGGGAAAAATGTTTCACTAAAATAACTGTTTATAATCTAAAAGTGCTTTAGAAAAAGAGGCATATATTTTAGTTTTATACAAATATTTGAGGGCAAAAACTTTGTATTTTTTGTCTAGGAGAGGATGGGACCATAGGAAGTTTCTTCATAATTCTTTACATTGGAGCTTAAAAATTTCTGGGGAAATAGTATTTTGCAAGTATTAGGTTAGTAGCTTCACTGACTTTCTGAGGTTGAACATCCTTCTCCCATTGGCTAGTAAATAGGGAGTTTAAGTTTAGGGAAGCTGAGCCATAGAAAAGATCTACTAATGGAAGATAATACCAGGAAGAGAGGGACAAGAAAAATATATACAGGATTCTATAATAAGACAAAGGATGATGGGATAAAGGAATAAAGAAAAAGAGACCATTACAGCAGAAATGGATCTTCATGACATGGAAGAAGGAAGAGATACAAATCTGAGTATATTTGCTGTGCTGATACTGTGCTGGAAGTTTGATGTATCATTTAATTCTCCATTAATTCTATAAGGTATGGATGTTAGACTCATTTAAAGTTGAGGGAACTGAGGCTCAAAAAGATTACATAATTTGTCCAAGATTAATGGTTAATATCTGACTCAAAAATATTTGCACTTCCAATTGGACCTAGATAGATAATTGTGGTCTTTCCAACACTTGGTACATCTTTTTTGTTGTTTGTTTTCTCTGTTCTTATGCAATATCATTGGGGCTTCCAAGATTCAGAGCTTCAGCTGTAGCTGTAGGAGTTTGCCCAGACTTGTTTCTGCACATTTCAATGCGGTGGACTTCACTGTTCACTGCCCAGGCAATTGGAATCTGGGTAAGCCAAGATGTGAGCCTGCCTGGAAATTTCCATTCTACCACTTCTCAATTTGTCTGCCGACCATGTTCCTCATCTCTTGTCTCCTACTTCTTTTGTTTATTTATTTTTCCTCTTGCTCTGTTCCTATGCCAGTTTTCTACTTTTTCATTACAATAATGCAGCTTAATAATTATTGGCATGATGTATGGTGGAGAGATATGGAAAATGATTTTACTTCCCCTGCAGCAATACTGCTGGCCACTCTCTGGTGATGTGAGTCGCATTAGATAAAACAATGATCTAATGGCAATAATCAGTCTTAAGTGTGTACCCCACTTGCAACATTCAAAGCACTTTAACATGTGTTATATTTGTTCCATGTATACAGATTAGCCACTATATTCTCATTTTTTTAAAGGAAGTCTCACAACAAGGAAATGGCAGAACCAGGACAAATCCCATTTCTCCTGACTTCCATTCTATGTTCCTGACTTCTCACGTGCCTAAGGCTTAAGTCAGGTCCTTCAGAGTTCTTTAACCCCACATTCAAGATTCAAAGCCACAGAAGTGACTAAACACCCCAAAGTGTCTTTAAACAACTGGTGTGGTTAAAAACAAATCTAACTAACTAAATATATGTGTGTGTGCATGTGTGTATGTGTGTATTTATATGTATGTGTGTATATATATATATTAGCTGTGTCACGTAGAAGCCTCAGCTTTTTTAAAGCAAATTACAGGAGTGGTCTTGGGCAGGGCATAGTCTAACTGCTCACAAGAGACATTGAGCAGTCACACCTGGTTATTTTGATGGGAAGAAATTTTCTGAGGAAAAAACATTTGCATATTGAGGCATTTAAAAAAAGTTGGAAGTCTCTTAGTACAGATTTTATATTACAGCAAGCAGGAATCTCTCAGCATATTTCATTTCTAATGCATGATGAGAAGCAGTTCCTGAGTGTTCTTTCCGGTTCAAAGTAATTCATAAAATTGAATGTTCATGTCACAAGATTGTCAAAAGATTATTTATAACAAGGTCAGATACCCACCATCCCAGACCCTAACCAAAAGCCAACCACAGCAATATATTTTGGCGAGTCTGCCAAAAGGCAATGAAAGCAATTGAATAAGTAGAAATATTTTCAGCATCTTCATACCATGTCACAAATTCTAAAAGAGCAATCTCAGAGACACATTACTTTGAGTTAATTATTGCCTTCTCCAATGATCCTTTCTATAACCAAAAGTTGTGCCAAAATTCTAATGAAAAAGAAATGAAGTTAACACCACAATCAAATCATAGAATTCAGTTTTCTGCTTTAAGGAAGTTGCTGTTGTTAGTTGCCGTTAAGTCTATTCCAACTCATGATGACCTCATGTGTGCAAAGCAGAACTGCTCCACAGGGTTTTCAAGGCTATGATCTTTAGCAAGCAGTTACCAAGCCTTTCTTTTGAGATACGTCTGGGTGGGTTTAAACAGCCAACCTTTTGGTTAGTAGCCAATAGCTTAACCATTTGCACCACCAAGGGACTCCCAAGTTTAGTAGGGAAATAGAAAAATAAATACACAGTAAAACTGAGTGTTATAAGTAATATGCCAGGGAAGAACAGTGTGCTTGGAGAGCTCACAGGAGAAGGAGCCAGTCTAGGACATCAGAAGAGTTCTCAAAAATGACATATAAGCTGGGAAGAGAAGAATGACCTATGAAGAATGAAAGAGAGCATGTTTCAGGGAGAAGGAACAACATCCAGCATGCCTAAACCCCCAAAACATGCAGCCTTCAACATATTTGTCATTAAATATTCTTCTGCTCTGGCCGTCTTAGGTGATATCTACTTCAAAGACCTGACTTGCTTGTTAAATTTGCAGTGAAAGCCAACTGTTTCTGCTTTCAAGGTTTACAGGTCACCACTATGATCACACTGCGATGGTCAATAGACAATACCTCTCTCTACCGTACTTGCGGAGCCCTGGTGATGCAGCAGTTAAGAGCTACTGTGAGCTATGGCTACTAACCAACAGGTTGGCAGTTCAAATCCACCAGCCACTCCTTGGAAACCATATGGGTCCTATAGGATCACTAGGGGACAGAATCGACTTGACAGCAATGGGTTTGGGTTTTCTTTCTTTTTTTTTTTTTTTAATGGTACTTGTATGTTCTGAAGCTCTTGAGGTATAACACTGTATTCTGGGCAGAGATGAGAAGTGTATCAAGAAAGACATCAAACTCTAAAATCATGAGATTGACAAGACCACCTTGTTTTACTGTAGAAAAATACTACATAAAGCTACAGATAATTGTGTAAAACTCAATAGTGATGAAATGATGACCTAGATTCTGATTTTTCTCTGGCCCTCTGAAAGTAACATAGCTGCAACTTTTCACCGAAGTTTCTTTTCCATATGTATATATCAGGAGACAGCAAATCTTATAAATGAATCTTAAAACACTTGAGATCTTTAAAATGTAAAATCAGACAAAGTTTTGCTTTGAAGCAACTTGAATATATATTCTAATATTATTCCCTTACTCATATAAATGTACTGAGTTTTGTTATCAATAACAATATCACTCAGAAAGTTCCAGTGGCATATATAAGTGCATGATTTTCCATTTGGTATATGATGTATTTGTATTTACTATATATCTTACATACACAGTATTTGATTCTTGGGGGAAAAAAACTGTCTATAAATATCAAAGTCTCTTATTTTTTTTTTCCAATAAGTAGAACATTCTTGGAAATGATACTTCCAGAGTAATAAGCCTTATCAACACCAAACGATACAGCAAGAAATCCATGCACAATCTGCTGCTCGTGCTTCTGAAAGACCTCACTCAGTTGATGACATATTCTACATGAAGGTGTCCCCGGGAAACAGGTACCTAGGAATGACAAATGCCCACAGGAAGAAGATTCTCTGAGATTTGAAGCCCATGCCGTTTCTTATGGGCTGGCTTTGCCTGCCATTTATAATTTCCATTTATTGCTTCCTTAATTGCCTGGGCATGACCTTATATTTTGTAACCTTTTCCTTTTTCTCTTTAGGGCTTTAAATGATTTGCACATATCATCTTTAATTGACACCTCAGTGTGACATCAGCAAAATAGAAAGGATGGA
This sequence comes from Dugong dugon, assembly GCA_030035585.1. Lineage (NCBI taxonomy): Eukaryota > Metazoa > Chordata > Mammalia > Sirenia > Dugongidae > Dugong > Dugong dugon. The sequence continues at coordinate 82,887,340 of CM057471.1, read as the reverse complement.
TAGCACAATCCACAAAACATTATCCTTGCAACTACATTTCTAATACTTTGGAAAACAAATTACTTTGGCATACTTGGTTTTAAGCTTTTCTTAGCAATCTTTTCCAGGAGGGTGGTTCTAGTCCTCAAATTGGCTAGTGCATCGAATCAATAAACATAGATTTTTAACTTCAGCCCCGAATTCAGCAAATGAAGTTCACATAGGGAACACTTTTCTTTACTTGAGTTTTGGTAATAAGAGCGAGAGCCAAGTTGAAAAAGTATGACCCATCTTACACCTTGGAGATAACTGAGATAGCAGACATTATAACCATAGACTTTTAGAGATCCTAGCAACCTTAGAGATCCTCTTCATACAGAGGACACACTGAAGCCGGATAGCTTTCTCAGCTTCACAAAGTTTTAGGTAGAGCTGGGACAACAACTCAGGTATTCCAGTTGCTGGCCCAATGTGTTTTCCACCACATCAAGCTCTTTTCTCTCAGACCCTACTCTGATATAATTAAGACAGATACACATATATGATTGACAAATGGCCAATGGTGGGGGGAAAAAAAAAAACTACACTACTTTATTATGAGAGAGGGAAATTGAATGATTAAGCTGTTTTGATGGCAACTAGCAACAACAACAATAAAGCAAGAGGAGAAAAGAAAGTTTCATCTCCCAAACAGGGTTATGAAAGAGATATTAAAGGTAACTTAGATCACCTTGCTAACTCATCCCTTGTTCCCTACTCATCTGATGCTTGAATTTCATAGACTACAGAATTAATACATATTCATCTAAGTTATCCTTGAATCTCTCTGGTGGCAGAGAACTTACTATTTCAGAGACATGTATTTCTGTCTAACTTACACCAAATAAATTCCTTTGAAATATCCCTCTTTGCAGCAACAGACTTGCAAATTGCACAGTGACATGAAGATCTACTTGATGTTCAGATTTTTTTATACTTTCTAAAATGAAAAAATGTATCAAAAACAAATAAAGGACAAATAATTTTCCTTTATGATGAAACATGCAAACCCAAAAAGTGAATGAAAAGTGTATCTTTTTAACTGTTAAGTACTGCAATCTATTAGGCACTTTATTAATACTAGGTGATAGCCTTGGGGGAGACGTATGCATACATATACATTTAAATTAAGTAAGCATTTAATAGCATCGGTAGAAATTTGGAGTTAAGCTAAGGTTGTTTCTTGACTTTACAATGTAACTTACCTTTAATAGCTTGAAACCAAATCATCATTTTAATATACAAAAAATTCAAGAGTCTTATTTACCTTCTAGCAGAGCAGCCGTTTATCTTTAGCCGCTCAATGGTAAAATAAGAGATTCTTTGGAAGACACAGACAGATGAGTGATAAGTGTTAGCATGAATGAAAAACATCTCAAGGCAAAAATGCAAAAGTAATACATAATAGAAAAGAATGTTTATGGAACACAATCAATGGCCTTGTCTTGAATTCTGTGTCTGAAAGAGAAATGTTCTTAGCAAAGGCTTCAACCAGAGACCATCTTTTGTTTACTGTCACTGCTGAAATTTCCATGGATGAGGAGTCAGATTCAACTTTGGGTGAATCAGACTTCATCCTTTAACTAGTACTGGCACATACAGTATCATAAATACAAAGCCTTCATGCACTCTCTAATACTTGAATAATACTCTAGTAATACTGTTCATGACACCAGCATTCTTTAATTTTAACTGATTCCTCCGAAGTTATTTTTTTCTATCTATAAATACGAATGCACCTAGATAGATAGAGATGTCTTTTTCATGTGCACATGTGGGTGTACAAATTTATATGTGATGATACATAATACTTCAGTATCATTAAGTAACTATCCCATGCGACGCATTCTACTGAACTATGGTTCTTGTCTTTAAAGAACTTATCAAAGTAACCTATCATGCAAACAAGCAAATTAAACACAAAACAAACAGAAAAACACTAAACAATGACCTCTCGAAAAACCAAAACAATAGAATTTGAAGGTATTGTGATATGAAAAACTCATCTGTATCTAAGAATTTTTTTGCCCCCCTCCCCAAACTACAGGTAGAACAACCACACTCACAAGTAACTCCAGTGGTTTGCTGGAGCCAGCGCATACCACTTCAGGAGAGACGGTTATTAAATTCCCAGAAACTTTGTGACCCAATTGTTAAAAGCAACCATTACTAAAAATTAAATTATATAAACTTACTATTAAATAAATTATACTGAAAACAAAGGTAATGAATATGCAAATCAATAATTTCCTAATTGTTTTGCTACATTTTACTATTTCCCATGCTCTTAGAGCCTTGGTGGCACAGTCATTAAGATCTCAGCTGCTAACCAAATGTTGGCAGTTTGAATCCACCAGCTCTGCTTGGAAACCCTATGAGGCAGTTCTACTCTGTCCTGTAGGGTCACTATGAGTGGAAATCGACTCGATTAAAATGAGTTTGGTTTTTTGGGTTTTATGCTCTTGAAGCTATTTATGTCTATGATACTTGTATGGTGGAAACGCTATATGATAGTGTGCTACTGCATACCTCTTCCCAACGCCTCTTTCATTGACTTCAGCTGGTGCCTTGAAATCAACCATGCCTGGGGTACGTATAGCACAAAAATCAACTAAGACAACAACACAGGGCTTTTTATCGTGGAGGTGACTGTTGCTAAAAATTTACCAGTGCACCACTGTTAACTCCCAACATAAAGCAAATATATCTTAGTGACCCACAATGCAGGCTTTAAGCAGACAGCTCTGGTCTCTGAATCTGCCTTTACCAGTTACTATCTGTGCACTCTGGTACAAGTTTTGTTTGTTTTTAATTGTAATGGCCTGGTTTCTTTAAAAAAAAAAAAATATATTGTGATGAAAGTACACTTAGCAAAACACACATCATCTGAACAATTTCTACATGTACAGTTCAGCAGTACTGATTACATTCCTCAAGTAGTGCAACCACTCCAGCTATCCCTTTCCAAACCATTCCACCACCATTAACCTCACTGCCTCCTAAACAAAAAAAGTCCCACTCCTCCCTCCCACCCTGGCAACCACCAATAATCTTTGGTTTCTATATATTTGCTTATTTCATGTAAGTGAGATAATACAATGTTTGTCCTTTTGTGACTGACTTACTTCACTCAAAGTTCATCCATGTTGTAGTATGCATCAGAATTTCATTTCTCTTTATCGCTGAGTAGTATTTCATTGTGTATATAATACCACATTTTGTTTATCCATTCAGCTATTGATGGACATTTTAGTTGTTTCCAACTTTTGGCTATTGTGAAGAGTGTAGCAATGAACATTGGTGTATGGTCTGGTTTCTTCATCTCTAAAATGATTGAACAGATATCTCTAAAGCACTTAACATTATGTGTGTGTTAGAATATAAAGTCTCCAATAAACGAGGCGTAGCCCTGAATTAGAATGGTCAGTGGCAGATTTAGATTTATATTAAAGAGATTAGGCAAAACAGGCAAATAATATTTTTGTTAATTTATTAATTTCTTTATATAGAATTGCCATGCTTCAGCATCCAAAGCTTAGAGAGAAGTTAGTTGTACTTAGAGATTATAAAAAAGTTGTACTTTTATACTTGTAGAAAATTCGAATTTGTTTTCCTAATATCTCATCCTTTATTAATAGATACATTTTTATGTTATAAATACCTTGTATAAACCATTTAAACAAACAGCATTAATCTAACCAAATATCCAGCGTGATTCAGTGCAAAATTTTCAATATAAGGGCTCTATAGAACTAAAGTTTCATATTGATTAGGTTATTACTTGCTGCATCTACCAGGGAAAACCATTCATCTACTGCAGCTTCCAATGTCCTCATCATTACATTGAAGTGTAGAACAAGGTTGGATTAGCAGCTGAATCTATTTTCTTTTTAAATAAAATCTTCCCCAGAGCCTCACTATATGTAGTCAGAATAGTGAATGAGATGATGAACTGAGCACATGTATCTATTTCCCCTCCCACCCAAAATCCCAGGAAAAAAAAAAAAAAAGATAGAAAAGGTAAATATACATAAAAGTAACAGAAAATTTCAAAAGAAACAACAGCATACCAGAAATTAAGAAGAATTTTCACAAGATAGAAAGCAGATGGGAACAATAATCAGACCAGACATCATGGTAAAAAACACACAGAAGTCAACCGCACAGATAAGAACTCAAAGCTCATAGTAAATACACCCAGTGAACAGAATGTTCAAAAGAAAACATGGTATTCACTAGAAAAGTCATTCCATGCAAGTGGGCCATTTGTAATCCCCTGCCTCTGATAGGTCCAGGCAGCTAAATGTTGGTCTAGTGCTAAAACTCTGATTATTTTCTATTTACTTATCCTTACTTTTATTTACTTTTTGAGAAAGTCTGAGCTTAATCATTGTTTCAGACATCCCACTGCTTCCTTTTAAACTCTTTTTGCCTGTTGCTGGCATACATCCTCTAAGGATTCCAAAAGAGGGGGTCTACTGACAGTGAATATTTTGTGCCCCTGAATCTTATTTCTCATTCAGATTTGAATGATAGTTTTAATATATCCAGATTCAAAGTTATTGTACCTGAGAACATTGAGAAAATTGATCCATCATCTTCATGCATCTGGGTAGTCTGATGTAGCAATTTGATTCTTGTCCATTTGCAGCTATTTTCTTCCCTCTCTTTGTAGAAGCTTTTAGGATTTGCTACTTCCCTTGTTCTTAGTTTTCACCACTATTATGTTTTTGTCAGTGAGATTTTTTATCCTGCTTAGCTCTTACTGGCTAGCTTCAGTATGAGGACTCAGGGTTTTCTTCTGTTTCAACCACATTATCTATTCTTTCTTTAAATATTGTTTTGTCTCCATTTATTTTTTTCACTCCTTTAGAATGTCTCTTAAATAAGTGTAAGAATTTCTTTATCTACCTTCCATATCCCTTAGCTTTAATTTTAGACATTTTTATTGTTAAATATAACACATTGGAAAAAGTTAAAAAAAAAAAAACCCTCATATCCTTGCTTTTGCCTTTGCTGCTATCACCTGTGTGCACTCCATAAAAAATAGAGCTTAGTTTTGTCTCTTTTTTAACTTTATATAAATAGAAACAAAACTGAATGTATTCATGTTTTCCTCTATTAATTTAATAATATGCATGTAATATGTATCACTATTGCTGTATCAGTCATCCATTCATTTTTACTGCTTTATAGTCTACCAGATTAGACTGAACCACAATTTACTATAGACAGGCATCTATGTAGTTTTTGATTTGGGACAACAAGCAATGCTGCATAAGCTTTCATGATCATGTATCCTGGTGTACCTGAGCATGCGTATTTCTGGATCAGTGGTTCTCAAACTCCAGCATACATCAGAAACATCTGGAAGGCTTGGTGAAACACAGTACTGGACACTACTCAGAGAGTTTCTGTTTCAGTAGCTCTGAAGTGAGGTCCTCGAGAATTTTTAACAAGTTTCTTGGTGATGCTGTTGCTGTAGAACCACTGCCTCATTTATTTAGATCATCATTAAGTATTATAATAAATTTTGGAATAATTTTGCACAGGTTTGTTAGATTTATCTACAGGTATTTGATATTTTTAATGCAATTATAAATGGCATTAATTTAAAAATTTGATGTTTTGTTTGTCTGGTATATAGAAAAATAATTGCTTTTTTATATACTGATTTTGTATCAAGCAACCTCATTAAGAAATGACCAATTTTATTGTTTGTCAGTATTTTATAAATTGTCTTTGAGACTATACTCTTGTAGTAACAAAAACAATCATAGAACAGTATTATTAGGAAATTCAGACAACAAAATAGTATTAATAGTAAAAGTTTAAGTAAAAAAAATTATATTTTTGTTATGATTACAGCAATCTAGAAATTATATATGCATGTGAAACATCTTGTTAAGAGAATGAGAAAAATTGTTAATTTACTAAGATTTTCAATTGTCAGTTTCTACTTTTTTTCTCAAAAAATTGCCTTTTATTAAAAAAAAAAAGCATAAACTTCACTGACAGAAGCTGTGAAGACAGCTCAAGCAACAGAAGAGGAAATTGTATAGATCCAGTGTAATCCAAGTTCAAATATAGAGTTTCTCACGGCACATATTCAGTTGTGTCTGTCAGATATAAACTGTTATTGCAGTCATTAGCCAAGAGGTAAATCCCTGATAAATGGGCATGCCAGAAGGGTGTCCTTCAGGCATCTGTGGCTCAGCCCTGCCATTAATCTCAGGAGAGACTTTGCTGTGATCTTACAGCTGTATTCATGTGCTGTGACCCTGGGCTTCAGGCTCTGACACTGGACTAAGACTAAAGAGGTGAGAGCCCCCTCAGTGAATCTGACTTCAGCTGATACAACCTTTGTGAATCACTTCACCTTCTGCTATATCACAAATAAACACAGAAGTTGTTAGTTGTCATTAAGTCAACCCCAACTCATGGTGACCCTATGCACAACAGAACAAAACACTGCCCAGTCCTGCGCCATCCTCATGATTGTCATTAGACCATTGTGATCCATAGGGTTTTCACTGGCTGATTTTTCAGAAGTAGAGGGCCAGGCCTTTTTTCCTAGCCCATCTTAGTCTGGAAGCTCCTCTGAAACCTATTCAGCACTACAGCAACATGCAAGCCTCCAGGGATGGACAGGTGGTAGCAGCACATGAGCTACATTTGCTGGTAATCAAAACTGGATCTTCCATGTGGAAGGTGAGTTATTTTACCACTGAACCACCACTGCCTGCAAACACAGACCTAAGTATACCCAAATTATTCTTGGTGTAGGATGAACAAGATAGCAGGGGAATGGGTCTGGTATGAAACAATCTCTGGTTATTTTGGTGATTTTGACCTTTGGACTGAGAGATTGTAGTTGTGGTGGTGTGGGAATAGATTATTTCTAACTTGATTCAAAGTCTAAAAGTTAAAATGAACAAAGAACTCATTATGGATTGCCAGTTTATCTTCAGTATTACCAGTTTATCTAAAAGAAATACATCATAATTTTTCAGTAATATTGTTTTAGAAGAAGAGTTGTCCACCAATAGATTCTACCCACTTCTTAAGTGGTGAAAAATACCCTAATTCAAAAACAAAAACAACCAAAAACTAAAACCTAGACATTTTCTGTGGCAAACAGACCTCAAAGTGACCCCTTGATTTCTCCACCCGCATAGCCTTCACTCCTTTGTGCAATTCCTACCCCTTGTTTATGAGAGGGATCTGCTACTACTTACTTCTAACTAACAGAATACGATAAAGTATCAACTCTCATGACTATTCTATGTTATATAAGACTCTGTCTTAGCAGACTAGAATGAAAGCTTTTACTTGTGGGCTTGATGAAGTAGTTGTGTTGGAGAAGCCCACATGGCAAGAATTGTGGGCAGTTTCTAGGACCTGAAGGCAGTCTGCAACCAGCAACCAGAAAAGATCTAGTATCCTCAGTCATACAGTCATACTTTCTACCGAGAACTTGAATGAGCCTGGTGATGGATTATTTCCCAATTGAGCCTCCAGATGAGAACACAGCCAAGCTGACATCTTGATTGCAGCCTTCTGAGATCCTGAACAGATGATTGAAATTGTGCCTGAATTCCTGACCCTGAAAACTGTGAGATAATAAATGTGTATTGTTATAAATGGCTTAGTTTGTGGCAACTTGTTTTGCAGCAACAAAAAAAATGAATATAACCTCCAACAGAGAATATATGTTTTTATGACTAGAATCTATTATTATTAATAAGTTTTAATACTGCTTTTTAAAGTGTTTCCCTCTGTTGCACATGGGATAGCCATAAGTCAGGGGCTGATTTTATACCAACTAACAACAACAAGCTTCTATGTGAATATCAGAATATTTCACAATTATGTAAACTTCCAGATTACTTCCACTTCTTTCTTGTTTGGAAAACTCCTAAGTATACCAAAATACTAGCTCAACCATTACCTTCTACATGTAACCACATCCGTCTAACCTTTAATCAGAACTAACGAAATACTGTCTCTTACGGACCATCAAAGAATTATTATACTTTTCAAGATATTTAACTAATTCATAAAAACAAAATTAGCATGCCAACGTGAAAACTATCTGAAAGTCACACTGGATTTAAAGTAAAAAGAACTAAGCTTGAATCTTATATATACCCATACCAGCATTATGTGATCTTCAACATCATTTCCTGCCTTACGATTTTTTTAATTTTAAAAATGAACATTATGACACTAATTTTAATGGTTACTAAAAATAATAAATATTATAATGTTTTATCAACTATTAAAGAACAGAAAAAATGGATCAGATGATACTTTGGGTTATCAACATGGGTTTTGTTCTTCTCAATTAAATTATTATTTATGTTCAGAGTTCCAAGAAGCGGTCAGGCTTTGTTTCTTTTATATGTGATTAGTTTTTGCTCCATGGCTGAAACCAGAAATTACCTTCAGAAAATTAAGGGGAACAAAGAAACTATGAAGAACACACAAAAAGAGATATCAGGATGACAGCACTAAACTCATACCTATCAATAACTATGCTGAATGTAAACGGATTTAATGCACCAATAAAGAGAAAGTGGCAGATTGGATAAAAAATCATGATCTGTCTATATGCTGCCTACAAGAAACACACCTTAGACTTAACGACACAAACAGGCTAAAACTCAAAGGATGGAAAAAAATATATCAAGCAAACAATACTCAAAAAAAGAGCAGGAGTGGCAATATTAATCTCTGACAAAATAGACTTTAAAGTAAAATCCACCACAAAGGATAAGGAAGGGCACTATATAATGATTAAAGGGTCAATACACCAGGAGGACATAACTATGATAAATATTTATGCACTAACGACAGGGCTCCAAAATATATAAAACAAACTCTAACAACACTGAAAAGAGAAATAGACAGCTCCACAATAGTAGTAGGAGACTTCAACACGCCACTTTCGGTGAAGGACAGAACATCCAGAAAGAAACTCCACAAAGACACAGAAGAGCTAAATGCTATAATCAACCAACTTGATCTCATAGACATATACCAAACACTGCACCCAACAGCAGCCAAATATACTTTCTTTTCCAATGCACATGGAACATTCTCCAGAATAGACCACAAATTAGGCCATAAAGCAAGCCTTAACAGAATCCAAAACAACAAAATATTACAAAGCATCTTTTCTGACCATAAAGCCATAAAACTGGAAATCAACAACACAAAAAGCAAGGAGAAAATCAAACACACAGAAACTTAACAACATCCTGTTCAAAAACTACTGGCTTATAAAAGAAATTAAGGATGGAATAAAGAAATTCATAGAATCAAATGAGAACGAAAACACATCCTACCAGAACCTTTGGGACACAGCAAAAGCAATGCTCACAGGTCAGTTTATAGCAATAAATGCACACATCCAAAAAGAAGAAAGGGCCATAATCAAAACATTAACCCTACAACTGGAACAAGTAGAAAAACAGCAGCAAAAGGAGCCCTCAGGAGCCAGAAGGAAGGAAATAATAAGAATTAGAGCATAATTAAATGAAATAGAGAATACAAAAACAATTGAAAGAGTTAACAAGTCCAAAAACGGGTTCTTTGAAAAGATCAACAAACTTGATAAACCACTGGCCAAACTCACAAAAGAAAAATAGGAGAGGAAGCAGATAACATGAATAAGAAATGAGATGGGTGATATCACAACAGAACCAACTGAAATTAAAAGAATCATAACAGATTACTATGAAAAATTGTACTCTAACAAATTTGAAAAACTAGAAGAAATGGACAAATTTCTAGAAACTCACTACCTACCTAAATTAACACAAACAGAGGTAGAACAACTAAATAAACCAATAACAAAAGAAGAGATTGAAAAGGTTACTAAAAAACTCCCAACAAAAAAATGCCCTGACCCGGATGGCTTCACTGGAGAATTCTACCAAACTTTCAGAGAAGAGATAACACCACTTCTGCTAAAGGTATTCCAGAGCATTGAAAAGGATGGAATACTCCCAAACTCCTTCTATGAAGCCAGCATAACCCTGATATCAAAACCAGGTAAAGTCACCACAAAAAAAGAAAACTACAGACCAATATCCCTCATGAACATTGACACAAAAATCCTCAACAAAATTCTAGCCAATAGAATTCAGCAACATATCAAAAAAATAATTCACCATGACCAAGTGGGATTTATACCAGGTATACAGGGATGGTTCAACATCAGAAAAACAATCAATGTAATCCATCACATAAATAAAACAAAAGACAAGAATCACATGCTCTTATCAATTGATGCAGAAAAGGCATTTGACAAAGTCAAACACTAATTCATGACAAAAACTCTCAATAAAATAGGCATAGAAGGGAAATTCCTCAATATAATTAAGGGCATTTATACAAAGCCAACAGCCAACATCATCCTGAATGGAGAGACTTTGAAAGCATTTCCCTTGAGAATGGGAACCAGACAAGGATGCCCTCTATCACCACTCTTATTCAACACTGTGCTGGAGGACCTAGCCGGAACAATTAGGCTAGAAAAAGAAATAAAGGGCATCCAAATTGGTAGGGAAGAAGTCAAAGTATCTCTATTTGCAGATCATATGATCTTATACACAGAAAACCCTAAAAAATCCACAAGAAAACTACTGGAGCTAATAGAAGATTTCAGCAAAGTTTCAGGATACAAGCTAAACATACAAAAATCAGTTGGATTACTGGACACCAACAAAGAGAACCTCGAACAGGAAATTACCAAATCAATACGATTTACAAGAGCCCCCAAGAGGATAAAATGCTTAGGAATAAATCTAACCAGAGATGTAAAAGATCTTTACAGAGGAAACTATAAGACACTACTGCAAGAAACTAAAAGAGATGTGCATAAGTGGAAAAATATACCTTGCTCATGGATAGGTAGACTCAACATAGTGAAAATGTCAATTCTACCCAAAGCAATCTACAGATACAATGCAATCCTGATCCAAATTCCACCAGCATTTTTTAATGAGATGGAGAAATAAATCACCAATTTCATATGGAAAGGGAAGAGGCCCCGAATAAATAAAGCATTACTCAAGAAGAAGAACAAAGTGGGAGGCCTTACACTACCTTATTTTAGAATGTATTATACCACCACAGTAGTCAAAACAGCCTGGTATTGGTACAACAACAGATACATAGATCAATGGAACAGAGTTGAGAATCCAGATACAAGCTCATTCACCTATGAGCTGTTGATTTTTGAGAAAGGCCCAAAGATGGTCAACTGGGGAAAAGACAGTCTCTTTAACAAATCATGCTGGCATAACTGGATATACATCTGCAAAAAACTGAAACAAGACCCATACCTCACACCACGCACAAAAACTAACTCAAAATGGATCAAAGGCTTAAATATAAAATCAAAAACAATAAAGATCATGGAAGAAAAAATAGGGACAATGCTAGCAGCCCTAATAACATGGCATAAACACAATACGAACCATAAATAACAGTGCACAAGCACCAGAAAAGAGACTTGATAACTGACAGCTCCTAAAAATCAAACACTTATGCTCATCAAAAGACTTCACCAAAAGAGTCAAAAGACAATCTACAGACTGGGAAAAAAGTTTTGGCTATGACAAATCCAATCAGCATCTAATCTCTAAAATCTACAGGATACTGCAAAACCTCAACAACATAAAGACAAATAACCCAACTAAAAAATGGGCAAAGGATATGAACAGGCACTTCACCAAAGAAGATATTCAGGTGGCTAACAGACACAAGAAGAAATGCTCACGATCATCAGCCATTAGAGAAATGCAGATCAAAACTACAATAAGATATCATCTCACCCCAACAAGGCTAGCATTAATCCAAAAAACACAAAATAATAAATGCTGGAGAGGTTGTGGAGAGACTTGTGGGAATGTAAAATGGTACCACTTTGGAAATCGATTTGGCGCTTCCTTAAAAAGCTAGAAATAGAAGTACCATACGATCCAGCTATCCCACTCTTGGAATATATCCTAGAGAAATAAGAGCCATCACATGAATAGATATATGCACACCCATGTTCACTGCAGCACTGTTCACAATAGCAAAAAAATGGAAACAACCTAGGTGCCCGTCAACAGATGAATGGATAAACAAATTGTGGTATATCCACACAACGGAATACTAATCAACGATAAAGAACAATGGTGAAGCCGTGAAACATCGTATAACTTGGAGGAAGCTGGAACTTATTATGCTGAGTGAATTTAGTCAGTCACAGAAGGACAAACACTGTATAAGACCACTATTATAAGAACTCAAGGTAAGGTTTAAACACAGAAGAAAACATTCTTCCATGGTTACAAAGGTAGGGCGGGAGGGTGAGGGTTATTTACTAACTAGATAGCCGATAAGAATCATCTTAGGCGAAGGGAAGGACAGAACACACTACAGGGGAAGTCAGCACAACTGGACTAAACCAAAGCTAAGAAGTTTCCTGAATACAATCAAATACTTTGAAAGACAGAGTAGCAGGCATAGGGGTCTGGGGACCATGCCTTCAGGGGACATTTAAGTCAATTGCCATAACAAACTTTATTGAGAAAATGTTCTGCATCCTACTTTGGTGAGTGATATCTGGGGTCTTAAAAGCTTGCAAGCAGCCATCTAAGATGCATCAATTTGTCCCAACCACTTGGAGTAAAGGAGAATGAAGAACACCAAAGACACAAGGCAAGTATTAGCCCAAGAGACAGAAAGGGCCACATAAACCAGAGACTTCATCAGCCTGAGACCAGAAGAACTAGATTGTGCCCGGCTACCACCAATGACCGCCCTGACAGGGAACACAACAGAGAGTCCCTGATGGAGCAGCAGAAAGATGGGGTGCAGAACTCAAATTCTAGTAAGAAGACCAGACTTAATGGTCTGAGACTGGTGGTACCCCGGAAAGCATGGTCCCTGGATTCTCTATCAGCCCAGAACTGAAACAATTTCCGAGGCCAACTCTTCATACAGGGATTGGTCTGGACTGTGGAACATAAAGCGATACTTGTGAGGAGTGCGCCTCTTAGCTCAAGTAGATACATGAGACCAAAAGGGCAGTTTCTATCCAGAGGTGAGATGGGAAGGCAGAGAGGGTTAGGAGCTGGTTGAATGGACATGGGGAATCAGGCACGGAAAGGAGGAGTGTGCTGTCGCAGAATGGGGTGAGCAATTACGGTCACATAACAATGTATGTATAAAAATTCTGTACGGGAGACTAACTTGAAATGTAAACTTCATTTAAACTGCAACAATAAAATTTAAAAAAAAGGAAAAAAGCTAAAAAAAAAAATTGCCTTCAGAAACATGTGTCCTTTATCTATCTTATCTAATCTATTTTATCTATCTACCTATCCGTCTACCTGTTTGTCTACTTATCCATACATTTGTTTATTTATTCATGTATGTATGTATGTAGTATGTATGTATGTATTCCTGGAAAGAAGGGATAGTGCCAAGAAAGAGGGCAACATGAGCATAAAATTCATAAATTTCTTTAAACTCCCATTCCCTGGCAGAACTCAAGGAAGACTACAGTAACTCATAGAGTGGGATCATGGAATGACACTCCTAGGGTGATTTTAGTCCAAGCACTTAGGGCTCCCAGCCCCATGAAAAACCCCATGCCTAAGCAAGACACAAAAACAGAAGAGTCATCCACCTTTAGGGAAGAATCAGACTTGAACAATGAGAATAACAGTGGAGATCAGAGGGCTTCACCAACTGTTTTTACTTGGATCTCTGCACAACCACGGGAGTGGGAAAGGAGCCCTAGTGGTGCAGTAGTTAAGGGCTTGGCTGCTAACTGAAAGGCTGGCGGTTCAAGCCTACCAGCTGCTCCATGGGAGAAAGATGTGGCAGTCTGCTTCTGTAAAGATTACATCTTTGGAAACCCTATGGGGCAGTTCTACTCTGTCCTATAGGGTCTCTATGAGTTGGAATTGACTCGATGATAATTGGTAGGGGGTGGGAGTGAACTCTGAAAAAGACTGAGACTAAATTCACTGTCATCCCAACAAGATGTAGACTCAAACTCAGATTTAATTTGATTTTGGAAAAATATATTTCACAGCTGAGTTGGAGTATAAAATTTATACCTGGTTCATGAGGAAATATTATTGTATATTATAGGAACCTGAAGAATAGTAAACCAAAGCCTGGAGTACCCATACCATAGATTCACCAGCTGGTCAACAAGAGAATACTTTGGTTATCATTAAGCACATAGTCTGAAAGTTTTAAAGTTTCAGAAGTTTGATTTAATCTTTGCTACAGAACTGTTGGTAGCACTTTTAAACTGCTAATGAAAAATATAACTTTCATATATTGTTGTTTTTGTTAGGTACCATCAAGTGGGTTCCAACTCATAGCAACCCTATGTACAACAGAGCAAAACACTGCCCGGTCCTGCGCCATCCTCAGAATCATTGTTATGCTTGAGCCCTTTGTTGCAGCCATTGCGGCAATCCATCTCATTGAGGGTCTTCCTCTTTTTCACTGACCCTCTACCTTACCAAGCATGATGTCCTTTTCCAGGGCCTGGTCCCTCTTGATAACATGTCCAAAGTATGTGAGACGTAGTCTCAACATCCTTGCTTCTAAGGAGCATTCTGGTTTTACTTCTTCCAAGACAGAGCAGTTCACGGTATATTCAATATTCTTTGCCAACACCAATATTCAAAGGTGTCAATTGTTCTTCCATCTTCCTTATTCATTGTCCAGCTTTCACATGCATATGAGGCGATTGAAAACACCATGGCTTGGGGCAGGTACACCTTAGTCTTCAAGGTGACTTCTTTGCATTTCAACACTTTAAAGAGGTCTTTTGCAGGAGATTTGCCCAGGGCAATGCGTCTTTTGATTTCTTGACTTCTGCCTCCTTGAGTGGTGATTGTGGATTCCAGTAAAATGAAATCCTTGACAACGTCAGTCTTTTGTCCATTTACCTTGATGTTGCTTATTGATCCAGTTGTGAGGATTTTTGTTTTCTTTATGTTGAGGTGTAATCCATACTAAAAGCTGTGGTCTTTGATCTTCAGCAGTAAGTGCTTCAAGTGGTTGGTCTTGCAAAATTCTACCATGCAATCTCTGGCGTTGTTTCTATGACTAATGCCATATTTTCTAACTACCTGTCCTTCTTCTTTGTTTCTAACTTTTACATTCCAATCACCAGTAATTATCAATGCATCCTAATTACATGTTAGATCAATTTCAGACTGCAGAACTTGATAAAAATCTTCAATTTGTTTATCTTTGGCCTTAGTGGTTGTTGTATAAATTTGAATAATAGTTGTATTAACTTTCATATGAGTCCACCATAATGTTTAGCTTGATCAGAGGCATATCTCTTTGTAAAGAAACTCTACAGCAAAGATGAACCATAATCAGAACTTTTCTATATGATCATGGAATGAAATAAGAAGAGTTATCTTGAGAGTCTGACATTTACTGGCATCAGTATTGTTAGCTACATCATCCAAAACAACAGCTTTATCTTCAGTTGTGTGGATATTTTCCTCCTCTGCAAAGGTATCCTCTACTCTGGAAGCTCCTAGTAGGACCCTGACTCTTAGGTTCATGTTTTTATAATACGCATTTCTGACTCACACCTTCTCCACCATTCTCATTGGTTCATAGTTACCCAAACACTTTACAACCAAGATCTATTCGGTGACAGTCATGCTATCTTTTTAGGATGATTTTGCACATTTCTGCTCTAAAATACTGGATTTCACAAGTTTATTTTAAGGGGGCAACTTTCTTCTATATTTGAAGTCCTCCTGGACACTTCACTGTTGGCCCCAAATTAATACCTGCACATGTGATTTCAAAATTAATTTATAAAATCTCTTTTATTTATTTATACCCAAACTTGTTCCACCAAAAACATAATATTATATGAATGTCATCAAGGGTTATAAATCTAAAAGCTCAAAACACAGAACTAAACAACATCAAAAGTCTTTCGTTGAATATTAAACAAACATACGTAATTACTAATAAGTTTACTGTTTTTCAGCTTCTAATTTTCAATTTAAGTCCTCATTATGATTTAATTAATACAATGCATATTTGAATGTCTTAGAATGGTATGTTTAAAGTTGCAAAATGGCGAACATGGAGTTCTCCAGCTTCAACAATGCTCTCTGGGTTTCAGCTCCCCTACAACAAAGAAGACAGAGGTTCTCCTGGGGGAGTCAAGATCTCGTTTTTTCCCCTGCTGTGACCTGGCTTTCAACCATCTCCCAGAAGGTGTCTGGCCCAGAGGGCTTGCTTTGCAAACATTTGCTTTCGGTTTCAGAAGTTGTAGTTTTATTCACCACGATCTAAAGTCATGCTGTTGGGACTCAGCATAAGGTTTTGTGGACATCATTTATATCTTCTCCTTCTCCAAATATTTTTATGCAGAAGATGAAATATCACTTTCTAAAATATCATTTTAAAATTAGAGAAGTGTGTTACAGTTAGGGTAAAAAATAAAACCAGAATGATCTTGAAAAGCCAGGAAGTGCTTAGCTCAAGGAATAGAGTGTATAAGATGGCGACATTTATGTCTTGGGAAAGTAACAGGAAAAATAAGAACAATAAACTAAATTTTAAATTTACAGACGGACAAATTGCAAGGCATACATTTATTATGACTTGAGGCTAGAATTATCGCATAATGGATAATATTCTACATGTGGTGCTCTAGATCATACTATTATCTTTCTTACCAAGAGATCCCATTTTGCATTTTAATATCAGAGACAGAAAGACTTCCATGTATGAAATCTACTTTCAGAGAAATCACCTTTCCTTCCTAAACTATTCCTCATGTTGATAAAGGGATGTTTCCCAAATTATAAATAAACAAACAGGTAGTCACAGACAACACAAAAACTTTCCCAAACCAATGAATCAACAAGAATAACCCAAAAGAAATACGATGTGCAGGTACTGACTTGTTTTAACATGTTAGAATAAAACGGAAGCTTCTAGAGTTCCAAAAGAGCCCTGGTGGCACAGTGGTTAAGTGCTCCGTTGCTAACCAAAAGTTTGGCAGTTAGAACCTACCAGCCATTCTGTGAGAGAAAGATGTGGCAGTCTGCTTCTGGAAAGATTACAGCTTTGGACACCCTACGGGGAAGTTCTACTCTGTCCTCTAGAGTCATTATGAGTCAGAATCAAATTGACGACAACTGGTTTGGTTTTGGTGCTAGAGATGCATGCAAAATATTTGCCCTGTAAAAAGTCAGCACTGCAGGCTACCCGCTGAGTTTATTTTTTTGTCTGGATATTACCATGAGTTAGATAATTAAGCACTTGGTTTAATTATATAAATTCATGAAAGACTTCCAGAGTACTCTTTAGCGCAAAAAGTCTTAATTTTAAAACTTAAAGTTTTCAAAGTGCTTTCATACCCATGTCACCTGAGTCTTAGAACAACCTTATGAAGCTGGCAGACTGGGGATCATTATTACTATTTCGAAGAGAAAAACAAAAATCAAGATGCATATCTGTTAAGAGACTTGAAAACAAGCAGCTTAGATTTTGCTTTGTGTGTTAGTGGATCAATTTTTTCACCAGATTGCACAAAAGTGCTTTTCTCAAAATCTTTGGCATTTTAGATGTCAAAATAATACTTAAACCCATAAAAACAACCTTCAAGCAAAGAAGATGAATCCTTCTCAACCTTCAAATTAATATAAAATACCATTAAGCTCATAAATGTGTCTTTCAGGAATGAAAATTGTATCAAACTGTCACACTTCCAAAAACAAATGTTACAAAGACACATGATTTCCCAAATAGTGCATTTAATGTTCTTTTCTGAAATCCTGAGTTTAGGATATTCCTTTGCCCTAAACTGGCAAATATCTGCAAATATATTGGTTCATTCTGAAAAATAATTACAGAATATTGATCTTAGCTTTCTGTACATGCACTTGATACTGACAGTTGGTTTCTGCCCATCCAATAACTATGTGTTTATTCATTTACTCTTCTTAATTTATAACCAGGAGGAGACATTAGACAGGTTATTTACATATTTTCAGTTAACTTGATACTTTAACTATTTTTTGTTTCTGTTTGGGATTCTGGAGAGGTGAGAGAACTTTAATGTTACTCCTGTCAAACAATTTCAGATCTACTTCTGTAACACACACTCACCAGAGATCAAAACTAAATTAAATACATGAGTGAGTTGATATCTCTATTATATCTTAAATCATTGATATAGAAACCATGGTATCAGATGCAATAAAAAGGGCTTAAACCAAAAATAAACCCATTGCTCTCAAGTCGATTCTGACTCATAGTGACCCTATAGGACAGAGTAGAACTGCTGCATAGGGTTTCCAAGGCTGTAATCTTTATGGAAGTAAACTGCCACATCTTTCTCCCATGGAGCAGCTGGTGAGTTCAAAATGCTAATCTTTTGGCTAGTGGCCAAGCCCTTTGACTATGACACTTTAACCACCGTACCACTAGTGCTAAAAAGGGTTTAGACCATAGTAATAAACCAAATTACTAAAAACCAATATTTGAATGAGTAAGGAGTTGCACTAAAGCTCAGCCCAGGTAACACATTAGGAAGCTAAAAGAATTGCTTTATCTCATTCAAGGATCTCTTTAAGAAATATATATTTTAATACTAACACCCTCCCATACATACCAATATCTAATCGATAGAATAACGATTTTTAAAACAATGAACAAATCTGTCTTGGAAGAAATATAGCCAGAATGTTCCTTAGAAGCAAGGATGGAGAGAAAGACTACATCTCACATACTTCAGACATGTTATCAGAAGGGATCCGTCCCTGGAGAAAGACATCATGCTTGGTAAAGCAGAGGTTCAGCAAAAAAGAGGAAGACCCTCAATGAGATGGATTGACACAGTGGCTGCAACAGTGGGCTCAATCATAACAACTATTGTGAGGATGGCGTGGGACTGGGCAGTGTTCCGTTCTGTTGTGCATAGGGTCACTATGATTTGGAAATGACTCGAGGGCACCTAACAACAACAACAATGTAGAGAGGAAAAAAAAAGAAAGGAAACAAACAATAAAAAGATTTGTTTAATTATTATGGACAAAAAGGGGACCCTCAATCCTAAACAATAAAAATTGAAAAGTATTTGTTCAATTATTTCTTTATTCATTTAACAGACTTTATCATTCACTAGAGGGTAACTGTGAGCCAGAACCGACTTGATAGCAATGGATTTGGTTTGGATGTTTCACACATAATGTTTTCAGGATTGGAGGAAGACTCATTAACAATCTGCAGTATGCATATGACACAATCTATCTTGCTGCAAATGAAGATAATTTGAGGCACTTACTGAGGAAGGTCAAAGACTACCTTCAGCATGGATTATACCTGAACATGAAGAAAACAAAAATTCTCCCAAATGGACCAAAAAACATCATGATAAATGGAGAAGAAATTGAAATTATCAACCGTTTCATTCTACTTTCCTCCCTGGGTCAACAATCAACATCCATGGAAGCAGTAGTCAAGAGATTAAACAAAATATTGCATTGGGCTAATCTGCTGAAAACGGCCTCTTTAAAGTTCTGAAAGATGTCACTGTGATGACTACGGTACTTCTGACACAAGCCATGTTCTTTTTAATCACCACTTACGCATGTGAAAATTGAATAATGAGAAAGAAGAGAATTGTGAACTGTGGTCCTGGGAGAAAATACTGAATACATCATGTACTGCTAAAAAAAATGAATAAATCAGTCAGAGGAAATACAACCAGAATGTTCCTTAGAATCAAGGATGGAAAGACTTTGACTTGCTTACTTTGGACATGTCGTTAGAAAAGATAATTTCCTAGAAAAGGATATCATGTTTGGTAAAGAAGGTGGCCAGTGAAAATGAGGGGGCCCCTCAATAAGATGAATTGACACAATAGCCAAAACAATGGATTCAAACATACCAATGATCATGCATATGGCGAGGACTGGGTAACATTTTCTTCTTTTATACATAAGGTCACATGTTGGAGCCCACTCAACTGGCAACTAACAACAACACAATGTTTTATGTACTCTGCCTGCCTAGAGCTAAAATATTAAAATGAATTAGTCATGGCACTAAATTTAAGGAGCTCATATTCCAGCCAGGCCACAGGGGAAAAAAAAAAGTAGTCATAATAAAAAGGTGATGTATTTTTGAAATTATATAGGATCCCTAAGGTACAATGACATATGAGATGGCCATGAGAAAATGGATACTGGGGAGAAGTTGGGACTAATACCTTCACACATGAACTGGATCAGGAGATGGCATTAAAAAAAATAAAAACTGGACAGTTAAGTTAGAATTGATCAAATTAGAAATAAAATATCGGAAACATAGGAAAGGACTACATTATTAGGATGTTTTTCTTATGATAGGCATGTTTGAAAAGAGAAAGTCAAGTTAGCAAAGAAAGGACAGCAGGCTGTGGATTGAGAATCAGAGAAATTAGGTAAAGAAGACATTATATCACAGTCAGAAGTGACAGAGGTAGATTTTTGCAACCAATGCCATACCTTAATAAAAACATCCTTTATTACTGCACTTGAACCATGCCCATCAACTACACATACCCTCTATCCTAAAATTCCTCTTCTATATTTATAAGAAAAATGTTCATACATGCTCCAAAAGACATGTACAAGAATGTTCATATCAGTATTCTTTGTAATAGACAAAAACTGGAAATAATTTGTATTTATCAACAATGGAATGCATAAATAAATTGTCTTATATTTTGTCAATGGAATATTAAGACATTTTCTTCAGAAAGTGGGATATAACTTCCTTAGTAAGTTCCACAGCCAAGAATCAAACCCAGGCAGTCTTTCTCTCACTCTGAGGTCTTAGCCATCACTATATCTGATCTCTGAAAGCATCCACAATTCATATCCTGATCCTGAAGATCACTACACAAAACTTTTTTCATCTTCCTCCATCCAGCCTCTATCCATCACCTACAGAACGGCAACCAGACAGAATCAATGAACTTGATTCTGGAAGATTACATCCCCTGCTCTACTTCTGTTTCTGGTACCTGACATTACAAAACAGCAGTGCCAGTTCTTCATGTAGTTTCCAATAATGCAGTTGTGGTACCCAGATCACTAGTTCTCCATCCTGATCACCGGAATTTTTTCTTTCATTTTGTTTAGCTTTATGATTATTTATTTTAGTATCTTCCTTTCTTTACTATTTTTCCTTTAAAATGAATGTTCATACCTCACCCGATAATTACTGAATCAGAATCTCAGGTTAGGACCCTAAGAAATAGAAACTTTTTTTTTTTTTAAATACTTCATTCTACTTCAGGTGAAGGCTTACACAAGAAATAGTTTCTCATGAAACGGTAGTACACATGTTGCTTTAACAACCCCACAACATATTAACCCTCTAAATTCTCAACCTTTTTTTTTTTGGTGAAAATACACATAGCCAAAGATACACCATTTCAAAAAGTTCTACATACACAGTTCGTTTACATTGACTACGCTCTTCCAATTGTGCTGTTATTCTCACTTAAGATGAAGGTTTACAGAACAAAATAGTTTCTCATTTAACAGTTACTACACATGCTGCCCAATGACAATGGTTAACAATCTCACAACAAATCAACAATATCCTTACTCAACCTTGTGTTCCCTATCACCAGCTTCCTTGTCCCCTTCTGCCTTCTGGCCCTTGTCACTGGACTCCTGTACCTCATTAGTCTCATTTGGCTTTACGGCGCTGTCCACTCCCAGGCAGAACAGTGAACCTCGGAGGTAACTTCACCACTGAGCTAAAAGGGTGTCTGGGGGCCGCACTCTCGAGGTTTCTCCAGTCTCCTTTTGGCCAGTAAATCTGGTCTTTTTTTTTGTAAGTTAGAATTATGTTCTACATCCTTCTCCAGCTCTGTCCAGAACCCTCTCTTGTGATCCTCGTCAGAGCAGTCAGGCCAGTAAATCTGGTCTTTTTTTTGTGAGTTAGAATTATGCTCTACATCCTTCTCCAGCTCTGTCCAGAACCCTCTGTTGTGATCCTGGTCAGAGCAGTCAGTGGTGGTAACCGGGCACCATCTAGCTCTACTGGACTCAGTCCGGTGGAGGCCTTGGTAGCTGTGGACAATTAGTCCTTCAGACTAATCTTTTCCTTGTATCCTGTTCTTTTCATTCTCCCTTGGTCCCGAAAGGATAAGACCAGTGGAGTATCTTAGATGGCCGCTCACAGGCTTTTAAGACCCCAGACACTACTCACCAAGGTAGAATGTACAGCATTGTCTTTATGTGTCATGCCAATTGAGCTAGATGTTTCCCAAGACCATGGTCCCCAGAGCCCTCCGCCCAGCAATTCAGTCCCTCAGGAAGTGTGGATGGGTCTATGGGGCTTCCATGACCTTTCCTTGTACAAGTTGTGCTAGTTTACCCGTATTGTGTACTGTCTCACCCTTCACCCAAGATACCTCTTACCTATTGCCTATTTAGTATTCCCCCCCCACCCCTCACATCCCTGGTAACCAACAAAGATTGTTACACTTTGTGTGTGAACTTTTTCATGGGTTTTTACAATAGAGGTCTCACACAATATTTGTCCTTTTGTGATTGACTTATTTTACTCAGCATAATGTCCTCCAGTCTCATCCATGTTATGAGATGCTTCACAAATTCATTGTTGTTCTTTCTCGTTGCATAGTACTCCATTGTGTGTATGTATCATAGTTTGTTTATCCATTTGTCTGTTGATGGGCATCGAGGTTGTTTCCATCATTTTGCTATTGTGAACAATGCTGCCATGAACATAGGTGTGCATATGTCTATTCAAGTGACAACTCTTATTTCTCTAGGATATATTCCTAGGAGTGGGATTGCTGGATCGAATGGTACGTCTATTTCTAGCTTTCTGAGGAAGCGCCATATCATTTTCCAAAATGGTTGTATCATTTTGCATTCCCACCAGCAGTGCATAAGAGTTCCCATCTGCCCGCAGCCCCTCCAACATGTGTTATTTCCAGTGTTTTTGATTCCTGCCAGTAATGCCGGGGTGAGATGGTATCTCATTCTGGTTTTAATTTGCATTTCTCTAATGGGTAGTGATCACAAGCATTTCCTCATGTGTCTGTTGGCCATTTGAATGTCTTCTTTGGTGAAGTGTCTGTTCATTTCCTTTGCCCAGTTTTTAATAGGATTATTTGTCTTTTTGTTGTAGAGGTGCTGGATTTTCTTGTAGATTATGGAGAGCAGACCTTTGTCTGACTTGTACTGTCCAAAACTTTTTCCCAGTCTGTAGGTTCTCTTTTGACTCTTTTGGTGAACTCTTTTGAAGAGCATAGGTGTTTGATTTTTAGAAGATCCCAGTTATCTACCTTATCTGTTGGTGTTTGTGCGTTGATGGTTATGGTTTGCATCCTGTTAATGCCATGTATTAAGGCCTGAAGTGTTGGTCCTATTTTTTTTTCTATAAACTTTACAGTTTTAGGCTTTATATTCAGGTCTTTGATCCATTTTGAAGTAGTTTTTGTATACGGTG
Source organism: Dugong dugon (assembly GCA_030035585.1). NCBI lineage: Eukaryota > Metazoa > Chordata > Mammalia > Sirenia > Dugongidae > Dugong > Dugong dugon. The sequence goes on along the minus strand of CM057471.1, from coordinate 82,863,766 downwards.
TGAGGTATGGGTCCTGTTTCATTTTTTTGTAGATGGATATCCAGTTTTGCGAGCACCATTTCTTAAAAAGATTATCTTTACCCATTGGATGGACTTTGGGCCCTTGTCAAAGATCAGGTGACCGTAGGTGGATCAATTTACAGCTGGGTTCTCAATTCTGTTCCATTGGTCAATGTATCTGTCATTGTACCAGTACCAGGCTGTTTTGACTACTGTAGCTGTACAGTAGGTTCTGAAGTCAGGTAGTGTGAGTCCTCCAACTTTATTCTTCTTCTTCAGTAGGGCTTTACTTATTCGGGGCTTCTTCCCTTTCCATACAAAGTTAATGATTAGTTTTTCCATCTCTTTGAAGAATGTTGTTGGTATTTGGATCGGGATTGCATTGTATTTGTAAATTGCTTTGGGTAGAATTGACATTTTCACAATGTTGAGTCTGCCTATCCATGAGCATGGTATGTTTTTCCATTTATGTAGATCCCTTTGGGTTTCATGCAGTAGTGTGTTGTAGTTTTCTTTGTATAGGTCTTTTACATCCCTGGTCAGATTTATTCCTAAGTATTTAATCTTTTTAGGGACTATTGAAAATGGTATTGTTTTCCTGATTTCCTTTTCATCGTTCTCCTTACTGGTGTATAGGAATCCAACTGATTTTTGAATGTTTTTCTTGTATGCTGCTACTCTGCTGAATCTTTCTATTAGTTCCAGTAGATTTCTCATGGAGTCTTTAGGGTTTTCTATGTATAGTATCATATCATCTGCAAACAGGGAGAGTTTAACTTCTTCATTACCAATTTGGATGCCCTTTATTTCTTTTTCTTGCCTTATTAGTCTAGCTAGAACTTCCAGCACAATGTTAAATAGGAGTGGTGATAAAGGGCATCCTTGTCTTGTTTCTGTTTTCAAGGGGAATGTTTTCAGCTTCTCTCCATTAAGAATGATGTTGGCCATTGGTTTTGCATAGATGCCTTTTATTATGTTGAGAAATTTCCCTTCTATACCTATTTTCTTGAGAGTTTTTATCAGGAATGGGTGTTGGACTTTGTCAAATGCCTTTTCTGCATCAATTGAGATGATCATGTGAATCTTTTCTTTCCTTTTATTTATGTGGTGGATTACATTGATTGATTTTCTAATGTTGAACTATCCTTGCATACCTGGTAAAAATCCTACTTGTTCCTGGTGTATTCTTTTTTTTTAATATATTATGCTGAATTCTATTGGCTAGAATTTTGTTGAGAATGTTGGCATGTATATTCATGAGAGATATTGGTCTGTAATTTTCTTTTTTTGTGACGTCTTTTCCTAGTTTTTGGTGTCAGCGTTATGCTGGCTTCATAGAATGAATTTGGAAGTGTTGCTTCCTCTTCTATGCTCTGAAATAGCTTGGGGAGAACTGGTACAAGCTCTTCTGTAATTGTTTCATAGAATTCTCCAGTGAAGCCATCTGGGCCAGGGCTTTTTTTGGTTGGAAGTTTTTTTTTTTTTACCTTTTCAATCTCTTCTCTTGTTATGGGTCTGTTCAGATTTTCAACATCACTTTGTTGTAGTTTGGGTAGGCCGTGTGTTTCCAGAAATTTATCCATTTACTCTAGGTTTTCAAATTTGTTGGAGTATAGTTTTTCATAATATTCTGTTAGAATCCTTTTTATTTCAGTTGGGTCTGTTATAATGTCCCCCATTTCATTTCTTATTTGCGTTATTTGTGTCCTCTCCTGTTTTTATTTTGTCAGTCTGGCCAGTGGTTTGTCGATTTTGTTGATTCTTTTAAAGAACCAACTTTTGGTTTTGTTGATTCTATTGTTTTTCTGTTCTTTATTTCATTTATTTCTGCTCTGATATTTAATATTTCCTTTCTTCCGGTGGTTGTGGGCTTTTTTGGCTGTTCTCTTTCTATTTGTTTGAGTTCTTTAGTTAATGTTTTCATTTTGTCCCTTTCTTCTTTTTTGATATGTGCATCTATTGCTATAAATTGTCCTCTGAGGACTGCCTTTGCTGTGTCCCAAAGGTTTTGGTATGATGTGTTTTCATTCTCATTTGATTCTAGGAATTTTTTGATTCCAGGAATTTTTTGATTCCATCTCTGATTTCTTCTGTTACCCACTGATGTGTAAGCAGGGTATTATATAGTTTCCATGTAGTTGATTTTTTTTCCTTGCTCTTTCTAGTGTTAATTTCTACCTTGATGGCATTGTGGTCAGAGAAGATACTTTGAATTATCTCAGCGTTTTGGATCTTGTTGAGGATTGCTCTGTGGCCTAAGATGTGGTCTATTCTGGAGAACATTCCATGTGCATTGGAAAACAACGTGTACTTTGCAGCGGTTGGATGGAGTGTTCTATATATGTCTATGAGGTCAAGTTGGCTGATTGTGCCCCTTAGGTCTTCTGTATCTTTGCTGAGTTTCTTCTTAGTTGTTCTGTCCTTTACTGAGAGTGGTGTGTTGAAGTCTCCTACTATTATTGTGGAACTGTCGATTTCTCTTTTCAGTGTTGTTAGAGTTTGTTTGATGTATTTTGGAGTCCTGTCATTGGGTGCATAGATGTTTATTACAGTTATGTCTTCATGATGGATTGTCCCCTTAATCATTATATAGTGTCCTTCTTTGTCTTTTATGGTAGATTTCGTTTTAAAATCTATTTTATCTGAGATTAGAATTGCCACTCCTGCTCTTATTTGGTAGTTGTTAGCTTGATATATTTTTTTCCAACCTTTGATTTTTAATAAATTCACATCTTTGTTTCTAAGGTGTGTCTCCTGTAGACAGCATATTGATGGATCCTGTTTTCTTATCTATTCTGTCACTCTCCGTCTCTTTATGGGTGCATTGAGTCCATTTACATTCAGTGTAATTATTGATACATGTGGGTTTGTTGTTGTCATTTGGTAGTGCTTTTTTTGGTGGTGCTGAAGTTTTCTTTGTTCTTCTTACTCTCTTGTGCTGAGTTACTTTTGTTTGTGGATTTTTTTTTTTTATTTCTTTGTTTTCGTATGTTTTGTTTTTGCCGAGACTTTATGTTTTTTGTCTTTATTTTTATGAGTTGGTTTGTTAACTTTCTTTGTGGTTACCATGAATTTTACCCTTATCTTTCTATGTTTGAAGCAGTCTACCATTACTCGGTATCGCCTTGTCTTCTTCTCCATTAGAAGGTTCTACACCTATGCCATTTATTCCCTCTTTCATTGTTGTGATGTTGTTGTCATCCATCGATTAACTCCTCTGATTCCCTGTTGTATTTCTTTTGGTTTTGGATAGTCCTCAAGAGTTCATTTCCTAGGTTGATATCTGGCTCATACGATCCTGCATCCTAGGTTCTGCCTGTGAGCTGAAGCTGATTTGTCCTCAGATCCAAGAACTCCCTTTAATAATTCTTGTTAAGTTTGGTTTGACTTTTACATATTCCCTTAATTTCTGTTTATCTGGAAATGACCTAATTTCACCATCAAATTTGAATGAGAGTTTTGCAGGATATATTATTCTTGGCTGACAATTTTTTTCTTTCAAGATTTTATACATGTCATCCCATTGCCTTCTTGCCTGCATGGTTTCTGCTGAATAATCTGAGCTTAGTCTTATTGTTTCTCCTCTGTATGTGACTTCTTGTTTTTCAGGAGCTGCTCTCAGGATTCTTTGTTTGTCTTTGGTTTTGGAGAGTGTGAATATGATATGCCCTGGTGATTTTCTTTTTGGGTCTCTTCTATATGGGGTTCATTGAGCTTCCTGTATGGCCAGCTTTTCATCTTTCATGATATTGGGGAAGTTTTCTGTCAGCAGTTCCTCAATGATCCTCTCTGTGTTTTCTGTTTTCTCCCCCTGTTCTGGAATTCTAATCACTTGTAAATTTTTGCTTTTAATTGTGTCCCACATAACTCGCAGGGTCTCTTCATTTTTCTTTGTTCTTTTTTCTGAGTTTTCCTCAAACAGATTTGTATCCAAGTGTTTGTCTTCAATTCCACTGATCCTGTCTTCCACTGTTTCAAATCTGCTTCTCAGCCCTTCTATGACATCATCCATTTCTGAAATCTTATTGTTTATCTTTTGGATTTCTCACTGTTGTGTTTGTATAATTTCTAGCTGTGAATTTACTGTGGCATTTTGTTCCTGCATCATCTTCCTGAATTCTTCCAATTTTTTGTCTGTATTTTCCATGAATTTGTCTATTTTTTTCTCATGTTTGTCAGCTTTTTGCCTCAGTTCTTGAAGAATTCCGAGTATTAGAGATTTGAATTCCCTATCAGGTAGTTCTAGTGCATTTTCTTCCACAGCAGAGTCATCTGGTGTTTTATTTTGGACACCTACTGGAACCATCCTGTCCCTTTTTTGTAAATGGTTTGATATTGTCTGCCATTTTCAGGGTATTCAGTAGTTATTTTTCTCATTTATTGATTGTAGATTTGTTTGTTTCATCCCTTTTTAAAAAAAAATTTGACTATGTCTGAGCAGGCGGACTGTGTGTTCTTTGTTGTTTGCTCATCTGTGCGCTCAATACTTTTCACCTCCTTCTCCAACTGGCAGGGTCAGTCACTCAGATATGGTACAGCAGGGCTGATATAGCGGAAGAGGAGTTATTGGGACGGGTTGTTTGTGGTACTTACTACAGCCACCAGAGCGGTTTGGTAATCAGTGCAGGGCAGGTTCCAGTAGGCCGTGCCTGTGCTGCTTGGTGGTATGATGTCAAGCGCACGGTGCCGTTAGGAAGGATGCAGCGGGTAGACTTTTATGTGTGGAGCTAAGATGGATATGGGAGAGAGGAGAGAGGAATATGAACCAAAAACATACAAACAAACAAAAAAGAATGCTAGGGGAGCTTGCCGTTGGAATGGAGAGATGAGAGACTATGAAATGGGGAAAAACAGAAAGGAGAAGAGGAAGAAAATAAAAGAATGAATAAATAAAAATCATAAAGGTTAAAGAACTGCAAAGTTCCCAGGGATCCTACCAATGCAGCTATGAGGTCTGGGGAAGTTACTCTCAGGTGTTGCAGTACAGCCTGGCTAGAAGACGTAGAGGTATACAATGCCTGGTATTCAGGGATCAGAAAGAGAAGGAAGATACAGAGAAATGAGAAACTGAGCAATGAAGAAAGACAAAAAGGGAAAAAGAGGGAAAAGAAAATAAAACAAATTAAAAAAAAAAAAGAACAGGAAAGGCCCCCCACAAAAACAGAAAAAAAAAAAAACAACGAAAAAAGAAATCTCTCAGGGATCCCTCTGCACGTCTGTGGAAGCTGAAGGGGAGTTCCTTGGCACGCAGCTCCACCTGGCCAGAAAGGGCTCCCAACTCAAGAAAAGGAAAAGAAAACAAACAAACAATTCAAAACGAACAAATGAACAAAAGCCCTGGGATCCCACCAGCATGGTATCCCAGACCGGGAAGCAGCTCCACACTCGAATGGAGCTCCGCAGCCCCTCAGGAAGAAGCAAAGATTGCACATGGAGCCAGGTATTTGAGCAAAAGGCGGGGGAGGTGGCGAGAGGCAAGCAAGAAATCAAAAGAAGCAGGAAAAAAAAAAAAAAGCAAAACTAGCAGCCAACAAATGGCACCCAGTGAGCTGCCCGCTTGGGTGTGTGGAATCCAAGCAGCCGGTGCTTCCCGGTCAAGAGACTGTGGCCGCAGGAAGCAGAGGAGGCCGAGCCGGGGCAAAGAGGGGTCGGGGGTGGGAAAGCACACACCACAAATTACCGGTTGTTTTGTCTCCCACTGGACGCTCCGTGAGGCTGCTTTCTCGTACCCCTGTTTGCTGGTCTCTGATAGGAGTCCAAGATGGTGGATCCGCGCTGCGTTACCTGGTAGGGGACCTCTGCATGAATCTCTCCTCGCTCTCTATTCTCTGTCAGTTTTCTCACTCCATTTGGTGCTTGGCTGAGTTCTTTATCTCTTCATTTGACGTTTTAGTAGTTCAGGATTGTTGTATTCTCTGTTCAGGTTAGTTTTTCAGATCTTTGCTGTGGAGGGACGGCGTGGTGCTTCTGCCTAGAGCACCATTTTGCCGGAACTCGGAATATAAATTTTTAAGAGTAGGAGATACATATAGCAACAGGAATAGGCATTAAAACACATTATTGGGCAAAAAACAAATCTTAGGCACAGTATAACTTAAGTGAATCTATCTATCTCTCTGTCTATCTACCTGGATCCCTGGTGGCACAGTGGTTAAGAACTCAGCTGCTAACCAAGAGGTCAGCAGTTTGAATCCACCAGCCACTCCTTGGAAATGCTATGGGGCAGTTCTACTCTGTCCTACAGGGTCGCTGTTAATCAGAATTGACTAGACAGCAATGGGTTTGGTTTTGGTTTTTGGTCCATCTATTTAGCTATGAATATATGTAAAAAGCTGTCAATGTTTTAATAAGATTTATAATAAAGGAAATATAACAGAGTAGGTGTATATGGTGATGGATTGGGAAAGTGCCTGGAAATCAGAGATAAAAGGAAGAAACAAGATAAAACAAAATAATAGAGAAATTATGCACAAATTGATGTTTGTAGCAAAGACTGACTCAGTATTCACCAAAATCATTTTCTTCACTGGACACAAAGAAAGACTATTATCTTCAGTATCACACACAGGTAGACTGGAGTCATCTGAATGAGTTCCAGACAACGGGATGTGGTAGAAGTACAACACAATACTTTTAGGCAAGATTATTAAACCTTTTTATGTATTCAGCATCTTGCTCTCTTTTGCTTCTTGGTAAATTCAGTGGCAAACAAAAAGAACCAATCCTGGATATGTGAGTCATCACTCAGAGTCACCAGCATCGCTGGCTTGCACTGGCCTATGACATAGTGAGAGATAATCATTTAGGCTATTACACTAATTAGACAGTGGATTTTTAAAGTGGCTAACAGTAATCACTCTGACTAACAGAACGATGATAGCATGACCTGAAATAAAGGATCTGATATAGCAAAATTTCTCCTTCTGTAGAGAAAGTTAAAAAAAAAAAAAAATACTACATATGACTTTTATAAAGCCACCATGGAAACCAATGTTTGTATATATCATTATATCTGCAACAGGCAAAGAACATTTTACCTAAAAAGGTTTACAGCTTTAAATTTTGGCCATTTTGTCATAACTCGTACCAGACATGCCCTTCTGTTATAAACAAATTGAAAGCTGACAAAATAAATGAAGCAGTTGTTTTCAGAAACTGGAAAACAGGCAACACAAGATTGTGACTTCTGAGGCAAGAAAACAAAGAGATGAGACTTATGGTTACCTCAGTTTTCTGCCTAAAAGCACTTTCTGAATCAAGCAATGGGAGGAGAACCTAAAGCAGAACAGTGGTCTCATAGGATCGAGTAAACAGAAACTGGAGTTGGGGCAGGCTAAAACTAGTTGCCTTTGAGTTCATTTTGACTCATGGTGATCCTGTGTGTGTCAGAGTACAACTGTGCTCCTTAGAGTTTTCAATGGCTCATTTTTCAGAAGTAGATCACGAGGCCTGGCGGTCATTTGTATCTCTACTACCAAAAGTGGAGAGACTTGTCGAATAACGAGGGCATTCAAGAGACTCACAAAATAACAGTAGTAATAGTAATAGTAGGTCTAAACTAGCCTAGAGTAAAGGCTAGTTTAGACCTGCCCTAAACAAAATTTTTTAAAAACATGTCAAAGGATCGAGCTCTTCATGGTTAAAATGTGCTTTATCTCCAAATTTATCTATAGATTAAACACCATCTCACTTAAAATCCCAGCAGACATGTTGCAGAAACTGAAAAGCATCCTCTAAATATATGTGAAAGAGCCCTAGTGGTGCAATGGTTACAGTGCTCAACTGAAAGTTCAGTGGTTCGAAACCACCAATGGCTCCACAGGAGAAAGATGTGGCAGTCTGCTTCCACAGAGATTTACAGCTTTGTAAACCCTATTGGGACACTGTGAGTCAGAATCAACTCTATGGCAGTGGATTTGGTTTTGTTTGGTTTTAAATATATGTGAAAATGCAAAGAACTTAGAATAGCCAAAATAATTTTGAAACTGAAGAGCAAATTTGGAGGATTTACACCACTTGATAATAAGGTTTATTATAAAGCCCAATAATGGTGGCAGTGTAATATTGGAATAAAAGTATGAAAGAAAAAAATAGAGGGTAAAAAATCGAACCACACATATATAGCAAATTGACTTCTGATGAAATTACCAAGGCAATTCACTGGAAAAAAGATAATCTTTTCAAGAAATTGTGCAGCAACTATGGGATTTCCACATGCAAATAATAAAATAAACCCCAATCCTTACCTCATATCAAACACAAAAAGTAATTTGAAATGTTTCATAGACCTAAATGTAAAGATCAAAACTATAAAACTTTCAGAAGAAAACATAAGAGAAAATGTTACACTGATTTTTTGCTGGACAAAGATTTCTTAAATAGAATGGAAAAAGCACAAAGTATAAAGAAAAATTGTACTGTTTCAAAAATAAAAACTGATCAAAAGCAGGCAGATATTAGAGGTGAGTCAATACTTGATAGAAGAAATAGTTTCTTCGTGATGACACTTTTAGCCTGCAGTCAGTACAAAGCTAAACCACTGAGGCAGGAAAAGCCACTTTCTTATCGGATTGATGAGCCAGAGGACAGACTTTGGAGCAACCACAACAGCTAGGAAGTTAAAGTGAAGTCTCCAGAAGGAAAGAGCCAGAGAAGATACAAATACCATATTTTAGGTTTAAATTCTGCCTAAATCCCTGGATGAACTCTGAGCAAAATATATCAGTCAGACTCCAGGCAAATTATCTAAGACTAAAAGAACTGAATTGAAATTTCAGATGTCATGCACTCCACAGAAAAAATTGGAGCTTCAGTTTAGCCAAGATGACTGTCTGCTTAAAAACAATAAAATAAAAGCAATATTCTTTAGAAGAACATAACAGAATCCAGAGTCTCTACATGTATTATTACATAGTCTAGGATACAAACCCAAATTACTCTAAATTACAAAGAAACAGAAAAATGTAATACTCAAGAGAAAAAAAACCAATGGAGATCAAACTGGACAGGACTAAGATGTTGGAATTAGCAGCACAGATTTTAAAATAGCTATTGTAATTACATCCAAGGACCTGTAGAAATGTGTTTATGAGGAGTGAAACGATATATCAACAAAACAAGAAAAACTATAAAAAAGCAAAAATAAAAATTTAAACAGAGAAAAATACAATCTCTAAAGTAAAAATTTTACCAAATGAAATTAAAAAGATTGGCGATAACAAAATATAGAGTGAATGAATTTGATGATAGATCAATAGAAAATGCCTACACTAGATAACAGAGAGAACAAAATGGGAGAAAAAATAAACAGAGACTCAGGCATCTGTACAATAATAACCAATGTTCAAACATATATATGTAATTGAAGTCCAAAGAAAAAGGGGCAAAGGCAAAAGAAACATATGAATAAATCACAGCCAAAGATTTCCCAAATTTGGTAAGGACATAAAGTTACAGATTCAAAAAGCTCACTGAATCACAAGCAGGATAAACACTAAGAAAACCACACTTAGGCACATACAGTCAAACTGCTGCAAATCAATCATAAATAGGAAGCCTTGAAAGTAGTCAGATAAAAACAATACATTGCATACAGAGAAGAACAGAACTTGCTTAAGTTCAATTTCTGCAAGAAAAGGTCATATCTGATGGACTTTTCTTACATGCTAATGCTTTATGTACTATAAAGAACTGCCCAAGGTGAAGGCAAATAACCTGTTGACATTTGTAAAATGACTTAAATCTTGTTCATAAACTTTCTTAATTATTAGCATGATGGTGGAAATCTTAGTTTTAATACTTCTAGTTTTTGATCTTTTACAATGAGACATCTACCAGACTTTCCTTAAATGGGGCATCTTTAGAAAAGAAAACAAAACTTTGCTACATAAACATTTATAATAAATCAATTGAAATTAAACAGAGATTTATCCACACATGAGAAATTTAATTTTGAATTTATCATTCCATTTCATAAAGCAGTACTAAAGAAAATCAACCTCCAAATAGCTACCAATATTTTTTAACATTCATAATACACTAAAGTTTAATTGCTTAATAGTTTTAAAGATATATTGCAGTGTTTACCTCTAAACACACACACACACACACACACACACATATATATAAGAGCTAGGCTGATAAAAAATTTTAAAGTTAAATTTTTAACACAGAAAACAAAAAGCAACATGTTTTCTGTAATATGAAAGGCAAATATATACGAATGTGCTTGCTTTTCTATAGATTAACATCTTCCAAAAGATGCTTCTTGTATGAGGTTGTTTCTGAAACAAACTTATGACCTTCCATAAAAGTGAGGACATGGCCAAGATGAAAAACTATTACTATATCATCAGTACCACTGTGTTTTTGCTTCCTTTTGTGGAATCCATAATTAAACCTTTTTATGAATATCAAAACATGTAGATCTCACCTATATTTTCCACTTCTCAAGTTTATTGGTAAGGGACTGAACCACTGACAGTATGTGCTACCAGTAGGTGGGGACCTCTTTAACTGTTTGAAATGGAAGAAATGAGTGTGTGCCACACATTACTGTTTTTACAGGGTATTGTATGAGGTGATTATGAATCAATTTTTTTTTTTAGGTAAAATAATAGATTTTGAAATTTTTTTATGTGGGACACATATGTCCCTCTGGACACTGGGGGTAGAATTAGAGGGACACATATGTATAGGACTCTGAGGGTAGGATTTTTTTGATGAGGCCAGGAGAAAAAATGCATATTACTTTCCAAAAAATCCAACACACTCAATGATTCAGCACATATTTCATTAATGAAAAAACATTATATAAACAAAAAATTAAAAAGAAAAATTCATTCATGAAAGGGTTAAAAATAATATACTGTACTCTAAGCCATGTTAGGTTGGGATTGTTATCCTAATACTGTGAAGACAAATTTTCATTAAGTCACAGATTTTTATGTGTGAAGTACAAGCAGAGAATTATCTTTATAAAATGGGAGAAAATTGCAACTATTTTTCAAATGTAACCTTCACATTTTGAAAAGTGTAGTAATGATCTGTCCCCATGGAGACAAATATTTTCCCCTCATTTCTGAAACCAAAATTCAGCACATTATATCCAGATCTGATCCAGTCTCTCTAGTCTGTCTTGGGAGTTTATATGATTATAAAGATGTGTCCAAGTTAATAGTAAGGGTGTGCAATGAATGTTTGCATTCATCAGCTTTCAAATTGACACTGCATATTATCTTTTTTTAATATCAGATTTTTCAAGATAAAATATGTTTTTATTAAGTAAGATGTAACATTCAATACAAAGGAGAAGTGTATGAAAACTCAAAAGCAACCACAGGCCCTGGGATTGAGAATTATATTCCATACCCACACTCTGTCTGAAGGGCACATTTGTGGAAGTAAAGATCACTTGTAAACATCCAGAACTGTTTACATTTTATCCCTGAAAAAAAAAGGAAAATGGAAGAAATATTTAGATTCTAAAACAAATTAGAAGTTTAACATGGGTCCATTAATTATTTATTGGTTCATTCATTCTGTTACTTCTTCGTTTTTTCTTCCATTTACACTTTGACAACATAGAAAAAATCTAATCAATAGCATTGAAAAGCAGTCCTCACATTTATCATTTATAGCATTTTCTATATCTCTGGGACAAATCTTCCCACTGAATTGAATAACTGATGTATTTTTTTGGTAATTTTGTACAGTTGATTCATCACAATTGTTCTAAAGCCGAAGTATGTGTGTGTGTGTGTGTGTGAATGAAAAACAATTGAGGCCTTTGTCTTTGATTCCTGAGAAGTAACCCCGACAGTAGCTGAAGTGCCTTTATTTGAAAATGGTTAAGAGCTCGGCTGTTCACCAAAAGGTCAGCAGTTTAAATCCACCAGCTGCTCCTTGGAAACCCTGTGGGGCAGTTCTACTCTGCCCTATAGGGTCGCTATGAGTCAGAATCAACTCAGCAGCACCGGGTTTGGTTTTCTTTTGCTTTTACTTGAAACCTCTAGACCACACTTGAGGATTCCTGCTAATGAGGGGGTGGGGCAGGCCAGATCAAAAAAGACTCACCTGGTAGGCTAAAGTCAACGAACTCAGAGGCATGATTTAACCAATCACTACCATGTGGTGAGGCCACTAAGAGCTCTGAAAACAGAGATTCAGTGAGCTTCCTGGTTGGTGAAAGAAGGGTAATGTGACCTCTCTGTGACACTGAAGCTCTGTGCTGGAACCCCTCCCAGACCTCACCCATGTGTCTCTTTCTTTTGATGACTCTGATTTGTATCCTTTTGATATAATAAGTCTATAATCGTAAGTATAGTAGTTTCCATGAGTTCTGTGATCCATTCCAGTGAATTATCAAACCCAAAGAAAAACAGGAAGCCAGCAGGTGAAAGTGAGAGCCCTGGGGAGACCCCAAGCTTGTGGCTGCCCTCCTGAAAGTGTAGTGGGAAAACCCCAAATTTGTGGCCAGTAGGTTAGAAGTAAGGGTGTTATGTGGACTCCCGAGTTTGTGGTTGTCATCAGCCTATTTGGTGTTCTTTTAACTTGTGAGATTGGCCCTAATCTGGGTAGTTAGGGTCAGTAGAGTTCTGACCTAGCTCCATGTGACTAGGGACAGAGAAATTGAGTGCCAGATGGGAGACTGGTATCAGAGACGATGAAGTGGGAAGATGGGAATTTGATTACTCCTCACATTCTGGGGATTGGATTTATGCTGATTCTGATTCACAAAATGTATGTGTGTGTTTTGTGTGTGTTTTGTGTGTGTGCGTGTGTGTGTGTGTGTGTGTGTGTGTGGAGAGATGTTGTTGTTAGCCATCACGCTCCACTAATGGAGACCCCATGCAAAACGAGATGGAATGGTTGTGATCCATATGGTTTTCATTGGCTGATTTTTCAAAAGTAGATCACCAGGCATTCTTCCTAGTCTATTTTACTCTGGAAGCTCCACTGAAACCCATTCAGCATCACAGCAACACACAAGCCTTCACTGACAAATGAGTGGTGATTGTGTTTGAGGAGCATAAGTCAGAAATTGAACCCAGGTCTCCTGCAAGGAGGGCATGAATTCTAACACTGAACCACCACTGCCCCTGTGTTGAAGCACAAGGGGACATATATATATATATATATTTTTTTTTTTTTTTTTTTTTACCACCATGCCCATATACTTGACTTAAGCATATTACCTTTATATAGTTCAGTGTTATTGTCTGTCTACCATCTGGCCTTTTTTAGGACACTATATAACTCTCTAAGATTTCAATCCAAACACTGAGTAATTTCACTTTAACATCTCATAGGAAGACTTCTAAAAAGCAAAACCACATAGCAAAACCAAGCTACCTCAACAGGTTATTTATTTCAGGGTTTTGATTTGTCTTAATCACTTCACAGTTTTACCTTCCACATGGAATTTTGCCTTTGTGCAGCTTCATTTCCATAGGAGAGACATTAAACATCATGAAAAATGTTCACTTACAATGGAAAAAGTTCATGACTATTCACTTTATGGGAGTCCCTGGATGATGCAAACAGTTAACATGCTCACTGCTAACTGAAAGTTTGGTGGTTCAAGTCCACCCAGAGGCAACTCAGAAGACTGGCCTGGCAATCTACTTACAAAAACTAAGTCATTAAAAATTCTATGGAGCATGGTTCTTCTCTGATACAGGTAGGGTCACCATGAGTCAGAATCAACTTGATGACAACTGATTTTTTTGTATTCAGTCCACGTATTATGGTTTTTAACCTACTTTATTTTTCCTCATTGAAATTATTAATACCTAAAATTGTGATAAAAAAATAGTTACAAAGTTCAATGAAACAATCTTCGAAGTAATAAAAATAAAAAATAAAGAGTACAATTTATATAGCCAGGAGAATAATATTATCACCAAGGGTAGGCAGGCTATTAGTGTATAACTACGTCATAAATAAAACTGAAGTTTCAGTACAGAACTGAAGTTTAATTCAAATCTTGAAAGCAAAGGGCATCATAAATCTCCATTAGCACATAGAAACAATTGTATCATTGTATCCCTTCTAATCTGAATATGTGTTCTACCAAATATTTGTTCTTTTTATTTTTAGCAAAATGGAGGTTTTTAGAGTTTGAATTCAGGCATGGGGGATTTTAGTATAAGCTTTTCTTAAACAGATAAACAAAAAGTCACATATATTCATAATCTATCAAGACCTATTACTTATACCTTTCTGAACAGATCACTTCTCAAATGCAAGGATTCTGAGTACGCACCTTTGTCTTACATTTCTTTCTTTTTTTAAAATTTGTGTATGGTCACTGTGAGTTGGAATCAACTCGACCACAACTGGTTTGATTATTTTTCTGGTTTAATACATCTCCATGGTCTAAAATTTACAATGATGTAAAAAGGTATACACACAACAGCAAGTTTACAACTTTTTCTGAACCCATGTGATTACTGAAATTGCAGGGGAGCCAACTGGCCCAAAATCTAAGAGGGGACTGTCACTCTAAGGAAAGGACAAGATATGAGCCGTGCCTTTCTAGGGCAGGATGTAGTCAGACAATGACAAGAACTCATCTGGGGTGACTGGAAAATTGGTGGAGACGAAGCATGTACTGGTGAGAAAGGGTGAAGCCCTGGGGGACAGAAAATATAAGGCGAGTCTGCCAAGAAAGCAGTCACAGAATAGATGGTAGATTCCTGAGAAAGTTCTTCCTCATGGTGCAAAATTAGGGGAGGGAAACAGAAACTGCTATGGAAAGGTCACAAAACTCAACAGAGACATTTATTTCTCTCTACAAAAGAAAAGCCTTAATCTGTCAGGGGAAGGTCACACCCTGGTGCTCTTATGGCACTGGTGAAAACCCATTGTAGATGGGAGAAAGAAATAGGAAAAAGAAACCTCAAACCCTAGAGGAGGGGCATCAGTTTACTAGACTCAGAATTAATGAGAAAGACACACCACTGACAATCACGGATCTAGTGACCGAGACAAAAACTTAATCATAACAATAGAGAATGACCCCCTCCCCAACAAAGGCACACACACACATGCACACACATACATATGCAAGCCAAGCTAATAAGTATCAAGTACCAAGTACCTTGCAAGAGACGGTAAAGGCCTCCTCAAGCCCAGCAAAATGAGAAGATCAAAAGATAAGAATGGAGCAGATATTGAAATACAAAAACTCTCTGAGAACACCTACACTAAACATAAGGTGTTACAAGAAGAATTTGAAACAAACCTATGGTAAATGATGGGTAACCATAGCAACAACAGCTGAAAACCAGGTTAAATAGGTTAAATAGATTGCTCCAAGCACCACATTAAATGTCTAGAAGGAATAAGCCATGCTCATTTTCAAGTATAAGAAATGATGGAAAGAATACACAGAATCACTTTACCAAAAATAATTGGTCAATATGCAACCATTTCAGAAGGTAGCATATGATCAAGAACCGACAGTATTGAAGGATGAAATCCAAGCTGTAATGAAGGCACTGGTGAAAAACAAGGCTCCAGGAATTGACAGAACACCAACTGAGATATTTCAACAAACGAATGCAACACTGGAAGTACCCACTTGTCTATGTCAAGAAATTTGGAAGATAGTTACCAGGCCAACTGACTGGAAAAGAGTCATATTTGTACCCAATCCAAAGAAGGGTGATCTAAAAAAACGTGGAAATTATCAAACAATATCATTAATATCACATACAAGTAAAATTTTGCTGAAGAAAATTCAAAAACGTTTGCAGCAGTACATCAACAAGGAACTGCCAGAAATTCAAGCCAGATTCAGAAGGGGACATAGAAGGTGGGATATTATTGCTGATATCAGATGGAACTTGGCTGAAAGCAGAGAATATCAAAAGGTTGTTTTCCAGAGTTTTATTGACTATACAAAGGTATTTGACTGTGTGGACCATAAAAAATTATGCATAACATTACAAAGATAGGAATTCTAGAACACTTAATTGTGCCCATGCAGAACTGTACACAGACCAAGAGGCAGTCATTTGAACAGAAAAGGGGGATACTGCATGGTTTAAAATCAGGAAATGTCTGCATTGAGATTGTATTCTTTCACCATACTTCTTCTACCTATGCGCTGAGCAAATAATCCAAGAAACTGGACTATATGAAGAAGAATGGGGCATCGAATTGGAGGAAGACTAACAACCTGCATTATACAGATGACACAAACTTCTTGCTGAAAGGGAAGAGGATTTGAGGCACATACTGATGAACATCAAACAC
Source organism: Dugong dugon (assembly GCA_030035585.1). Classification (NCBI taxonomy): domain Eukaryota; kingdom Metazoa; phylum Chordata; class Mammalia; order Sirenia; family Dugongidae; genus Dugong; species Dugong dugon. Next base: position 82,847,503 of record CM057471.1, on the reverse strand, counting down.
CACAGATTCAGTATGGATTACACATCAACATAAAGAAAACAAAAATCCTCACAACTGGACCAATAAGCAACACCATGATAAACAGAGAAAATACTGAAGTTGTCAAGTATTTCATTTTACCTGGATCTACAATCAAAACTAATGGAAGCAGCAGTCAAGAAATCAGAGGACAGAAGAGGCGGAGCCAAAATGGCAGAAAACTAAGTAAAACAGAGACAAATGTCAATCCTGGAACCCTAAGCACCAAATGAAGAGATAAAGAACTCAGCCAAGAACTGAATAGAATAAGAAACTGACAGAGGACAGAGAGCAAGAAAAGATATGTGCGGAGGTCCTCATAAGCTAATTCAGCACAGATTCACCATCCTGGATTCCTGCTGGAGATCGGTGGACAAGGAGTACGGAAAAGTAGTTTCACTGAGCTCACAGCAGGAGACTAAACAGCCAATAACCAGTGATATACGTTTTCCCACCCCTCATCCTTCTCCCTACTACTCAGCATCTGCCACTTCCTGGCTGGCTGCAGTCGCTTGGCTGGCACGTAAGTGCAGCTTTGTGCCACCTGGATTCGCTCCACCCACATCAGAGACTGGAAGACAAGGGGTACAGGAAAGCAGCTTCACGGAGCTCCCAGCAGGAGACAGAGCACCTGGTAACCAGCGATATATGCTTTCCCACCCCCCACCTTTCTTTCCTCCCACTTGGCCTCCACTGCTTCCCATCGGCTGAAGTCTCTTGGCCAGGAAGCACTGGCTCAGGCTGTGCCACTTAGATTCGCCCTGTCCACACCGGCCTGTTCCCTCAGTGCCATTCCTTTGTTGCTGGTTTTGCTTTTTTCCCTTTCTTTTGGTTTCGTCCCTGCCTCTCACCTCCTCCCCCTCCTTTCTCTTGAACATCTACCTCTGTGTGCCATCTTTCCTTCTTCCTGAAAGGATGCAGAGTGCTGCTCAGCTAGGGAACTACTTCCCCGGTCCATGTCACCATGCTAGTGGGACCCCTGGGGCCTTTTTTGTTTTGTTTTGTTTTGTTTGTTTGTTTTCTTTTTCTTTTCATAGCTTGGGAACCCCTTCTAGCCATACTGTACTTTGTGGCTTGGGAGCCACTTCCCCGGTCTGTGCAGCCACGCCAGTGATCCCTGGGTGCATTTTTTTTTCCTCATTTTTCCTTTTTGTCTTTCTTCATTTTTCAGTTTCTCCTCTCTCTATACCCCTTCTTTTCCTGTCTCTTGAATACCTGTGTGTGAAATCTCTGCCCCTTATAGCCAGGCTGTACTGCTCAGCCTGGGAGCCATTTCCCTGGTCTTCACAGCCACAGCAGCAGGATTACTGGGGGCTTCTCTTTTCTTTCTTTATTTTTTTTCAAATTTTTATTTATTTCTTTTCTCTTTTTCTTTTTTCCTTTTTGCTTTGCTGCATTTCTTGGTTTCTTGTCTCTCCACTCCAATGGCAAGCTCCTTTAGCACTCTTTTCTTTTCTTTTTGTTTGTTTATTTGTTTGTCTTGGGTGATCCTGTTTATGTCTCCTCTCTCTCCTCTTTCCCATACCCATCTTAGATCCACACATCACAACATTCCCCCTCCTTCCTGTCTACATGCACCATGCAGAAAACATCACATCCTTGAGCAGCACAGGCACGGCCTACTAGAACCTGCCCTGCACTGACTCCCGGCCTGCCCTTTTGGCCTTAGTACATGCCACAAACAACAAATCCCACCCTTCCCCTAAAGTTGGACCTGTCCTGCTGCACCATAGCTGGGTGGCTGGTCCTGCCCTTTGGACAAGGAGGTAAAAAGTATCATGCCCACAGATGAGCAAACAACAAAGAACATAGCCCACCTGCTCAGACATAACCCAATACAACAAAAAAGTAGGATGAAACAAATCTATAATCAATAAATGAAGAATATAACTACTGAATGTCCTGAAGACAACAGAAAATAGCAAACATATGAAAAAAAAAAGGACAGGATGGTTCCAGTAGGTGTCCAAAATAAAACACCAGATGATTCTCCAGTAGAAGAAAAGGCACTAGAACTAACCTATAGGGAATTAAAATCTCTAATATTCAGAGCTATCCAAGAGTTGACGCAAAAAGCAGACAAAAATGAGGAAAAAATAGACAAATTCATGGAAAGGCAGACAAATTCATGGAAAATTCAGAAAAAAAATGGAATAATTCAGGAAAATAACACAGGAAAAAAATGCCAAAATAAATTCACAACTAGAAGTCATATAAAAACAACATTAGAAATTCAAAAGATAAACAACAAGATTTCAGAAATGGATAGTGTCATAGAAGGGCTGAGGAACAGGTTTGAAATGATGGAAGACAGGATCAGTGAAATTGAAGAGAAACACTTGGATATAACTTTGTTTGAGGAAAAATCAGAAAAAAGAATGAAGAAAAATGAAGAAACCCTGAGAATGATGTAGGATAAAATCAAAAGCAAAACTCTGCAAGTGATTGGAGTTCCATAATGGGGGAAGAAAATGGAAAACACAGAGATTAACATTGAAGAATTGCTGACAGAAAACTTATCTAAAAGATGAAGATGAAAGATGAAAATCTGACCATCCAAGAAGCTCAACAAACCCCATATAGGATAGACCCCAAAAGAAAATCACCAAGGCATATCAATCATACTCGCTAAAACTAAACACAAAGAAAGAATCCTGAGAGCAGGTCGAGAAAAATGAAAAGTCACATACAGAGGGTAAACAGTAAGACTAAGCTCTGATTATATAGCAGAAACCACGCAGGCAAGAAGACAATGGGATGACATATATAAAACCTTGAAAGAAAAAAATTGCTGACCAAGAATAATACAACCTGCAAAACTCTCATTCAAAATGTGGTGGTGAAATTAAGACATTTCAGAAAAACAGAAATTAAGGGACTATGTAAAAAACAAACCAAACTTATAACAATTATTAAAGGGAGTCCTTCAGTTTGAGAACAAACAACATCAGACCACAGCCTGAATCCAGTATGCAAGATTGTACCAGCCAGATACCAACCTATGAAATGAACACTCAAGGACTATCCAAAGCCAAAAGATGTACAACAGGGAACCAGAGAGGTTAATCTGTAAATGACAACAATGTCAGAAAAATAAAAGAGGAAATAAATGCTGTAGGTATAGAACTTTCTAATGGAGAGGAAGGCAAGGCAATACCAAGTATTAAAAGACTGGTTCAAACCTAGGAAGATAAGAGTAATTTCAATGTAATCACAAAGAAAGTTAACAAACCTATTCATCAAAATAAAGAAGAAAAACATAAATTCTCAGTAAAAACAAAACCTACAAAAACAAAAGAAATGGAGAAAAAAAAAATCCAGAAACAAAAGGAATTCAGTACAGGAGAGGAACAAGAAAACATCAGCACCACAAAAAAAGCACTACAAAATGACAGCAATAAACTCACATCTATCAATAATTACACTGAATATAAATGGCCTAAATGCACCCATAAAGAGATGGACAGTGACAGAATGGATAAAAAATAGAAGATCCATCAATGTGCTGTCTACAAGAGACTCACCTTAGAAATAAAGACATAAATTTATTAAAAAATCAAAAGATGCAAAAAAATATATCAAGTAAACAATTACCAAAAAAGAGCTGGAATGGCAATACTAATCTCAAGATAAACTAGACTTTAAAATAAAATCCACCATAAAAGACAAAGAAGGGCACTACATAATGATTAAAGGGATTATCCATCATAAAGACATAACCAGAAAAAACATGTACACACCCAATCACAGGGCTCCAAAGTACATAAAAAAAAAACTCTAACAGCACTGAAAAGAGAAATTGACAGTCCCATGATAACAGTAGGAGACTTCAACACAGTGATCTCAGTAAAGGACAGAACATCTAGAAAGAAACTCAGCAAAGATACAGAAGACGTAAAGGCCATGATCAGCCACTGGACCTCATAGACATGTATAGAATAATCCACCCAACAGCTGCAAAGTACACATTCTTTTCCAATGCTCATGGAACGTTCTCCAGAGTAGACCACATCTTAGGCCACAGAACAACCCTCAACAGGATCCAAAATGTTAAGATAATACAAAGTGCCTTCTCTGACCACAATGCCATCAAGGTAGAAATTAACAACAGGAAGAGCAAAGAAAAAAAAAATCAATTACATGTAAACTGAATAACACCTTGCTTACAACCCACTGGGTAATAAAAGAAATCAGAGATGGAATCAAAAAATTCCTAGAATCAAATGAGAATGAAAACACATCACACCAAAAACTCTGGGACACATCAAAGTCAGTCGTCAGAGGTCAATTTATAGCAATAGATGCACACATCAAAAAAAGAAGAGACAAAATCAAAACATTAGTTACACAATTCAAACAAATAGAAAGAGAACAGAAAGAAAAAGAAAAAAAAAACCACAGCCACCAGAAGAAAGGAAATAATAAAGATCAGGGCAGAAATAAATGAAATAGGGAATAGAAAAACAATAGAAAGAATCAACAAAACTGAAAGTGGTTTTTTGAAAGCATCAACAAAATCAAAAAACCCTGGCCAAACTGACAAAAGAAAAACAGGAGAGGACACAAATAACCCAAATAAGAAATGAAATGGGGAATATTACAACAGACTCAACTAAAATCAAAAGGATCATAACAGAATATTATGAAAAACTATACTCCAACAAATTTGAAAACCTAGAGGAAATGGACAAATTTCTGGAAACACACTACCTACCCAAACTAACATAAAATGACGTTGAAAATCTGAACAGACCCACAACAAGAGAAGAGATAGAAAAGGTAATAAAGAAAAACTCCCACAAAAAAAAAAAAAAAAAAAGCCCTGGCCCAGATGGCTTCCCTGGAGAATTCTACCAAACATTCAGAGAAGAGCTTACACTAGTACTACTCAAACTATTTCAGAACATAGAAAAGGAAGCAACACTTCCAAATTCATTCTATGAAGCAAGTATAACCCTGATACCAAAACCAGGCAAAGATACCACAAAAAAACAAAATTACAGACCAGTATCTCTCATGAATATAGATGCAAAAATTCTTAACAAAATTCTAGCCAATAGAATTCAGCATCATATCCAAAAAATAATACACCATGACCAAGCGGGATTCATACTAGTTATGCAAGGATGGTTCAACATTAGAAAATCAATCAATGTAAATCCAACAAATAAATAAAAAGAAAGAAAAGAATCACAAGATCCTTTCAGTCGACGCAAAAAAGGCATTCGACAAAGTCCAACACCCATTCTTGATAAAAACTCTAATAAAATAGGTATAGAAGGGAAATTTCTCAACATAATAAAGGGCACTTATGCAAAACCAATGGCCAACATCATTCTGAATGGAAAGAGGCTGAAAAAATTCCCCTTGAGAACAGGAATAAGACAAGGATGTCATTTATTACCACTCCTATTTAACATTGTGCTGGAAGTCCTAGCTAGAGCAATAAGGAAAGAAAAAGAAATAAAGGGCGTTCACATTGGTAATGAAGAAGTTAAACAGTCCCTATTTGTTGATGATATGACACTATATGTGAAAAACCCGAAAGCCTCCACAAGAAAACTACTGGAACTAATAGAACGATTCAACAGAGTAGCAAGATACAAGATAAACATACAAAAATCAGTTAGATTCCTATACACCAATAAAGAGAACAACAAAAAGGAAATCAGGAAAACAATACCATTTATAATAGCCCCTAAAAAAATAAAATACTTAGGAACAAATCTAACCAGGGATGTAAAAGACCTATACAATGAAAACTACAAAACACTACTGCAAGAAACCAAAAGAGACCTGCGTAAGTGGAAAAACATACCATGCTCATGGATGGGTAGACTCAACACTGTGAAAATGACAATTCTACCCAAACCAATTTACAAATACAACACAATCCCGATCCAAATACCAACAACATTCTTTAAAGAGATGGAAAAACTAATCATTAACTTCATATGGAAAGGGAAGAAGCCCCAGATAAGTAAAGCACTATTGAAGAAGAAGAATAAAGTAGGAGGACTCAGGCAATCTGACCTCAGAACCTACTATACAGCTATGGTAGTCAAAACAGCCTGGTACTGGTACAATGACAGATACATTGACCAATGGAACAGAATTGAGAACTCAGATGTAAATCTATCCACCTATTGTCACCTGATCTTTGACAAGGGCCCAAAGCCCATCAAATGGGGAAAGGACAGTCTTTTTAACAAATGGTGCCAGCAAAACTGGATATCCATCTGCAAAAAAAAAAAAAAAAAAATGAAACAGGACCCATACCTCACACCATCTACAAAAAACTAATTGAAAATGGATCAAAGACCTAAATATAAAGCCAAAAAGTATACAGTTCATAGAAGAAAAAATAGGATCAATGCTTAAGGCCCTAATACATGACATTAACAAGAGACAGATCATAACTAACAACACATAAACTCCAGAAGATAAGCTAGATAACTGGGATCTTCTAAAAATTAAACACTTATGCTCATCAAAAGACTACCAAAGAGTGAAAAGAGAACCTACACACTGGGAAAAAAATTTTTGGCTATTAAAAATCAGACAAAGGTCTAATCTCTAAAATCTAAAGGAAAATTCAACACTTCTACAACAAAAAGACAAAGAATCCAATTAAAAAATGGGTAAAGGAAAAGAACAGACACATCACCAAAGAAGACATTCAAGCAGCCAACAGACACTTGAGGAAATGCTGGCAATCACTAGCTGTCATGGATTGAATTGTGTCCCCCAAAATATGTGTGTAGCAACTTCGCTAGGTCATGATTCCCAGGATTGTATGATTGTGTAATTTGATGTGACTTCCTTATGTGTTGTAAACTCTATCACTATGATGAGGTTATATGGGATCTCCTTATGCGTTGTAAATTCTATCACTGTGACGAAGTTATGCTGATGAGCTTTACAATATTAGACAGTGTCTTAATCCAATCTCTTTCAAGATATAAAAGAGAGAAGCAAGCAGAGACACATGGGAACCTCATACCACCAGGAAAGCAGTGCCGGGAGCAGAGCACATCCTTTGGACCTGAGGTTCCTGTGCAGAGAAGCTCCCAGACCAAGGCAAGACTGACGACACAGACCTTCCTCCAGAGCCGACGGAGAAAGCATCCCCGGGAGCTGACACCCTGATTTGGACTTGTAGCCTACTAGACTGTGAGAGAATAAACTTCTCTTTGCTAAAGCCATCCACTCATGGTATTTCTGTTAGAGCAGCACGAGATGACTAAGACACTAGCCATTTGAGAAATGCAAATCAAAACCACAATGTAATACCATCTCACCCTAGCATTACTGGCATGAATAAAAAAAAACACTGGAAATAACAAATGTTGGAGAGGCTGTGGGGAGATCAAAATTCTTATACACTGCTGGTGGGAATGCAAAATGGCACAATCATTTTTGAAAACGATATGGCATTTCCTTAGAAAGCTAGAAATAGAAATATCATATGATCCAGCAATCCCACTCCTAGGAATATATCGTAGAGAAATAAGAGCTCTCACACGAATAGACATATGCACACCCATGTTCACTGTAGCATTGTTCACAATAGCAAAAAGATGGAAATATCTAGATGCCCACCAACAGATGAATGGATAAACAAACTATGGTACATATACACAATGGAGTATTATGCAACGATAAAGAACAATGATGTATCTGCAAAGCATCTCATAACACGGATGAGTCTGGAGGGCATTATGCTGAATGAAATAAGTCAATCACAGAAGGACAAATATTGTATGAGACCACCAGTATAAAAACTCATGAAAATGTTTCCATACAAAAGGAAACAATCTTCGATGGTTACTCAGGAGGGGAGGGGTGGGGATGGAAAAACACTAAATAGACAATAGATAAGTGATAACTTTGATTAAGGGTAAGACAGTACATAATACTGGGGAAGCCAGCACAACTTGTCCAAGGCAAGGTCATGGATGCTCTATAGACACATCCAAAGTTCCTGAAGGACTGAATTGCTGGGCCGTGGGCTGTGGGGACCATGGTCTCCGGGGATATCTAGCTCAAATGGCAAACGTAGTTTATAAAGAAAATGTTCTCCATTCTACTTTGTTCAGTAGCATCTGGGGTCCTGCACATTGATTTGTTCACTTAAAAATATACGGTAGATTTTTTTACACGTCAGCACACTAAGATCGTCCTCACTTTCCACTGTGTGGACTTACTATATTTATTTAAATATTTTCCTACTTTGGGACCCTCAGGGGTTTCTAATCCTTTGTTAATAGACAAAATACACTGCAAATAACTTTGTACATTATCCATGTTTCTTCATACATGGGCACGTGTTTCTGTAGGATAGAATCCCAGATACAGGACTGCTGGGTCAAAGGATTAATACAGTTATAACTATGGTAGATATTTCCACCTTTCCTTTCATAATCATGGGATCGTTTCTCACTTCCACCAACAATATAGCAGAGTCACTATGTCCCCAAAGCCTCATTGTGGGATTGCTAAACTTTTAAAGTGTTTTCGTGATATGTGTTATTTCATTAATTTTCTAGTAGATCACAACCCACTGACTCATTGTTATCAATTCAATTCTGATTCATAGCAACCCTATAGGACAGAGTAGAACTGCCCCATATGGTTTCCAAGGCTGTAATGTTTACAGAAGCAGACTGCCACATCTTGGTGAAATAACCAGTATAATTTATTTTCTCTTTTGTTCTATTTTTGTTATTAATTTGTTAATTTTGTATTTATTTAGTCAGTGCAGCCTAGATGTAAATGTAAGAGTACATATCATCACAAAATTAAGAATCTACAGTTCAAAATAGGCAAAGTTAATCCCGTTTAGAAGTCTAAAACGTAGTAACCCTCGGTGAGGTTACAGTTGACAGAGTGCCTTAGGGAGTTACTGGGTTGCTGGTAATGCTGTTTCTTGACCTGGGTTGTAGTTAAAAAACCTATTGCTGTCAACTGGATTCTGACTCATAGCGGGTGGTGGTTACAGGTTATATTTATACTTTGTGCACTTTGTTCTATGTATGTTATACTTCAATAAAATATTTAACAAAAAATAATCTGTGGTTTAAGCCCTAGCAGATGGTTTAACTGAACAACAGTCTGTGCCCAAGTTTTTCCCTCCTTCATAGTAAGGGAGAGGAAGGGCCTTCTCATTCTTTCTGCTCTATAGCCAACCCTTGAGACAAGGATAAAATGTGCAAATCCACATGTGTGTTTAGTTTTAAGTCAAGGTGTGACATTCAGTCTCAGTTATCTCTAGTGTGGCACATGAATACAGGATACAAATTTGACACAGGAAGGTGATGTAAAGACCTGTGGGCATTAGTCTATCTTGTTAACGACACATATGCTCATGGTTCACCCTTGCATTGCTCTCTGAAAGCAGGCTCCCATGATGACCTTGGGCAAAGGTCTCTGTCCAGATCTGTTTCCATCTCCCTAACTACACCAGTAGCCATTTGTTTGAATTTGTAAGCTTTCTCCATGTGTCACCCATAATAATGTTCTGGGCCCTTCATTAGTACTAGGCTAGTGGATCTCACCATCCTTTTGAGTCTTGGAATATACCACCAGTTGCTTTTGTCCCCCACAACATGCTCACTGCAAAGACATAATTCTTCCCTCCCCCACTGCCAATAAAAGACACCGTTGACGTAGGCTTTTAAAAATAAAGTTCTATAAAGAGAAAGACAGGATGTCTTCGAGGGACACTAGAAAACAATCCAGCTTCCCATGCAAAGACATAGGAAAAAAAAAAAGGGTTTTGACTACCAGAGAAAGTCAAAAAGGAAAATATAAAATACACTGAGAGATAAAACACAAATATGTAAATATTTCAATAAACTATCCTGCCATATCTTATCCAAAGAACCAAACTGCTTGTTTCAAGTACCACACAGGACGCAATTAGACATCAAACTTAGGTATTTTTGTGGTTCTGAACCTATCAAGATGGAGAACACTGCTTTTATCTGGATATCTCTGAAATAGTGTTGTGTGTGTGATTAGAATACTTTGATAAAGTGCTTTTTATAGGGAAAGGTGGAAGGCAATCATTAAAACCTCAAAATCCATCATATAATAACAAAAAACTACTTTCAAAGAATAATAGTTCCAGTTACTTGTAGGAACTTCATGTTATGAGGTACCAAAGTAAACGCCCCCTCCCCCGCAAAAAAAAAACACTGCTGTCGAGTCGATTCCGACCCAAAGTAGGGAATAGCTAAATATTAACCAATGATGCTTCAGAATACAAGGTAAAAAGTAATCATACTTAAGAAATAGTTATGTATGCTTTTCCTGCAACTGAAGTTACATTTAAAGTTCCCCTATCTCCCAGGGCTTTACTAAGTTTTTATTACAGCTTTTTAGACATGTTGACATTATTATTTTTCAAATAATATTAAATCAATATAGTAAATATTTCAGGGCTATCACTGTAATTATTTAATAGTGCTATAATTTATACTACAAGGCTTGCTTTCTATATGTGTCCTTTTTTAAGTACTGAGAATATAAGAAAAAAATTCATAATTTGTTTAATAAATGCTGACATAGAACTATTAGTTATTCTGACAGGGAATACAGATATTTAAAGTTCTTGTTGATGCTTCCTCATTCTTCCCTATTTTGTTTGTTTTTCTCCCTGCTATATTTTTAATAATTGGAGAAGTGGGGAGAACAGGCATAGTGGAGAGGGAGTAAAGAAGTGTGTATAAAGGGGGAGACTTCATTGTACAGAATGGTCATTAACTGTGATACAAACGCCAGTGTTTCCATGGAAACCTCTGTCCTCTACAGAATATACTAGAGCAATTTTTGAACCATTTGTCCATTTGATTAATTATGTCTTTGTGCCGAAGGCAGCTTGGCTTGATTGTCTCATCATGTATTAGAGAAGCTACTGCTCTAACAAATGGGCCTATTGTTTTGGACCTATTCATCTTGGTGCATCCCTGTGAGCTGATAGACATTTCAACAAAATGACTGTCCCTTAATGAGCTGCAGCCTGTCAGAATTGTTTAGAGTTTCATGTGAGGCACAGACCATGGTCACGACAGCCTCAGTTATTATGGCAATGAGTAGGATGTCTATAAAAGAGTCTACCTAAATACAATGACCTTCATTTTGATATCACATAGTTGCTTTTTAATTATCAAACTTATGTACATAATAGTCATAAGACACTCCAGAACTTTGTTCCAACATAAGCTACAGAGTTTTCTGACAAGCTAACTGAACATGGTCATCAATCAAGAAGAGTAAAACATTTTTCATAATTTTGTAGGATTGCTCTTGGTTTCCAATTATCTGAAAAATGTTAACACAATTATGGGAACTGGCTAATGAAACCAAAATCAACATTTTTGTTATACTCTGACGATATTCATGGTGAGTTTTACAAGCTAGTTTGCCTGAACAAACCTTCCTCCAAAAAACAAAACAAAACAAAAACAGTACTAAAAAACAAACTTGGGATATCATATTTAAACACAAATAAATATAGTTCTGGAAATTGAGGCAAATGTCACATTCTTCTAACACCCCCGGTATATACGAAGCTGTGTAATAATAAGCTACTCTGGTTTGGGAGTATGCAACTGTTGATTTGCTCCAAAGACTTGATAATGTTGTTACCCCAAAACCCAAGCATCTTTTACAGGGGTTGGTATGCAGTAACGATGTGTTTTACTGTCCACACTAACTTGTAATAATTCTGCTAAAAAGAGAGAACATATTGGCAATTTCGATGTCATGTTTGCTGAAAGCATGAGCAAATTCTCCCTCTGAACAGATGAATGCACTTTCTAAGGGGAGTGATGTGCCAGTCACAGCCAGAGTCAACGTGCCTGAAACAACCCCTTTGCCAAAAGTTAATTATGACACTTACACTTCCTAAATGTTTTTGCATTACGTATTTCAGCTTTGCTTCTCTAGTTTTTCTGTTCATGGAAGAGTCATAGAGCACCACTGTGTATGATACGTGTTTTAATTATTTCTCCATACAGAAGCCATGATTAAGCTGTGTTCCTAAAAATCACAGATGGAAGTCACCACCCTGTAGCTACCAATGACCACATCTTAATCAGTTAATAACTGGGGATTAAACTTAATTCAGATTAATTTGTATTAGTATAGAGTTCATAAATCAATTGCTTTCATATTAATTTACATGTTGTCTAGACATGACATCATGTCGATTCTTTGTGTGGTTCAACTACTAATTACAGACTTTAAGGGTAACAGATGCAAACTTTTTGTTTAAGCCTCTAAAAATAAACCAAGGCTGGAGTGTGGTCCAGTTTGTTTTTTGTTTTAAGTATGGGACAACACCACATATTAAAGTCTGGAATGGAAATAATTTAACCTGTTTTACATACAAATGGCTTCTGATAAAGATAAAGAGAGAAAGATTTAATAGCTGGTATGAGAAATCCTAGAAAAAGAAGAATATTGTTAAAAATTAAAGTTCCCAAAACTCAATCAGTAATTAAGCAATTGCAACACTATTAAAATGATTACTATTTACAAATATTTGGTTTGCATTTCTATCTGTTTCATTCAGAGAATTAACCTTAATTAATGTAAAAAAAACCTGCCCCTTGGAAAATATTTATTTTATAATTCATTTAATTCAAATAACTTTTGAACTTCTCAAAGTTTAGCAGTTTTACTTTCCTGAATACAGTAGGGAGTTATGTTTAAAAACTGAACCAACTAAAATAAATAAAAAACATTTCCTTCATTTCTCAAATTATCACTCTCCTGAATCCAAAAATAGTTTGTGGCCTTATGTTCAGGTTGAGAAAACAGCATCTAAATTTGTTCATTTACTAGTTCATGAATTTTACTTAAAATTCAGAATCTACTAAAGAAGACCAACACTTATGTCTTTTTTATTTGGTATCTATTCGGATATTAAAGAGGATAAAAATCTAACAGACGTAACCCTTTTTTATTTTTAAGAAATAAACTTTCTAGTCAGAATTCATATTACAAACATCTGGTTTCTTTAAATCAATGTACGAATTTTATAGCCCCGTTTTTATTTATTGGAATATTCATTTTCTCCCTTCAAAAAATAGTATTCCGTATGTGCATATGAGAAAGTCATTGCAGAAAGAAATAAGACAGTGTTGTGTCAAAGTGATTCATGCACCCTCTATTCTTGGGTGGGTGAGGCACAATGAAATGCCAAGTAAAAGCTACTACTTTGTAATACATATCTGATGTTACATTTAAAGCAGGACATTATTTCTACTCTGCTTAGTCACTCTGTTGTGTTCTGTAATCCATATGGACTATTTCCTCTGCTAATAAAATGCTGGAAATTTTAATCTTCATGAAGTTATCTTTAAATGTTAGTAAGTATTAAGATAAGCAGCATTCAATCTATATATCCATACACCACTGACGATACCTACTATTTACTCCATACTATTCACATTTGCCCCTGAATAAATCTTAATTTGAGAGATCTTTTATGAAGTTTCATTTTTATAATAACAATTTTAAAGAATTGAAATAATTTAAACTTTCCATTTTAAACATAAAGAAAAGTTGCAAATACAGTACAAGGGAATTCCCCATCACCAAGATTCTTCACCAAGAGTCAATCAACATTTTACATTTGCTTGTTGTCTCAATCTCTCTCTGTCTTATTGTTTCTTTCTTCCTTTCCTCTCTCTCTCTCCCCCCTACTTTCTCTCTGTATATACATATATGTAAACATATATCAAATATGCATATGCATATATGTAAGTTCCCTAGGTGGCAAAAACCGTTTGCCCTCAACTCCTAACCTGAAAATTGGTGGTTTGAACCCACCCAGTGGTACCACAGAAGGAAGGCCTGGAAATCTGCTTCTGCTGAGATTACAGCCAAGAAAACCCTATGAAGCAGTTCTACCATGTAACACAAGGGTTTACCATGAGTTGGAATCAACTGAGGGCAACGGGTTTGGGTTTTTGTGGTTTATACATAAACATGTATATACAATCCAAAATAGGTCTTTAATGATGAGATTTTTTTTTCTTAATACCCCCAGGCGACTTCAGTTAGCAAGTCATCCTTTTCCTATTGCTTCGCATATTTTCTAACACAAACATCTATTTTTCTTATTTTCTTTGGATTACTGGTGTAACACATTAAATAATTTTGTTCCCAAGCTTAGATTTACACTAAGTCAATAGATATAAATTAGAGAGGAGATTTATAAATGTTATTTACAAATATATTCAAATCACACCAAGGATCTAAGTTGCTGTCTGGATGCAAATGTGCAATAACAGAAAAATGACATTCCAGATTGAGGCAGAGCAGTTTTAAGCCTTTTCTATGTGACTATGTTTTATTTACACAGTATACCTTTGGCCCAGCCTAACACTTGGCTGAAAGAAAGGATACAATTTCCACTTTTAGGCATACAACTTTAAAAGAAATGAAGCTAAGTCCGGTTGTCATAGTTTGCAGCTATGGGATGAAAGTTTTCTCTGGAATAAAAGGGTGGGAAAGCTGCAAAATTTAACCCTGGTGGTGCAGTGGTTAAGCACTCGAAGATTGGAGTTTTGAACCTACCAGCTGCTCTGTGAGAGAAAGATGCAGCAGTCTGCTTCCCTAAAGACTTACAGTCTTGGGAACTCTACGGGGCAGTTCTACTCTGTCCTATAGGGTCACTAGGGGTGAGAATCGACTCAACGGCAGTATTTTTTTCAATATTTCTTAAAGTTTTATTTTTATAACCTTGCATTGTTCCTATCCACATGTAGAAGAGTTGGTAAGGATAATACCCTTGCATCAGATAAAATCAGATAAAATTTATAGCTGATGATAAACAGGCTAGATTCCAAAAGCAGCTCAGATTCCAAAAGACAGTACAACCTCTCCTTACTTTTCTCAGGGTGATGTCTTTTAATAACTTAGGAAGTTAGCCTGAAATGTGTCTATGAAGTTCCTTGAATTCCTTTCCTCCTTCCTTTTCTTCCTTTCTCTAAGGGTCCCTTTTTATTCTGCTCTCAGTCTCCAGCCCCCTCTCACCCTTAGGCCAGGAAACATACTTTGAGGTTTGACCCTGGCTGTACCTGAAACAGCAACAGTGGAGTACCTATGAGTATAAAAAAATCTCTCTTATAACTTCAAGGCATTATAATGCTATATATCTTATTTCAAATAGAATTCAATACATTAGGAACAAAATAGATGAAGAGAATTGAAAACTCTGAAGTGTCACATTTTTTAATTAGCATTATCTTACCATGTTCCCATGAAACCCACTGGAACAAGACCAATAAAATGACAACAAAAGGTTCAATATGGGGCAATTTTAGACACTTTTATATTTTCTTAATAGACAATCATTTCATCTGCAAATAAGAGCAGTTTTATTTTTTCCTTACTTCCTACTTCCAGCATTATGTTGATTATGAGTGGTGAGAAGGGACATTCATCCTTGCCTTGTTCCAGATGTTAGGAGAAAGCATTCAGTCTTTCATCATTAAGTATAATGTTAGCTATAGTTACGTTTTGTTTGTTTGTTTAGATCAAGTTGAGAAAATTCCCTTCTATTCCTAGCTTTCTTTCTGAGAGTTTTTATCATGAATTGGTGTTGAATTTTGTCAAATGCTTTTTCTGCTTCAAATCATGTGATTTTTCTTCTTTACCTGTTAATATGGTGGATTACACTGATTTTCAAATAATGAAATAGACTTGAATCCTGGGAATAAGCTCTACATGTGCATTTATATATATCATTATCAAAATATTAGATATTAGCAAATGTATATGCTTAATTAAGCATACATATATGCTTAATTATATTTGTTAATATTTAATATTTTGATGAGGATATTTGCATCTATATTCATGAGAACTGTTGGCCTCAAGGTATTTTTTTGTACACTCATTGTCTGGTTTTGGTATCAGGGTAATACTAGCTTCATAAAATAAATTGGGATGCACTCGCTCCTCTTCTATTTTCTAGAAGAAACTGCATAGAATTGGTGTTATTTTTTTTTAATGTTTGGTAGAATTCTTCAGTGAAATCATCTGGGCCTAAAGATTTCCCTTTTGAGAACTTTTTAATTACAACTTCAATTTCCTCAATAGTTATAGGGCCGTTCAATGTATCTATTTCACACTCGGTGAGTTGCAGTAATTTATGTTTTTTGAGGAATTAGTCCACATTGTGTAAGTTGCCAAATTTATATAGTATTGTTCATAGTATTTCCTTATTATCCATTTGAGGTCTACAGGGTCCATATTTATATCCTGTTTTGTTCCTGATATAATTTGTGTCTTCTCTTTTTTTTCAGTGTCAGTGTTAATACAGGTTTATCAATTTTACTGGTCTTTACAAAGAATCAGTTCCTTAATTCATTGATTTTTTTTCTATTTTTCTGCTTTTAATGTCATTGATTTCTTCTCTTTATTATTTTCTTGCTTGTTGTTTTATTCAGTTTATTGTGCTCTTCTTTTTCTAGCTTTTTGGAGTGGGAACTCTGATTATGGTATAGAGACTTTTTTTTTTTAATGTATGCATTCAGTGCTATAAATTTCCCTCTCAGCACTGCTTTAGCTGTGACCCACAAATTTTGATATATTGTGTTTTCATTTTCATTCATTTGAAATATTTTTTTATTTCCTTTGAGATGTCTTTTTTTTTTTGATACACAGATTACTTAACAGTGTACTGTTTAGTTCCCTAGTGTTTACACAGTTTATATTATTAATTTCTAGTTTGAATCAGTTTTGATCAGAAAACACACTCTGTGACTTCAATTCTTATAAATTTGTTGAGATTTGTTTTATAGCCTAGAATATGGTCTACCTTGGTATATGTTTCATGGCACTGGAAAAGAATGTATATTTTTGCTGTTTTTTTTAATGGAGATTTTCCAGTCTTTCTGTTACTGAGTTCTAGTTTGATTCTATTGTGGTTAGAGAAGACATTCTGTATGACTTCAATTCTTTTAAATGTTTTGAACTTTGTTTTATGATTTACCTTGGTATATGTTCCATAGGCACTTGAAAAGAATGTGCTCTCTGCAGTTGTTGGGTTGAATGTTCTATAAATGTCAATGATATCCCGTTAAGTAACGATGTTTTTGAGTTCTTCTATATAGTTGCTGATTTTCTGTCTAGTCGTTCACTCTAGTTATAGTTGAGAGAGGGATATTAAGTCTCCAACTAAAACCATGAATTTGCCTACTTTTTTTTCCTTTCAGTTCCGTCAGTTTTTGTTTCACATATTTTGCAACTGTATTTTGGTACAAACACAATTAGTAATTCTATGTCTTCTTATTTGGATTGAACCTTTTATCATTATATAATGCCCTTCTTTGCCTTCGGTGATATTCTTTGCCCTGAAGTCCATTTTATCTGATTTTAATATAACCACTCCTGCTTTCCATTGATTAATGTTTACATGGAACATCTTTTTTCCCATCCATTTTACTTTCAAACTGTCTATATCATTATATTTGAAATGAGTTTCTTGTAGAAAAATTTAAAGAAATACAATAATAAGTGCCTTTGAGTTAATTCCGACTCATGGTGACCCCACCTGTTGCTGAGAATAACTGTGTTCCATAGGATTTTTAAACCTGTAACGTTTCAGAAGCAGACCACCAGGCCTTTATTCTGTGGTGACTCTTTTCAGTTAGTAGCTGAGCTCTTAACCATTTGCACCACCCAGAGACTCTAGACAGCATGTATTAGAGTCATATTTTTAAATCTACTCTACTAATCTTTGTCTTTTAATTGGTGAAATTAGACCACTTAAATTTAATGTAATTATTGATATTTTAGGGCTCACCTGCCATTACATACATACATATATACATAAATATATAACCAAAAAAGAACCAAACCCGTTGCCATCTAGTCAATTTCAATTCATAGTAACCCTAAAGGACAGAGTAGAACTACCCCATAGGGCTTCCAAGGAGCACCTGGTGGATTTGAACTGCTGACCTTACACCATCAGGGTTTCCATACATATATATACATACACTAAGCAAATAATCTGAGAAACTGGACTATATGAAGAAGAATGGGTCATCAGGATTGGAGGAAGACTCATTAACAACCTGAAATATGCTGATGACACAACCTTGCTTGCTGAAAAGTTAAGAAGACTTGACGCACTTACTGAGGAAGATCAAAGAACACAGTATGAATTACACTTCAATATAAAGAAAACAAAAATCCTCACAACTGGACCAATAAGCAACATCATGATAAAAAGAGAAAAAAATTGAAGTTGTTAAGGATTTCATTTTAATTGGATTCAAAATCATCACCCATGGAAGCAGTAGTCAAGAAATCAAAAGACACACTGCATTGCACAAATCTGCTTCAAAAGACCTCTTTAAAGTGTTGAAAAGCAAAGACGTCACCTTGAAGACTAAGGTGCACCTGACCCAAGCCATGGTGTTTTCAATCGCCTCATATGCATGGGAAAGCTGGATGATGAATAAGGAAGACTGAAGAAGAACTGACGCCTTTGAATTGTGTTGTTAGTGAAGAATATTGAATATACCATGGACTGCCAGAAGAACGAACAAATCTGTCGTGGAAGCAGTACAGCCAGAATGCTCCTTAGAAGTGAGGATGGCGAGACTTTGTCTCATGTACTTTGGACATGTTATCAGGAGGAATCAGTCCCTGGAGAAAGACATCATGCTTGGTAAAGTAGAGGGTCAGGGATAAAGAGGAAGGACCCTCAAGGAGATGGACTGACACGATGGACTGACACAGTGACTGCAACAATGGGCCCAAGCATAACAACAATCATGAGGACAGCACAGGACTGGGCAGTGTTTCCTTCTGTTGTACATAGAGTAGCTATGAGTCAGAAGGACTCAGCGGCACCTAACAACAAATATATATATACCCATATATACGTAGTACCCTACTTACAGCATATTATTTGAATTACTATGAAACCTACTTACAACCATCTGGTTTTTTTGTTTGTACTTACAGAGCACATTTGCTCAGGTAATAGCTGCAACAGATGGATGGAGGTACAGTAACGTTACATGATTTCTGGAAGAATTATATTATTATTATTATATTATATGATTATTATATTATTCTCCAATGTATCCAAAACATTGCAACTCCCAGGGAGGAAGTTACAGGAAAATGTGTGCAGGGGATATGGGAAAAAAATGCTGAGTCATGTGAACACACTCCAAGCATTGATCCATATGGCCAAAATGCTGAATTTAGAACTTGATATCACCAATGTGAAACTGCTCATAGATCATGAAGGAGAATTGACAGATCAGGACTTAATGGATTTTGAAGAGGAAAGAAATGCTGAAGAAGAAAGAAATAATGAGGAAGAGGAAGAAGAGAAGTTGTCAAAAAATTTTACAGTGAAAGGATTAGTTGAAGTTTTTTCTAAACTAAATCAGGGTCTTCAGTTGCTTGAAAACATGAACCCAAATGTTAATCATTTGCTAAATAGGCAAATTTGGGAAGCAGTGAGAAGGTACCACAAAAAATATGAAGAAAAAAAAAAGAAAAGGACCACACAGACAACTCTCAATAATTTTCTGACTAGAAACGTCATCCCAATATCCAAGGATAATCTAAATGATTCATAACATTTCACAAGTGGGGTTGTTACCGCAACTGACAAAATGCCAAGGTCATCCAATTCCTCTTCATCGCTGGAGTAAATGTTATGATTTGTGTATTTTTTTATGTATTAAAATATATCTGTAAGTTTATATGTAATGTTTCTAACATCCAAAGTCAAATAATGATTATATTTATAAAGATACTGATAATAAAAGGCAATAATGAAAAAATATGTATGCAATTTACATCAGAAATGACTCATGACAGAGTCGTTGGAATGGAACCCCATCATAAGTCAGGGACTACTTATACATACATATATATATATATAAAAACATATATACATTGTTCTATATTTTTTCTCTCAGGATTTTTAAAAATCTCTCTGTATTCTTTCTTCTTTCTGTGGGTTACTTGAACATAGTTTAGAATTCTAGTTTGATTTATCTGTGGTGCTTTGACTTCCCTCTTTCTATCTTTTTCAGTGATTGGTTTAGGTATTGCATTACATATGCATAATTTGTCACAGTCTACTGATACCATTTTATCAATCTGAGTGAAGTATAGAAATCTTATCTTCCTTATGCCCTTTCATATCCTGCCATTTGTAACATAATTGTCTTAAACATTTCCTCTATCTGTATTTAGAAACACACAGATAGTGTAATAATTTTTGCTTCAACATCAAACATAATTTAGAAAACTCAAAAGGAAAAGGAAAGAAGATTGTATATGCCTGCATTTTTGCTTACCCTGAGCTTTCTTCCCTCCTGATGTTGCAAGGATTTATCTTTATAATTTCTGTTCAAAGGACTTCCTTTAGCTATTATTTTAGATGTAGGTCTACAATGACAAATTCTCTTGTTTTCCTTTATAAAAAAAATCATGATTTTGCCTTAATTCTGAAGGATATTTTCACTAATATAGTATTATGGGTTGACAGTTCTTTTTTTTTTTTTTCCAGCACTTGAAAAATAATACAATACTTCCTCTTATGTCCATGGTTTCTCATGAAAAGCCTGCTGTTATTCAATTTTTTTTTTTTTTTAGATAATACTAGTTCCCCCAGGCTGGCCCCTCTTAAAGTTTTTGTTGTTGTTGTTGTTTATTTGTTTTTTAGTTATCTTTAATGATCATAAATTTATGTATGATTTTTTTTCTTGACATGTGTTTCTTTGGACTCTACCCTGTTTGGGGTTCTTTCAGATTCTTAAATCTGTAGGTTTAGGTTTCTTGCCAAATTTGGGAAGATTTCAGCCATTATGTCTTCTAGTACTTTTTTAGTCTTGCTTTCTTTCTCTTATCCTTTGGTAACTACAATGACATAAATGTTAGATCTTTTATTATATTCTCAAAATTCCTTGAGGTTCCATTCATTTTGTGAGCATGTGTGTGTTTTAATCTATTTTCTCATGTTATTCAGACTGATCATTTTTATCATTCTATTTTCCAATTCAGTGGTTCTGAAATTTTAATATATAGTAGCCTAAAACTAATTTGTTGGATTTTTAGATATTCTAATTAGAGATAAATTCATCAATATAAGCTATACTTTGATGTTTCTTCAATCCCAGTCAATCACTGGTAAGGTCTTAAATAGTGAAGACTTGCTTTTGAGTAGATATTTAATTACGGGCCATATAATAACTAAATTCACTATATTAGTCTAAAAATCCCAAATCTCAGTGGTTTGTAACTGCAAACTTCTGTCTCTCTTACTAAATGGTTCTCAGCTTTTCTGTGGTTCTACTTAAGGCTATGTGTCAGATTCAGGTTTTCTGATTTTGGACAGTGGTCTGTTCCATCTGTTTTCTCATTCTGGAACCAAGTGTAAAGAAGCAACGTCTTTCAGTATATGCTATTCTTTCATGGTAAGGGCAGGAATGAAAAACTGACAGACATATGTAAAGACCTAAATCTTCTTCTCAGAAATGGTATACTGTCCCTTTTGCTCATATTTTATTGGTGAAAGCCAAGCCCCAAGTTGATAGGGTAAAGAGATATATTTCTTCCATAGAAGGCAGAGATGTTATATGGCAAAGGACATACCTATACAGTCTTCTTTCAAAGGAGGGAGTGAATAAATATGAAAATGGTATACTTCACAATAATCAAAAATTCTCAAACTCTAGATTATTTGGAAAGAACCTCAATTTGATTTAATAATTATTCTGAAATATAGAATATGTGTTAAAATATATTTTCTGGTAATGCAAAACTTCATCTAGGCAAACAATGGTTTTATGATATGTTGTGAAAATTTTCACACATGCTTTAAAAGAATAACCAGTTATTAACTTAAAACAATGTAACAAGTAGGTTATGTGAAATTCTTATTAGTTGTCAGCTTAATTTCTTTTATAAATATTTTAAAGTTATCTTCAGGCCAGTTTTTTTTTCCCCCCTAGCCTACTAATGTTTTACTTTACCTTCTTAAAACTCCATTAAAATACAGGTATATCTATAGAGACAGAGATATCCCTGGAGATGTCTATATATCCCATTGTCTCATGAAATTTTATATTAAGGCCAGACACAGAATAATTCATAGAGTGATAGCATGGGGAAAAAAAAAGGATTTTTAGGCAGCTGGAGTGAGAAGAAAAATTAGATAGAAAATGTTCTCTACTGGGAACTATTTTAAGTAAAGAATCTGGGGCAAAAATTTTACATAGCTTCTTCTTCCTAAATGAGAGAATTGATTCTTATCCCCACAAATTCAATAGTGAGCTCATATGAGTTCCACGTAAAGGATTCCAACATAAAGGAGGCCTTATAGTGTTGTGAGATATAAATTAGTTTGTGTTACTTACATTTGTTCAATTACATACATTGCTATTTGCTGATAATTGATTACATATATTGCTATTTGCTGATAATTGAGTGTGGATTATACTAGTTTCCTAGCCTGATACACAACCAACTCAAATAAACCGGACCAAATCCATTGCCACTCATTCAATTCCGACTCATAGCAACCCTATCAGACAGAGTAGAACTGCCCCATAGGGTTTCCAAGGAGCGGCTGGTGGATTCGAACTGCTGACCTTTTGGTTAGAAGCCGTAGCTCTTAACCACTATGGCACCAGGGTTTCCAACTCAAATAAACAGAACTAAATATTACTGAATACTTTCTACATTCAAGGACTGCATGCTGTAATTGAAAAAGAACACAGATGTAATCTGATCCTACCATTCCTCATGAAAGGCTCCCTTCTACAAGGTGTCCTGTTTGAACAATGCCAGTAATGGCAAGATGCTACTGCTTATTTTCTAACACCTGTGACTGTGAGAAAGAACTTCTTTACATTGAGCTGAAATTTGACTTTCTCTAATTTGTACCAAATGATTACATTTTTTTCCTAACTTTTACCTAACAACAACAATAACAAAAAAATCTAGCAGATAATCATAGTAGACACTCGAAAACAAAGATAACTAATTTAATGTATTGGTTAATTAACATAATAGAAAGAGTGAGACAAATGCTCAAATAGCTCTAGTGTGAGCCAGTATATTGGGACTGTGACTAGAGAGATGCAAGGTATCAATGGGCTCAAAGTTGTTATTAGTTACCAATGAGTCAGCTCCAATTCATCATGACTTTATATGTAACAGAGCCCTGGTGGTGCAGTGGTTAAGAGCTCGGCTGCTAACCAAAAAGGCGGCAGTTGTTATCCACCAGCTGCTCCTTGGAAATCCTACGGAGCAGTTCTACTCTGTCCTATATGGTAACTATGAATTGGAATCGACTGAATGGCAATCTGTTATGTATAATAGCCCTTAGTATAGATTACAACTTTTCATATGGGCACAAAGTAAAAAAGTTGTTGTCCAGTCGATTCTGACTCATGGTGACCTCATGTGTTTCAGAGTAGAACTGTGCTCCACAGGGTTTTCAATAGCTGTGATCTTCCAGAAGTAGACTGCCGTGCCTTTCTTCTTAGGTGTGTCTGGGTGGATTCCAACTGTCAACCTTTCAGTTAGTAGTGAAGTGCTTAACAGTTTGTGCCACCCAGGGATGCGGGGCTCAAGATCTGAGGGTTACATGTTGTGAGAGAGAGAGGTATATGAGAAATAGGAAACCAAAATGTTTGAAAGGTGGATTTGAAATAGGCTTTAAAGCTTAGGTGGAATTATAGCAGATAAACGTGGTGGATAAGGAAGAAAAGACAAGAGCATGAGTGAAAGATACTAAAATGAATGTAGTTCCACGTAGATTACATGAAGGGAGGAAGGAGGAGATAAATTCGATGCTGGCTGAGAATTTAGGATTTAGTTCATGAAACCCTGGATTTGGAAAATAAAACATCTAAAACTTTCATGGGATTTTCCCTAAACTCAGAAGAACTTCTTGATTGTCTTCCTGTAGGTCTAGGGCCAAACATGACATGGCTTATTACTAAGATTCAAAATTAATGATTACAAAATCATCTATGGAGTTTCATTTGAGATTTTAAATGAGAAAACAACTCCCAAATATGTCTTAATTTGTGATAGAATATAAATATAAATGTCACAGATATATTTATTTAAACTCAACCACTCATCCCAATCAAGGCATTTGATATAATTAGATTTTTTTCCCAATATAACTCTAAATTGTAGTTCTACATGTCTGCACAAAATCAGACTGTAAAATTCTTAAAATTAAATAATCCATTTGAACTAGGCATATGTTTTATTTTATAATTATTATGAAAATGTGGGCATCTATCAAAAAAAAAGGAATCATAAATTTTTTTCCATTGCTGGATAAATAAAATTTTAGGTTGTTTTTACTGCATTGTGAAGTATTAAATGCTTTTGATATTTTATTTAATTTTGGCTAGAAAAATTTAGAAATGATTTATGAAGATTTAAAAATAAGACAAAGTTAAGTGGAAAGCTAAAACACAATCTCATTAACTCACAACTGAAAAAATGCTGCTGCTAAAAGGGGAAAAGCATTTTGGGATTTCTCTCATAATTTCTTATATTGCCTACATATTCTGAATTTATCTCATAATTAAACATTCTCTGGCTTTATTTATGTTAATTCAGTGCTTGTGCCTCTAAACTCTTGTTTAATTTTGGTGTAGTATCCTATTGGCTACAATAAACAAACTATTCTAACGTTTTTTTCTTCTAGTCTTATCAAGGTTTATTAAAGAAAATGCAAAAATAGTTCATTCTAATCATAGAAAAATCTCCCTGTCTTCGTTATCTAGTGCTGCTATAACAGAAATACCACAAGTGGGTGGCTTTAACAAACAGAAGTTTATTTTCTCATAGTTAGGAGGCTAGAAGGCTGAATTCATGGCACTGGCTCTAGAGGAAGGCTTTCTTTCTCTGTTGGTTCTAGGGGAAAGTCCTTGTTCCTTGGTTCCCTGGTGATCTTCCCCCATCTCTGCTTACTAGCTTGCTTATTTAATCTCTTTTATATCTCAAAAGAGATTGACTTAAAACATACTCCACACTAATACTGCCTCATTAACATAGAAAAGAAAACACATTCCCAAATGGGATTATAACCACAGGTATAGAGGTTAGGATTTACAACACATATTTTTTTGGGGGGGACATATTCATTCTATAACATTCCCTAACAAGAAAGTTTCTATTATTTTCAATTTCATACTAATATTGAAGTGTAGCGAAAGGATATTTTCTCATGTATGGTAATAATGCATCTGATTTCTGAATAAAACAAGACAATGTAAGTATATTCATTATATCAACAGCTATGCAGAAGATTCATTTGACGCTCAGGTAACAGGACAACATAATGTGTGCTAACACTGGTTTATCACTCTTGGTTGACTTTTAAAAGTCAGTATTAACATGGAGTCTCATTTGAATGAAAATGGATACCAAGTTTATTGTGAAAATATTATAGCTGCAGTATCTTGGAATCTTCCAAATAATAAACAAGAGCATTTGGCAAGCAGGCATGTATTAAAAATCTAGGCAAGATTGTATTTTTTAAAGTTAAGCCATCTCTTCATGGTCTCCATTTTTACACCTTTAATTTGTTTGCACAGAAATGAAAGGATGATGATAGTTCTTTATCAGATGGAACACAGCCTGTCAAAGGGGAACATAAGTATGCATAGGCTGACCTATATTGAATGAGGGAGAAGAATTTGCCTAGAGGCCTGGGAAGGAACTTAAATTTTTGTTTTCTGGCCTTGGCACTGGGGAAAGAGGTTAATGAGGAAAAGATGGGAGGCTCAGAAACAGAGCAGGGAAATGCCAACATACCAGGGAATTGAAAAACGATTAGACAGAAGCAGTCACTGGCTTGCCGTCTCAGTCTCTATGCTCAGTAACCTCATCTGGTTGCAATTTTACTTTTCTTCTCTATCTCAAACTCACAAATGAGAAAACTGATGTGCAGAGACAGGATATGATTTGGCCAAGGTCATGTAGCTGCCGCATGGTAGAGCTGTGCTTTTCACTACAGCCAAGAAACAATATTTAATCTGACCTGATACTTAATGCATGATAAAACGATATTTCTCTTATGAGAAAAGATAATTCTATCATGATTTATTGTAACGTTTGAAAATGTATTACTTACTTTGAATGATTCCTGGTGGCGCAAAGACCTTGAATATGTAGTCTGATTCAAATATAACTTACAAAATAACTCCCTGTCTGCATCATCCCCACTGAACCTCACAATAACGCTAAGAGGAAGATAGAGCATCTAGTAATACGATGAGCAAACATCATCTCAGCGAGTTTGAGCGACTCGCCGATGGTAATACTGCAAATATCTGAACTAGGCATATTCAAATCCTATTTTCACACTCAAGTGTCAGATGTTATTCAATTACACTATATTTTCATTGTATAGTTTAGTATATATTAAAATGATTTTCTGATCTTTAAATTCAAGAAAAATCTAATATTCCCACTTAGTGAAACATCCTACATTTTAAGTCTTTCTAATTTTTATACGATTCTAATAACTCATGATAGAAGCTCTTTGAGGCTCTTTGGTTAATTGTTGGTAGGACTGGACTTCATCTATCATTATAGCTTTTATAGATCTTCCACACTCTCACTTAGCATAAGGTTTTAATAAATATTTCAATTATTCCAAAATCCAAGTTTTAGAGTATAACTGTGCCATAAATTGCTTCAACCCAAAAAACCCACTGCTGTCGAATCAATTCCAACTCATAGCGACCCTGTAGGACAGACTAGAACTGCCCCATAGAGTTTCCAACAAGCACCTGGTGGATTCGAACTGCCAACCTTTTGGTTAGCAGCCGTAGCTCTTAACTACTACACCACCAGGGTTTCCATAAATTACTTAGGGAATATGTATTCAAATAAAAGGGAAACATATACCGAAACTAAATAGCAGGAGCTAATTTGTCAGTAGTGCAACAGTGTAATATTACACGTGAATGTCACTGAACAGTAACACAACTATGGAAGCTCATCAAAAACAACTAGAAAAACAATAACAAAAATAATTTAAACTGGCCTATCAGATTATAACATGCATATGTACAATATATTTATATTTGGTACATAATCATATCAGTTATAAATTTATCACTTTAAAGGAGAAGCCTAAGCAAAACAACGTACACATTTTTAGTCAAGAATTCAGAATAACTTCTAGGGTATTTGAATTATTTGCAATTTTTGCTGTAAGTGCTGAATTCAGAAGCTAATATCCTAATCCTAAAGCCCTTTCACTGTGACACGCCTCCACTGTAATGAACATAATTTTCTAAATGGAAAATGAATAAATAAATAAGTGGCAAAGTGGAAATATATGATTTGTTTTCACTAGAAATCAAATTTAAAAAAAAGGTAGTAGACCGTTGGAAGGATAAAGCCTGTGCAGTGTAGAGGAAGAAACTTTCTGGAAGAATTCAAAGAATTCTATATTTTCCAATTCTTGGTTTGACCTCTCTTAACTCCCATTAACCAAAGACCACCAGGAACACAAGTGTGGTCAAGAAAGCTAGGTTATTACTTGCTGCAGCAAGAGAGACCATATAAATTGGAGAAACATGGGAGATGTCAAAGGAAAGAGGGTGTGGTTAAGGAAGGCTTGCTTTCAGGGTTTTGGGTGCTGAAGTCATAGAATGATCTCGGGAGGGATTGATTATATAAACTAGGGAGTTGCTGGAACATTCTGAGGTCTTTATCTTTAGGACTTATGAGTCCATGTGGAATCATTGTTAGTCAGTTTGTGTGTGGTCTTATCTAAAACACATGAGTCTGAATAAACTGGTGTTAAAAGAATGTGATTTTAGATGGTCTGTGATAAACTTCCTGATTCGCTCTGGTAGCGTTTATCTGTTTTGTGATTCAGGGTACATTTTGCAAGTTGTGGTTTTTATTTCAATTCTCATTTATTCTTTCACAGCCTCTCTGTCAGCAAATATTTCCCTTTCTCCCACTGATAAAATGTATAACCTAGGGAAACTCATTTAAATTCCCTTGAGTGAATGCTTTCATTTGTACAATAAAAATCTTGGGAGTATGTGTTCAAGGAGTTTCCTTAGAGCTCTAAATTTGAAATACAAAGCACAGAGACTAGCCTTTAATCATCCCTCTAAATATAAAGAAGAGGCAGGATTTAGTGTCAGCTAAGCTTTAGCCATCATCATCTCAAATTCTACACTGGAAAAATTGTATAAATGTGATTTTTTAGGAGAAAAAGTAGAAAATGCCAAATTCTAATTTTCTGAATACTCACTGAAAATGAGAAAATAAATTAAAATATAAAATCATAGCAGCTTTCAAGCATTCTGAGTGCGATATTAAGTGCCCTCTTGTTAAATTGGAAAAATAATGATAATGATGGAACTGTTGACTCAAATGAACATCTGCAGAGCTTGTTAGACAGCAAAAGAATTGAGGCAACGGCAAATGAAACAGAAAACACACACATGATCTTACTAGTAAAGTCCAAATAAATAATTTACCTTCAACAAAACATTATACTCCTCCTTAAAACACTAAAAACATAAGTTCTTTATTATTTTAAATCATGAAACAATAAATCTACATAAAATGGAAGGAATTTCATTATCTTTTTAAGGGAACCCCTTCCCTTTCAATTAAAAAGAGGTCTTCTATAAGGATGGTGAGAAATTCCTTGTACTGAATTGGTAAAATTTGCCTTTTCCCTGTGTCATTGTCACCTCTGACCTCTGTAGAGACTGTCTTGGTAGGATACCTGATGGGGTTGGCTTTAAATGATATAACCTTCAACACTTCTCAAACATTGACACGAAAAGGATCAGCTTCCAGCAGTTGTAAGTGAAGTAAAGCAGTAAAATACAAAAAAAAAAAAAAAACTGTTTACCTCTAAAAGTAATTTTACTTAAAATTTCTAGTTGGTGTTTAAAGCATTAAAGGCTAATTTAAATGAACATAGTTCTAAATTGTTCACTATCAATGATCTAATTATTGGCTAGAAACAGCTTCGTGGTTTCATCTTGTTTCAAACAATGTGAGGGGTTCATTACGAGAAGATATGAATGCCTGACATAATCTCCACACTTTTACTTCATTTATTTTCATTCAATCTTGTCGGACTTATTTTTAATGTGTTGGAAAAAAAGAAGTCTACTTTATTACTTTTGCATGCAACTGCATTAAAAAAAAATTATAATTTAATTAATTTGATTTTTAGCTAGTTTTCATGTATTTAGTGGATTTAGAAACCCTTTAAACACTGATATGTCATCTTTCTACTTGATTTAAAATAGGTTAAACAAAAGTTCAATTTCTACTGCTATAACGAGCAGTATATTTTACTTTAGTTTTTTCCCCCTTGGAAATGGGATTACACATATTGTTTTAGCATAGAAGTCTAGCCCTCACCCCTTCCTCTCTTCTTCCTGATTATAGCAGCACATTGCCACCTCTAGCCCCTTAGATAACTCAGTATTAACACCCTACTGTATGTACTTTGGAGCCCTGGTAGCACAGTGGTTAAGACCTCAGCTGCTAACCAAAAGGTCAGCAGTTCAAATCTATCAGCTGCTCCTTGGAAACCCTATGGAGCAGTTCTACTCTGTCCTATAGGGTCACTATGAGTCAGAATTGACTGGACAGCAATGAGTTTGGTTTGGTGTGTGTGTGTGTGTGTGTGCACGTATATGTGTGTATGTATGTGTGTATGTACATATATATTTTTCTCCACATTTTAATAATGTCTTATAGATCATACACATTCATATACACATATACATAGTTGGATTTTTGTTACTGTTTTCATTTTTGTTTTTCTCTAGTCTGAACAATTTTGCAATAATATCTTTATACACAAACTCTTACAAATTGATACATTTATTTCTATGGGGTAGCTTTCTAGGGAAGGAACTGCTTATTATTATATTTTAGTAGATATTGTCAGATTATCTAACAAGGCTAAAACAATTTACAATTTAATCAGCAAACTAAGACAATATTCTACCATCCCACGTTCACACCAGTATTATATTTTAGAGCATTTTATAATTTTCTCAGGCTTAATCACTGTTATATGGATTTGCATTCTGTTGTTAACTAGTGAATTTCCCTTTTCCTAACTAGTGAATTTCCCTTTTCCTAAGTGTGTTTGTAATTTGGATTTTCTCTTTGTATTATTGTATTTTTATATCATTTGTACTTTTTGTAGTGTATTTTTGTCTTTATTTCTTGTCCGTTTGTAAGAACTGTTGTTTATTCCTGAAATGAACTCATTGCCTGGTGTCTGTTATTGTCATTTTTTTCTAGACATATCAAGCATCTTTTGTTCTTGCTTGAAGTTTTGTTGCTGTTGTTAGTTTTTTGCTTGTTTGCCATAGAAATGGTTTAAATTTTATTTAGCAAACTCTGTGTTTCTAGATACATACTCTAGGTTTCCAGTATTATACATTAACTATCTAGATTGCCTTGCAGGACTGCAAGAAAAGGATTAATTATTTAATTCAACTGTTAAAATTAATAATCTCTTTAATTTCATTATACCTGGATTTCCTCATCTGTAGAAAGAAAGAGCATACCTATATCATGTTAAGTATAAAATAAGTCTTCATTTGTGAAACATTTAATAAAGTATCTGGCTCCTATTAAGTGTTCAATAAATATTATTATCTTTTTCTCCCCCTCTTCCAGAGGTTTCAGTATACACATCTGTGAAACGAGAGGGGTTAAATAATCCCAAATTCCTCTTCTACTCTGTCGTGGATTGAATTATGTCCCCCCAAAAATGTGTGTATCAATTTTGCCAGGCCATGATTCCTGGTATTCTGTGGTTTTCCTATAAATTGTAAATCCTGCCTCTATGATGTTAATAAGAGAGGATGGGCGGCAGTTGTGTTAGTAAGGCAGAACTCAGTCTACAAGATTGGACTGTATTCTGAGGCAATATCTTGAGATATAAAAGACAGAAGTGAGCAGTGAGATAGGGTGACCTCATACCATCAAGAAAACAGTGCCAGGAGCAGAGCGTGTCCTTTAGACAGGGGTCCCTGCGCAGAGAAGCTCCTAGTCCGGGGGAACATCGATGAGAAGGCCGGCAGAGAGAAAAAGCCTTCCCCTGGAGATGACGCCCTGAATTTGGACTTTCAGCCTACTTTGACTGTGAGGAAATAAACTGCTCTTCATTAAAACCATCTACTTGTGGTAGTTCTGTTATAGCAGCACTAGATGACTAAGACATACTCTAACTTCACTTGATTCTGTTTCTCTATTAACTTCTAATGTTCAAAGCGAGAAGGTCAAGAAATGTATAGAAGTTTAAGATTCTTTTTCAGTGTCACTTTCTTTTCTACATTTTAATGACTATTTCCCGTCTTTGCCTCCCAAGTACCCTAACTCTGCTTCTTGGTAGCACTTCAGACTGTAGTTCAAAACACTTCTCACTCACTCCTCCCAAATTCCTCATGTCCTAATAGCTTCCTACATGTTTTCACAGCACCAGGTACAGTTAAAATATAATTGTCAATAAGCCCCAGAAAAAGGTTCATTATTATTATTATACCATGGTAACTAATGAGTTTATATGACTTGTCAAAGATCAGCAAGCCAATAAAATAGCAGAGTCAGGATTCAAATACATACTTTTGATGACAAATTATATATACTTTCTGCTGTTGTCTTATCTGCATATCACTATTTTCTTTGTTGACCAGTCTGAGTTAAGACAATGCTGACTAGCAATCAATTAATATGGACTTTCCCCAAATTCAACCAATTTTAGCTCAACATGAAACAGATTTATTTGGTCCCAGAAACTGCGTGGGTGTATGTGTGTGCATGTGTGTAAAGCAATTTTTTTACATCCCAGAAATACTTTTAATATATTATCCCAACAAAAATTCATATCATAAAAGAGGTCAAATATGCTTAAATGTAGAAATGCCACAAGGGCTCCAAGAATTCAGGTTAAAAGTACCATTTGTGGAAGGAACTTCTTGACCAGGGTCACCTATGGCATTCAAAATATCAGATACTGGTAAACTTGACATTCCACCATATGTGCTTCATATTCTCTTACCCTGAAATTTCAAATATGAAACTGCATTTCTTTTACACAGATTAATATGCATTCTTGTATGACCAAGTATTATGAAAATGTATATTTTTATTAGAGTTGACAGATTTAGGAAATAAAAACACAAGGTTCCCAGTACAATTTGAATTTCAGATAAACAATTATCATTATTTGTAGTATAAGTATATGCCATGCAATATTTGGGGCATAATTATACTAAAATTATTTGTTGTTTATTTTAAATTGAAATAGTACTGGGTATCACAAACCTTATCTAGTAACTCCAACTTCTATATATCTAATACTAAACCCTAGTGGTGCAGTGGTTAAGAGCTTGGCTGCTAACCAAAAGGTCGACAGTTCAAATCCACCAGCTGCTCCTTGAAAACCCTATGGGGCAGTTCTACCCTGTGCTGTAGGGTTGCTCTGAGCCAGAACTGACTCGACAGCAATGTGTTGGAATACTAAATCAGTTGCTGTTGAGTGGACTCTGACTCATGGTGACTCCACGTGTGTCAGAGTAGGACTGTGCTCTATAGAGTTTTCAATGACTGTTATTTTTGAAAGTAGATTGCTAGGCCTTTCCTCCAATATCTAATACTACTGCCACTTTACCGTTCAGACTGATGCTCAAAAACAGCAGCCGCTAACAGTTAAACAGAATCATTACATTACATAAACATATCATTTGATGAATATTTATTCTGTACTTTATTTTTATCATAGAGAGCCTAGAGTTTAGAGTCACTCCTAATTATGTTAGTTTGTGTACCATCTCTCTGTGGGAGGTAGGATGTTAAAGACAGAACTAGGCAGCAAGAAATAACATATCTAAGAAAAATAGCATAAAGAGAAGAATAAAAGATTTGGTATACATGTCACGGAAGTTACCAAAAAAAAAAAATGGGTTGGAAAATAGAGAATAAGAGGAATGTATCATTAAGTGATAGTGACAGCCCCTTGCTGAAATGGCTGCATCTACTTCTCTGCACGGAACAGGCGTGACAGGAACATATGAGTATCCAGAGTCTGGTATTAAATTAATAGAGGTTATATGGTACTCCACATTGAAAAAACCAAGCTTTTGTGATGGAAAAGACTAGCTTCCTTCATTCAATGGCATTTAAAAAGTGACACATAGTGTGTTCTTTACTTTGCAAAAGTGAATGCATAGTACAGAACCTTTTATATATCCAGACATTCACTTTATAATTGGAAGAAGAGTGGATTAAAGGGCATTGAGTCGGATTATAGCAACGATTTCCCTTTCCTTTAATTTAGAATAAAATATTTCTAAAGCTTCCCAAAAGCATAAAACACTAAATCTTTGTTGAGACAGCAGTGGGAAAAATATGAGCCAGCGTATAAATCACTTGGATGCCAGAGTAACAATTTATTATTTTAAATAAATACTCGTCTAGCATCCCCAGCATCTCGTCACCTCCAAACAACTAAGGTAAACTGGAAGCAATTAGAAAAACCGCTTGGTTTTGTGGAGTGACATTACGTATGGATAAAATCTCAAAATCCTTATTAAATAGTAAATGTGGCCTTGTTACTCATGTAGAATGAGACTATATCCTAGAAAAATGTGTCTTCTAAAATTGTATCAATTAGCTATGCTGCTTCAAGGGACATCATATAAATCAAAACTTTAGAAGTTTTCAAACACCATTGAAAGCCACAGTTTTCTTTACCAAGAGTATGAATTAAGTATAGAATTTACCAATTCTTTCTTAAATAATAAGTTCACAGTATCACAATTCATTTATGTATTTGTCTACTCATTTATTTATTTTACTTATCTATTCTTTTTTTTTTTTAATTACTACAGCTTAAGTTTAAATGATCCCAGAACACTATTTGGACATTATAGCCACTTGAAGTCAGATAGTTCACTATTTGGAGTGACAATGTTTTTATTAGCAAGTTACAGCTTTAGAGTTTCTGAGGGCAAGCTAATTTACCTCCATTTCACTGTCCCTGATCACAAAGTTCAATCATGGGCTGCTGACTTAGAAGCAAACCACTGCACAACATGAATTTTAGCATAAGAATATGGTTAATTATAAATATAACCTGAGTTACCATCTGGAAGAAGTTCCAAATCCTTCATTTACAATGCGTCTATAGGGAAGTGCTTTAAACTAACTTGTTCTCAGTTTTTCTTTTAAACTTTAAAATGGAAACGGTGGTAATACACGTCCAATCTACTCTGAAGGGATGTTAGAGGACCAAATGGCTGTGAACAGCCTAACATAAAGAATTTCATATAGAATTTATTGAAGATCATTGTATAAAAATTTCATATTTTTCTAAAAGTTATAAGTTTATATGCAAACTCTTAGAAGTGAGTCTACAAAGCAAGGTTAGGTCTGTAGCGATGACATGTAATTTTGATAACGTAAGCAAATAAATTCCACATACTTAGTAGATGGGAAACTAGTCTGAAAATAATGGGTGGAATCACTGTAATCACCACCCATAAATTATTTTGTTTATAATAAAATGCAACTGAAGCAAGATAAGGCTGAACCATTTACCACCATGGAATTGTAATTACAGTTTTTAGTGAAAATCACTTTTGTTGCTAGAAAGACATATTGATACATAGGGGCTGCCAATAGTTTCATGTGCCATCCAGGAATGATGTCTTTTCCAGTTTTGCCAGATGCTTAGTATTTGAAGATACGATAGCTAAGTAATCATTATGCAATTGTATTAACCATCCAATGTTCATCTATTTCTCAAAATTAGATATAAGCCATGTGGTATGTGCTACTGAGTAGGAATAGTATGGGAATAGCCAGAATTATCCTTCTCCTCCCATTTAATCTTAAATAAACATACTAGCTGCAGAAAATTAGGACTAAGCTTTGTAAGTTTTTTTAACAACAAATTAATATACCAGAAAACAGAAAATCTGCATTGTTACCTCCCCTCTGTCAGTTATACTACTTATATGACT
Source organism: Dugong dugon (assembly GCA_030035585.1). NCBI lineage: Eukaryota > Metazoa > Chordata > Mammalia > Sirenia > Dugongidae > Dugong > Dugong dugon. The sequence continues at coordinate 82,812,410 of CM057471.1, read as the reverse complement.
TTAAACAAATGATCTAACCTTTCTGATACTCGTCCATTCCATTAAAAAAAAAAAAAAAAAGGGAGAAGGGGATATCTTGGTTCATATACCAGAAGGAACTGGATTCTTATCTTCAAAAATGAAGATGTTTAAAATTGGTATAAAACATTTATCTAGAACTTTGTATTTCCAAAAGAAAACTGTCTACAAATTCATTCCTTACTTATTGCATTAAAAAAGATGCTGCATCATTTAAGAAAAGGTAAGCTTATGTTAAATATTCATAACAATCAATAATTTCTATATTTACTGCCTGTGGTAGATCAGCCATAAGGAAATACGGTATTATTAGCCTGAATAAAATCAAAATAAGCCAAAAGTGCCTTTTAAAATGAAAATTAGTTTGTTTGATTGCACAATCTATTCCCAGAACACATCGAATGTGCAAACTGTCCGACAAGTGACTTTACAAAGCAAGATTAACTCTGTACTGGTGATGTAATTTTTATAAAGTAAGCAATTAAGTTCCTCATACTTAGTGGATGAGAAACTGTTCTGAAATATAATGGATGGAATCATTGCAATTGCCACCAATAAATTACTGTGTTTACAATAAAATGCAGTTGAAGCAAGATAAGGCTGAACCAGTTACCAACATATGTTCTTGCATTTCTTGGGCAGTCGTTTCTGGACGGTGATTAGAAAACTGGGATGTTTTAATATGAATTGGCCAAGTTTCTAAAATTGGAACAGGGAACATACACAGTCCAGTGATAAGAAAGTCCCACGAGAATCAGGAATCGTGTATTCTGAGTCTACTTTAGTTAGTGTCTTAACAAAGTTACAAATTCTACCTGCAGTTTGGATTTTCCCAGAAGGATTCTCAAAACTATAAAACTAAGGGAATGAGTTAATGTGATCAATATTCTGTCTTCAGCATCATAAGAAAAATAGTTAAGTTGTGGGAAAAAGCAATAGATTAAAAGATTGGCTATTTTGCCTGATTATGCCACTTCTAGCTGTGCGAATAATTTACCCTGTGCCTTTCATGTATTTAATGACTAGAAATCATTTTGGGCTTTTCAGCTCCTCATTTCATGAGCCTTGGTCTCATCACCTCACAAATGAAAAAACTGTTTTGGGGATTATTGTGAAAATCAAATGAGCTAGTAAACGTAGCATATTTAACATAGTGCCGAACACTAATATCAATAGCAGACACTTGATAAACATATATTTTCTTCACAATCCCTGTGATCCAATCCCAAGAATTTTAGTCCCTCACCTTAACACAGTATATTTTAAAAAGTACATCAGGATTCCCTAAACTCACCAGTGGTCAGTACATATGAGTACACTGTATTTTTAACTGTGGTCCCATTATTTCAAAGGGACTTGAGTGTCTGGAAGAGAATACAATTCTATTAATTAATTCAGAAATGAACCATGAACTAAAGAGGAGGACGTACAAGAAAAAATTAAAGGAGTATTTTTCTGGGGGTTATACCCAGAAAAGGGGAAAAAATCAGAGGTTAAAATAAACTGTTTCTTAGCCTGTCTAAGGTGGCCTTTCTTAAAAACCAAGCAGTTATCAAATAACTATTTGTTATAGATAGTGTTAGGCATTTTCATGCCTGATGTCTCATACCTGAGATCTTATTTAACAAGTGTGAACACAGGTTTCTCATCAGTAATTTTTGTCTCTGCTTTGTAGGGGTTTGGGATTGGTGTGGTTAGGGATGGATTACCCCATAAGGAAGGTAAGCGCATGCTTAGGGCATCAACAGAACAGGGACACCAGCAAAGCAAAGCTTTGGGTGCAAATCATTGTACTAGTACTGCTAGTGCTGAAATTACTAATAGCAATATGAATATAACAGAATTTCCTCCAAATTCTGCATCCATTTCTTACTATAGTAAAAAAAATTAATAATGGTGTAGAAAGTGAAACTATTTTAGAATCTGAAATTGTCATATCTGTAGACCTCATAAAGAACAGAAATACAGATCCTGCTTTGAGGAATAATTTTTCTTCTAATGATTTAAACTATTGGATCAAAAGGGGGCCAAGTGATTGTCAACATCACAGTGGACCATTTGAAAATTCATGTTGAAAATTTCTGGGTGGTAAACCAACAAAGTTCTGCAGCCAGAATATATTTTTAGGGTGCAAAGTTAATGGTTAAAATTATAAGAGGGAGTGGCTACTGTATTCTCCATCAGTCATCTCTGCATATTGTTTTGTTTGCAAACTATTCAGTCCCAAATCATTTAATTCTCGATTTGTTATGGATGGATTTAGCAATTGGCACAACTAGAATATGACTGATAAACATGAAAACAGTTCAATTCACAGAAATCGTATATTGTCGTATTTAAACCAAAGACATGGTTTTGGCTTAACTCATGAACTGGAAACAATTAACGAAGAATGTCAGTATGGGAAAGCCATTTTGCAACACGTTGTTGTTATCATTATAACAATTGCTGAACGTGGACTATCTTTTCAAGAAGAAATGAAGTGTTTGGGTCTCCACAAAATGAAATTTTAGGGGTTTGCTTGAAATTGTTGCTCAGTCTGATCCATTTTTAGCAGGTCATATCTCAAAATATGGTAACACAGGAAAGGACAACCCATTGTATATGTCTAAAACAACTTGTGAAGAATTAATAAACTTAATAAGTGATAAAGTTCCATCAACTATTTTTAGTGAAATAAGTATAGTTCAATATTTCAGTTTGCCTGTAGATTACACTCCTGATCTTTGTCACACAGATAACCAAGTACACCTACTCCTCACTTATTGACTCTCTAGTTACTCAACATTTTGCATTTATGATAATAGTAAAAATATCTACTATCCAACTATTTTGTGCATTAACAACGTATGTCTGGCAATAACAAATACCGAGGTGCGAGGCAAGAGTAACACTGGCTGTGATGGTTAAGGTTATATGTCAACTTGGCTGACCATGATACTTTGTGGTTTGGCAGTTGTGTAATGGTGTAGTCATCCTCCATCTTATGATTTGATGTGGTCATCCTCCATTTTTGCATAATGCCAGTTTTTGCATAATGACCTGATCTTTTTAATCTAATCATGTCAATAAATGAGGATTGGGTATATGTTTCAAGATACATATCTCCAATAGATGGAAAACCTCCCATCGTGTGATTCATCACATTTACTAGCTTAAAAAGTCATACCCGTGAAGAAATTGGAAATGAAGTACTTCACTATTTATGTGAAGTTTGCAAAATTGATTTTTCTAAGTGCAGAGATGAATCCTATGACAATGCTGCCAATGTGTCAGGGCATTATAAAGGCATGCAACAGAAAATTTTAGCATAACAAAAATTTCATTTTCATACTATGTGCTGCGCATTCATTTAATCTTGCAGAATGTAGCACAATACATTGTTGTCCGGAAGCAGTTGGTTTTTTTTTCTACTGTGCAGTTACTCTACACATTTTTTACAGCCTCTACTTACCATGGGCTGTTCTTAAAACATATTTAGGCAATGATCAAGTATTAAATGTCTTTCTAATACATTTTGGGAAGTGCACGCTGTATCAACAAGTGCAATCCTGGAATCATACACTCAGATTCTAGATGCCTTAAAAAATATTGCTGAAGGTCAGACACAAAAAGGAGATACCAAAAGAGAAGCTAAAAACATCGCCAACAAAATGCAAACACTAGAGTATATGGTTATGTTGGTTATGTGGAACAATATATTACAGCATTTTCATCAGACAAATCAAGCGCTCCAAGTTTCAGAAGTAATTTAAAGACACATACAGCTCTCTCTCATTCATTAACAGGGTATTTACATAATTTAAGAGAAAATTTTGAAAACACAAAACAAATACTGCCAAATACTGATTATCAAGCAATTCACCATCACAAAAGTAATAGAAAGAAACAAGTAAATGACAGAAGTGCTCCAGAAGTATTGAGTGCCAGAGATAAATTTCACATAACCACATACTACGCCATCATTGACACCCTTGAATCACCCATGAAAAGAAGGTAAAAATGTATGAAGTTCTTTCAAATAGATTTTCCTTCTTAAACAATGTGAATATACCTGATGAAGAATTCATGAAGGCATCCAAGAAATGAGTGCGGGCTTATCCCAATGACTTAAATACAAACCTTTAAGGAGAAATGTGACAATCCCATTCTTACATGAGAACTAAGTTTACAGATTCAGGAAAGATAAATTTTACTCACATAGGCATGTGTAATTCCATAATAGAAGATAAAATATCATGCACATTTCTCAATTCTGAAATTGCTTTACATATATTCCTAACTTTAATGATCATAAACTGCACAACAGAATGCTCGTTTTCATCCCTAAAGAGACTCAAAAACCCTCAGAATACAACAATATGATTCAACGAAGGGTCAATTCATTATCCTTAATATGTATGGAAGTAGATATTGTTCAGCAGCTTAACTGTGACAAAATCATTGAAGAATTTGTAAGAGCAAAGAATAGAAAGAAATGTTTGTAATTATAACATGTTAGAGATGAAAGACCTATCTAAAAATAAAATACAGTATTTTGTTGTAATACTTTATTCTGATCAGTACATTTTCTTTTAAGACATCTTTTCATTTGTTCTTTTATAATTATAGCATTTATTACAAAACAAGCATCAAAGTTGAAATATAAGCCATTTCAAGCAAAATTAGTGAAAGTCAATTTTTCATTGTGGGAGATCAACAGAATTTTACATTGATTGTTGAATCAACTAAGTTCAATGACTCATTTTATTTGTTGTAGAATATTCTTTTTGTAGAAAATGTGGCATATAGTAAAAATCTTAGTAACCAGCATCCACTAAAAGTTTTATAATCCAGTTCATCTCAAGTGGCATACGTTACTTTTGTGTTCAGTCATTAACATTATAGTCACATTTAAAAATAAATATTATGGATAGCTAAGACACATACATATGCACACACACACTTATATATACACATGTATATATATAACTCACATATCCTGTTTGAATGTGTGAATAAGCAGAGGAGTGGGCACCACAGATTATCCATGTTTAGGGCCCTCACATGCCTTAATCTGGCCATGGGTGTGGTCATGAAGGAAAATTGTGGAATTTTTGGCAAGTCTATATTTGAGAGGAATATCTTTCAGTTATAGACACAATCATTCTCCAAAGTCCATAGTTAAAAAATGTCTGCTTTGACTCTGGCTCAAAACAAAGCAAAGGAAAGCAAAACAAACAAACAAAAAACTCTTGTGGGTCAATTAGGACCCTATACATATCTGTTTAAAATTCTTCCAGGGTTTTCTATATCTATAGAAGAGAAAGCATGTTCAGACCCCTAATCTCCCAGAAGTCCTTTACCATGATAGAAAATACCTCCTAAAATGTAAAAGGAAAAAATCATGTAGATTTTTAAACAAGAAAAGGAGCCAAACCTGGACAAGAAGGTTTGAGAAAATGCTGAAAATAGATAATAGGATTGGACTGATAGAAAAAAGGATAGAGGTAAAGAGAATATATAAAGTGTAAGTAAGTGCACACTGCAGCATTTGACAACGGCATTGACCTCAGGAAATAATATCTGAATGGGGGTATAAGGACCTGAGAAAAAGGTGAACTGAGCTGCTATGTAACTCCAGACCACCCATCACACTCTAAGGGCAAATAAAGGAAAAGCCTTGGGCAGGTCAATTAATGTACCTATTGCCTTCATTTCCAGGTAGTAATAACAGTATTTATTTTGTGGGCTATGATTATTATAAACAAGTTAATATGAATAAACTACTTATTATTGCTGTTATTGTTATCTTTGAACCAAAGCTTATCTTGCTGTGTGTTTCTTAATTTCCAGGCAGGTAATATTTTGATCGATTTACTCTATTTCATTGGATAATTGTAAAAAAATTTGTCTCTAAAATCTGATGTTAATTATTTAAGCTTGACTTTGTAATATAAGAAAATGACCAAAATTTTAAAAAGCACTATGGACATATTAGAAATGTATATTATCTACTTGAATGATCAATGATTCCTACATATTTATTAAATACATTTTGTTAATCAATATTTTTGGTCTATTTTATGGATGTTACTGCTATCTTGTTGTGCTTAATTTTCACTTCCATGATAACGAATTTCCATGTGCTTATCCTCCAATGATCATTCTCTTTGGGATATTCCTGTCCAAATCTTTTGATCACTTTCAATTGATTTGCCTATCTTACTGGTTCATAGCCACTTTATATATATTTTGCATAGAATTATTTAGATTTTTTAATCTTGTCATTTGATGGGCAAAATCCATTAGAAAGTAGAAACTATTAGAACTAATAAGTGATATATCAAGGATAATTGTTTTGTCTTTAGTTACCTAAACTACATTCAAAGTTAAAAAATAAAGGCATTTCTAAACATTAAAAAAAAAAAATTTAGTTTTTATATAACCTAATTTAAAAACCACTAAAGGATATACTCCAACAAAAACAAAAGAGAATTTATAAAAGAGTGGAAGAAAGTAACAATGATCAACACAGAAATTCATAAGAAATATTGATAACCTTGTATTTGGAGAAAGGAAGATTGTTATCTTAAATAAACAAAAATTATGTGTTGTTAGTAAAAAATACTTTAAAATACTTATGGAAACAACTTAAGTGTCACATTAGAAGAGAAAGACATGTGTATGTATACATATGTGTACATATGTATATGTATGTGTGTGTGTGTGTATATATATATATATATATATATATATATTCCTAACAGAAGAATTATTTTTTAAAGGAATAGGAAAAATATTTTTCAATTCAATAGAAAGTAAGAATGGAAAAAAATGGAAAAAAAATTGAATAATAAAAAAATTCCAAAATTAAATGTAGAATAAAGAACAATTATATTGTTTATAAAAATAAATATACATATATTAAGCTCATGTTACAGGAAAGCATATTACATAGGCTAAAAAAAGTCCTAAAAAAATTCCTATATATTTTTTATAAAAGACACACCTAAAGCAAAATGACATGGAATATTATACAATATAAAAATGAAAACGTGCACACCAGAAATCTGTTGAGGCAATGTTAGTATAAAACAAAATAGAATTTTAGTGAAAAATAATTTATAGGAATAAAGACTAAAATCATATTATCACAAAATGGATAATCCTTTAAAAGATAAAAAAACCCAAAAAACCCACACCCGTTGCCATCGAGTCGATTCCAACTCATAGCAACCCTATACGACAGAGCAGAACTCCCCCATAGAGTTTCTAAGGAGTGGCTGGGGGATTTGAACTGCCAACCTTCTGGTCAGCAGTTGTAGCTCTCAAAACACTAGGCCACAAGGGCTTTAAAAGATATAACAATGATCTATATGCATTGTGATGGTTCAGATTTTGTGTCAACTTGACTGAGCCATGATTCTCAGTGTTTACATGTGACCACTCCCATGATGGAATCTGCTGTGAGTAGCCAATCAGTTGAAAGGGAGTTTCCTAGGGGGTGTGGCCTGCATCCAAATATAAGCATATGTTCTGGGTTTTTGCTCGCCCTGGATCCTGCAGCTGCCTCCTATTCCTATGATCTCTGGTTCTCGGGACTTGAGCTATCAGCTTATCTGCCGATCTTGGAATTCATCCATCTTCACCGCTTGTGAGCAGAGCCCTGCTCTCCAACCTGCTGACAATGGGTTCACCAGACCCTGTGGCTATGTGAATCGACAGAAGCCTCTATCCTAATCCACAGACTTGGGATGTTCCAGCCTCTAGAATCATGTGAGCTGTTTCTTTGCTATAAATCTCTCTCTATATATATTTATACACTTTACTGGTTTTGCTTGTCTAGAGAACAAAGCCTAAGACAGTATGGTAAATGGTGAGTGTTATCGATTGAATTGTGTCCCCTCCAAATTATGTGGTGTAAATACCCTATACCTGTGGATATAATTCCATTTGGGAATAGGGATTTATTTCTTTGTTATGTTAATTAGGCCATACCAGTATAGAGGTGTCTGAAACCAACCACTTTTGAGATAAAAAAGTGAAGTTCAGACACAGAAGCAAGCAACCACAAAGGGGGAAGACAGATGCCACACCACATGAAGATAGTCAAGGAACTCAGGAACAGAAACTAAAAACAGACAAGGACCTTCCTCCAGAGTCAACAGAGAGAGAAAGCCCTTCCCTAGAGCCAGTGCCCTGAATTCAGACTTCTAGCCTCCTGAACTGTGAGAAAAAGGATCCCTGGTGGTACAACGGTTAAACACTCAGCAGCTAACAGAAAGGTTGGTGGTTCAAACCCACCAGCACCTGGCGCCCTGCTTCCTTAAGGATTACAGCTTAGGAAATGCTATGGGGCAGTTCGACTCTATCATAAAGTGTAGCTATGAGTCAAAATTAACTCAACCAAACACACAACAAACTATGAGAAAATAAATTTCTGTTCATAAAAGCCACCCACTTGTGACATTTCTGTTATAGCAGCACTAAGAAACTAAGACAGTGAGATACATAGTTTTTATGAATTGTAAGGTTCATTATTAAAATATCAATTCTATTCAAATATATCAATACATTCAATGCAATTCCAATAAAAATTCCAGCAGGCATCTTTTCTTTTTAATTGTAGCAAGTTATGAGGTGATTCTAAAATTCATATGGTAATTCAAAGCAATTTTCAAAATAAAAGTTTAAGTTCAAGAACTTAAACTATATGACTTTAAGATTTACTATAAAACTACAGTAAACAAAAGTATGATATTTACATAAGGTCAGATATATAGATCAATGCCACAGAGTACAGAGTTCAAATGTAGATCTATGTACATTTCATCAATTGACTCCTGTCAAAGGCGGTAAGGTAACTCAATTGAGAAAGAATGTTGTAAGGTGCTGTTGAATCAGTTCCAACTCATAGCAACCCTATATACAACAGAATGACACACCGTCCAGTCCAGAGCTATCCTCACAATCACTGCTATATTTGAGCTCACTGTTGCAGCCACCTTGTCAATCCTTCTCATATAGGGTTTTCCTCTTTTTCACTGATCCCCTACATTACCAAGCATGACGTCTTTCTCCAGGGACTGATTCCTCCTGATAACATGTCCAAAGTATGTGAGACTAAGTCTCTCCGTCTTCACTTCCAAGGAGCACCCTGGCTGTACTTCTTCCTAGACAAACTTGTTCTTTCTTCTGGCAGTCCACAGTATATTCAATATTCGTCACCAACATCATAATTCAAAGGCATCGATTCTTCTGTTTTCCTTATTCACTGTCCAGCTTTCACATGCATATGAGGCAATTGAGAACAACAGGGCTTGGGTCAGGGACTCCTTAGTCCTCAAAGTGGCATCCTGCTTTTTAACACTTTAAAGAGGTCTTTTACAGCAGATTTGCTCAATGCAACACTTTGTTTTATTTCTTGACTGCTGCTTCCATAGGCATTGATTGTGGATCCAAGTAAAATGAAATCCCTGACAACTTCAATCTTTTCTCCATTCTCATGCTGCTGTTTATTGGTCCAGTTGTGAGGATTTCTGTTTTCTTTACGTTGAAGTGTAATCCATACTGAAGGCTCTATGTAGTCTTTGATCTTTATCAGTAAGTGACGCAAGTCCTCCTCACTTTCAGCAAGCAAGGTTGTGTCATCTGAATAATGCAGGTTGTTAATGAATCTTCCTCCAATCCTTTTGCTATGTTTCTCTTCATACAGTTCAGTTTCTTGGATTATTTGCTCAGTATATAGATTGAATAAGTGTGCTAAAAGGATACAACCCTGACACCTATCTTCCCGGATTTTAGACCATGTGGTATCCCCTTGTTCTGTTCGAATGACTGCCTCTTAGTCTATGTACAAGTCCCCCCATGAGCACAATTAAATGTTCTAGAATTACCATTCTTTTCAATGCTATTCATAATTTGTTATGATCCACTATGCCTTTGCATAGTCAATAAAACACAGGTAAACATCTTTCTGGTATTCTCTGCTTTTAGCCAATATCTATCTGACATCAACAATAATATCCCTAGTTCCAAGTCCTCTTCGGCAGTGTACTGCTGCAACTGTTTTTGAATTATCTTCAGCAAAATTTTACTTGTGTATGATATGAATGATATTGTTCGATAATTTCCTCATTCTATTGGATCACCTTTCTTTGGAATGAGCACAAATATGGATTTCTTCCAGTTGGTTGGCCAGGTAGCTGTCTTCCAAATTTCTTGACATAGATGGGTAAGTACCTCCAGCATTGCATCTGTTTGTTGAAACATCTCAGTTGGTATTTGGCCAATTCCTGGAGCCTGGAGCCTTGTTTTTTGACAATGTCTTCAGCACAGCTTGGACTTCTTCCACCAATACCATGAGTTCTTGATAATATACTCCTGAAATGGTTGAATTTCAGCCAATTTTTTTTTGGTACTGTGACTCTGCATATCCCTTCCATTTTCTTTTGATGCTTCCTGAGTTGTTCAATATTTTGCCCAGAGAATCCTTTAAAATTCCAATTCGAGTTTTGAATTTTTTCTTCAGTTCTTTCAGCTTGAGAAATGCCAAGTATGTTCTTCCCTTTCAATTTTCTAACTCCAGGTCTTTGCACATTTCATTACAATAATTTACTGTGTCTTCTCAAGCCACACTTTGAAATCTTCTGTTCAGCTCTTTTACTGCATCATTTCTTCCATTCACTCTAGCTACTCTACATTCATGAGCAAGTTTCAGAGTCTCTTCTTATATCTATTTTGGTCTTTACTTTCTTTCCTGTATTTTTAAATGACTTTTTGCTTTCTTCATGTATGATGTCCTTGATGTCATCTCACAACTTATCTGGTCTTCAGTCATTAGTGTTCAGTGAATCTGTCTTAGGCTGGGTTCTCTAGAGAAGCAAAACCAGTAAAGCGTATAAATATATATAGATAGAGATTTATATCAAGGAAACAGCTCATGCGATTGCAGAGGCTAGAACATCCCAAGTTCATGATCAGGGTAGAGGCCTCTCCCAATTCATGGAGCCGCAGAAGCTGGAAAGCCCAAGATTGGCAGGTTGGAGACCAGGGCTCCCACTCACAGGCTGTGAAGATTGACAAATTCCAAGATCAGCAGGCAAGACCACAAAGTTTCTCCTGATTCACATAGCTGCAGGGGCTGGCAAACCCAAGACTCGCAGGTTAGAGAGCAGGACTCTGCTCACAGGTTGTGAAGATCGATGAATCCCAAGTTTGGCAGATAAGCTGACAGCTCAAGTCCCAAGAACCAGAGTTGAGGCAACAGGAGGCAGCTGCAGGATCCAGAGTGACCAAACAGCCAGAACATCTGCTTATATGCAGATGCAGGCCACACTCCCAAGGAAACTCCCTTTCATCTGATTGGCTACTCACAATATATTCAATCATGGGAGTGATCACACATAAACACTGAGAATCATAGCCCAGCCAAGTTGACACACAATCTTAACCATCACAGCCTCTAATCTATTCTTGAGATGGTCTCTAAATTCAGGTGGGATATACTCAAGGTTGTACTTTGGCTCTTGTGGACTTGTTCTTTTTCTTCAACTTCAACTTGAACTTACATATGAGTAACTGGTGGTCTGTTCTGCAGTTGGCCGCTGGCCTTGTTCTGACTGATGATATTGAGCTTTTCCATTGTCTCTTTCCACAAATATAGCCAATTTGATTCCTGTGTTTTCCATCTGGTGAGGTGCAAGCGTATAGTCACTGTTAATGTTGTTGAAAAAAGGTATTTGCAATGAATAAGTCATCAGTCTTAAAAATTCTATTATGTGCTCTCCAGAGTCATTTCTATCACCAAAGCCATATTTTCCAACTACCTATCCTTCTTTGTTTTCAACTTTCACATTCCAATCACCAGTAATTACCAATGCATCTTGACTGCATGTTTGATCAATTTCAGACTACAGAAGTTGTTAAAAATCTTCAATTTCCTCATCTTTGGCATTTGTGGTTGCTGTGTAAATTTGAATAATAGTCGCATTAACTGGTCTTCCTGGAGTCATTGGATATGTATAAGGTGAAAAATGAACTTTATCCCATATCTCAGACCATATTAAAAAATTTTTTTTTAAAACTATAAAACTATAGACCTAAACACAAAACCTAAAACTATTTGATGTGTAAAAGAAAACAAATAGGGAAATCTGACCTCGAATAAGTCTGAAATTTCTTAGAACAGAAAAAAACATGTAATATAAAGAGAAAATTTTATTAATATTTTATCAATTGATAAAATAAAGTGAAAAACTTCTGCCATTCAAAATTCACCATTAACAATATGAAAAAGCGAGACCCAAATTGGCAGGAAGTTTATGTAGTATATAGATAGACGATATGTTGTTGTTGTTAGGTGCCATCGAGTCAGTTCCAACTCAGAGTGACCCTATGTACAACAGACTGAAATATTGCCTGGTCCTGCACCACCTCACAATCACTGTTATGGTTGGGCCCACTGTTTCAGCCACTGTGTCAATCCATCTTGTTGAGGGTCTTCTTCTTTTTTGCTGACCATCTACTTTACCAAGCATGATGTACTTCTCCAAAGACTCCCCCCTGATAACATGTCCGAAGTATGTGAGACGTAGTCTTGCTTCTAAGGAGCTTTCTGGTTGTACTTTTTCCAAGACAGATTTGCTCATTCTTTTGGCAGTCCATGGTAATTCAATATTCTTCACCAGCACCACAATTCAAAGGTGTCAATTCTTCTTTGGTCTTCCTTATTCATCGTCGAGTTTTCAAATGCATGTGAGGCAATTGAACATACCATGGCTTGTGTCAGACACATCTTAATCTTCAAGGTGACATCTTTGCTTTTTAACACTCTAAAGAGGTCTTTTATAGATGATACAGATATTGATAAAAATGTAGATATCTCCAGACAATATATTCACAGAATATATAAAGAACTCTAACAACTCAAAAATAAGACATACAACCCCAATTTTAAACATGGGTAAAATATTTGAACAGATCTTCAGTAAAATGATCTACAAACACAACTACAAATTTAAGAACAACAGAAGATAAATAAGATAACTGAGACCTCCTAAAAATTAAATCATTATGCTCATCAAAAGACTTTACCAAAAGGGTAAAAAGATAACCTACAGACTGGGAAAAAATCTTTGGCAATGACATATCTGATAAAGGTCTAATCTCTAAAATATACAGAAAACTTCAACAACTCAACAACAAAAAATCCAATCAAAAAATTGGCAAAGGACATGAATAGAAACTTCATCAAGGAGAACATTCAGGCAGCCAACAAACACATGAATAGATACTCACTATCATTAGCCATGAGTAAGATGCAAATCAAAACTACGATGATATACCATCTCACCCCTGCAAAAATGGCACTGATCAAAAAACAGAAAACAGCAAATGCTGGCAAGGTTGTGGGGAGACTGGAACTCATACACTGCTGGTGGGATTGTAAAATGGTACAGCCACTATGAAAAACAGTATGGTGCTTCCTCAAAAAGCCAGAAATAGAAATATCTTATGATCCAGCAATCCTACTCCTAGGGATCTATCCTAGTGATATGAGAGCAATGACGTGAATAGACATACGCACACCTATGTTCATTGCAGGATTATTCACAATTATAAAACTATGGAAACATCTAAGTGCCCATCAACAAATGAATGAATAAACAAATTGTGGTACTACATACAACGGAATACTACGCAGCTATTAAGAATAATGATGAGTCCACTAAACATCTTATAACATGAATGAATCTGGAGGATATTATGCTGAATGAAACAAGTCAATCACAAAAGGATAAATATTTCATGGTCTCACTTTTATAAAAAGTCAAGAATGAATATACACACAGAAAGCAACGTTCTTTGATGGTTACCAGGGATGGGAGGAGAAGAAAGGAGGAATCACTTTCTAGATAGTAGACACTTGTTATTTTTGGTGATGAGAAAGGCAATACTCAATATGGGTGAAATCTACACAACTTGATCCAAGGTAAATGAAGATGCAAAGAAATATGCAAGAATAAGGGACAATTTCAGTAAATGCTATAACATACACTTTTGCAACAGCAGTAATATCAACAAAAAACATATGTGTGGTTACATAGGTAGATATGTATGTATATATATGTGTATAGGAAGGCATATGGGAGTGCATGCACATGCAAGTATAGGTGTATCTGTAGACATATGTATATACTTGTGTGTGCTGCATACGTATTCATATATATAATAAAGCACATGGAGGAACAGTTACAGAGACTTCCTAGACATATCCAAACACTTCGTGGGATTGGTTTACTAGGTTAAAAGGCACAGGAGTATAGCCTTGTGGGACAATTCAGTCAATTAGCATACCATAGTTCATAAAGATAATGTTCTACATCCTAGTTTGGTGATGTCTTAGTTATCTAGTGCTGCCGTAACAGAAATACCACAAGTGGATGGTTTTAACAAAGATAAGTTTATTTCCTCACGTCATAGTAGGCTTAAAGTCCAAATTCAGGGTGTCAGCTCCAGGGGAAGGCTTCTTCTCTCTGTCGGCCTTTTTCTCTTCAGTGTTCCCCCGGACTAGGAGCTTCTCGGCGCAGGGACCCCAGTCCAAAGGACGCGCTCTGCTCCTGGCACTGCTTTCTTGATGGTATGAGGTCCCGCTGTCTCACTGCTCACTTCTGTCTTTTATGTCTCAAGAGATTGCCTCAGGACACAATCCAGTCTTGTAGATCAGGTCCTGCCTTACTAACACAACTGCCAGCCATCCTCCCTCATTAACATAATAGAGGCAGGTTTACAATATACAGGAAAATCACACAGTACCAGGAATCATGGCCTAGCCAAATTGATACACACATTTTTGGGGGGACATAATTCAAACTATGACAGGTAAGTAGCATCTTGGGTCTTAAAAGCTTGAGAGTGGCCATCTAAGATACAACTATTGGTCTCTGCTTGTCTGGACCCAAAATAATAAAGGAAATAAAAGACTCAAAGAAGAAACTAGTCCACAGGACTAATAGGCCCCTCAAACCACAGCATCATCTAGCATGAGACCAGAAGAACTAGATGGTGCCCGGCTACCACTACTGACCATTTTGACCAGGGACACAACAGAAGATTCAGAATAGATGGGAGAAAAATGCAGAACAAAACTCAAATTCCTAAAAAAGGCCAGACATACTGAACTGATAGAGACTAGAGGAATCTCCAAGATTATCACCCTAAGATACCATTTGAACTTGGAACTGAGGTCACTCCCGGAGGGGTCATCTTTCATTCAAATAATAGATTGGCTTATAAAATAACCAATATCACCTGTGAGTACTGTGTTCTCTTAAATAATTAACTATGTGAAACCAAACAATCAACATTTACCATAAAGCAAAGATGAGAAGATAGGAGAGGCAGGGAAGTTTGATTAATGGAAACAGAACAAACAGAATGGAAATAATGAGAATGCTGGCACACTGTGAAAAATGTAACCAGTGTTACAGGACACTTTGTATAAAAGTTAAATGAGAACCTAACGGCGGTGTAAACTTTCATCTAAAACACATTAAAATATTATTTTAAAAAAATGATCTACAAATTACCAATAAGTACATGAAAAGATGTTCAACATCATTAGTCAAGAATGAAATGCGAATTTAAGCCACAAAGAGATACCAGTATATTTCCACATCACTCTGTTCTCAGCCATTAGAATTTTACAGACTGGTGAGAGCAAATATTGTCATGATGAGAAGTAGCCATAACTATCATATATTGCTGGTTGGAATGTAAAATGGCACATCTACTATGTAAAACATGTTGGCAGTTTCTCCTAAAGTTAAATCTGCACTTACCATATGACCCAAAAAATGTAATTCTTTACCCAAGGGAAATGGAACATCTATCCTCACAAAGACTTACACACAGATGCTCATAGGAGTTCCATTTGTTACAGCCAAAAATTGGAAATTATGTGACTATCCATCAATAGTATATTCATACATTGGAACACTATGAACAAAAAGAAAGAGCAAAATACCATTACATGCAACAGTATGAATGAATCTCAAAGACATTATGCTGAGCAAAAGAAAACAGACAGAAAAGAATATAAATTGTATACTCCCATTTATCTGAAACTCTAGTAAAACTATATCTAATCCAAATGACAGGAAGTAGGTCCTGGGTTATCTGAGCCCGGTGGTGTGGTGGTTATTGCCTGCAGAAGTATGAGGAAACTTTTTGGTGTGATGGAATTGTTCAATATCATGTTTGTGGTGGTGGCTGAATAGCTGTAGTATGCATTTGTTAAAACTAAAACAAGCACTATCTCCTTGAACTACTTCTTGAGGGGACTTTTACCTACATGAGCCATCAGTAATAATTATTGCACATTTTTTTCTGTGCAGTAGAGGTTCTTAACTTCTGGTCTCTGAATGGGCTGCAAAGAATCCATGAACCTGTGAACTTATATGCTAAATTTGTGTGTATGTACATACAGATATTTGGTTTCTCCAAAATACCTGAACACCAAAAATGTTTAAAACCCACCTACAGTGAAATCAGAATCTTATTCTCCATAATTTTATATTGTGGATTCTTTATATTTTATTTTTATCAACATATGTTAGGAAAACTCTCCTCTTGTCAGTAGCCTGACAGACTAGTAAGACCTAGTCTATCTTTACCTATCTTCTTACTTAATCTAACAAATGTCTATTATTAACACACTTGGTGCATTTCTAGAAATAAATGAGAATGCTGGGCAGAATATGGAAAATTAATGTTTTTTTTTTTTTTTTTGTCTCAGAATACTTATGTAATACTCTGGAATGTATTTTTCCTCTCAGGATCTCTTTTTCCTTATCTGTAAAATATTGAGGATGCAATCATCTCCAAGTCATCTTCAAATTTCTATGAATCTATCATTTTCTCTCCATTTTAATAACTTCTCATGAAGTAAAACATCAACAGAATCAAATATACATGTTGGTTCCTACAGCCTCTATCATCCTATTCAGGAACTGTTACTCTTTCTTTCTTCTTTTCCATCTTGATTTCAATATTGGCAAAACACCAGATTTTTTCATACACTGTTAACTAATCATGGGTAAACTGTGCAGTGGGTGCTACCAACACAAGTGGCTACAAATTGATTGTAAACTTTCCAGGTGGAACTTACAGTAAAATTTATATATGAAATGATGAAAAAAAAAGTTTTTGGGTTCTGATGGATTACTCTCTATACTGATTGATAACCAAAAACAAAACTTTTAGAGCACATGCTTATATTCCCAGAAAAATAAGGTATAAGTCAACATTTCAACTTTTTCATAAAATACACTTGCATTTATTGGCCTCATCTCTAAAAATGTGAGCGGTCCCAATTATGAATGATTATTAATGATGAGAATCATTTTGATTTTGTGTGGGGAAAATAGGCACATACTTTCATTATCTGGAGTTTTTTTTTTATTATTCTTTCTTTTTTTTAGAAAATATGACATGCATTTTTAATTCTAAGCTCTATAAAACACTAGTTTGGAAAAAAAAAATAGTTTAAGAAACCAAAATTGATAAACTGGCAAAGCATTCTTCTCTGGAGAGTCATGTGTTCATAAATTCTGTAACATTTAATGGAGAAATTAGAGCATCTTCCCCTCAAAAAAGAAGACTGAGTAACTTTTAAAATTAAACTGTAAGACTGAGTGAAGGAACTAAGAGATTAGTAATTTTTGTTTTTTGTTTTTTTTTTTTTTGTTCTGTTTCTCTTTCTGTTTGTTGGAGGTTTTCAATCCAAGACATAAATGTTTCACATCTATACTTTGAGACATACAGTCCTGGAACATACAAAATTGAAGGCCACATCTCTGGAATAATAATACCCCAAGAAAAGTTACTACACCCAAAGTTTCAATAGTTGTTCGATAACAGAAGACGGGTGTGGTCTAGGGTAAGGAACAAGGGAGTTTAGCCCTCAGCACAGTCTATTTGAATTACTACTCAATATTCTGCTTTAATCTGATTCAATTCCATACTTGCAGGGAAAATTTGTATTAGTATCTCAGGAATGCTATTATTGGGAACACGTTACATTAGATGAATTGCAGTTACTAGACTGAACATATTTCTTGCACATTAACGCATTAGCAGAGTAGTTTATAATCTCTAGTCTCTAGCGAACTTGACCTACATGAGTCAGTCTCTCCCAGATCATTCACCTTTGAGACACTGATAAGACTAAATGGGCTTGTTATAAGCCACTATACAGTGTTTTGAAACCTGGTAGCACTATGGTTAAGCATTTGGCAGCTAACCAAAAGATCCACAGTTAGAATTCACCAGTTGCTCCTTGGAAACCCTATGGGGCAGTTCTCCTCTGTCCTATAGGGTCACTATGAGTTGGAATCAACTCCATGGAAACATGTTTGGTTTTTGGTATACAGTGTTTTGGCTACATTCCTTGTTTCCCATTTTTTGCCTCACTGCCTTTACTGAATCGTCTTTAGAAAATTAAAAGTATACGGAGGCAGGGCCAAGATGGTGGAGTAGTCAGATGGCTTCCTATATCCCTTTTACAACAAAGACCTAGAAAAACAAGTGATTTGATTGTATATGAATATCTAGGAGCCCTGAACAAGGCAAAGTTGAGGAATCAGACTTAGTGGCGGAGGGAGACATTTCTGAAGAAGCAAGAAGTGCCAAACTGGACTCGGCTCCAGCTCTTCAGCCCTGACTGGCTCCAAGGTATGCAGTGAAGCAGGCAAACAGCTGCGTGTGTGTGCTAGGGAGGCAGTTTCCACATCGAGAGAGATCCAGCAGCAGAGGTTCTGCTTGGACACTCCAAATCAGTGAAAAGCAGCTCCCAAGTGGCTAAAGATAAGTACATGCGTGAGCCTTTTGCAGATATATATATATATTTTTTTAAAAAAAAAAAAAAAAAAAAAAGCTCATTTGGGAAAAAACCTCTCTCTCTTTTACCTCCTCCCTCCCTGCTCTGCACCGGTCGGGCCTTCCAAAGTCTGATTCCCCTGGGACAGAAGAAGATCCCAAAAGGTGCCCAACCCATTCTCCTGGCCTTGGAGAGGGAACAAATACGCTACTGGCTCCCCTAAGCCAGGAACTCAGGGTCAGAACAGCTCCTTTGCTAGGCACAGGCATAAGGGGTCTGCAGACTTTGAGTGCCTTACACCCCTGTATAGACTTGTGGGGACCCATCTCAACAGCATTAACCCTCACTACTACAGTACAACAGGGTAAACATCTGAAGTCTAACTTCAACTGTTTCAGCTGTGAGGTGGCAGATTTGTGACCCTTGACACAGATCTGCCCTTTAAGCAGGCACCTTTACCAATCCGCAGCAGGGGCTTGAGGACTGGTGGCTTCACCTATGTCACCTAGTCACCTACTATAGGAGTTCAAGATTAAGTGCTGTCCTCGAGTCTTTACAACCAACACAGTGGGGTGCGCATAATCCGGCTGCAAAACTCACCTACATACTCACCCTAGGGAATAGGGACACCCTTTCCTTTTAGACTCTCAGGGTAAGCTGTCAGCCCTCTGCCTGGCTCAGTGCATGACCCCCTACTGCAGCCAGATACCTGTGCATACACCAATCACCCATGCCTCTCTAAGACTGGGTGAGAGCCTGCACCACACACTTGGTGAACAACTGCCTGGACACCTAAGCTGAACCCATATAGGAAAATTTAACGGACTCCTGTGGACACATACTTAGTTACAGAACTAACTACCTGGTGACAGGATGTTAAAGCTTCAAAAGTGCCAATAATCAAACTAGCACACCCAAGCAGCCAATTGGGGCATATCAAAACAAAACAAAACAAGAAGCTAGGACTCACTAAACAAATACAAAATAAAATTATAATAACTTATTGATGGCTCAGAGACAACAGTCAATATACAATCACATAAAGAGGCAGTCCATGATGGCTTCAGCAAGCTCCCAAAATAAAGAATAAATAAATTCTCTGGAGGAAGAGAATTTCTTGGAATTACCAGAGGCAGAAAACAAAAGATTAATATATAGAACTAGAAAGGAAATTCATCAAATGCAGAAGATGCCAAAGAACATACAGACAAAGTAGTAGCGGAACTTAAAAAAGTTATTCAAGAACATAATGACAAATTTAATAGGCTGCAAGAATCTATAGAGAGACAGCAATCAGAAATCCAGAAGATTAACAATAAAATTTCAAAATTAGACAACTCAATAGAAAGCCATAGGAGCAGAATTGAGGCAGTAGAAGTTAGAATTAGTGACACTAAAGATAAAGCACTTGACACCAAATTATTTGAGGAAAACTCAGATAAAAGAATTAAAAAGAATGAAGAAACTCTAAGAGTTATGTGGGACACTATCAAGAGAAATAACCTACAAGAGATTAGAGAACCAGATGGATAACAGAAAATACAGAGAAAATTGTTGAAGATTTGTTGATAGAAAACTTCCCTGATATCATGAAAGATGAGAAGATATCTATCCAAGATGCTCATCGAATCCCACATAAGGTAGATCCCAAAAGAAAGTCACCAAGACATATTATAATCAAACTTACCACAGCCAAAGAAAAAGAGAGAATTTTAAGAGCAGCTAGGGATAAAAGAAAAGTCATCTACAAAGGAGAGTCAATTAGAATAAGCTCAGACTACTCAGCAGAAACCATGCAGGCAAGAAGGCAATGGGATGACATATATAAAGCCTTGAAGGAAAACAACTGTTAGCCAAGAATTGTACATCTAGCAAAACTGTCTCTCAAATATGATGGCAAAATTAGGGCATTTCCAGATAATCAGAAGTTCAGAGAATTTGCAAAAACCAAACCAAAATTATAAGAAATACTAAAGGGAGTCTTCCAGTTAGAAAATCAATAATACCAGATAACAACCCAAGATGAGAACACAGGACAGAGCAACCAGATATTGACTCAGATAGGCAATTTGAAAATACAGCAAAGCTAAAACATTGAAAATAGGGAAACAGAGATATCAATACGTAAAAAAGGACAACATTAAAACAAAAAAGAGGGACTTAAAAATCCAGACATTGATTTTTTCATACGGAGGGGAAGTCAAGGTGACATGAAGAAATAAAAGACTGGTATAAAACTTAGAAAAATAAGGGTAAATATTAAGGTAACCACAAAGTAATCTTAACAATCCTACAAATAAAAAGAAAAAAGTAGAAAAATACAAAGACCTAGCAAACACAAAACCTACAACAAAGATGAAAAAAAATACATAAAGAAAAATGACTCAGCACAGAAAATTAAGAGGAATAAAGAAACTGAACAACACACAAAAAGCAACATCAGGATGACAGCACTGAACTCATACCTATCAGTAATAATGTTGAATGTAAACAGATTTAATGCATGAATACAGAGTGGAAAATTGGATAAAAAAGCGTGATCCATCTATATGCTGCCTACAAGAGATGCACCTTAGACTTAAAGACAAAAACAGGCTAAAACTCAAAGGATGGAAAAAAATATATCAAGCCAACAACACTCAAAAAAGAGCAGTAGTGGCAATATTAATTCCTGACAAAATAAACTTTAAAGTAAAATCCACCACAAAGGATAAGGAATGGCACTATAATGATTAAAGGGTCAATACACCAGAAGGACATAACCATAATAAATATTTACGCACCCAACGACAGGGCTCCAAAATACATAAAACAAACTCTAACAGCACTCAAAAGAGAGACAGTTCCACAACAGTAGTAGGAGACTTCAACACACCACCTTTGGTGAAGGACAGAATGTTCAGAAAGAAGCTCAAAAAAGACATCACAGAGCTAAATGCGACAATCAGCCAACCTGATCTCATAGACATACACTGAACACTGCACCCAACAGCAGCAAAGTATACTTTCTTTTCCAACACATATGGAACATTCTCCAGAATAGACCACATATCAGGCCATAAAGCAAGCCTTACAAATTCCAAAGCACTGCAATAATACAAAGCATCTTTTCTGACCATAAAGCCATAAAAGGAGAAATCAACACAAAAAGCAAGGAAAAAAAATCAAACACATGGAAACTGAACTACACCTTGCTCAAAAACTACTGGGTTAGAGAAGAAATTAACGATGGAATAAGGAAATTCATAGAATCAAACGAGAATGAAAACACATCCTACCAGAGCCTTTGGGACACAGCAAAAGCAGCACTCAGAGGTCAGTTTATAGCTATAAATGCACACATTAAAAAAGAAGAAAGGGCCATAATCAAAACATTAACCCTACAACTGGAACAAGTGGAAAGAGAGCACAAAAGAAGCCCCCTGGTGCCATAAGAAAGGAAAGAATAAGAATTAGAGCAGATTAAATGAAATAGAGGATAGAAAAAACAATTGAAAGAGTTAACACCACCAAAAGCTGGTTCTTTGAAAAGATCCACAAAATTGATAAACCATTGGCCAAACTGACAAAAGAAAAACAGGAGAGGAAGCAGATAACCTGTATAAGAAATGAGATGGGTGATATCACAACAGACCCAACTGAAATTAAAAGAATCATAACAGAATACTATGAAAAATTGTACTCTAATAAATTTTAAAACCTAGAGGAAATGGAAAAATTTCTAGAAACTCACTACCTACCTAAACTATCACAAACAGAGGGAGAACAACTAAATAAACCCATAATAAGAGATTGAAATGGTAATTTAAAAATTCCCAACCAAAAAAAGCCCTAGCCTGGATGGCTTCACTGGAGAATTCTACCAAACTTTCAGAGAAGAGTTAACACCTCTACTACTGAAGGTATTTCTGAACATAGAAAAGGATGGAATACTCCCAAACTCATTCTATGATGCCGCCATAACCCTTATACCAAAACTGGGTAAAGACACCACAAAAAAAGAAAAGTAAAGAACAATATCCGTCATGAACATAGATGCAAAAATCCTCAACAAATCCTAGCCAATAAAATTCAACAACATTTCAAAAAAAATAATACACCATGATCAAGTGGAATTTATACCAGGTATCCAGGACTGGTTCAACACTAGAAAAACAATCGGTGTAATCCATCACATAAATAAAACAAAAGACAAGAACCACATGATCTTATCAATCAATGCAGAAAAGGCATTTAACAAAGTCCAACATCCATTCATGATAAAAACTCTCAATAAAATAGGAATAGAAGGGAAATTCCTCAATATAATTAAGAGCATTTATACAAAGCCAACGGTCAACATCATCCTAAATGGCGAGACTCTGAAAGCATTCTCCTTGACAATGGGAACCAGACAAGGATGCCCTTTATCACCACTCTTACTCAACATTGTGCTGGAGGTCCTAGCCAGAGCAATTAGGCTAGAAAAAGAAATAAAGGGCATCCAAATTGGTAGGGAAGAAGTCCAAGTATCTCTATTTGCAGAAGATATGATCTTATACACAGAAAACCCCAAAGAATCCACAGGAAAACTACCAGAACTAAAAGAAGATTTCAGCAAAGTTTCATGATACAAGATGAACATACAAAAATCAGTTGGATTCCTTTACACCAACAAAGAGAACCTTGAAGAGGAAATCACCAAATGAATACCATTTACAATAGCCCCCAAGAAGATAAAAAAAAACTTAGGAATAAATCTAATCAGAGACGTAAAAGATCTATACAATGAAAATTACAAGACACTACTGCAAGAAACCAAAAGAGACCTGCACAAGTGGAAAAACATACCTTGCTCATGGTTAGGTAGACTCAACATAGTGAATATGTCAATTCTACCCAAAGCGATCTACAGATACAATGCAATGCTGATCCAAATACCACCAGCATTTTTTAATGAGATGGAGAAACACATCACCAACTTCATATGGAAAGGCAAGAGGCCCCAAACAAGTAAAGAATTACTCAAAAAGAAGAACAAGGCGGGAAGCCTTACAGTACCTGATTTTAGAACCTATTATACCACCATGGTATTCAAAACTGGTACAACAATAGATACACAGACCAGTGGAACAGAATTGAGAATCCAGACGTAAATTCATCCACCTATGAGCACCTGATATTTGATAAAGGCCCAAAGTCCATTAATTGGGGAAAAGACAGTCTCTTTAACAAACGGTGCTAGCATAACCAGATATCCATCTGCAAAAAACTGAAACAAGGCCCATATCTCACACCATGCACAAAAACTAACTCAAAATGTATCAAAGACTTAAATATAAAATCAAAAACAATAAAGATCATGGAAGAAAAAATGGGGACAACACTAGGAGCCCTAATGTATGGAAAAAACATAATATGAACCATAAGTAATGATGCACAGGCACCAGAAGAGAGACTAAGTAACTGGGAGATCCTAAAAATCAAATACTTACGCTCATCAAAAGACTTCACCAAAAGAGTAGAAAGACAAACTACAGACTGCAAAAAAAATTTTGGCTATGACAAATCCGATCAGCATCTAATCTCTAACATCTATAAGATACTGCAAAACCTCTGCAACAAAAAGACAAATAACCCAATTAAAAAATGGGCAAAGGATATAAACAGGGACTTCGCCAAAGAAGATATCCAAGTGGTTAACATACACATGAAGAAATGCTCACAATCATTAGCCATTAGAGAAATGCAGATCAAAACTACAATGAGGGAGGCAGGGCAAGATGGCGCTCTAGGCAGAAGCACCACACCGTCCCTCCACAGCAAAGATCCGAAAAACTAAGCCTAACAGAGAATCAACAATCCTGAAAGCCTAGAACACCAAATGAAGAGATAAAGAACTCAGCCAAACACCAAACGGAGTGAGAATACTAAAAGAGAACGGAGAGCGAGGAGAGACTCATGCAGAGATTCCTTACCAGCTAACACAGCGGGGATCCACCATCTTGGAATCCTATTGGAGACCAGCGAACGGGAGAGCAGCCTCGCAGAGTGTCCAGTGGGAGACAGAACGACCGGTAAACTGCGGTGCGCGCTTTCCCACCCCCCACCCCTCTCCACCTCGGCTGGGGCTCCCCTGCTTTCCGTGGCCAGGGTCCCTGGGCTGGGGGTCACCGGTGCTTGGATTCTGCGCGACCGGGCTGGCGGCTTTCTGAGAGCCGTTTGTGGGCTGCTGGCGAACCTTTTTCTGCCGCCTCCCCCTCCTTTTGCCTGGGTGCCTGGTTCCGAGCATCGTCTTTGCTCTCTCCTGCGTGGCTGTGGGGCTGCGTTCGGACGTGTGGCTGCTTCCAGGTCTGGGCTGCCGCGCTGGCGAGATCCCGGGGCCCTTGTTCGTTTGCCCCTCTGCTTCCCGTGGCCACAGTCTCTTAACCCCGAGACTGCTGGCTGCTTGGAATTAGTGCCCCTGAGTACGGGCTCTCTGGGTCCCATTTGTTGGCTCTTGGTGTGGCATTTTCTGCTTCTTCTGGTTTCTCGCTTGCCTCTCGCTGCCTCCCCCTCCTTTTGCTCGAGTGCCTGGTTCCGAGCGCCGTCTTTGCTCTCTCCGGTGGGGCTGTGGGGCTGCGTTCGGGCATGTGGCTGCTTCCAGGTCTGGGCTGCGTCACTGGTGAGATCCCGGGGCCTTTGTTCATTAGCCCCTCTGCTTCCCGTGGCCACGGTCTCTTAACCCCGAGACTGCCAGCTGCTTGGAAATCACGCCCCTGAGTGGGGGCTCTCTGGGTCCCATTTGTTGGCACTGACTGCTGGTGTTGCTTTTTTTTTTTTTTTAAATTTTATTTTAGTTCTTTTTTGATTAGTTTTGTCATCTTTTCCCTCTTTTTCCCTTTTGTCTTTCTTCATTGCTTAATTTCTCGTCTCTCTATCTCTTCCTTCTCTTTCTGATCCCAGAATACCAGGCGATGTATGCCTCTGTACCTTCTGGCCAGGCTGTGCTGTGAAAACTGAGACCGACTCCCCAAGACCTCATAGCTGCATTGGTGGGATCCCTGGGAACTTTGCAGTTCTTTAACATTTCTGATTTTTATTTGGTCATTCTTTCCTTTTCTTTCTCTTCCCCCTTCTGGTTTCCTCCATCCCATAGTCTCTCATCTGTACATTCCAAAAACAAGCTCCCCTAGCATTCTTTTATGTTTGTATGCTTTTTGCTCCTGCTCCTCTCTCCTCTCCCCCATATCCAGCTTAGCTTCACACATAACCATCTTCCTGCTGCACCCTACCTACCTGCACCGTGCACCTGACATCACACCACCAAGCTGTGCAGGCACGCCCTATTGGAACCTGTCCAGCACTGACTACCAAACGTCCTGGTGGCTGCAGTGAGTGCCACAAACAACCCGTCCCAGTGGCTCCTCTTCAGCTAGATCTGCCCAGCTGTACCACAAGGATGTAACAAAAACAAAAAAATCTACAATCAATAAATGAGAGAAATATCTACTGAATGCCCCAAAAACAGCAAACAATCTCAAAACATTAACAAAAACAAGACAAGATGGCTCCAATAGGCGTCCAAATTAAAACACCAGATAACTCTCCTGTGGAAGAAAATACACTAGAAGTACCTGATAGGGAACTCAAATCACCAATACTCAGAATTTTCCAAGAACTGAGGCAAAAAGCTGACAAACATGAGGAAAAAATAGACAAATTTATGGAAAATACAGACAAAAAATTGGAAGAATTCAGGAAGATGATGCAGGAACAAAATGCCAAAATAAATTCACAACTCGAAATTATACAAAAACAACAATTAGAAATCCAAAAGATAAACAACAAGATTTCAGAAATGGACGGTGTCATAGAAGGGCTGAGAAGTAGATTTGAAACCATGGAAGACAGGATCAGTGGAACTGAAGACAAACACTTGGATACAACTCTGTTTCAGGAAAACTCAGAAAAAAGAACAAAGAAAAATGAAGAGACCCTGAGAGTTATGTGGGACACAATTAAAAGCAAAAACTTACGAGTGATTGGCATCCCAGAACAGGGGGAGAAAACAGAAAACACAGAGAGGATCATTGACGAACTGCTGACAGACAACTTTCCCAATATCATGAAAAATGAAAAGCTGGCCATCCAAGAAGCTCAACGAACCCCATATAGAAGAGACCCCAAAAGAAAATCACCAAGACATATCATATTCACACTCGGTAAAACTAAAGACAAACAAAGAATCCTGAGAGCAGCTCATGAAAAACAAGAAGTTACATACAGAGGAGAAACAATAAGACTAAGCTCAGATTATTCGGCAGAAACCATGCAGGCAAGAAGGCAATGGGATGACATGTATAAAATCTTGAAAGAAAAAAATTGTCAGCCAAGAATAATATATCCTGCAACACTCTCATTCAAATTTGATGGTGAATTTAGGTCATTTCCAGATAAACAGAAACTAAAGGAATATGCAAAAGTCAAACCAAACTTACAAGAATTATTAAAGGGAGTTCTTCGATCTGAGGACAAACAGCTTCAGCCCTCAGGCAGGACCTAGGACCTAGGACGCAGGTTCATATGAACCAGATACCATTCTAGGAACTGAACTACAGAGGACTTTCCAAAAACAAAAGAAATACAACAGGGAATCAGAGAAATCAATCAAAGGATGACAACAACATCAAAAAAATGAAAGAGGGAACAAACGGCATAGGTATAGAACCTTCTAAAGGAGAGGAAGGCAAGGCGATAACAAGTAAGGCTAGACTGCTTCAAAACTATAAAGATAAGGGTAAAATCCATGGTAACCACAAAGAAAGTTAACAAAGCAACTCATAAAAATAAAGAGGAAAAACATAAAGTCTCAACAAAAACAAAACCTACAAAAACAAAAGAAATGAACATAAAATCCACAAACAAAAGTAACTCAGCACAAGAGAGTAAGAAGAACAAAGAAAACTTCGGCACCACAAAAAAAAGCACTACAAAATGACAGCAACAAACTTCCATCTATCAATAATTACACAGAACGTAAATGGACTCAATGCACCCATAAAGAGACAGAGAGTGGCAGAATGGATAAGAAAACAGGATCCATCAATTTACTGTCTACAAGAGACACACCTTAGAAACAAAGATGTGAATTTATTAAAAATTAAAGGTTGGAAAAAAATATATCAAGCTAACAACTATCAAAAAAGAGCAGGAGTGGCAATTCTAATCTCAGATACAATAGACTTTAAAACAAAATCTACCACAAAAGACAAAGAAGGACACTATATAATGATTAAGGGGATGATCGATCATGAAGACGTAACCATAATAAATATCTATGCACCCAATGACAGGGCTCCAAAATACATTAAAAAAACTCTAACAGCACTGAAAAGAGAAATTGACAGTTCCACAATAATAGTAGGAGACTTCAACACACCACTCTCAGTAAGGACAGAACAACGAAAAAGAAACTCAGCAAACATACAGAAGACCTAAAGGACACAATCATCCAACTGGACCTCATAGACATATATAGAACAATCCATCCAACCGCTGCAAAGTACACATTCTTTTCCAATGCACATGGAACGTTCTCCAGAATAGACCACATCTTAGGCCACAGAGCAATCCTCAACAAGATCCAAAATGCTGCGATAATTCACAGTATCTTCTCTGACCACAATGCCATCAAGGTAGAAATTAACACTAGAAAGAGCAAGGAAAAAAAATCAAACACATGGAAACTGAATAATAATCTGCTTACACATCAATGGGTAATAGAAGAAATCAGAGATGGAATTAAAAAATTCCTAGAATCAAATGAAAATGAAAACACATCATATCAAAACCTTTGGGACACAGCAAAGGCAGTCCTCAGAGGACAATTTATAGTAATAGATGCACATATCAAAAAAGAAGAAAGGGACAAAATCAAAACATTAACTACAGAACTCAAACAAACAGAAAGAGAACAACAAAAAAAGCCTACAACCACTGGAAGAAAGGAAATAGTAAAGATCAGAGCAGAAATAAATGAAATAGAGAACAGAAAAACAGTAGAAAGACTCAACAAAACCAAAAGTAGGTTCTTTGAAAGAATCAACAAAATTGACAAACCACTGGCCAGACTGACAAAAGAAAAACAGCAGAGGGCACAAATAACCCAAATAAGAAATGAAATGGGGGACATTACAACAGACCCAACCGAAATAAAAAGGATTATAACAGAATATTATGAAAAACTATATTCCAACAAATTTGAAAACCTGGAGGAAATGGATAAATTTCTAGAAACACACGGCCTACCCAAACTACAACAAAGTGATATTGAAAATCTGAACAGACCCATAACAGGAGAAGAGATTGAAAAGGTAATAAAAAAACTCCCAACCAAAAAAAGCCCTGGCCCAATTGGCTTCACTGGAGAATTCTACAAAACATTTACAGAAGAGCTTGTACCAATTCTACTCAAGCTATTTCAGAGCATAGAAGAGGAAGCAACACTTCCAAATTCATTCTATGAAGCCAGCATAACGCTGATACCAAAACCAGGCAAAGACATCACAAAAAAGAAAATTACAGACCAATATCTCTCATGAATATAGATGCAAAAATTCTGAACAAAATTCTAGCCAATAGAATTCAGTATCATATCAAAAAAATAATACACCACGACCAAGTAGGATTCATACCAGGTATGCAAGGATGGTTTAACATTAGAAAATCCATCAATGTAATCCACCACATAAATAAAAGGAAAGAAAAAAATCACATGATCATCTCAATTGACGCAGAAAAGGCATTTGACAAACTCCAACCCCCATTCCTGATAAAAGCTCTCAATAAAATAGGTATAGAAGGGAAATTTCTCAACATAATAAAGGGCATCTATGCAAAACCAACAGCCAACATCATTCTTAATGGAGAGAGGCTGAAAACATTCCCCTTGAAAACAGGAACAAGACAAGGATGCCCTTTATCACCACTCCTATTTAACATTGTGCTGGAAGTTCTAGCTAGAGCAATAAGGCAAGAGAAAGAAAGAAAGGGCATCCAAATTGGTAATGAAGAAGTTAAACTCTCCCTGTTTGCAGATGATATGATACTATACATAGAAAACCCTAAAGACTCCACGAGAAATCTACTGGAACTAATAGAAAGATTCAGCAGAGTAGCAGGATACAAGATAAGCATTCAAAAATCACTTGGATTGCTATACACCAGTAAAGAGAACGATGAAATGGAGATCAAGAAATCAATACCATTTTCAATAGCCCCTAAAAAGATAAAATACTTAGGAATAAATCTGACCAGGAATGTAAAAGACCTATACAAAGAAAACTACAAAACACTGCTGCATGAAACCCAAAGGGATCTACATAAATGGAAAAACATACCATGCTCATGGATAGGCAGACTCAACATTGTGAAAATGGCAATTCTACCTAAAGAAATTTACAAATACAATGCAATCCCAATACAAATACCAACAACATTCTTCAAAGAGATGGAAAAACTAATTATTAACTTTATATGGAAAGGGAAGAAACCCCGAATAAGTAAAGCACTACTGAAGAAGAAGAATAAAGTTGGAGGACTCACATTACCTGACTTGAGAACCTACTATACAGCTACAGGACTCAAAACAGCCTGGTACTGGTACAACAACAGAGACATTGACCAATGGAACAGAATTGAGAACCCAGATGTATATCCATCCACCTACGGTCACCTGATCTTCGACAAGCGCCCAAAATCCATCAAATGGGGAAAAGACAGTCTTTTTAACAAATGGTGCTAGCAAAACTGGATATCCATTTGCATAAAAATTAAACAGGACCCATACCTCCCACCATATACAAAAACTACTTCAAAATGGATCAAAGACCTGAATATAAAGCCTGAAACTATAAAATTCATAGAAGAAAAAATAGGACCAACACTTCAGGCCTTAATACATGGCATTAACAGGATACAAACCATAAACATCAACACAAAAAACCCAACAGATAAACTAGATAACTGGGATCTTCTAAAAATCAAACATCTATGCTCTTCAAAAGACTTCACCAAAAGAGTCAAAAGAGAACCTACAGACTGGGAAAAAATTTTTGGACAGTACAAGTCAGACAAAGGTCTAATCTGCATAATCTACAAGAAAATCCAACACCTCTACAACAAAAAGACAAACAATCCTATCAAAAAATGGGCAAAGGAAATGAACAGACACTTCACCAAGGAAGACATTCAAATGGCCAACAGGCACATGAGGAAATGCTCGCGATCACTAGCCATTAGAGAAATGCAAATTAAAACCACAATGAGATACCATCTCACCCCGGCATTACTGGCATAAATCAAAAATACTGGAAATAACAAATGTTGGAGGGGCTGCGGGGAGATGGGAACTCTTATACACTGCTGGTGGGAATGCAAAATGATACAACCATTTTGGAAAATGATATGGTGTTTCCTCAGAAAGCTAGAAATAGACATACCATTCGATCCAGCAATCCCACTCCTAGGAATATATCCTAGAGAAATAAGAGTCATCACTCGAACAGACATATGCACACCTAAGTTCATGGCAGCATTGTTCACAATAGCAAAACGATGGAAACAACCTCGATGTCCATCAACAGTTGAATGGATACACAAACTATGCTACATACACACAATGGAGTACTATGCAACGAGAAAGAACAACAATGAATCTGTGAAGCATCTCATAACATGGATGAAACTGGAGGACATTATGCTGAGTGAAATAAGTCAACCACAAAAGGACAAATATTGTATGAGACCTCTATTGTAAAAACCCATGAAAAAATTCACATGCAAAATGTAACAATCCTTGCTGGTTACCAGGGATGGGAGGGGAGGGGGGGAAATACTAAATAGGCAATAGATAAGTGGTACCTTGGGTGAGAGGTGAGATAGTACACAGTACAGGGGAAACTAACACAACCTGCACAAGGAAAGGTCATGGAGGCCCTATAGACACATCCAAACCCCCCCAGGGACTGAGTTGTTGGACGGAGGGCTCTGGGGACCATGGTCTCGGGGAACATCTAGCTCAATTGGCATGACACTACTTATAAAGATAATGCTCTACATTCTACCTTGGTGAGTAGTGTCTGGGGTCTTAAAAGCCTATGATCAGCCACCTCAGATACTCCACTGGTCTCATCCCTTTGGGAGCAAGGGAGAATGAAGAGAACAGGATACAATGAAAAGATTAGTCCAAAGGACTAATTGTCCACAGGTTCCAAGGCCTCCACCGGACTGAGTCCAGTACAGCTAGATGGTGCCCGGCTACCACCACTGACTGCTCTGACCAGGATCACAACAGAGGGTTCTGGACAGAGCTGGAGAAGGATGTAGAGCATAATTTTAACTCCCAAAAAAAAAAAAAGACCAGATTTACTGGCCTAAAGAATACTGGAGAAACCTCAAGAGTGTGGCCCCCAGACACCCTTTCAGCTCAGAGGTGAAGTTACCTTCGAGGTTCGATGTTAAGCCTGGGAGTGGACAGCCCAGTAAAACTAAATGGGACTAACGAGGTACAGGAGTCCGGTGACAAAGGCCAGAAGGCAGAGGGGGAGTAGGAAACTGATGATAAGGAACACAAGTTAAGTAAGGACACTGTCGATGTGTTGTGAGATTGTTGACCACTGTTACAGGGCAACATTTGTAGTAACTATTAAATGGGAGGCTGTTTAGTCCTGTAAGCCTTCATCTTGGGCGAGAATGGCAGCACCATTGGAAGAGCATAGTCAATATCACTTAAATGTGTAAGTAAAAAGTTTTGAAATGGTGTTAAAAGAAAAAAAAAAAAAACCAAATGAGACTAATGAGGTACAGTAGTCCAGTGACAAGGGCCAGAAGACAGAAGGGGACAAGGAAGTCCCCTGGTAGGGAACACAAGGTGGAGTAAGGATATTCTTGATGTGTTGTGAGATTGTTAACCATTGTCATAGGCAACATGTGTAGTAACTGTTAAATGAGAAACTATTTTGTTCTGTAAGCCTTCATCTTAAGTGAGAATAACAGCACAGTTGGAAGAGGGTAGTCAATGTCACTGAACTGTGTATGTAGAAATTTTTGAAACGGTGTATCTTCGGCTATCTGTATTTTCATCAAAAAAAAAAAAAAAAAAGGTTGAGAATTTAGAGGCTTAATATGTTGTGGGGTTGTTAACCAATGTCATAAAACAACATATGTACTACCGTTTCATGAGAAACTATTTGTTCTGTAAGCCTTCACCTGAAGTACAATAAAATATAAAAAAAAAAAAAAAAACTACAATGAGATATCATCTCATCCCAACAAGGCTAGCCTTAATCCAAAAAACACAAAATAATAAATGCTGGAGAGGTTGTGGAGATACTGGTATACTTATACACTGTTGGTGGGAATGTAAAATGGTACACCCACTTTGGAAATCAATTTGTTGCTTCCTTAAAAAGCTAGAAATAGAAGTACCATATGATCCAGCTATCCTGCTCCTTGGAATATATCCTAGAGAAATAACAGTCATCACACAAATAGATATATGCACACCCATGTTCACTGCAGCACTGTTCACAATAGCAAAAAGATGGAAACAACCTAGGTGCCCATTAATGCACGAATGATTAAACAAATTATAGTATATCCACACAATGGAATACTACACAACAAAAAAGAACAACGATGAAGCTGTGAAACATCGTATAACATGGTGGAAGTTGGAACTTACTATGCTGAGTGAACGTAGTCAGCCACAGAAAGATAAATATTGCATAAGACCACTATCATAAGAACTCAAGAAAAGGTTTAAACACAGAAGAAAACATTCTTCGACGGTTGAGAGGGTCTGGAGGGAGAGTGAGGGTTATTTACTAACTAGATAGTAGATAAGAATTATCTTAGGTGAAGGGAAGGACAGCACACACCACAGGGGGAGTCAGCACAACTGGACTAAACCAAAGCTAAGAAGTTTCCTGAATACTATCAAACACTTTGGGGGACAGAGTAGCAAGTGTAGGGGTGTGGGTCAATTGGCATAACAAAGCTTATTAAGAAAATGTTCTGCAGCCTACTTTGGTGAGTGGCGTCTGTGTTCTTAAAAGCTTACAAGTGTCCATCTAAGATGCATTAATTGGTCCCAACCAGCTGGAGTAAAGAAGAATGAAGAACACCAGAGACACAAGGGAAATATTAGCACAAGACACAGGAAGGGCCACATAAACCAGAGATTTCATCAGCCTGAGACCTGAAGAACTAGATGGTGCCTGGCTACCACCAATGACCACCCAGACAGGGAACACAACAGAGAGTCCCTGATGAAGCAGGAGAAAGGTGGGGTGCAGAACTCAAATTCTAGTAAGAAGACCAGACTTAATGGCCTCACTGAGACTGGAGAAACCCCAGAAAGCATGACCACTTGATTCTCTATCAGCTCATAACTAAAACAATTTCCAAGGCCAACTCTTCAGACAGGGATTGGACTTAACTGTGGGACATAAAGAAATACTCATGAGGAGTCTGCCTCTTAGCTCAGGTAGATTCAAGAGACTAAACGGGCTGCTTCTGTCCGAAGGTGAGATGGGAAGGCAGAGAGTGTTAGGAGTTGGTTGAATGGGCATAGGGAATCAGGGGTGGAAAGCAGGAATGTGTTGTCAGTGTGGAGACAGCAATTAGAGTCACATAACAATCTATGTATAAATTTTTTTACGGGAAAAAAGAAAATATCTGGCCAGAGTTTGGAACTTACATATATGTGACATTCTTCAACTGTGGTTAACTTGTCCTACTTACAAGAGGAGAAATCTTTCTGAATAATTCTAAAAAGTGTTAGTGTATTTCCAGGGAAACTGGGAATCACATGAGCCGTTCTTGCCACATAGATGAATGGAGTCATGTTTATTCCTTTAGAATGTGTATCAATTCCTGAGCTTTCCAGAAGAACAAATGATTCAAAGATTTTTAATTAGCATTTATTTCTTTGGTCAAATCAGTTAGGGTGCAGGTACCCAATTTTTGAGGTAAAAATAATCTATTAAAGAAATATGTTTCCTTGATTAAATTTTTAGTGCAGTGTTTTAAGAGAACATAGTATATATATATATGTATATAATTTTTTTTTAATGGCCAACTTACAGACTCTTAGAAAAGGGATTTATACTGGAAATGCTGACACAACTTTAGCTCCTGTACTGTGGTGTGAACTCGCCGCTATAATAATTAAGCAATTAGGCACGACAGAGACTGTGAGCTTCCTGAGATAATCACACCCCTGGGGCATTGCAAGTCATGATCCAAAGATAAGTGTTTTTAATCTCCCAGGGGTGTGATTATCAGATGATAACCACACCCCCTGGAGAAGACATGACTCATAAAAAATCTTTACTATTAGGAAAAAAATGATTATGCTGCTGTAGGCAGATGAAGCTGGCCGCGGAGACTGCTATGTGTTTGCCACAAATTAATTAAAAATTGCAGAATGTACGCCACGCTAATGGTATCAGGCATTGATCCAAGGAGCCGGATTGTTTTCTTATTATTGTTGAAATAGAGACCAGAGAAGGGATCTCTACTTCTCAACTTGTGATTGATTAAGTGAATCATAAAGATCCTATTTCTGTCTTTCTATTGACTAGGTTTTACCAAGTGTATCCTAAACCAGGTTCTCTCATTACCTAGATAACTCACTTTCAAATAACTTGGTCACTTTGGAAGAATGAACTTAAAGAGTATTTTGTATCTTAGCAGCCATTCATCATTCATTCATCCAGTTCATCTAATACCTAATGAGAACATAGGAAGCAAATATGCTGGAGATATAAGAGTTTAACACTTATGTCCTAGCTATGGAATAAAAAAAAAAACACAACAGTTGCCATCGAGTCCATGTGACTCATGGTGACCCCATGCATGTCAGAGTAGAACCGTACTTCAGGGTTTTCAGTGGCTGATATTTTAGGAAGTAGATCACCAGGCCTTTCTTCTGAGACACCTCTGGATGGACTTTTCGGTTAGCAGCTGAGCCCATTTGCACCATTCAGGCATTCCAGATATGGAATAAACTACACCAAATCAAATCCACTGCCACTGAGCCAATCTCAACTCAGAATGACACTACAGGACAGAGCAGAACTGCCCCATAGGGTTTCCAAGGCTGTAAATCTTTATGGAAGCAGACTGCCGTGTCTTTCTCCTGTAGACTGGCTGGTGGGTTCAAACCACTGACCTTTAAGTCAGCAGCGAAGTGCTTTGACCACTGCACCACCAGGTCTCCTTAGCTATGGAATACAGGCATAAAAATAATTATATTTATAATACAAAGAGGCGAGTGTCATCATGGTGATAACTAAAATATACTGTAAGAGAACAAGGAAGAAAGTAAATAATTCCAGTTGGAGAAGAATGAGAAAGCTTCGTAGAGGAGAAAATACGTGATTTGAATAATAATTATATGAGCTACTACTTGCTAAACATTGACTATGTGTTAGGCAATGTGCTGAGCATTTTATTTTTTATTCTCATTTTAATCATCGCAACAAA
Source organism: Dugong dugon (assembly GCA_030035585.1). Classification (NCBI taxonomy): domain Eukaryota; kingdom Metazoa; phylum Chordata; class Mammalia; order Sirenia; family Dugongidae; genus Dugong; species Dugong dugon. The sequence continues at coordinate 82,776,019 of CM057471.1, read as the reverse complement.
TATGTTGAGGTAGGTGGTATTTTTCTTGTGTTACACATGGGGAAACAGTCTCAGAGTGGTTATGTGCCAAGCTCAAGGTCATATGTCTAATTGAGGACATGCTGGAACTAGAAAAATGGATTTGCCTTCCAAACATGCAGTCCTAACTATCAGACTCTCTTACAAAATAGTTTGGATGACAACCTTGTTTATTTCAGAGTCCCACATGAGGTGAAGCATTTCAGGAAGATAGAATCAGCCATGTGAAATGGGAAGACTTATAAAGGCACAACATATTCCTGCACCATTCTCAGTAGCTGGAGTCTATGATGCACGTGAACAAAGGAAGAGACGCTGGAAAACTCAAGTTTGGATTAAGTTTGGGCCAAGTCACAGTGGTGCTTCAATGTTCTGCTAAGCAGTTTACAAGTACATCAGCCTGAATGAATCTGCCTCATTGATTTCCAGGTCAATCAGGCTAGACAGCAGGCAGTAGAGATTCCTTCTCTTACTTTTACCTACAAAGGTCAAAAACACTGAGAACCCATCTGATTATGGCAGCCATTATAAAACAGATAGGAGTCAGACAGCCCCCCTACTTGCCCTCTAGAAAAATAATTCCCAATCATAATTTTGCAAAGCCCATGTTGGACATCTCCAAAATTTTGAAAGGAGATAAAGACATTGGGAAAACAAAATTAATTTTGACTTGAAAACAAAACAGAAGCTGCAATGCACATTGATGCACTGGAAACTGTCACTCTAGTACCTACTTATAATGAAAACCCTGTCAGACCAGGCTTTCAGCCATGCCGAAAACTATGGAAATAAACACAGAAAGAATATAGATATAAGTAAGCAGGAGATGGTGTTAGCAGAGCCTCACAGTCTCTGAGAGATGCAAAGCTGTATAACACACAGGTTCTGCCTTGGAGGAGTTTGTGATCTGACTGGGAGACCAAACATGCGCTGTTTTCTGGCAAACTGCCAGGATAAATAACAGCATTGTATATTAACTCTCCTACAGAGTTTAGATGGAAAAGTACTGGTCTGCTGGTTTTGGGAGTGGTTAAAATTTAATAGCAAAGACATTGGAAAACTTGTATTTGATGTCTAAAATGGGCCTTCACTTACTTTACCTTGGATAGCACAGGCTTTTGAGTCAGTCAGCATGCTTTTTAATCCTGGCTTCAGCACACATTACCTGTGTGACCCATTACTCGACTCCTGACTCTCCCTCTTCCTATTGCAAAATATAGTCAGTAGTTCTCAAACCACAAACTGGCTAAGAACATTTGGAATGATGTGCATAGAATTTAGCTTAGTAGCCAATATATAGCTGGCATTCATTAAATGATAACCATTATGATGATGATCATAATGGTGACTGTGTGGCAGTCACTGTGCTAGACACTAGGGATTTAAAGATGAGAGAGAAATAGTCATTCTTCTGATTTGGGTAATGGCTTCCCACTGTTGTGAGTTCCTGGGTGCTTCACCATCCCTTGTTGTATACTGTGAACACGTCTGTAAACAGTCCATTTTTTAACTCAACACTTGAAAATGTGACATCTTTTCTTACTAGGACCCTGATGATATACTCTCTGTAATATAGTTTAATATTTATTCTCCTTAAAAAATTTAACAATAAAAAGACAAACAGCCCAATTCAAAAACAAAAATGGGCAAAGCACATGGATAGATATTTTACCAAAGAAATACAAACAGCCCACAAGCACATGAAAAGATACCCAACTTCGTTAGTCGCTGTTGTTAGTTGCCATCAGGTTGATTCTGATTCCCACAATGAGATCACTTCACCCCCACTAAGATGGTTATGATTGAAAAAAAAAAAAGGGAAACAAGAGGTATTGGTGAGGATGTGGAGAATTAGAGCCCTCAGTCATTACTGGTGGGACTATAAAGTAGTCTGCTGTGGAAAACGGTTTCGAGGTTCCTCAAAAAGTTAAACATATAAATAGCATATGACCTAGCAATGCCATTCCTAGACATATACCCAAAATAATCGAAAGCAAGAATACATACGAACAAAAGAACACCAGTGTTTGTTGCAGCACGATTCATAATCTCCAAAAGGCAGAAACAACCTAAATGCTCATTAACAGGTAAACAAAATGTGGTACATGCATACAATGGAATATTAATCTGCCATAAATAGGAATGAAGTCCTGAAAAACGCCACAAGATGGATGAAATGAAAACATTTTACTGAGTGAAATAAGTCAGTCGCAAAAGGACAAATACTCATGTAAGTGGTGACCACTTATATAAAATATCTAGAATAGGCAAATGTATAGAGAGACCAAAACTTATCAGTGGTTACCAGAAGTGGGACGGAGGGGAAAAGGGGGAGTCATTGCTTAGGAGGCACTGAGCTTCCATTAAAAGTGATGGAAAAATTTGGAAATGGATAATAGTGATGGTTACACAACATAATGGACATAATTAAGGTCACTGAATTGTACATGTAAAAAATGTTAACTTGGCAGATTTTTGTTTTTTATATATGCGTACATATGTATATTTTATATATAAAAAACCCATCGCCATCATGTTGATTCCAACTCATAGCCACCCTATACATATGGATACATATACCTATATGTATGTATACATATACACATATATATGCTTACTACAGTAAAAAATCCTTAATATATTTCAATGTAAAAGTAATGTTCTAAACTACTTAGATGTGATAAAATTGCCACTATAAGACAACGTGTGATACTTACCTTGGGGATTTTATTACCACAGCACACAGATTCAGACCTCAGCAGGTTCTCTGCTTCCCTAGCTGTCGGGTTCCATAGGTGGTCCAAACTCTGCTGAAGGGATGTGGTGCTCCCATGAGACCTTCAAAGAACCACCTTCTTGGTGCATGTAGCCTACAAGACATGTTTTTGTTCTCCCTCAGCCTAACTTCATCTGTAGAAACAGAAATGGAGTTAAGATTTTGCAGGAGAGGCCTTTAGTTCAGGTTTTAACACCCCCTTTCCATAATAAATTCCTGAAAATACAGGCTCTTGCTTGCTCAAATTAATTTTGATCATGATTTTTATCATGTTCTTTGTATGCCTGCTTCCCTGCAAAGAAAATATAACCAAATCAGATAATAGAATTGAGATCTGAAGTCATCCTAAGAATAACATTCTAGAAACGCCAGAAAATTTATCTGGGGCCTCTGGAGCTCTCCCAATGCCGTTAGGTATCACCGGTGAATTTTTGGAGAGAAAATGTAAACAATTTCAAATCACGGGCATGTTACTTAGCCACTCTGAAATTTGGTTTCTTCCTGTGTAAAATTATAAAAATACAACCTAATTTATAAGGTTGTTCAGAAATCAAAAGAAAACATGTATAGGACATATTAACACGCTTGGTACAGAGTAGTTGTTCAACAATTCAAAGTTATCGTTATTCTAATCATCATTTTGATGATACAGCTTTCTATCATTAACCTTTGGTAGGCAGTAGGGTGAGAGTGGAATGCATTTTAATTACATTGTTGCTGTAACAGTAATTGAGTTGGTGGGGTGAGGAAGGATAACTCTAATTCATAACAAACACTAGCTTTAACAAGCCCTTAGGATGTATCAGTCACGATTGTAAGTGCTTTACATCTATTATCTCATCTAATAATCATAACAAATTTTCAAGGTAGGTTGTGTTACTCCCATCTTACACATAAGGAAACTGAGACACAAGAGATTAAGTGACTTTCCTGTGTTTGTGAGACTAGTAAGAACAGAGGTGGGATTTAAAATTCAGGCAGTCTGACTCCGGAGTCTGAGTTCATAACCGCTAGGCTTTCTGTCTCCCTAGATCTGTGGACTGTAGTCCCTGGGTGGCACAAACAGTTTAGTGCTCGACTACTAGCTGAAAGGTTGATGGTTGGAACCCACCCAAAGGTGTTTTGGAAGACAGGCCTGGTGATTTCTTTCAAAAGGTCACAGCCTTGAAAACCCTATGGAGCAGTTCTACTCTGCACACATGGAGTCACCATGAGTCAGAATCTACTTGACAGCAACTAGCAACAACTATGGGTCTGTGGAGGTTGTCTAGGAAGCAGGAATTGATATACTGAGATCAGTGAGGATTAAAGCCAAATTAATAATTGAAAAACATAGCTACTTTAAATCTTTTCTGGAACATTCAGTATTGATATTTCATATAAGTGGTACCATACAATATTTGTCCTTTTTTTCCTGATTTATTTCATTCAGCATAATGTTTTCAAGGTTCATCCATGTTGTGGCATGTATCAGGACTTCATTTCTCTTTATGGCAGAAAAAAATAATCATTACTTAATATCTGTACTTGGGTGAGCAGACGCCATTGTCTGGTAGTTCTTAACTGCCTCTTTCTTGCAAAACATGAAATAAGAAAAGTGTTTTCTTATTTCAGATATGATATTTGGGAGGCTATGAAAAATAGTATATATTCAAAAGAATTTCAAATTTCTCCAAGTTGCTTAATTAAAGATGAGAGTATGCTTATCTATTTTAGGTCAAGGATGAGTGTAATTGGAAGCTGTAAAAACACAAATGATTCTGTGGAAGATTATGGAATTTGACCTCACACGTAATTTTATGATAAGGCATTTCTATTGCCATTTTTATGTGCCTAAAACCAGCTAAAAATTAAGCATAATACCTTGTATCTCCCTAAACTATTAAGACATAAATATATATATTTTAAGTCAGTGGTTATAAGTAGAGAATGCTAATCATTTAATATGCACTGAGCAAATAAAAGAAAAATCATCTTTAAAGAGAATACTGTTAAGATATTTAAGCAGTGTAATGTATTGAAAGTACATTAGTGCTTTTTAGAGGCTAGGGGGAGAGGGGATAGGAGTGACCACTAATGGATGTCAAGCTTCTTTAACCAAAAACCAAACCAAACCTAAGTCAATTCTGACTCATAACAACCCTATAGAACAAAGTAGAACTGCCCCGTAGGGCTTCCAAGGAGCAGCTGGTGGATTCAAATTGCTGACCAAGCTCTTAGCCACTGCCACCAGAGCTCCGGGTTTCTTTAACGGTGATAAAAATACTGGGGAATTAAACAGTGGTGATGACTGCACAACCTTGTGAATATAATAAAAATTACTTAATTGCAAACTTAAAAGAGTGAAACTTTATAGTACATAAATTATATCTCAATTTTAAAAAATAATGCAAAAAAAAAAAAAAAAAACCAAATTGGATGTTTACAGAACCCTGGGATGCAAAAGTTGTGACTGCAGTGTAGATCACAGAAACAGAAGTTTGGAGCTGGAATTAATAGAGGAAACTTACCACACACATAAAAAATGTTTATGAGGTCCAATAAATTGGAAGAACACAATTAAGCTGTTATTACTCATAATTCAAGGGTAATCTACTTGAAGTGACCACATTTTCCAAAATAACAAAAAAGAGAGGAAAACAGGCAAACAAAGGAAAATCATTGTCCTGGTTCCTTAGATGCAACATGATATTGGAAATGTAATTTGCATATCCAATTGTTGGCATTGGAATATCTAGATTTCAAGGACTTAGGGAAACAGAAGGACAGAATGTTTAGACCACAACTATTCTGGAATATCTATAGTTATGGATTCATATATCTGTTAAAATTCTTTGGTGGCTGAAAGCAATTCTTACTAAATAAAGAAAAAAAACAAGCAAACACACAAAAGAATAAAATAAACACGTGAGAGGGCACACAATATTGAAGACGGACCTGGATAATTAGGGCTCAGGAAAATCAGGACTCTGGAGAACTAAGGGAGGATTTTCTTCAAGGAACACGATGGAAATACCTTAGAGCCAATCATTTGCCATCATTATGTCACTCTGCTCAAGATTCCTAATCCTGGAAGAAAGGACATTTGACAATCATTTAGTCTGAGAGAAGGCCCATGAGTGACACAAAGGGTTTGCGCTTAACTCCCAACTGTGATGATCTGCTCCTGAAAGGTCACAGCCTTGAAAACCCTATGGAGCAGTTCTACTCTGCACAGATGGGGTCATCATGAGTCAGAATAAACCCAACAGCAATTAATAACAACAATTAATGAAAGGTTGGCTATTCAAACCCACCCAGTGGTGCTGCTGAAGAAAGGCCTGGCTATCTGCTTCCATAAAGATTACAGGCAAGAAAGCCCTATGGAGAAGTTCTACTATGTAAAACATGGGGTCGTCGTAAGTCAAAACAAACTCAATGGCAATAGATTTGGATTTTTTGGTTTTAGTCTTGGCACAGTGGTTAAGAGCTTCGCTGCTAACCGAAAGGTCAGAAATTCAAATCCATCAGCGGCTTCTTGAAAACCCTACGGGGCAGTTCTACTCTGTCCTACAGGGTCACTATGAGTCTGAATCGACTTGATAGCAATGGGCTTGCTTTTTTGGTTTTAGTCTTAGAGAAAAGTGAAAGCACCTAGACTGATGATAGTCACATCTTGATTCCATACAATGGAGGAGTCATTCCCCAAGGAATTGTTATGAAATGACAGGGAATAGGAAGTAGGATGCCCAGAACAACAAATGTCAGCTAGAGCCACAAATCTTCAAAGAGCTTAAAATAATCTGCTAGTACAGAATGGGAGTCCTGGTGGTACAGTGGTGAAAAGCTACAGCTGCTAACCAAAAGGTCAGCTGTTCAAATCCACCAGCCACTCCTTGGAAACCCTATGAGGCAGTTCTACTCTGTCCTATAAGGTTGCTATGAATCATAATTGACTTGATGGCAATGTTTTTGTTTTTCTTTTGTTTTTAGTATAGAATAGTAGTTTAGAGCTAACCTGCTTGGAATTTTAACTTCTGACACCTTTTTGTACTAGGTGCTTCACCTTAGATAAGTTATTAACTTCTTTGTATTTCGATTCCTTCATTTATGAATTGAGGGTAATGATACTACTCACCTCACAGGATTGTTACTTAGTCCAATATCAGGAACATAATAAGGAATATATGTTTGTTAGTTATTATTATCATTAATATATAAGTAACATATGTAATACATATATTTAAATATGTTCATTACAAAAACAAATATTTATTTTAAAGTTTAGAAGATTATGCCATCGCTATTTCTTATCAGTAGATGATAATAAAGCGCTCAACTGCTAACTGAAAGGTCAGTGGTTTGAATCCACCAGCAGATCCTTGAGAGAAAGATGTGGCAGTGTGCTTCCACAAAGATTTACAGCCTTGAACAAATCATCAACTTCACATTGAAAGGGAAGAGGCCCCAGATAAGTAAAGCATTACTCAAGAAGAAGAACAAGGTGGGAGGCCTCACGCTACCTGATTTTAGAAGCTATTATACCACCACGGTAGTCAAAACAGGCTGGTACTAGTACAACAACAGATACATAGACCAATAGAACAGAATTGATAATCCAGATATAAATTAATCCACCTATGAACAGCTGATATTGACAAAGGCCCAAAGTCCTTTAATTGGGGAAAAGACAGTCTCTTTAACAAACGATGTGGGCATAACTGGATATCCATCTGCAAAAAAATGAAGCAAGACCCGTACCTCACGCCATGCACAAAAACTAACTCAAAATGGATCAAAGACCTGAACAGAAAATTGAAAACAATAAAGATCATGGAAGGAAAAACAGTAACAGCACTAGGAACCCTAATATGTAGCAGGAACAGAATACAAAGCATTACTAACAATGCACAAACACCAAAAGAGAAACTAGATAACTAGGAGCTCCTAAAAATCAAACACTCCTGCTCATCAAAAGACTTCACCAAGAGAGTCAAAAGACAACCTACAGATTGGGAAAAAAAAGTTTTGGCTACAACAAATCCGATCAGCATCTGATCTCTAAAATCTACAAAATACTGCAAAAACTCAGGAACAAAATGACAAATAACCCAATTAAAAAATGGGCAAAGGCTATAAACAGGCCCTTCGCCAAAGAAGATATTCAGGCGGCTAACAGATACGTGAAGAAATGCTCATGATCCTTAGCCATTAGGGAAATGCAGATCAAAACTACAATGAGATATCATCTCACCCCAACAAGGCTAGCATTAATCCAAAAACCACAAAATAAGAAATGCTGGCGAAGCTGTGGAGAGACTGGAACACTTAGGCACTGTTGGTAGAAATGTAAAATGGTACAACCACTTTGGAAATCGATTTGGCGCTTCCTTAAAAAGCTAGAAACAGAAGTACCACATGACCCAGCAATCCCGCTCCTTGGAATATATCCTACAGAAATAAGAGCCGTCACACAAATAGGTATATGCACACCCATGTTCATTGCAGCACTGTTCACAATAGGAAAAAGATGGAAACAACCTAGGTGCCCATCAACGGATGAATAGATAAACAAATTATGGTATACTAACACAGTGGAATACTACACAATGATCAAGAACAACTATGAATCCGTAAAACATCTTATAACATGGAGGAATTTGGATGGCATTATGCTGAGTGAATTTAGTCAGTTATAGAAGGACAAATATTGTATGAGACCACTATTATAAGAACTCATGAAAAGGTTTAAACATAGAAGAAAACATTCTTTGATGGTTACAAGGGTGGGGAGGGAGGGTGAGGGTTATTCACTAACTAGATAGTAGACAAGAATTATCTTAGGTGAAGGGAAGGACAGCACACACCACAGGGGGAGTCAGCACAACTGGACTAAACCAAAGTGAAGAAGTTTCCTGAATACTATCAAACACTTTGAGGGACATAGTAGAGGGGTGGGGGTCTGGGGACCATACTTTCAGGGGACATCTAGGTCAACCAGCATAACAAAGTTTATTAAGAAAGTGTTCTGCATCCAACTTTGGTGAGTGGCATCTGGGGTCTTAAAAGCTGGTAAGTGGCCATCTAAGATGCATCAATTGGTCCCAACCAACTGGAGTAAAGGAGAATGAAAAGCAGCAAAGACACAAGGAAAAGTATTAGCCCAAGAGACAGAAAGGGCCACATAAACCAGAGACTTGATCAGCCTGAGACCAGAAGAACTAGATGGTGCACGGCTATCACCAATGACCACCCTGACAGGGAACACAACAGAGAGTCCCTGATGGAGCAGGAGAAAGGTGGGGTGTGGAACTCAAATTCTAGTAAAAAGACCAGACTTAATGGTCTGACTGAGACTGGAGGAACCCCAGAAAGCATGGCCCCAGACTCTCTGTCAACCCAGAACTAAAACAATTTCCAAGGCCAACTCTTCAGACAAAGGTTAGACTGGACTGCAGGGCATAAAATGATACTCGTGAAGAGTGTGCTTATTAGCTCAAGTAGATACATGTGATAAAATGGGCAGCTTCTGTCCAGAGGTGAGATGAGAAGGCAGAGAGGGTTAGGAGCTGGTTGAATGACATGGAAAATCTGGGGTGGAAAGGAGGAGTGTTCTGTCACAGTATAGGGAGAGCAATTAGGGTCACATAACAATGTATGTATAAATTTTTGTATGAGAGACTGACTTGAAATGCAAACTTTCACTTAAACTACAACAATAATAAAGAAACTAGACAAAGAAAATCAAACCAAATTCAAAGCAAGCAATAAAAAGAAAAAAATAATAATAAATGAAGATTAGAGCAGAAATAAATAAAATAAAAGAGATTTACAGCCTTGGAAACCCCATGGGGCAGTTCTACTCTGTCCTGTATAGTCACTATGAGTCAGAATCAACTTGACAGCAATGGATAGTAGTAGTAGTAGATGATAATAAGACAAAGCAATATAATTATATTAATTTAAAAGTTTAGTAATTTTGCCCTGAATTAGATTGTGCTCCTCAACTGATGCAAATTAGCCAGCTTTTCTTGAAATTCCATAGAGAAGCCATATTTAACTTATTCAATTTCTTTGGAGAAAGACCTTACCTAAATTTAAAATATTCAACTTATTGTTTATTTTGTGAGCTGATGTTTATTTGGACCAGAAAGCAAACCTACGGAAGCAACATTTACACAATTATTATATCCCAAACAATGCCATCCATACATGTATCATACATTCCAAGATTTATTTGTGTCTTACTATATTAGCTGAGTCACAATAGGAATTTGTAATTCCACTAAAGTTATTAATCATTCCTGCTCTTAAAACAATAAACAGGACAGAATGGATTGTCATATCTGAGTCAATTTTCAAATAAACGTGATTAAATAAACAACACAAAAAGTAGGAAAAACACGGTTGACAACCCGTCTTTTTCAGTAAGTTTACCCTGTTGACTTGTCCTTTGTGGTAAGGTCAGTGGAATCCTTGCACTGCTCTTGAAGAAATAGCTTCTTTTGATGGCTTTCAAATTCTTAGCCACAGCTGAAGGTTCTATGTTTCCTTACAGAAATAAAATCAGTAATCTAACATGGTTAAATGTTTGACTACTAACTAAAAGATTGGCAATGTGAACCCACCCAGAAGTGCCTCAGAAGACAGGCTTGGGGATCTACTTCTGAAAGGTCACAGTCTTGAAAACTCTGTAAAGCATGGTTCTACAGTGCACACTTGGGGTCTCCAAGAGTTGGAGTCAACTCAATGGCAACAAATTGGTTTTATACAAAAATGTGACTATATCCCCCCTTCCTGACTCTTTCCCACTACACCCACAAAAACAGAGTTATCAACTCCAGGTGTCTCCTCCATCTGATTCAGAAAGGTAGATTTAGGGGAGCTGTAGGGAGTAGTTTTCATTGAGCTATTTGCATCAGTTACGGTTCAATCATGAAAGCAAAACCACTATATGTATTCTACACTAAGAGATTTATTGTAAGAACTGGGCCTTACACAATTATAGGAGTAGTTCAGGAAAATAAAGGTCCAAAAGTATCAGAGAAAAGTCCACTCACCAGCCCCAGCACTGGTGAGCAAAATGGAGCAGAATAAACCCACAAAGAGAAGTGGATTTTCCCAAACACTCATACAAAAAGAAAGTGTCAGTAGTTTAAAAGAAATGATATATATTCCAAAAGTAAAGTCTTACTTTAAAATAGAAAATTGGAGCTCTGAAAAACAATGATAATTGAAAAATTCTTAGTTAAAAGAACAATGATATATAAGTCTACCAGCCGTCTCTCAGTTTGTCTTACTAGGGTAGCTTGCATATTGGTATGATGCTGAAAGCTATGCCACTGATATTTCAAATAAGGTGGACAGGTTTCAGCAGAGCTTCCAGACAAAGACAGACCATGAATAAAGCCCTAGCAATTTATTCCAAACATCTGCCAATGAAAATCCTATGAATCACAACAGAATACTATATGGCTTAGAACTAGGCAACATTCCATCCTGTTATACATAAGATCACTACACGTATTGATCCAACGGCAACTAACAACAACATATATAAGTAGCAATTAAAATTCAAAACTGATTTTTTCTCCTAACTTGACGTTAAGAGTAAATCTAGGGAATCCAATTTTCTCCAAGTTTCCCTAGTTTATAGGTGCAAATGGAGAGATATAATTGAACTGTCAGAAATTCAAGCCAGATTCAGAAGAGGACATGGAACGCAGGATATCATTGCTGATGTTACATGGAACTTGGCTGAAAGAAGATAATACTAGAAACATGTTTACCTGTGTTTTCTTGACTATGCAAATTATGAATAGCATTGCGAAGAGTGGGAATTCCAGAAGACTTAATTGCGCTCATGAGGAATCTGTACATAGACCAACAGGCAGTCATTCAAATAGAACAACAGAATACTGTGTGGTTTAAAATCAGGAAAAGTATTCTTAAGGGTTGTACCCTTTCACCACATTTATTCAATCTGTATACTGAGCAAATAATCCAAGAAGCTGGACTATATGAAGAAGAACATGGCATCAGGATTGGAGGAAGACTCATTAACAACCTACGATATGTAGATGACACAACCTTGCTTGGTGAAAGTGATGAGGACTTGAAGTACTTACTGACGAATACCAAAGAGTACAGCCTTCAGTATGGATTACACCTCAACATAACCAAAAACCAGACCCACTTCCATCAAGTCAATTCCGACTCACAGCGACCCTATAGGACAGAGTAGAACTGCCCCATAGGGTTTCCAAGTCTGTAAATCTTTATGGAAGCTGACTGTCACATCTTCCTCCCGTGGGGTGGCTGGTGGGTTCAAATCACTGACATTTTGGTTAGCAGCTAAGCGCTTTAACCACTGCAACACCAGGGCTCTGTACCTCAACATAAAGAAAACAAAAATCCTCACAAACTGGACCAATAAGCAATATCATGATAAACAGAGAAAATACTGAAGTTGTCAAGGATTTCATTTCACTTGGATCCACAATCAATGCCCATGGAAGCAGCAGTCAAGAAATCAAATAACGCATTTCATTGGACAAATCTGCTGCAAGGGCTCTTTAAAGTGTTAAAAAGCAAAGATGTCACCTTGAGGACTAAAGTGAGCCTGATCCAAGCCATAGTATTTTCAATCACCTCATATGCATGCGAAAGCCAGACAACGAATAAAGAAGACTGAAGAAGAATTGATGTATTTGGATTATGGTGTTGGCAAAAAATATTGAATATACCATGGACTGCCAGAAGAATGAACAAATCTGTCTTGGAAGAAGTACAGCCAGAATGTTCCTTGGAAGCGAGGATGGCAAAAGTTCACCTCAAGTACTTCGGACATGTTATCAGGAGGGACCAGTCCCTGGAGAAGGACATCATTAATAAAGTAGAATGTCAGCAAAAAAGACTCTTAATGAGATGGATTAACACCGTGGCTGCAACAATGGGCTCAAACATAGCAATGATTGTGAGGATCATGCAGGACCTTGCAATGTTTCATTCTGTTGTACATAGGGTCGCTATGAGTCAGAACTGACTTGATGGCACCTAACAACAACAACTGTAGTAGGAATCTAGCTCTTGATGTCATCTTCCCAAATAGTTCCTTCAGCCCACCACAGAGTTTGAGTTCTTCTGAGGGCTTCCACACACGTGCATAAAGTCGGCTTCTACCAGGTGCTTGTTGTGTCTCACTAGGATCAGCAATCTTCCTCAGGCGTCTTCTCAGAGCACTGCCACTTCCAATCGACTCCCCCAGTTCCTGGACAGAAGAAGACCTGGAAGAAGTCACAGGAGATGCTAAAGATGGTCGGTAGTCGAATGTGTGGTGAGAAAGAACTCCTCACTCCTGTTTTGTATTTTGTGTTATACTCTAAGGGAATGGTTTCTAAGCAGGAATGGCTGCATCCTCAAAATTTAGAACTCTTCTTTCTGCTCCTATCTGTAGCTTTCTCTCCACAGAGCTCAGATACCAGAAAAAGGGGTTGTACCTGGAGACAAACCCCATACTACCCTCTTCATTTTATACTCATCTTTCTCCTGGAACCTCTCTGCCAACAATGTTTAATTCTCTAAAGCCACACAATCCAGTAGAAATGCAATACCTGTCATATATATATATATAGGTATATATATATATATATATATATATAGGTATATATATATATATATATATATATGTATTAAGAAAAATAAGTGAACTAATAAAAATTTAATAATATATTTTATTTTATTTAACCCAGTATATCTATAGTATTATTTTAACGTGTAATCAAAATAAAAATTATTCATGAGATATTTTACATTTTTTTGACTAAGTCTTCAAAATCCAGTGTCTATTTTACATTTATCAAAAACCAAAAACCCCAAACCTGCTGCTATCGAGTCAATTCCGACTCATAGTGACCCTATAAGACAGAGTAGAACTGCCCCATAGGGTTTGCAAGGACAGGCTGGTGGATTTGAACTGCTGACGTTCTGGTCGCAGCTGAACTCTTAACCACTTTGCTACCAGGGCTTCCAGCATATCTCAATTTAGACTACCCACATTTCAAGTGCTTAATAGCCACAGATGACTGCTGACTACTGTACTGGACAATGCAGCTCTAAAGCTTAGCTAGGAACCACATTCCATCTAGGTAGATGCTGAAATAATTTTATCTTCCTATCAAGATCTACAGTTTATGCAGACTGAAAACAGGTAGCTGAACAATCGCTTCTAAAATAACAGTAAATGATTACCACTTAGTCTAACTTTCATTCTTCAGATAAATGACTTTTCCACTTTCTCACTCTCATATTATTGCCTTTGCTATCCATAATTAACATTAATACACTAAAGACAAGTCTTCCTTGTTCATGTACAGAGAAAACTTTAGCTCTAGAAAGTACCTGTGTCCTTCTGTGATTTTCTTTTAGGGTAGAATCTTAAGTTCTTCCTACCTAAGATAACTCATCAACAAGGATGTCAAAACAGACAACATCTACCAGTAAAAAAAATTATTTTATAATAAGGAAATGTTTCCACTGACCCATCTCAAAATGTGTATACCTGAGATTTATTTTTGGTCATGAGCGTACTCATTTAAATTTCCAACCTGTGGCTAGCTGAGAACTAGATTTTGTTATAGGAGGATTTGAAGATGAGAGATATAAATGAAGTGAGAAAGTGAGGCTTTTAAAAACACACTTAGGCTACTTTACAACTATGGTTGGAGCCAATAAGCCATGCTAAAAGTTAATGATTTGTTGACTCCAGAGTAATGACTGTTTTCTTGTTTATAAGTTGCAGATGTTGGAATGAAGGTAGGTGTCCATTCAAAGACAGAGCTGCAGATTCTACAAAAAGTGATTCTTTAAGCCACAGATATTTCGCTTTCTTTCTCATACATTTTATTAAGGAAAATGAAATCCCCGGACTTATCTATTTAGCACTTATTTGTAACATTATGCAGAAAGCTGTGGAAAGCGGAGGATATCCCTACCCTGGCCACATGATCAGGAACTATACATTCAATCTAGGAATGTAAACATTCAGGGAAGTGTAATTCTTTCTCTACTCATATTTATTTTAGTTGCATCATGCAGAAAAGAAGACACAGTGCCAGCTTTTTCTGCACTATGGTGTGGGGTATTTGCATCTTGTTAGGGTGATTTAGCAGTCACTAAGCTACAGGGTCACTATGAGTGTGAATCGACTCGACAGCGGTGGGATTTTTTTTTTTTTTTTTTTTTTTTTTTTGGGTTTTAAGCAGCAGGAACGAGAGCTCACCTCAGCAGAGGATGTGATAGAAAGAGCTAGGTAACATTGTCAGAGTGTAGCTGGGTGGTCAGGGCATTGGAGAGTAATTACTTGCCAGTGAAAAAGAATGAATTCTAAATGAGAGGATGAAAAGACCAAGGCCCTGGGGACTGGGATTCCAGACACAGTTAATATAAATCCAGAGACGATTTGGTGTGGCCAAAACACAGAGAAGACTATTTCTGATGGACCTTAAAATGTCTGAAAAAAGAACTTGGATGCACTTTTCCCCAATTCTTTCACATCTATGATATGCTATTATTACTACTGTTAATAATAACAACAGTAATAATTTTCATATTACCTCTCTCCTGAAGTGTTTAAGATATCAGGCAAAGCCTTCCAAATTTTATGAATAACGTGTACCTAATAAGCATTGCAAAAGGTCAAATTAGTAAAAAAAAAAAAAAAAGAATAAGGTGTGAACCTGTGATAAGAAACAAGGGACAGATGATTTAAGAAAATAACTAAAATAAAATAGAGCAAAAGGAGAAATCATCTGCTAATACCTAATAAACACAGCAGACATTACCAAGCTCCTTTGGCCAAGCTTTTCTGTAAAACTCTGACATGTTACTGAGTAGTCATATCGGAAAGCTACCACACAAGCCTTTTAAAATAAAAAATAAAGGATGTAACTGTCTTCATTTTATCTTATCTCAAGCTCTGAACTAAGGCCAAATATTAAAAGCATCATAACCACAAGGTAAGCTGGGAGAGAATCAAGCACCAGAACTTTTCACATGAACATGAAACAAATGTCTATAAAAAGATAAAACAGATGGAACGAGAACAGTTCTTTGAAGAAAGTATTTCCAGCTTGTATTAGGTAACGTTTGTCCTGGCCATCTGAGACTACCGAGGTTCTACCTTCTTGTGTCCTTGTTTTAATTTTTACCTACATGAAACTGCTGGATAGTAATAGACACAGAGTTTATTGGTGGCTACTCTAGGGCACACACTGTTCTAAGCAGTTTACGTGGGTTATAAATTCAATATCACAGCTGCGGGAGGCATTATTAGCCACCCTGTTTTTCAGATGAGAAAACTCAGACACAGAGAGGTCAAAGGACTTATCCAACACTATGTGGCTAATAAGTTGTAGGACTGAAATCTAAGCAATATGATCTAATCACTATGATTCCAGGGCCCATCTTGGTAACCAGTCTGCTATATTGCTCAAAGTTATAAACGAAATTGCCAGCAACTGAGGAATCATACATAAATGGTTTGCTAGAGTTTTTATTGATGCTGTGTTAGAGGAAACAAGTTAAAATACCTATATGAGTCTCTATCGCAAAGAAAAAGTAAAACCCTATATGTCATCAGGAAAAGTGGCATCATTTTTATTCCTCTCCATACTCCTTGTCACCAGTGTTTGCTCCTTCTTTTCTTTCTACCTTGAATTCTGCTTCACATCACATTATGTCCTATCTATAGGCGCTCTAGGCTATCTGAGCTATACTGGGCACTATCAAGTCCTTAGAGTGGTATATCGGTTAAGAGCTTGACTGCTAACCAAAAGGCTGGCAGTTTGGATTCACTAGCCGCTCCGTGGAAACCCTAGGGGGCAGTTCTGCTCTGTCCTATAGGGTCACTTTGAGTTAGAATCGACTTGATGGTAATGGGTTTTTTTTTTTTTTGGTTAGAGTAAATTGAACGTATCACACTTCTTTAAAAAAATTAAAATGGTGAATTCCAAAACCAAATAAAAGTCAATAATGTAAAACTTTTAGAGAAAATTTTATATTGGGAGGTTTTATATTCTAATATAAAATGAAAACAACAACCCAGACAAGGTTTACCCAAGTATCGGACAGTTTGATCCAGCCTGCATAGCCACTAGCAATTTACTTTCACAGTTCTAAATCATCTTATTGTTGGGCTGAAATAATTATCAACTGAGACAAGAAGATTCTAATAGAAGCTTAGAACTCTCAAAATCAATACTGGCTGGCATAAAGTCCCACCGGGGAACAATGAAAAATGTACTCGCTAGATTCCTAACAATAGGTCAGGTTATTGCCATGGCATTTCTGAGTAATGCGGGTGCTTCTGAATTGTGCATTGACATATATGCTGTTCTTTCTGGAGGGCAGTTGTGTTTGTTTCTCTGTTTTCACTACATAATCTGGGAAGAAGAATAGGAATTAAAATTTACAGCTTGCAGTCCATGTTTTGATTTCCCTCTTCTAGGTAAGCTTCTTCACCAACAATAATTAAAATGATTGTGCTGCCTTCATATTGAACCAAGTTTTCCGATTGCCCTAACTATATGAAATTAAAATCCAGGAAATCCAGGAGAGGAGGAATTGGTGTAATTAAATATTTTCCTAAACTCACTCAAAGCT
This sequence comes from Dugong dugon, assembly GCA_030035585.1. NCBI lineage: Eukaryota > Metazoa > Chordata > Mammalia > Sirenia > Dugongidae > Dugong > Dugong dugon. The sequence goes on along the minus strand of CM057471.1, from coordinate 82,758,585 downwards.
GCTTGGAAGTTATGGTTAAACATTAGAATTGAAAATGTTACAATATGTTTGTCTATCTCTTTAAAGTGCTAAAAAACAAAGATGTCACTAAGGAGTAAGATACGCCTGACCTAAGCCACGGTATTTTTAATTGTTTCATATGCGTATGAAAGCTGGGCAATGAATAAGAAAACCAAAGCAAATCTGATGCATTTGAATTATGATGTTGGTGAAGAATACTGAATATACCATGGGCTGCTAGGAGAACGAACAAATCTGTCTTGGAAGAAGCAGAGTTACAATGCTCCTTAGAAACGAGGATGGGAAGACTTTGTCTCACATACTTTGGACCTGTTATTAGGAGGGACTAGTCCCTAGAGAAGGACATCATGCTTGGTAAACTAGAGGGTCAGCGAAAAAGAGGAAGACCCTCAATGAGATGGATTGACACAGTGGTTGCAACAGTGGGCTCAAGCATAACAAGGATTGTGAGGATGGTGCAGGACCAGGCAGTGTTTCGTTCTGTTGTACATAGGGTCGATATGAGTTGCAACCGACTGGACAGCACCTAACAACAACAACACACCATATGAACATTAAATGCAAAGCTCCTGGGGGTTTAATTGCAGAAATATTCATAGGTCACAAAAAGAAATAGATTAATGAGGCAATAAGTGACTTGAAGAGTTTTTACTTTTTATTTAGCGCAAATATTTTAAACAGGGAGTTTGGTCATAAGTTAATTTTGGAAAAGTCACTTGTGTGGAAGATGGATTGGAGAAAGTTGAGGCTAAAAGCATGGGAAGAAGTTAGAATGCAATTCAGGGGTGGACTCTCCAATAGGCAAGATAAGCAAGGTGCTTACCTTGCTTACCAGATCATCTGTAGTGAACAATTTCACATTTTTTCATCACATCAAAGACTTTGTTTCTAGGTATGGCTCACATCTGTCTCTCTCCCAACCCTACAACACCATCCTACAGAATCAAAGCCTTTTTACAAATCTACTATCCCTGACAGGGTGGATGACCCAGTAAGCAATGTAAGCACGGACTTACTTGTGCTTACTTCCTAACCTGTAGTGAACAATTTCACATCTCTGATGTAGTGAAAGTCATATGAAATTGTTCACTACAGATGATCTGGTAAGCAAGGTAAGCATGGTGTTTACCTTGCCTATTGGTTAGTCCCCCCGCGATGCAATTATATTAGTTCAGTTCTTCTCAGTAGGAGGGGATTTTGCCACACAGCAGACAACTGGCAGTGTCTAGAAAACTTCTAATTTTCACAACTTGGGGCAGGGGTTGCTTCTAGAATCTCTTGTGTAGGAGCCAAAGATGCTCCTAAACATACTACAATTCACAGGACAGCCCCTGACAACAAAGAAGTATCTGGCCCAAAATGTCAATAGTACCGAGGTTAAGAAACCCTGTATTATTGTATTGTTAGTTGCCTTTGAGTTGACTTTGACTCCTGATTACCCTATGTATAACAGAACAAAATGGTGTCCTGTCCTACACCATTGCTGATGTATTTGAGTCCACTGTTGCTGCCACTGTGTTAGTCCATCTCACTGAGGGTTTCTCTTGCCTTTGCTTACCCAACCCTTTACCGAACATGATGTCCTTCTCCAGCAACTGGTCCCTCCTGATGACATTTCCAGAGCAAGTCCAAGTCTCGGAAAATATTCTGTCATCCACGTGGTTTTCATTGGCTAATTTTGGGAAGAGATAGTCAGGCTCTTCTTCTTAGTCTGCCTTAGTCTAGAAGCTCCACTGAAACTTGCCCATTACGAGTGACCCTACTGGTATTTGAAATACTGGTGGCATAGCTTCCAGCATCCTAGCAACACACATGCCACCACAGTATGGCAAACTGACATACAGGTGGTGGTCTGTATTGTTAGTCTGTGTTATTAGTATTAGCAAAAGATGATGAGGAGCTGACCCAGAAATGTGAAAAGTAAAAAAAAAGAGAGAGAGAGAGTTTTTTTCTTAGAATATATAATCTATCAACTTGGTGACTAAATGTGGTTATTGAGAGAAATTAAGAAGTCTTATAATGGGCTCTTAGATATGAGTACTGGAAGATTCTTTGGAAAAATGGTAGTTACATGCAAAAAAACAAGCAAGGGAGCACAGGGGAGAAAAAAGAAGTTTCAATAGGAAAGAACTAAGAGATGGGGAACAGGACATTTAAATTGAGATTTCTGTAAAACATCCACTTCCCGTTATGTTATATAAATCTGACACTCAGAATAGAAGTCTGTTTTGAAGATACAGATTACAAAGATACCAGTGAGTGGCAGTCGGAGCCATGGAGATGGATACGATTCCAATGAGAAAGGGTGGGAGAGTGGAAAGAGACATAATATTGGGAAAGGGTGAAACTGATATATAGTTAGAGACTCAGAAGACATATTTGGAGATGTACAAGGAGAAATTACTCAGTTAATGCAGTTCTGTTAAGCCATGAATATCCCTAAATTTGAGTATCCAGGACCCTCCTGAGCCCATGTATTCTTAATAATTATTAACTACAGAGGGATTGCCTTTATGTGAAAGGGGAAGAGACAGAGATGTTGCATTGCTATTAGATGGCCATTTAAAAACTGGTTAAGTGTTGCTATATATACTTCAGATAAAAATAATTAGCATCAGAATGTTATTTTGGGCATCACAGGCTATCACATATTTTGCATGTCCATGCTTCCTTTCAAATTCTAAAATGCAAGATTAACCAGTGAGTTAAGATCCTTAGTAGTAAAAGCAAAGAGTAATTAATGTCAAACTACTTTTTTAAATATGTCGGGTAAGAAACAAGAATGGCCTATGAGTTTTGTTCCAACGGTTTAAATAGATAATTGTGAGCACTTTGAGCCAGCTAGGTTTGTTTGATGACCATGCCCTGACTGGTATTGAGATGGGGTTGGGATGGAGAGGCTCCATTTGGATAATAGTTTAATAGAAGGCGGTCCCAAAAGTCAGAGGAGTATTATTCTATTATTCGCATTACCATCAAATTGTATTTCCCAAGTACTCCAGTATTATCCTCTCAAGAATCGTTTAAGGCACAAATAGACAGTAGCTGTTTTCAGGGGCTTAGGTCTTACTGCCAGTTCTTGACACTTACCAGCAAAACTTGAAACAGCCACTTTTATTTCACTTGCCCCAAGCAGCTTGCTCATTTCACCTACTCTGCTGGTAAGCTTGGAGGATTAATGGAATATTGCTTGTAAACAATTTTAGAAGCTTGACAGATACTCTGTACACGACCATTGTTAAACAAGGCCATTCTCATGAGTTAATGCAGATATAAGGAAAACCTTGCTTTGGACTCAACGTTCTCAAGTCTACATAATAAATCATACAACATAGGGAGAAAATGGATGTAAATTTCAAGAGGAGCAGTGTTGATATATTCTATGAGCTCGTACATACTTAATAACTAACGGAGGTATATTAGTATTGCTACTGGATGATAATTCTGCTAATTCAGTGATTCTTTCCCCACCTAGGATTAGTTTTCATTTTAAAGGGAAAAATAACGCTACGTAAAGCTGCTTCTGTAAGTCAAGGTTTTAAGGAAATTGGGTGTATCCATAACAGAGAATATATTATGTTAATTCAGCAATACATTCATTTAATAACATAATAACAGCAACAAAATAGAGTGTTAAAATAAATCAAATAGAAAATTGGTTAGGTTTAAGGCTAGACAAATAAATGCTCCTCTGGAAAGTTAAACTGATAAGTGTTTTCTACAGAAAGGAAAGGAAAATAATATTTCAAGATAAAGATGTCATTCCTTGGAATTCACTATGAACCTAAAAATCTAGATTTTTCTTCCTCAGCTGAGTAGGCCAATCACCAACAATATTAGCATTCAGTATTTCTAACATTTGATTACATTTAGAAACAGAAATTGTATAACATTATTACTTCAGTGTCTCACATACTGAGTTTACATGTATAAATTCATTTCCAAATATTCCACAATCATTTTCTAACTTATAAAGTATGAAAAAGAAAAGATAGATCCCACCCCCCCCCCCAAAAAAAAAACTGTATTTAATGAAAAATGAGAAATCCTTGCTTTGAAAAAGTCTCCTTAGTGGGGCTGCAATAAGCATATTGAGACAAAACAGGAGTTTAAAGTAAAAAAAAAAAAAAAAAAAAATTTTGAATATTATAGTACAGCAGTCTACCTGTAAATTCACCAGTTTTGTTTCTGCCAAGTCAAACTATGTCACATGGTTTAGATAGCTGTTGAATATTAATATTTTATTTTGAAACAATTATGGCAGAACTTTCAAAAGATCAATACTTTAATAAACTGAAGACTCAGTTTGCGTGATGTGATATGAAAGTGGTTGGCAGATAACAAGGAGGTTGGGCAAAAGGACTTAACATCCCTTCACACGAATAGACTGGTCTTTCTTCCTTCCTTCCTTCCTTCAGTCCCTCCCTCCCTTCCTCCCTCCCACTTTCCTTCCTACTTTCTTTCCTTCCTTCCTTCTTTCCTGCCTTCCTACCCTCCTTCCTCACTTCCTCCCTCCCTCCTTCCTTCGTTCCTCCCTCCCTTTTCCTTCAAAAAAATCTATGAAACATGAGAGAGAAAACGGCAATGACTATCATAAAACCTGTATAGCACAGTGACAATGGACGTGAAATCAGGTTTAAATCCTGGCTCTACCAGTTAGAGATGGGGGACCTTGGGCAAGTTACTTAACTTTTCTGGCTCTGCTTCCTTATGTTTAAGGAAAATGAGAAGACTTTATCAGTACATACCCCATAGTATTGTTCTGAGGATTAAATTAGTTAATATTCATAAAATACTTAGAACAGTAAATTTTACCTAAAAGTTTGCTTTGATTACTCTCAATTTAAAAATAAAACTTGGCACAAGAGACTACAGCAGGTATATATGAAAGTTATAAGGTAGGAAATAAAGAGGAAACCAAAGGAAGAACAGCACTTGAAAGAATACGATGAGTAAGTTTAATAGCATTACTAAAGGTAGGTTCCAAGGAAATTCTTAATTTTTTTTTTCAAAATGAGGATAATAAGTGCTTCCATCTGCTTTCTTTTCTTTATGATTGGTGTCATGGATTGAATTATGTCCCCCCAAAAATGTGTGTATCAATTTGGCTGGGCCATGATTCCTGGTATTGTGTGATTTTCCGATATGTTGGATATGTTGTAAATCCTGCCTCTATGATGTTAATGAGGGAGGATGGGTGGCAGTTGTGTTAATAAAGCAGGACTCAATCTACAAGATTGGATTGTATCCTGAGGCAATCTCTTGAGATATAAAAGAAAGAAGTGAGCAGAGAGACAGGGGACCTCATACCACCAAGAAAGCAGTGCCAGGAGAAGAGCGCGTCCTTCGACCTGGGGTCTCTGCACGGAGAGGCTCCTAGTCTGGGGAAACACGGATGAGAAGAAGAGGGACACTGAAGAGAAAAAGGCCGACAGAGAAAGAAAGGCTTCCCCGGGAGCTGACGCCCTGAATTTCAACTTTTAGCCTACTTTACTGTGAAGAAATGAATTTCTCTTTGTTAAAGCCATCCACTTGTGCTATTTCTGTTGTAGCAGCACTAGATGACTAAGACAATTGGTATCAATGGCTTTGAGTAAGAGAGAAATGTTCAGCCTTTCTCCTTCATCCACAATCACTTCTTCTAGAAGCACTTAATGTTCTCTGATATGACATTCTCTATTGGTTCACTTCTAAGGGACACTTACCTGGAAATATAAATCAGGCCTAGGCCTGATGTCATCATTTGTTTTCACTGGGTAGTTAGAAGGTCAGCAGATTATGATCTGGTGGGGAAATACATACAAAATCAAAATTTCTCTCTCTCTCTCTCTCTCACACACACACACACACACACACACATATACACAGAGCCATCCCCCACATGTATTCATATAAAGATGAAGAGTTGACAACGAGCCAATGCTGAGTACCCAAACTGGCCCTCCTTGGATGACATTCTCTAAAAGATTATCTCTGATCAATAACTTACCCAAACTGGCCCTCCTTGGATGACATTCTCTAAAAGATTATCTCTGATCAATAACTTTTCTGCAGAGAGAGCTATATATCTTGTGTATCATACTTTTAAAGATTTAGCAATGAAGCCATCTTTTACAAGGGAATTTTTCCAATGCAAGAGTACACTGTGCAGAAGTGAGCTATAAAGTCAACTGCAAAGAGAGAGAGTGCTGCTTATAAAAGGAACTATACTTGAGTTATCTACTAACATCCATGGAGGAAATGAGGTTGTAGACAGAACACTGGCTCTGGTGCCCCCCAGGGCCATCCATACATTCTGAAAATGAGCTTTACGACCTGTGCCACACACCTTAGAAACAGTCTTAAAATTAAATCCAATAAATTCTATTTCAGAAGTTGAAAAAAAATAAGCTTAAATATAAATAATGATCTGATGCATTATTTTCCAAAATTTCAAGTAAAGCACTTATAATGGGAGGTTGGTTAGGTAAATTAGGAATCATTTTTCCTAACATTTTCCTACAATGTATATTTTCCAAACGATTTGTATACAGTATTATTTATACACCATTGCCGCTATGAGTCAGAACTGACTGGATGGTAATGGGTTTATTATTTATATATTTTACTTCCTTTGTATAGCATTTATTTTTTTATAAAGTAAGTAAATGATTTAAAATTATTAAAGTAGATCACCCTGGTTAGGGGCTAGGCATCATCGAGGATTTTCAGAAGTAAATAATAAAGACAAATATAAATTGACCCAAAATTATTTGGTTCAAACCACTAAGTATTCAAAAGTAATAATTTGGTTGAAAGCATTTTTAATTTTTTGACATCATGGATGATTTTGTGAATCATGTTTGGTCTAGCATCATATTTACTCCAGGGCTTATCTATTCCGACCACTAAAGTGTTATCCTCTGGAGTCTAAACTGGATGTCCCAAGTACTCAATGAAGTCTCTCCAATATGGCTTGTTGAAACTTGTATATCCCCCCAACTCAATGTAAACTCTGGTAACTGTTCAGTTTACACATGCTTCTTTACCCAGCCTGATGGAAATTCATTCTATTGCTGTGCAGATTAATATTCAGCTATAGAGTCAAGGTGACTCCAAAGCAGATTTCTGGAGTTCTTTCTCTGTGTATCTACCTTCTCTTTCCTACTCTGTCTCACAAATCCCAGCCACCTTAGCCCCCTCAAACTCTGACTTCTGTCATCTCAATACAGTAAGACTGATGTGCTCTGCTTGAGAGCCCCCTTCCTGGGTCATGGTCAGGAATGTGCCTCTAGGCAGAAAGACAGGCAGTCATTGTACTCATCCTGTTTATTTTCTTTTCTCATGGATAATAGCCCTGGGCTGCCTGTTTCCAGTGTCTGAAAATAGCTCACTCCTATGTTTTGTGTCATTTTCTAGTTGTTTGTGGTAGGAAAGCAAATTCAGGACCAGGTACTCTCAAGGCCTGAAACAGAATTATGAATTGCGTTTTAAGAACTTCGTTTTAAATGGGAATAAAACATAAAAGCATAAATGAAAGTTTCTGGGTAAGAATGGTAAACAGTAACAGTTACAAAAATGTCAGTTAATAATTTTATGATTGATTTTATAAAAAGGTAAACATGCAATGGCATGTTCAAGTTTACGTCTGTCATTATCAATTTCCAGGTAACAAAATGCTCTGCTAACAGGAAAATAATAATAGCACTATTTTGATTTTACTCTAAATAACCTTTTATGGGAGTCCTTGGGTGGTGCAAAGGGTTAACAGTCCAGCCACTCACCGAAAGGTTGGTCATTTTTGTCCACCCAGAGGTGCCTTGAAAGAAAGGCCTGGCAATCTATTTCTGAAAAATCAGCCACTGAAAACCCTATGGAGCACAATCTACTCTCACACACATGGGATTGCCATGAGTCAGAAACAACTGAAGGACAACTGGTTTATTTCATAACATTTTATGATTATTTAAAGATTGTTCCAGCCCTTTCTCTCCCATTCTTTTAATGCTTTCAAGAATATACTCAATATAATCATCTCTCACTTCATATGTAGGTGGATGAGAGGAATGTAGGAAGATCATATAAGATAGGGAAGTTTCTGACCATTCCTAACACTTACATTTGAGAAAAAAAAAAATTGGTTCATATCATCAGGTCAGTAGAGAACAACTCAGGTCTCTGCACATCATCTGCTCCCAATACTGTAGTCACATAAAATGTTGAGTCCCTACTTCCTAGGTTTCTGCTCCACTGCTCCCTTACCAACAACATGTAAAAGAGAAACTGTGATTATTACTGCAGCTTTCAAGTTCATAGATTTTCATTAAAAGAAAAAAATAACAAGGGAGATGCCTACATGCTAGAATCAAACTTAAAGTCAAGAAGAATCACAGAAATTATCACTTGAGATAGAGCATATCTATTTGGGCAGCTCTAAATTTCTTTACCTACCATTGGGGTTTAAGTGACCTGAGTTCTATAAGTCTGACAACCATAAAAAGAAATTTTGATTTCCTTTTTCACTTGCATTTTCATTTATGGCAGCGGTTTTAAACTCTGGCTATACATTGGAATTCCCTGGGGATCTTTTCAAACATACTTAGGCTCTGACCTCTCCCTCTTAGAGATATTGATTTAATTGAACTGGGGTGAGGCTCAGGTATGTGTATTTTTAAAAACCCTCAGGGGATTCTAGAAATTGCATAGGGCTGAGAGCCACTTAAATTGTGTTCCATAGAATAGCAACATTGACATCATCTGTGAGCTTTCCTGAAACACAGAATCTCAGGCCCCACCACACCTACTGAGTCAAAGACTGCATTTTAACACTATGCTCAATTGATTCATATACACATTAAAGTCTTAAAACAGTCATTAATGGGTAAATAAGTATTTTCTGCCTTCAAGGAATTGTGAAGGTATATGGTAGAAGATTTAGACCTGTGATAACCTCAACTTAGGCCTGACATCAGGATCACCTGCACTTTTTAAAAAATACAGATTCCTAAGCCCTGGTAAGTCAGCTCCTCCAAGCATGAAGCTTGGGCATCTGTATGTTGATTACATGTTTCAGGTAGTTCTGAAAATTAGAGTATTTGGGAAAATGAACTAAAATAACGGTTGCATTTTTCAACATTTTGTCTCTACTAAAAGTCCTAACCAAGCAAAGGAATGAGTACCGTGATGGAAACAGTAAAGAACGGTCTATGTATCTATTTTCCTTACACAGAAATCAAGGGTATTGCAATTAAAAAAAAAAAAAAAGATGTAAATTTCATAGTATCTTGTTAAAATAATGTTATGCTTTCTTGATATTTTTGCTATAGTCACAATAAGGAAAATATACCTACGTGGCCAATTAAAGGTTCTGTCAGTTTAGAATTGTAGGCCATTTCTGTGCAGTGCAGAGGGCAGTGGAGGCTGTGGAGCGAAATGGCAGTCTGACAGGAAACTGTGAAAGAAAATTGACAGGTGTAGGGAGTGTGAGGATGGCGTAATGCTGAATAGGCTGTTTTGTCACAGAAAAAAGGGACCATCTCAAAACTAGTTAAGTTAGTTATGAGACTTTAACTAGGTCAAAAACTTATGAGAATTTGTGAATACTTTTATACACTGTCGAAAATGTATCACATGGCTAAATCTGAGGTGTGTGGATCATGGAGTCTGAGAATATTATCCCTGGCTAAGCAGAAATAAGTAAATAAAATTCCATGAACATGGACAGATTTTCTCTAGACAAAGAAAACTTTTATAAAATATCTTAACATTTCTGAGTAAACTATAATTTATAAATGACTAAGAAGCCATGAAAATGCTGCTTTGTCTCCATATTCAGTGTATCCAGACACAACACATGAGATCTGGTATTAGAGAGAACTGGAATTACGTCCCAGCAAAGTCACTTGGTATGTGACAATTGTCAGATCACATAACGTTTCAGAGGCCCATTCCTTTAATCTCTAAAATGGAGATAATAGGACCACTCTTAAAGTGTTAAGACAGCCATATGTCTGATGCCTTCTCTCACTTGTGAACAACAAGCTGAGGATTATGGTAAAACCTTTAGCTAGAATTACAAAATAAATGCAAAAACCTCACAATGTAATAGAGTTACACATCACAGATAAATGTTACTGCTTTGGTTCCTACATTCTGGTGAGATAAGACTCAAGTGATGCCACAAGCGCATAATTCCATGACATCTGACATACCGTGAAAGACATGCAATTTTGGATGCGCTCGCCCACTAGCTGAAAGGTCGGCAGTTCAAGCCCACCAGCCACTCCATGGGAGAAAGATGTGACAGTGTGCTTCTGTAAAGATTACAACCTTGGAAACCCTATGGACAGTTCTACTCTGTCCTATAGGGTAGCTAGGAGTCAGAATCAACTCTAAGGCAAAGAATTTATGCCAATGTACAACCACCCGTCTATCAGTTTGTTGTACTGTGGTGGCTTGCATGTTGCCATGATGCTGGAAGCTATGTCACTGCTATTTCATTAACAGGTTTCAGAGGAATTTTCAGACTAAGATAGACTAGGAAGAAAGTCCTGGTGATCTGCTTCAGAAAGTTAGTTAATTAAAACCTCATGGATCACAATAGAACATTGACTTGCTAGCTTGAGACACATCATCAGGAGGGATCAACTGCTGGAGGAAGATATCATATTTGTTGAAGCTGAGGGTCAAGAAGGGCAAAGGAGACCCTCTATGGGATGAACTGGCACAATAGCCACAGTGATGGACTCTAACATGCTGGCAAATATGAGGATGACGCAGGACAGGGCAATGTGTTGTTCTGTTATGCATAAAGTTGTAATGAGTCAAAGTTGACTTGTTGGCAGCTAACAACACAAACAACATGCTAATGTAAAAAAAAAAGTCAGGTTGGTACTTACTTGGATTTTTAATCTGCTAAATCTTTACAGCTATTTTCCACAGTAGCTATTTTATGTTTACTGTTAATCAATTCATTCAATCATTAATTTAACAAATTATTTTTGAGCCCATATTATATGTCAGATACTACACATAATATGAAAGATCCAATGGTCAGAAAGGTATTAAAGGGGGAAGAACAAGCAACAAATTAACAAATAATATAGCATGATATGATGAAATATAATAATAACATAATATGATATGGCATATACCATCACAGACTGTGGTACATGTTGTGATGAAAATAAACTGGGTGATTAGCTACTGAGTAACTAGTGGTGTCACTTAGGTCAGGCTGCTCAGACAGATATTTCTGAGCCAGTAGCATTTGAATTATCCTTATCTGAAGGATGAAAATAGGTCAGCCACGAAAATAAGTGCCAAGAAAGTATTCTTAGGTGGGAATAGAAACTGAAAAACTCTTAAAAAAAAAAAAGACGGGTTGTTTGAGAAATAGAAAGGAGTCCAATGAAGGTAGACTATAACTTGCCAGGTATGAGCTGAGATTGGAGAAGTAAGATTTGCTGTTGCTAACTGTGGGTGAAGTCTACTCCACCTCATGGCAACCTTATGTGCAACAGAATGAAACATCCAGTTCTGTGTCATCCTTACAATAACCAGTATGTTTGAGTCGATTATTGTGGCTACCATGCCAATCCATCTCAACAAGGTTTCCCAAACGTTGCTGGCCCTCTGCTTCACCAAACATGATGTCATTCTCCAGCAACTGATGCCTCCTGATGGTGTGCCCAAAGCAAACAAGTCAGATAATGTTCTGTTGTGATCTATAAGGTTTTCATTGGCTAATTTTCTGAAGTAGCTCTCCATGGCTTTCTTCCAATTCTGAGTTAGTCTGGAAGCTCTGCTGAAACCTGTCCATCATGGCTGACCCTGCTAGTATTTGAAATACCAGTGGCATAGCTTCCAGCATCACAGCAACATGCAAGCCACCACAGTATGACAAAGTGACAGATAGGTGGCGGAGAAGTAAAACAGACGTCCAATATGCAGGACCTTATAAGCCATGGGAAGTAGTTTAGACTTTTATCTGAAAGCAGTAGATTCATCAAAGGGATTAAGTGGGGGCAGAACAATTGATAAAGCAAAAGACTGGAAATAGTCAAAGGTCCATCAACAGGTGACTAGTTCAATAGATTATGGTATAGCCACAAAAGAAGCATTACATAACTTTAAAAAAGAATGAGAAGTATCTCTGTAACTGCTGTAGAGTGATATTCAGCATATACCATAAAGTAAAAAGGTAAGGTAGAGAAAGGTTATACAGTATGCTGTCATTCATCTTCAAAGAAGGGAAGATACACAAATATACACATGCACACAAATATATTAAAAAGGGAGGATAAACTAAAAATTAATTTAAAAAAGAGGTTACATAGAAGGGAAGAAGGTGAAAGGGACTGGCATAGAAGCGAGACTTACCTGAATGCACATTGTGTTGTTCTGATTTTTGGAATTATGCAAATATATTTTATAATTAGACAACAAAATTAAACCAAATTTAAGCAGAAATAAATCCTTAAGAATTGAAAGCAAAATAAAATGACTGACCTGAACTGCATAGCAGGGACTAACCCATATAGATAGGCATTATATCAAGTGATATTTAAAAAAAAAAAATACTAGTTTGTACATCTCCAGTGGCATATAGCCTAAGGACAAAAAAAAAAAACCTAAACATTTTAAATGATTTTCAGTAATCATATTGCTGTTTGGTAACTACTGTGTGTGTGGTGTGAAAGAGCCCTAGTGCTGTAGTGGTCAAGCACTGGGCTGCTAACTGCAAGTTTGGCAGATTGAAACCCCCAGCCGCTCCCTGGGAGAAAGACGTGGCGGTCTGCTTCCATAAAGATTAGCCTTAGAAACCCAGTGTGGCAATTTTACTCTGTCCTACAGGGTCACTATGAGTCTGAATCAACTCAACAACACTGAGTTTGGTTTGGTTTTTTGTGTGTGTGTATTTGGATATAAGAATGAACAAAAAAGTATTCACATTAAAGTTGTTGGGATCCAAGATTTTTACTATAATAGAAAAGAGAGACAGATATAAGACTAAAGAAGTCAAATTAATATTGGAATTGGAAATTTCCATATGAACTCATGAAGTATTTTATCTTAAAATTTTTTCCCAGCTCTGTCCAATGAAAAAATCTAAATCACTGACCAACCTAGTAACCATGAGCATTGCTAGCACTTAAGTTAAGGCCTTTGAATATAATTTCCCACTATAAAGAACCAGAGCAAAAAATGTCCAAAAAGAGCACACAAGATCTTATCATACCAGAAAGCATGGAAGCACTCAGGTCAGGTCAACAAAGAGCAGAAGCCAAATTCAAGCAGTTCAGTTGGCCAAAAAAAGGACAATCTGAACAAACAATAATAATTGCAATGAATTAATATTTAAAATATGTCAAAATTTATGATTTCATAATACTCAACGTATCAGTCACCCAGAAGGTAAAAATTTGTAAACAAAGGGAAAGACTTCCCAATTATTCTGCATTTTCTGTATAAACTCTCCTCAGTATTAACAACCAGATGATGAGAGAAAGCTTTTCTTTATAGACATAGTCCAGCAAATAAATGAAGAAGGAATGCTTAACTGAAATATTACCATCTTGCAACACTTAATGAAATGGATTTAGACAAAGATAATCAACCATGGCTGAAAACTAGTAATTGAATTGCTGCTGGGGACCATTATGATGAATGAATCAGATTGATGACACCTTAACCTACAGATCAGTTTTAGCATCTCAAAAACAAAAACAGCCAGAAGTTATGTGATTTTTGATGTGTTGCTCTAGGCAATACAAACACTACATATGAATTAATCTTGCCACAATATGAACCTGAGTCTGATCTAGTTCCTAATTTAACTACTAATTTGCAGGAAGCATGTAAGTCAGAGGAAATTGTTAAGAGAAAACATGTTATAGGACATGCAATGAGGATAATTCAGAGTGAAGAACACTCTGCAGATCAAACAACAGGTCTCTTCAAGAGGTAAATGCGAGAAAAAAGTAGAAACAGGGAATATGTATATTAATATATCAACCAAATATAGTGTGCAAGCTTTATTTGGAACAAATATTAAACAGTATTTTAAAACAATTTGGGAAAATTGAAGTTTGAATAGATTTTTTGATAGTATAAGATTGTTAAAATTTAAAAAAAAATCTTCTCTTCAGCAATACATACTGAAGTACTCACAGATGAAATGATATGATGTCTGGAATTTGCCTCAAAGGGTTCCTGCTAGTGGTTGAGGAAAGGGGCGGTGGTGGGATGGAGGTATAAATAATACGATTGATAACTGATAATAATTGAATCTGAATGATAACCTCATAAGGATTCATTGTATTATTCTCTCTAATTTTAAATGTATTTGAAATTTTCCATAATAAAATGTTTAAAAAAAAAAGAGAGAGAACAATTTAGAAAATTTTGAAGAAGGGCACACGTGAAAAAGCACCAGTGATGAGGTTACTATAGTGAGGCAGGGAAGAGATGATGGGAAATTAGATTAAGGAGTAGCAGTGGAGATTGAGAACTGAAAGGACTTGATATATTTACAGTGATTGAGTCGACAGTACTTTAAATGGATTCGATTAGGGAGTTGAAGGGAAGACGGCAATCAAGGACATCTCCCAAGATTTCTCTTGAACATCTGGGTAGATAGAGGTATCTTCTACTGAGACTGAGAAGACTGGGGGGCAGGTGGTGATAATCACATAGAAATTTGAGGTGGGAAATAATCGAGAGTTCTGCTGGGGCATTTCGAGTCTAAAACATCTATTACACATTCAGGTGGAGAGATGAGTCCTCGAGATACACATTAAGGAATCATCAAAATATAGAGAGTGTCTAAAGGCATAGGACTAGATAAGAACACCTATGGAAAGAACAGAAGAAGAAAAGACAGGCCAGAGCCCTGAAGGAACAGCAATATCTGATGTCATGTGGAGCAGAGGGAACAAAAGAACCAGGAACAAACAGCTAGCAATACAGGAAGAAAGCCTGAGATACAGCCCCATTTTCTTGTTTTCATTGTGTTACATTTTACAACACATTTACGGAAAGTATTCTAATTTTACCTGGATTTGTTAATGAGTAAATGAGTTCTGCTGTTTCAAATCAACCCAAAGTTAGCACACCACACACGATTTTTATCTAATGATGCTAAGGGAGAGCTCTTGATTACCAATGAAAACAAAGCAAAATACAAAGAAGTCCCTTGGAATATGACTGGACAATACTCATGCTTTGATAACTTGATAGGGAGGCTGAACAGGACAGAACTAGTTCCCATTGGGGTACAGGTTTACTTATAACCAGCCTAAGCCAACAATCAAAAGACGCTGAATTTCCCTTATATTTCCCTGAATTCAACTAGAACTGGTTAACCCATTTAGAAAGAGCTGAACCTATCTTTATATGTACCTAATTATGTTCTAATGCATACATTCAGTAATGCCATGAGGCTGTCCATCTGCAAAGAGCCAGAAATAAGCTGTCCAAATTCAGAGAACAGCTTATTTTAAGGCTTAAAAAATGACACTGATTTAAAGATTGCTGATTTGAAACAACAATTACATTAATGTAGCACATCTTGATGCCAAAGATTTTTCTTAAAAAATAGAGAAAGAAAGAAAAGAAAAAGTAATTGCCTTTAACATGCATGTGTTAACACTTAAGGTGACTTAAATTAAAAGTCAGTTGTTGAACACCTTAGGAAGGTTGCCATAGAACAGAGCAGGTGGAAAGGAAGTATCAACTTTTAACCTCCTCTGTGTGAATGATACCTTCCAGGACAGTGTTTAAGGGTAAGAGGTTCCAAGAAATGGGAAAGAAAAGCCATTTTTCAAGTGTTCTGCTGCAGTCATCAAGAGTTGGTAAAAATAGCAAAGAAAATAGGGGCACAGTTCAAAAGTTAGTAGGATAGTCAATCAGTATAAATGGCCCAGGTGGGTGGTAGGTCTGCACTGAAGACAGTTAAGATCATCAATGAGGAGCCCAGGAAACTCAGAGAGGCCAGGCCATGAAACACAGCAGAGAACTAATTTTGAGAATTCTGAGCCTTTCCCAGGGAAATCCTTTAAAGAGCCCTCGCTTGGTCCCTCAAGGGGCTGAGGAGGACCAGATACTTACAGCCAATCTGTTGCCCTCCCAGGCAGCCAAGTTGGACCAATCAATTTTCCTAATGGCCTTCCTTTCTCCTCCCCCACCCCTCTCAGGTCCAGCCCTTTTGTATTTTCATAGTGTTTCCTAAATGGAGAACTATATAGATAGATTGACTATTTCTCAATCTATACCATAATTTCAATCTTGACTTACTTATTACAGCATCCTCAATTTATCACCACCACAACCAGCAGGAATGAAAAGAAAAAAAGTCCATCAATTATTTATATAATAGAAAGTCCTTGCTTAACAAATTTTTAAAAGCAGATTTGACTTCTTTTATTTTAATAATACTGGTTTTGCAATAGGTATATATAATCTGAGTCTGTTTGGTTCTGTATTTTTAAACAGTCCTGATATTTTCATTCTTTCTTTTCATAATACATGCTGAGCTGGAATGAATCAGGGCCAATCCCAAAATATAAGATTGGGTAGCCCTGGAAATTGAAAAAGTAATACAGATATAAGTAAGGTTTCTAATAGGTAAATCATAAAACAAGAGAAAATCTCCTATTTTATTTTTAAAGTTTTACTCAAAGAAAGACTATTTTTAATAAATATAAATACATCAAAATAGGCAAATTTCTGTTTTGAATAAAAAATGTTTCCATTTAAGAAAACAAAAATCTCCCAACTTATAAAACAACCCTCCCCAAACAGAACTAAATAATCAACAATAATCGTTCTTTGAAAAATCTCATGGGTTAAAATAGTTCTCAGTATAAAATAAATGATAGGTTGGAAACATATAATAGCTTTCCTTTGAATGTCCTGGCCCTAGTCAACTTATTCTTGACATTTAATTACATTTGAATGGTTAATGCTTAGAATATATTTTAAATACTGAAATAAATGATAACCCAAGTCCCTGTGTGATAATCTGGCTACAATCATAAATTCATAATTCAGTTCAAACATTCACAAATCATGGATCCATGCAGTTTCAGAAAGGAAAAAAAATGCAAAATTATGAAGGGAAAAGTTACTGTATTTAAGTATAGTAATGTTGTTGGATTGGTGTTTAGATGGCTGTGGAAGGAGGGATGTTATTTCTAGAACTTTTAGCCTTGAATAGGCGACCTTGTGTTACCTGGGCTGGCAGACTAATACTAAAACAATTCTCTTAACAGGCCATGAAGAACCTCACATGGAAGCTAAAAACCCATCAGAGTGTAGCTCCACAAATAGCCTCATGCTGCCTAATTGCGGGTAACCTGGGCAAGGTTTTTAGACCTCTAATGCTTTTGCTTCCACACAAGGAACTGTAAAATCAGGGGCTCTAGGATACATTAGATGAGACCTTTCTCCTCTCACTGAATAACGCTTTATTTTACTTCATAATTGGAGCATTGCCACTTTACTCCCATAGAGGCTTCACCTGTATCACATGATTTTTTTTCAGATGCATCCCTCTAAAGAGTCCAGATCTGTACATATTAACATTTTGAAGCAACAACACTGAGAGGATTTTCACCCTGACCCTTCCTTTCCTTGACACAGTCTCCATCACAGTTTCCATTTCCAGGTTTGTTTCGATATCATAGGAAAGGATGTTGCTCTATCAGCCAAACTGCTTTGCCTTTGGGTTTCTTTTCACAACTCTAGAAAGTATTCCTCCTCTAACAATTGATGCAGTGGACAGCCTGTAAGAAAATTGGCTTCAATATACTGCAACATTTTTCTGCTTTTTTGTATTGCACAAATTATGAAAGATCAAAATATAAATTTACCTGCAAGCACACACTGACTAAACACTCGCACTGTCTAAAAAATTCCAGCTTTCCTTTTCTCGCTTCCCCTTATGCATACCTCAAAGCTACGTATGTATAACTTCATTAAGAAGTATTTATCTCTGAAATCCCCTTCATTCAAAAACATGTAGTAAAAAAAAAAAATGAAAGAAAGAAAGAAAATTGAAACAACTTACATATCCTTCCACAGGGGACTGACTAAACGGTTACTCGTATAATAAAATACTACACAGGAGAAAAACATAATGTGGTACATTTTCCTTTAATATAACATTCCTAAGATAGATTAAGTAGACTAAACCAAAGTACAGAACAGAATTTATAGTATGCCTCATATTGTGGAAAAATCATATACATATCAACTGAAATATGAATTAGAAGTATATTAAAAGATTCCTAAGAGACTATTCTGTTACTTTTGGGAACTGGATAGGGAAAATCAGTTAGGGGAGAGTAGATTTTTTTTTTAATTTCAATTCATTACATCCTCTTTGTTTGCCTTATTCACATATTGCTTGCATCATAAAAGGATATGACACATTAAAAGAAGTTTGTCTGAATTTTGGTGAAGGGCAAGACAGTACACAATACTGGGGAAGCCAGCACAACTTGTACAAGGAAATGTCATGGAAGCTCCATAGACACATCCAAACCCCCTGAGGGACCAAATTGCTGGGCTGAGGGCTGTGGGGACCATGGTCTCAGGGAGTATCTAGCTCAACTGACATGACATAGTTTATAAAGAAAATGTTGTATATTTACCTTGTGAGTAGCCATCTGGGGTCTTAAAAGCCTGTGAGCAGCCATTTAAGATACTCCACTGGTCTCACCCCTTCGGCAGCAAGGGAGAATGAAGAAAACAAGACACAAGGGAAAGATTAGTCCAAAGGACTAGTGGACCGCAACTACCACAGCCTCCACCAGACTGAGTCCAGGACAACTAGATGGTGCCCGGCTACCACCACTGACTGCTCTGACAGGGATCACAACATAGGATCCTAGACAGAAGTGGAGAAAAATGTAGAACAAAATTCCAATTTACAAAAAAAGACCAGATTTACTGACCTGAGAGAGACTGGAGAAACCCCGAGAGTATGATCCCGGGACACCCTCTCAGCTCAGTAATGAAGTCACTCCTGAGGTTCAACCTTCAGCCAAATATTAGACAGCCCCATAAAATAAAATGAGACTAATGGGACAAAACAGGCCAGGGACAAGGACTAGAAGGCAGTAGGGGACAGGAAAGCTGGTAATAGGGAGCCCAAGGTCAAGAAGGGAGAGTGTTGACATGTCGTGGGGTTGTTAACCAATGTCATAAAACAATCTGTGTACTGTTTACTGAGAAACTACTTGTTCTGTAAACCTTCATCTAAAGTAAAAAAAAAAAAAAAAAAATTGGGTCTTCTGAACATTTCTAATTGACACTCAGCTCAGTTTCATTGTTGACAATTGGCAGCATACACAGGATGTGTGGCGGAGTAGAAAGAAACTTTAAAACATTAGACATAGTGAACATGTCCCTTTATGACCTTGTGGAAGTCACTCATCTACTCATATCTCACTTACCTGATCTGCAAAATGTGAAAAAAAAAAGCTCCACCCACCCTACCTTCCATTTAGCAGTGAATGTTTTTTTGACAGTAAAATAATAGGTAAAAGCTCCTTGTAAATCCTGTAAATCCAAGGGGGCTACAGTACACACATGTGAAGTACTGTGATGGAGCTCATGGTCACTTTCAGGTCTTACATTAACAGAATTTGACTTTATCCCAGGAGCTTCATGACAGTGCTTACTTGGTATTTCCCAGTGGGAAACTGAATTCCACTAATTTCTGAATAGTAAGAAGGGCCACGATCGTTTATGTGTTATAAGTCAACACATAATATAGGCCTAATCTACAATTACAAACTGAATATAAGTGAACACACTATATTCATAAATATATACATATATATATGGCTAATAGATACATGACATTGTAATGAATTCTTGCTGCATAAATTTATCTGCTTATCCATCTATAATAATGACAATAAAAGTTGCCACTTACTAAATACATTGCATGGTTCATGTCATTTACTAAATATATAACATGGAACTTAATAGTGCTGCATTTCTTACTTAACTTTCACAATCACACATTTAGGTAATTATTATTAGTTTCATTGCATATGTAAAGAAAATGAGACTATGTGATGTTATTTTACTTGTCCTAGGTCACGCAGGTAATAAGTCTGATTATGATCCAAATCTGTCTAAATGCAAGTCTCTTCTTGCTCTGCCTTAAACTGCTGTCAGGCACTGTATTAACATAAACCAAATTTCAACCCAACATCAAGCCCTAAATCCCCCATTAGCTATTAAGCAACCCCACCAGACAGTTCATTGTAAAGACACTAATGTATCGTTAGTGAGAGTATAAAATTGATACCACTTTTAAGGAAATAAATTTGGTAATCTTTTCAAGAATAATTTTCATATTCCTTGAGCCAGATTTTTATGAATTTACCATCAGAAAATATTCAAAGTTGAGGACAAGGCCTTATGCTCAGAGATGCTCTCTGCACTAACACATACTACAGCATGTATGATAGGAAAAAGCCAGAAGTTACTCACATGTCCAACACAAATGTCTAAATACATTTTGCTATTGAAATGTGTATGGAATGATAAGCAGCTTTAAAAATAGTTCTTTTGTAAAACATCTAATGATATTGGAAACAGTTCATGATGATGCAATGTTAAATGAGAAAGAATACAAATGTATCTGTGATATCGTATAAAACATTACATATACATACCCACACATATAAAATAGAAAAATGTATGCTACCTAAGTCAACAAATTATTAACATATGAACAGTGGTTTTCTTCTTAATATTGTGATGGGTATTTGATATTTACCAAAAAAAAATACATAATTTTTGTAATTTAAAAGCTTTTTAAAAAATTAAGATAAACAATATCTAATAATACCAACAACAATGGGCTCAAACACAGCAACGATTGTGAGGATGGTGCAAGACCAGGCAGTATTTCACTCTGTTGTACATGGGGTCACTGTGAGTCCAAATCAACTCGACAGCACCTAACAACAACATCAACATCAACAACAACAAACCAAAGCCTTTATCACTTTCTATATTGCTTCATTCATTTTATGCTTGAGGTTCTAAGCATACAACCATACCACTACTTCTAATAGTTAGACAAAATGAAACAAAAAATAAGTTTAACATGTGTAATGTTTGCTTTACATTGTTAAACTGTTGTTAAGTGTTGGTTCTTGGAAACTAGAGATTTCTGCTGCAACATTTCTAAGAACCATAATGTTGCCGTTAGGTGCCATCAAGTCTATTTCGACTCATTGTGACCCCATGTGACAGAGTAGAACTGCCCTATAGGGTTTTCTAGGCTGTAATCTTTACAGAAGCAGACCGCCAGGTCTTCTTCCCCTGTGGAGCCATCGAGTGAGTTTGAACTGCTAACTTTCCAGTTAGCAGCGAAGCACTGAACCGTTGCACCACTAGGGCTCTATTAAACCATAACAGTGTACATCGAAACGATATTTGTAAATGTCTAAGGTGGCTGCCATTTTTTAAAACTGAATCATAAATAACGTGCACGATACATAACTTTAATTCAAATACAATTATACTTACTCTAAAATAATACAATTTTTAAGATGTATGCTGCTTTATTCCAGGTAGAGCATTCTTACAGATTCCCCAGATTATTCCAAGAGCAATAGATTTTATCATCAAGAGGCAAGGAAGTGATAATGAAGTCAGATCAAATGTTCCAAATAGAGCAATTATTCAATGTTAATCTGTAATTCTGGTTTAAGAAATGAACGAAACACTTACAAGGATTTATTTGAGACTGAAAAGAAAAACAAAATGCTAAGAAAATAAAATTCAGGCCAAATGCTAGTGAGGCAGAAAAAATAAAAGGAAGATTTCTGTTCGTCTGTAATAAGAGGTCATCCTTTTTTGCATCTTCCCTACAGGGTTCTCAGCATTTTTCAGCGTAAATTCACTTTATCATCATTGACATTCCAGGCACCAGAATACTCCTTGTTCATGGCTACACAACTGAATGTGTTACTAACTTGCTAGTGGTTAAAAACACTGAAGTTTTAAGACAAAAATCCACGTTTATCTATTAATAAGAGGTACATCTGTGCCCTTGGTGGAAAGAGCAATACTCAAGAGCACTCTTCTACTTCACAAGCAAATATTTTCATCCTCTCAACAGATAGGATTTCTAAATAAAACCTTCAAGATAATTATAGGATGATTGATCGAGCATATGAGAGTGTGTAGGCCTGGCAAGGGCCATGTTATACATAAAAATGTCCATGTTACACATAAACTGATATGATCAAACATAAATCTTTAAAATTAAATCATCCGACTGCCATAGAGTCGATTCTGACTCATAGCGACCCTATATAGGACAGGGTGAACTGCCCCGTGGGTTCTAACTGCTGACCTTTTGGTTAGGAGCCAAGCGTTTTAACCACTGCATCACCAGAGCTCCTTCATAAACCTTTAGACACTTGTTTTTTTCAATTTTTGTGCATGGTTATTTCAAAGTAAGGTATAAAAAATTAAAGTCTTATAATTTAGAAGCATCTTTTCATTGCAAAGTTTGAGAACAAAGGGTACTTAATCTCTACCTAAAATAGCCAATTATACTATATATATATGTTTGTGCATATATATATACACACATAATCTGTGGGCAATCTTTGTACTCATGTACCTGAGACAAAAGATTTTTTTTGTTTATTTTTTAGGTGGAAAAGTAATACACACACATAGCAAAAAAGTCCATACAATATTAAATGGTGTACTGGGTAAAGCAGATTTTTATCACTCAACTTCTAGCCCTAAGTCCCCTCAACAGAGGCAACAGTTTCTTGGATATGCATTCATTAATATTTCTCATTGTTTCATTCTCTTCCCCCACTCTCTCTGATAAAGCTCAATCTCCTTTTCTCTAAATAGATAAAACCCACTGCCGACCAGTCAATTCCAACTCATAGTGACCCCATAGGGTTTCCAAGGCTGTAAATCTGTACAGAAGGAGACTGCCACATCTTCTTCTCTGGAGGCACTGGTGGTTTTGAACTGCTGACCTTTCTGTTATCAGTCAATTGCTTTAACCAGTGCGCAACCAGGGCTACTTGAGTTGATTCCGACTCATAGCCACCCTATAGGACAAAGTAGAATTGTCCCATAAGATTTCCAAAGAGCTGCTGGTGGACTGGAACTGCCAACCTTTTGGATAGCAGCTGAGCTCGTAACTACTGAGCCACCAGGGCTCCTCTAGATAGATGGGTAGAAAAGAGAAAAGAAACAGAGAGATAGTTCATTTGCATTTTTCACTTAATATATTTTGGAGATAATTCCATATTATCAATATACTTCAATTTAATTCTCCTTACAGCTTCATAATATCCCATTGGATTGGTATATTTTTAATTTATCATTATTATTTTATTACTTCATGTTGCTAAACGTGAGCCTATTCGAGACTTGCCGTGCTGCCGTAAACTTATTTGTGGTTTTGATTAAATTCAAAGCATATAAATTTCTCGACTTTGAACTGTTGTGTCAGAAAGGTGTGGGTGCACAGTTCCAGCAAAATGGTGCTCTAGGCAGATGCACCACACCATCCCTCCACAACAAAGATCCGAAAAACTAAGAACAGAGAATACAAAAATCCTGAAACCCTAAAACATCAGATGAAGAGATAAAGAACTCAGCCAAGCACCAAACGGAGTGAGAAAACTGACAGAGAATGGAGAGCGAGGAGAGATTCATGCAGAGGTCCCCTACCAGCTAACGCAGCGCAGATCCGCCATCTTGGACTCCTATCGGAGACCAGCAAACGGGGTACGAAAAAGCAGCCTCACGGAGCATCCAGCAGGAGACAAAACAACCGGTAATTTGTGATATACGCTTTCCCATCCCCCACCCTTCATCACCCCCAGTCGGCCTCCTCTGCTTCCCACGGCCACAATCTCTTGAACTGGAAACACCAGCTGCTTGGATTCCACACGCCCGACCGGGCAGGCTCTCTGAGTGCCATTTGTTGGCTGCTAGTGTTGCTTGTTTCTGTTTCTTTTGATTTCTTCCTTACCTCTCACCACCTCCCCCTCCTTTCGCTCAAATACCTGGCCCTGTGCGCCATCTTTGCTTCTTCCTGAGGGGCTGTGGAGCTCCATTCGAGTGTGGAGCTGCTTCCCAGTCTGGGCTTCCACACTGGTGGAATACCAGGGATTTTGTTTGTTTGTTTGTTTTGAATTGTTTATTTGTTTTCTTTTCCTTTTCTTAAGTTGGGAGCCCTTTCTAGACAGGTGGTGCTGTGTGGCAAGGAGACCTCCCCCTCTGCTTGCACAGATGTGCAGAGGGATCCCTGAGAACATTTCTTTTTACGTTGGTGATTTTTTTGTGTGTGTTTTTTTGGGGGCTTTCCTTTTCTTTTCTTTTTTAAATTTGTTTTGTTTTCTTTTCCCTCTTTTTCCCTTTTTGTCTTTCTTCATTGCTCAGTTTCTCATCTCTCTATATCTTCCTTCTCTTTTTGTTCCCTGAATACCTGGCGTTGTATGCCTCTGCGCCTGCTGGCCAGGCTGTACTGCAGCACCTGGGAGCAACTTCCCCAGAGCTCATAGCTGCACTGGTGGGATCCCTGGGAGCTTTTCTTTCCCTTTTTCTTTCTAATTATTATTTATTCATTCTTTTTTTTTCTTCTTCTTCCCCTTTTTGTTTTTCTCTATTTCATAGTCTCTCATCTCTCCACTCCAACAGCAAGCTCCCCTAGCACTTTTTTTTTGTTTGTTTGTGTGTTTTGGGCTCCTGTTCCTCTCTCCTCTCTCCCATACCCATCTTAGCTCCACACATCACAATCTCCCCCCTCCATCCTGCCTACCTGCACCATGCACTTAACATCACACCACCAAGCAGCACAGGCACGGCCTACCAGAACCTACCCTGCACTGATTACCAGCCCGCACTGGTGGCTGTAGTAAGTGCCACAAACAACCCATCCCAGAAACTCCTCTTCAGCTAGACCTGCCCTGCTGTACCATATCTGAGCGACTGATCCTGCCAACTGGAGAAGGAGGCAAAAAGTATCATACTCACAGATGAGCAAACAACAAAGAACACACAGCCCGCCTACTCAGACACAGCCAAATAAATTTAAAAAATAGACGAAACAAATCTACAATCAATAAACAAGAAAAATAACTACTGAATGCCCCGAAGACAGAAGACAGTATCAAAACATTTACAAAAACAGGACAGGATGGTTCCGGTCGGCATCCAAAATAAAACATCAGATAACTTTCCAGTAGGAGAAAAGGCACTAGAACTACTTGATAGGGAATTCAAATCTCTTATACTCAGGATTATCACAGAGTTGAAGCAAAAAGCAGACAAAAATGAGGGAAAAATAGACAAATTCATGGAAAAAAACAGACAAAAAAAGAAAGAATTCAGGAAAATAATGCAGGAACAAAATACCAAAATAAATTCACAACTAGAAATTATACAAAAACAATTAGAAATCCAAAAGATAGACAACAAGATTTCAGAAATGGACAGTGCCATAGAAGGGCTGAAAAGCAGATATGAAACAGTAGAAGACAGGATCAGTGGAATTGAAGACAAACACTTGGATACAACTCTGTTCAAGGAAAACTCAGAAAAAAGAACAAATCAAAATGAAGAGACCTGAGAATTATGTGACATACAATTAAAAGCTAAAATTTTCAAGTGATCAGAGTTCCAGAACAGTGGGGAGAAAACAGAAAACACAGAGAGGATCATTGAAGAACTGCTGACAGAAAACTTCCCCAATATCATGAAAGATGAAAAGCTGGCCATCCAAGAAGCTCAACAAACCCCATATAGGAGAGACCCCAAACGAAAATCACCAAGGCATATCATACACTCACCAAAACCAAAGACAAACAAAGAATCTTGAGAGCAGCTTGTGAAAAACAAGAAGTCACATACAGAGGAAAAACAATAAGGCTAAGCTCAGATAATTCAGCAGAAACCGTGCAGGCAAGAAGGCAATGGGATGACATATATAAATTTCCAGCCAAGAATAATATATCCTGCAAAACTCTCGTTCAAATATGAGGGTGAAATAAGGACATTTCCAGATAAACAGAAATCAAGGGAATATGTAAAAAACAAACCAAATTTATAAGAATTATTAAAGGGAGTCCTTTGATCTGAGAACAAACAACTTTAGCTCACAGGCTGAATCTAGGATGCAGGATCGTACCAGCCAGATACCAATCTAGGAAATGAACTCTCAAGGACTACCCAAAACAAAAAGAAATACAACAGGGAATCACAGCAGTTTACCTGTAAATGATAACAATATTAGAACAATAAAAGAGGGAATAAACGGTATAGGTATTGAGCCTTATAATGGAGAGGAAGGCAAGGCGATACCAAGTAATAGTAGACTGCTTCAAACTTAGAAAGATAAGGGTAAATGAGGGATTGGAGGGGTCAGGGGGAAATACTAAATTGACAATAGATAAGCAGTAACTTTGGTGAAGGGTGAGACAGTACACAATACCGGGGAAGCCAGCACAACTTGTACAAGGGAAGTTCATGGAAGCTCCATAGACACATCCAAACTCCCTGAGGTACTGAATTGCTGGGCAGAGGGCTGTGGGGACCATGTGCTTGGGGAACATCTAGCTCAACTGGCACAACACAGTTCATAAAGACAATGTTCTACATTCTACCTTGGTGAGTAGCATCTAGGGTCTTAAAGCCTGTGAGCAGCCATCTAAGATACTCCACTGGTCTCAGGACTTTGAGAGCAAGGGAGAATGAATAGAACAGGATACAAAGAAAAGATCTGTCCAAAGGACTAATGGACCACAGCTACCAAGGCCTCCATCATACTGAGTCCAGTACAGCTAGATGGTGCCCGGCTACCACCACTTACTGCTCTGACCGGAATCATAACAGAGGGTTCTGGACAGAGCTGGGGAAGGATGTAGAACAAAATTCTAACACAAAATGAGACCAGATTTACTAGCCTGAAAGAGACTGGAGAAACCTCGAGAGTATGGCCCCCAGACACCCTTTTAGCTCAGTGGTCAAGTCACTTCTGAGGTTCACCATTCAGCTGGGGATTGGACAGCCCCATAAAACACAACAGGACTAATGAGGCACAGCAGTTCAGGGACAAGGACTGGAATGCAGAAGGGGACAGGAGAGCTGGTGATAGGGAACCCCAGGTTAAGTAAGGACAGTGTTGACATGTAGTGGGGTTGTCAATCATTGTCACAGGGCAACATGCGTACTGTTTAATGAGAAATTATTTTGTTCTGTAAATCTTCATCTAAAGTGAGAACATCAGCACAACTGGAAGAACGTAATCGATGTCACTGAATTGCACATGTAGAAATTTTTGAAATGGTGTATCTTTGGCTATGTATATTTTCACCAAAAAAAAAATGTCGAGAAGGGAGAGGGTTGACAGGTCGTGGGATTGTTAACCAATGTCGCAAACCAATACGTGTACTGACCGTTTACTGAGAAACTATCTGTTCTGTAAACCTTCAGCTAAAGCACAATACAAAAAATTTCAAAAAAAAAAAAAAAAAGAAAGCCAGAAGATTAACAATAAAATGTAAGAATTAGACAACTCAATAGAAAGTCACAGGGGCAGAATTAAGGCAATGGAAGTCAGAATTAGTGAGATCAAAGATAAGCACTTGACAATAACTTATTTGATGAATAATCAGATAAAAGGATTTTAAAAAAATGAAAAAACCCTAAGAATTATGTGGGACTCTATCAAAACGAATAACCTATGAGTGATTGGAGTACCAGAACGGGATGGGGGGATAACAGAAAATACAGAGAGAATTGCTGAAGATTTGTTGCAGAAAACCTCCCTGATATCACAAAAGATGAAAAGCTATCTAACCAACAGAGGGTTGATATGTTGTGGGGTTGTTAACCAGTGTTATAAAACAACATGTGTACTTCTGTTTCATGAGAAACTATTTGTTCTGTAAGCCTTCACATGAAGTACAATTAAAAAAGAAAAATAAATAAATAAATATTCAAGTTAAAAAAAAAACAAAAAGATATCTAACCAAGATGCTCACTGAACCCCACATAAGGTAGATCCCAAAAGAAAGTCACCAAGACATATAATCAAACTTGCCAAAACCAAAGATACAGACAGAATCTTAAAAGCTCTTAGGGACAAACAAAAATTTATCTAAAAAACAGAGTCAATAAGAATCATCTCGGACTACTCAGCAGATACGATGCAGGCAAGAAGGCAATGAGACAACATATATAAAGTCTTGAAGGAAATAAAACTGCCAGCCAAGAATTATGTATCCAGCAAAACTGTCTCTCAAATACAATGGTCAAATTAGGGCATTTCCAGAGAAACAGAAGTCTGGGGAATTTAAAAAACCAAACCAAAATCACAAGAAATACTAAAGGGAGTCCTCTGGGTAGAAAATCAGTACCATCAGATAACAACCCAAGACTAGAACACAGGACAGAGCAACCAGATATCAACTCAGACAGGGAAGTCACAAAAGTAAATCAAAGCTAAATCACTGAAAACAGGAAAACAGGTATCAATATGCAAAAGATGACAACATTAAAACAAAAAAGAGGAACTTAAAAAATGTAAACATAGATTTTTCATATGGAGAGGAAATGAAGGCGATATAAAGAAACAAAAGATGGGTATAAACTTAGAAAAATAGGGTAAATATTAAGGAAGCTAACAATCCTACAAATCAAAATAAAAAACTAGAAAAATATAAAGACTCAGCAAGCACAAAATCAACAATGAAAAAGATGAAATAAAATACATAAAGAAAAACTACTCAGCACAGAAAATTAAGTGGAACAAAGAAACTGTGAACAACACACAAAAAAAGACATCATGACAGCACTAAACTCATACCTATCAATAATTACGCTGAATGTAAATGGACTAAATGCAGCAATAAAGAGACAGAGAGTGGCAGACTGGATAAAAAAACACAATCCGTCTATATGATGCCTACAAAAGACACAACTTAGACTTAAAGACACAAACAAACTAAAACTCAAAGGATGGAAAAAAAATATATCAAGCAAACCACACTCGAAAAAGAGCAGGAGTGGCAACATTAGCTCTGAAAAAATAGACTTTAAAGTAAATCCACCATTAAGGATAAGGAAGGACACTATATAATGATTAAAGGGTCAGTACACCAGAAGGACATAACCATAATAAATATTTACACACCCAATGACAGGGCTCCAAAATACATAAAAAAAACTCTAACAGCACTGAGAAGAGAGATAGACAGCTCCACAATAGTAGTAGGAGAATTCAACACACCACTTTCAGTGAAGGACAGAACATTGAGAAAGAAGCTCAACAAAGACACAGAAGAACTAAATGCTACAATCAAACAACTTGATCTCACAGACATAAACTGAACACTGCACCCAACAGCAGCCAAGTATATTTTCTTTTCCAACGCACATGAAACATCCTCCAGAATAGACCACATATTAGGCCATGATATAAAGCAAGCCTTGACAAAATCCAAAGCACTGAAATGTTACAAAGCATCTTTTCTGACCATAAAGTCATAAAAATAGAAATCAACAACACGAAAAGCAAGGAATAAAAATCAAAGAGATGGAAACTGAACAACACCTTGTTCAAAAACTACTGTGTTATAGAAGAAATTAAGGATGGAATTAAGAAATTCAAAGAATCAAACGAGAATGAAAACACATCCTATCAGAACCTTTGGGACACAGAAACAGCAGTGTTCAGAGGTCAGTTTATAGCAAAAAAATGCACACATCCAAAAAGAAGAAGGGGCCATAATCAAAACATTAACTCTACACTGGAACGAGGAGAAAGAGAGCAGCAAAAGAAGCCCTCAGGTGCCAGAAGAAAGCAAATAGTAAGCATTACAGCAGAATTAAATGAAAGAGAGAACAGAAAAACAATTGAAAGTGTTAACAACACCAAAACCTGGTTCTTTGAAAAGATCAAGAAAATCAATAAACCATTGGCCAAACTGACAAAAGAAAAACAGGAGAGAAAGCAAATAAGAAATGAGATAGGTGATATCACAACAGACCCAACTGAACTTAAAAGAATCATAACAGAATACTGTGAAAAACTGAACTCTAACAAATTTGAAAACCTAGAGGAAATGGACAAATTTCCAGAAACTCACTACCTACCTAAACTAACACAGAGATAGAACAACTAAATAAACCCATAACAAAAGAAGAGATTGAAAAGGTAATTAAAAAAACCCCAACAAAAAAAAGCCCTGGCCTGGATGGCTTCACTGGAGAATTCTACCAAATCTTCAGTGAAGAGTTAACATCACTACTATTAAAGGTATTTCAGAGTATAGAAAATGCTGGAACATTCACAAACTCATTCTATTAAGCCAGCATAACCCTGATTCCAAAACCAGGAAAAGACACCACAAAAAAAGAAAATTACAGACCAGTATCGCTCATGAACATTGACACAAAATCCTCAACAAAATTCTAGCCAATAGAATTCAGCAACATATCAAAAAAATAATTCACCATGATCAAGTGCGATTTATATCAGGTATGCAGGGATGCTTCAACATTAGAAAAACAATCAATATAATCTACCACATAAATAAAGCAAAAGACAAGAATCACATGATCTTATCAATCAATGCAGAAAAGGCATTTGACAAAGTTCAACACTCATTCATGACAAAAACTCTCAACAAAATAGGAATAGAAGGGAAATTCCTCAATATAATTAAGAGCATTTATATAAAGCCAACAGCCAACATCATCCTATATGGAGAGACTTTGACAGCATTCCCCTTGAGAACAGGAACCTGAAAAGGATGACCTTTATCATCACTCAACATTGTGCTGGAGGTTCTAGCCAGAGAATTAGGCTATAAAAAGAAATAAAGAGCATCCAAATTGGTAGGGAAGAAGTCAAAGTATCACTATGTGCAGATGATATGATCTTATACACAGAAAACCCCAAAGAATCCACAAGAAAACTATTGGAGCTAATAGAAGATTTCAGCAAAGTTTCAGGATACAAGATAAACATACAAAAATCAGTTGGAGTCCTTTACACCAACCAAGAGAAGATAAAATACTTAGGAATAAATCTAACCAGAGACGTAAAAGACCTGTACAATGAAAACTACAAGACACTACTGCAAGAAACCAAAAGAGACCTGCATAAGTGGAGAAACATACCTTGTGCATGGAGAGGAAGACTCAACATTGTGAAAATGTCAATTCTACCCAAAGCGATCTACAGATACAATGCAATCCCGATCCAAATTCCAACGGTATTTTTTAATGAGCTGGAGAAACAAATCACCAACATCATATGGAAAAGGAAGAGGCCCCGAATAAGTAAAGCATTACTCAAGAACAAGGTGGGAGGCCTCACACTACCTGATTTTAGAACTTACTATACTGCTATGGTAGTCAAAACAGCGTGGTAAAACAACAGATACATAGACAAATGGAACAGAATTGAGAATCCAGACATAAACTCATCCAACTATGAGCAGCTGATATTTGACAAAGGCCCGAAGTTGGTTATTTGGGGAAAACACAGTCTCTTTAACTAATGGTGCTGAAATAAAAACTAACTCAAAATTGATCAAAGACTTAAATATAAAATCGAAAATGATAAAGATCATGGAAGAAAAAATAGGGACAATGCTAGGAGCCCTAATACATGGCATAAACAAAATATGAACCATGAGTAACAATGCACAGGCACCAGAAGAGAGATTAGATAACTGAGAGCTCCTAAAAATCAAATCCTTATGCTCATTAAAAGACTTCACCCAAGGAGTAAAAAGACAACCTACAGACTGGGAAAAATCTTTTGGCTACAACAAATCCAATCAGCATCTAATCTCTAAAATCTACAAGATACGGCAAAACCTCAGCAACAAAAAGACAACCTAATTAAAAAATGGGCAAAGGATATGAACAGGCACTTCACCAAAGAAGATACTCAGGCAGCTAACAGACACATGAAGAAATGCTCAGGATCATTAGCCATTAGAGAAATGCAGATCAAAACTACGACGAGATATCATCTCACCCCAACAAGGCTAGCATTAATCCAAAAAACACAAAATAATAAATGCTGGAGAAGTTGTGGAGAGACTGGAACACTTATACATGGTTGGTGGGAATGTAAAATGGTACAACCACTTTGGAAAGCGATTTGACGCTTCCTTAAAGAGCTAGAAATAGAAGTACCATATGATCCAGCTATCCCGTTCCTTGGAATATACCCTAGAGAAATAAGAGCCATCACACGAATAGATATATGCAAACCCATGTTCACTGCAGCACAGTTCACAATAGCAAAAAGATGGAAACAACCTAGGGCCTATCAATGGACAAATGGATAAAAAATTATTGTATATCCACACAATGGAATACTAAGCAACAATAAGGTACAACATTGAAGCCATGAAACATAAGATGGAGGAATCTGGAGGGCATTATGCTGAGTGAATTTAGTCAGTCACAGAAGGACAAATATTGTATAAGACCACTATTACAACAACTCAAGAAAATATTTAAACACAGAAGAAAACATTCTTTGATGGTTACAGGGTGGGGAGGCAGGGGGAGGGTTATTCACTAACTAGATATTAGACAAGTATTATCTTAGGTGAAGGGAAAGACAGCACACACTACAAGGGAAGTCAGCACAACTGGACTAAACCAAAGCTAAGAAGTTTCCTGAATACAATCAAACACTTTGAGGGACAGAGCAGCAGGGGTAGGGGTCTGGGAACCATGCTTTAAGGGGACATCTAGGTCAACTGGCATAACAAAGCTTCTTAAGAAAGTGTTCTGCATCCTACTTTGGTGAGTGGTGGCTGGGGTCTTAAAAGCTTGCAAGTGGCCATCTAAGATGCATCAATTGGTCCCAACCACCTGGAATAAAGGAAAATGAAGAACACCAGAGACACAAGGCAAGTATTAGCCCAAGAGACAGAAAGGGCCACATAAACCAGAGACTTCATCAGCCTGAGGCCAGAAAAACTAGATGGTGCCTGGCTACCACCAATGACCGCCCTGTCAGGGAACACAACAGAGAGTCCCTGATGGAGCAGGAGAAAGGTGGGGTGCAGTACTCAAATTCTAGTAAGAAGACCAGACTTTATGGTCTGACTGAGACTGAAGGAAAAGCATGGTTCCCAGATTCTCTATCAGCTCAGAACTAAAATAGTTGCTGAGGCCAACTCTTCAGACAGGGATTGGACTGGAGTGTGGGACAAAAATTGAAGCTTGTGAGGAGTGTGCCTCTTAGCTCAAGTAGATACAAGAGACTAAATGGGAAGCTTCTGTGTGGAAGTGAGATGGGGAAGGCAGAGAGGGTTAGGAGATGGTTGAATGGACATGTGGAATTGGGGTGGAAAGGAGGAGTATGCTGTCACAGTATAGCGAGAGCAACTAGGGTCACATAACAATGTATGTATAAATTTTTGTATGGTTGACTAACTGGAAACGTAAACTTCACTTAAACTACAATAAAAATAAAATAAAAAACTTTGACTCTATTTCTGCATCTGAGAACCTAAGGGAAATGAGTAGATTTTATATAATTGTGGTGAGTAAATCCTCATCTACTTCTGAATTCGGTAAATGTCAAGGTTAAGACAAAAGTAGAGCAAATCTGGATAATCATCTCAGTATGTGTGAAGGGATGGATTGCTATAGTAAAAAAAAAATCAGTTGAACAATGCACTTTCTATAAATAAATACATAATTATTAAAAGGAATCAGTAAAACATTAAATGCCAATGTCTGTTGATTCACATTTTAGTAGTTTCAAAGATGAAAGTATTCTATAGAGTTGTACTCCGGCAATTAGCAGAAGGAAAATGTTTAGGGAAACTGACAATCACTATATATTTGTTCTTCAAAAATGTCATTCCCCCCTCCCACCCCAGAGGGGCAATTTTTTGCTGTTTTTGCTGTGCTGCCTCAAGGTACCTTGTCGGTATTCTACAATCCCTAATAAATATCAACTGTATGATCTCCAAGGGGTATGACTTTAATTCCACCTCTGTTTCCAGTTTCCTCACCAGCCAGCTGTTGATTGATAGAAACTCTGAGTTTTAATAATACAAGGCTATGGAGACACAGCCTTCTGTAACGAAATAGGAAAAAACAACAACAGCAATATGATGGGTTGAATTGTGTCTCCCAAAAAGATATGTTCAAGTCTTAGCCCTGGGTACCTGTGAATGTGATCTTACTTGGCAACAGGGTCACTGGGGATATAATTAGTTAACATGAGTTCTTATTGAAGTAGGGTGTGCCCTAATGCAATATGAGTAGCGTCCTTACAAAAGAGAAGAGACACAGACAAACGCAGAGGGAAGAAAGCATGTGAAAGAAAACAGAGGCAGACATTTGAGTTACACGCTTACAAACCAAGGAACACCTGGAGTTTCCAGAAGCTAGAAGACAAAAGAAGGATCTTCTCATGGAGCCTTCAGAAAGAGTATGGCCCTGCAGACACCCAGAATTCAGATTTCTGACCTCCAGAACCGTAAAAGAATAAATTTCTGTTATTTTAAACAACCTACTTTGTGTTAATCTGTTAAAGGAGCCCTAGGAAACTAATACACCCAACAACAAAAATCCCTTAAGAACAACATAATGCAATTTCTTAGGGCTGGATCTTTCCAACTATTCCACTTACTCTCAAAACTTTGAGACTTTGAATCTAAACCAACATACTCCTTCAGGAGATCCTGAATGACTGAATCCATCTTTCTCCATTCAGCTTGACTTCTACAATCCTTCTATCATCTCTTTTGTTTTTAATTTGGTTATATACTCAAGAGAACCTGAGGAGTTTCAGGAAAGGAATATTTAATTTATATCAAAAACATACCATAAAGGATGCAGTTTGAGGGCAGGGACTGAGTCTTGCAAATATTTGTAACACTAACATTTTTGACTGCAGTAGTTTTCCCCTGATAAGGTGTAGTAAAATAAGGACAATTTATTTTCTTTTACAAGATGCTTTAAATTGAATCAGTGGTCATGGTCATTGTGTTACAATAAATTCCCTTCACATTCCAAAACTCTTACCTTTCTTCTCATCATTCACTCCACTGGGAATATAGTAGGTGCTCACCTACTCATCCTGCCAAATGTATCCATTCTTCTCGAGTGAACTTTTTGAAGGTATAATTAAATTTCTAAGAGTTTCCTAGCCATCTGAATTCATCTTGCCCCTAATTACCTTTTTTTAAAATTGTGGCAAAGATATATGTAGCAAATCGTTTGTCATTTTAACATTCTTCACATGTACAATTCAGTGACACTGTGTTCATCATCCTGTTCAACCATCCCCATTATACATTTCCAAATGTCCCCATCACCATTAACAGAAGCTCAGTGTCCCCAAGGCAGTGAGTGCCCTCTTCCCTCCTCTTCCCACCCGCTCCTGGTAACCACTAACAAAATCTGGTCTCTATACACTCATCTATAGTAGATAGTTATTAATTACTTTCTTACGAAACTTATATTGTACTTCGAATTTTTAAGACCTTGTGTATAAATGTGCCTTATTCACAGTCTTTCTCAGAGTATTGTCCTAGGGTAAAATCACCACAAAGTTATAATAAAGCAAAAAAAAAGGTTGTATTCAGCATATGTTCCAAGAGGTAAAAACGGGAAGTGGACAAGCATGCTGCCAGAGTTACGTCTGTCTGAGTAAAAGGAATGTTACAGAATCATCAGTATATATTAACATTACAAATTGGTAAAATCATTGAAAGCTTCACCTTTTCACAGATTGGTTAAAAACTGCTAAATCACCATGATTCTGCATTTTGAATCGTTTTTCTTTATAATCATTGGTACAGGTTTCATATCAACAGTCAAGAGGGTCTTCATTGGTCTGACAAATCTTACTACTTACTAAATGCTAATAGAAAAAGATAAGATGGGAAGTATGCAGGTCATTTGTGATCTGATTAGTTTAGTGAAAGATTCCTTAAAAGATGTTTTCCAGGACTGTCCTAGCTATTGTTTTTATACCTTGGGGCCCAGTCGATGTATCTTTAAGTGTCCTTGTGAGTCTAGCTCCAGCTGGGTCACATTCAAGGACGGGGGAATAATGGCTCCAATGTTATCTCCTAAATCAGTATCCAGCAGCAACCCTTGCACATAATAATCATTCGATAAATATGTGTTGAATCAATTCTTTCTAAAAAAAACAAAATGGCAAGCATTATCTCTTAGTGTATTTCCCAAACTAGAGATTCAAATGTTTGAATAATTACTTTAGAAATAATATCCAAAACATTATCATAAAATAAAGTAAGCAAGCTTCTTCTTGTTGTTTCTCATTTTTTTCTTTTTTTGGCTTGTGCATGACTGATGTGAATGTCAAAAAACTATTCTTTTTTTTTTTTGATTTTTTATTTTACTTTAGATAAAGGTTTACAAAACAAATAGTTTCTCAGTAAACAGTATACATATTGTTTTACGATATTGGTTAACAACCCCATGGCACGTCAACACTCTCCCTTCTTGACCTTGGGTTCCTTATTACCAGCTTTCCTGTCCCCTACTGCCTTCTAGTCCTTGTCCCTGGGCTGTTGTGCCCCCTTAGTCTCATTTTGTTTTATGGGGCTAATATTTGGCTGAAGGGTTGAACCTCTGGAGTGACTTCATTACTGAGCGAAGGGTGTCAGAGAGCCATACTGTCGGGGTTTCTCTAATCTCTGTCAGGCCAGTAAGTCTGGTCTTCTACAAAAAACTATTCTAAAGAATAGATAATATATTAATTAATTGCTTTCAAGCTCCAATATCCAATACCTAAAAAGAAGCCTTGTTATGAAAATGTAGAGGTGTGTGCTCTATCTTCTTCTTTTACTCTTCAATTTTTTTCATTTTGCATAAATATTTACAGAATTAAAATTCTATGGAATTAGAAATAATGAATGAGTAAATTTCAAATACATATATTTGGCTGGAAGTTATATATATTGTCTAGTTCTTCTCAATCTCAGAGAGCTTGAACGTAAGTTCTAAAGCCAACTCTGCCTCTGTGGGGATGGCTGATACAGTACAGAGAGTACTGATCCTCAGAAGGTACATTTCTCAAACCACCTGAGTAAACAGAGCATGAACTCACTGAAACTAGAGGATGACAACACTTGCTGTCTCTTTCCAGGCTTAAGGGTCCATGTCCAAATATTTCCTCACAAGAGTTTGCATCTCTGCCTGGGATACATATTATGAGCTCATAGAGTCCAAAAATGTGACAAAAACAGGAGGAAAAAAAAAAACTCTAAAATTAAAAGAAAACAGAATTAGTAGCTAGGTTCTAAATGGGACAGTGAATTTCTGAATTTCTCTAAATTCATGTCACTTGTTGGAAAGTCAGAGATTTTTTAAAGTCTTGGATTTCTTTCTGCAGAGACTAGGAAAGTATGAATCACTGAAGATTGAGCACATCAGGTTTTCATGATTTGAAATGGGCTGGAGATGACAGCTGAACTCTAAGATGATCTTGGTTTCTCAAAATATAGCATCTGTATCTTTAAAAATAGCCACCACAATGAACTCAAACATACCAATAATCAAGAAAATGGCACACGACTGGACAAAGTTTCGTTCTGTTAGACATGAGATCTCCATGTGCCGGAGCCAAATAGATGGCAAGCAATGACAAAAACAACATGTCTTTCAAAACCTTGTACTGCCAAACTGATGGAAGAGTCACACAGAGCTGAACTGGAGTTAAGCCTTAATAAATCTTATAGTTAACTTTATGTCCCAACGTTATTAGTTAGAGAACTTTCTTAGATATTGCAGCAATTATAATTTTGGTGAATTAATTTATATCTATACAATACATATCATTTATTAATATAAAAGTTTGTATTTTTGGAGAATTTTTTTCCAGTAAATTTTTAATTTCAGAAAAGCCTAAAGAATAAAGGGTTTTAACTAATTACCTAAGCAGACAATTATACCCATAAACAGATGAAACATTACTGACAGGGAGATGCAGAAAACGGTTTCTAAATGGTCAGGATTTGATTGCACATTTGCAACGGGGTACTTATTCTTGTGAATCTTGTAATACCAGTATTTCTTATATCTACAGAGAATTAAAAAACCTTCATCGTATTATCAGAAACGTCAGCTCCTTCTCTCTTATAACTCCTGTAGCGTATGAAGTTTTCGGTTCAAGACTTCTATTCAAAGTCTTTTCTTTATTATGTTTCTACAGAGATTTCAAGGGCTGCTTCTAGATCTCTCTCTTTCTACTTCAGTTTTGAAAAATCGTACTGGGGTTTCTATTTTTGCATTACTTCACCAGATGTCCAAACCATTTAAGACATGGCCTCTATATCCTTGACAGCTATTTGAGGGTGTCAGTATGTTCTCAATTCATTCCTTTAGTGCCTGAGCTTGTCTTGCATTTTCCTGTGGAATGAATAAAACAAACATCTAAGGAGTGCCAACTGGTGCAAGTCACTCTGCTAAGCACCAGGGGACAATAATTAAGACTTGTTTCCTGTTCTTGAAGAACTCAGAAACAAATACAGGAGGTATAATTCATTAGTATTACTTACAGAGTATAAGAAACTGACATCAACCATTTGGATTAACTCCCTTCTGTCCTTTCTAAATTCCTGCTACTCCATTCCATACCAACTATTTAATTCTACAGTTGTACAGTTATTATTTTTATCTTGGGGTGAATAAGACCTTATGACTCTTCTTAACCTACCTCCTCTTACCAGGCCTTTTAGTGAACATGTTGTCCTGTCTTATCCCCAGTATTCTGACAAAGAAAAGCTGTTAAATGCTATCTAATCTAGTATTTGACCAGGAAGTTGATGAGCTATTCACTATTTTTTTTTTCCTACCAAATTTAATGTCATCAGTAAATACGGGTACTCCTGTGCTTGAGGTTATTTGTGTGTGCTTGGTGTGCTTGAGGTTATTTGTTTAGACTGATGAATATGTAAAAACTTTATTGTTAAAAATTGTTCTATCACAAGGCCTCAGAACAAGTGATTTTATTTTGAGATTTAAGTAAAATATCACAAACAAAAGAATGCAATGATATCTTGGATTAGATTTCCCAGGGGTAATTAACTGTGTTCAAGAAGTAAGTTTATGTGTCCATATGGTTAGAATAACTGACTATGGAAGAGGCTGCACAGGCCCGGCTCACTATTGTTTACTCCCCATTGCTAACTACCACATTGTCTCATGATCTTGTTTCTCCAGTCTCTACAAAAAAAGTTTAAGATTAACAGATGTTCCTCCCTGGAGGGTGGAAAACAAGTGATAATGATCTAAGAATGAAAAACCAAACAAAGCACCCATCTTGTGACAAGAAAAAGCAGGATGTCGCCAGATAATCCCCAAAGATGTCACCAGATAACCTCTAAGAATACCAGTAGAGAGGTTAACTTATCTAAGACATCATCACCTCAAGGAGAAACTACCACAAAAGATCCATAATCCTGTCCCTATAAAAGACTCCAGCCGATCTCCAGTGGGGGAGACAGGTTTTTTGAAAGACTCTATTCCCCTCCGTCTCCTATATATCGATATATAATAAACATCTTGCTGCTCACCTCACCTGTCTCAGAATTGGCTATTACGGCAGGCGACTCCAATCCGCGTTACTGTGGTAACAACTACACTAGAGCAGCTATGTCCAAAAGGGATTCGTAAGAGAGAGAGGGTTGTATAATAAGATTCAAACCCACTGCCATCAAGTTGATTCCAACTCACAACCACCCTATAGGACAGAGTAGAAGTGCCCCATAGGATTTCCAAGTCTATAAATCTTTACAGGGGCAGACTGCCACATCTTTCTCCTGCGGAGTGGCAGATGGGTTCAAACCATCAACCTTTTGGTTAGCAGCCAAGCGCTTTAACCACTGCACCACCAGGGCTCCTTACAATAAGATTAGTTAATAATAATAACAACAACAACTAGTATTGAATATTTACTAAATGTCAGGTTCTGAGGTGGGTGCTTTATCTATCTGAAAACTTTCAGGTGGGTTTGACAGAAAACCCCAAATAGCAGATCCTTAGAAAAGAATCTGAAGCTTGAAAGTCGGGAAAGCAGACCCGAGTTCAGGGGCAGCTTCATGGGCGCCAGACCTGTACAGTCACACAGGACCCTGCACTTGCTTTAAACGCTCTGCAGTAGCCATAATAAAATTGTTAATAATTTTATCTTTGAATTTGTGTTTTATAAGTGAAGTCCAATGGGAAAGTGGAGCATACGCATGGACAGAGGACACATGTGCTGCTATACCATTCACATATAGCTTTCATGATGCCTGGTGAGCACAGAAATCCCAGAACTCATGATGTGTGGGAATTCAGTAAGACTCAAAGTAAAACTGATGTAAACATGGTACATCTAAGACTAAGTAAGCAGGGCCACTGGCAGCCCTGAGACAGTCCACACTTTCCGTTCAAACCAGAACCACCTTGAAAGTAGGTTAAAAAAAAAAAAAAGAAAGACAATGATGTCCTAAGAAACATAAGCTACCAGTAAACCTTATCATAACTTTTCTTATTCATTGCTACGGGTTGAATTGTGTTCCCCTAAAAGGTATATTGAAGTCCTAACCCCTGGTACCTATAAATATGACCTTATATGGAAATAGGGTCTTTGAAGATATACTCAAATTATGGTGTCATACTGAATAAGGGTGGGCCTAAATCCAATGAGTAATGTCCATATAAGAGGAGAGGAGACACAGAACTCACAGGCAGAAATGCCCTGCGATAACTTAGGCAGAGATTGGAGTGATGTGCCTATAAATCAAGGAACCCAAGGATTTTGGGCGATCACCAGAAACTAGGAGGAGTCAAGGAAGGACCCTCCCCTAGAGCCTTCAGAGACAGCGTGGGCCTACCAACACCTTGATTCTGGATTTCTAGCTTCTAAAAAACAAAATTTCTGTAGTTTTTAAGCCACAAAATCTATGGCACATTGTTATGGCAGCCTTGGGAATCTAATACACTCATGATAAAACAGTTGTCATCAAATGGCCCCATGTGTGTCAGAGTATAACTGTGCTCCAAAGGGTTTTCGATGGCTTATTTTTCAGAAGTAGATGACAAAGGCTTTTTTTCTGAGGTTCCCCTGGGTATATTAGAACTTCAGACATTTTGGTTAGCAGCTAAGCCCGTAAACTGTTTGTACCACCCAGGGAATCCACGATCATGTTACAAGCCTGTTTTAGCCCAGTATTTACATTGATGAGGCTGGAATGAAAGGAAAGGAAAAGACAGGAAAATCCATGGTTGTTTCTCCTTTCATTTCTTCCTTATTCATTAGTAAGCCAAAGGTAGAAGGTGCTGGTAGAATGTGCACACATCAAGAATAAAATAAAATAAAAACAGTTGGGTTAGTTTCATGCAGTGTTTTCAATCTTCTCATATAAGCATGGAAACCCTCGTGGTGTAGTGGTTAAGAGCTATGGCTGCTAACCAAAAGGTCAGAAGTTCAAGTCCACCAGCTGCTACTTGGAAACTCCATGGGGCAGTTCTACTCTGTCCTATAGGGTCACTATGTGTCGGAACTGACTTGACAGCAACGGGTTTGGTTTTTTTTTTTTTTTTGGTTTTGCTACCAGTAGGTACAAATTACAAAATACAAACTGTATAATATCGATTCTGCATATGAGTTAGGTGCTCTCATTTGGGCATTTAAAACTGACATTATAACCCATACAAAAATAAATGGTAAAATCCATGCTAATAATTTACATTTTAATTTTCCTTTGCTTAGAATGACATTAAATAGCAAATAAAAAACAGTAAGACAAAGTCTAGAGATAGACTGAGGTAAAAAGGAAAAAGATTTATATTTTACTAGTTTTAATGACATCTTTTCTTCTTTTTTTCTGTTTATTGTAGTTTAAATTAAATTTACATTTCAAGTTAGTCTCCCATACAAAAATTTACATGTAAGTTATTATGTGACCCTAATTCGTCTCCCCATACTGTGGCAGCACACTCCTTCCTTCCACCCAATGCCCCATGTCCATTCAACCAGCTCCTAGCCCTCTCTGCCTTCC
Organism: Dugong dugon; assembly: GCA_030035585.1. Classification (NCBI taxonomy): domain Eukaryota; kingdom Metazoa; phylum Chordata; class Mammalia; order Sirenia; family Dugongidae; genus Dugong; species Dugong dugon. The sequence goes on along the minus strand of CM057471.1, from coordinate 82,716,499 downwards.
CATCTCACCTCTGGACAGAAGCTGCCCGTTTAGTCTCTTGTATCTACTTGGGCTAAGCAGCACACTCCTCACAAGCATCTCTTTACGTCCCAAAATCCAGTCCAATCCCTGTCTGAAGAGTTGGCCTCAGCAACTATTTTAGTTCTGAGCTGATAGAGAATCTGGGAACCATGCTTTCTGGGTTCCTTCAGTCTCAGTCAGACCATTAAGTCTGGTCTTCTTACTAGAATTTGAGTACTGCACCCCACCTTTCTCCTGCTCCATCAGGGACTCTCTGTTGTGTTCCCTGACAGGGCAGTCATTGGTGGTAGGCAGGCACCATCTAGTTCTTCTGGTCTCAGGCTGAGGAAGTCTCTGATTTCTGTAGCCCTTTCTGTCTCTTGGGCTAATACTTTCCTTGTGTCTCTGGTGTTCTCCATTCTCCCTTACTTCGATGGTTGGAACCAACTGATACATCTTAGATGGACACCTGCAAGCTTTTAAGACCCCAGCCACCACTCACCAAAGTAGGATGCAGAACATTTTCTTAATAAGCTTTGTTATGCCAATTGACCTAGATGTCCCCTGAAAGCATGGTCCCCAGACTCCTACCCCTGCTACTCTGTCCCTCAAAGTGTTTGATTGTATTCAGGGAACTTCTTAACTTTGGTTTAGTCCAGTTGACTTCCCCTGTAGTGTGTGCTGTCCTTCCCTTCATCTGAGGTAATTCTTAACTACTATCTAGTTAGTGAATAACCCTCACCCTCCCTCCCCACCCACATAACCATCAAAGAATGCGTTCTTCTGAGTTTAAACCTTTTCTTGAGTTCTTATAATAGTGGTCTTGTACAATATTTGTCCTTCTGTGACTGACTAAATTTATTCAGCATAATGTCCTCAGATTCCTCCATGTTTCATGGATTCATCATTGATCTTTGTTGTTGCGTACTACTCCATTGTGCAGATATACCATAACTTGTTTATCCATTTGTCCGTTGATGGGCACCTAGATTGTTTCCATGTTTTTGCTATTGTGAACAGTGCTGCAATGAACATGGGTGTGCATATATCTATTCATGTGACGGCTCTTATTTCTCTAGGATATATTCCAAGGAGCGGGATAGCTGGATCATATGGTGCTTCTATTTCTAGCTTTTTAAGAAAGTGCCCAATTTCCAAAGTAATTGTACCATTTTACATTCCCACCAACAGTGTATAAGTGTTCCAGTCTCTCCACAACCCCTCCAGCATTTATTATTTTGTGTTTTTTGGATTAATGTTAGCCTTGTTGGGGTAAGATGATATCTCATTGTAGTTTTGATCTGCATTTCTCTAATGGCTAATGATCATGAGCATTTCTTCATGTGTCTGTTAGCCGCCTGAATATCTTCTTTGGAAAAGTGCCTGTTCATATCCTTTGCCTGTTTTTTAATTCGGTTGTCTTTTTGTTGTTGAGTGTTTGCAGTATCTTGTAGATTTTAGAGATTAGATGCTGATCGGATTTGCCATAGCCAAAAATTTTTTCCCAGTCTATAGGTTGTCTTTTTACTTTTTTGATGAAGTCTTTTGATGAGCATAAGTGTGATTTTTAGGAGCTCCCAGTTATTTAGTCTCTCTTCTGGTGCTTGTGCACTGTTACTTGCGGATCGTGTTATGTTTATGCCAGGTATTGGGCTTCTAGCGTTGTCCCTATTTTTTTATTCCATGATCTTTTATCGTTTTCAATTTTATATTTAAATATTTGATCCATTTTGACTTAATTTTTGTGCATGCTGTGAGGTATGGGTCTTCTTTGAGTTTTTTGTAGCTGGATATCCAGTTATACCAGCATCATTTGTTAAAAAGACTGTCTTTTCCCCAGTTAACAGACTTTGGCCTTTGTCAAATATCAGCTGCTCTTAGGTGGATGAATTTATGTCTGGATTCTCAATTCTGTTCCATTGGTCTGTGTATCTATTGTTGTACAAGTACCAGGCTGTTTTGAATACTATGGTGGTATAATAGGTTCTAAAATCAGTACTGTAAGGCCTCCCGCCTTGTTCTTCTTCTTGAGTAATTCTTTACTTGTTTGGGGCCTCTTCCCTTTCCATATGAAGTTGGTGATTTGTTTCTCCATCTCATTAAAAAAATGCCATTGGAATTTAGACTGGGATTGCACTAGAACTCCCATTTTTGCAAGGTTGAGTCTTCCTATCCATGAGCAAGGTATGTTCTTCCACTTGTGCAGGTCTCTTTTGGTTTCTTGCAGTAGTGTCTTGTAGTTTTCATTGTACAGGTTTTTTGCATCTTGGTTAGATTTATTCCTAAGTATTTCATCTTCTTGGGGGCTACTGTAAATGGTATTCATTTGGTGATTTCCAATTCGAGGTTCTCTTTCTTGGTGTAAAGGAATCCAACTGATTTTTGTATGTTTGTCTTGTATCCTGAAACTTTGCTGAAATCTTCTATTAGTTCCAGTAGTTTTCTTGTGGATTCTTTGGGGTTTTCTGCGTATAAGATCATATCATCTGCAAATAGAGATACTTTGACTTCTTCCCTACCAATTTGAATGCTGTTTCTTTCTTTTTCTAGCCTATTGCTCTGGCTAGGAGCTCCAGCACAGTGTTGAATAAGAGTGGTGATAAAGGGCATCCTTATCTGGTTCCTATTCTCAAGGGGAATGCTTTCGAAGTCTCTCCATTTAAGATGATGTTGGCTGCTGGCTTTGTATAAATACCCTTAATTATACTGAGGAATTTCCCTTCTATTCCTATTTTGTTGAGAGTTTTTATCATGAATGGGTGTTGGACTTTGTCAAATACCTTTTCTGCATTGATTCATAAGATCATGTGGTTCTTGTCTTTTGCTTTATTTATGTGATGGATTACACTGATTGCTTTACTAACGGTGAACCATCACTGCATACCTGGTATAAATCCCACTTAATCATGGTGAATTATTTTTTTGATACGTTGCTGAATTCTATTGTCTACAATTTTGTTGAGGATTTTTGCATCAATGTTCATGAGAGATATTGGTCTGTAAATTTCTTTTTTTGTGGTGTCTTTACCTGGTTTTGATATAAGGGTTATGCTGGTTCATAGAATGAGTTTGGGAGTATTCCATCCTTTTCTATGCTCTGAAATACCTTTAGCTTTTGGTCTTGTTAACTCTTTCAATTGTTTTTCTATTCTCTAACTCATTTATTTCTGCTCTAATTCTTATTATTTCCTTTCTTCTGGAGCCTGAGGGCCTCTTTTGCTGCTCTCTTGCTACTTCTTCCAATTGCAGAGTTAATGTTTTGATTATGGCCCTTTCTTCTTTTTGGATGTGTGTATTTATTCCTATAAACTGACCTCTGAGCACTGCTTTTGCTGTGTCCCAAAGGCTCTAGTAGGATGTATTTTCATTCTCATTTGATTCTATGAATTTCTTTATTCTGTCCTTAATTTCTTCTATAACCCAGTACTTTTTGGGCAAGTTGTTGTTCAGTTACCATGTGTTTGATTGTTTTTCCTTGCTCTTTTCTGTTACCAGTTTCTACTTTTATGGCTTTATGGTCAGAAAAGATGCTTTGTTAATATTTCAATGCTTTGGATTTTATTAAGGCTTGCTTTATGGCCTAATATGTGGTCTATTCCAGAGAATTTTCTGTGTGAACTGGAAAAGAAAGTATACTTGGCTGCTGTTGGGTGGGGAGTTCGGTTTATGTCCATGAGATCATGTTGGTTGACTGTAGCATTTAGATCTTCCATGTCTTTGTTGAGCTTCTTTCTGGATGTTCTGTCCTTCACCAAATGTGGTGTGTTGAAGTCTCCTACTACTATTGTGGAGCTGTCTATTTCTCTTTTCAGTGCTATTAGTGTCTTGTATGTATTTTGGAGACCTGTGGTTGAGTGTGTAAATATTTATTATAGTTATGTCCTCCTGGTGTACTGGCCCTTTAATCATTATACAGTGTCCTTATATTTTGTGGTGGATTTTATTTAAATTCTATTTTGTCAGAGATTAATATTGCCACTTCCGCTCCTTTTTTAGTGTTGTTTGCTTGATATATTTTTTCCCATCCTTTGAGTTTTAGTTTGTGTCTTTAAGTCTAAGCTGCGTCTCTTGTAGGCAGCATATAGACGGATCGTGTTTTTTTATCCAATCTGCCACTCTCTGTGTCTTTATTGGTGCATTTAGTCCATTTACATTCAGTGTAATTATTGATAGTTATGAGTTTAATGCTGTCATTTTGATGTCTTTTTTTGTGTTGTTCACAGTTTCTTTGTTCCACTTCATTTTCTGTGCTGAGTCGTTTTTGTGTTTTCTTTTCACCTTTTTCTTCTTTGTTGATTTTGTGTTTGTTGAGTCTTTATATTTTTCTAGTTTTTTATTTTGACTTGTAGGATTGTTAGTTTCCTTTGTCATTACCTTAGTATTTACTCCTATTTTTCTAAGTTTATACCAGCCTTTTATTTCTTTATATCTCCTTGACTTCCTGTCCATATAAAAAATCTATGTCTACATTTTTTAAGTCCCTCTTTTTTGTTTTAATATTTTCATCTTTTACATATTGACATTTATTGGGTTATTTTTGTGACTTCCCTGTCTGGGTTGATATCTGGTTGCTCTGTCCTGTGTTCTAGGCTTGGGTTGTTATCTGATGTGACTGATTTTCTAACCGGAGGACTCCTTTTACTATTTCTTGTAATTTTGGTTTGGTTTTTGGAAATTCCCTAAACTTCTATTTATCTGGAAATGCCCTAATTTTGCCATCATATTTGAGAGACAGTTTTGCTGGATATATAATTCTTGGCTGGCAATTTTTTTCCTTCAAGGCTTTATATATGTCATCTCATCGCCTTCTAGCCTGCATGGTTTCTGCTGAGTAGTCTGAGCTTACTCTGACTGAGTCCACTTTGTAGATGACTTTTCGTTTATCCCTGGCCGCTCTTAAAATTCTCTCTTTATCTTTGCTTTTGGCAAGTTTGATTATGTCTTGGTGACTTTTTTTTGGTATCTACCTTATGTGGGGTTCGATGAGCATCTTGGATAGATATCTTGTCATCTTTTATGACATCAGGGAATTTTTCTGCCAACAAATCTTCAACAATTGTCTCTGTATTTTCTGTTATCCTCCCCTGTTCTGGTACTCCAATCACCCGTAGGTTATTCCTTTTGATAGCGTCCCACATAATTCTTAGGGTTTCTTCATTTTCTTAAATCCTTTTACCTGATTTTTCCTCAAATAAGTTGGTGTCAAGTGCTTTATCTTCAGTCTCACTAGTTCTGACTTCCATTGCCTCAGTTCTGCTCCTATGACTTTCTATTGAGTTGTCTAATTCTGACATTTTATTGTTAGTATTCTGGATTTCTGATTGCTCTCTCTCTATGGATTCTGGCAGCCTGTTAAATTTGTCATTATGCTCTTCTCTAATCTTTTTAATTTCCTGTACTGTGTGTTCTGCATTTTGCTTAATTTCCTTCCTAATTTCTTGAAGGTTCTATATAGTAATCTTTTGTATTCTGCCTCTGGTAATTCGAAGAAATTTTCCTCCTCTGGAAAATTTCTAGATTCTTTATTTTGAGAGCTTGCTGAAGCCATCATTGATTGCGTCTTTATGTGATTTGATATTGACTGTTATCGCCGAGCCATCAATAACTTATTATATTTATTTATTTCATGTTTGCTTACTGTGTCCTAGCTTATTGCTTTGATATTCCCGAATAGGCTGCTCGTGTGAGCTAATATGATTATGGGCACCTTTGAAGCTCTAATGTCCTGTCACTAGGTGGTTAGATCTGTTAGTAGGTATGTGAGCTCAGGAGTCCGCCCACTCTTCCTGTATGGATTCAGCTCAGGTGCCCAGGTGGATAGCCACCAACTGTGTGGTGTAAGCATGGATGATTGGTGTAGGCACAGGCATCTGGCTGCAGCAGGGGGACACACACTGAGCAAGGCAGGGGGCTGACAGCTGCCGCCAAATGTCCAGGAGGATGGCATGTCCCTGTTCCCTAGAGCACGTAGGTGGGTGGGTTTGCAGCTGGACCGTGAGCACCTAGTGCTCTTGGGTGTAAGGACTGCGAGGCACCTCTTATTCTTGGGCCCCTCTCGCAGGTGGCTAGGTGGCATGGGTGGAGCCATCAGCCCTCAGTCCCCTGATGTGTGTAGGTGAAGACCCTGCTTAATGGGCAGAGCAGAGTCAAATGCAAGGAACCTGCCACTTCACAGCTGACACAGTTGAAGTTAGACTTAAGGTATATACCCTGTTGTACTGCAGTAATGAGGGCCTACGCTGTTGAAATGGGCCCACTAAAGTCTATGCAGTGGGAAAGGCACTCAGAAAGTCTGTGGATCCCGTATGCCTGTGTCTAGGCAAAGGAGCTGTGCCTACCCTGAGAGCCTGGCTTAGGCGAGCGGGTAGTTTATTTTTTTCCCATCTGTTAATTTGATCACTCTCCAAGGCCAGGAGAATGGCTCAGGGTGTGTGACAGATCTTACTTCCAGCCCAGGGGACTCGGAAATTGCTGAAGCTAGCCAGAACCCAGTGCAGAGCAGGGAGTGGGGAGGTAAATAAGAGAGAGGTTTTTCCCTGAGGTGGGTGTTTTTGATCCACGTGGTAGGCTGGACGCAAATCCATATCTTTTGGTGATCAAGGGCTGCTTCTCACTGGTTCTGCATGGCTGAGTAGACTCTCAGCAGCTGCGTCTCTCCCTGTGCAGAATACACCTCCTGAGCACTGATGCTTGCCTGCCTCACCGCTCATCCACTAGCTGATCAGGCCTAAAGAGCTCAGGCTCTCACCAAGTCAGGTCTGGCACCTCCTCGCTGCTTCCAAACCATCTCTCCCTCCCCCTGCCACTCAGTCTGGTTCCTCAACTTTACCTTAGATGTTCAGGGCTCCAAGACTGTCATATATAATCGAATCACTTGTTTTTTCGGGTCTTTGTTTAATAGAGTCCACCAGAACCGTTTGCTACTCTGCCATCTTTGGCCCACCCCTCCTTTTCTTCTTTTTTTAATAAGAGGCCCTGCATTTCATTTTGTTCACGGCTTCACAAATCATGTTGACCAGCCAGGGTTGATATGGGGCTACTTAGTATCAGGAACCTAGGTCCATTCTATCCTTTTGCTCCATTACCTGTAGCCTCATGGTAATAGTGCAAGATGGCAGAATGTACTTTCCAGGAAAGCTAATTATGAAAGAGATGAAGAAGGCAAAGAATACACAATACTATCTCTTTGGTAAGTTCAAGAAAGGTGCCACATGATTCTTCTACTTTCGTTTGTAAATCAGAATTTAGTCACATAAGCACAATTACTGCAAATAATAGCAGTCCAATGAGAAAGTGGAGGATATTTACTTCTGGTGACCATGTGATTAGCTAAAACATTAAAGATAAAAAAGAAGAATGAATATTAGGAGACAACCAGTTGTATCCTCTACCAAAAAAAAAAAAAAAAAAACTCATTGCCGTTGAGTCAATTCCGACTCATAGTAACCCTATACAACAGAGTAGAACTGCCCCATAGAGTTCCAAGGAGCATCTGGTGGATTCAAACTGCCAACCTGTTGGTTAGCAGCTGTAGTTCTTAACACTATGCCAAGAGGGTATCTGTTACACATCCTAAAACACAGCCTGTGAGGAACCCTGAGTGGCAGGGGGGCAGGAAATTGAGATAGACTGTGAAAGATTTCTCCATGAGAAAAAGTATACATGTCCAAAAGAAATGGGGAGAGAGACAGAGAGAGGATGTCTGTAACAGTATGTATTTTATATTTTAAAAAATGATGTTAAAGGGATATTGATTATTTGAAGATTATAAAGAAGCAAAAACTGTGGATTCAAGAAGATCTAAAGAGTAGGATTCTATCACTGGTTAGATGACTCAGGACACATTATTTATTTAAGTTATTAATGCCTAGTTCATAGCATTTCTTCTAAGGATCATATACAACGTGGAAGCGCTATGGCTAACTGAAAGGTCGGCAGTTTGAACCCACCAACACTCCACAGGAGAACAGACCTGGCAACCTGCTCCCATAAAGATTTACAGTCTAGGAAACCCTATAGGGCAGTTCTACTTTGTCCTATAGGGTCTCTATGAGTCAGAATCGACTTGATGGCAGTGAGTTTGTTTTTTGTTTGTTTGTTTTTTGGTGTGAGTGGAATTGACTCGGTGGCACACAACAAGGTGATATGTGATACTAGCTCAATTGTCATTTTAATTTTTATTTTAAAACAAAAAGTATTTTGATTCATTCTATTGCATTTTTTACCCACAGAAGATGCTTTATTTTCTAATATAGTGTTTTTAAGTTATATATATATGTATATATATATACAGGCGCTCTGGTGGTGCAGTGGTTAAGAGCTCAGCTACTAACCAAAAGGTCAGTAGTTCAAATCCACCAGCCTCTCCTTGGAAACCCTAGGGGGCAATTCTAATCTGTCCTATAGGGTTGCTATGAGTTGGAAGCAACTCGGTGACAACAGGTTTGGTTTGATTTTATATAAGCATTTATCAACACATCATTATTAATTCCAATTATTCTGATACATTAAAAATTATAATTATATATATATATATAAAACATGTAAGTTTTAAAACAAAGCATTTCATTTTTATTGTAGCTATATCAAGAAGAGGCTAACAGTGTTGAGGTAATTCTTTCACATTTAAATGTCACATCTAGCAGCTTTGAATAATCCCTCTATTATGTTAAATAACTTCCATGTCTATTGCTAGTCTGTTACTATTCAGATATCTTGAATTCATTTTATTAGTATCCTCCATGTTCAGTATAGTGCATGTATAATTGGTTGGTCGTATTGTACAAAATCATATAAATAAGTTTAATAATAGACCGAACTTGAAGTACCTTTCATATAATTAACTTGAATAAAGCGTCTCAGCATTCTGAAGAACTGAATAATTAAATAGGTCTGTATTATTATCCCCATTTTATAGATGGAATCATAGGTACAAGGATATTAAATAATTTGCTGGAGAACATAGATTTAGTCAATTGCAGGGATAAATTGGGAGTAATACTCAGAATTTGCATTAGGAGAAAAAGTTCAGCAGAAATTTCTGCTACATCTGTATTCTACCTAGAAAACTAAATTGACACTATTGCTGCCCTTGTTATTAATATTCATTTAATATCAAAAATATGCTGGGTATTACAATATACACAGAATGAGATAAAACCCCCTAACCCCAGCCCAACTATACATCTAATCCTCTCAGCTTATTACTAGTACATCCAAAGGGGTGTTTTATCACCTTAATTATTTTCAAGAAATGACACCAATAGCAAAGAATCTTGTGAGTTAATTGCTAAAGATAATACATCTAATATTCGCCCAAGTAGTACTAACTTTTCCCCTTATTATAAAAATGGAGACAGTATTTGAAAATGCATATATGCCTAAAAAAAAGAATTAAGAACACCATCCATAAATTGGATAGTCCTATTTGCAAGTCACTAATTTGGACTGTGTTCACCAATTCTTTGTCAATTGTAGTCATAATTTTAAAAGATATCCTTATTCAAGTATGGATGAGATATTGTGCTAGCCATATTTCATTCAATGTCACCAATCATCAGAAACACTTGTGAAGTATATATTATCCCTAGTGTACAATGGAGAACAAGACGGCTCTGAAAGGTTAAAATATATGCATAAAGACTCATTGCTTGATAGGAAGTGGCCTACCTGGTCTTTAATCCAAGTAATTCCAGTTCTTTCCATTCCAATACAGTTACTCTCATATTGACATATAATTTTTGACTGGTCTTAAGATAAAACATGCTTACAATCCAAAAATATTTGCACATTGCCAGTTTTAAAAGGAATTGAACTTAAGTCAGTATCTTAACAAAATAAGTTTTAAGCAAATATAAGATTTTATCACAATTAAGGAAGTGTTCACTATAGAATAACTTATCTCATAATAATATTAAGTCTTAAATAACAATCAGCCTTTCTCTTGGTCCAGTCCTTTGCCATATTGAATATAGAATAATATATACTAAACATTAAATGTTTATTTAAATATGATGTCTTCTTCAAACAATAGTTTAGCTTAACTAGTAAAGAATGCCTGCCTTGAGCATTACGCTCTTTTAAAGTCTATCTATACAGGATCAAACTGACAACAGCAACTCAAAAGAGTAGATAGGGAATTTACGGGACAGTGAGTTTATGTTAACGAGGGGGAAAAACTAAAAGAAGGAGAGTGAGAATGGTTGCACAACTTGAAGAGTGTAATCAGTGTCACTGAATTCTACATGTAGGAATTATTGAATTGGTGTATGTTCTACTGTGCATATTCCCAATAACAAAAAAAAATGAAATCAATTATTTTAAAAAATGATAGAAGAGCTTCTTTATCAAAATTAAAACTGTCTAAAGAAAGTAAAAGGTAGAAAGTAACTGTGATCTCATAAATCATCCCCTCTCAAATTCTGCAGAGGTTGTTCAAGGCTATTAGCAAATATCCTTACCACAAAGAACAAACTCGTTACCATCAAGTCAAAAAGGGGCTGTTATTGTTAGTTGCAGTGAAGTCGATTCTGACTCATGGTGATCCTATATGTCAGAGTAGAACTGCCTCACAGAGTTTCCTAGGTTGTAATTTTTACAGGAGCAGATGGCCAAGTATTTTCTCCTGCAGAGCTGTTGGTCAGTTTAAACCACTGACCTTTTGGTTAGCAGCTGAGCACTTAACCGTTGTGCCACCAGTGCTCCTATTTCAAAATTAGAGGATTTCATACAAAATTTTTCCTTCCCTTGAAAGAAAGTGAAAGATCTGACATCTATGGCCCTTTATTTTCCCACAAATGCAAAGAATGTGTTCTTTCTAGTGTACAATAAAACCCAACATATCCCTCTTTTTTTTCCAGACAACGCATTTTCTTTATTTAGTTTAACCTGTCCAAACTTGATAGATGTGTGAGGCTGAAGCCATTGGTGCAGACTGGGGAAAAAAAAAAAAAAGAAAAGAAAAGGCTATTAGAAAAGCCAAAATATACCACAACTTTAATCTTTGCTTGATCAGTGCCTAGAACAATGCCTGGTACTTATTAAAGTTCAATAAATGCTATTAATTGAATTAAGTTACTTCATCTCAGTGTTCAGGTTTTTTTTTTTTTTCCAACTGAAAACAATTTCTTGAAATTTTATTTTTCTAGACCCAGTAATTCCACTCCTAGATATATACCCTAAAGGGTTGAAAACAAGGACTCCAATGGATAACTGTACACCAAGTTCACTGTAGCATTATTCACAATAAACAAAAGGTGGAAATAAACCAAAAACTCACTAACAGATGAGTGGATAAACAGAATGTGGTGCATACATACAACAGAATATTACTCAGCCATAAAGAGAAATGAAGTTCTGGTACATGCTAAGGCATGCATGAACCTAGAAAACATTATGTTGAGTGAAATAGGTCAGACACAAAAAGACAAATATTGTATGATCCCACTTACATCAAATATCAAGAATAGGCAAATGCATCTTATATTAGTGGTAAACTTATTCCAGGGACTGGGAGAAGGGAAAGTGAGGAGTTATTGCTCAAGGGGTACGGAGTTTCTGTGCGGGTGAAAGAAAACCTTTGGAAATGAATAGTGCTGATGGTTGCACAACATGGTAATTGTAATTAATGCCTGAATGTCAACTTACAAAATGGTTAAAAATGGCAGATGTTTTATTATATATATTTTACCACAATACAGTTTAAAAATATATATTTTCCTGACTGAAAAATGTTACATGTCATTTTAAGAAATTTCTACAATACAAAAAAACAAAAAGGATCCCACTGTCACTCCGTACCATTTCCTTGCCTACCCTGAGATGGCCATTGTTATTATTTTGAGGAAATATATAATTTATTAAATGTATATATTCAATTAACCTCAGCATAAATTCCTAGAAGTTACAACTCCTCAGTTAAAAGTTAGGTTCATAACAAACTATGATACTGTTGCTAAGCTGGCATCTATCTATAGGATGGCTATTCTCATTTAGAGAATAAATGACAGTGACACTTTCCTCACAACCTCACTGATGCTCAGTTTTGAAGTCCTTACAATCTTTAACTCTCTGGTGGGCAAATCATTGTATTTAACTGATTTCATATGGAACTCCATATATAACTAGGAATGACTGTGTTTCTTCTTTTCTGAAATGCCTATTACTCTTTTTACCCGACTCTAATCATAGACTTTTCTTATTGATGGTTGTTGTCACTGTCGTTGTCATCAAGTCAATTCTGACTCATGGCAACCCCATGGGTGAAGAGTAGAACTCCTCCATAGGGTTTTCAAGGCTGTAACATTTCAGAAGCAGATATCCAGGCCTGTCCTCCAAGGTGCCTCTGGGTGGGTTCAAACTGTCAATCTTTCAGCTAGCAGTCAAGCACTTAACCATGTGTGCCACCCAGGGCCTCCAAATTGATGGGTAAGAGCTTCTAATATAGGAAAATATTATCACTTTAGTCTTCTGTTTTGTGAATACCTTTCCTAGTTTGTTCCTTGAATTTTGTTTTTCTTCATGATTCTAACTGAAGTTTTAATTTATATGTAGGAAAATATATATTTTTTAAATCTAGCTTTTGAGTTTTATACCATTGTTAAGTTACCCTGGACTCATAATTAATAACATATCTGTCCATATTCTCTTGCATTTTTGTGATTTAATTTTTAGAGTTAATCTTTATTTCCTTTGGGAATATTTGATGTAAAAATGGTAGAGAGCTGAATTTTTCCCTGTTAGTGAGTTGTTGTTTTTTTTTTTTTTTTGCTCTGTGCTTAGCTTCTTGAGGCTGTTGACAATCCTCAGCATTCCATCTGTAGTAGAGGCATTACTTCAGTCCCTACCTACATCTTTACGTGGCCTTCTTCTCTGTATCTTTGTGTATATCGAATGTTCCTCTCCTTTCTCTTACAAGGACACCAGCCATTGGATTTCGGGTCCACCCTAAATCCAGGCTGATGTCATCTCTTAATTACATCTATAAAGATCCTATTTCCAAACAAGACCCTAATTTCAAATAAAGTCACATTCACGTATTAGGACTTAGACATAGCTTTTTGTGGGACACAGTTTACACCACTACACATACCTTAATAGATTTACTAGTTTCTAATCATTTTTCTGTTCTTATCTTGAGATATTCATGCAAATAATCACATTCTCCATAAATAATTATAATTTTTATTCTTCCTGCTATTTATACGTTATGTTCATTTCCTCGCATTGTTGCATTGGCTAAAAATTCCTCCCAAAATTTATGTTGTAGGGGTGGCAGCATGTAGCTTTGTATCATTCTTCACTTCAGACGTATGTTTCCAGTGCTTCACCATTAAAAAACTAATTTTGGGGTTTATATTTTACATATAGATATTAATATAGATATGCTATTGTTGTTGTTGTTGTTAGGTGCCATCGAGTCGGTTCTGACTCAGCAACCCTCTGTACAACAGAATGAAACACTGCCCAGTCCTGCCCCGTCCTCTCAATCATTGTTATGCTTGAGCCCATAGTTGCAGCCACTGTGTCAATCCATCTCATTGAGGGTCTTCCTCTTTTTCGCTGACCCTCTACTTTACCAAGCATGATGTCTTTGTCTTTATCCAGGGACTGATCCCTTCATCCATATAGGTATGAATAAGCTGAATTACATTAGAAATATATCCACCTAAATGATTGCTGGCTTTTTCAAAAGGCTTTGAAGTATCTATGGGTATTATTATTTTCTACTTGGTCATATTTTATAACATATCATAGATGTTTAATATTAATCTATCTTAGTAAACATCAGAATGCTTCCCCTAATTTTTTTACAATATAGCAGAATTAGTCAGCTATAAAAAGAAATGAGTTATCAAGCTATGAAAAGACATAGAGAAACCTTAAATACCTATTGCTAAGCTAAAGAAGCTAGTATGAAAAGGCTACAAATTGTACGATTCCAGAATATATGACATTCCAGAAAAGACAAAACTATAGAGACACCAAAACGATCATTGGTTGCCAGGGACCCCAGAGAGAACGGATGCATGAATATAAGGACTAAAGGGGATTTTTAGGGCAGTGAACTATTCTGTATGATACTTTAATGGTGGATACATGACATTATACATTTTTCAAAACCCACAGAATAATACAAAACAAAAAATGAACTCTATTGTAAATTACAGACTTTAATAATGAAAACATATCAATATTTATTCATCAATTGTAACAAATGTACCACAGGAATCTAAGATGTTTATAATGGGGAAGCTGTGTGTATATGTGTGTGTGTGTGTAGGAGAGGCTTTCTATTCAGTTTTTCTGTAAACCTGAAATTGCTCTAAAAAATAGTTTATTAATTAAAAAGAAAATACTGCAGTGCCCTAAAAAGACCGCATTTCATTGTAAAAAAGTTTGATTCTATTTCTTTAACACTTTAAAATACTCTATTTGACACTGACTCATCTTTTTTACTCTACCATGAAATGTTTGTTTTTAAATTAGCGTGTAACACAATGAAACATATTTCTTCCTACAGACTAAGATATATTCTGTGAAAGAAAATACACATTACCTGTCTATAAACACATCTAGGCACCTTTACAGAATCAGAGTGAACATTTGTATATAAAATTTCACATCTCAAACATGTTAAGACTGAGGGGATTTAGAAACAATCATAAATGCCTGAGTTAGGAAGAAAATAAATGTTCTTTTCTCGAGGATGTGATGACTGAAGGGATTGATACTCACCTCTAGGTCACCAGGTTGAATCCAATCCAGGTGGGCATTGATTGGAAGTTGTTGCCATCTGACAACTATGTACTGATCTATGTGCACTAAGTTGCTGGTTATGATCTTAATAAGGAAGGGTCAACATCCTCAAAGCTACCACTGTAATTAGTATTAATTGGTATCCTTCTTAGCAGCGTTGACAAAGTATTAGGTTAAATGGTATTTTTTCAGTCTAACCAGTTAGGGGAAAATGGAGGAAGTGCAAAAGTGCCTTTTCTGTGATTTATTTATTTATTTTTATTTTGAGAGTAATAGAAGGCTGGAAAATGAAGGAAAACCACCTCACTGAGTCATGCATCCATTCATTAACTCATCAAATCTTGGGCCACGTGTTACAGCAATAACGAAAGAGGGACTAGAAAAATAAAGCAGTTGCAGGCTCTATTTTTTAACCAATAAAGGAGATAAAACAAGTACACTGACAACCAGAGAGCAAGGGAGAAAGAAATATGTGTAATAAAAGAGAAATTACTAAAATGTTCTTTCTGGCATTCATAGGAGGGAGTGATAACTTATATTTTGAATTGTGAGGTAGGGGAATTAAGGCAGATGGATAAATAAAGTGGTAACACAAGAATGAACCAAGAAAATCCATTTGTATTCAGCCATTTCATAAAACATCAATGTATTCAATCCATTAATACTTACTCTGTACAGTATTAGAAGCCCTGGTGGCACAGTGGTTAAAATCTATGGCTGTTATCCAAAAGGTTGGCAGTTCAAATCCACCAGCCGCTCCTTGGAAAGCCCATGGAGTTGGAATTAACTTGACGGCAATGTTTTTGGTTTTTTTTAATACAGTATTAAACCCATAATGTCCAAAATCAATATGTCACTGCATTTGACATGCTATCTTGAACATGACTTCATACTATTAATTATGAACTTCTTAAAAATAAAATGTAAATGCTACTGAGTCACATTTTCCTGTATATGACTTTTCAATACGAAAAGAAGCCGAGTTCATATGGAAGCCAGATTTCAGCAAATATAAAATGGTAATTTAAGGCCCTATGTCTAACACACACACACAACAAAACATACAGTATATACAATATAATAAAAAATCATATCTACTTGACACCAATTAATTTTAGCAATGGTATCTGTCACAAATACTAGAAATACTAAAAATATTACAGTAAGGATTAATTTACACTATGTACCATAAAAAAAAAATTGTCATTAGCTGGGTGACTTTCTAATGATAAGAAAAAACAATCCCCACCACAATGAATTAATAAATATGCTTCAATTTGAAGTAAGTGCTAAATCTTACCAATCAAAAGACTATGTAGATGACCTGGAGCAGTGGTGGTACAGTAGTTAGGAGTTACGGTTGCTAACAAAAAGGTCAGCAGTTTGAATCTACCAGCAGCTAGCTGGAAACCATATGGGGCAGTTCTAGTCTGTCCTGTAGGGTCACTATGAGTCGGAATCGACTAAATGGTAACAGGTTTTATAGATTAGTCAAATTATTTTTATAATTAAAATGCAAAGACTTTATTTAAAAAACAATTACCATAAAATCTAAACAGACTTAGCAACATACCTCAGAACAAATGTAAACTCTCTTTCTTTAGGTGATTAATTTCTCCCCTGGGTAAGGAGGTGGAGTCTACTCCCACTGTGCTACTAAATTAGTATGTGACCAGAGGCAAGCGGTCCAACCTCTCAGAGATGCAGGTTTTCATCTGTAAAATGGAGTAGAGGGGAATTATACCAGAACAGCCATTTTTAAATTTTGTTAAAGAAGCAGAACTTATTTTGCCATAAAATGTCTAACTTGAATTTCATAAATACAATTCAGATAAACTTGAAGTATACATACATTAAAAGAGGAAAATTTTAGCCTAAGCTCTGCATCGTTCCTAAGATACACTTGTTTTTGTTGTTAGTTGCCATAGAGTTGATTTCGACATGTGTGCCAAGTAGAACTGCTCCAGAGGGTTTTCAAGGCTGTGACCTTTAGGAAGCATTGCCAGGACTGTCTTTGAAGGCGCCTCCGGGTAGGTTTGAATCTCCAACCTTTTGCCGTAGCGCTTAACTGTTTGCATCACTCAGGGCCTAATAAGGTACACTAAGCATACCAAAAACCAGTACTCAAGATGATTTTAGAAAATCTCTAAATGAAACATCACATTTAGTCCATAGTAACAGAGCCAACAATTTTGGGAGAAAATTGATAATTTGTGGTAAGTTGGAGCAGAATGGCACTATTTACTCTAAAGAGTTTTTAGTAGATGCAATAAAATAATGTATGCAAAAGACACAGCACTGTGCTTGGTACATTGGAAGATACTCAATAAATAAACGCTGCTTTTTTCTCAAAAACATCTCAACCCCACCACTCTTCCTCAACATAATAACCTATGCAAGATTTTGTATTTGCAAATGATAATAGTTTTTGATGAAATGAGAAAATCATGCATTCTCAAAGGAGGCTGCATCACCCTCCAAAGGGGCAAAAATTGGTCCTTGAAGGGGGAAAGAAAATTGAACTCTTTTTAGGAATAAAGCACAGATATACATGCAGTACATAAATAGATATACACTGTATCTGTGGTATTATAATTTCATGAAAGGGTGGATAGGGGGAAAATGTCTAAAAAGTTCCCTTAGATGGGTGGCTATTAAAAAAAAGTTGAAAACCATAAGATAAACTATTAAAAATTATATTCATAGAAATACAGAGCTGATTCTAAACCAAAACCAAAAAAACCAAATCGGTTGCCACCAAGTCGATTCCGACTCATAGCAACCCAATAGGACAGAGTAGAACTGCCCTATAGGGTTTCCAAGGAGCGACTGGTGGATTTGAGCTGCCATCCTTTTGGTTAGCAGCCGAGCTCTTAACCACTGTGTCACCAGGGCTCCAATTCCAAACCAGAGAAATCTTAATTCATACATTTAACAATATTGTGAGTTCACAGAACGGATATATTTTCTTGCTGAGATGATTAGGAAAGTTTTCAGAGGAGATGGTTTGTTAGCCAACTTAAGAAGAAGGAGTATAACTTAAATGATCAGATAAGAAGCTAGAACATTCTAAATAAAGGGAATGGCATGAGAACACACCTAAAATTAAGAAAGAACTAGATAAAAATTAATAGTGCAGGATGCCTGGGAATGGAGTAGAAGGTTTTGAATGTCAGACTGCAGAGCTGGGTTTTTATGATAGACAATGGGAAGCCAATTCAGGATTTTAAGGAAGGGAGTGACTTGATAGGAATGATACCCGTCATCACAATGAAGAATAAACTGGATGAGAAAGAAACTGGGGCTGGGAGACCATTAAGAGACTACGACTACGGTCAATATCTAGGAACAAAATAGAGACTTCTGCCTGAGGATGACAGCACATGGAAATATGAAGACTAAGTAGAACTGAGTGGTCCAATAGACAAAGGGGTGAGGAAGAGGGAATGAAAGAAGTACCAAAAGTGACTTTTAAGTTTTAAATTCGGGATGACTAGGATAACGATAAGGAGCTGTGGTACCATAATGGTTAAGTGATTGGCTGTTAAACTGAAAGGTTGGCTGTTCGAACTCACCAGTAGCTCCGAGGGAACAAAAAAGGCTGGCAATCTGCTTCCATAAAGATTACAGCATAGGAAACTCTATGAGGCAGTTCTACTCTGTCATATAGGGTCGCTATGAGTCGGAATCGACTGAACAGCACCCAATGACAAGGATAATGATAGCATCACACTTATGCTCCATGGTGTCTTGTATATCCTTGTCCCTCATCACCAGCTCCATTCTCAAGATGAGAAACAACCTTTTTTCCTTTCAATCAGGCTGGACAAACTCTATAAATCACACCAGTGATCTGCAGGGATGACTACATCTACCTACATGAGCCCATGTCTGATATCAAAAGTACCAGTACACCCCATAGGAATGTAGTATTTTCCTTTTCCCTTACACTTGGGTGGGTTTCAGAATTTATCTTGTGGGGAAGAACTCCTGAGATAGCATTCAATTTTTTAAAAAAAATTGCATGATTGATTTTAAGGACAATTAAAACAATTAAACACACGATTAAGCTTCATACTATATACCCATATTATAACTGTCTCCATGTGTGTCAGTAGACATACAGTAATGACACCCCTTTGGGTGGCATTTAGAAAATGTATGTTGTTGTTAGGTGCCATCGAGTCAGTAACAACTCATAGTGACCCTACGTGCAAGACAATGAAACACTGCCCAGTCCTGCATCACCCTCACAATCATTGCTATGTTTCAGTCCACTGTGGCAGCTACTGTGTTAATCCACTTCACTGAGGGTCTTGCACTCTTTTGCTGACCCTCTACTTTACCAAGCCTAATGTCCTTCTCTAAGTGCCTTCTGATAACATGTCCGAAGTCCATGAGACAAAACCTCGCCATCCTCACTTCCAAGGAGCACTCTGGCTGTACTTCTTCCAAGACAGATTTGTTCATTCTTCTGGCAGTCCATTATATATTTAATATACTTCGACAACACCATTATTCAAAGGCATCAATTTTCTTTGGTCTTATTTATTCACTGTCCAGCATATGAGGCAATTGAAATTACCATCACCTGGGTCAGGTGCACCTTAGTCCTTAGGGTGACATCTTTGTTTTTTAACACTTCAAAGAGGTCTTTGGAAGCAGATTTGCCCAGTGCAATACATTGTTTGATTTCCTGACTGCTGCTTCCATGGGTGCTGATTGTAGATTCAAGTAAAACGAAATCTTCTACAACTTCAGTATTTTTCTCCATTTATCATGATGTTGCTTATTGGTCCAGTTGTGAGATTTCTGTTTTCTTTATGTTGAGGTGTAATCCATACTGAAGGCTGTAGTCTTTGGTTTTCATCAGTAAGTGCTTCAAGTCCTTTTCACTTTCAGAAAGCAAGGTTGCAGGTTGTTAAAGAATCTTCCTCCAATCCTGAGGCCACGTTCTTCATATAGTCCAAATTCTTGAATTATTTGCTCAGGATACAGATTGAATAACTATGGTGAAAGGATAGAAGCCTGATACACACCTTTCCTGATTTTAAACCACGCAGTATCCCCTTGTTCTGTTCAAACTGCTGCCTCTTCGTCTATGTACAGGTTCCTCATGGAACAATAAAGTGTTCCGGAATTCCCATTCTTTGCAATGTTTGTTATGATCCACACAGTTGAATGCCTTTTCATAGTCAATAAAACACAGGTGAACATCTTATTTCAAATGCATGCCTTATCTCAAATTATTTAGAGAAACTTAAATTTAAGAACTAGTGAACCACAATAGCATCCACTTAATTATTTTATATGGATGTCATGTGTGCTATATACAATAGTTAAATAATGTGTCTTACTTACTTCCAGATATATCAATTAGTTCAAGGAGATAATGTTCATTGAACAATAAATATAAGCTAAAATACAGGAATATAAAAATATTTCATAGGCCCAAAAATTGTTTGAAACTATAGAAGATAGTCCAACAGTGAAATAAGGTTGATGGGAGTAGATGATTAGGTTTATATTGCTTCTCAAAATATAAAATGAAGCAGCTACCTAAAATGAAAAGGTGGCAGCAGACAGTTCCACATATAGAAAGAAAAATACCCCAAACTGGTAGGCAATAAATCCCTTAAAGCTGAGGAAGAAAAACGCAGGAATAAATCTAATTTACATTTTCATCTCCTAATATTATTCATTTTCTCTACTAATGTAAAATATGATATTTGAATAAAGCAATATCCAGCATGTTAAACGTATTCTTCCAACACTTTTTTCTTAATCTTGGTTATTGGAAAGGCAGCAAGCATGCTGAAAAAATATAGAGAAAAATTACTTCTGTACCAGACATCATTACCTAATGGTGGATAAATCTTCTGTCTAGATACACAATTTATTGGATGTACAGAAAAATGAAATAGGTTTACTCACAGGTGTAATCATGAATATTGACACTGATCTATGATGTGCACCTGGCATGATTCTCGCAGGCCTCTCCTTCTGGAATGACAAATCGTAAGTTTTGTTCCATAATATATAACAGGTCAATTACTTCTAGTCCTGTCAGTACCATTAGCTCAGAGTGTGATACACTGCACACATTGTACATTAACAGCACTGGATGCTTCCCTTCAGAGCAAGAGATGACTGGGAAACATGTCTAGCAAGTAAAGCTGATTTTGAAACTCTATCACCTTTAACCCATGGTCTATACTCAATCTCTTCTTTATTAAATATTTAACTTCTCCACAAGACATTCTATACCCACATTCTTGACAAGGACCAAAGCTGACTATCTTAGTTATGTTATTCTATTCACTATTATGAACAAAGAAGAGATGATCTGCACTGAGTCTGTTTCCATCCCAATCCCGGTCTATGCTGGTGGAAGAGTTGCAACTCTCTGCTCTGACTCAAAAGGAGGGATGGTGTTTTTCCTTCAGCAATTGCTTCCACAGCAATTCACCACCTCCACTGCTCTTTCTATAGCCCATTCCCCTCCCACTTATGTCCAACAAGACAGAAGCAACTCCACCTCACAGCCTCTTGTTGTTGCATGGATATCTCAAAGGAGACACTTAAACATAATTAAGCTCAAAGTCTATTTTTTTTTAATTTTATCATGATGAAAATATATGTAACAAAATACACGTATATGAAAACTTGTAACAAAATATATGTATATGAAAATATACATAACAAAACACACACCATCTCAATAACCTCTACATGTTCAATTCAATGACAATGATCACATTCTTTAAGCTGTGCTATTCTGGCTATCCTTTTCCAAATCATTCTGCCACCATTAACAAGCTCAAAGACCACTAAGCAAAATCTTCCCCTTTCTCCATCACTTCCCCCCCCCCCGGTAACCACTTATAATCTTTGGTTTCTATGTATTTCTTATTTCACATAAGGGAGATCATATAATATCTGTCCTTTTGTGACTGACTTATTTCTCTCAGCATGATGTTTTCAAGATTCATCCATGTATCAAAATCTATATTTTACTAGTCCCGGTCTACTTATAAGTCGGAATTGACAGCAATGGGTTTGGTTTTCTTGGTTTAGTTTGATCTACTTACAAATTGTATGAACTTGGACGAAGTATTCTATCATTAATAAAACAAAAAAAAAAAGTTGATTCTGATTCAGAGTGACCCTATAGGACAGAGTAGAACTGCTCCATAGGGTTCCTAAGGAGTGGCTGATGGATTCAAACTGCTGACCTTTTGGTTAGCAGCCAAACACTTAACCACTGTGCCACCAGGACTCTGTTCTGTCATTAGTGTCATGGATTGAATTGTGTTCCCCCAAAATACGTGTCAACTTAGTTAGGCCATGATTCCCAGTATTGTGTGGTTGTTCTTCATTTTGTGATTGTAATTTTATGTTAAAGAGGATTAGGGTGGGATTGTAACACCACATTCTCCTAGGTCACATCCCTGATCCAATGTAAAGGGAGTTTCCCTGGGATGTGGGTTGCATCACCTTTTATCTCTCAAGAGATAAAAAGGAAAGGGAAGCAAACAGAGAAGGAGGACCTCATACCACCAAGAAAGCAGTGCCAGAGCAGAGTGCATCCTTTGGATGTGGGGTTCCTGCGCGGAGAAGCTCCTACTCTGGGGGAAGATTGATGAGAAGGCTGACAGAGAGAAAGCTTCCCCTGGAGCTGACGCCCTGAATTTGGACTTTTAGCCTACTTTACTGTGAGGAAATAAATTTTGCTTTGTTAAAGCCATCTACTTGGTGGTATTTCTGTTATAGCAGCACTAGATGACTAAGACAATTAGTAACTCTTAATTTCATAATCAATGAACTGATATTACCGAAAAATAAAATTTTAAAAACTCAGTTATAAACTAAAGCATAAATGAGAAAAATAAAAGAGACATGGGAAATTAGGGAGGAGAGGAGAGATTATTAATAAATGGAATTGACACAATTTGCCTTTGATGAAAAAAATGCCATACACACAATGATAGTTAGGATAATGAAAATGAGATGGATACTTCTGGAGCAGAATAAACATTCAATAAGCATTTGAAATTTGAAGTTATTATTTCCATATATGGAAAATGGATAGTGACTTGGCATTAACAATTATCCAAAGAATGGTTATGAAGGAAAAAGAAAATGCCTGGGAGACTGGGATGGAATCAGGATTGTTTATATTTCTCTATACTGCAGCTTACTAACTTTGAGAAAATGAATTCCATTTTCATTGCAGTGATACAGCATTTGAGAAAACCAAATATCTTATTATAAAACATTTGTATTTCTGGAGTTTTCATATATATTCTGAGTTCATATGAATGCTTTATTTGCAGAGAAATATTGAGACACATAATACACTAGAATCCGAAAGACAAAAGAAATTCCCTTAGGGCAATAAATAATATGTCAAAATACTTAAACATTGGTATTTTTCATTTTTTGTCAGAGAGGTTTCAGTTAAAAAACTGTAAACATAAACACCTTATTGCTAAAGTGAAGTATATGTCATATTTAAAAATAAAAAAAAATCCAGAGATCAAGGTAGAGTACTTTTAGACTTAAGATTAAAATGTTAATAAATGCCCAAATAGCTTCAAAGAATAGTTTAATCGTTTAATAACATATTCTTCCAACTATATTTTGAATGAATATGACCTGGCCTAAAAAGCTTGCAACCCTGAACTATTGAAGGACAATACAGCAGACAGCCGACACTTCATTTCCACCATGGAACTAACAACCTTCTCCATTCCATATCATATCCATCTTTCATAAGGCCAAAACCAAATCCATTGCTGCAAATGAATACTGTAATTATGACATTTACATGTCAAGAATCATTCAACTTGACTAAATCCCACAGTTCAAAGTAAATTTGTTGAACACTGTTTATCCATTTTAAGTTTGTTAAAATTCAAGTAATTCTTTGCTTGAAAAAAACAAACAAAAAAAAAAAACCCCAGCATGCAAAATAAATGCAAAATATAAAATTTACTGGTAAACCTCAAAAATACCGGATATGTGTATCATTGGAAAAAAATATATGGGCCACATATTTCTGAAGTATTTTAAAAATCTGTATATAACAGCAGGTGCTTGATATTATAAGACTTATAAGTCAATAATCTTCATTATTTTGTTGAAGTTTCAGACAAGCATGCCTTATCACAGATCATAGATTTATAGAGCTGAAAGATATCCTAGAAAGCATTTCTATTAATCAAAGTAGTATAGTAATACTGCAGTCACAAATTAGAGAAAACCTTAGGGCTTAACACAGTAAAAATTTATCATTCAAGCAAAGAAGCATGGACCAAAATTAACACGTGTCATTCCAGTTTTCATGTTACACCAGCATGTAAAATAAATGCAAAGAAGCCAAGGGCCCCCCCCTTAACTTTGAGGGGACACAACTGTATTGCAGAATGAGGGAAAAAAAGTAAAAATATTTGCAAGCACTAAGAATGTTTACCACATCATCTAATCCAACACTCTTCATTTTCTAGCTACGTAAACTTAGACCCAGGCTACAGTCACAGGATTCATAAATGTCAGAAATGAAATCCATAACATTATTCAATAGTAATTTCATAGAATTAGAGGATCATGAAATTATGACTCTTAACCTGGTTTGATATAGGCAAAGAAGATTTCTACTTTTTTTTTTTTCTTTTTTTTTTGACTGAAGTATTAAGCAGCAACCCAAAGTGAATCTATTGGAAGTAAAGATCATCTAAAATGATTATATTCTCCAAGTAATCCCAGAATACCAGAATAGCACCACAAACACAGGTAATGCTCATTACACTGAAATAAATTACTGTGTTTTATGCAAATAATATGCACCTTCTACGTTTGTTTGCCAACCGTTCTCTCCCCCTATGAGGTAGTTTTGTAAACTTGTTACTGTTGTAAAAAAATTAGCATAGTATGCTTATGAAAATACCTCCCAGGGGGAAGGGAGCGGTTGGCAAACAAACATAGTAGACTAGCGTTATCTGTGTAAAATACAGTAATACGTTTTAAACGGGTTGTATAAATACTGTGTCTCAGTTTCTATTACAAAATGGCTTCTCTATATCCTAGAGCCAGGCAGGGTCATGGATGACTAAATGAGGTATTCCCAGTCCAGCATTCTTAACACTTGCCATACAGTCTCCTGAGTATAGTAGATAAACACTACAATTTCCAAACACAGTGCACCCATTTTAGTTGTTTAGAAGATTATAGACATTTTGTTTGATCTGGAAGCAAAATCAGATGGTTATGATTGTGCTGTATTTTTTTTTACATAAGCATCCCAAATCTTTTTAGACTTAAAATTAGTCTGAATAAGACAGGCTAATCAAACCTAAACTGGAAATACCTCACAGGCAACCAAATATTGTCATTAGTTGCCAGAGCTAACATTTGGTATTTGGATTCTATGCTCTCAAATCATGCACAGCTGGATAAAGAACTAACGAGCCTCATTAAGAAATTAAGTGCATTACTTGGATGACAACTTCTCTCACAATGTTCTCAATCACTAGAAACAAAGAAAGGCATAAAAATATTGCTCATCCACTGATATTTGCTTGATCAATTTTTTAAATGGCCGTTAACTTTCACTCTGAAAATCAAAAGGCAAAAAAATCACAACTAGTGAATTTCAGAAAAAATATCTATTTCTTAGGAATGAGGCCTCTCATTGTCCAAAGTAAGTTTTGGAATCCCAAATCCATTATAGCATAGTGACAGTAGGTGTGCTTACAATGGCAAGTCAATAATGACTCAAAAATCAATAGAGACATTCAGAAAACTACTGTGGCTGACAGATAGAATTGGCATGTTGTTGTCAGTGAAATAGCATTCTCTGATTACAGTCCCAGGCCCTGATATTTTGTATAAGTTCTGAGGAGTCTAAGATCATGTAAGAGGCATTATGGGAAGTATAGAAATGAATACGCTGTAATACAATCCTTAAAGTCTAGAAGCATTATTCCATAACTCATGACTGAAGTGAGAAAAAGCTAGCTAAATGTTGCTCAATTCTTACTGAACTATTTATTGTTTTATTTTAACTAGAACAATGAAATATTTACTCCCCTTAAAAGGTGCTGAGGCTGGCTATTAGCTGAAAACTTAACCTAGGATTTACAAATAGTACGTCAAAACAGCATTCAGGTTTTGGTTAGCAAAGGGAGTTCTATTTGAGTCAAGGCTTTGTCTCTTTCTTATTCTTGGCCAACCAAAGGGACACAGAGTGGCTAAGGCAGAAAAAGAGGAAAGGATGAACAGTGTTCTACATGATAATGTGAAGATGTGACTTCATTGTGAAAGAGACATCTTGGAAATTATGAAGGCAATTAGGAAAATATTTACCTTCCTCCTTGTGGCTTTAAAATGTACTGTCTCTGAGAATTAATGTCAGTCATTTGGGAAATTTGTTTGCATGTAGGATTTAGCAGTTACCTTGTACATACTTGACAAAATAAAGCATGTCTGCAATTCATGCTGGTCATGAAAACTCTAAGAGGACCTAACTTGGAGTGCTCATATCCACTCTGGACTGTTACACAAAATGTGTTGGTATCTCCATACTGTCCCTAGGTGCCAGAGACGAGTTGACTGGATACTCTGATTTAGAAAATTGTACTATGTACCAATGGTGGCTATGGGAGGGAGGCTCGGGTGCAAGCATACTAAAGACAGAAAAATCCTTAAAGATAAAAGAGAAGTCTCCCAAAAAAAAGACAATAACAAATACCACCACCACCATACAGCTCCTGGCAAGGGCATAGAGAGAGAATTATTTTTTGCAACGCACACCTGAGTATAACAGAATAAAGTTATGAAGTAAAACCAGCTCATGATCAGATAATTCTGAAGGGTTATGGTTCATGGATGTCTTTCCTTCAGGTTATTGGAAAAGTTATTTAGGAAACACTTTGAAGTTTCTCTGTCATATTGCATTTCTTTTGTTTAAGTTTTGAATTTTATTTACACTAATACTGCTTTAGTTGTGATTTTGCAAATTAAAAATGGACAGAGAAGTAAAGGAAGGTAAGGACCACTCTTCCTATACCTATCCATTGCCAGAAATGATTGAACCCAGGAGTCATGGGCAGCAACTAACAGCAAGCTGAGCTTGTCATAGTGAGGCCAGCAGCAATAAAGAAGCATCAAAGGATTATGCATGTGTACTCTAGAAGAAATCTAAAATAAATTCTCTTCTTTCTGAATATTTTCGAGAAGGAATTGACTCTTGGAAAAAGGTGTGAGTGAAGGCTGAGAATTAGGCTACAAAAAAATGTATGTCTTTTTCTGATTATGGAATGGTGGTGTACCTATGGACTGGAGTCCCTAGATGGTGCAAATGATTAATGAGCTTGAAGTCAACCAAAAGGCTGTAGGTTCAAGTCCATCCAGAGGTATGCTGGAAGAAAGTCCTGGAAATTTACTTCCAAAAATTCAGCCACTGAAAACTCTATGGAGCACAATTCTACTCTGACACACATGGGATCACTAAGAGTTGGAGTTGACTAGACAACAACTGTTTGGACCAATGGAGGGGGAGCAGCAGAAGAGTTCTGACCCAGTAGAGAAGGGTATTTTATCAGGGTATTATTTATAATTTTTAACCTATAGATAACAAAGAGTAGATGGACATTTGGTCAGTTTTATAATTGTATTTAAATTATCTCCATATGCACACCACTTATTGCCTGCATCTGGGGCAAACTGCCCCACATTTGTTTTCTCCCTGAGAAACAGCAGTTTTTCACCCAAGAAATATTTCTTGAAGTTCTGAGAGCTGTCAATACCTGTGATGAGTAGGAAGGATAAATGAACGACCATGAAAAGGTTTCCTTAGTGAGCTAACTGTATAAAAGAGAATACAG
The DNA here is from genome assembly GCA_030035585.1 of Dugong dugon. NCBI lineage: Eukaryota > Metazoa > Chordata > Mammalia > Sirenia > Dugongidae > Dugong > Dugong dugon. The sequence continues at coordinate 82,688,855 of CM057471.1, read as the reverse complement.
AGAAGTGAAAATGGAGTTACAATATAGTACAATACAGTATGGTAAATACTGCGCTGAGTGCTATGGGAGTACACAACTAGAAGACAGAGGCGGCGTCCTGGAAGAAATAATATTTATGCTCAGACACAAAGAATGAGTAGGAGGTAGGCAGTTGGAAGAGATGGCATGCATCCTCCAAAAACTATACAGATCAAAAAAGAAAGTAAACAAAACCACCCACAACTCATGTTTATAGCATAACTAGGAGACAGAGAATATTACAAATGCTGGTTTACATGTAAGTGGGAGAAAACATCTGAACCAAGCAGAGCCAGATTTGGAGCCCATATCTGAACAGAAACAAGCAGAGCAATAGGAGAGTGCAGAAGGATGCAGGGGAGAGCAGAAGACAAGTAAGATTAACCTTAGAAAAGACTGTCCCCTCTACCAGTATGAAAATACTGTACTGAGAACAGTTCTGCAATCTAGTAGACCTGGGCAATACGGAGAAAGGGCTTAGCATGACCTCTAATGAAGGAGAGATTGGCAACTTGAGAGGTAGAGGTATCCTTAAGAAGTTTACTTGTCTCTTTTCCTTTGGCGTGCTGCGAAGATCCTGGTGTCACCATGGGACATGCCCCACCTGGTGATGTCAAGATCCTCATCTTTGAAGTGGGTCAGAAGTAGGTAAAAGTGGATGAGTTTCCACACTGTGGCCACATGGTGTCTGATGAGTATGAGCAGCTCCCCTCAGAAGTCCTGGAGGCTGCACATATTTGTGCCAACAAGTACATGGTAAAAACTTGTGACAAAGACAGCTTTCACACCCAAGTTCGGCTCCATCCCTTCCATGTCATTCACATTAACAAGATGTTGTTCCGTGCAGGGGCTGACAGGCTCCAGACAGGTATGCAAGGTGCCTTTGGAAAAACCCAGGGTACAGTGGCCAAAGGTCCACATTGGCCAAGTCATCGTGTCCATCAGCACCAAGCTTCAAAACAAGGAGCATGTGACTGAGGCCATTTGAAGGGCCAAGTTCAAGTTCCCTGGACGCCAGAAGATCCACATCTTCAAGAAGTGAGGCTTTACCAAGTTTAATGTTGATGACTTTGAAGACATACTAGCTGAAAAATTCCTTATCCCAGATGGCTGTGGAGTCAAACGCATCCCCAGTCGTGGAAGGCCCTGCATTCATGAGGGCCTTAGCAGCATTGCCCCGCCTAACCAGAGCCTACCAATAAATTGACCTTCCTGTCTATGTTGCCCACCAATAAATTGAACTTCCTGTCAAAGAAAAAAAAGACGAATTTTACTTGTAAAGGGGAAGAGTGAAGCAAGATCTGAGACTTAAGGATAATACATAAGCAAAAGAGCATAACGGAACTGAAAGAGATGACAATAACTCATCCTCCACCAAAAAAATAAGATATGTCTAAGACACTGCATCCACTACAACAGTGGATATCTTTGAGCTAAGTTTGCTTACAAATTCCCCACTTCTACCAAAGAGAATTGGTGGACGTTCAATCATTTCATGAGGTAGAATATCATCAAGAACCAATGGTACTGAAGGAAGATATCCAAGCTGCCCTTAAGGCATAGGAGAAAACAAGGCTCTAGGAATTGACAGAACACCGACTGAGATGTTTTAACAAATGATGCAACGTTGGAAGTGCCCACTCATCTATGTCAAGAAATTTGGAAGACAGCTACCTGGCCAACCAACTGGAAGAGATCCATATCTGTGACCATTCCAAAGAAGGTGATCCAACAGAATGTGGAAATTATCAAACGATGTCATTAATATTACACACAAGTAAAATTTTGCTGAAGATAAATTCAAAAATGATTACAACAGTACATCATCTGGGAACTGCCAGAAATTCAAGCCAGATTCAGAAGAGGATGTAGAATGAGGAACGTCATTACTTATGTCAGATGGAACTTGGCTGAAAGCAGAGAATACCAGAAAGATGTTTACATGTGTTTTATTGACTATGCAAAGACATTCAACTGTGTAGATCATAACAAATTATGGATAACATTTCAAAGAATGAGAATTCCAGAACACTTAATTCTGCTTCTGTGCAATCAGTACAAAGACCAAGAGGCAGCCATTCGAACATAACAAGGGGATGCTATGTGGTTTCAAATCAGGAAAGGTGTGCATCAGGGTTGAATACTTTCACCATATTCACTCAATCTGTATGCTGAGTAAATCTGAGAAGCTGGACTATAAGAAGAACACAGCATCAGGACTGGAGGAAGACTTACTAACAACTGCAATATGCGGATGACACAATCTTGTTTGCTGAAAGTGAAGACAACTTGAAGCACTACTGATGAAGATCAAAGAAGATAGCTTAACATTTAAAAATATGTATATATATATATATATATATATATCTCCTTACTGATTAAAATTAAAGACCACAGCCTTCAGTATAGATTACACCTTAACATAAAGAAAACAAAAATCCTCACAACTGGAACAATAAGCAGCATCATGATAAATGGAGAAAAGATTGAAGTTGTCAAGGATTTCATTTTATTTGGATCCACAATCAATGCCCATGGAAGCAGCAGTCAAAAACCCAAACGATGTATTTCACTGAACAAAGTCTGCTGCAAAAGACCTCTTTAAAGTGTTAAATAGCAAAGATGTCACCTGAAGGACTAAGGTATGCCTGCCCCAAGCCATGGCATTTTCAATTGCCTCACATGCATGCAAAAGCTGGACAATGAATATAGAAGACAGAAGAAGAATTGATGCCTTTGAATTATAGTTTTGACAAAGAATACTGAATATACCCATGGACTGCCAGAAGCACAAGCAAATCTGTCTTGGAAAAGTATGGACAGAATGCTCCATAGAAGGGAGGATTGCAAGGCGTCATCTTACCTTCTTTGGACATGTTATCAGGAGGGACCAGTCCCTGGAGAAGGACATCGAGCTTGGTAAAGTTGAGGGTCAGCAAAAAGAGGAAGACTCTCAATGAGATGGATTGACACAGTGGCTGCAACAATGGTTTAAAACATAGCAATAATTCTGAGGACGGCGCAGGACCAGGCAGTGTTTCATTCCGTGTATAAGTCAGAACCAACTCAGCAGCACCTAACAACTACAACAACCCTCTTCCAATACATGAAATACCTGTTACTGCTGATCAAGATAAATATCAAGTATTTTAAATGAACAGAAAACATAAGTAAACATATATGCAAAGCTACTCTAAAAGGAAAACAGAAAATGTGAATAAAAAATAAATTTTCAGCTGATAAAAATACTATCTAAACAGGTATATACAAGAAAGAGGAAAACTGTCACACCACACTCCAACCTGAATTAAATATCCCTAAGCATTTATTTCCAGATATTAAGGAATATCTCAAATCAGAATTCCAAAAATTAAAACTATAAATCACAATAAACAGGAAGCCATGAATGAGAATTGTCTAAACTGAGAAAAAAAGAAAAAAATTTGAAGAAAATAAAGAAACTTGCAAGCAGAAAGGAAGACTAAATTATTAGATACCAAGAAAAATAGATTTATATAAAAGTAAATGCAAAATGAAAGTGGTTAAAAGAATAAAAACAAAAGAAAGGAGTAAAAGCAATAAGAAAGAAAATGCTTGATTTGGAGATTAGACATGCTATAGTTAGATTCCCTGAAGAAAAATAGCAGTAGAACACATTACCCATAAATAAAAGAATATGCATAATTAAATATCAAAACGGCCAACTGTGTGCCTAGGAAAACTGACCCAAAATCATAGAATCTCAGACCATGTAATTAAAATATTACACTGTGACATAAACTAATAAAACTATCATACTTTATCCCCAGGAAAAATGATTACATTTCTTATGAAGGATATAAGGTCAGGTTGGGTTCTGAGTTCTCTGGCAGCAACATACGAAGCAAAACAATACTGAAAAATATTTTCAAAATACTCAAGAAAAAAGTATAAGACAAGGAACTGCATCCAACTAGGTTGTTCTTCAAATGTCAAGGTTGTAGAAACCCAATTTTAAACATAAAACATCTAACATAAAAGACACAGAAGCATAAAATCACACAGAATACTCATAAGTTCTTAAAGAGATATCTACTAAAACAACACTTCTTACAATTTAATGAACATATTACTTGAAGAAACTATTATTGAATATAAATATCAAATATAGAGCTTTATAACTTGCTGGGTTTTTTCTACGTGAAATTTTCTTTGTGAAATTCAATAGTTTTGTTTTATGCTATGTTTTTCATTATTTTTACTATGAACAATGGTTGAATGTGCATTCTTTTACTCAGACTTTTATTTTCTTAATGTTACCTTTTAAAAACGATGTTCTTAGGTCAAAATGTAAAGAAATTTCTTTCAGAATTGCTAACACTCTATACTATACATTCATTGATTTCTCTCAATTTGATAGACAAAATTAATAACTTTTTCTAGTTTAAACTTTCTTTTCTTTGATTACTAATCAGTTTAAATATTTTTCATATATTTTTATTGGCACTTGCACTTCTTCATTAATTGCTTTTTGATGTTACTTGTCTTTTTTTCTGTGCAGTCAGATTTTCCAAATTACTGATTTGGCAGGGATCTTTTCATAGCAATGACATAGAATATTTATCAGGCACAAGGGATGCAATTTTCCTCAATATGTCATTTATCTTTTATTCATCTAATATTTATCTCAAGATATTTGACTATTTAATTATATCTTAATAAAAATTTATATTTCCGTACTGTTAATTCAAAAACAAAATTGAGTTAAGAATAAAAAACAGGGATTTTTACTTCTAATAGGGCTCAATTATGCATTTACTGTATGACAAAGGACCACAATGTGTTCCCTTATCATAGATAATCATATGCACGAACACACAAAAATTTACAACAGGAATAATCTGCTTTGAATAATATTCTGATCAATTACCAATGCATTTCCTTTCTACCTCAAGTTTACTGACTCACAGGTTTTGTTTAACTTAGTAATAGAGAATTTCTCAGAGATCTTAATTTACTGCTTTAACTAAAATAGCCCTGAACGTTCTATTCGTGCCTCAGTACCGAGAGCACTTTCTTCATAACACGCATCATAATTTATAATTATGCATTTATTCCTTTGTTTATGTAATTATTGTCTCATCCATAGGAAGTGGTTTTGTCACTTCTGACATTTTCCAACTAGAAAAAAAAATTACTCTCTGCTATAATCATTATTTCATAAAGTAGAGGACATTATGCCAAACTTGAAAGAATAAATAAAACTAAATATCATTTAAATTTTTAAAGTAATGAAAAAATTATCAAACTGTCCTTATTTTTTCATTTTTCATGAACCAGTAAAAACTCAGTCACACACAAACACTAATCCATCCCCATTTGGGAAAAAAATCAGAGTTGATAAAAGTTAGTATGCGTGTATGTAAGATTTAAAATGAAGTCCTTTTCTCTCCCAGGCCTTTGGTCTTTCCATGTATTATACTTGCTAATAAGCCTTTGCTATTTGAAAACCCTCTATGTGTCTGTCAGTTTGTCATGCTGTGGGGTTTGCATGTTGTTGTGATGCTGAAAGCTATGCCACCAGTATTCAAATACCAGCAAGGTCACCTGTGGTGGACAGGTTTCAGCTGAGCTTCCAGACTAAGACAGACTAGCAAGAAGGACCAGCAGTCTACTTAGGAAAAAAAATAGCCAGAGAAAACCTTATGAATAGCAGAGGAACATTTTCTGATACAGTGCCAGAAGATGAGCCCCTCAGGTTGGAAGGCACTCAAAATATGACTGGGGAAGAGCTGCCCCCTCAAAGTAGAGTTGATCTTAATGCTGTAGATGGAGTCAAGCTTTTAGGACCTTCATTTGCTGATGTGGCATGACTCAAAATGAGAAAAAAACAGCTGTGAACATCCATTAATAATAGGAACATGAATGTATGAAGTATGAATCTAGGAAAATTGGAAGTCATCAAAAATGAAATGGAGTGCATAAACATTGATAACCTAGGTGTTAGTGAGTTGAAACGGACTGGTATCGGCCATTGTGAATCAGATAATCATATGGTCTACTATTTCGGAAATGAAAACTTAAAGAGGAATGGCATTGACTTATCGTCAAAAAGAACATTTCAAGATCTATCCTGAAGTACAACACTGTCAGTGATAAGATAATATCTATACACCTACAAGGAAGACCAGTTAATACGACTGTTACTCAAATTTCCACACCAACTGCTAAGGCCAAAGACAAAGAAATTGCAGATTTTTTACCAACTTCTGCAGTCTGAAAATGATCAAACAAGAAATCAAGATGCATTGATAAATTACTGGGGATTATAATGAGAAAGCTGGAAACTAAGAAGGAGGATACATAGTTGGAAATTATGGCCTTGGTGATAGAAATTATGCCAGAGATTGAACGATAGACCAATGACTTCTTCATTGCAAATACCGTTTTTCACCAACATGAATGAGGACTATACACGTGGACCTGCCAAATGGAATACACAGGAATCAAATCAACGACATCTGTGGAAAGAGATGATGGAAAAGCTCAATACTATCAGTCAGAACAAGGCCAGCCAACTGCAGAATAGACCATCAATTGCTCATATGCAAGTTCAAGTTGAAGCTGAAGAAAATTAGAACAAATTCATGAGAGCCCAAGTTCGACCTTGAGTATACCCCACCTGAATTTAGAGACCATCTCAAGAACACGTTTGACAACTTGAAAATTAATGACCAAAGACCAGACGAGCTGTTGAATGACTTCAAGGACATCTTAAAGTGCAGAAAGTGAGAGGTCATTAAAAAGACAGGAAATAAAGAAAAGACCAAAATGGATGTCAAAAGAGACTCTGAAACTTGGTCTTAAACATCTAGTAGCTAAAGTGAAAGGAAGAAATGATGCAGTAAAAGAGCTGAATAGAAGATTTCAATGGGTGGCTGGAGAAGACAAAGTAAAGTATTATAATGACATTTGCAAAGACCTGGAAATAGAAAACCAAAAGGGAAGAACATGCTCAGCATTTCTCAAGCTGAAAGAACTGAATTAAAAACTTAAGCCTCGAGTTGCAATATTGAAGGAGTCTATGGGCAAAATGGAGCCCTGGTGGCACAGTGGTTAAGAACTTTGCTGCAAACCAAAAGGCTGGCAGTTAGAATCCACCAGCTGCTCCTTAGAAACCCTATGGGATAGTTCTACTCTGTCTGATAGGGTTGCAATGAGCTAGAACAGACTTCACGGCAATGGGTTATCTATGGGCAAAATACAGAATGATGAAAGAAGCATCAAAAAATATGGAAGAGAGACTTCCGGCAAAATGGCGCTCTAGGCAGAAGCACCATGCCGTCCCTTCACAGCAAAGATCCAGAAAACTAAGCCTAACAGAGAAAACAACAATCCTGAAATGCTAAAACATCAAATGAAGAGATAAAGAAATCAGCCAAGCACCAAATGGAGTGAGAAAACTGACAGAGAACAGAGAGCGAGGAGAGATTCATGCAGAGGTCCCCTATCAGCTAACCCAGCACGGATCCGCCATCATGGACTCCTACCAGAGACCAGTGAACAGGGGGTACAAGAAAGCAGCTTCACGGAGCTTCCAGCGGAAGACAAAACAACCGGTGATTTGCGATATATGGTTTCCCACCCCCCCATCCTTCATCACACCCACTCGACCTCCTCTGCTTTCCACGGCCACAAGCTCTTGTCCGGGAAGCACTGGCTGCTTGGATTCCACCAGCCTGCACTAGGTGAATCTCTGAGTGCCATTTATTGGCTCCTGGTGTTGCTTTTTTTCCGCTTCTTTTGATTTCTTCCTTACCTGTCAACACCTCCCCCTCCTTTCGCTCAAATACGTGGCTCCGTGAACCATCTTTGCTTCTTCCTGAGGGGCTTCAGAGCCCCATTAGAGTGCGGGGCTGCTTCCCAGTCTGGGCTGCCGTGCTGGTGGGATCCCGGGGCTTTTGTTCGTTTGTTTGTTTTGAATTGTTTGTTTGTTTTCTTTTCCTTTTCTTGAGTTAGCAGCACGTTCTGGCCACACGGTGCTGTGCTTCTTGGAACCTGCCACCTTGGCTTGTGCAGAAGTGCAGAGGGATCCCTGAGGGCATTTCTTTTCTCATTGGTTTTTTTCTTTTTTCTTTTTTTCCTGTTTTTTGGGGGGGCTTTTCTTGTTTTTTTTTTTTTTTTGGTTAATTTGTTTTGTTTTCTTTTACCTCTTATTCCCTTTCTGTCTTTCTTCATTACTCAGTTTCTCATCTCTCTATATCTTCCTTCTCTTTCTGTTCCCGGAATACCTGGCATTGTATACCTCTACACCTTCCAGTCAGGCTGTACTGCAACACCTGAGAACTACTTCCCCAGACCTCACAGCCGCACCAGTGGGATCCCTGGGAACTTTGCTGTTCTTTAACCTTCCTGATTTTTATTTATTCATTCTTTTCTTTTCTGTTTTCCTTCCTCTTCCCCTTTCTGTTTCTCTCCATTTCATAGTCTCTCATCTCTCCACTCCAACAGCAAGCTCCCATAGCATTCTTTTTTGTTTGTTTGTATGTTTTTGGCTCCTGTTCCTCTCTCCTCTCTCCCATATCCAGCCTGACTATCTGCACTGTGCGCTTAACATCACACCACTACGCCGCACAGGCATGGCCTACTGAAACTTACCCTGCACTGATTAACGACCCGCCCTGATGGCTGTAGTAATAAGTGCCACAAACAACCTGTCCCAGTAACTTCTCTTCAGCTAGACCTGCCCTGCTGTACCATATCTGAGTGACTGACCCTCCCAATTGGAGAAGGAGGCGAAAACTATTGTGCCCACAGATGAGCAAACAACAAAGAACACACAGCCCGCCTGCCCAGACATAGCCAAATTTTTTAAAAAAGAACGAAACAAACCAATCTACAATCAATAAACAAGAAAAATAACTACTGAATTCCCCAAAGACAGCACACAATATCAAAACATTTACAAAAACAGGACAGGATGGTTCCACTAGGCATCCAAAATAAAACACCAGATGACTTTCCAGTGGAAGAAAGGGCACTATAACTACCTGATAGGGAATTCAAATCTCTGATACTCAGAATTATCCAAGAGCTGAAGCAAAAAGCAGACAAAAATGAAGAAAAAATTAGACAAACTCATGGAAACTACAGACAAAAAATAGGAAGAATTCAGGAAAATAATGCAGGAACAAAATGCCAAAATAAATTCACAACTAGAAATAATACAAAGACAACAATTAGAAATCCAAAAGATAAACAACAAGATTTCAGAAATGGATGATGTCATAGAAGGCCTCAGAAACAGATTTGAAACAGTGGAAGACAGGATCAGTGGAATTGAAGACAAACGCTTGGATACAACTCTGTTTCAGGAAAACTCAGAAAAAAGAACAAAGAAAAACGAAGATACCCTGGGAGTTATGTGGGACACAATCAAAAGCAAAAATCTTTGAGTGATTGGAATTCCAGAAGAGGGGGAGAAAACAGAAAACACAGAGAGGATCACTGCGGAACTGCTGACAGAAAACTTCCCCAATATCATGAAAGATGAAAAGCTGGCCATCCAAGAAGCTCAACAAACCCCATATAGAAGAGACCCCAAAAGAAAATCACCAAGGCATATCATATTCACACTCATCAAAACCAAAGACAAACAAAGAATCCCGAGAGCAGCTCATGAGAAACAGGAAGTCACATACAGAGGAGAAACAATAAGACTGGGCTCAGATTATTCAGCAGAAACCATGCAGGCAGGAAGGCAATGGAATGACATATATAAAATCTTGAAAAAAGAAAATTGCCAGCCAAGAATAATATATCCTGCAAAATTCTCGTTCAAATTTGATGGTGAAATTAGGTCATTTCCAGATAAACAGTAATTAAGGGAATATGTAAAGGCCAAACCAAACTTACAAGAATTATTAAAGGGAGCTCTTAGATCTGAGGACAAACACCTTCAGCTCACAGGCAGAATCTAGGACGCAGCGTTACACCAGCCAGATACCAATCTAGGAAATGAACGCTCAAGGACTATCCAAAACCAAAACAAATACAACAGGGAATCAGAGCAGTTAATCAGTAAATGACAACAACATCAAAACAATAAAACAGGGAATAAATGACATAGGTATAGAACCTTCTAATGGAGAGGAAGGCAAGGCAATACCAAGTAATGGTAGACTGCTTCAAACTTAGAAAGATAAGGGTAAAATTCATGGTAACCACAAAGAAAGTTAACAAACATACTCATAAAAATAAAGAGGAAAAACATAAAGTCTCAGCAAAAACAAAACCTACAAAAACAAAAGAAATTTTAAAAAAATCCACAAACAAAAGGAACTCAGCACAAGAGAGTAAGAAGAACAAATAAAACTTCAGCACCACAAAAAAATGCACTACAAAATGAAAGCAACAAACTCACATTTATCAAAAATTACACCGAATGTAAATGGGCTCAATGCACCCATAAAGAGATGGAGAGTGACAGAAGGGATAAGAAAACAGGATCTATCAATATGCTGTCTACAAGAGACACACCTTAGAAACAAAGATGTGAATTTATTAAAAGTCAGAGGTTGGAAAAAAATATATCAAGCTAACAACTACCAAAAAAGAACAGGAGTGGCAATACTAATCTCAGATAAAATAGACTTTAAAACAAAATCCAACACAGAAGACAAAGAAGGACACTATATAATGATTAAGGGGACAATCCATCATGAAGACATAACCATAATAAACATCTATGCACCCAATGACAGGGCTCCAAAATACATAAAACAAACTCTAACAACACTGAAAAGAAAAACTGATAGTTCCACAATAATAGTAGACTTCAACACACCCCTCTCAGTAAAGAACAAAACAACTAAGAAGAAACTCAGCAAAGATATAGAAGACCTAAAGGGCACCAAAAGAAAAAAAAAAAAGATCAAGAAGGGAGAGGGTTGACATGTTGTGGGGTTGTTAACCAATGTCATAAAATAATATGTGTACTACTGTTTCATGAGAAACTATTTGTTCTGTAAGCCTTCACCGGAAGTACAATTGAAAAAAGAAAAAATATGGAAGGAATACACAGAGTCACTGTACCAAAAAGAATTGGTCGATGTTCATCCATTTCAGGAGGCAGCATATGATTAAGAACCAATGGTACTGAAGGAAGAAATCGAAGCTGCACTGAAGACACGGGTGACAAACAAGGCTTCAGGAACTGAACGAATACCAATTGAGATGTTTCAACAAACAGATGCAATGTTGAATGTGCTCACTCATGTATGCCAAGAAATCTGGAAGACAGCTACCTGGCCAACCAACTGGAAGAGAACCATATTTGTGCCTATTCCAAAGAAAGGTGATCCAACAGAATGCAGAAATTATCAAATAATATTATTAATATCACATGCAAGCAAAATTTTGTTGAAGATCATTCAAAAGTGGCTGCAGCAGTGCATTGACAGGAAATTGCCAGAAATTCAAGCCAGATTCAGAAGAGGATGTGGAATGAGGGATATCATTGCTAATGTCAGATGGATCTTGGCTGAAAGCAGAGAATACCAGAAAGATGTTTACCTGTGTTTTATTGACTGTGCAAAGGCATTCAACTGTGTGGATCATAACAAAGTATAGATAAGATTGTGAAGAATGGGAATTCCAGAACACTTAATTGTGCTCATGAGGAACCTGTACATAGATCAAGAGGCAACTGTTCAAACAGAGCAATAGGATACTGTGTGGTTTAAAATTAGGAAAGGTGTGCATCAGGGTAGTATCCTTTCATTATACTTATCCAATCTGTATGCTGAGCAAATAATCCAAGAAGCTGGACTATATAAAGAACACAACATCAGGATTGGAGGAAAACTCATTAACAACCTGTATATGCAGATGACACAACCTTGCTTGCTGAAAGTGAAGAGGACTTGAAGCACTTAGTGATGAAGATCAAAGGCTACATACAGCCTTCAGTATGGATTATACCTCCACATCAAGAAAACAAAAATCTTCACAACTGGACCAATAAACACCATCATGATAAATATATAAAATATTGAAGTTGTCAAGGATTTCATTTTATTTAAACCCATAATCAACACCCATGGAAGCAGCAGGCAAGAAATCAGAGGACACACTGTATTGAGCAAATATGCTGCAAAAGATCTCTTTAAAATGTTAAAAAACAAAGATGTCACCCTGAAGACTAAGGTGTACCTGACCCAAGTCATAGTGTTTTCAGTCACCTCATACGCATGCAAAAGCTGGACAATGAATAAAGAAGACCAAAGAAGAATTTATGCCTTTGAATTATGGTGTTGGCGAAGAATATTGAATATACCATGGACTTCCAAAAGAATGAACAAATCTGTCTTGGAAGAAGTACAGCCAGAATGCTCCTTAGAACAAGGATGGCAAGACTTCGTCTCACATACTTTGGGCATGTTATCAGGAGGGATCAATCCCTGGAGAAGGACATCATGCCTGGAAAAGTAGAGAGTCAGTCAAAAAGAGGAAGACCCTCAAGGGATGAACTGACACAGTGATTGCAACAATGTGCTCCAGCATAATAATGATTGTGAGGATCCTGCAGGATGGGGCAGTGTTGCGTTCGGTTGTATATAGGTTTGCTATGAGTAGGAACCAACTCGACAGCACCTAACAACAACAATAATTTGAAAACACTTAAGGGATCCAAGTCTTGTATTTATATTTTAAATAAGATTCAGAATATTAAAATGTATATATATAAAATATTGGTAAATAAAGTGAACCACTTACAGATGCTGAATGTATCCTTTTCTATGTTATTATTTTGTAATTAAAGGAAACAAAGAAATCTCTGAACTTCATTTGCAAGTTTAAGGTTCCCTAAATCTGTTTTCTTTTTCCCTTCTTTCTACATCATAACAACACAATAGTACGAGAGTACAGGCAGTCCCCGGGTTATGAATGAGGTCCACTCCTAAGTGTGTCTTTAAGTCAAATTTGTAGGTTAAGTCAGAACAGGTGTGTATGGTTCTTACGTAGCCTTACTTTAGTGCAAAAAAAGGCTCGAAGCCTTTTCAATGATTTAAAAGCTACACATGCAGCAAGTGAAGGTGATTATGATGCAGAATTTGTTGCAAGTGGGGTTTGGTTCAATGGTTTCAAAGTGAGGGCAAATTTACGAAACATTAAAGGGCAAGTATGTTCATAACCTAGGACTTAGTGTATCGGTGTAGTTAAATCAAAGGAAACTTGATTTGAGGTTTGGAAATATATAAATAGTGCTGAAACATTACTTAATATTTTCACAACTCAGAGAAATGCAGCCCTTGTCAGAAATAAACATTTAAGAAAGAACACAGAAGTTAGAATAGCAAAACCAAATGACAGAATCTTAACACAGTAGACCTAATATAGCGAAGTCACAGGCCACACTGATGAAACTTTGATATTTCTGCTTTTAAATCGATCATAAAAATAGATTTTGAAAACTGTGAGAGAGTCAGAGAGAACACTATGTAGTAAGAAATTGAAAAATATCAATCACTTGGCAGTTACATATGAAGGAAGATATTTAAACAGTGTTTACCATACTCATAGAGTTTAAGTTGGCCCACCATCAAACTTCTGCTTCAGGGTTTTATTTACAAGGCAAAAAAGAAAAAAATTCAACGTATTTCCAACATTCTTATAGATGTCAATAGACAGCAGAAATAGGAACCTATTATTTCAACCCATTTCTTTCCTTTAAAACGTGACAATATTAAAGTGAATTTAAAAAATCATAATAAAGTTCTAACATTCTTCTCCAAAAAGACAAGTCTAACAAGGACAGACCCTCAAGAAATAATCTCAACAAAAAAAAAAAAAAAAAAAAAAAGGCTGAATTATCACATAAATGAATGAAATTGTTAATATGATAAATGATTTTAAAAGTACAGTCCTCAGTGACAAAAAAATATAGTCGATCATAAGCTAGAAGAATATTCTTTAAAATGTCAGAGTCAGTTAGGCTCTATGAATATCTGCATAATGAGAAATATCAAGTAATATAAACTGATCTGAAAGAAAAATATGTCCATATACTCTTTCCTCAGATTAATTCAATGCTGAGGAATATTAAAGCAGCTAAACTCACCGGCATATGTAAGTGGCAAAGAATAAAACAACCTGGATCTGTATCCAAGTTTAGACATTGCTCCATTTAATATCCATTCTTTGACTCTTCAATAACCGATCACTCTACAAAAAGGTGTAATCATTCCACTTTGCCGAAGAATGAGGCTTATGATCCAAAGAAATTTAAGCCAATACCCTTCCCAGGATACCTTTATAAATGTCATATTCCTTCTGTTTCTTAAAGTAGTTGATTTTCAAACAAGCCCAGCTTAGCCAGGCAAAGCCTGTACTGGCTAAATATTAAAGAAAAAAAATACACACAGCATATGGAAAATGAATTTATGAGAGAGATGGTGACAGTTGCTATGTTTGTAGATTTATCAGCAGCACACAGCACAATAAACCATCCAAGCCTATGTGCCAAATTTTCTGATATGATAAATGACAATCATTTAGTAGAGTTCACCTGAAGATTTTTTTTTAAACCAAGAATAGGGCAATAACTTAGACCATCAGTGAAGAGAATATTGTAGCATTCTACAGTCTTTCCTTCTTCTTTTCTGTTTCTTTTTTTTTTCTTTCATTCATTTTCCTCTCTCTGTTGCTCCCCCCTTCCTCTCCCTCTTTCTTTTTCTCTCTTTTTTAAGTTAAATCTAAAATAGCACCATGTTAAGTGCAGAATTTAGAAGTTCATTTACATAGATTTGCATCAGAAGGCAAAGACTTTTGTCACCAAATCAACAAATTAGTACAATATTCTTCCTGTATCCTATGCAAGAATAAAAACCTGATTGTAAGATAAAACAAGACATCAATACCCACTGCCATCAAATCAATTCCCACTCAGAGCAACCCCATAAGGTTTCCAAGTCTGGAAATCTCTACAGAAGCCGACTGCCTCATCTTTCTCCCTCAGAGCTGCTGGTAGTTTCGAACTGCTGACCTTTTGGTTAGCAGTTGACTGTTTTAACCACAGTGCCATCAATAAATTGAGTCACTGACCATCAGGTAGAAACTTAATCCCCATTACGGTCAGTCCAAATGTTAATCCTACAATATCCTATTTCCTCAGATATAACAGGAAGGTTAAACCCAAAATTGGGTGAGAAGGTTAAATCCAAAATCAATTCAGTCCAAAAAGTTGGAATTCTTAAGGTGAGGAGAATTCAGCGTTTAAGAGAACCCGGACATTCTTCTGCTTGCTTTTCTGTTACAGAGGATGTCTGCAGAGTATGAGAATAAATGGCAGATACCATGAGACTCTTCTATGTTTTGTAGGCTCTGAAATTCTTCTTGCTTTACTCCTCAGGGGACAATCTTAAATGCCACCCTCATACCATATATGTACATTCATTTCACAGACATTGTCTAGTAGTAGTAAGAAATTCACAGAACTCAAACTAATAAAAACTTGCTGCAATTCAATTCAATTGTTGGTCCAAATGACAAGTTAGGAAAAAAAAAGTGCCATTAATTATCAGGGTGAATATAAAATAGCTCTGGATTTTTAATTTTAATTCCAATTTCAAATGCAATTGATGTGATTTTCCCTCATATTGCACAACTAACCTTGCCTTATTAGTCTCATGACTTCTATGGGGGGGGGGGGGAAGGACAGAAGTTGGGGAAGGAAATTAAAACATTGCCTTTAACATCCAAGTGAACTTCACAGAACACTCTGTGAGTCCAGAAAACATGAATCATGGACTCAAGAAGTCCTCTATCACAGGAATGAAAAGAACACTTACCTGGAAGAAGTGAAGTATTTGCAGTCGCAAGCTTAAATTAGGTTTCTCTTTTGTCCAACTCTATGGCTCTGTCCTATAGAGTCGCCACGAGTCATAATCGACTGACAGCATACAACTTCCAAGTTAATGCAGTTAAGACCCAGTGTACTTTCTCCATCTACCTTCTCTTCAGCAGCAACCTTGGAGTTCACCTGTTGTGTGTTTCCAATAGTACATTTACAAGATGGAGAGGGATACCCAACCACATCAGACTGGAATAAAAGAGATAAATATATTTGTTGTGTTAAGCCACTGAAATTTCTGGGTTTATTTCTCAGACTAGTGTAACAAAAAAATAAATCAAACCTGTTGCCTTTGAGTCTATTCTGACTCACAGCAACCATAGAGGACAGAGCAGAACTGCCCCATTTGGTTTCCAAGGTTGAAACCTTTATAGAAGCAGACTGCCACATCTTTCTCTCAAGGAGCAGCTGGTGAGTTTGATCCATCAACCTTTCAGTTAGCAGCCAAGTGCTTAACCACTGCGCCATTTGAAACAACCGACATGAATCAGCCCACAAATTCAATTGTTTAAGAAACAGCTTTATTTTCTTTATCTTGATTTTCTATAACTTATGTTCCAGCTCCCCACCCTTCATGCTAGGCACATGGGAAATTTGAATATCAGTTCTTTTTGACTTTCATTCTACCCATATTCAAGGCCTCTGTCAAAGTTACCTGGGGTTGCAGAGGATAGAAGGCACCTAGACCTTGAGCCACCTATCATCCCATGCTATGTCACAATGTCCAATTTCGAAGCCAGCAAAGCCAGCATAACCTTTTAGATCCAGGTGTCTCTTGTCTTTTTTTTTTTTTTGTTGTTGTTGTTGTTTGAATTATCGTTTCTTTATCTATTTACCTATCTATCTGTCTAATCAAAGTTGACTCCTCCTGTTATGTTACCCCTGAATCTTCCTGCCAAGAAGCACTACAGTTCTATACGTCTCCTAATCTGACCACATCAGCTATTTCTCCCCACTTCCCAAGCTCTTTTGCAGCTCTCAAGCTATCACCATCTAATGTGCCTATATTCTCAACATGTTCCTTGAACATGAACCTTTTGGTTGTAACAGAAACTTGAGTGTCCACTAAGGAAAGTGTCTTAAGACCCTTTAAGTTGAGGTTTGTATGTTTTTGTTGTTGTTGTTATTATGTTTCTTTTCAATATGCCATGTACTTCAGGGAGTTAAAATGAGTATCCCTTTTATGGGGTTACTATTTAAAACTGGGACACTTTTAAAAGTATGGACAACAGGCATAAACAAGGAGCATGTAGAGCACTCAGGAGGTAGTCACCTTGTCTTTGATCCACTATTGCCACTTCCAAACTATTTCTCTCCTTTAACCTTTAATAATTTCATTGTCTTTGATGTGTAGGTCGTCATATTTTTACTATCTTTTCTCTCTCCTAGTTTTTCTCTTCCTCAAAACTTTCATTCACTCCTCCATATCATAATTCATCAATGACTTCAGCAACTCTGTCATTGACTTCCTCTCCTCCCAACACCCTCAACTCCAAGTTCCTTGACAACCTTAGCTCCACTGATTCTTTTCTTCCATTCAACCTTAGCCTCCCACTCACATAATCAAACCCAACAATGAGAATTCATCAATAACACACATCAACTCAAAATATCAATTTTAAACAACCCATTTTCCTCCTATTCTTTCAGATCACTTGCTCCAGTATCCCTGTTTAAACAATTATCTAACCTTACAAGAACTGGAATCCACTAGCCACTTTTTCACTATGCATCACTCTATTTGGGTTTTTACTTCTCTCCTTATTTATCTTCTCTGGTTCCATGATCTAGCATGATATCCACTCCCTTGCAAACACCCTTAACCATCTCACCCTTCTTTTCCTCTAACGTAATTAACTGAAAAATCTCCAAGTCAGATTAAATTATAAACATCTATTTAATCTGCTTCTGTGCTCAAGACACTGAATATAGCCCTAGAAAAATTACAATATTCTATTGATGGGACTTCCTTCAAATTTATGACCAAAAATCAGACATGGACATCCAATCTTTGAAAATCCTAAAATGTTTCCCTAGTGATTCATACTCTTTATCATAACTATTTCACACTCTCACCTTTCTCCTCAAATCTCTCATAAATCTATAACTGACTCGCTGACAACAGTCTAACTAGAAACATCACAGAGAAAACGTATCCAATACATCCTTTTATTTCTTTACCAATTATCCTAACCTATCTGACATTCCATCGTATCCTTCATTCTAGTAAAATGGAAAAATTCTGCCAATATTTTCTAAGGCCATTCCTTAGAAACACTGTCTTTCCATACCAACATGTTTGTTAGGCTGTCTTACTACCTTATTGGACACTCCCCCAGCTTCAATTGCTGGATTCTTGACTTCTGCACCAGCTTTTTAAACACTGAAACACCCATGGGCTCTTTTTACTGCACTCTTCTTTATCTGTACCCTCCTCCTAAGTGGTCTCATTCAATCTCATAGTTTTAAATACTACACATACACATACAATGAAGACATACATTTTATATCTTACATCACACCTGGTTCCAGACACACAGTTCCTGATACTGACATCTTCATTTTGGCATTATTGCCATTACAAACTTAATAGCCAAAACAGCACTATTGATACTCTTTGCTCCCCTTGTGCACAAATGTATACCACCTCAAACTCAAGCCTTCTTCATTGTCACTAAGTCATCTCCCAACCAGTGTTACTCAACCCACAAATCCAGAGACATTCTTGATTATTTTCTTTACACCCTACTTCTATCCAATCCACTGGTAATTCTGTCTACTTAAAATCTTCAAAATATAACCTCTTCCTGACTACATCTCATTATTTTCATGGTTTACTCTTGAGTGGAATGCTAAAACAACTTCTAACTGGATTGCAGCTTGCTGTCCTATCTTGCCAGATGCCTGGGTAATTTTTCCAACTGTAAATCATATCTTTTTACTCACAAATACAAAAGCCATGTAAAGCCAATGCACTGCAGTGACAATAAAATTTATACTCCTTTCTCACCCACCTTGTTAGCTCTATTTCCCTATGTATCCCTTCTGGGTCACTGTGCCCAACCCACACTGCCAACATTTTTGTCAGTTTAAAGAACAAGGTCTTCCCTTCTCTCCTTGTTCCTTCTTTTTGGACTGTTCTGCATGACATCCTGTCATAGCTGGGTATTTTTCATCATTCAGGTCTTAATTCAAATGCTACCATCTCAGAGTGGACCTCCCTACCATCAGCTTCCCCTTGTCTCCCTATCACATATCTTTATTTTGTCTTCTGCATTGAATTTATTAATGTGTCATTTATATTTATTTGTTTACCCATTTATTGTCTGTCTTACCCTACAGAGGAAAGGGCTCTTTCATGTTTGTTCCCTTTTGTATCCTCTGCACTTAAAAGAGTGTGTAGTATATAGTCAGTTTGATAAAATATTGTTGGATGTTAAAGTTTTCTTAACTACCTGGAGAGTGATGGTTTTAATGGAAATGCAATAACTGTACCAAAACAACAATAAAAACAAAATCTCAATATTGAGACAAGAGAATACATGGAAAGTAAGTATTGTCTCCCTTGCTGATGAAATATAAACTCCATAAGAACAGGGATCTCAGCAATTTTACCCACAGCTATATCCCCAGCAACTGGCACAATATAAGTATTTGATCAAATTTCTTAAAAGATAATTATACAATTTTTGTAAAGTAACAATAAATTAAGGCATGTAAACATCTGAACACAGTGTTTGGTATATTATTGCGTTGTTGTTTTTGGGTGCCTTTGAGTAGGTTCCCACTCATACTGACCCCATGGGACAGAGTAGAACTGCCCCATAGGACATTCTTGGCTGTAATTTTTACAGGAGCAGACCACCAGGTATTTCTTCCCATGGAGCTGCTGGTAGGTTCAAAGTGCCAGCCTTTCAGTTAGCAAATGAGTGCTTAACTGTTGTGCCATCTGGGCTCTGTCTGACATACTGCAGTCATTTAACATACATTTTGACTAAGGTAACCAAATGTAAAACATCCTCCATCTTCTCCTACCTTCTCAGCTACTGAATAGAAGATACTGCTGAGTGTTTTGGGATAGGCTGTTTCTTACATCACAAAATGGTATCAGTGCCACTAAAATAAATAAACTTCTACTTTATAAACATGTGAAAAGGTTTTTAAAAGACATTCACAGCTTGCACTCTAGAAATATCACCAACTCATTGTATCTACACTTGTCCAAGTGACACAGCATGCCACTTTTAATTAATGCCCAGGGTTAAATGTCAGTTGGGTAAACTCACTAAGCTGTTATTTAGAGCAGTTGGGATCCGTGGAACAAATGAATTCCTGCCTATAGCGGCCCATAAGAAATGTACTCTATACTGCTCCACAATGGGATAGCTTGGTTCTTTGCCTCTGTAAACTGAGCCCACTGAATGACAAATGAGGACTGATGGCTTCAAAGTTGGCTAACTCTCAGGCTTTATAGCAGCAAACACTGCAGTGCACATAAATGAGAGAACTTTTTCCCAAACATTACCTACAGTAGAAGTTTCTCCAAGTTTTGTTCAGGAAAGAAAAAAAAGACACAACAAAAAAGATTAACCTAGTTGCATTAAAAGTAGTGAAGGACTCTGGTAATGCTGCTCACTCTCGCAGGTTCGCCTCACCACTGAACAGAAGGCTTGCTTTAGCGCTCCCTCAGGAGCACCTCTCACATAAAGTCCACATGCTGAGTCCAAAACACTGCTTCTCTGGTTGTACTTGGCTGACTGGTTATTTCGCTTTCTTTTTTGCTCTATGCATCTTACTCTGTATCCCCCTGTGAGATGAGAACAATCCAAATAGAACTAGACTATCTTACAGGACTTGTTAATTACTTTTTTTCTTTCTAAATAATTCATGAAGAAAATCTTAACCAACTTGTCTTTCCTGTGCGGTTACCACACATCCAGGTTTATCCTACACAGTGTCTCCCTTCTGTAACAAGAGAACTCTGTATCCCAGTTCTCCTCTTGAATTACAAGGGGAGGATGCTGGGCTTGAGTGTTTATTATCAGAAACCTCTAGTTCACTCAGGCTGATCTACACATAGCCTGGCAACCATTCCACATGCATTTCCCCTCTTCACTATCACTCATGCCAAACCTGGACAACTCTCTTCTTCCTCAATTTGAGTCCCACCAAATCCTAGAATCTACCTTCCACTGGAACCCACCAGACTCTCATTCTTGTATCTTTTACAGTGATTTGTCTAGCCTGCTCTTTTGCCTTAACCTTGTATTATCTAGTAATATTCTTTACACATTGGGGCATTAGTAGTTCAGTAGTAGAATTCTTTTTTTTTTAACTGTGCTTTAAGCAAAAGTTTATAATTCAAGGTAGTTTCTCATATAAAAATTTATACACACATTGTTATGTGACCCTAGTTGCTCTCCCTAGACTATGAAAGCACACTCATCCTTTCCACCCTGGATTTCCTGTGTCCAGTCAGCCAGGTCCTATCCCTTTCTATCTTCTAATCTTTCCTCTGGACAGGAGCTGCCCATTTAGTCTCATGTATCTACTTGAGCTAAGAAGCACACTCTTTACAAGTATCATTTTACGTCTTATAGCCCAGTCTAATCTTAAAGAGTTGGCCTTGGGAATTGTTTTAGTTTTGGGCTAACAGAGAGTCCAGGGACCATGTCTTTCAGCATCCCTCCAGTCTCAGTCAAACAGTTAAGTATTTTTACTAGAATTTGAGTTCTGCACCCTACTTTTCTTCTGCTCCATCAGGGACTCTCTCTTGTGTTCCCTGTCAGGGTAGTCACTGGTGGTAGCTGGGCACCATCTAGTTCTTCTAGTCTCAGGCTGATGAAGTCTCTGGTTTATGTGGCCCTTTCTGTCTCTTGGGCTAATATTTTCCTTGTGTCTTTGGTGTTCTTCAGTCTCCTTTGCTCCAGGTGGTTGGGATCAATTGATGCATCTTAGATGGCCACTCACTAACTTAAGACCCCAGACACCACTCACCAAAGTGGGATGCAGAACATTTTCTTAATAAGCTTTGTTATGCCAATTGACCTAGATGTCCCCTGAAATCATGGTCCCCAGACCCCTACCGCTGCTACTATGTCCCTCGAAGTGTTTGGTTGTATTCAGGAAACTTCTTAGCTTTTGGTTTGGTCTGGTTGTGTTGCCCTCCACTGTAGTATGTGTTGTCCTTCACTTCACCTAAGATAATTCTTGTCTATTATGTAGTTAGTGAATACCCTCTCCCCACCCTCGTAACCATCAAAGAATGTTTTCTTCTCTGTTTAAACCTTTTCTTGAGTTCTTATAATAGTGGTATTATACAATATTGGTCCTTTTGTGACTGACTAAATTCAGAATAATGCCTTCCAGATTCATCCATGTTAACAGATGCTTCACGGATTCATTGTTGTTCTTAACTGTTGTGTAGTATTTCACTGTGTGAATATACCACAGTTTGTCTATCCATTCATCCGTTAATGGGCACCTAGGTTGTTTCCATCTTTTTGCTACTGTGAACAGTGCTGCAATGAACATGGGTGCGCATATATCTATCTATTTGTGTGACGGCTCTTATTTCTCTAGGGTATATTCCAAGGAGTGAGATTGCTGGATCATATGGTACTTCTATTTCTAGCTGTTTAAGGAAGCACCAAATCAATTTCCAAAGTGGTTGTACCATTTTACATTCCCATCAACCGTGTATAAGCGTTCCAGTCTCCCCACAATCTCTCCAACATCTATTATTTTGTGTTTTTTGGATTAAGGCTAGCCTTGGTGGGGTGAGATGGTATCTCATTGTAGTTTTGATTTGCATTTCTCTAATAGCTAATGATTGTGGGCATTTCTTCATATGTCTGTTAGCCAGCTGAATGTCGTCTTTGGTGAACTGCCTGTTCGTATCATTTGCCCATTTTTAAATTGGGTTATTTTTATTTTTGTTGTTGAGGTTTTACAGTATCTTGTAGATTTTAGAGATTAGACCCTTATCAGATTTGTCATAGCCAAAACTTTTTTCCCAGTCTGTAGGTTGTCTTTTGACTCTTTTGGTGAAGTCTTTTGATGAGCATGTGTTTGATTTTTATACACTCCCTGTTATCTAGTTTCTCTTCTGGTGTTTGTACATTGTTACTTATGGTTTGTATTCTATTTATGCCATGTATTACAGCTCCTAGCATTGTTGCTATTTTTTCTTCCATGATCTTTATCATTTTAGATTTTATATTTAAGTCTTTGATCCATTTTGAGTTAGTTTTTGTGCATGATGTGAGGTACGGGTCTTGCTTCATTTTTTGGCAGATGGATATCCAGGTATGCCAGCACCATTTGTTAAAGAGACCGTCTTTTCCCCTATTAAGGGACTTTGGGCCTTTGTCAAGTATCAGCTGCTCATAGGTGGATGAATTTACATCTGGATCCCAATTCTGTTGCACTGGTCTATGTATCTGTTGCTGTAACATTACCAGGCTGTTTTGAGTACTGTGGCAGTACAATAGGTTCTAAAATCAGGTAGTGTGAGGCCTTCCACTTTGTTCTTCTTCAGCAATTGTTTATGTATCCGGGAACTCTTCCCTTCCCATATGAAGTTGGTGATTTCTTTCTCCATCTCATTAAAAAATACCATTGGAATTTGGATTGAGATTGCATTGTATCTGTAGATCGCTTTGGGCAGAATTGACAATTTCACAATGTTGAGTCTTCCTATCCATGAGCAAGGTATGTTTTTGCACTTCTGCAGGTCTCTTTTGGTTTCTTGCACTAGTGTCTTATAGTTTTCTTTGTATAAGTCTTTTAAGTCTCTGGTTAGATTTATTCCTAAGTATTTTATCTTCTTGGGGGCTATTGTAAATGACATTGATTTGGTGATTTCCTCTTGGAAGTTCTCTTTGTTGGTGTAAAGGAATCCAACTGATTTTTGTATGTTTACCTTGTATCCTGATACTTTGTTGAAATCTTCCATTAGTTCCAGTAGTTTTCTTGTGGATTCTTTGGGGTTTTCTGCGTACAAGATCAAATCATCTGCAAATAGAGATACTTTGACTGCTTCCTTACCAATTTGGATGCTGTTTATTTCTTTTTCTAGCCTAATTGCTCTGGCTAGGACCTCCAGCACAGTGTTGAAGAAGAGTGGTGATAAAGGGCATCCTTGTCTGGTTCCCATTCTCAAGGGGAATAGTTTCAGACTGTCTCCATTTAGGATGATGTTGGCTGTTGGCTTTGTATAAATGCCAGTGGTAGAATTCTTGCCTTTCACGCAGGAGACCTGGGTTTGATCCCTGGTCAATGCATCTCAAACACATCTATCACCCAACTGTCAGTGCAGGCTCGCAAGTTGCTATGGTCCTAAACAGTTTGTAGTGGAGCTTCTAGAAGAAGACAGACTAGGAAAAAGGCCTGGTGATCTACCTTCAAAAATCAGTCACTGATGACTTCTGGCAAAATGGCATTCTAGGAAGAAGCACCATGCTGTCCCTCCACAGCAAAGATAAGAAAAACTAAGCCAAACAGAGAAAACAGCAATCCTGAAACCCTAAAACATCAAATGAAGAGATAAAAAACTCAGCCAAACACCAATGGAGTGAGAAAACTGACAGAGAACGGACAGCGAGGAGAGATTCATGGAGAGGTCTCCTATCAGCTAACTAAGCATGGATCTGCCATCTTGGACTCCTTTCAGAGACCAGCAAATAGGGAGTATGAGAAAGCAGCTTCACGGAGCTTCCAGCAGGAGACAGAACAACTGGTAATTTGTGATATACGCTTTCCCACCCCCCACCCTTCTTCACCCCCACTCAGCCTCCTCTGCTAACCACAGACACAGACTCTTGTCCGGGAAGCATCGGCTGCTTGGATTCCACCCGCACGCACTGGCTGGCTCTCTAAATACCATTTGTTATTGCTTTTTTCTGCTTGTTTTGATTTCTTCCTTACCTCTCACCACCTCCCCATCCTTTCACTCAAATACTTGGCTCCGTGCGCCATCTTTCCTTCTTCCTGAAGGGCTGCAGAGCACCATTCGAGGGTGGAACTGCTTCCTGGTCTGGGCGGCCATGCTGGTGGGTTCCCAGGGCTTTTGTTTCTTTGTTTGTTTTCAATTCTTTGCTTGTTTTCTTTTCCTTTTCTTGAGTTGGCAGCCCGTTCTGGCCAGGCAGTGCTGTGCAGCTTGGAACCTACCCCCTCAGCTTCCACAGATGCCCAGAGGGATCCCTGAGGGCATTTCTTTTTTCATGGGTTTATTTTGTTTTGTTTTTTGGGGGGCTTTTTTGTTCCTTTATTTTTTTTGTTTTCTTTTCTTTTCCCTCTTTTCCATTTTTGTCTATCTTCATTACTCAGTTTTTTGTCTCTCTATACCCTCCTTCTCTTTCTGTTCCCTGAATACCTGGCACTGAATACCTCTATGCCTTCTAGCCAGGCTGTACTACAACACCTGAGAACAACCTACCCAGACCTCATAGCTGCACCGGTAGGATCCCTGAGAGCTTTGCTATTATTTTTCCTTTCTGATTTTTATTTATTCATTCTTTTCTTTTTTTCTTCCTTCTTCTTCCCCTTTCTGTTTTTCTCCATTTCATAGTCTCTCATCTCTCCACTCCAACAGCAAGCTCCCCTAACACTCTTTTTTGTTTGTTTGTATCTTTTTGGCTCCTGTTCCTCTCTCCTCTCTCCCATATCCATCTTAGCTCCACACATAACAATCTCCCCCCTACACTGCATACATGCACCGTGCACTTAACATCACACCACCAAGCCGCACAGGCACGGCCTACTAGAACCTGCCCTGAACTGATTACCGACCTGCCCTGGTGGCTGTAGTAAGTGCCACAAACAACCTGTTCCATTAACTCCTCTTCAGTTAGAACTGCCCTGCTGTACCAAATCTGAGTGACTGACCCTGCCAACTGGAGAAGGAGGCGAAACGTATCGTGCCCACAGACAAGCAAACAACAAAAAACACACAGCCTGCCTGCTCAGAGCCAAATTAAAAAAAAAAAAGGATGAAACAAACAAATCTACATCAATAAACAAGAAAAATAACTACTTAATGCCCTAAAGACAGCAGACAATATCAAAACATTTACAAAAACAGGAGAGGATGGTTCCACTAGACATCCAAAATAAAACACCAGATGACTTTCCAGTGAAAGAAAAGGCACTAGAACTACCTGATAGGGAATTCAAATCTCTAATACTCAGAACTGTACGAGAGTTGAAGCAAAAGCAGACAAAAATGAGGAAAAAATAGACAAATTCATGGAAAATTCAGACCAAAAATAGGAAGAATTCAGGATAATAATGAAGGAACAAAATGCCAAAATAAGTTCACAAATTGAAATTATATAACAACAACAATTACAAATCCAAAGATAAACAACAGGATTTCAGAAATGGATGGTGACACAGAAGGGCTGAGGAGCAGATCTGAAACGGCAGAAGAAAGGATCATCGGAATTGAAGACAAACACTTGGATACAAGTCTGTTTCAGGAAAACTGAGAAAAAACAACAAAGAAAAATGCAGAGACCCTGGAAGGTATGTGGATACAATCAAAAGCAAAAAATTTCAAGTGATTCGAGTTCCAGAAGAAGGGGAGCAAACAGAAAACACAGAGAGGATCATTAAGAAACTGCTGAGAGAAAACATCCCCAATATCATGAAAGATGAAAAGCTGGCCATCTAAGAAGCTCAACGAACACCATAAAGAAGACGCCCCAAAAGAAAATGACCAAGGCATATCATAATCTCACTCACCAAAACCAAAGACAAACAAAGAATACTGAGAGCACCTCGTAAAAAACAAGAAGTCACATACAGAGGAGAAACAATAAGACTAACCTCAGATTACAAGGCAGAAACCATGCAGGCAAGAAAGCAATGGCATGACATCTATAAAACCCTGAAAGAAAACAATTGCCAGCCAAGAATAATATATCCTGCAAAACTGTCGTTCAGATATGATGGTGAAATTAGGACATTTCCAGATAAACAGGAATTGAGGGAATATCTAAAAACCAAAACAAACTTACAAGACTTATTAAAGGGAGTTCTTCGATCTGAGAATAAACCACTTTAGCTCACAGGCAGAATCTAGGACACAGCATCATATCAGCCAGCTACTAATCTAGGAAATGAACTCTCAAGGACTATCCAAACTGAAAGAAATACAACAGGGAATCAGAGCAGTTAATCAGTAAATGACAACTACATCAGAACAATAAAAGAGGGAATAAACGGCATAGGTATAGAACCTTCTCATGGAGAGGAAGTCAAGGTGATATCAAGTATTAACAGACTGCTTCAAACTTAGAAAAATAAGGATAAATTTCATGGTAACCAAAAAGAAAGTTAATAAACATACTCATAAAATAAAGAGGAAAAACATAAAGTCTCAGCAAAAAAAAAACCTACAAAAACAAAATAAAGTAAAAAAAAAATCCACAAACAAAAGAAATTCAGCACAGCAGAGTAAGAAGAACAAAGAAAACGTCAGCACCACAAAAAAAAAAAAAAAAAACAAAAAACTACAAAATGACAGCAACGAACTCACATCTATCAATAATTACACTGAATGTAAATGGACTCAATGCATCCATAAAGAGACGGAGAGTGACAGAATGGATAAGAAAACAGGATCCATCAATATGCTGTCTACAAGAGACACACCTTAGAAACAAAGATGTGAATTTATTAAAAGTCAAAGGTTGGAAAAAAATATATCAAGCTAACAACTACCAAAAAGAGCAGGAGTGGCAATACTAATCTCAGATAAAATAGACTTTAAAACAAAATCTACCATAAAAGACAAAGAAGAACACTATATAATGATTAAGGGGATGATCCATCATGAAGACATAACCATAATAAACATCTATACACCCAATGACAGGGCTCCAAAATACATAAAACAAACTCTAACAACACTGAAAAGAGAAATTGACATTCCACAATAATAGTAGGAGACTTCAACACACCACTCTCAGT
Organism: Dugong dugon; assembly: GCA_030035585.1. NCBI lineage: Eukaryota > Metazoa > Chordata > Mammalia > Sirenia > Dugongidae > Dugong > Dugong dugon. The sequence goes on along the minus strand of CM057471.1, from coordinate 82,660,969 downwards.
AAAGGACAGAACAACTAAGAAGAAACTCAGCAAAGATGCAGAAGACCTAACGGGCACAATCAGCCAACTGGACCTCACAGACATATATAGAACACGCCATCCAACCGCTGCAAAGTACACATTCTTTTCCAATGCAAATAGAACTTTCTCAAGAATAGACCACATCTTAGGCCACAGAGCAGTCCTCAACAAGATCCAAAATGTTGAGATAATTCAAAGTATCTTCTCTGACCACAATGCCATCAAGGTAGAAATTAACAACATAAAGAGCAAGGAAAAAAAATCAATTACATAGAAACTGAATACTACCCTGCTTACACATCACTGGGTAATAGAAGAATTCAGAGATGGAATAAAAAATTCCTAGAATCAAATGAGAATGAAAACACATCATACAAAAACCTGTGGGACACAGCAAAGGCAGTCCTCAGAGGACAATTTATAGCAAAAATGCACTCATCAAAAAAGAAGAAAGGGACAAAATGAAAACATTAACTAAAGAACTCAAACAAATAGAAAGAGAACAGAAAAAAAAGCCCACAACCACCGGAAGAAAGGAAATATTAAAGATCAGAGCAGAAATAAATGAAATAAAGAACAGAAAAACAATAGAATCAACAAAACCAAAAGTTGGTTCTTTAAAAGAATCAACAAAATCGACAAACCACTGGCCAGACTGACAAAAGAAAAACAGGAGAGGACACAAATAACCCAAATAAGAAATGAAATGGGTGACATTACAACAGACCCAACTGAACTAAAAAGGATCATAACAGATTATTATGAAAAACTATACTCCAACAAATTCAAAAACCTAGAAGAAATGAATAAATTTCTAGAAACACACTACCTACCCAAACTACAACAAAGTGACATTGAAACTCCGAACAGACCCATAACAAGAGAAGAGACTAAAAAGGTAATAAAAAAAAACCCCAACAGAAAAAAAAAAGCCCTGGCCCAGATGGCCTTACTGATGAATTCTACAAAACATTCACAGAAGAGCTTGTACCAGTACTACTCAAGCTATTTCAGAGCATAGAAAAGGAAGCAACACTTCCAAATTCATTCTATGAAGCCAGCATCACGCTGATACCAAAACCAGCAAGACGCCACAAAAAAAGAAAATTACAGACCAACATCTCTCATGGATATAGATGCCAACATTCTCAACAAAATTCTAGCCAAAAGAATTCAGCATCATATCAAAAAAATAATACACCATGAGCAAGTAGGATTCATAGCAGGTATGCAAGGATGGTTCAACGTTAGAAAATCAATCAACATAATAGACCACATAAATAAAAGGAAGGAAAAGAATCACATGATCATCTCAACTGACGCAGAAAAGGCATTCGACAAACTCCAACACCTGTTTCTGATAAAAACTCTCAATAAAATAGGTATAGAAAGGAAATTTCTCAACATAATAAAGGGCATCTATGCAAAACCAACAGCCAACATCATTCTTAATGGAGAGAGACTGAAAACATTCCCCTTGAGAACAGGAACAAGACAAGGTTGCCCTTTATCACCACTCTTATTTAACACTGTGCTGGAAGTTCTAGCTAGAGCAACAAAGCAAGAAAAAGAAATAAAGGGCACCCAAATTGGTAATGAAGAAGTTAAACTGTCCCTGTTTGTGGATGATATGATACTATACATAGAAAACCCTAAAGACTCCACAAGAAATCTACTGGAACTAATAGAAAGATTCAGCAGAGTAGCAGGATACAAGATAAACATATAAAGATCAGTTGGATTCCTATACACCAATAAGGAGAATGATGAAAAGGAAATCAGGAAAGCAATACCATTTATAATAGCCCCTAAAAAGATAAAATACTTAGGAATAAAACTAACCAGGAATGTAAAAGACCTATACAAAGAAAACTACAAAACACTACTGCAAGAAACCCAAAGGGATCTACATAAATGGAAAAAAATACCATGCTCATGGATAGGTAGACACAACATTGTGAAAATGACAATTCTACCCAAAGCAATTTACAAATACAATGCAATCCCGATCCAAATACCAACAACATTCTTCGAAGAGATGGAAAAACTAATCATTAACTTTACATGGAAAGGGAAGAAGCCCTGAATAAGTAAAGCATTACTGAAGAAGAAGAATAAAGTAGGAGGACTCACACTACCTGACCTCAGAACCTACTATACAGCTACAGTAGTCAAAACAGCCTGGTACTGGTACAACGACAGAAACATTGATCAATGGAACAGAATTGAGAACCCCAATGTAAATCCATCCACCAGTGGTCATGTGATCTTTGACCAGGGCCCAAAGTCCATCAAATGGGGAAAAGACAGTCTTTTTAACAAATGGTGCTGGAAAAGTGGATATCCATTTGCAAAAAAATGAAACAGGACCCACACCTCACACCATATACAAAAACTAATTCAAAATGGATCAAACACCTAAATATAAAGCCAACAACTATAAAGTTCATAGAAGAAAAAATAGGACCAATGCTACCGGCCTTAATACACAGCATTAACAGAATACAAACCATAACCATCAACACACAAACCCCAGAAGACAAGCTAGATAACTGGGATCTTCTAAAAATCAAACACCTATACTCTTCAAAACACTTCACCAAAAGAGTAAAAAAGACAACCTACAGACTGGGAAAGAATTTTTGGACAGTACATGTCAGACAAAGGTCTAATCTCCATAATCTACAAGAAAATCCAACACCTTTACAACAAAAAGACAAATAATCCTATTAAAACATGGACAAAGGAAATGAACAAACAATTCACCAAAGAAGACATTTAAGCGGCCAACAGACACAGGAGGAAATGCTCGGGATCACTAGCCATTAGACAAATGCAAATTGAAACCACAGTGAGATACCATCTCACCCCGGCATTACTAGCATGAATCAAAAACACTGGAAATAGCAAATGTTGGAGGGGCTGCAGGGAGATCGGAACTCTTATGCACTGCTGGTGGAAATGCAAAATGATAGAACCATTTTGGAAAATGATATGGCACTTCTTTACAAAGCTAGAAATAGACATACCATAGGATCTAGCAATCCCACTCCTAGGAATACGTCCTAGAGAAATAAGAGTCATCACTTGAATAGACATATGCACACCTATGTTTACGGCAGCATTGTTCACAATAGCAAAAAGTTGAAAACAACCTAGATGCCCATCAACAGATGAATGGATAAACAAACTATGGTACATACACACAATGGAGTACTATGCAACAAGAAAGAACAATGATGAATCTGTGAAGCATCTCACAACATGGATGAAACTGGAGGACATTATGCTGAGTGAAATAAGTCAATCACAAAAGGACAAATACTGTATGAGACCTCTATTGTAAAAACCCATGAAAAGGTTCACACACAAAATGTAACAATCTTTGCTGGTTACCAGGGATGGGAGGGGTGGGGGGGAATACTAAATAGGCAATAGATAAGTGGTATCTTGGGTGAAGGGTGAGACAGTATACAACACAAGGGAAACCAGCACAACTTGTACAAGGAAAGGTCATGGAATCTCCATAGACACATCCAAACTCCCCGAGGGACTGAATTGTGGGGCAGATGGCTGTTGGGACCATGGTCTCGGGGAACATCTAGCTCAATTGGCATAACAGTTTATAAAGACAATGTTCTACATTGTTCCTTGGTGAGTAGCGTCTGGGGTCTTAAAAGCCTGTGAGCCACCATCTAAGATACTCCACTGGTCTCATCCCTTCAGGAGCAAGGGAGAATGAAGAGAACAGTATACAAGGAAAAGATTAGTCTGAAGGACTAATGGACCACAGCTACTAAGGCCTCCAGCGGACTGAGTCCAGTACAGATAGATGGTGCCCGGCTACCACCATTGACTGCTCTGACCGGGATCACAACAGAGGGTTCTGGACAGAGCTGGAGAAGGATGTAGAACAAAATTCTAACTCACAAAAAAAAGACCAGATTTACTGGCCTAAAGGAGACTGGAGAAACCTCGAGAGTATGGCCCCCAGACACCCTTTTAGCTCAGTGGTGAAGTCACTTCCGAGGTTCACCACTCAGTCGGGGAGTGGACAGCCCCATAAAACCAAATGCGACTAATGAGGCACAGCCGTCCAGGGACAAGGACTAGAAGGCAGAAGGCGACAGGAAAGCTGGTGATAGGGATACCAAGGTTGAGTAAGGATAGTGTTGATGTGTTGTGAGGTTGTTAACCATTGTCATAGGACAACATGTGTACTGTTTAATGAGAAACTATTTTGTTCTGTAAACCTTCATCCAAAGTGAGAATAGCAGCACAACTGGAAAAGCATAGTCGATGTCACTGAACTGTGCATGTAGAAATTTTTGAAATGGTGTATCTTTGGCTATGTATATTTTCACCAAAAAAAAGGTCGAGAAGCAAGAGGGTTGACATGTTGTGGGGTTGGTAACCAGTGTCATAAAACAATATGTGTACTACTGTTTCATGAGAAACTATTTGTTCTATAAACCTTCGTCTGAAGTACAATAAAAAAAAAAAAATCAGTCACTGAAAACCCTATAGATCACAACAGTCTGGTCTCCAACAAACCCTGGGGATGGCTGACAACTGGACAGCATTTTGTTCTGCTGCATATGGGATCATCATGTGTTGGGGGCTGACTAGATGGAAGCTAGTAATAGTATTTCTTATACTTTTATTATTAGTTTTTAATTTGGCTTTAAGTATCCAAATAGGTATGTGCTTCATCATCCAAATAAATAAGAAAATGTGCAGACAGAACACTACTTTGTATTCCATATAAACTATCAAAATAACTTATTTGTAATAAGAACTCAATGTGTTGAATTAATATATAGAGGAATGAAGGGCCATTTGTGATTAAGACACCAAATTCCTACAGGGTCTCCCATCCCTCCAGCCCCTCCTCCACCATCCTCTCGCTTACTTTCTGCTCACAAGTCACTGAGTATGCCATGCTTCTTCCTGCTCTGGGGCATCTGAATGATCTGTACTTATGTTTCAGATGCTCTTTCCTTTCCTCTTCACCTGACTCCTATTCGTCCTTCACTCCATCGTAGCTTTCCCAAGGAAGTTTTTCTGAACTCTCCAGACTTATTTAGTTTTGCCAATCATATGTTTTCACAGACTAGAATACAATATACCCCTCTTTTGTAGCACTTAGTAATGTTTTTCACATTTATTCATTTATTTTACATTATTTGATTAATGTTTGTTTTCTATACTTGACTGTAAGTTCCATGAGGACACAGACTATGTAGGTTTTTGCTCCCCAGATCCTAGCAGAGTGTCTGGTACTTAGGAAAAAAAAAAAAAAACACCCAAATCTGTTGCTGTCGAGTTGATTCTGACTGATAGCGACCCCACAGGACAAAGTAGAGCCACCCCATAGGGTTTCCAAGAAGTGGCTGGTGGATTCAAACTGCCAACCTTTTAGTCAGCAGCCGATCTCTCAACCTCTGTGCCACAAAAGCTCCTGGTACATAGGAGGTCATCAATAATTTTTTTGTTAACTGACTGGCGAAACAAATTACTAGTAAAATTAATATACCTTCCCTTCTAGAAGGTTCCTAAAAGGGCTGGTGGAAGTCATACACTGCTAAAACCACCAACCAAAGCATGAGCAAAGTCAAGCTGTAATTTATTCTGTATGCGCAAGGCTAAATAACTAGTTTATCATCCGCGTGAACTGCCTGGTTATGTTGTTACAGGCACTGTCTCAGGATAATGAGTAAGTTTACTGGCCTAATAATATCAGATAAAGACAAGCCTTCCATATCAACTCCCATTAGTCAACACACATGGAGAAAGGAGGAGGGGGGAAACGGAGAGGAAGAAAGGAGAAGAGAAAGAGAGGGAGAGATTTCTTAAAGTTTTTGACCCCAGATATAGTTTCCCAGGCATACGTTGTTCACTGATTACAATATATAATTATTTGGTCATATATAAACTAGTAAATGTTTTGGAGACAAATGTTTTTATCACTCCTTTAGACTGGATAATTGATTAGAATCTCACTTCTGAAGAAACATTCTGTCTCTTCAACTACTTCCAACCATTCGTGTAAAGAAAGCATCCCTAGAAACTTTTAGTCCAGACAAAATTTTTTACATCAGTTCCAACCTCACTGTCAGGGTCATTCCTCCCCCACTTCCTTCTCAGAATTGCTGCCTTTCTCTCTCCTTCACCTCCTTAATAACTGAGAATTCAAAGAGTTGCCTGCTCAAAACCTACTCAGCTTTTATAATTTCATATAAAAGGTAAAACAGAATAAAGAAAATGTCCTCATGTCCCATGCTAATATTTTTATAATCCCTACCCATTCTGATGTTTTGTTCCCTTAATCATATTTTATTTTAGGTAAATATTTCATTGCTATGGCTGGACTAGTTAGTAGTTAGTCACTTTCTTCATTTGTAAAGTGAACACACAAAGGCTATTCTGAAAATTAAGTAAAACACTCCACCTAAAATTTCTTTGTTAATTAAAAAATATATGCTTTGTAAATAGCAGAGTAATTATTATCAATTAAAATATTTTAAGTGATCCACTTGATATGTGATTATCCAATCAAATATCTACGGACAAAGCTTGATATAGTTTATTATACTATTCTGTTTACTTCATATATGTTTGAAATCTTCCATTAAAAAATTCACATTTTTTAAGTGAAAAAAAAAAAAAAGTTATGCCTAAACTATCAGATTAATTACCACCACACAATCCCCATTATCCATAATATTCATCTTAAATACACTTTGCTCTGCTTCAGCAAACATCTATTTAAAACTAACATATAGCTGATTGATAATAGAGGAATGAAGTCGGTATGCACAAATTGACTGGGTCAATAGGCAATATCCCTGAGCACATTAATATTTTGCTTCAACTAATACCAACAACTGAAGGCAAAGTATATTAACACAGCTGAACACAGCCTGGAAGAATATATTACAATGTAGATGCTCTGCAACTGATCAGTTTAGTTAAACACACAGTGAAGACTGAAGTTTTAAGTGGGTTTTCAGCATTGCGTGGATATCGCTAACTTAGGAATTCCTTTGTAGGAAGGAAACTTTCATAATCAGAATTTGATATACCTGTGTCTCACCCTGGTGAGGAGCCCTGGTGGCACACTGGGTAAGAGCTTGGCTGCTAACCGGCTGCTAATCAAAAGGTCTGCTGTTTGAATCCAGCAGCTGCAACTTGGAAACCCTATGGGGCAGTTCTACCTTGTCCTATAGGGTCACTGTGAGTTGGAATAGATGGCAACAGGTTTTACGAGTGTCTCACCTAGACTCAGTAATGGCTTTTAACTTAGTTTCTACTTTATTTAACCAATCCCTCCTGTAGTCCCTACTAGTAATCCTGAAGCCTTAGTGGTAACAGTTTAGAACTAAGAGCGTAGGTTTTGGAAGCAGACAGGCCTGAGTGTGAATCTTGTTTCCACCACTCACCAGCTGACCAACCCTGTGTTGGTCAACCCAAAATCTGCCACATATTCGTCAATAAAATAAAGCTAATAATATTATCTGCCCCTGGTTCACCGTGGGGAACAAGTGGCATAATTCTTGTAATATACCATGCAGCATAAGTACTGACTTAAATTATTGGTCAGACAGAGTTATTATTAACAGTGTGAGCAGTCACTTTGCTGGTAGTTAACTCCAGTGTCTTGTTCTTTAACTTTCTATAGAACATAAAATATTGGTGCATTTTAGGTTCTCAAACTGAATACCCCCCACCCCGTGTGAACAAATGTCTGCAGACTGATTTGCATTCTACTTTGCCTGGTGTTAAATAAACAGCTTGACCTCAATTACATGCATATTTTAAATGAAAGTATTGCCTGATCTGGATTGCCGTCCTAGATAATTATCGCAGCTTTTTTACTTCACATTTGTGTTCAGCCTTATCAGCCTTAACATCTCACCCTTTCATGTCATACTCATGCCTTTGTCATTAAGTTCAACCATTTATTACTGATATTAAAAGCACTGAAGAGCAGATATAATTATCTTCAAGGAGATTCCAAAGCATCTTCCAAACCTGATGCTTAGATCTAAACCACTCAGCATGTTTGGCAAAACACTCACAACACAGCTATCTGTTTTTGGAATAAGTGCCCCTCTCCATTCTAGTTAATTGAAAACAACTCTAAATTGGCCTCCTGAGCATAAAGAACCAGGGATTAAGATATAGCAGTGGAAAAGTATCAGGGTTTTAAAGACTTATATAAACAACACAGTTGTTTGAGCAGGTGACAAATAAATTCAAGCTCCCCAGGACACACTTGTTTAGGATTTTCCCAATTAGGCATTTTATTTGATCTTCCGGTTTGGGTGAGCCACAATTCTCTAGAATTGAAGAGGAAATTAATGGACCAAAGACAATGGCTAATTCATCTCCAGGGCTTTGTTCATTGCTTGTCTTTGCTAATTTAATACTGTTATTTCCAAACTTAAATAAATCAAAACGAGAATTGGGCAACAGCAGCATTTCTCCGCAAGCCCCGCACTTAATACAGCGATCCCTTACACCTCACCTTTATGCTAGCCATATTCACTTGAAAATAATGGCTCCCTCTTGGAGAGGTGTAAATAGTGGAGCAATAATGTTTTTGCATATTATTTCTGTTGAGCCTGCTCATTGGTGGCTAGGAGGAATAACTTAGCATATTTATAAAAAGACTGAAGACAGAAATTTCAAAAGAGTTTCAGTTTGGGGACCTCATTGCTCACAATAGCTTAGAGAAGAATGAGTACAATGTGGGGCAGAGATAAAAGAAAAAGCAGGTTTTTCTTAATGAAAGCTCTAAATCTAAAGTGAAGCACAGCATGTTAAGAAATCCTACGGAGTAATTTTTGTTTTTTCCAGATATCTGTGGACTAACTTTGTGTTCTATCTTCGCATGCCTTCATCTTTAAATCTGGGAAATTCACTTTTGGAAGTGCATTTGCAGTAGAAGACAAATGGTATTTCTTCTATCTTATTGAAAAAGAAATTAACACTTTTTTAGCCCACAACAAACCAAAACACTTTATCTGTAAAAATTAATTCCTTTGACTATCAACAAATCAAATAAACAATACAAAGAAAATACGTATTGAAAGAAAAACAAAGAGAGATCCCATCTAAAAGCGTTAACTCCTAGTTCTCCTTTTCGAGTATGAATGCTGGGCTAAGATCTTGCCAGCCGAGTAGCTGAATATTTAGTTAATTCAGGGCCTGACACTTTTAGATCCATTTACATTCATAAAAGATAAAATAAAAACCTTTCAAGCACATCAACCTCCTCAAAAAATTTCTTAGCAACAAAGCACTGTCTTCAGAGTTATGTGGAAATACGTGGCAATGTTCTTACAATTCTAGCTTATAAATAAATACTGTTCATTGTTGTACACAAATAATAGCCTAGAACCTAAGATTTTGTTTGCTTGTTTGTTTGTTTTTGAAACACCTAACAAGTTTCTCTATTTGCTTATTCACAAAGTCTAATGATATTGCAGTAACCAAGAAGAATTTAAAAATAGTCTATCCCCAATGAAAGGAAGTATAATAATGATAATTAAATTTTATAAGGTTTGTAAAGAATCTAACAGATTATCTTGTCTAAAGGCATTTAAAATTTTTTTTCCAACAGTTTGCACTAAAATATGAGGAAGGGAGAAACAGAGGTGAAGTAGCTTACCAGAGCCACATAGCAAGTCCAGTTCTCTCTTTATTATATTATGCAAAAATTCTCAGAGAATCTTAGTTGTATAACTTATATCTTTATTTTCTTCTTCCTTTCCTTTTATCTAACCACAAGATAAACTGAACCTCCCTTTGTCATGCTCTACCACAAGTACTAAGTCTGTGCAAAGTAGGTAACATCTTGAAGATGCTTAACAAACTGTGATTTAATGATTCTTCCTTCATTCCTGTTTCCCTTTTTTAAATCTTAGCTTTCGGTTAAGTTCCTGTTTTTAAAATTTCCATTCTCAGGCAACATTCACACTTCATGAAAATAGCCATGCTTTCCAAGGGCTAATTGAAGCTCTGCAGCTTGTATTGCATCTTTTTAGCAAAAAAGATAAAAACTATTTTATTTTGGAAACAAGCAATGCAGAATTTCAAAGTTATCAATTTTTCTGTTAAGTAATGCTTGCATATACTCATTAAAAATGCATCCCTTCTTTTATGTGCATATATGCATTGCACACCTGATAAATTAAGAATTTTTCTGGTAGATGCAAAATATGGAAGATAAGAATCACATAGGAAATCTTCCCTTTCTGAGATTTAGTAAAGATATGGTCTTTACAATAATAACTAATATAGAAAGCATGAAAATTAATAATTCATTTTTAAAGGAACGGAAAAATACTATGGTATTTCAGAATAAAAATGTCTAAAGTATCTGGAACACTTGCTAAATACCAGGCAATATTCTAAGTATTTTACTTATATTAACTCATTTAATCCTGACAACAACCATGTAAGTTATGTATTATGATTCTTATCCACATTTTACTGATGAGGTAACTCAAACACAGAAATAAGTGTTGGATCCAGGATAGTAAATGAAGCAGAGCAAAATGGCATAAGAAACTAACATGAGATATTTTCTTCCTTACAGTAATGAAATCTTATAGCTGAGCTAATTATAAATAAAACCAAAGAAAGTTGTGCATAATCAATCCTTACTTTTGTACACATTCTGCTTTCAGATAAACTATAAAAATGTTTCATTTAAAAATCACAAGTAAGTCACTTCCTGTCTTAGAGTAAATGGGAAATAAAATACCGTTTTTATCATTATCATGTTTTCACTACCAATTTTTTCTAATCCACAGGCTCTACAGCATTTGAATCTATGTGAAACACTGAAAGTGACCTTATTATTGCAGAATTTTAACAACTGGAAAAAAACGGTTACAGTTTGTTGGAAGTTCAAACAATGACAAATATTTAATGGGTTGTAGCACTAAAAATATGTGTGTATTTGGAGAAGTAGTAGTGCCCAGTGATTTTGATATAAATGAACAATAGAGTAAAAGTTGTGTTCAAAGTGGGGGCCTTTTAAGCATAAAGCTAAGGACATTTTAAACCTTCTCTGCCAAGTTTTTGCTTTCTGTGTGAAGGAAGTCATTCCTTTAGCAACTAAACATTGCTCACAGATGGAAAGGGTTTAAAAATGCACTCATGATGACCATATATAACACTAAACCTCTCTAACTGAACACTAAAAACCAGGGCTTCCAATTGGTTAGTTTTGTTTAGACTCCCTGCTGGTAATTTGCATTTCCACCCCAGATATAAAACCGAAAAAACCAAACCTGTTATTGTTGAGTCGATTCTGACTCATGGCGACCCTATAGGACAGCGTACAGCTGCCGCATAGGGTTTCCAAGGAGTGCCTGGGTGATTCAAACTGCGGACCTTTGGTTAGCAGCCATAGCTTTTAATCACTGTGCCACCAGGGCTTCCTACCCCAGATATACAGGGAGTCAAACCAAAACGGACCAGTTCAAAGTCCTGCTAGAAACAAAAGTGCTAGTGTTCAAACATACCCTCGTAGGAGCCATGGGGGTGCAGTGGTTGCCCTGAGTGAGGATTCTAATATTCGGTCATTCTTTACAGAATGTCAGTAAGAACTACTGCTCCAGCTTCTATTTTTGATCCCTGCTGTTTCTGAAACTTGGATAATTAAGCAGGAATCATGGTTACCAAAATAGAATTTTGGATAAAACGCATTTTCTCATTCAACAAACTTTTTTTTAAATTGTCTAGGTTGTGTTAGGATTTGTGCTGGGCACTGGAAAAATAAAAATGTATGCAGAAAACATCACATTCAAATTGAATAAAAGAGAAGAAATTGGTAAAGGAAAAAAAATGATGTAGTACCCCACAGCTAATAACTGTGGGGAGCTTTGCCCACCCCTTGGCCTGAAGGAAGGTCCCTGAGTGGTGCAAACAGTTTGCCCTTGACTACTAACCATAAAGTTTGGTGATTCAAATCTACCCAGCGGCACCATGGAAGAAAGGCCTGGTGATCCACTTCCATAAAGATTATAGCCAAGAAAACCATATGAAGCAGTTCTACTCTGTTCTACACACAGGGTTGCCATGAGTTGGAATTGACTAAAGAGCAATGTGCTTTGTTTTTGGATTTTCAGCCTGAAGGGACAAGAGGAGGAGCAGTGACCAGAATCCAGAGTACTGAATGAAGTGGGCCATGTTTCAGGAGCCAGAAATCAAGCCCAGTCTCACTCTCTCCCCACCCTGTAATCTCCTATCCCTGTAATACTTCCCATCTATTGAATCCAAGCAGAAAGCAGCCTCCTGGAGCACGGAGCAAAATGGAAAAGGTAGAGATTGGACCTGAAGAAGCTGAAGAAGGACATTCAGCACGAACATCATGCAGAGCTTTTCCTCAAGTATCTTACTGGATAATAGGAAAAGACAGACATATGAACAAATTAGGACAGCAAATTATTATAGGTTCTGTAATAGTAAAGAACAGTCTACTTAAGACTCTATGGGGCACTCCATCCTCATATTGCCTTCTCTCTATCAACCTGTGCAACAGATACCTATGAATCAGAGATGCTGTGGATATGGGAAGGAGTCATTGAAAAAGAAGGAAAGAAAAGCAATAAGGTGGAAGAAAACTAAGAATATAGGGGAAAAAATGTCATGTTTAGCTTCCACACAGAAAAAACAAATAGGGTTTATTCAACTCTCCTTAATCTTCAGAGTAAACAACATTAAGTTCTTCACATCTCTGCCTGGAGTTGAACATACATTGTTGCTGTTAGTTGCCATCGAGTCAATTCTGGTCACAGCAGCTCTATGTGTGCAGAGTAGAACAGCTCCACAGTGTTTTCAAGGCTGTGACTTTTTGGAAGCAGATCACCAGTCCTGTCTTCGAAGGCATCTCTGGGTGGGTTCTAACCACCAACATTTCAGCTAGTAGTTGACGCTTAACCATTTGTACCACACAGCATCTCCATGTGTACCCAGAAGGAAATCATCATTGATTGACAGAATCATCAACATTCAGAATTGGAACAGACTTTAAAGAAAGACCATTTTTCTTTTCTTTCGTCCTTACTTTCATCCTGCCTTTTCTCCCCACATGGATTTTGAACATTTACTATGTAATGTGCTCTTTATAAAGTGCACTCCCTGAAATCATAAAATTTACACTCTAGTGGGCATACCAGCACCAGTTGCAATTGAGTCACTTCCAACTCATGGTGACTCCATGTGTGTCAGAGTAGAACTGTGCTCCATAGGGTTTTTACGGCTGATTTTTTGGAAGTAGTTCACCAATCCTTTCTTCTAAGGTGCTTCTGAGTAGACTCAAACCGTCAACCTTTTGGTTAGCAGCTAAGCACATTAACCGTTTGTATCACTCAGCTGGCCTTAACCAAATAAAAGCAGATATAAAATACACTATGGTACATTCTACAATGGAAAAAGTCGGGGGTCACCTGAGGGAGTATAACAGGAGGAATTAACCTATTGTGGGAGAGGCGGGTAGGGGTGCATCAAGGAACACTGCTGTGAGATAGCAGTGTTTCAGCTGAGAATTAATTAGGTGAAGCGTTGAGAAAGAAGAAATAAAAGTCAAATCTACACTTTATCCTAAAGAATTTCAAAATCTGAACATTTCTGTGCGATAATGGAGAGTATTGATATGAGGAAGACAGAGAGTATTGGTATCAGATAGCTATATGTAAATAAACACAAACATATATACACAGGAATGTACTTACCTCTACATATAGTTTTTCTATGGAGGTTTAAATAAAGTAGTCAATTCATATTTAAAGAGGCTTGATGGAATAAATGGGTAAGACAGATACTATGAGGATATTTCTAATATTTTCTACCCCACAAAACTAAAACAAGCAGAAGGTTTTTATTTCAGACAAGAAATTGAAGCAATTAGTGAAAGTGTGAAATCCATAATCACTTGTTGAGCTGCTTTCTAAAAGTGTTTATCATCACATTTAGTAAATTTCCCTGTCATAACTGACCATATTCTTCTCCACACATGGCAGGAAGAAGCACACGTGCTTTTCACTGGCGCCACTAGAAGGCACATGCACTAAACCCCAGGAGTAAAATTTAATGCATATATAGAAAAATCACTTTACCCATAACTGTGCACAAGTATAATTACTGAACAAAGATGAAATGGCATGCAATTAAGTGGAATACCCAGGGATCACCCAGGACATATTTACAGAATAGAGGAGACTAAAGAACAGGCTACAGAGACATCTGCTGTTTAGGGAATAGCAAAATCATCCAAGAACAATGTTCCCTTTCAATCTCTTGCTGACTTCTAGAAAGGTATCCTCAAAGATTTGGGTAAAGAACTACCAACCTCCAACACAAGCCCCATCGTCACCCCCATCCTGGTTATATTCAGATTCCCTCTAGTAGCAGACATTTAAGGATAAGAAAAAGAATCTTCATAATAAAAAGGTAGGCAGGATTTGTTACGATGTATCCAGCTTCCAAAAGTTGTGTCTGAGCCACTACAGTTAAGAGGAAGTTAAGTCCAGAGTCACTGTCATGGACTGAACTGTGTCCCCCCGAAAATGTGTGTATCAATTTAGCTAGGCCATGATCCCCAGTGTTGTGTGGTTGTCCTCTATTTTGCGATTGTAAGTTTAAGTTAAAGAGGATTAGGGTAGGATTGTAACACCCAGGTCACATCCCCAATCCAAGGTAAAGGGAGTTTCCCTGGGGTGTGGCCTGCACCACCTTTTACTTCTCAGGAGATAAAAGGAAAGTGAAGCAACCAGAGAGTTGGGTACCTCATACCACCAAGAAAGCAGTGCCAGGAGCAGAGCATGTCCTTTGGACCTGGGGTCCCTGCACAGAGAAGCTCCTAGTCCGGAGGAACACTGAAGAGAAGAAGGCCGATAGAGAGTGAAAGCCTTCCCCTGGAGCTGATGCCCTGAATTACTTTTAGCCTACTTTACTGTGAAGAAATAAATTTCTCTTTGTTAAAGCCATCCACTTGTGGTATTTCTGTTGTAGCAGCACTGGATGACTAAGACAGTCACCAAGACATCAGCAATTGACACAATGACATTATGTGTAACTTGATTACACAGCTTGCTTTAAGAATGGTAACCCTATGCCCTGGTCTTCCCAACACAGTCTCAGTTAATTCCTATTGCCTCAATGTAATTATTAACAGTACCCATTTTCATTTCCAAAAGTCTACCGATTTAGATGATAAATTGAACAATCACTATCAATAAGGATAGCATGCTGGGAAAGCATACCATTAGAGTGGATCAGAGTTTTCAAGAAGAAAATTAAATTCTGATCAATATGCCTACATTTTCTGGGGCACTGCTTGGCAGCAAATATGAATAGCACAATGGAGAGACATTCCCAAAGTTCTCATCAAGATTTTATCCTGTATCTGGTCAATCTGGATCATTGTGCAGTTATTTTATTACACTGGCCTTTATAGGTGCTGGCTTGTTTTCTATTTGGGGTCAAACACAATCTTATAATATGCTAAGATATGACAACCAGTTGTCCTTGAGTTGAGTCCAAGTTATGGTGACACCTTGTGTGTCAGAGTAGAACTGTGCTGCTTAGAGTTTTCTAAGGCTGATTTTTTGGAAATAGATTGCCAGTCCTTTCTTCTGAGGCATCTCTTTGTTGACTGGAACCTCCAACCTTCCATTAGCAGCTATGCAAGTTAACCTTTAACTCCTTATCCTGGTGCTGTTTGGTATAGCATGCCCTAATCTTGCTCACCGTGGTGATGCCTGAATGTACTTGCTGGAATACATGGGCATGTTAAGCAAACAACCATCGACAGACCACCCAATTAATTGCCTTTCTATATAAACCGCATTCAGTTTTTTGTATTAATACACTTGCAATTTTTAAATTCTGCATTAGAGTTTTTGTGGGCTATCATACTACTTATATAACTTTTCCCTTGAGAGTTGAGACTAATATACTAATATAACACTAATATAATAGTTTGCATAAAGTAGAAATGAAGCACAAATTGAGCAAAATTTAGTAAATGTATTTACAGATACATCCATTCTCTGTCATGGAGGTCATCATAACTGTTCTCCTCTATCAGAAACAGATAAGGAGGTTTGAGGGAACTAAAAATTACACAAAAGAGGATATCTGAAATGCTTTTTACCTACAGCTTAAGAAATGGTTGTTGTTGTTAGTTGTCATCCAGTCAATTCCAATTCATGGCGACCTCATGTGCAGAGTAGAACTGCTCCATAGGGTGGTCAAGACTGTGACCTTTCGGAAGCAGATCGCCAGGCCTGCCTTCCAAGGGGTTTCTGGGTGAATTTGAACAGCCAACATTTTGGCTAGTAGTCGAGCACAAACTAGTTGTGTCCAATACAGCAGTCATGCATCAGGAAATCAATTCAACAATAAGATTAGGGGGTGTGGGGGTGAACATGTGATTTTTTTAAGTTTACAGTATTAAGACCTACATTTTATTTCACCCAGAGAAATCATCAGATCAAGAAAGAATGAACTAAGTTTCTGCTGAAATAAAAGCGAAGACAAGAATGAGACAAAAGTGTGGCTAAAAAACTCTCATCGTGGGGGGTAACATTTGTTTCTAGATAAATACGCCATGCTCTCTGGATTTGACTCCAGTACCTATTTATGTAAATGAAAAAGGAGAACCAACCGAAAGTCCCCCTTTGCCACTTCAAGGAGTAACTGCTGGGGAAAAGCAATTACACTCGAATTGCTTACACCTTAAACCCCAGGTGCTCTAGATGGATGGACAGTCCCTCACAGTGCGAGTCTGTAGCACTGAGACTCAAGGGAGAGGTGGGATGCAAAGCCATGACAGATGTGTTCTGTAGTAGAGAAAGCAGAAAGACTTTCAAAGTTAGAACACTCAGGGCCTGTGGGAACGGGTGAGAGTCTTATTTCAACAACAAAAGCACACACAAAATAACCATGTATTCATCAAGGTAAAAACAAAGTAGACAAGAAAGAAAAGATATGAGAGGAGATGCATATTATATAAATGAAAAGGATGAGTCATTATATGTACAGGTATCCCAGTTGGGCTGAGGGTTAAATATTCAGAGATATTTATGGAATAATACCCAAGGCTCCGAAGAACTAAAGACGAATCAGACATATAAGGAGAGACCCTGCCCTTGTCAGTGAGCTTCAAGAAGAAAAAGGAATAGCTAGCATCTGAATAAACAACATAGGAATACAAGCATGTTGGCTGAGTAGCTTCTTCAGGAAAGCAGAACAGTTAAAAAGCTTAAGAACAGATATTGTAGAAACAGAAATACAATCCAGCAATTCCACTCCTAGGAATACATCCTAGAGAAATAAGAGCCATCATAAGAGTGGGCATATGCACACCTATGCTCATTGCAGCATTATTCACAACAGCAAAAAAGTGGAAACAACCAAAGTACCCATCAACAGATGAATGGATAAAAAAATTATGGTACACACACACAATGGAACACTACACAATGATAAAGACAATGATGAATCCAGAAAACATCTCATAACGTAGATGTATCTGGAGGGAATTATGCTGAGTGAAATAAGTCAATCGTAACAGGACCAATAATATATGAGACCACTATTATAAAAACCCAAGAAAAAGTTTACACACAGAAAAAAGCAATCTTTGATGGTTACTAGGGAGTGGAGGGATGGAGAGAGGAAATCACTAACTAGATAGCAGTCAAGTGTCATCTTTAGTGGAGGGAAAGACAATACACAATATAGGGGAAGTCAGCACAGCTTGACCGAGGCAAAGCCATGGAAACTTCCTAGACACAGCCAAACACCTTGAAGGACCTAGATACTTGGACTGAGGGCTGGGGACCATGGTGTTGGGGTACATCTAGGTCAATTGGCGTAACGTAGTTTATAAAGAAAATGTTCTACATCCTAATTTGGTGAGTAGGGTCTGGGGGTCTCAAAGGCTTGTGAGCGGCTGTCTAAGAGACATCTGTTGGTCCCATCCTGTCCAGAGCAAAGGAAAATGAAGCAAACCAAAGACACATGGAAAATATTAGTCCCAAGGATTAACGGAACACACGAACCACAGCCTCCACCAGCCTGAGCCCAGAAGAACTAGATGGTGCCCGGCTACCACCACCAACCTCTCTGACAGGGATCATAATAGAGGGTCCCAGAAAAAGAGGGAGAAAAATGTAGAACAAAATTCGAAATCACATAAAAAGACCAGACTTATTGATCTGACAGAGACGGGAGGAGCCCTTGAGACTATGGTCCCTGGACACCCTGCTAACTCAGAACTGAAGCCACTTCTGAAGTCTACCTTTCAGCCAAAGCTTAGACAGGCTTATAAAATAAACAGTAACACATATAAGGAACACGCTTCTTAGCTCAATCAAGTATACAAGACCAAGTGGGCAACACCTGCCCAAAAGAGAAGACTAGAAGGCAGGAAGGGACGGAAAAACTGGAGGAATGGACATGGGGAACCTGAAGAGGAAAAGGAAACGGGCAGAGTGCTGACACTTTGCAGAGATTGCAACCAATGTCACAAAACAATTTGTGTGTAAATTTTGAATGAGAAACTAATTTGCACTGTAAACTTTCACCTAAAGCAAAATAAAACTTAAAAATAACAATAATAAAAGAATAGAAATCACATTCAAGCAAATATGTGGTGGTTTGGAGCACTCTGGCATTCCATTTACTGAATTTGGATTCCTGGTCCTTCCTACCACTTAGTAGCTGTGTGACCATCGGCAGGTAATTAACACTCTAAAATGAAAATCATAAGAATATAATCTTTGCACAAATACAGTGAGGATTGAATAGTGTATATAAGGTATCTAGTGCCCTTCTTTGGAGCACTGGTGGTGCAGTGGTTAAGAGCTTGGATGCTAACCAAAAGGTCAGCAGTTCGAATTCACCAGACACTCCTTAGAAACCCTAGGGGGCAGTTCTACTCTGTCCTATAGGGTTGCTATGAGTCGGAATCGACTTGATGGCAATGGGTAGTACCCTTCTAGGCATGAATACTCAGGTACAAGTAGTTACTATTATTTGTCCTAACTCTGTTCCTGCTGAAGCCTGTTATCCCCCCTATAATGCTTATTTTGTTATATGCAAAGTTGAAGCTAATAATACTGACAAATCTTAGAGGACTCTGGTAACACACACAAATTTATAAAAATGCGTTGAGCATCTGAGGAGGTCATAAATGATATATGATCTTTATATTGCATATGTTCAACCAATAGGGAAAATCAAATCTGCATATTAGACGAATTCTTTAGTGATAAAAATTTCTCAGTATTAGTTTCTACTGGAAAAAGATTCTTCTCCAGCAAGATCAATTTTCCATCCTTGGATTTCACAATAGGTTTTAGTTGTTTGCAAGGTTTCTATGCAAATGCAAATCTTTACTGGGGAAATCCCAAACGGGCTATGAGCTGGTGTACCTTGCCCTTTAATTGATTTCCAGATCGAGAGCACTGTCCAGGGAGTCATGTAACACACACTCCTTTTGAGCCATTCTCCTTCATCCAGATTACCCTTGATGTGTTATCTGGAAACCCCGCTGTGCTCTCTCTCTTCAGGGGATCATTTCTTCCTCTGGGTGGAGATGCCAGAGTTTTACAGATAACTCAGTTGGGGGTTTTCACGGCCATACCTCTTACGATCACAAACTGAGAAGCAAAACCTCTCTTGCATCTAATATAATTCAGCATCACACATTCTAGGAATATCCTATTCAACACAATACTCTTTCTTAAATAAAACACTTTTTTTATTATTTTTCTCATTTTGTTTGTCAACAGTCTGTTTGATGCCCGGGATGATTCACTCAAGGGCAAACACTATCAGATATGTGTGGTTTCTCCGTAAGACCTCAGGGGGGCTTCAAACCCCACCACCTCAGATCTCAGTACTTCAAAGAGTTTCCCCTGAAGCTGTGTTTACAGGATCAGCTAAAAAACAAGGTCCTGCTTGCATTCACACACCTTTTTCACCACATTAAACTACTAGCTTCACTGAAATAACAATGCTCTGTATCAGTTGTCAGTGACTTTGAGGGCAGCTGCCATGCATTTTAACTTTTTAAAAGCACAAAGCACAAGCCAAGTAAAGAAAGATCTAAGTGGACTTTTGCCCACTCTTATAGCCCACATTGATACTTTTCTCCTGGTAGGATATAGCTCCATCTTATGGCAGGAAATTATCTAGAGACAGAATGTAGATGAGACATAATGATGGCATGCTTCCCCCCCCTTTAGAATCATACTGTTCCCTTCACTTCAACTGCAACTACAGTTCCACATGCAAAAGAGGCAGGGAGATAGCTCTTAGATCAGTCTTCCTTGGGAGTCTGTAAAAGCCTTGCAGTAAACCTAGTTAAAGGAGCCTGGGTGGCACCAAGAGATTTACCATCGGTTGCTAACCAAAAGGTTGCTGGTTTGAATTCACCCAGCAGATCTGCAGAAAAAAAGGCCTCGTGTGATGTGCTTCCTTAAAGATTACAGCCAGGAAAACACTATGGAGCAGTTCTACTCTGTAACACACGGAGTCACCATGAGTCGGAATCGACTTGACAGCAGTGGGTAAACTTGGAAAGACTGACAGCCCAGAGAACTTAATTCAGGAATGTTACGTAGTGATACTGAGCAATGGGGCATCCCCATCTCTCCCCAGAAATTCACTAGTGACCCTCCCGGCCTGACACTGAAGAAACAGGGGCCGACTCAACGGCAACTAACAACAGCAATAAATCTAGTTAACTACTGCTAGGAGCAAAAGGGTTACTAAGGTGACGAAGGAAGCATGGGTTTATAAAGCTGCAAAATCAAAACAAATCACAACTTTGGGATTTGGATTAATAGTGATGCGATGTTTCTCTCTGATACCTTATCACCATCTCTCTCCATTCACCTGTATTCGGGGTCTGATCGACACTCCCGTCGCTTGGCGCCAGGGTGAACTTGCTAAATTCTGGAAACCAAGAATCGCCTCCTGCCGGCTTAAACAGTGAAGCAGGTTCTCTTTTTGACTCTTTAAAACCCTGCCATAAATATTGGCTATTCCTCTGCCCCATTCCTTTATGACTCTATCCCAGGTAATGTGACAGTTGGCTAATATGATTTTTTAAAACTCTGTCATTGAGTATTCTGGATATGTTAAAAATATGTTCACATCTAATAGAAAACTTCTGAAACCGTCTCTCCTTTGTTCAAAGAGCTGTAAATACAAGATTTAGGAGAAGAAAAAGGGGTTAATTTTGTGACCATTCCCTCCATATGCCAGTAACTGTTTAGGCGATTTATCATAACATTTGAGTAATTTTTCCAAGGTCATGCAGCTAATGTTTCATTTTGCTACAACGCTACACTACAATTTTCTAGCACACCAACTGGCTGAACATTTGAGAAAGCAATTTTGGAGCAGATGAACATTTAGTATCTTTCAAATCACACTGAATAGATAGCTACTTTGCCTATAAGGTTTTCCAGAACAATAAAGTGAGAAGGAACTTCAAGAGAACCTTTTATGTCTACTCCAACTAAAAATGATTAAACTCCAGTTTAAATATATAATATACTATTAATAGCTATTCAGACTCCTATAATCAATTTAGTAAATGCTTACTGAGTATCTTCTATATGTAACACACTATGCCGGGTGTTTTGAGAATATAAACAGGACTATAACATCACCCCTCTCCTCAGTGATATTTGTGAATTAATACATTCAACAGACACTTGTTATTCACCTTTCATGTCCAAGCAACTACTATTAAACTCACTAATAATTACCACAATCACAAAAAAAGGATTCAATGCTATCTGTGTGAAAGGAAGGTCAACGAGAACTTTGAGAATTCTTCAGTGGAGAGGGGTCTCTTATGAGCTGGATATTTAGGGTGAATCACTCAGATATTTTGTTTTACATTACCTAGTATCAAGTGAAACAACTTTATTCCAAACACAACATTAAATGAGGTTATATATGTCTAATCTAGATATTTCCTGTGATCACTACCACAAAATACCTAGATTAGAGTAGCTCAAATGTTCATATTACATACAGTTCTGGGTCCGAGAGTCTCTCTATTCCTGCAAATTCTCAGGGCGCTTACTACCATTTCCCGGTCAGCTTTGAATTGAAGCTCTTCCCTCCATTCACATAGCTCACTTTCCGGACTGTCTCATCAGCTTGTGTTTGCTACTCCTCCAAGATGTGGAATTCAGCCTTTTCCCTTACTTCTATTGTGTAAATTACTCCCATGAGAAATTTGTGAGCATATAGTGGAATTTAGGGATGGAATACAGATCTGGGAAAATTAGAGGAAGACAGATAAACAGATAGATGATAGATAGATTAGATAGATGATAGATTAATAGACAGATGATAGATAGACAGATGGCAGATAATCTCACAAAAATGTAAATCTTTTTAAATTGAACACTAGATATAACTAAAACTTTTCTGGGCCATTATCAAAAAGCATCCTCCCACTTCCTTGTAAAATTGCTCAGATTTTCTTTCTTCCACAACTTTCTTTGTCACTCACAGGAACTCCAAATTCTTCTTTGCCTATTTTATAGGAAAATGATGCAACTACTTCAAGCTTAGCCACAGTCCATCCTTAAAAATCAATACCTAACAAAGATCCTCATGACAATAAAAGAGCCTTTATTTTACATGAGCTACAAGCATTATAAGGAAGCTATGGTTTTAAATAGCAATATTTATTTTCCTGTATTACATATGGAGGTTACCACAGTATGTAAGACACAGTAAGCCCTTAATCAGAGGTAGACATTATCATTACTACTAGTAAAAACAATTATAGTTTAATAAAATGGTAATACAATGCAATTATTAAGTGATTATCAAGATAATAATGTTAACACTAATAGTTAATCAAATGAACTTAATGAAATTTATGTTATACATTGTTATACACCTACAATTTTAATTGTATTCCCCAGAAAGACTAATTTGTCTAGCTTAAATAGTATTTTTAATTATTTAAAATGATATTGGATATAGCACTTTGAATTATGCAGTTGAACATCTTTGCTCCAAGAGTGATATATAAAGTGAGAATTATTACTTGCTATATATTATTATAACAACCCCTTAAATTTTTTGACACGATAAATATTTTCATCTTGGCAAATGGATGTACTTACTATGTTAATTTATATATCTATCTATTTACCTATGGTAGAGGAAAGCTAAAAAGCAATACAGACTTTGTTATCTTATTTAAAAAGCAAACATTAGAAAGTTACATTATTACTCTTCTCTCTTATCTTGTTTAAATCTTTGTTGACATCTTTATTTTTACCCTGATTTACATCTTGACTTCTTTTTTTTTTAATTGTGCTTTAAGTGAAAGTTTACAGCTCAAGTTAGTTTCTTATACAAAACTTTATACACATATTTTATGTGACCCTAGTTGCTATCCCTATAACTTGACAGCAAAATCTCCCTTTCCATCCTGGGTTTCCCATTCCCATTCAACCAGCTCCTATCCCTTCTTGCCTTCTCATCCTGTCTCTGGACAGGAAACGCAACTTTGGTCTTGTGTATCTGCTTGAACTCAGAAGCACACTTTTCATGAGAATTATTTAATGTTTTATAGTCCAGCCTAATCTTTGTCTGAAGAGTGGTCTTCGGGAATGGTTTTAGTTCTGGTTAACAAAGCATTCCAGGGGCCATGGCTTCGAGGGTTTCTCCAGTCTCAGTCAGACCATTAAGTCTGGTCCTTTTATGTGAATTTGAGTTCTGTTCCTCACTTTTCTCCTGCTCCATCAGGGATTCTCTGTTGCGTTCCCTGTCAGGGTGGTCATTGCTGGTAGCCAGGCACCATCTAGTTCTTCTGGTCTCAGGCTGGCGGAGTCTCCAGTTTATGTGGCTCTTTTGTCTCTTGGGCTAATCTTTTCCTTGTGTCTTTGGTGTTCATCATTCTCCTTTGCTCCAAGTGGGTTCAGACCTATTGATGCATCTTAGATGGCCGCTGGCAAGCTTTTAAGACCCCAGACACCACTCACCAAACAGGGACGCAGAATGTTTTCTTGATAAACTTTGTTATGACAGTTGACCTAGATGTCCCCCAAAGATATGGTCCCCAGGCCCCAGCCCCAGTTACTCTGTCCCTTGAAGTGTTTGGTCGTGTTCAGGAAACTTCTTCACTTTTGGCTTACTCCAGTTGCGCTGACTTCGCCTATATTGTGTGTTGTCCTTCCCTTCACCCAAGATGATTCTTGTCTACTATCTAGTTAGTGAACTCCCCTCTCCCTCCCTCCCAACCCTCATAACCATCAAAGAATATTTTATTCTCTGTTTAAACCTTTTCTTGAGTTCTTATAATAGTGGTCTTATACAATATTTGTCCTTTTACAACTAATTTCACTCAGCATAATGCCCTCCAGATTCACCCAGGTTGTGAGATGTTTCGCAGATTCTTCATTGTTCTTTATTGTTGCATAATATTGCATCGTGTGTATATACTATAATTCGTTTATCCATTCATCTGTGATGGGCACCTAGGTTGTTTCCATCTTTTTGTTACTGTGAACAGTGCTGCAATGAACACAGCTGTGCATATATCTATTCATGTGATGCCTCTTATTTCTCTAGGATATATTCCAAGGAGTGGGATTGCTGGCTCGTATGGTATTTCTATTTTTAGCTTTTTAAGAAAGTGTCAAATTGATTTCCAAAGTGGTTGTAGCATTTTACATTCCCACCAGCAGTGTATAAGTGTTCCAGTCTCTCCACAACTTCTCCAACATTAATTATTTTGTGTTTTTTTGGATTAATGCTAGCCTTGTTGAGGTGAGGCAGTATCTCATTGTAGTTTTGATTTGCATTTCTGTAATGGCTAATGAGCATGAGCATTTCCTCATGTGTCTGTTAGTTGCCTGAATGTCTTCCTTGGTGAAGTGCCTGTTCATATCCTTTGCCCATTTTTCAATTGGGTTATTTGTCTTTTTGTTGTTGAGGTTTTGCAGTATCTTGTAGATTTTAGAGATTAGACCCTTGTCATATCATAGCCAGAAAGTTTTTTCCCAGTCTGTAGGTTGTCTTTTTACTCTTTTGGTGAAGTCTTTTGATGAACATGTGTTTGATTTTTAGGAGCTCCCAGTTATCTAGTTTCTCTTCTGGTGTTTACGCATTGTTACTTATGGTTTGTATTTTGTTTATGCCATGTATTAGGGCTCCTAGCATTGTTCCTATTTTTTCTCCCATGATCTTTATCATTTTAGATTTTATATTTGGGTCTTCAATCCATTTTAAGTTAGTTTTTGTACATGATGTAAGGTATGGGTCTTGTTTCAGTTGTTTGCAGATGGATATCAGTTATGTCAGCATCATTTGTTAAAGAGACTGTCTTTTCCCCAATTAATGGACTTTGGGCCTTTAAATATCAGCTGCTTATAGGTGGATGAATTTACATCTGGATCCTCAATTCTGTTCCATTGGTCTATGTATCTGTTGTTGTACCGGTACCAGGCTATTCTGACTACCATGGCAGTATAATAGGCTCTAAAATCAGGTAGTGTGAGGCCTCCCACTTTGTTGTTCTTCTTGACTAATGCTTTACTTCTCCGAGGTCTCTTCCCTTTCCATATGAGTTGGTGATTTGTTTCTCCATCTCATTAAAAAATACTGTTGGAATGTGGACTGGGATTGCATTGTGTCTGTAGATCACTTTGGGTAGAACTGACATTTTCATAATGTTGAGTCTTCCTATCCATGAGCAAGGTATGTTTTTCCACTTATGCAGGTCTCTCTTGGTTTCTTGTAGTAGTGTCTTGTAGTTTTCTTTGTATAGGTCTTTTACATCTCTGGTTAGATTTATTCCTAAGTATTTTATCTTCTTGGGGGCTATCATAAATGGTATTGATTTGGTGATATCCTCTTCAAAGTTCTCTTTGTTGGTATAGAGGAATCCAACTGATTTTTCTATGTTTATCTTGTATCCTTATACTTTGCTGAAATTTTCTATTAGTTCCAGTAGTTTTCTTGTGGATTCTTTGGGATTTTCTGTATATGAGACCATATCATGCAAATAGAGATACTTTTACTTCTTCCTTACCAATTTGGATGCTCTTTATTTCTTTTTCTAGTCTAGCTGCTCTGACTAGGAGCTCCCGTACAATGTTGAATAAGAGTGGTGATAGAGGACATCCTTGTCTGGTTCCCATTCTCGAGGGGAATGCTTTCAGACTCTTTCTATTTATGATGATGTTGGCTGTTGACTTTGTATAAACGCCCTTAATTATATTGAGGAATTTCCCTTCTATTCCTATTTTGCTAAGAATTTTTTATCATGAATGGGTGTTGGACTCTGTCAAATGCCTTTTCTGCATCAATTGATAAGATCATGTGGTTCTTTTCTTTTGTTTTATTTATGTGCTGGATTACACTGACTGTTTTTCTAATGTTGAACCATCCCTGCATAACTGGTATGAATCCTACTTGGTCATGGTGAATTATTTTATATGTTGTTGAATTTTATTGGCTAGCATTTGTTGAGGATTTTTGCATCTATGTTCATGACGGATATTGTTCTTCAATTTTCTTTTTTTGTGGTGTCTTTACCTGGTTTTGGTAAAAGGGTTATGCTGGCATCATAGAATGAGTTTGGGAGTATTCCATCCTCTTCTATCCTCTGAAACACCTTTAGTAACAGTGGTGTTAACTCTTCTCTGAAAGTTTGGTAGAATTCTCCAGTGAAGCTGTCAGGGTCAGGGCTTTTTTCGTTGGGAGTTTTTTAATTATCTTTGCAATCTCTTCTTTTGCTATAGGTTTATGTAGTTGTTCTACCTCTGTTTGTGTTAGTTTAGGTAGGTAGTGTGTTTCTAGAAATTTGTCCATTTCCTCTAGGTTTTCAAATTTGTTGCAGTATAATTCTTTTAATTACAGTTGGGTCTGTTGTGATATTGCCCATCTCATTTCTTATATGCATTATTTGCTTCCACTCCTGTTTTTCTTTTGTCAGTTTGGCCAGTGGTTTCTCAAATTTTTTGATGTTTTCAAAGAACCAGTTTTTGGTTTTGTTAACTCTTTCAACTTTCTAGTCTCTCTTTCATTTAATTCTGCTCTTATTTTTATTATTTGCTTTCTTCTGGTACCCAAGGACTTCTTTTGCTGCTCTCTTTCTATTTGTTCAACTTGTAGGGTTAATGTTTTGATTTTAGCCCTTTCTTCTCTTTGGATGTGTGTATTTATTGCTATTTATTGCTATAAATTGACCTCTGAGCACTGCTTTTGCTGTGTCCCAAAGGTTCTGGTAGGATGTGTTTTCATTCTCATTTGATTCTGTGGATTTCTTTATTCCATCCTTAATTTCTTCTATAACCCAGTAGTTTTTGAGCAGGGTGTTGTTCCGTTTCCATGTGTTTGATTTTTTTCCTTGCTTTTTCTGTTACTGATTTCTACTTTTATGGCTTTATGGTCAGAAAAGATGTTTTGTAATATTTTGATGCTTTTGATTCTGGTAAGGCTTGCTTTATGGCCTAACATGTGTTCTATTCTGGAGAATGTTCCATGTGCATTTGAAAAGAAATACTTGGCTGCTGTTGGGTAGAGTGTTCAGTGTATGTCTATGAGGTCAAGTTGGTTGATTGTGGCATTTAGATCTTCTGTGTTTTTACTGAGCTTCTTTCTGGATGTTCTGTCCTTCACCAGAAGTGGTGTGCTGAATTCTCCTACTATTATTGTGGAGCTGTCTATTTCTTTCTTCAATGCTGTTAGAGTTTGTTTTATGTATTTTGGAGCCCTGTCATTGGATGCATAAATATTTATTATCGTTATGTCCTCCTGGTGTATTGACCCTTTAATCTATGTCTTGACTTTTACATAACATAAATCTCACTAATGTTTTGTCATCTAAGTTCAAAGTCAACTCTACTTGTAAAGTTTCCTTATTATTCCAACTATATTGTTCATTCCATTTTCTTAAGAATTATAATCCTAGTTTGTGATTAAATTTGATATTTAATCACATTATCTTGCATTACTCAAAATTGTCCCATACACTTTAATTTTTCACTGTAACCAAAATATAAATACCAGGAGAGTACTTTACTTCTTTTATATCTACCCCTACAATACACATGATATTTAGCCTTGTGATCGATACTTAAACAGTACTAAGTACACAATTTTTAAATTTATTTTATTTGGTATGTAATAAAAGATTTTACAACTTTTGAAAATAACCAGTATAAAAAATCTAAGAAATGCTTTGTCTTAGTAATATCTCCTGTAATATTTTTTAAAAAGCATATGTTAAAGCACAGATGCCATGCAGTGAACTCTTAGTACGTGTGTCTTGATTTTGAATTTATATTTATAGTGCTATCATATCAGGGAAATATCTCCATGACATCCTGCATATATAAAATCAGTAGTCCTCTCTGCTAAAGACCTGATGGTGTTATTCTGTGCATTTACAGGACACAGCACCCTAGGCAGAATCTTAGCATGTTAAAGACACCTTTCCAACTGCAAATAATAGAAGAAAAGTAAACAAACAAACAAATAAGCAAATGTACAAATATGATTAGGAAATGTTCTTATAATTAAATAAATTGAATAATTTATTCCCACATCATACTTATTTTTTGAATTTGGGAAAACAGTTATTTTACTTAGTGTTTTAGTTAAACAAGTAGTTAATAAAGACCAAAAACTGGCATGTCCTAGTTTATAGTTCAAATCCAAGAAAATCTTCAGTCAATAATCTATTTTGGTAAGGTACTGCATACTATATATAATGTGGTAAATTCTTGATTATCCTCATTAATAGAAAGAAATCAAGGCAAACTTCCAAAATCAATTTAATTTGGTTTGGTATATACTCTGATTCATATATGTCAGGGTTTCTCAGTCTCATCTCTATTGATATTTTGGACTGGGTAATTTTTTTTTGTAGGGGGCTTGTCTTGTGCATTGGAGCATCTACTAGATGCCAGTGGCACCCCTCCTTCCTAGTTTTAACAAACAAAAATGTCTCCAACTATTGCCCAGTGTTCCCCGGATTGAAGAGAAAGGGACAAAATCACCACTCACTGAGAATCACTGAATATTAATCTGTTAATTGAAAGATTCACACAATTTCATTTTCACCTGACACAGACTGACTGTGTTCATAGCTGACCAGTGTAACACAAATAAAACTGGACTGCTTTTAGGCCAGTCTGGTAACAAGAAATAAATGAATAATCAAACAAACAAATTAATTACGTTTCCCACCAATCTTTCAAAGAAGTCTAAATATTTATTGAAGGTTGCTTAAGAGACGCTAACGAAAAGTTTGCTTAAGGGCTTTTATGATTAGTAATGATAGTAACCACCATGCTTATGTCAGTTTGTTGTACTGTGTGTAGACAGGGAACTGCCAGAAATTCAAGGCAGATTCAGAAGAGGACAAAGAATAAGGAATTGCTGATGTCAGATGGATCTTGGCTGAAAGCAGAGGATAGCAGAAAGATGTTTACTTGTGTTTTATTGACGATGCTAAGGCATTCAACTTGTGGATCATAACAAATTATGGATAACAGTGCAAAGAACGGGAATTCCAGAACACTTAATTGTGCTCACGTGGAAGCTTTAATAGATCAAGAGGCAGTTGCTGAACAGAACAAGGGGATACTGAGTGGTTTAAAGCCAAAAAAGGTGTGTGTCAGGGCGTATCCTTTCACCATACTTATCCAATCTGTATGCTGAGCAAATAATCCAAGAAGCTGGACTATATGAAGAAGAATGGGACATCAGGATTGAAGGAAGACGCATTAACAACCTGCAATATGCAGATGACACAAACTTGTTAGCTGAAAGTGAAGAAAACATGAAGCACTTACTGATGAAACCCAAAGACTACAGCCTTCAATATGGATTATACCTCAACATAAAGAAAACAAAGATCCTCACAACTTAACCAGTAAGCAACATCATGATAAATGTAGAAAAGAATGAAGTTGTCAAGGATTTCATTTTACTTGGATTCATAATCAACACCCATGGAAGCAGCAGTCAAGAAATCAAATGATGCATTGCATTGGACAAATCTGCTGCAAAAGATCTCTTTAAAGTGTTAAAAAGCAAAGATGTCACTTTGAGGACTAAGGTACACATGACCCAAGCCATGATATTTTCAGATATATGCATGCTAAAGCTGGACACTGAATAAGGAAGACCAAAGAATTGATTCCTTTGAATTATAGTGTTGGTGAAGAATATTGAACTTACTACCATGAACTGCCAGAAAAACGAATAAGTCTGTCTTGGAAGAAGTACAGCCAGAGTGCTCCTTGGAAGCAAGGTTGGCGAGACTTTGCCTCATACACTTCTTAGGAGGAGGAACCAGTCCCTAGAGAAGGACATAATGCTTAGTAAGGTAAAGTGTCAGTGAAAAAGAAGAAGACCCTCCATGAGATGGAGTGGCACAATTGCTCCAATAAAGGGCTCAAACATAGTAACAATTGTGAGGATGTTGCAGGACTGGGCAATGTTTCCTTCTGTTGTACATAGGGTCACTATGGGTTGGAGCCGACTCAACAGCATCTAAGAAAACAACAACATTAGTAGATTTTGAGATATAGTGGTGTCCTTTGCTTGACAGGGTTCTATTTAGGAATTTTGTGGAACCAAGGAGCTCTGTTACAATATGGAAAGTTGTCTTCTCTCAGACTCAAGGTCCTAAGACAATGGCATAATGCAAATATAACTCCAAATTGGGTATCGGACCCAGCTGTGGGGAGGACTAAAACGATTAGCCAGTGCAAGTCCCAAATATAAAATCATTTAAAATTTATTCTTAAGAAAGATCCTGTTCTGTACCAAGTCATTTACTTTTTGCTTCCATAAGTCCCTCAGTGGCAATTCCATCTAAACGTGTTCAAAATACTGTTTCCCACACTTGAGAAAATATAACCCACCACTTTTTTAAAAATAAAGGCCCAGTTGCT
Source organism: Dugong dugon (assembly GCA_030035585.1). Classification (NCBI taxonomy): domain Eukaryota; kingdom Metazoa; phylum Chordata; class Mammalia; order Sirenia; family Dugongidae; genus Dugong; species Dugong dugon. The sequence continues at coordinate 82,629,962 of CM057471.1, read as the reverse complement.
CTTTTAATATGCCTTCAAAACTTTAATATCTTTCTAGTTCAGAAGCTCATGGCTTGAGCTCTCATTTTAATCTTTATTATGAGGAGCAAAAACATTTTAGACTTAACTCTTGATGTACTGATCATTATTGAACACTTTTTAATCTTATGGAAACAATACACTAAAAATAGCAGGATTCTTCAGAGCTTTGATTAACTTTACATCTGCCTTCGATTCTATGGATATGGTACTTAAACTCTCTGAGTTTAACATAAGCCTCCAGTTATTAATACACCTGCAAAATCCACATCTGTGGTATCATTGCCAGAAATCAAGCAAGACAGAAATACAAATGTGTAAGCGAAAAACAAGCCTTAGATCTTTTTACTTTCAAGCTGGATATTGTTACACTGTTTTTAAACGAACTGGATCATTGCCCACCTGCAAGACTGAAAAGGAAAATAATTGTCCTTCTTTACAATGAGGTCATAGTTTTATTATCATGGATCATTACAGACTAGAGAAGAATTATGAACTTGAAAATTAACTATCAAGAAGAGAAGATTAACATTAATTATGAAGACACAAGTATTTATTATTTTAGCAGGGCTCAGTAATTCTCCAATATTTAAGTGGTTAATATTAAATAGTCCCAAGCAGCAGGGCACTTTGTTCTGTCCTTGTCAATAACATTTCAAATTTTGTCAATAACATACTTATAAACACATTATCTTAATAATTATACAGCCTATGAGAATATTTTAGAGGTTTTTTATTAATTGCTATGGTAGAAAATTGGCATTATTTGTTCTGGTATTTTAAAACAATCAAAAAAATCCTACCACTTATTTTATTTGCAGAATGATAGTTTTTCTTTTAATAAGTAATATATTATTAGTATTAGCAATAAAAACAATTAATATTCACTGAGCAAATCTTATGTACTAGACACTTTTCTATGTATTATCCTATGTATCCTCAAGACGATCTTTTAAGATAGGTATTATGATTATCATTCTATAGATAAGGAAACTAAAACAACAGAGAGTTTAAGTAACTTGTCGAAGATCACACAGCTGGTAAGTGGCAGAGCTAAGACGCAGACCCATGAGGTTGACTACAGAGCTCCATCACTTAACCATTATGCCATCTGAACTCCAGGCTACCAACAAGAAATATATAATCATCTAATATTCAACTTTTATTAAAAACCAGGCTTTAGGAGGAAAATAGAGAAACATAAGTGCTATCTATCCACTCTCTGGAGCCCTGGTGGCGCAGGGGTTAAGAGCTCGGCTGCTAACCAAAAGATTGGCAGTTCAATTCCTACATTTATTCCTTTCCTTTTCTTGCCTTATTGCACCGTCTAGAACTTCCAGCTTTCTTGTCTTGTTATTGATGTTAAGGGGAATACATTCAATCTTTCACTATTAAATACAATGTTAGATGTACGGTTTTTATAGATATACTTTACCAAGTTAAGGAAGTTCCCCTTTACTCCTATTTTTCTGTGAGGGTTTTTTTTTTTTTTTTTTTAAACCATGAATGGGTTTTGAATCTTGTCTAATGTTTTTCCTGCAACAATTGATAGGATCATGTGATTTTTCCTATTTAGCCTATGACTAAGATGCATTGCATTGATTGATTTTGGAATATTGAGCCAGGCTCATATCCCTAGCATAAAAACCCCACATGGTCATGGTATAATTCTTTTCATACACTGCTGAATTCTATTTGTTAATATATTTTAAGGATTTTTCTGTCTATATTCACGAGTAGTATTTTCAGTAGTTCAACTTTTTAACTTCCTTTGTCTGATTTTAGATTCAGGATAAAACTGGTTTTGTAAAATGACTAGGGATGTATTCCCTCCTCTTCTAATTTCTGGGACAATTTGTATAAAATCAGTGTTAATTTTCATTTAAACATTTGATTGAACTATTCAGTTCAACCATCTGTTTCTGGACATTTCTTTTTTGAGAGTTCTTTAATTACAAACTAAAATAGCCTAATAATTCTGCAACTATTCAAATAATCTAATTTTGGTGAATAAGTTGTGGTAGTAGGTCTTTGCTGAGGAATTGGTCTATTTTTTCTAAGTTGTTAAGTTTATGTTTGTTGAGTTGTTTATAGCATATCCTTAGTATCCTTTTGATATCTCCAGGGCCTATAGTGATATCCCTGTTTCATTCTTCATACTGTTATTGTGTGTGTTCTCTCTTTTTTGCTTTGTCAGTTTTGCTAGAGGTTTGTCAGTTTTATTGATCTATCAAAGAACCGGCCTTTGTCTCATTGATGTTCTCTATTTTCTTTTTCTTTTTAAATTTCATTGATTTTTGCTCTTAGCTTTATTATTTCTTTCACTCTGCTTTCTTTGGATTTATTTTGCTCCTCTTTTACTAGGTTCTTGAAGTATGAGATGAGGTTACTGATTTGAGACTTTTCCTCCTTCTAATGTATGCATTCAGTGCTATAATTTGCAACTAAAGCACTGCTTTAGCTGTGTCTCACGAATTTTCATGTGGTGCAGTGGATAAAGCACTCAGCTTCTAACCGAAAAGTCAGAGGTTGAACCCACCAATGGCTCCACAGGAGAAAAATGTGGCAGTCTGCTTTGGTAAAGATTTACAGTCTTGGACACCTTATGACGGCAGTTCTACTCTGTCCTATAGGGTTTCTATGCATTGGAACTGACTTGACAGCAGTGGGTCTGGGTTTGGTTTTATTTTTCCTGTTCAGTCAGTTCAATGTTTTTTTTTTTTTTTAATTTCCCTTGAGACTTTCTCTTTGACACATGGGTTATTTAGAAGTGTGTAGTTTAGTCTAAGTGTCTGGGGATTTCCCGGTTACCTTTCAATTACTTTTATTTCATCATTTTGGAGAATACGCACCACATTAAAATTTGTGAGACACAGCTAAAGTAGCGCTTTAGTTGCAAATTATACCACAAAATGCATACATTAGAAATGAGGAAAAGTCTCAAATCCATGATCTCGATTCTTTTAACTTTGTTGAGGTTAGTTTTATGGCACACAGTATGATCTTCTTGGTATATGTTCTGTGGAAACATGAAAAGAATATATTTTCTTTGTTATTTGGTTGAGTATTGTATAGATGTTGAATCAATTTGTTTATTGATGCTGTTGTTGATCTCATCTATATCCTTGCTAATATTCTGTCCACATTTTTTATCAATTGCTGAGAGATGGGTGTTGATATGTTCAACTATAATTGTGAGTTTGTCTTTTTCTCCTTCAAGTTCTGTAAGTTTCTGCATCAGATATTTTATACCTCTGTTGTTTGGTATGTACACATTTAGGATTTCTATGTCTTCTAAATGACTTTCTAAGCCTACACTGCATTATCGCCAAATAAAAACAGTATTACTTATTTCTTTCCAAATATTATAACTTTTATTTCTCTTTCTTGCCTTAATATAATGTACAATACCCCCAATAAAATACTGACTATGGTAAAAATTGACATCCTTCATTTTTCCCTATGTTGGGAGATAAGGCCATCTTTCCCAATAAATACTGTTTGTTGTTGGCTTTTGTAGCGTCTTTTTGCCCAGAAGTAAGAAATTCCCTCCTGTTTCTAGCTTGTGGATAGCTTTTATCACTAATGGGTGCTCAATTTTATATGACTTTTCTTCTATGTGTAAATTACATTGATTGATTTCTATATATTAGGTCAACCTTGCATTCCTGGGACAAAACATACCTGGTCATCATGTATTCATGTATTTATATACTCTCAGATTCAATTTGATATTATCCTGTTTGGGATCTTTGTGTCTATCTTCCTGAGAGATGATGGTTTATAATTTTCTTTGCATATAATATCCTGTCTGGATTTGGCATTAGACGTTAAACTGACCTCACAAAATATCTTGCAAATTATCCTTATCTCTCTATTACCCGAAAGAGTTTGTGTAATATTGATAACATTATTTTATTAAATGTTTCATAAGACTCCTGTGAGTGCATTTGCTCCTGAAGTTTTCTTTGTGGGAATTGTTTTAACTACAAATTCGATTTATTAAATAAATATAGAGCTACTCATACTCAGATTTTCTCTGTGGTCAGAACACGTATTCTGTATGATTTTTCCCATTAATTTATTGAAAGCCCAATTTATTTTTGGTTTAACTTATACTATTAACTATACAGTTCTGACAAACATATATAGTCATGTAAGTACCGCAAAAATCAAGATACAGAACAGGGGTCATCAAATTATGACCCATGAGCTAAATATGGTCCACAAGCTGTTTTTGTATGGCCTCCAAGCTAAGAATGTGTTTTATATAAATAAAAGGTTGCAAAAACAAAAACAAACAAGCAGCAGCCAGAAAAGACGATGAAGGAGGAGGAGAATATGTGATCAAGACCCTACATGGGAAGGCATTATGCTGAGTGAAATACGTCAATCACAAAAAGTACAAATATTATATGAGACCACTATAATAAAAACCCATGAAAAGATTTACACACAGAAAAAAACAACCTTTGATGGTTACTTGGGAGGGAGAGGGTGAGGAGGGAAAAATCACTAACTGTATAGTAGATAAGTGTTATCTTTGTTGAAGGGAAAGACAATACACAATACAGAGGAAATCAGCATAACCTGACCAAGACAAAACCACAGAAACTTCCTAGACACATCCAAACACCTTGAAGGACCGAGTTATTGGAGCTGAGGGCTAGGGACCATGGTCTTGGGGGACATCTAGGTTAACTGGCATAACATAGTTTATAAAGAAAATGTTCTACATCCTACTTTGGTAAATGGTGTTCAGGGTCTTAAAAGCTTGTGAGCAGTATCTGAGATACATTTACTGTTCCTATCCTGTCCAGAGCAAAGAAGAATGAAAAAAAACAAACACACAAGGAAAACATTAGTTCAAAGGACTAATGGACCACATGAACCACAGGTTCCACTAGCCTGAGCCCAGAAGAAATAGATGGTACCTGGCTACCACCACCAACCTCTCTGACACGGATCACAATAGAGAGTCCCGGATAGAACGAGCAAAAAAATGTAGAATAAAATTCAAATTCACGAAAAAGAAAAAGACAAGACTTACTGATCTGACAGTGACTAGAGGAACCCCCAAGACTATGGCCCCTGGATACCCTGCTAACTCAGAACTGAAGCCACTCTTGAAGTCTACCTTTCAGCCAAAGATTAGACAGGCCTATAAAACAAACAATAACACATGCGAAGAACATGTTTTGTAGTTCAATCAAATATAGGAGACCAAATGGGCAACACCTGCCCAAAAGCAAAGACAAGAAGGCAGGAAGGGACAGGAAAACTGGACAAATGGACACAGGGAACCTGGAGTGGAAAGGGAAAGGGGAAGAGTACTGACACTTCGTGGGGAATGCAATCAATGTCACAAGACAATTTGTGTATACATTTTTGTATGAGAAACTAATTTGTGCTGTAAACTTTCACCTTAAGCACAATAATTTTTTTTTTTTTAAAGACTATGTGGCTGTAAAATATTTACTATCTGGCCCTTTACAGAAAAACTTTGTCAACCCTAGATATAGAATAATTCCATCATTCCCAAAAATTCTGCTGTACGCCTTTGTCATCAACCATTGCCCCAGAAGTGCAGCCCCAGTAATCATTGTTAACTTTTTTTTTTAAATCTCTGGAGATTGGTGTTCACAAGAATGTCATATGAATCAAATATTTAGTATATAGCCTGCTATATCTGGCTTCTTTCACTTACCATAAAGCATTTGAGAGTTATACATGTCATTACATGTATCAGTAGTTCCTATTTCAAGGTACAGGCTTTCTGGGTTCCTAACTCATACCTAGAGTTTTCAGTGAGGTCCTTTAATTTTGACTGGCCAGAGATTCATCATGTCCCACCACTGTGCAACAGCCAGAATCTCACAGTCCCCAAGTAGGCATTCTTTGCCAGGTCTTCAAAATCTTACCATGTGCATTGGCGGCATGATCTTTGGCTAAAGGCTCAAGAGGATACTGTACAAATTTCTGGGATTCCTTCTTTGTGCTGGTCCCTGCAATTTCCTGGGATTCAGCCCCTCTTCTCTGTGCTACAATGTAGAAAGTACACCTTGTCAAGAAGCTGCAGTGAATGTGGTGTTCACCCCATTGCTTCCCCTCTCTCAAGGATAATAGCCCCACACTGTCTGTTGTCCAACACCTAAAAACAATTGCTTGGTAAGTTTTGCCCAGTTTCTTAGCTGTTTATGGTGGAAGAGTAAACCCAAGACCTGATATTCCTACATGGCTATAATCAAAATTCAAAATTTGTTTTTGAATCATTTCAAGAGCTAATAAATTATCTGAGATAACTGATAATTGATGCTGAGATCAAACACCAGCAATATCAGCCTGTTGTTGTTAGTTGCTGTGAAGTCAGCTCCAATTCACAGTGGCCTCATATATAACAGAACAAAACTTTGCCTTAGTCCTGAGCCATCTTCATGACCCTTCCAGCACTCTATCAATAAATAGTATTTTGTTGTGATTCATAAGGTTTGTATTGGCTAATTTTTTGAAGTAGATTACCAGGCCTTTCTTCCTAGTCTGCCTTAGTATGGGAGTTCCGCTGAAACCTGTCTACCACGTGTGATCCTGCTGGTATTTGAAATACCAGTGGCATGGCGTCACAGTAACATGCAAGTCATCACAGTGTGACAAACTGACATCTGAGTGGTGAAACATCAGCCGAGAATCCTACTTTTCTATGAAACTACAAGTTCAGGAATTATCTCTTTATAAATTCTTAATAAATTTAATGCACATTTATGCACGTTTGTTTATAGAAGGCAGCCTTGATTTTGAAATAAACTTTAATTGTTCATGTTAGATTACTTGGATATGCTGCTTTTTCAATTGTATTATGTGTGCGTATCCTTCTGTTGTCTGTAGTTAATATCACCAAAAATATCTAGGTACACATTATATTGCATAGGGTCCAGAAAAAAATAACTTCTTTAGAGTATTACATTCCTCTGTTAAAAGGAAAAGATAACAAATACAAAAGTTCCAGTTGCCACTATGAATTTTTAGTCTTGAGACTGCTTTGATGCTTAAGGTATGAATAAGAAAATACTACATATATATGGCAGTTTAAGAGTCAAGATTTATTTGTTCTACACCCTTCATGCTGAGCCCCTTGGGGCTTCTGAGGAATAGCAAAATGACTGTCTCCTGGGTTTTTAAAGTGTTTCCCAAGAAAGCAGCAAGGTAGAGAAGACAGAGTTCGTTGGTTTGGAGTTAGATCAATGCAGGTATGAATCATTTGTCACTTTAGACAAATTTTCTTACCTCTCTGTGCCTTAACTTTTTTTCAGCATAATGAAGGCAAAATTTCCAATCTAAATGATTTGTTTTTTGAGAATTAGATGATATAATATATACAAAGAACCCACCTCAATCCTGGCACATAGTGTGAACCCATTCTTCAAGAGTTTCCCAAGCCCTCTATAGCCTATCACCAGCACCAGTTTAAAAAAAAAAAAAAAAAAAAAAAAACTTAAATGTTTTTAGAAGAAGGAGCTGGTAGTTTTAAATGACAACTCTATACTGGGACCCTGAAAACGTACCAGCTCTGTGTCTCAGCTTCCTAATCTGCACGAGAAATGCATGTTCAGCTCCTCAGGAATTTTGTGAGGATTCATTAGCTTGCTGTAGAAAAATAGAACTTTGGAGACTAGGAGAAAGGGAAAATAAAGTTGTATGAAATAATCTATTTGTCAAGATTTTATAAAGAAAAGAGGAAATATCAGGATTATCTTTATCTGTAATTTATATTTTCCTGAGTTTTAAATAGTGTTTCTCTAACAAGCAAAAGTCTAATATACTTTTGCTCTAAAAGCAGAACAAAACAAGTAAAAAATTTCTAATTATACAGAATTTGTGCCCACAGCCAGTGTATACCCTTTTGGAGACTACATCATGTTTTGACTCACAGTTGTAAAATGTCCTGGCACAGGGAATATTTAATCCAAAATGCAGTGCCTTTCACAAAAAGCTTCCACTTGAAGCAGGGAATCCAGCTGGGCGTCGATATTGATATTGCTGTTGGCAAGATCTTCTGATCAAATGCAGAGAGGCAACGTGCACACTCTGTGCCTTTCAGCAGGGGTGCCGCTGGTACAATAACACCCAGGAACAACAAATACCTGAAATCTGAAGATTTGAGTATCTTCTCCTCCCCTTTCCTGCCTGAATACCTTCCTTCATTCGGAAGGAGCCATTCTTGTATATGAACATGGGCAATGGTGAGGTTAAATTCTTGGTCATGCTTTAAAAATCAGACTGCATGATGGAAATGAATCTGTTCACTCCTAGCAAATGCATATAGCATTATCCCCAAAGGCCTAAAGAAAAATAAATGAGCACTCTTGAGACATAGGGAGATAGAGATAGCAGTCTTCAGGGTCCACACTGCAAAACCACGCTCTAAAGGGCTACAAAGTATTAATGGAAGGAGAATTTGGAGTCAGAGACCTGAGATCAAGACCTTGTTTGAGAACTTGGGTATCCCTATACAAATTACTTAGCCTTTCTGATTCTCAATTCCTACTTCCGTAAATGGGTATGTAACAATAATTATCTATATCTCACATGGATACTATGAAGAGCCCATAAAATGAAATATGATAATAGCAATACAATATAGGCTTCTTAACAGTACAATTGTCAATAGCTTTTATTTATATGTATATATGCAATATTGAGCTTGAGAGTATTAATCCTATTAGTCTTGAATTCCACAATAAAGTGAATTATTTAAATTCCCTCTCTATAATTTTTAAGTAAAATATTTCAGGATTTTTTGGTGGCTTATTATAATTTTCTACAACAAAACATCAACTTCATGTAATTTAGTAACCAAAGTTCTAATACTAGAGGAATATTCAACATATTCTTCTACCCCTTTCCCTATAATTCCTAATGATGGCCACATCTAACTAGATTAATTTACCTCATAAGAATACTATGGAAGAACTATACAACAATTTTTTTAATTATAACTAAAAGTTTAGTTGATGAAGTTTTAGGAGTATCTGCTTCATGATAAAAATTAATACTAAGGTTTGATTTCTGGAACAATTTTTCTTTCCCTCACACATAACCCTCTCCCCCCTCCTCAAATACCACCAAAGTCCTAAATTTAAATAGTTTTTTCTATTAATTTTGTGGCAGAAATAAACACGGAGTTCAATAAGTTAAGTTGCAAAAATTGTCTTGTTCCTTTGATCCAACCTATCCAAGTAAAGAACCTGGGCTCCCAAAAGTCAGAGAGCAGAAAGCAGCCTTCTCTGTAAACTACAACTGCGTCAGGTGTATTTGGTAAAGTTGTTTGGTGATCACTTTCATACACTAGAGAACCACACCAGGACTACACTTCTAGGGGTGGACTCAATACCCTCACGGGTTCCTCTAGGGTTCTCAAGCGAGACAGACTCCCTTTGCCCATATTGCTTTTACGCCATACAGCTAATCTTTGGTGACACAGAATGACATTTTACCCATCTCAGTGCTGCCTGTTGATAGTAGTACTGTGTTTTAATGAACAAATAAATGGCTTATCTACCCTTCTTGGCAAGAAACACCAGCTACTGAGGCAAAGCACCAGCTCTCCCTGTTACTCAGGCCAATTGACTCTTTGGATGAAGTTAAATCACACTTACCCCCGTGGGATGTATGTTTGCCAGTAATCAATAGCTCAACAAGATCCACATGGCAGGTAATTAAGTGGAAAGTAATTAATACCCATCAAGGTTTTATTAACTGTTTGTCATTCCTTCACTCAAAAGTCCCATTGTACTGTAAATAAGAAACGAAGAGGCAAGAGAAGGCAGGTGGGAACTAGCTTTGTTTGCAGGAAACCAAATTATTGCAATTTCTCCCTGGCTTATTCCCATTTTGAGTATGGGAACTGCTCTGTAAGTCACCATTTTATTATTTATTTACTTCTTTACTGCATTTTTGCAAGTACTCAAGTAGAAGTAGGATCTCAAAGAAATGCACTATTTTAGGGAAAAAAAAACTACCTTATTCTGATATTATGAGAAGAGGGGAGAAAATAAGACACCATAATTAAATCAAGAAGGATTTCATACTAGGGGCTGTTGTTGTGTGCCATCAAACTGACTCACCGCAACAGTACAGCACAGAGTAAAACTGCCCCATAGGATTTCCCAAAGCTGTAATCTTTCTGGTGGCAGCTCACCAGGTCTTTTCTTGCTCAGAGCCACTGGTGTGTTCGAATGGCCAACCGTTTAGATAGCAGCGCTTAACCACTGCATCACCAGGGCTCCAAGTATTATGAGCTAGCCTCTCTCTTTATATCTGCTCTGTGTGCCAGAATCATTCAATGGGCATATTCAGAGGACAAAAGGATGTTCTTAGGATTTTTTCTTCTTTGTTCATGTTTTGAGATGGAAATGAATTGAGTCAGTTCCCAAAGAAGTCCTGTCTATAGGTGGAACTCTTGAATAAGATGACAGAATGGCACAAGATTGATGCATATATTATGATGAAATAAAAACAAATTAAACCACTGGAAAGATAGTACTTCATTTATTTGGAAATAGCTCATCTGTTGGCTTGGTTAAGATTTAGGGTTTTAAGGTCTCGATCTTTTTATCCTCCATCTCATTTAGCTGTAGTTTCTTCAAAATGCGGTGGCATATGTTAATGATGGGGATATGGCAAAGAGGTTGTGCCTAAAATATACCTTTGTTACCAAATATCTATAATATCATACTAATATCCACTTCTCATAATTCCTAAGCCCAAAAGCAATTTAACTGAAAGTAACAAAGGCAAGGCACACATGTTTAGGACTGCAAAGACCAATGAACATAAAAAGAATTGACCAAGTGTTATTGTATATTTTACTATATTAAAACAATTATATGCTTTTTAGAATTTTTGCAGCACCAAACCACAAAACATTCCTTTAAATATGACATTATTTTATTCCTGAAAAAGAGTACTTTCATTGTGATTTGAGGAGCTAACCGAAAAATAAGTATTTCTATGTAAAGCTCTAGAAAGGGAACAAAAGAGAAAACGTAGCTATGAGTATTGTTCAATTTTCCTATGCATCTCTCATAATCAGAGAAATATAAATTTTTAACTTTTATTTGTATTATTAGGATTAGTATTTTTACATATTCATAAATTTATTATTAAATTTAAACTCACTGCCGTGGAATCACTTCTCACTCATACTGACCCCACAGGATTTCCGATGCTGTAAAACTCTACGGAAGCCGACTGCCACATCTTTCTCCCTCGGTGGTTTGGAAACGCCATTTTTCGGTTAGCAGTTAATCGGTTTAACCACTGCGCCAACCAGGACTCTAATTATATGTAAACGACTGGTGTGATTATATTATAAATGTTTTTTACAGTAGTAATTATTTCCTTTTTTGCTCTTAGAGTACCCTCCATTATCTTACAGTACGTACATATATATATATACTTATACATACAATTACATATAGAAATATAATTGTAAAAAATTTACATAAGCATACTGACAATGTTGAACTTTGTCTGAGCCCTGTGCTCCCAGAAAGAAGAGCAGTTCAGTAATCCCGACCCTTTTGTAAACACAAAAAATCACCTGTACCCTCCTATTTTACATGATAGCACCCCCTTCTATTCTTCCTCATAAATTCCTTGTTTATCTGCCTCTCTAATAAAACCCCAGCCCCTCTCATTTTCTTTGAGATGTTCCTCATTAATGAAGGTTCTTCCTATTGCAATACCAGTACCAAAGCCAAAACCAAACCCAAACCCATTGCCATAGAATCAATTCCGACTCATAGGGCCCCTATAGGACAGAGTAGAACTGCCTCATAGGATTTCCAAGGCTGTAGTATTTGCAGTAGCAGACTGCCACATCTTTCTCCTGCGCTGGTGGGCTCAAATCACAGATCTTTCTGTTAGCAGCCCAGAGCTTAACCACTGCACCACCAGGGCTCCATTCTGTTACAATAGCCTGAATAAAATCATTTACTTATTCATCTGGTGCATTTTGTATTCCACACACAACACACACACAGAGGATTATTTTCTATTTTTCTTCCACAAGAAACAGAATTAGATTATACTAATTTATGTCAATAGTATCTCATACAAATTCACCCAATAGAATTAGCATAACTGTCATTCCTTCTTTTAAAAGCCGTATAATATTCTATACTTTGAGGGTACCATAATTTATTCTCCCATTGATGAGCATTCAATTTAAATTTTTGCCAGCATAAACTATGCATTAAATATACTCCCATGTGTGGTACTATATATATGACAGCTGAATTAGCAGAAGTATTCTTAGTGTGTATATTTGTATATTAAAAAGAGGATACTAAATTACTTTAAAAAAAAAAAAAAAGCTGTAGCACTTCACTTCGCTAATATTTGAGAGTACTCCTTTATTAGCATCCTTACCACCCAAAGGTGCTAATTTTGCCAGTCTGATGGGTATCTACATTGACATGACTTTACTATTCCAGGAGACTCTTGCTCTGGAAGATAACAGTTGCAAATAATTTTATTTTTAATTCCAAGAACTTCTGAAAAGATCCATCAACACATCAGTAGAAGGCATCAAATGCCAGTTCACACCCTAAGGCCTTTTCAACACCTTGCCTGAAAGTACCTTCTCACTCTATCCAAGAGTCCTGGACTATTCTGTCATGATTCTTACCCAACCCTAATCAAGTCCCTGGCCACTTTGACAGATTTACCTTAAGCCAGATTTTGAGACCTCGTGAATATCCCGACTTGATCCTCCTCTTTCTGAGATGATACTTGGCTCTATTATTGTAGCTCGCTCCCTTATAAGCAATACAATTGGTTCTGTTCTTACCTAAGGTTGTTCTGGTGATATTTGGGGAAGGTCACATTAACAGGAAGAACTTCAAACCTTCTTCCTTTGGGAAGTTAAGGTGACTCATTTTACAGACGTAGTTAGGGACAGAATTTAAGTGACTTGCCCCGCATTAGTCAAATAATGCACTATGAAAGCCAATGAAATTTAAGTTTGTAAAATCTTGTCTTTCTCTGTCACTATGTTTCCAAGAATCTTATAAATATACAAGGATAAATGCTCCAAGTAGAGAACACGGCCCTTTCTCTCAGATATTTTGGAATTAATTCAGACATAATGAGAGCTGAAATGTTTTTAGTTTGCCAATCGCCTCACAGCTTCTTAGGTGTAGTCTGTACTTGTTGAGGAGGGGAAAGTAATTTTAGGGGACTTTCTTATAGCTGGAATACTAAAAGGCATATCAAAGGAAAAATGGAACGTAGTCTGTTGGGTTTCTTTATGCGTTTTCTTATTTACTTCTCATCAAAAATTATCTAAGAAGTAGTATGATTACAGTGATTTTATAAATGAAAAAATTGAAGCTGTCAGAATCTGAGTAACTGGCTACTCCTCACATACCTAAGGAGTGACAGAACTAGAATTGGAATCCAGATCTTTCTACTTCTCCAGAGCTTGTCATTGTCTCCTAAACACTGTATACTTCAGAGGCAAAACCAGATACCTCTGTTAGAACCATGATGTTGCTGTAGTAGTTGCTGATCAGTAGACTTCAACCTTCTATGTAACAGAACAAAACATTGCCTGGCGCTGCGCCATCTTAATGCTCATTGGTATGTTTGAGCCTATTATATCAGTCCATTTCATGGAGGGTTTCTAAAAAGGTTAGAACTGTAGGACCCTGTTAATGTTAATTCTGTTGATAGCTCTACAAATCCATTCTTTGATTTCAGAACTAGAATATTTGTGAGGAGGAGAAACATTATTAGAGTATGAGGCCTGGAGCAGTTAACTCAGAGGCAAAATATTCAATCTTTTGCCTTCTGCATTTCCATGGAGGAATACTATGAGTGGATCAGTTGTAGACTGGCCAAGAATCTCAAGTTGTACTGAATCTGCATCCTAATTTGCTTTAGCAGCATGAAATTGGAGCAACTTAACGAATGAATAGGAAACTCAATCACAGGAAAAAGGGAAATCCACCTGAATGGACAGGATTCCAAGAACATGTCAAGAGCGTGAATGGACAACAATAGTATTTAAATGTCTTTAAGAAAATTAGAGATTCCTATAAATATTGCAGAAAACATATATAAATATTACAGAAAATGAGTTGAATTGGGTTGCCAAAAAACTGTATGTTGGAATCCTAACTCCTATACATGTGGATCTGGGAATAGGGTTAATGAGGCCATATGAGGGTACTACTTAAACCAATCACTTTTGACGTATAAAAAGAGTAGATTAGGCACAGGATCAAGACAGCATGACTAGGGGAAGACAGATATCATGCCACATGAAAATCACCAATCAACCAAGGAACGGAAGCTGAAAAGAGATAAGGACTTTCGCCCCAAGCCCACAGAGAAAGCCCTCCCCGAAAGCTGGTGTGGTGCCCTGGATTCAGACTTCTAGCGTCCCAAACTGTGAGGAAATAAATTTGTTTGTTAACGCTACCCACTTGTGGTATTTCGGTTATAGCAGCACTAAGAAATTAAAACAATATTGATAGAATGTTACATGAGTAAATTAGGAAAAAGACAGTCTCTTTAACAAATGGTGCTCGCATAACTGGATACCCACCTACAAAGAACTGAAACAAGACCTATACCTTACACCATGCACAAAAACTAACTCAAAATGGATCAAAGACTTAACTATAAAATCGAAAACAATAAAGATCATGGAAGAAAAAATAGGGACAACGCTAGGAGCCCTAATACGTGGCATAAACACAATACGAACCATAAGTAACAATGCACAAGCACCAGAAGAGAGACTAGATAACTGGGAGCTCCTAAAAATCAAACACTTATGCTCATCAAAAGACTTCACCAAAAGACTAAAATGACAACCTACAGACTGGGAAAAAAATTTTGGCTATGACAAATCTGATCAGTGTCTAATGTCTAAAATCTACAAAATACTGCAAAACCTCAGGAACAAAATGACAAATAACCCAATTAAAAAATGGGCAAAGGCTATAAACAGCCCCTTCGCCAAAGAACATATTCAGGCGGCTAACAGATACGTGAAGAAATGCTCATGATCCTTAGCCATTAGGGAAATGCAGATCAAAACTACAATGAGATATCATCTCACCCCAACAAGGCTAGCATTAATCCAAAAAACACAAAATAATAAATGCTGGAGAGGTTGTGGAGAGACTGGAACACTTACACACTGCTAGCGGGAATGTAAAATGGTACAAACACTTTGGAAATGGATTTGGTGCTTCCTTGAAAAGCTAGAAATAGAAGTACTATATGATCCAGATATCCTGCTCCTTGGAATATATCCTAGAGAAATAAGAGCCATCACATGAATAGATATATGCACACTCATGTTCATTGCATCACTGTTCACAATAGCAAAAAGATGGAAACAACCTAGGTGCCCATCAAGGGACAAGTGGATAAACAAATTATGGTATATCCACACAACGGAATACTATGCAACGACAAAGAACAACAATGAAGCTGTGAAACGTAACATGGAGGAAGCTGGAGATCATTATGCTGAGTGAATTTAGTCAGTCACAGAAGGACAAACACTGTATAAGACCACTATTATAAGAACTCAAGAAAAGGTTTAAACACAGAAGAAAACATTCTTTGATAGTTACAACGGTGGGGAGGGAGGGTGAGGGTTATTGATTAACTAGATAGTAGATAAGAATTATCTTAGGTGAAGGGAAGGACAGCACACACTACAGGGGAAGTCAGCACAACTGGGCTAGACCAAAGCTAAGAAGTTTCCTGAATACAGTCAAACACTTTGAGGGACACAGTAGCAGGGGAAGGGGTCTGGGGACCACGCTTTCAGGGGACATCTAGGTCAACTGGCATAACAAAGCTTATTAAGAAAATCTGCATCCTACTTTGATGAGTGGCGTCTGGGGTCTTAAAAGCTTGCAAGCGGCCATCTAAGATGCATCAATTGGTCCCAACCACCTGGAGTAAAGGAGAATGAAGAACACCAAAGACACAAGGAAAGTATTAGCCCAAGAGACAGAAAGGGCCACATAAACCAGAGACTTCATCAGCCTGATACCAGAAGAACTAGATGGTTCCAGGCTACCACCAATGACCGCCCTGATAGGGAACACAACGGAGAGTCCCTGATGGAGCAGGAGAAAGGTGGGATGCAGAACTCAAATTCTAGTAAAAAGACCAGACTTCACGGTCTAACTGAGACTGGAGGAACCCCACAAAGCATGGCCCCTGGATTCTCTATCAGCCCAGAACTAAAACAATTTCCGAGGCCAACTCTTCAGCCAGGGATGGGACCAGACTGGGGGACATAAAGTGATACTCATGAGGAGTGTGCCTTAGCTCAAGTAGAAACAAGAGACTAAACAGGCAGCTTTTGTCTGGAGGTGAGATGGAAAGGCAGAGCTGGTTGAATGGACATGAGGAATCAGGGGTGGAAGGGAGGAGTGTGCTGTCGCAGTATGGGGAGAGCAATTAGAGTCACATAACAATGTATGTCTAAATTTTTGTATGGGAAAAAATAAAAATAAATTAAAAATAAAAAAAAGAATGTTAGGTGAGCAGCAAGATTCTGAAAGCTTTACTCATGTATCATAATCATTATCACAACACCATTTTAACTACCATTTTCACACACTTACTACTTGAATTTATTCCTTTAATAAATGTTCAAGGGGGTGCTATTATTAATATTAACTCCAATCTCCAGGTAAGGAAACTGAGGCTTGGAAAGATAAAGAAAGTTCCCTAAGCTCAAAGTGCTAGTAAGTGGCAGAGATTGCATTCCAACTCAGGACTTTAACCATTAGTTCAAAGTCTTAAAAAAAAAAAGAAAAAACCAAATTCTAGTCTATGGATTTCTGCAATTAAATTATTTTAAGAATTGAAAGTAAATCTAGTGCCCAGTATCCCAAGATCAGACTTCTCAGAGGTAGAAAAGAAAAGATACTTGTTACCTGGGTCTAATTGTAAGCAATTACCAGTACAAGGAGAATATTCCGCTGAGCTACTGGTATTGCTTGCTACATAGTGTTAAGGAGGAACATGGTTCCTAATACACCCCAGTGTGTGTGCCACTCTCAAATTACACTGCTAGCAACTCTAACAAGGCCTTTCTTTTCCCCCTCCAGTCAATATAAATGCCAATCAATGTAAAATAGCCACACAGCTTTCTACAACCGCGAGAGTAAAAAGCAATCCCAGGCTGACATAGTATCTATAACATATTTAAGCATATTGCCTCTTTTCAAAATGCTTTACTGGTATTATTTAACATGCATTGAGAAAGGCCAGCATGCAGGAATAATTAGAGTAATGGACACCACAAATAGGACTCAGAGATGCCCTGCTGTACTGATAATGAAAGGTGCTATCAGAGGCAAATCACACCCAATTAAGACATAACAAGGAGACATTATTAATGCTTAATTCTGACTGTGTCAAGAAGCTCTGTTTGCCTTCCTTTATTGCTGATAACACCACTGCCTTGACCTTACTGGAAAATTAATGGCAGGCATTATATTACATTCACTGCAATGTGCTGGAAGTGTGTGAGTGTGTGTGTGTGTGTGTGTGTGTGTATTTATTCATGTGCTAGGTGGTTTATCTCTTTATATTAACATGTCATTTTTAAGTCAGTTCAAAGTTTTTGTTTTTTGTTTTTTAAATGTAAAGCCTCAGAGCAGAACCAGAAAAGAAATATGTTCTTTCAACAACATTCAAAACTGCTCAAGACCAGCTTAATTTAAATTTGCATGAGTTGTAGAGTATGGCGAACTGAGTCTTCACTTTGTTTCTTGTATTTTAAACTATAAACACTGTACTATCCATATCACATGTACTGTATTGTGCATTTGGAGGCGTACAGAGCAAGTTTTTGTTGCTGTTTGCTTGTTTTAATCATAGCACCTCTCCTCACTAGGAAGTGATGGTAAACCTTAATCAGCGTGGCTACACAGATTTTTGTCTCGATATTTCCTAGCAACTGTTCCGTGGCTCTCCGTTCCAGTACGGCACAATTTTTCTGTGCCTGGATACCTGGTTCCTACCATAAGACCCTTACTCGGTCTTAGTTCTTGCTTGACAACTTCCTGAAAGAAGAATGAAAGAAGAACTATCTTTCAATCTTAAGTCTGAGCTTGTTAATGTTGGGAATGTCTACATAATGGTGTAGAACCTGTATTCTCTATAGTGATTTGAGTGTGTGTGTGTGTGTGTGTGTGTGTGTGTGTGTGTGTGTGTGTGTGTGTGTGTGTGTGTGTGTGTGTGTGTGTATTTTGCTTTGGTACATGAGAGAGGTTTTAATGGTTTTTGGAGGTTACAGATCTCTTCCTGTTTGAAATCCAAGAGAAAACGTATTTTCCATTATTGCTGTGCCATTATACTTTCTGGGTGACACCATTAATGTTCCCCTGGCTATAGAAGCTTAGTATGTTGCTTAATTTGGTATGGGTAACATATATGTGAAGCTATAAAGAATGCTATTCAGTTCAGCGAATACATTTTGAATATTTAGTACAAGTGAGCTGGTTTTACAACAACAAAGCGATCCATGACCTAATCCACCGAAGACTCCTATCTATGATGACTCATGCTATAGAACAATCCTGGAAAAGGTTTTGATGCCACATGAAAGCACACAAGGACCCACCCACACATGTTTTAAGAGAAAAGAGAGGCACATTGCTCTTCTGGTAATAATTTTACCTCTTCAAGCATTATACTTTGCACAGTCAGGGTAGGAAAATGAACACAAGCTAATCAACCTTTTTGTCTCTAATTACTGAGTTACCTTTACTATTGAGTAGCATGATACTTCAATGCTCTCTACCAAAAGGTACCATATAAATATTGTCAGCTGATGCTAGTGAAAGGAAGGTTATGAGTGGCCAGACGAGGATGTTACTAGGGTTGAGTCTTCTATGAGGGCAGAGGGAAGTGAAGATGTAGTGCCTTCCATTTTGCCTCATTGTTCACTCGACCACCTCAACAGGTCTTCACTGATAGCATGAATGATATGAGTGTAGATGAGAACAAAGGGGCTTTATCAAGGACCACCTACATCTCTTGAAGCAGTGGCATACACTGTGAGCTATTATCTTGCCAGCTCAAGGTTTCCTTCATCACTCCCACAAAACAGTTTTATGTCTATTCTAGATACTCCTAAAGATAATATAGTTGAAAATTTTCCAACTAAATAACTAAATACAGTTGAAATTTTCCAACTTAATGACAGACCTAACTCTAAATTCACGGAGAAATAGGATTATTATACTTTAATATACTTTCTACTTTGAACATCAACTATAATATCACATGGATGTAAACTACTTACTTTTAAAGAAGTTTTGCTTCTAGCCTGGAACTTCTTCATTCACATCACCCCAAATCAGGAATGGCAGGCACTTGGTAAATATGCTGATTATCTGTGTTTCTCCAACCATGGCAGACATTGCCAATTAATTATTGCATGCATTCCTACTGAGTTTCAGAATTCTTCTCAACACAGTTCCATTCCAAAACCACAGTCAACCAGAGTTAGCCTGGGAAATTAGAACACCTTTGCCATCCCCGCCTTAAGTCATTACCGAGACTACATTTTGAGGCTCATCTCTATGTTCTTGGATGACTCAGTTATATGTGCCCACAGGCGTGTAGTTACACCTGTGTTGAATCATTTTTTCTTAATTTTGCTTGTCTGACTTTGGCTTTATATTTTTCTGTTACATGATTTACAATTTATTTTAACTTTAACCAGAGTATGAATCATTTGTATCTCAGTATTCATAACTATGTGTTGATTTCCCCTCACTCATTTCAGAATATGCCATTATGATACAAAGATTTAGTCATTTCAATTATCATGGTGATGACAACTATGGGCCCTGGAGACAGAGAGCCTGTATTATGTGGCCTTGCTTTGGTTTTTTGTCTGAAAATGTGAATACTGACAGCATCAACCTCTTATAGTTGCTATGAGGATTAAATGAGGTAATGCATGTAAAGCACTTAGAACAGTGCCTGCCATTTAGTATGTGCTGAATGTATGTTGCTACTAATTGTAGTTGTAAAACTAGCCATTGCTGATAACATAATCTAGGTGGGTTTACTCTTTTTTTCCTACCTTTATTTCTTATGTCTTACTTAATCTTTACTCATGGAACTCAAGGTTTGCCAGTATATAAGTGAGACACACTGAAACAAGCACAGCAATGACAAATTTCACTGGCTCTTTTACTTACCTACCTCCTTAAGGCATATCTCTGTGAAAGTGCTCTCAAGTGGTCCTAGGAGTCTTCATGGAGTATCTTTCCGGGCTTCCCTGATGCACTATGATGTTCATATGCATTTCAATCTCCCATCAAGTGTCACAGTCTTTGTTGTTGCTCTGACTACTCTTGCGGCCAAAGTTCTAGAGCAGTACTGTCCAGGAGAACTTTCTGTGATGGTGGAAATGCTCCATATCTATACCGTTCAATACGGTTGCCACTAGGCACACGTGGTTAGTGAGCACTGGAAATATGGCTCATGTGACTAAATCACTGAGTTTTTCGTTTTATTTAATTTTAATCATTTAAAATGTAAATAGCCACATTTTGTTAATGCCTACTATAGTGGACAGCAATAGAACTTTCAAGCACCAGATTATACCATGTTCTGCACAGATATGAGGAGGATGCACACCTCCCTATTCTGTGATTACTTACTTGCCTGGATACGTAAACACTGCTGTGTGAACCCTGTGCCTGGCAGAGACCTCTTTAAAAAGGTCCCCATTTCTGCCTGCAGCTCCTCCTTCTCAAGGTCACAGATAACAGTCAGGTTGGAGACAAACAGAAAAAAGACATTTCAATGTACGTCTCTCGGTCCACTCCTCTGTCTTCCCATCTCCAACCCAATGTACTTTACGAATCTCTTCCACATTTGATCCAAAAGAAAAACCCTTTTTCAAATAAACACATACATTGACTCCCCAGGAGCACCCAATAATTTGATAGCCATTGTACACGTGAAATAATCCAGGTATTAGACACATTAAATAAAAGCATATTAGTATCTACTGTGCTCCAAGCAATTCTCATCAAGAGGTAGGGAAATAGAAACTTTTTCAACCTCATTTCCATTGTCTACAACAACCAGGAGATTTTCCCAACACTGAGGACCTCAGGTCATGATGTACGTATTTGTTGCTACACTTCCATCATCCTCAGTGACTGAAATACATAAAATATGTACATTTATAACCCAGTAATAACTGAGCTGCACAACTCCTCAGTGTGCAAATTAACATCAGTGATCTATGTCCCACGTAAGTATCTCTATTTAGTGATTTACTAAAGGAATGAATTTTCTGCACTAGTATAATAATTTAGAGCACTAGTATAAGAAGGAAGAGTTTGCTATATAAAAAGAAAGAAACAAACAAACCCATTGCTGTTGAGTCCGTTACAACTCATAGCAGACCTACAGGACAGAGCAGAACTTCCCCACAGGGTTTCTAAGGAGCAGCTGGTGGATTAGAACTGTCAGCCTTTTGGTTAGAGGCCAAGGTCTTAACCATTGCACCACCAGGGCTCCTATGATTCTTTGGGGCTGTTGGTTCAAATGTTTGCTCACTGTTATAGCAAGCTCTTGTAGAAGAGCTCTTGCTGAAGAGCTTGCATAGCAGTGAGTAAACATTTGAACCAAGACCCCCAAAGAATTATAAGAAAGAAAAACAAGCAAGTTAAACATGTCCCTAGTTTCCCATCGGCTGTTAAAAAGGATTTAGACCCACATTTGTGGTTTTCCTGAAGCAAATACACTGCTGTGCTTCATACCCTTATGCATGGTAGACGAATTCCTTTGCTTTTTTTCTCTCTTAAAGTTTTCTCATTTTAATAATGTTTGTGGTTTTATAATCTGGCTTAAATTATTTGCTAAATTGCTCCATTGTTAAATTTGTTAAATTGTTCAATTTTATTGTAGAATATATAATAAATTCTCTCTATATATACACACACTCACACACATACACACACACATATGTGTATATGTGGAAAGAGCCCTGGTGTAGCAGTGGTTAAGCACTTGGTTGCTAACCAAAAGGTTGACAGTGGAACCCACCAGCCACCCCATGGGAGAAAGATGTGACAGTCTGCTTCTGTAAAGATTACAGCCTTGGAAACCCTATGGGGCAGTTCTACTCTGTCATATAGAGCCTCTGTAAGTTGAAATCAACTCGATGGCAATGGGTTTTATGTATCTGTCCATATATATATTTGTGTAGAGACAAAAAAAATTAAAATATTTTATAAGGATCACATCAGTATGTTAATTTATCCATAGCAGAGGAATATATATCAAAACCAAAATAACCTTTTATTGAATGTCTATGATTACTATCAAAATTGTTTAGGTACCACAATACTGGGGAAGCCAGCACGGCTTGTACAAGGAAAGGTCATGGAAGCTCCATAGACACATCCAAACTCTCTAAGGCACTGAACTGCTGGGCAGAGGGCTGTGGGGACCATGGTCTCGGGAACATCTAGCTCAGTTGGCATAACACAGTTTATAAAGAAAATGTTCTACATTCTACCTTGGTGAGTAGCGTCTGGGGTCTTAAAAGCCTGTGAGCAGCCATCTAAAATACTCCACTGGTCTCACCTCTTCGGGAACAAGGGAGAA
This sequence comes from Dugong dugon, assembly GCA_030035585.1. Taxonomy (NCBI): domain Eukaryota; kingdom Metazoa; phylum Chordata; class Mammalia; order Sirenia; family Dugongidae; genus Dugong; species Dugong dugon. The sequence goes on along the minus strand of CM057471.1, from coordinate 82,607,255 downwards.
TGAAGAAAACAAGATACAAGGGAAAGGTGCATCCAGAGGACTAATGGACCACAGCTACCACAGCCTCCACCAGACTGAGGCCGGTAGAACTAGATGGTGCCCGGCTACTACCACTGACTTCTCTGACTGGGATCACAACAGAGGGTTCTGGACAGAGCTGGAGAAGGATGCAGAACAAAATTCTAACACACAAAAAGACCAGATTTACTGGCCTGATAGAGACTGGAGAAACCCCAAGAGTATGGCCCTCGGACACCCTTTTAGCTCAGTGGTGAAGTCACTCCCAAAGTTCACTCTTCAGCCGGGGACTGGACAGCCCCATAAAACAAACTGGGACTAATGAGGGACAGCAGTCCAGGGACAAGGACTAGAAGGCAGAAGGGGACAGGAAAGCTGGTGATAGGGAACCCAAGGTTGAGTAAGGACAGTGTTGACATGTAGTGGGGTTCTTAGTCATTGTCATAGGACACCGTGTGTACTGTTTAATGAGAAACTATTTTGTTCTGTAAAACTTCATCTAAATGAGAATAGTAGCACAACTGGAAGAATGTAATCAATGTCACTGAATTGTACACGTAGAAATTTTTGAAATCGTATGTTTGGCTACGTATATTTCCACCAAAAAAAAAAAAAAATACCTTCCAAGGCCAAGAAGGGAGAGAGAGTATTGACATGCTGTGGGGTTGTTAACCAATGTCATAAAACAATATGTGTACTGACTGTTTAATGAGAAACTATTTGTTCTGTAAACCTTCACCTAAAGTACAATAAAAAAAAAAATTTAAAAATAAAAAAACTACTTAACTGTAAAAAAAAAAAAAAAAAAAGACTAGACTTATTGGCCTGACAGAGACTGGAGAAACCCCGGAAGTACGGCCCCTGGCCACCCTTTTAGCTCAGTAATGAAGTCACTTCCAAGGGTCACCATTCAGCCAAAGATTAGACAGCCCCATAAAACAAAACGAGACTAATGGGGCACAACAGTCCAGGGACAAGGACTAGAAGGTAGGAGGTGAGAGGAAAGCTGGTAATGGGGAACCCAAAGTTGAGAAGGGACAGTATTGACATGTCATGGGGTTGTTAACCATTGCCATAAAACAATATGTGTACTAACTGTTTACTGAGAATCTATTTGTTCTGTAAACCTTCATCTAAAGTACAATAAAAAAAATTGTTTAGTACTGAGAATTCTGCTGTGCAAAAGAACTAAAATGACTGAACATCATCTGAAAAAATATATATGGTTTTAGGAATTAAGTGCACATTAAAAGATGTGAGAATAAAGAAAGGAAAAATGAACAAAAATAGAGGCACAATTCTAGGAAAATCAGTATTTACCAAATCCACAGGTGAGTTTGTTATAGCAGTTTTAAGCAGTAAATAAAAGGAGAATGCATAGAATTACACCTCTGAACCAAGTAATACTGGGCAAACATGACATAATTCAAAGTTCTTCCCAATTTTATGGAGTGTTCTAGAGGTCAGTTAGTAAAACACGCTTACATCGATGTTTTTGAAAGTATTAGTTAAGGTCCTTATTGAGTAATAAAATCAATGTAATATATTACAAGCATTTTTAATGAACTAGAATAAAAGAGACCAAAGCAAAATAGAAAACATAGAAACATAAAATAGAAAAGATCCATGTGTTATATCCAAGATAAGAATATTATGGCAAGAAACTTTGTTTCAGTTACATACGCGTATGGAGACCAGTATAAAATATATTTTTTACTGTGGATATCTGTCAGATTTTTTGACAGCCACTGCCTTTTACAATGTTAGTGAAAAACAATTTGCATAACACCCATAAGGGGATGTTCTACTTTGGAAGTGTTGCAAATGATGACCTTTATGGCAGTACAAATGACAAAGTGCTTCACAAATAAAACCCTATGGTGGAAATAATCACCATGAAGTGATGATGTGGGGGAAACAAAAAGGCGGAGACAAGACCAGTGGGGAGTGGTTGGCAGTGATAAAGAACTACTTCAACCTAACAAAGAAAAAATGCAGCTACTAGATTAGCAACTGTCCACAGCTAGTGGTTTCTTCTCCCCTTTCACATCCCATGCACTCTTTCTTCAAATGTGTGAGTCCTTGGACAGTACAGATTTTGGCATTTCCCATAATATAGAATGGCTCAAAAATCACTACAATCAACAATCATTACAATCAACTGTGTGAAATGGCTGGAAGATACTTAAATGCCTTTAGTGCCAGCTTCTCACTCACTGAAACTGACCTCAAACCATCTCTAGCTGCTGATTAGGCTATCACTTAATGCATTGTAGCTGGGACTCTGATTTACTAGAAAAAAGGGTAAAAGAAGAAAAATTAAAAAGCTGAATGTTTTAATATGAACTGAAAGGTTGCCCCCATCTTCCTATATTCTGTAACTTCACACCACCAATATTTCACTTCTAATTATGCTGACAAGATTATTTTTGGATTCTGTATTAGGGCAAGGCACCGTGATTGGCTTCTCAATCATAAGGGAGAATTGAGTGTGAGAAGGTTTTCCACTTATGCGTATGACTCAGACATTTATTACAAAAATGAGCTATATGCTAACCTCACAGAAGTTCTAGAGAGACCATATCATGTAATGGAGGAAGCCTCGGCTGAGATTCACTGGAGATTCTCACCAATCATTAAATAATGTTAAGATGGACACAGCACTTCACCTTTCTGGGATTAGTTTCCTTACCTATAAAAACAATGATTTGGAATAAATGTTATCAGAGATTTCTTTGATTCTAAAACCCTTATAATTTCTCCCTAAGACCATGTGGTAAATACAGAAATGCTCACCAAATAATCCAGGTGTTTCTCTCAATTTCCTAGCCTCCTTTGGATTTGGTTTGAGACCACGTGACTAGTTCCAACCAATGAGTTGTGAGCAGACAAGAGGTATGTCACTTCTAATCTTAGAAAATAAAAAGGAGATTTTATTTAGGATTGCAAAATTTAGCAAATAAAAATACAGAACGCACAGTTAAATTTGAATATAATGTAAACAACAAAAAAATTGTACTATAAGTCCGTAACACACAGTATCTGGTATATACATGTACTAAACAAAAATATTCATTGTGAATCTGAAATTCAATGTAACTGAGTGTTCGGTTTTATCTGTTAACTCTAGTTTAATATTGTAAATGTCTCAGCCCCTGCTGCAGCTATCCTAGAAGACAAATGTTGAGCTAAGAGCATCACCAGTTGTAGGGAAATGGAATTCCTGAAAAACTAGGTAGAGGATAACTGCCTTGGAGAATGCCCCAACCAGCATCAGAATTTCCAAGGAAAAAAAAAAAAAAAGCCTTGGTTGGCCCCTGCAATTTCAAGATATATTTGTTGTTGCAATTCGGCCCAATAGTATCCTGATCAAAAGAGTCTATCAATCTCACACGTGCTGGTGAAATGATTTTGACTTAGTAGAAACTGTATGACTTCAAAAGGTATTCATAAATGGCCTACCTAAATAATACTGTTCACAGTTCTATATATAAGTATCCATTCATCATCTGGTGTAAATCATTCTTGCTGTATGAGAACATGAAATCAAACGGACCAGGACAAAACCTCAGAAACCTGCTCCTTTTCCTTACTCCTCAAATTGAGCTAGATGATCTTAGTGTGATAAGGAGCAACAAACTAGATGTAAAGTAGCCTGGTGCCAACACTACAGGCCATTGTTTTCCCCCAGATAATGTTCTGCTCCAATAAATGGGTCTACCACTCAATTTAATTCAATTTAGCTCTGCATTTCACCTGGGCATGGGGCAGTCATAGAATGTCCCAGTGTGTTAAATGAGAGATTAATATTTTAATCTATCCTGCCCATCTAGAACAGAGTTGGAAACTCAAATGCCTTCAGAGAAACTTAGAGATAACATAAATGAGTAAAGTAGTCCAGGAAGTAGAGACAGCAGGAAAAAGTGGGACTAGAAGGAGCTTCTGTACAACAAAAGGTGGCCCAGACTCAACCACAACCAATCATGTCCAGTGGGAACAGAAGTCCAGTGTTGGCCCAGACTGCCATTATTCAATATAAGCCATATATTCAAGGTTAATTTTATGTGAAATAAGCTGATTTCATATATTGAGAGTTGTTTTCAGTTTGTCTTTTTTTAAGCACTGAGCCATGATTGTATCAACTAAATAAAATATACCTATAGGTTGCTAGGCTACCTGGTGCCATAGTGTTTAAGAGCTTGGCTGCTAACCAAAGGTCAGCAGTGTGAATCTACCAGCTGCTCCTTGGAAACCGTAGGGGGATGTTCTACTCTGTCCTGGAAGGTCCCTATGAGTCAGAATCTACTCGATGGCAATGGTGTTTTTTTTTGGTTTAAGATACTACCAATAAAAAGATCTCTAAAGATATGCCTTTGAGGCGAATTCACAATAGTAGAAAATTATATTCTATTTCTCCTCTAGCTAGAGACACTCAATAAAACATTATTTGAATTGAGTCTGCCCACCATAATTCTACCTGAAGAAAGCGTGTGAGAGAAACGTGATCCTGATGGAAGAAAAAGTTAATTAAGCTTGACCCAGTAGCATCTCCATATAAGACCAACAGAATGTGGCCCTCATTAACTGCAACTTCCACTCCAGCCTCAGAGCCCTACTTGCTGTTCATCAAACATACCAGGCCCACTCCTACCTCAGGTTCATTCCACTTTCTGTTCCCGTGCTTCAAACTTCCTTCCCTAGATACCACATGAGTGAGCTACCTCATTCCTTTCTGTATCTTTACTTCCCCGGCTGCCCTATCTAAATCCTCAACCAGCCCCTCCCCTCCAGAGCCCTCCAACCCTTTTCCCTGATCCTTGAGCACTCAATTCACCTGTCATGATATAATTTATAAAAATCTTTTCTCTCCTCTTGACCATCTCTTTTCCCTTTTGGCTAAAGACACTAGTTTCTAGCTGATATTCTCAACTTGATTTTCCAACCCTTTATTGAATTTTTATTTTTTACTGTCATATAGTTTTTTAAAATCTGGTAGATACTTTTCACCTTAGACACTGCTTTTCTACATCATAGCATCCTAATCTTGTTTTGGAGTCCCCGGTGACACAAACAGTTAAATGCTCAGCCTCTAAACAAAAGATTGGCACTTTCAGTCAACTCAGAGGTGCCTCAGAAGGAAGACCTGGCACTACTCCCAAACAAATCAGCCATTGAAAATTCTACGAAGAGCGGTTCTACTCTGACATGTGTCAGGTCACCAGGAGTCAGAACTGACTCCATGGCAACTGGTTTGATTTTTGGTTTTAATCTTGTTTCAAGAATACAGTATCTTATATCTTTCAGGATACTAGTTGTAGTTTTTTTTTTGTTTTTTTTTTAATGTTTTCTTCTACTGCTTGCATTTATGTTTTTTTGCTAGAATTTCTTTTTACTCATTTGTGTATCTGTTAGTTTGGTCTCAGTCTTTTACTTTAGTCCCCCTGCAAAAACCTTGCCATACTTGCTTGTCTTCTCATATTTAAGCTGAATGCTCTGGAAAGTATGATTGAATTCTCTGCTTTCTCAGACTTGACTTGTTGCCTTGTATGGGGGACCTGATGGGGCAATTTCATTGCATTCATTGGTACGGTCAGTTTCCCCACAAAGGAATCCTCCAATACCCTTCATAAAAGGTGACAGCCCAGTTGACAAGTTCTCAGTACCAAGCATGAAAGACAGGCAGCCAGGGTCTCACTATTCAGTAGGTGGCTTTTCCTTTCATTTTCTTGGTTTCGGTTCTTCATTCTCAGGCTTCTGCTGTGAATGAGCAAGATGGTAGATCAAGGCAGTCTCCCATTTGCAGAAAAAGTGGGGACAGATATCTGGGCGCCTACTTTCCACCCATTCAGACTCTCATCTACTACATGTGTTGTAGACCCACCTTCACCGTGAGCTTGTCTAGAGTTTTGTGTTATAAACTTGCTTAATTCTTGACTTCTTCTCTTGCTGTCTTGGTTTCTACTTTCTGTGTTCTATAGTCCAACTCCCACTCATCCATCTGCCTCATTAAAGTTTTAATAGCATTTTATCCTCTCTCAGTCTTTATAGGTTTAGTTTATTATTCTTTCTATACTTTTCCTCATTTTTCACTGAAATTTTAGAAAACGGACATTTGAACCAATGCCTTTAAAACTTGACAGGCCCTCTACTTTATCATGCAAAACCACTGCCCAGCATGGATTCTGGTGGAAAAAATGGGATCTGTAAGTCAGTGTTGACCAAAAGAACAATAACTTCTGACAGAAGATCAAAAACAAGAATATCTTACTTGTGTAGGATCTTACTTCACCCAGTCAAAATGCTTCAGTACAGAAGCTGCAGAGCCACACTAATATATGACACTGTTATGGGAGGCACTACTAAAGAAAGCAGCCATGGAAGTGGGTAGGGTATTCAGAGATGGTCCTCTGTAAAGTGTATTTCAAGGAAGGGCAAAGGAGTGAAGGAAAGCAAGAGCCTGGGGGTTAGCATCCTTAGGATGCCGAAAGAACTCCTGAGACTGCATGGGACTCACCGGGAGGGAAAATAATTGAACAGGCAGTTGGGAGATCTGAGTTCTGAACCAGCTCTTATTTTAACTTGCTTTCTACATGAGGTTTGTGCAAAAGGGTGAGGGGCTGGGTAGGATGGAGAGACTAGCTATCATTTTGCTAGCAGCTTATGTCCATGTGTTTCCAGTGAGTATGTTACCTGTATAATGCAAAATGACATTCAGTGATACAGGAATGAACATTATTTTATTTGAATAGCAATATGTTTAATTTAATGACTGTACCTGTTATCTAAAAACCAATGGACTTCAAAGATATTGTGACTTAGGATGTTTAAGGAAAATAGGTAATAATTTAAAGAAAATACACAGCAAACACTAATGCTGGTGGTATATAAACCAAAAAAAAAACCCACTGCCGTTGAGTTGATTCCAACTCATGGCGACCCTACAGGACAGAGTAGAACTACCCCAATAAGGTTTCCAAGGAGTGCCTGGTGGATTTGAACTGCTGACCTTTTGGTTAGCAGCTGTAGCTCTTAATATAGAGCAAAAAAAAATCTTAAAGGCAGCCCACGAATAGGAAAAGTATGGGAAATGCTTCACTTTCTTACTTGCTGTCTCCTTAAATATGTTTGGACTTCATGCAGGCTTTTATCTCTACTTGTTTTTGAGGGCATTCTGAGAGGACAGAATTTTGAGTCAAATAATCAATTCAAAAATGCAAATCAGTTGCCCATTTGTTTTAAAAGAAAAATTTTTCTTCTCTCTTAGAACAACAACAACAAAAATGTTCATTAGCCATGGGATCATAGCAGAAACAGTTTGCTGTAGGCATTGTTGAAACAGATTGGTTATAGCCCCCATGTCTAATAATACCAAGGAAAAGTAAAACTATGACAGGTGCCCAACTTGGCAGTACTTGTCCTAATCAGTCAATTTGGTTTTTGGCAACCAAAATTTAAGCTTCATCAGATATACATAAGAAATGATTCATGATTCACCTGATCTCCAAAACTTATTTTTCCTTCTTTGAAGACAGGAAAGCCCAAACTGTCACCTGTACAGACAGCATTATAGGAGAGGACAATTTCAAAGCACTTTTCCTACTCACCAACTCCTTTGGATTGGACAGTAGTCCTATTTTTTCAACAGTAATGAATATGAACACTGTTAAGACAGATGTTCTGCAAACCGTGTGAAGTAGAGCTGTCTTTTGACCCGTAGGTGATTTTAAGTGAAAGATACAATTCTTAGCTGCACCACTATTAAAATGATTAATTGGTAGGACAAAGGAAATTACCACAGGCACTAAATATATTCTCTCTTTTTTTTTTTTTTCCATTGAAAAATGGCCAAACTTAAAAAGGTACATTCTGTTGGCTCAGAACTGTAGTTCAGATCACTGGCTTTGGAGCAATGCTAACCTCCAACTAGTTAGCTGTTTGGCCCTAGATAGAATGTTACTTAACTTCTATAAGCTTTAGGTTACTTGTCTGTAAAATGAAATAAAAAGAATCCAACTAAAATGGTATATGTAAATATTAAATGGTATAATACATTAAGTACTTATAAAAGTGCCTGGCATATTTAAGATTAAAGGCATCATTACTGCGTTGCATGTGCGTTCCGAGGCCAATTTGGCACTATATTTAAAATCCAGAACTGTCATTATGTTCCCACAAAGGAATACTGTTATTGATGTTGTTTATTAAATTTCCACAGTTTTCTCTTTTGCTCTATTTCATTCTCTCTTATCTTCTCTTAAGGAATTGCAGTTGCTGGCATTGTTACCTTTCTTAGTGGAGGATGCTGGTTTTTGCTGTATTTAGTTTTCAAAGATGTGTTCTCAGACCCTTAAATGTGGCACTGCCTCTCGTTTCTGTATTGTCAACCTTTTCAAAGCTTTATTCATTTAGCTATACACAGGTATGTTGTTAGAGCGAGGCTCTCACAATCCACTTGGGACAACAAACAAAATCTTCCAGCCTCTTCTGATGCATAATCAAAAGGGACCTGGCAGCGTGAGAGTTTACTTATCATACAGCTACCTCTGCAGCATAACTGGAGATGTAAGCACTCAGGAATTCTGGGGTATTTGCAAACTCACCTGAGGGATTTTGGCTTCAGAGTTAATGGAGCTACTCTAAATGCTTTTATATTTTTTTATCTGCTGGAGATAAGTTACCAATCTAAATTTCATCAAGATGTCCAGTGTCACATTTATGCCTAATAAAGTGCTTAGCACAAAATTGCTGCTGCAGAGAATTATTTGTTGAACAAATAGAAATTATCCTACCTTAGTGGTTTTGTTTTTTTTTTTCATAAGCATTCATTCATTGTGGGCAAAATTAGAACTGGAGACTAAGAAAAGAGAGAATAAGGGAAAGAGAGAGGTTGAAGACAGAAGGATGGGATGGGAGAAATACCACAAAGGAGATAGGAAGGAGAAAGAGAGAAGGGCTAAGAGGGGGTTAAGAAGCTGCTGCAATTCCTCTGTTCTCTGCATTATACCAGGTTGTTCCTGGAGAGGTCATTCTTTTATTAAAGTACACCATGACTCTCAAACAAAACTTGGAATCTGAAATGGCTTTCAAATATTCAACATATTCATTTAATGTAAAATAAATGATTTGTTAAAACAGGAAAAAAAAAAATCCAACAGGCTGAGTCATGACAAGAAGTCTTAAACCTCATTGGCTTATTTTGATTACATTTGCAAGTACCTGATGAAAATGTGCAAATCAGCCCATCTCAGCGTCTCAGACTTCCTGTTGATTGTGTGACAGAGTTCCCAGGCACATAACACATTTGTTTTACAGCACTGCATGATGAACTCACAGTGTTTTACCTCCAGGACTGAAAGTCCTTAATTTGTTCTTTGAGGAACAGTCTGTTTTCATCAGAAGACACACTTGTGTTGATCAAGCAATTCTAGAGAGAGTGACATTAAAGGAAAAGAACCTGGCAATAAGGGTCACTGGGGAAGTATCTGCCCAGTGCTCATGAAAACATACTAGTTCTTGTTTTCCGATTAAACACGTTTATTAATTTTTAAATGAAGTTTCCAGACTATGCCTATATCCAACAGGACAGTAATATCTAGGGCAAAGAAAAAAATGAAACAAAAGCAATGGAAAAAAAAAAAGTGAATTTGTAGCAAGTGCTCTGTTTAAGGGAAGTAATATAAATGTCAAGAAGGATGTAACCCATTTAAAATATGGTTTGGGTCAAACATTACTGTCTGCTTAAGAATCTATCTATTGTAGTTTTCTTAAATCCAGTTTAAATATACAGTGGGGAGAGAAAAATATATGTACAATAGATAGTGCCTTTCCAATTGGTATTATAGCTCCTCTTAGAGAATATCTTGACGTATTCATCTAGCACATATTTATTATTTATCTTCTTGTGTCAGCCACCAATCCCTCACCCTACCCTCTTAAGGATCTAGAGATACAGGGATGAAATGACCTGCCCCCTCCCCATGAGGCGCTTATATATTCTAGACTGAGCTTATTTCAGCAAGCCACTGGAGGTCAAGGTGAAATCCTGGGGGCTTGGGTGAGACAAAAAAAAGAGAAAGATTCTTCATGTGCTCAGAATAGAAAAGGCGCAATGAAAAGAAGCGTTGGGGATGGAGGGGAACATAAAGGCAAGTAGAAGGTAAGGGATTAAAAAGAAAGGATGGACCAAGAAATAAGGTAAAATAGCCTTAGACAGTGAAAATGACTGAAAAGACTTAAAAGCCAGGTTGCCTAATAGCCAACTTAAAGTTATCTGTTGAACAGTGCTACGTATAAAGACTTTTGCCATTACATGCGAATAACCAAAACAACCCACCCCACACTTGGAGCAACCACTAGCCATAGAGTAGAGAACTGACATGCAGCAGAAGCTAGAAACTGGAAGAGAGGTATCTATGCAAACATTTAGCCACAGGGGAACACACAGAAATCTTGCATAGTTCAAATTTGAGATGAAAATCTCAGTCGCTCTTAAAGGATGCAGTTGGGGCCCAAATAAGATCTGTTACAGGTCGCTCACTCTTGCTCTCTGTATGTAAGATGTGTGTGTGTGTGTGTGTGTGTGTGTATATGCACATGCACATGTGTATTTATGTATCATCTAGAAATAATTTAAATGAGAATTCACAATCCAAAATTTAAGAACTAGGCACTTCTGTTTCCTAAATGGTAAAAATTATTATGCGTGGTACTACCTAACCTTTCAGAGCCTCAGTTTACTCATCTGTGCAACAAGAGGTTTCTTTTACTGTTCTATAGAACTCCTCCGGAAACCAAATTAAATAAAACACATTAAAGCAATTTGTAAATTGTCGCACGCTGAACAAGTAATGATGGTAATAACTTTGTGTTTGTCCAGTTCTAGACTGTTAGTAAAGCTCTTTTCTGTTCATCACGTTCTTTTCTATTGACAATTCCTTACAAGACAGACTTTATTGATCCTACTGAAAGACAGTAAAACAAAGCTCCAGAAGCTAATTGAGTATCCTAAAGTCACACAGCAAGTAAATGGCAGAGAAGCCACTTCTTATTTCAACAGCTTTTCCTTTTAGCCATTGTCTTAGTTATACAGTGCAGCTTTAACAGAAATACCACAAGTGGGTAGTTTAAACAAACAGAAACTTATTTTCTCACTGTTTAGGAGGTTAGAAGTCCAAATTCAGGGTGCTGGCTCTTGGGGAAGGCTTTCTCTCTCTGTCAACTCTGGAGGAAGGTCCTTATCTTTCAGCTCCTGCTTCCTAGTTCCATGGATCTCTCCATGTGTCTTGGCATCTCTGGGTATTAATAACCATAGGCATAGAGGTTAGGATGTACAACACATACTTTTGTGGGCTACAATTCAAGCCCATAGCCATTCAATTAAATTCCAGGTATTCTGCAGTACCCTCACATTCACCTAGTTCATCTTTCCCTTCCGGTCACAGTGAGCTCTAAACTCATTGCCATTGAGTCTAATTTCAACTCACAGCAACTCTATAGCCACCCTATAGGACACAGGAGAACTGTCCCTAGGGTTTCCAAGGCTGTAATCTTTATGGAAGCAGACTGTCTCATCTTTCTCCCATGGAGTGGCTGATGCCTTTGAACCACCAACCTTTCTGTTAGCAGGCAAGTTGCTTAACCATTGCACCACCAGGGCTCCTTCACAGTGAACCAGCTCTGTACAAATGACTCAGTGTCAGAGATCTTGAACTATCCAATTGTCCTATTTAGTTAAAACAAATATGCAGAGGTATGGAAACAACAGACTAAAAACAGAAGAAAAAAAAACATTTGCCGTCAGGTCGATTCCGACTCATAGTGACCCTATGGGACATAGTAGAACTGCCCCACAGATTTTCCAAGGGGCGCGAACTGCAGATCTTTTGGTTAGCAGCCGTAGCTCTTAACCACTATGCAGCACCGGGGTTTCCAAAAAGAGGAAAGAAAACGGAAAAGGTGCTGAATTTTAAACCACAGCTCCTACCATGCTGTGTAATTACTTTCCATAGTTTTTGGTTTTTTTTTTTTTAAGCAGACATTATGGATCCATAATATGCTAATGAACATTCACACTCTCAGCGTGTGCTGTAATGACTCTGATGGAGGAGCACACAGCTTCCATTCAGTTCTGAACAGGCTGCCAAATGAGATCATATCTAGTTTCAAGCATTCATGGATTAAATATTGGTAGTTTACTTTAAAATACACACACACATACACACACACCCATTACTATTCTCACCATAAGAAACATAAAAACCTTTTAAATTACAATAAATATAATCAGAGAGGCAAAGAAATTGTAAAATTTGGCCAGAAAATTAATCATTTTTAAAGGTTAAACAGCACAAAATAAATTAAGGATCTGATGGAAACCTTGTTATCAAACAAACCAAATTTACTGTTAATTACTATTCTTGGAAATTCTAGTAACTGAGAAATGTAACATGAATAAAAAAATTGTAGTGATATTAAGCACAGGATAATCTTTTTAGTACTTTGTCTAGCCGAGTACAGCTTATTTCTTCCTAGGTATGGATGGGTTTGAATGTGGGTGTGTTTTACTTATGTGTGGCTAGAGTACCCAGTCCAGCTCCTGCTACTCATCCCCCCCCCCCACAATAATATGACTCCCATTGTTTCAGACCTGAGCACATCAAATTTAAATTAATTTACTAATTGTCACACCATATATTAGTTTTCTAGGGTTGCCAGTGAGCCCTGGTGGCACAGTGGTTAAGAGGTACCGCTGCTAACCAAAAGGCCTGCAGTTCAAATCCACCAGCTGAGACCAGCTAGGGACAGAAAAGGCCTTAAACAACAAGTTATGTCAGTTAAAAATTGTTCTAGAAGAATGGGTCAACCACAAAACATTGTTTACCTCATTTGGCGGTTAGTTTAGGCTGCTTCCTCCTAATCTTCCGGTTTGCGGCTGTTTTTCAGATCAGCCAATTAGAACTAGAATCCTGGGCATGCGTGGTAAGAGAGCAGATTGACCGTCAGATGGCCCTATCCCATGGTGAGTATTGCCTAGGAACCAAACGACCCATGACAAGGAATCAAAATCACCAGACATACGTCATTGAGCAGTGACCGGCCCATTTCCGAAGCGAGAAGTCCGTCAGCCACTTCCATGCCAAATCGGACCGGACCCGTTTTTGAATATGTATGAAGTTAATGAATATGTATTACTTCCCCTTTCCCGTGTGATACAAAACTTCCTTCTTCCAGCCCTTTGTTCCGCAAGAGAGTGCTTTGGCACTGATTCGCCTGTCTCCTTACTCACTGCGAGTAATAAGCTATGTCTTGTTTTAAATCCGCTTGATTCTTATTCTTAAGGAGCGGACAAGCTGCAAACCAATTGCATTGGGTAACACAGCCACTCCTTTGAAACCCTATGGGGCAGTTCCACTCTGTCCTATAGGGTTGCTATGAGTCAGAATCAACTCGATGGCAACCGGTTTGGTTTTTGTTGTTATTTAGAGGGTTGCCATAATGAGATATCACAAACTGAGTGGCTTATAAGAAGAGAAATTTATTGTCCCACAGACCTGGAAGCTAGTAGTTTGAATTCAGAGTGTCAGCAGGATCAAGTTTTCTCCTGAGACTCTAGGGAAAGAGACTTTCTTGTCTCTCTCAGCTTCTAGTAGCCCCAAGTGTTCCTGGTTTGCAGCTATAGCGAAAGTCCTTCTTTACATGGCCCTTTTCCCCCTGTCTGTCACTTTGTGTCTCTTCTCTTTCACAGGACACCACTCAAATAGGATTAGGACCCGCCCTACTCCAGTGTGACCTTATGTTAACCGATAATATTTTCAAAGACCTCAATTCCAAACAAGATCATGTTTCCTCGTTTTTGCTGACCCTCAACTTTACCAAACAAGATAGCCTTTTCTAGCAATTGGTCTTTCCTAATGACTTGCTCAAAGTAAGTCAACCAGTGTCTCACCATTCTTGCTTCTAAGGAGCATTCTGGTTCTATTTCTTCTAAGATTGATTTGTTTGTTCTTCTGGCAGTCCATGGTATGTTCCATAGTCTTCGGCAGCCCCACAACAATTTTAAAAGTATTTGTATTCTCACAATGTAGTAACCGTTGAAAAAATGCACACAAATGTTTAAAAATATATAATATTATATTTCCTCCTTAAGTAATAGTTATAGTGGGGCATGTCTTTTGTTGGGTTCTGTATGCCAACCCTGCTTCCAAATGCCAGCATTTGCATTTCTTTGACTAGACTATCTCTGACATCTGGAACCCACCTTTCCCACTTGCATAGCAGGCCAGAAGTTCCAGGGAATTCATTAACGTCCCTCAGAAGCACTCTCAACCAATGACTGATAAGAGCTGATATATAAACTTCCTTACCTATGAGGGTTGCTATGAGTTGGAATCAACTCGACAGCTCTAAGTTTACTTATGAGGGGGAATAACACTGAGGTGTTTCTTCTTGACTGGCTCCCAGAGTTTCCCATTAGGATTAAGGTCCATTTACCTACAGTGGTAACTTGCTTAATGTAAGCTTTTTTGGCTGCCTTCCCTTTCCTCACTAACTTCCCTCCTCCTCTTCTAGCATATCCTGGAATCACCTCCTAATCATTATACTACTGTACTTGAATCCTGACTCAGGGTCTTCTGTAGGAATTCAAACCAAGACAAATGAATTAACAATTCACCAGCCATGTACTATGTTCTAGTAATTCTTCCCTGGTAAAGTTTTTCACTTCTTTCTCTCTCTTTTGTTTTTTAATCTAAGATGCTAACCTGGAATGTTATTTGTATGATAGACACCGAGCTAATCAATGTATTCTTATTGTGTCTACTCACACTTTCATTCATTCAGCTGAAATGCATCAAGCTGCCATGTTTTATACACTGAGCTCTATGCTGGAAATATCAATATAAATAAAAACAAGGCATACATTCCCTGCTTTTAACAGCTCATAGACTCCAGAGGGGAAAGACTTATGAACTGATGAAAATTAATATGCAGTAAATGCTTGAAAACCATCAATAGTTACTGGATACCTGAAACAATTGATATCCTCTTTGTCCCTATAGCATTTTTTACTTTTTTTCCTTATTTTCTTCTGTAAAACAGAAAAGTTTCAAACTGGAGGCACTCGTGTCAGACATAAGAATGATGGAGCCAACACGTGTTCCCAGGAAACAAAAGGTCAGAATGTAAACAATTTGAGAAGAATGTGTCAAGATATAAACAATTTTTCCCAGAAATAAACAAACGTGTTCATGACTACAATCATGGGTAACTATCTGCAATCATGTATAACTGAACCAGCTGGCACCACTCACCTAAATGATAACTCTTCTGACCTTTACATTTCAGAGGACTTTAAGCTGAAGCTGATCTTATCTACAATCAACCATTAACCCCTTACCTTTCCTTTGTTCTCTACCTATATAGGCCCTTCACTCTGCTTAAAGAATGGAGTGCTTTGTATTTTTACTTAGCACTGCCCAGCTTGAGCTGTATTATTTCCCAATAAAACTCCGTTTTTGGGGTTTTTTTCCACTCTTATCAGAGAACAAGATTTTCTTCTTTGACACTTCTTTATCTCTTTGTATTGTCAGAATAGGGCAAAAGCACTAAGCACAGGTCATAAGCCACATATTGGGGTGATTCTCCTTCATTGTCTCTGCAGTGAGAGTAGGGCTCATTCGGTCCATGTGTTTAGCAGGGTGCATTATGAGACCAACATAATAAATCTTACCCTCAGGCAGACACATGGAAAAGAGAGCATAAAAGAATTAGCATAAGTCCAGCACACTACTAAGAAAATGGCTTAAAATTGGTGTTCCACTCATGACCCAATCACATCAGGCTTGCTAGTGAAGGAGACTGATCAGTGAAAGAACTCAAGCACAAGTAATCTCCTTTTTCCTACTTAACTCCACTCAGTAATAATAAAGGTCTCCTTTGGAATTGACTTGATGGCAATGGTTTTTGTTTTTGTTTTGTGGGGTAGGGAGGGAGGGGAGGAGTTCTCTTCAGCAATCTGCAAAGTGTTTGGTAGGCCCACAGGTATTGCAGTGCTGGTTGTTGTTGTTATTGTTAGTTGCCTTGCATCATTCTGATTACAGTGGGTACTTCCTTAAATGCCAGAATAACCAAGGTTCCTCATGTAGAATTAGATTAACTATAGAGATAGATAGGTTGTTGTTGCTGTCGTTGTTGTTAGCTGCCCTCAAGTCGGCTCTGACTCATGGAGACTTTATGTATAACAGAACACAACATTGCCCAGTCCTTCCTGATGGTTGATATGTTTGAGGCCATGGTTGCCACATTGTGTTAATCCATCTTATTGAGAGTTTCCTTCATTTTCATTGGTCTTCTACCAAATATGATGTCCTTTTCTAGAGAAGACAGATAGATAAACCTGCTGCCATCGAGTCGGTTTTGACTCATAGCGACCCTATAGGACACAGTAGATAGATGGAGTTGATAATTCCTTGACTACCATCAACAACAAAACTAAAATAAGGATTGATTTAAAACAATTAGGAGTTATATGCAATTTAGTTATGTTTTCACCGACAATTTATGATAGTTCTTTTTCAAGGGAGTAGAAGAAACATAATTCTACTATTACACACAATATCACAAGGCACTTAATAATATGACCATGATCACAACTAGTGATCACAGTTTGGAGACATTAAAATATTAGCAGCCAGGTGAAAGTGGCAGACAAAATGGCTGCCACCCTGGTGACCTGAAAAGGTGCCTTATTTCCCTTGAACCGTTTTGTACTACATTGTTCAGATACAGCCTACTATTTGTACCTCTGGGGCTAAAGGTTAGAGGGGAGGAGACTTAAAACTCATCTAGGTATTGCCCTGAAAAGTCATTGATAGGGAGACATTGTGTTTAAACGGGTTTGTGGTGTTGCTAAAGCAGCCCTCTCTAAATGAGTGACATGGGAAATAGAAAACTAAACATTTCCTTTTCATCTCATTCAGCTTCAGACAGTCACAAAATCAAGTTATTTCCACCCATGCACACAGACACATACACACAGGCAGGAACATTTTAAACCCTTCTGTGAAGTGGCGTATACGACCTATGTCATCGACAATTTTCAAAGCCAACCACTGGTTAAATACAGGGAATTGATGAGTGAAGATGAAGTATGTTTCGCAGTGTATTCCATTCTTGTACATCGTTGCCAAGAGCAAAAGGATAGAAGTTATGTTAGAAAAGCACACTTTGTTTTCTTCATTATTTCTAATGATCTTTCAGAAAATAGTAATAAAATCACCACCCCTTTCATCCATTTTTAGGCCTACTACAAAAAAAAAAACAAAAAAAAACCCAACCAACCAAACCTGTTGGCGTTGAGTTGATTCTGACTCATAGTGACCCTACAGGACAGAGTAGAACTGCCCCATAGGGTTTCCAAGGAGCAGCTAGTGGATTTGAACTGTTGACCTTTAGGTTAGCAGCTGAGCTCTTAACCACTACACCACCAGGGCCCCAGACTATCATACCAAACTCATAAACATGATGCATTTTCAATTTTGCGGTATCTTCTGATGACATTTTTAAAGCGAGAGAGGTTTAGGGTTTTATACATTTGTGTAAATTGTGGGATTTTAAGTGTGTATGCTGAGGTAGGGGGAAATGAATAAGAGGTTCAGCAGAACTCCTCTATTTTGAGCTAACTGAAAGGGAAACGGCCTGAATTAATGACTATGTTGAAGTCAATCTATCTATTTCCCTCCTAAGTATGTTCAGTACCTCACACTAGGCTAATAAAATGTTGCCTAGAAGCAGTCATTAGAGAAACTACTTTACTAAATAAGAACGTAAATAAGAATGAGTCACAATTTGTAGTGTATTGATTGTTTTAAGGGAATATTCTTAAAGAACAATTTACATAAACCAATTAAAGACACCCCCAACAAACTTGTTTGCATGATAAAATCAAGCCATGGGCTCCTATAACTTGAGAAGTAATAGTCCAAAAGTTTGTAGACATTTGCATAGCAAGACTAATACAAACATTTCATTGCAATAAACACTGCACATCCATGATTATGATACTATGTCCATTTTACCTATAATGGCCACATAAAGGAAGTATGAATAATTCTCTGCACACAGATATACATATACATTTACACCTTGTCAATATTTAGCACAGAAGGAATAATTTTGTTCCTGCTTTCTAGGGCCCATAAGAATATTATGATGAGTGAAAACTAGAACCTCTCAACAAAAGTCAACATGCTGATCACAAATAAATGGACCTTCTGCAAAAACAAACAAAATAACAAAGAAAAAAATAGTCCTCTTATATCCCAGGGAATAATTCAAAATGCATTTTTGTTTTTTAGATGTAAAAAGCTTGACATCAGGGAACGAAATATAAGATAAGAACTGTTACAATTATAGTTACGGTCAAATGCCATTGAATCGATTCAAGATAGGGTAGAGACGAGGAGAGAATGAAGACAGCACCTTTAAAAACACGATTCTACTAATCAAACCAGGAGACCACAGAGCAAGCAAATGCCGAGAAATAAGGGTCTGATGTCTGCCCTTTCCAGGACATTCGTGTTAAAGAGCAAGGTAATTTTTAAAATTTGGGAGACAACAGTGTCTAAAGAAAACAGTACATTTAAGATGTGTAATAAAAGAATTTTCCTTGTTAGGGAGGGATGGTAAACACTGCTCTTAGATTGATTCAGCATAACTTACCACTAATTCTATAAAAGTAATTTTCATAATATACAAAAATAAACTTCTTTGTTTTAGCTTCAATCAATCTGTATCTACCAGTCGTCAATAAGGAAAATATGTGAATTGTTTTTGTTATTTAAAAAAAAAAAAATTCATATTTCCTATTCTTTGGTCCCTTTACTGCTTAAATTTCTATTTCAGAAGACCTTACACAGCATCCAAGCTAACATCAAAGACGCGAGAGATAGAATGATTTACTCCATTTCCTAAGTATTTAAAAACCAAGCTTCATAGAGAATGGGTTATCCTGATTATATTTCTAAGAGAACTTAGGAGATTGCATCTTGCTTTGGTTCAGAGATTAAAAAAAAAATAGCTTGATAGACACAATAGCAGCACACATTTCTATTTTGTCTCATCAATATCGTGGAATCATCAACAATTAAGTGTCCTGGTACAAACAGTATTACAATAATAAGTAAACTGACAAAATAGGTCTTTTTATTAAAACAGAGAGAGTTGGAAGAGACTGTATTTGAGCCTCCAAGTGTAGTTAGCCCTTCACTTCTTTGCTAGGACGGTGAAGGAGAGAGTCAGTCTCCATTAATGTCATCTAGGTTAATATTGCCAGTGACATGGGCACTTCAATTGTTGAGAGGTGGACTGAGTCCACCAGTTCTTTTTAAACCAACATTTAGCAAAAGCTTTCTGAAAATATTACATATGGCATGTATCAACCTATGACATGTGGCCAATAACAACTAACATAAATTTAAGTTGGGAAATTAGATATGAAGGGCATACTAACTGATTAATAAATTACATTACTCATCACTAGAGGCAATAGACAAATAATTAGGCATGATATAGACAGTGGACAGTTGTGACCACCACTACTGTCATGGACAAGGATGCGGCTTGACAAGGGGGCGGCAATGCTGAAGACGGAATCCAGGAATTTACAATGGGGGAAATGGAGGTGTACTTTTTGTGTTGTTGGAGAAGAGTCAGGGCACAATCTTCCAGGGGTCTTGATACTGAAAGGAAGTTCTCCTGCATACACGCCAAGGTGGCAGTGTTACATGGGAAGGAAGATGGTGGTACAGAATAAAAAACAGAGCAGCATTACTGATAAGAGATATATTTCCGTTGGAAAAGCAAGTAAACAGTGGCTGGATAACATTGTTGAAGGAGTAATAATGTTGTCATCCGCTAGAATTAGTTATCATCAGTGGGCAACAGCTCAGCAGTGGATAACACAGAGAGAATGCATAGCAGCAGGAGTTTCAGCCTTTTCATTAGGAAATGTAGAGCCAACTGCACACACTCACAAACAAAAGTGAATAAAGATGAATAGCAGCACCCTACATAGATTTGGTTACCAAAAAATGTACAGAAGATAGTTATTATTATTGTTTAGAAAAAGAGAAGTTTAGTGTTAATAAAAGCAGAATCAAAGAAGGCTACTAGAATAGTTACAATAAGAGCTAACTATTTGGATTTCAAAGTTAAAAAGGAGAGAAGTGCTTCCACTTTGTGAGGTAAAAGTAGTGCAAGCAGGAGCAATCACAGTGTTAGAAGGATTTTCAGTAAGTAGATTATACTGAAGGATTGGGTTCTAGATTTTTAGGCAGATTAACTTGGCAGTAGAGTTTAAGGGAAATGAGAAATCCTTTTGAGATTTTACCGAATTTGCAACTTGATTTGGGGAGAACTAATATCTCTAAACCATGACTATGATATGTTGCTCTATTTATTTAAGATTTTTAAATTTCTTTAATGTCTCTCAATAAGCTTTTATAAACTTATAACAGTATGATTCAATAATTTAAAAAATAAAAAATGGAAACAACCCATGTTCATCAAAAATGCAAATTGTAAGTAAGATACAATGGAATAGTCTATTGCAAAGAAAATAAATATAGCTATACGTAACTTTATGAATAATATTAGGTAAACAAAGTAAGACACAACATGATACACATAGTATTAAAAGGGGCTGCATGGGAAAGAGCCTGCATAGGTCCAGCTCACTATTATTACTCCCCATTGCTAAACCACTGCATTGGCTCACAATCTTTTCTTTCTCTCCCATCCCAGACTCTATAAAAAGTTTAAGATTAACCGATGTTCCTCCTTGGAGGGTGGAAAACAAGTGATAATGATCTAGGAATGAAAAACCAAACAAAGCACCCATCTTGTGACAAAAAAACCAGGATGTTGCCAGATAACCCCCAAGAATGCCAGTGAAAGATTAACTCATCTGCGATGTGACCACCTCAATAAGGAACTAACACAAACTTCTAAGACCCATAATCCTATCCCTATAAAGCCTTCAGTGACTCTCGAGTTGGGGAGACAGGTTTTTGGAGGAATTTATTCCCCTCTGTCTACTCTATATTGATATATAATAAAACTCTTGCTGCTCACCTCACCCACCTCAGAATTGGCTATTGCAGCAGGTGGCTCCAATCCACATTATTGCAGTAACAGTATTACTGCATTAAAAAATATTCAATAACAGGCTAAATAAAATCACTTCATTTACAATGCTCTAAAACCATATAGAAATGTAAGGAAATTGTTCTATAAAAGTCATTGTAATAGTTTCCTCTACAGGGGAGAGATGAGGAGTTTTCTAAGGTTATTATTGACTTGGTTGTTTCTTGACCTGAGTGGTAGCATTGCAGGGCATTCACTTTATAATTATTCATTAAGCAGTAAATATATGATTTGTGTACTATCCAGTAAATAAGCCAATAATCAAAGAAACACCAAGGAAAAAGAAGATTAAACAAAATTTGAGGAAAAGTAAAAACAAAATTGAAACCATCAAAATGAAGCAAAGACAACAGATTGCAAAAACATGGTTACAAATTCTTTGTGGCTCTTCCCACGAAAGAGAAGGAGTCTCCTTCCCCACCCACTGAATCTAGGATGCCCTTGTGACTTACTTTGGCCATCGCGATGTTACCCAATGTGACAGAAGCAAAGACTTAAAAAGTGCTTGCAGATTGGGGTTTGCCTTCTCTTGCTGCTTTGAACCCAGCTGCCATTTAAAGACGCCCAGGCTGGCCTACTAGATGGTGGAAACAACACAGTCAACCATCAGACAAGTAAGTGGAGCCATCTGAGACCAACCAGCCCCAACCTACCAACTAGCTGACTACAGCTATATGAAGGAGCCCATTATAAGAGAAGTGGAAGACCTGAACAGTTGGACATAGCCCAAATTGCCAACCCACAGAATCATGAGCTAAAAACAATTCTTCCTTTAAGCCAATACATTTTGGGGTGGTTTATTTTCAGCAAAGGTTAATCATCAAATCATTATACCAGAAGACTATTTAGATACTCCCAGGTGCCAAAACAGAGTACCTTAGAACAATCCGGCCATGATTCTGAATCCAAGTATTTTCACAGTAAATGAAAAAGAGAAAACACATCAAATTATAGTTTTCACTTTCTAACAAACACATGTCAACAAAAGGCAAAGAATAACATATTCCTATTGACTAACCTGAGGCATAAATTTATCACATGAGTTATTTTAAAAGGACATTGGAAAGCTTCCAGCCAAGATGGTGGCTTAGTCAGGCACCAATGCCATCCCTTTACAGCAAACACTCAAGAAACCAAGTGAAACAGTTACAGATGACAATCCTGGAAGTCTGAGCATAAAATGAAAGGATAAAGAGTTAGATCAAACACGACTGGAAGAACATACTGAACTAAAACAGTGAATGAGAAGAGAAACAGAGTAGAGGTGCCACGTCAACCAGCCTGGTACAGAGTGGCCATCTTAGACAAAGCCAGTAGTGATCCTGGGTAAGGAGCACAAAAGACAGGTTCACAGAACTCCCAATAGGAAACAGAGAAACTGTAGACATACCAGGAGTGAAGCAAGATAAGCAACATGAACTAGAGCTAAGGAAGGAAAGTACAGGAAGGAGGCAGGAGTTTCAGTGATCCTGGCATTCACAGAACAAGGAGGAAGTTAGGATCCAGAGACAGGGCGACTCTACAGCGGTCGTCCCTGACCATTAGGGAAGCTGGCATGCACAGAGTAAAGATCTATAGAGAGACAGCAGGATGTTCCCTACTTGACCACACACAGGACAGACGCCCTTCCTTGCATTTCATGAGGGCTAGGACCCGATTACTGGGTGCACCAAACTGGAAGTGCTCAGGCACCCTCACCTGGCAACCAAAGGAGCAAGCTCCCCCTCTCCCACCCTCTTGGTGATTAACAGCATGAATTCCCCCATCCCTGCCATTCTGATTGCCAGGGACCATAGTACAAGCACTTCCTTCTCCCACCCACTCCACCCCATCTGCCACCCCCCCCCGCCCACTCAGTAAGCAGTGGAGAAAGAGCACTCCCTAGCTGCATGTCCTGCCCCACCCCTCACCTACTGCTTCGCTGACCAAGTAGAGAGAGTGCCTCCATGCTCCCCTCCCCAGCACCTCCCCTTGCCTGCTGCCCTGCCGAGTCAACACAGAGAGCACTTTCATGACTGTGAGTGTTCCTGCACCTCTGGACTGATGACACATGGCAGCCAGTGCCCACCCAGCATGCCATCAGCCAACTCACACTCACAGCGAACAGCGACATGGGCTCACCCTGCCAGCAGCAGCCATGCCTGTCTGGAAACAGGTGATGAACATTCCTGTGCCAGCAGACAAGCAATCAGCGAAGCACACCTGACCCGTCCACACTGATATATTAAAACAAAACAAACAAAAATCATAAATAAATAAAATAACACCTTGTTGCCTTGGAAAGAGCAGTTAATGTCAAAACATACAAAGAAACAGGACAAGATGGCTCAAGTAAGTGATCAAAATAAAGGAAGAAATGGTAATGGAACTACCTGACAAGGAACTCAAAAGACTTATATATATACAGTCCTCAAACAGATCAAGGAATACACAGACAAAACCAAGATAAACACAGACAAAACCCTAGAAGAATTCAGGAAAACAATACAAGAGCAAAATGACAAAATAAATAGACAACTAGAAAAACAGCAACAAGAAATCCAGAAGGTTAACCAAAAAATTTCAGAAATAGATAACTCAACGGAAGGACATAGCAGTAGAATTGAATCAATGGAAGACAGAATCAGCGAAATACAGGACAAATCCCTTGATACTAATTTATTTGAGGAACGTTCAGAAAAAGGAATGAAGAAAGCCCAAGAGTTATGTGGGACACTATCAAGAGGAATAACTTACATGTGGTAGGAATTCTAGAACAGGAGGGGACAAAAAAAAAGCACAGAGAAAATTTTTGAAGATTTTCTGGCAGAAAGCTTCCCTAATACCAAGAAATATGAAAAGATATCCATCCAAGAAGCTCAATGCACCTGATAGAGGATAGACCCCAAAAGAAGGTCACCAAGACATATTATAATTAAACTATCCAAAACCAAAGACAAAGAAAGAATCAAGAGAGCAGCTTGGGAAAATTGAACTGTCACCTACAAAGGGGAACCAATAAAACCAAGCTCTTATTTCTCAGCAGAAATCATGTTGGCAAGAAGGCAATGGGATGACATATATAGAACCCTGAAAGAAAATAAAATTCCAATCAACAATTATATATCTAGCAAAACTCTCTCAAATACAGTGGTGAAACTAGGACATTTCCAGATAAACAGAAATTAAGGAAATTTATAAAACCCAGACAAAACTTTCATGAAATACTGAAGGGAGTCCTTTGGTCAGAGGAACAGTGGCACCGAACAACCTGAGATTAAGACACATGACAGCATCACTGAGATACCAACCAAGATAAAGAATTCTCAAAAATAAAATAAAGCTACAGGTCTGAAAAAAGGAACAAGAAACATCAATCTGTAAATGATGACAGCTTCAGAATAAAAAGGGGAAATAAATGGAAATAAATAGTTACAGAACTTCCATATGTAGAGGAAGTCAAGGCAATATAAAGATATAACAGACAGTTTTAAACTTAGGAAGATAAAGGCAAATTTCAGGGTAACCAAAAAAGAGAATTGATAGATCTACTCATCAAACTAAAAAGTAGAAAACCATAAAGATTCAGCAAACACGAAATCAACAATAACAAAGGAAATGGAAAGAAACCCCATAAACAAAAAGAACTCAGTAGAGAAAAGTTAGCGTAACAAAGAAACCATGAACACCACAAAAAAAGCATAACAAAATGACAGCAGTTAATTCATACCTATCGATAATCACACTGAATGTAAATGGGTTAAATGCAACAGTCAAGAGGCAGACAGTAACAGAATAGATTAAAAAAAAAAAAAGATCAATCAATATGTTATCTACAAGAGACAAACCATAGATGTGAAGACATAAATAAGCTAAAAATAAAATGATGGAAAAAAATATATCAAACAAACAGTAACCAAAAAAGATCAGGAGTGGCAATATTAATCTCTGACAAAATAGACTTTAAGGCAAAATCTATCACAGAAGACAAGGAAAGGCATTATATAATGATTAAATTAATGGCTCAATTCACCAAGAGGACATAACCATAATAAATATCTACACACCCAATGACAGAGCTCCAAAATACATAAAACAAACTCTAACAGCACTGAGACGAGAAATAGACAGTTCCACAATAATAGGAGGAGACTTTAACATACCAATGTCGATGAAAGACAGAACAACTAGAAAAAAAAAAAACTCAACAAAGAGACAGAAGAACTAAACATCACAATCAACCAACTTGACCTCTTCTACATATACAGAACACTCTACACAACAGCAGCTCAGCATACATTCTTCTCCAACACACATGGATCCTTCTCCAGAATAGACCATATTTCAGGCCACAAATCAAGGCTCAATAAATTTAAAAAATTTGAAATCATCTCTGATCACAATACTATAAAATTAGAAACCAGTAACAGGAAGAACAAGGAAAAAAGATCAAATACATGGAAACTGAGTGACACCTTGTTTAAAAACCCCTGAGTAATGTATGAAATTAAAAATGAAATAAAAATATTCCCTAGTTCAAATGAGAATGAAAGCACAACAGACCAAAATCTTTGGGACACAGCAAAAGCAGTACTCAGTGGTCAATTTATAGCAGTAAAACCACACATCAAAAAAGAAGAAAAGCTCAAAATCAATACCTTAATCTTACAACTAGGACAAAAATAAAAGAACAGCAAAAAAAGCCCCAAGCTTCCAGATGAAAGGAAATAATAAAGATTGGAGCAGAAATAAACAAATCTGAAAACAGAAAAACAATTGAAAGAACCAACAAGACTAGAAGTTGGTTCTTTGAAAAGATCAATAAAATCTACAAACCACTTGCAAAATTGACAAAAGAAAAGAAGGAGAATACGAAATTTAACACAAATAAGAAATCAGATGAGTGACATTACAACAGAACCAATAGAAATAAGAAGGATCATAACAGAATATTAAGAAAATTTATACTCTAACAAATTTGAAAACCTATAAGAAACGGACAAATGTCTAGAAAGACATCACCTACCCAAACTAACGCAAACTGAGGTAGAAAATCTGAACAGACTCATAACAAAAGAAGAAATTGAAGTGGTCATAAAAAAATTCCCAACAAAAAAAGTCCTGGCCCAGATGGCTTCACTGGAGAATTTGACCAAACTTTCAGACTAGATATGACTCCAACAGTACTCAAACTATCCCAGAACATAGAAAAAGAAGGAATACTCCTGAATTTATTCTATGAGGTCAGCATAGCCTTGATATCAAAGTCAGAAAAAGACACCTCTAAAAAAGAAAATTACAGTAAAATATCCCTCCATGAGTCTAGATGCAAAAATTTTCAACAAAATTCTGGCCAGTAGAATTCAAGAGCATATCAAAAAAATAATAAATCACAGCCAAGTGGGCTTCATACCAGGTATGCAATGATAGTTCAACATTAGAAAATCAATCAACGTAATTCACTGCATATGTAAAACAAAGGACAAGAATCACATGATCAACTCAATAGATGCAGGAAAGGTATTTGATAAAGTCCAACAGCTATTTCTAATAAACTCTCAGCAAAATAAGAATAGAAGGGAAATTCCTCAACACAATTAAGGGCTTAAGTACAAAACCAAAAGCCAACACTATTCTCAATGAAGAGAGACTGAAAGCATTCCCCTTGAGTATAAGAACTATACAAGAATACCCTTTATCACCATTCTTATTCAATATTATACTGGAAGTTCTAGCTAGTGCAATAACACAAGAAAGGGAAATAAAGGGCATACAAATTGATAAGGAAGAAGTAAAACTATCCCAATTCACAGATGACATGATCATATACATAGAAAATTCCAGAGACTCCACAGGAAAGCTACTGGAACCAATAGAAAGATTCAGCAAAGTGGGAGGGCACAAGATCAACATACAAAAATCAGTTGGATTCCTATACACTAACAAAGAATATTCTGAAAACGAAATCAGGAAAACAATACCATTTACGATAGTCCTCAGAAAGATAAAATACTTAGGAATAAATCTGACTAGAAATGAAAAACACTTATACAAAGAAAACTACAACAAACTACTGCAAGAAACCAAAAGAGATGTACATAAATGGAAAAACATATTATGCACATGGATAGGAAGACTTAACACTGTGAAAATGTAAATACTACCCAAAGTGATCTACAAATATAATGCAATCCCAATACAGATTCCAACAACATTCTTTAATGAGACAGAAAAACTAATTACCATCTTCATATGGAAAGGAAAGAGGCCCTGGAAAAGCAAAGCATTATTGAAGAAAAAGAAAGTAGAAGGCCTCACGAAACTAGTGTAACTGAAAATAATGACTATTTCTTGTCTCCATTTGAATAACACCTTCAAACATCAAAGGCTTAAGGCAGCTTTTTAAAGCTGCTGTGTTGTAGGCAATTCATGACGAAATTTAAAACATACCGGTACTTCAGATAGACAAGGCTGTTTAGTTGACTAAACTCAGAGCTATTTGTTTTAGGTACAAGAATTGAGAAGGACAAATTGTTTTACTAAAATATCCTCAAGATTCTATGCCTGATCCTCTTCTTTTTTTTTTTTTTTTAACCTTTTCCATTAGGGTATCTTACTACAGTAGCTTTAAATTTCATTTTTATGAAAATAAATTTAGTATCTATAGCTCATCTCTCAATTTTCTAAGATCAAATCAATTTGCAGGTATCTGTCTGATATTTCTATCTTGATATCCCATTAACACCTTAGACATTATATGTACTAAATTAGAAACAAAACTATCCCTCCAAACACATACCTACTAACCCAGTCACCAACTATTTCTGACATTTCTATATATGGATTGATTTTTCAGATTTCTTGCATATGAAAACCTTTCCAATATTTTAAGACCCATCATAAAAACCTCTGTCTCCTTAAAGGCATGACTAAATATTACTCTTGATCTCCTTTATACAATTAAAAAAATATTTTTCTTTGCTTTGGTATAGTCACTGTGTACTTGCTTTATTCCTCTAATTCATCTTAAATCTTTTGAACAGAAAGGCTGTACCTTACTGTTTGGATTTTCCACAATGGTTATGCTTTCCCCATAAAAGAAGCTCAATAAATATTTGTTAATTTTACAATTGAAAGTCCAGTCTTACATTTTGATGCAGGCAGAAAGTCAACCTATTCCAGCATGAGCATGTGTCTGCAGGTAGAAGTGAAATTAACATTTGGTAAAAATATCCTGCCAAGACTGTTGGCAACGTAGGGGTTGAACTATGAAGGACTGTCATACTGAAGATCTTATTCTCCTATGGAATCTATATCGGAGCTTGAGTAAAATGAGGGAAGTTGGTGGTAAAAGACTAACTCTTGGGAAATGCCTTCATTTAGAGAAAATGAAAAAAAAGAAAAAATAATAGTTGAAAGTGAGGGATAAAAATATAAAAGAATTTAAAAGTGAGGAGAATTTTTTTACAAGCTGAGATTTAACCAAGTTTGTCAAATCTTGGAGAGGGATCGAGGAGAATGAAGACTGAGGAAAAGACTGTGGACACATATTAGACTTTGCAGTAGAAAATATTAAAAACATGAACAAGCATGCTGCCATTATTGTTTCATTTAAAATATTCTGTGTAATTATCAAATTCATTGAACTAAATATTTAACATTCATGCATTTTATTGTACATAAATTATTCCGTAATAAATGTATTGTGAATTGCTGCTACACAAATACTTCTTTGACTTGATTTTCACTAATTTCTACAGTATTCTATATGTAGCTTAACACTTACTTGGACATATTTAAAGAATGTATTTTGTTTAAAGTAAGTACAGTAGTCCCCAACTTATGACTGGATTCTGTTCTGATGATCTGTCATAATTCAGTTCTGACATAAATGGAATTCCTCTTTTATTTTTGGTTAGTTTTCATAGTCTGCTATACAGCAGTGTTTTGAACAGTAAAACATAACATTGAACATCTGTGAGTGAACATCTGAGAATGATAACATCAGCAAATTATATGCTGCAACATTGCATGTAGTACATATTACTAACGAGAAGATGTACAAAAAAAAAAAATCCTAAGTGTGGTTCATCATAACTTTAATACGTCCTTAAGTCAGGGACTACCTGTAGAACCAAGAAAACCTAAATTTAATATTCAATATAACAACGGAGAAGCGATTTTCAATTAGTCAAGTGATCAGAAAGAAAGGGAGAAAAGAACTAATATGAAGTAAGTTATTCACAAACAATAGGAATATGATTTTTTATGTTTATTGTTATTAATATTAGTAGTATATTAAACAATAAGTATATTCTGGAGATTTACCAGAAAACTCTATTCCACTGGATCATATGAAAGAGAAGTTGTAAGAATTTAATTGACTAGCTGTATGTTCAAATACCAATATGAACTTACCTTTGTATTAAACTTAGAAGTTTATTAGCTTGTGTTACAGGGCACGTTCATCACACACATTTAGAAATGACTAAAGGCATAGTGGAACATTGGTGGTTTAGTAGTAGAATTCTCACTTTCCATGTGGGATAACTGAGTTCTATTCCCGGCCAATACACCTCATGGTAGCCATCACCCCTCTGTCTGTGATGTTTTGGATGCTGCTATGATACTGAACAGGTTTCAGGGGAGCTTCCAGACTAAGACTGATTTGGAGGAAAGGCCTGGTGATTTACCTCCAAAAATTAGCCAAGAAAACCCTATAGACCACAATGGTTTGATCTGTAACTGATCATGGAGATGGCACAGGACCAGGCAGATTTTGTTCCACTGTGCATGGAGTTACCGTGAATCTAAGACTGACTGAATGACAGCTAACAATAACAAAGGCATAGTAGCCATACCCACGATGTGTCTGTCAATTTGTCATACTGTGGTGGTTTGCATGTTGCTGTGATACTGGAAGCTTTGCCACCAGTATTCCAAATATCAGCAGGGTCACCTTGGTGGACAGGTTTCAGTGGAACTTCCAGACTAAGACAGACTAGAAAGAAGGGGCTGATGGTCTGTTTCTTAAAAAATTGGCCAGTGAAAATCTTATGAATAGTAGCAAAACATTGTCTGATATAGTACCTGAAGAAGAGACTCTCAGGTTAGAAGGCACTCAAAATATGACTGGAGAAGAGCTGCCTCCTCAAAGTAGAGTTGACATTAATAACGTGGATGGAGTCAAGCTTTTGGGGTCTTCATTTGCTGATCTGGCATGACCCAAAATGAGAAGAAACAGCTGCAAACATCCATTAATAATCAGAATGTGGAATGTATGAAATATGAATCTAGGAAAATTGGAAGTCAGCAAAAATGAAATAGAATGCATAAACGTCGATATCCTAGGCATTAATGAGCTGAAGTGGACTGGTATTGGCCAATTTTCTGGGAATGAAAAATTGAAAAGGAATAGCATTGCTTTCATTGCCAAAAAGAACATTTAAAGATCTATCTTTAAGAACCATGCTATCAGTGATAGGATAATATCCATACACCTACAAGCAAGAGTAGTTAATATTATAATTATTCAAATTTATGCAATAACTACTATGGCCAAAGATGAAGAAATTGAAGATTTTTACCAACTTCTGCAATCTGAAATTGATCAACCATGCAATCAAGATGCACTGATAATTACTGGTGATTGGAATGAGAAAGTTGGAAACGAAGAAGGATTGGTAGTTGGAAAATATGGTCTTGGTGATACAAGCAATGCTAGAGATCATATGATAGAATTTCTCAAGACCAACTACTTCTTCATTGCAAATACGTTTTTCAACAACATAAATTGTGACTATACTCTCAGACTTCAACAGATAGAATACACAGAAATCAAATGAACTACATCTCTGGAAAGAGACAATGGAATGGCTCAATATTGTCAATCAGAACAAGGCCAAGCGCCGACTGTGGAACAGATCATCAATTGCTCATATGCAAGTTCAAGTTGAAACTGAAGAAAATTAGAAGTCCACAAGAGCCAAAGTACAAACTTGAGCATATCCCACTTGAATTTAGAGACCATATCAAGAATAGAATTGACACATTGAACACTAATGACAGAAGATCAGATGAGTTGTGGAATGACATCAAGGACATAACACATGAAGAAAGCAAGAGGTCATTAAAAAGACAAGAAAGAAAGAAAAGATCAAAATGGATGCCAGAAGAGATTCTGAAAGTTGATCTTGAACGTCAAGTAGCTAAAGCGAAAGGAAGAAATGATGAAGTAAAAGCTGAACAGAAGACCTCAAAGGGCAGCTCAAGAAGACAAAGTAAAATACAATGAAATGTGCAAAGACCCGGATATAGTAAAACAAAAGGGAAGAACATGCTCTGCATTTCTCAAGCTGAAAGAACTGAAGACAATAGTCAAGCCTGAAGTTGCAATATTGAAGGCTTCTACTGGGAAAATATTAAACAACTCAGGAAGCATCAAAAGAAGATGGAAGGAATACACAGAATCACTATACCAAAAACAATTGGTAAACGTTTAAACATTTTAGAAGGCAGCATACGATCAAGTACTGATGGTACTAAAGGAAGAGGTCCAAGCTGCACTGAAGGCATTGGCGAAATGCAAGGTTCCAGGAATTGACAGAATACCAACCGAGATGTTTCAACAAATGGATGCAGCACTGGAAGCTGGGTCTATGCCAAGAAATTTGGAAGACAGCTACCTGGCCAATCAACTGGAAGAGATCCATATTTGTACCCATTCCAAAGAAAGGTGATCCAACAGAATGCGGAAATTACCGAACAATATCATTAATAGCACACACAATTAAAATATTTCTGAAGATCATTCAAAAGCAGTTGCAGTAGTATTGGTTGAAGTAAATCTGGGAACTGCCAAAAATTCAAGCTGGTTCAGAAAAGGACATGGAACAAGGGGTGCTGGTGTCAGATGCATCTGTACTGAAAGCAGAGAATACCAGAAAGATACTGTCTTAGTCATCTAGTGCTGCTATAACAGAAATACCACTAGTGGATGGCTTTAATAAAGAGAAGTTTATTTTCTCACAGTCCAATAGGCTACAAGTCCAAATTCAGGGTGTGAGCTCCAAGGGAAGGCTTTCTCTGTCAGCTGTGGAGGAAGGTCCGTGTCATCAATCTACCCTTGGTCTGGGAACATCTCAGTGCAGGAACCTCAGGTTCCAAAGGACGAGCTCTGCTCCTAGCACGGCTTTCTTAGTAGTATGAGGTCCCCATGTGTCTCTGCTCACTTCTCTCTTTTATATCTCAAAAGAGATTGGCTTAAGACACTATCCAATCTTGTATACCTCATCATTATATCTGCCACTAAATCATCTTATTAGATCATAGTGATTGAATTTACAAAACATAAGGAAATCACATCAGATTACAAAAGGGTACACAGTTATACAATACTGGGAATCATGACCCAGCCAAGTTGACAGATATTTCTGGGGGACACAATTCAATCCATGACACCATCTCATTACATCATAGTGATAGAGTTTACAACACATAGAGAGATCACATCAGATAAAATGGTAGACAATCATACAATACGGGGAATCATGACCTAGCCAAGCTGACAGATATTTTGGGGGGACACAATTCAATCCATGACAGATGTTTACCTCTTTTTTGTGGACTTTGCAAAGGCTTTTGACTGTGTAGATCATAACAAATTATGGATAACATTACAAAGAATGGGAGTTCCAGAACACTTAATTGTACTCATTCGGAACCTGTACATAGATAAAGAGGCAGTCATTCAAACAGAACAAAGGGATACTGCGTGGTTTAAAGTCAAGAAAGGTGTGCATCAGGGTTGTATCCTTTCACCATACTTATTCAATCTGTATGCTGAGCAAATAATCCAAGAAACTGGACTATATGAAGAAGAACGCAGCATCAGGATTCAAGGAAGACTCACTAACAACCTGAAATATGCAGATGACACAACCTTGCTTGCTGCAAATGAAGAGGACTTGAAGCACTAATTGATGAAGATCAAAGACCACAGCCTTCAGTGTGGATTATACTTCAACATAAAGAAAACAAAAATCCTCACACCTGGACCAATAAGCAACATCAATATAAATGAAGAAAAGATTGAAGTTGTCAAGGATTTCATTTTTACTTGGATCCACAATAGACGCCCATGGAAGCAGCAATCAAGAAATCAAATGACGCATTGCATGGGCAAATCTGCTGCAATAGGCCTCTTTAAGATGTTAAAAAAACAATGATGTCACTTTAAGGACTAAGATGTGCCTGACACAAGCCATGGTATTTTCAATTGCCTCATATGCATGCAAAAGCTGGATGATGAATAAGGAAGAAAATCAAGAATTGACACCTTTGAATTATGGTGTTGATGAAGAATATTGAATATACCGTGGACTGCCAGATGAATGAAATTTTGGAAGAAGTACAGCTAGAATGCTCATTAGAAGCAAGGATGGTGAGACTTTGTCTCATGTACTTTGGACAGGTTATTAGGAGGGACCAGTCCCTGGAGAAGGACATCATGCTTGGTGAAGTAGAGTGTCATAGAAAAAGAGGAAGCCCCTCAATGAGATGGACTGGCACAGTGGCTGCAACAATGGGCTCAAGCATAACAACGATTATGAGGATGGTGCAGGACTGGGCAGTGTTTCATTCTGTTGTACATGTGAACCGGAACTGACATGATGGCACCTAACAACAACAACGACAATAGCCATACAGATAAAGTGATTATTTACAATCACAATAGGCATTGTTCAAATGTCTTGCTGTTACCAATTGTCCACAAAATTGTGCTATACCACCTTATCAGCTTTTTTATTTTATTACCTACAAAATTGTCAAAGGCTATAAGTATCTAGTATATATGTTAAAAATCGTAGAGTTTAAAAAAATTGCTACACATTAGTTATAATTTATCCTGCTTGACAGTCTTTCATTATTCTATTTCATGCTTTTATAACTTCGTATTAATGATGAGTCTACCCTTATTGCCTGGTATCAAAATTTCCAGTACTGATAAAATTCTGAAACTGGGTGAGCTTGCTAGAGCAAAAGTAATGATAATCTCAGAATACCTGACTCTTGATCAATAAAATGACCCCCTCACCTCCCCACTCCCCACCCTCCCGCCAAAAAAAAGACCTCAAAATAGTTAGGTAAGCATTAAAAAAAAAAAGATTCTAACTTGCTTCAGTATCCAGAATTCCTTGCATTTTATAAATTTCTTAAGAATATCGTCTCATGTGAAATTAGCACTGGCACTTAGATGGTTTAGAAAACAGTACAGCACTTAAAAGGGAGCCCTGGTGGTACAATGGTTCAGTGCTTGGCTGCTAACAGAAAGGTCTTAGGTTCGAACCTACTATTTGCTCCACAGGAGAAAAGACCTAGAGATCTGCTTCCATAAAGATTACAGCCAAGAAAACCCTATGGGGAAGTTTTACTCTGTCATATAGTATTGCTATGAGTCAGAATCAACTCTTGACACACAGCAGCATAACACTTAAAGGGAGATTAAAATTTCTAAGAGTTAAAGAATTTGAATATAGTCATCTCAAGGGCAGGTACGGGATTTAGAAGTGAAATCTTGCCTGCATTCTTTGAAACTTTTCTGTATTTGTTATTTAGTCACCCTGGGACTCCTATGAGTGTTTTTCAGTAAAAGACTTAAAAGGGGAGACTATAGAGTTTTAGGGATAACCAAGGGGGGAGGGTTTGGGGAGTCTGTATTATCTGGGGTGAGAGAATGAATGGATACTGAGGAAATGGGGATAGAGTGAGTGGTACCAACTATGGAAAGAAAATGAAAAAATTCTGAATGTGGGGCTGGGGGTTGGTGAACAAAGGAAAACTTGGGGAGGTTTTTTTGGCCCTAAAAAGGGAATGTAGGGCTGAGAAGTAAAAGGCCTGCGTGCAATTTCTTGCCATGCTGGAAAACATTGCAATGAGAGTCCTCAGTATAATTTATCCTAAATGCTGAGAAATACGTAGAGAGGAAGCACTTACCTTTGCCTTATTCTAGCTTCTGAATCTGAGTACATAGTGAACAAAAGTATCTTCAGTCAGTTACACTTAGCACATGTCCAAAATGTCTAGCTCCTTACTGGTTGTATAGCTATGAATGTGTTTGTCCTATACAGTTTGTAATAATTAAAAAAGAAAATCTTACCTTTAGCTATTTTGAATGATATTTTCACAAAAGTTAACATTGTCTTCTAACTACCTTCTCTACCATCATTAATAAATTTAAATTGTACCTGTAAAGACTTAGTCATGTCAAAATTTAGGTTCCAGAGGATGGTCTGGGTAAGTCCCTTTTGAAAGCATCTCTCCACCCCCCACCCCCCACCCCAAACCCACTAATGGATTTAAGATGATTAAATTGCAAAAGACTGGACAGAAAGGTGATGTTTTGACAAAATGATATTGGTTGTTTGGAAGCAACCTTGAGGCAGTAGCTGTAAACTGGGGGCTTTATGGATTCCTCCATAATGCAGATAAAATTTCTTGATTTATTTAAATCCTTTTCCGTAAACATTTCCCTGATATGTTGCCAAGTAGTCTCTGAATTTAGTAATCCAGACAGATTACCATAGGGGTTCTATTTTTAGGGTCCTTCTGTTACTGTGGCAGTTGCAGCTGATCGGATTACCACTATATCCTACCCATGTAAAATGCATTGATGCTTCAGGAGAAACCCGCTCTCCACTCTCGTAATTACAATGTCAGACTCATAGCTAGATATTTCTCTCTGAATTCATTTTGTACCATTGTGGCCAATCCGCTATTAACTTGTAAAATAGCGCGTTGTCTTTTAGTTTTGCTCTGTGTCTTTCAAGACTAATTCATTATTGTGTGTATGTGCGTGTGTGTGTGTGTGTGTAGGGGGTGGGGAGAGTGAGTGGTAGTAAATGCATGTTGTAGGTCACAGAAGAGATACATAATTTCTCTGATTCGGAAGGCAGAAAAGTATGCAATGCAGACGTTACTGTCTCCTACAAATGACAATACCGCCATCTAGTGGAGAAGATGCATTTACTCATTATTATCTTCTATTTTACTGTGGGAGCCCGCGGTGGCACAGTGGCTAAGTGTTACAGCTGTTAACCAAAAAGGTCAGCAGTTGGAATCCACCAGCCACTCCTTGGAAGCTCTGTGGGGCAGTTCTACTCTGTCCTATAGGATCACCGTAAGTTGGAATCGACTCCACGGCAAGAGGTATTTTACTGCCAAGATCCCTGGGTGATGTAAACCGTTAGTGCTAGGCTACTAAAGGAAAAGTTACTGGTTCAAATTCACCCAATGGCGCTGCAAAAGAAAGTCCTGGTAATCTACGTTTGTAAGATTTCATCCATTGGAAACCCTATGAAGCACAGTGCTACTCTGAAACACGTGCAGTCATCATAAGTCTGAACCATGTACTTTACTGTCAGGTGAGAAGAGTCATTTATAAATTTACCTCAGAATTTAATTGTGTTTCACCTTTATGAGCATTAAAGTTTTCCCATACCAAATTGGACTCCATCTTGTAGTCAGTCTTTGCAAGGGAAAAATAATTCCATTTGCTTCAGAGGGAGTTTGGCCTCCAGAAATGTCTGTCCCAAGATACCTGGGAGCACAGTTTGTCCATACATTTTTCCATGATTTTTCACAAAGCATTGGGAGGGAGGCAGTTACAAAGTATACTAGAGTAACAAGTAGAATTAATTTCATATGCATTCTGGTGTTTGGACTAAGAAGTAAATTATCCAACAAATATCTCATCTCCCTTAAAACTATCTTTTATCAATTGATAGTAATTATACCCCAGTAATTTAGTGTATATTATACATATATAAGCAAGTAAATTATACTTTTTCCCTCTAGAGGAATAAAGGCTAAAATTTAACGTTAAGATTTTTGGTTTTGTAGCTTATTACAATCCCAATCAAAAAGTCCTTTTAATATAAAATCAATAATTTCTTTTACATATGTTGTTAAATACATTATTGTTATTTGTTAATACAAATGTGGGATTGTTTTAACTAACCTTCCAGCTCAAATCCAGTTATCTAGCTTGTAATGACAAATTTATTTTCATAAATATAAATACATAGACATTAGCCAGAGAACCCAGATGGTGATGGCGAAAAAGATTGCCAACTGGCTACACTGCAAAGCCCCACAAGGTGGCAGGACCCTTCAGGGATCAGCACGCAGTACTGTCTTAATTATCTAATGCTGCTATAACAGAAATATTACATGTGGATGGCTTTAACAAGGAGAAGTTTATTCTCTCACAATCTAGGAGGCTAGAAATCCGAATTCAGGGTGCCAGCTGCAGGGGAAGTCTTTCTTTCTCTGTCGGCTCTGAGGAAAGGTCCTTGTTATCAATTTCTCTTCTGATCTAGGAGTATCTCAGCACAGGGACCCTGGATCTAAAGGATGCATGCTCCTGACTCTTCTTGTATGGTAGTAATTATGTCCCCTGTCTCTCTGCTTTCTTCTCTCTTTTATATCTCAAAAGAGATTGACTTAAGATACAACCTAATCTTGTAGATTGAGTCCTGCCTCATTAGCATAACTGCTTCTATTTAACACGATAGAAGATTTACAAGACATAGGAAAATCACATCAGATAGCAAAATGGTGGACAATCACACAATACTGGGAATCATAACCTAGACAAGTTGACAGTTGGAAGCACACAATTCAATCTATGAAAAGTACCCGAGCCCCATCTTTGTATGCCTGAAGAGGTCAATCTCTCTGTACGGGCTGAGTTGGGTAATTCAATTCATAAGAGTCAGATCTTTCAAACCAGAATGTCAAATGATTAATATAAACTTGAGGGTATTCATTTCCTGAGTCTGAAATAGCTGAATATGCCACCCAAAGCAGCTAACACCTGGGTCTCTAAGAATCTGAAAGAGTTTGGAGCACTGACAGATGTTTTATCCAGGTTATAGCAGAGTTTAATGACCTTCGACAGTACTTTCTTTTCTCCTTCCTTCCCTCTCTCCTTCTGTCTCTCCCTCTTTCCTCTCTTTCTTTCTTTTTTCCTTTCATTTTTCATCTTCCTTCTTTCTTTTTTTAAGTGTACTTTAGATGAAGGATTACAGAGTAAACTATTTTCTCATTAAACAATTAATACACATATTGTTTTGTGACATTGGTTGCCAACCTCCCGACATGTCAACACTCTCCCCTTCTTGACCTTCGGTTCCCTATTACCAGCTTTCCTGTCCCCTCCTGCCTTCCCATTCTTGCCCCTGGACTGATGTGCTCATTTAATGTCGTTTTGTTTTATGAGTCTGTTTAATCTTTGGTTGAAGGGTGAGCCTCAGGAGTGACTTCAGTACTGAGTTAAAAGTGTGTTCTGGGGGCCGTACTCTTGAGGTTTTCCAATCTCTCTCAGACCACTAAGTCTGGTCTTTTTTGTGAGTTAGAATTTTGTTCTACATTTTTCTCCAGCTCTATCCAGGACCCTCTATTGTGATTCCTGTCAGAGCAGTCAGTGGTGGTAGCCAGGCACCATCTAGTTGTGCTGGACTCAGTCTGGTGGAGGATGTGGCAGTTGTGGTCCATTAGTCCTTTGGACTAATCTTTCCCTTGTGTCTTTGGTTTTCTTCATCCTCCCTTGCTCCAGACAGAGTGAGACCAGTGAAGTATCTTAGATGGTCGCTCACAAGCTTTTAAGACCCCAGACACTACTTATCAAAGTAGAATGTAGACCTTTTTTATAAACTACGTTATGCCAATTGAGCTAGATGTTCCCCAAGACCATGGTCCCCACAGCCCTCAGCCCTGTAATTTGGTCTCTCAGGGAGTTTGGATGTGTCTTTGGAGCTTCCATGACCTTGCCTTGGACAAGTTGTGCTGGCTTCCCCGGTATTGTGTACTGTCTTACTCTTCACCAAAGTTACCACTTACCTGTTTAGTGTTTTTCCCTCTCACCCATCCCCTCCCTCATAACCATCAAAGATTGTTTCTTTTTGTATGGAAACCTTTTCATGAGTTTTTATACTGGTGGTCTCATACAATATTTGTCCTTTTGTGACTGACTTATTTCACTCAGCATAATTTCCTCCAGATTGATCCATGTTGTGAGATGCTTCAAAGATTCATCATTGTTCTTTATCATTGCATAGGACTCCATTGTGTGTATGTGTGTATGTGTGGTATGGGTGTATGTGT
Organism: Dugong dugon; assembly: GCA_030035585.1. NCBI lineage: Eukaryota > Metazoa > Chordata > Mammalia > Sirenia > Dugongidae > Dugong > Dugong dugon. The sequence goes on along the minus strand of CM057471.1, from coordinate 82,567,892 downwards.
TTATTCATTCATCTGTTGATGGGTATCTAGGTTGTTCCATCTTTTTGCTGTTGTGAACAATGCTGCAGTAAACATGAGTGTGCATATGTCTATTCATGTGACGGCTCTTTTTTCTCTAGGATATATTCCTAGAAGTGGGATTGCTGGATGGTATGGTATTTCTATTTCTAGCTTTCTAAGGAAGTGTCATGTTGTTTTCTAAAATGGTTGTACCATTTTGCATTACCACCAGCAGTGCATAAAAGCTCCAATCTCCCAAAGCCTCTCCAACATTTGTTATTTCCTGTATTTTTGATTTGTGCCAGCAATGCTGGGGTGAGATGGTATCTCATTGTGGTTTTGATTTGCATTTCTCTAATGGCTAGTGGTCGCGAGCATTTCCTCACATATCTGTTAGCCACTTAAATGTCTTCTTTGTTAAAGTGTCTGTTCATATACTTTGCCCATTTTTTAAAAGGGTTATTTGTCTTTTTGTTGTAGAGGTGTTGGATTTTCCTGTAGATTTTAGAGATTAGAATTTTGTCAGATTTCTCATAGCCAGTTTTTTTTTTTTCCTCCAGCGTGTAGGTTCTCTTTTTACTCGTTTAGTGAAATTTTTTGATGTGCATAAGCATTTTATTTTTACAAGATCCTAGTTATCTAGCTTATCTTCTGATGTTTGTATATTGTTAGTTATGGTTTGTATCTTGTTAATGCTGTGTATTGGGGCCTCTAGCATTGACCTTACTTTTTTTTCTATGATTTTTATAGTTTTTGGTTTTATATTTAGGTCTTTGATCTATTTCGAATTACCTTTTGTGTATGGTGTGAGGTATGGGTCCTGTTTCATTTTTTTGCAGGTGGACATCCAATTTTGCCAGCACCATTTGTTAAAGACTCTCTTTACTCCATTTGATGAACTTTGGGCCTTTGTTGAAGATCAGGTGACTGTAGCTGAATGAATTTACATCTGGGTTCTCAATTCTGTTCCATTAATCAATGTGTCTGTTGTTGTACCAGTACCAGGCTGTTTTGACTATTGTAGCTGTATTATAGGTTCTGAGGTCAGGTAGTGTGAGTCCTCCTACTTTATTCTTCTTCTTCAATAGTGCTTTAATTATCAAGGACCTCTTCCCTTTTCATATAAAGTTAATGATCAGTTTTTCCATCTCTTTAAAGAATGCTGCTGGTATTTGGATCAGGATTGCACTGTATTTGTAGATTGCTTTGGGTAGAATTGTCATTTTCACAATGTTGAGTCTACCTATCCATGAGCAAGGTAGTTTTTCCATTTATGTAGATCCTTTTGGGTTTTTAGCAGTAGTGTTTTATAGTTTTCTTTGTATAGGTCTTTTACATCCCTGGTTAGATTTATTCCTAAGTATTTTATTTTTTTAGGTGCTATTATAAATGGTATTGTCTTCCTAATTTCCTTTTCATAGTTCTCTCTATTGATGTATAAGAATCCAAATGATTTTTGTATGTTTATCTTGTATCCTGCTACTCTGCTGAATGTTTCTATTAGTTCCAGTAGTTTCCTCATGGAATCTTTTGGTTTTTCTATGTATAGTACCATATCATCTGTAAATAGGGACAGTTTTACTTCTTTGTTACCAGAATAGATGCCCTTTATTTCTTTGTCTTGCCTTATTGCTTTAGCTAGGACTTACAGAACAATGTTAAATAGGAGTAGTGATAAAGGGCATCCTTGTCTTGTTCTTGTTCTTGTTCTCAAGGGGAGTATTTTCCTCCTCTCTCATCCAGAATTTTATGGGTTGTTGGTTTTGTATAGATGCTGTTTATTATGTTGAGGAATTTCCATTCTAAACCTACTTTATTGAGAGTTTTTTTAATCAGGAATGGGTGTTAGACTTTGTCGAAAACCTTTTCTGCATCAGTTGAGATGATCATGTGATTCTTTTCTTTTTTTATTTATGTGGAGGATTCCATTGATTGATTTTCTAATCTTGAACCATCCTTGCATACCTGGTATGAATCCCACTTGGCCATAGTGTATTATTTTTTTGATATGATGCTGAATTCTACTGGCTAGAATTTTGTAGAGGATTTTTGCACCTATATTCATGAGAGATATTGGTCTGTAATTTTCTTTATTTGTGGTGTCTTCGCTTGTTTTGGTATCACGGTTATACTGGCTTCATAGAATGAATTTGGAAGTATCCCTTCCATTTCTATGTTCAGAAATAGTTTGGGTAGTACTGGTGTAAGCTCTTCTCTGAATATTTGGTAGAATTCTCCAGTGAAGCCATCTGGGCCAGGGCTTTTTTGTTGGGAGTTTTGTTTTTTTTTTTTTTAATTGCCTTTTCAATCTCTTCTTTTGTTATGGGTCTGTTCATATTTTCAACATCATTTTGTGTTAGTTTGGGTAGGTAGTGTGTTTCTATAAATCTGTCCATTTCCTCTAGGTTTTCAAATTTGTTGAAGTATAGTTTTTCATAATATTCTGTTAAGATACTCTTTATTTCAGTTGGATCTGTTGTAATGTCCCCCATTTCATTTTTTATTTGAGTAATTTGCATCCTCTCCTGTTTTTCTTTTGTCAGTTTGGCCAGTGGTTTGTCAATGTTGTTGATCCTTTCAAAGAACCAGTGTCATGGATTGAATTGTGTCCTCCCAAAAATGTGTGTATCAACTTGGCTAGGTCATGATTCCCAGTATTGTATGATTGTGTAATCTGATGTGATTTCCTTATGTGTTGTAACTCTATCACTGTGATGAGGTTATATGTGATTTCCTTATGTGTTGTAAACTCTATCATTATGACGAGGTTATATTGATTAGGTATACAAGATTGGATAGTGTCTTAATCCAATCTCCTTTGAGACATAAAAGAGAGAAGCGAGCAGAGACACATGGGAACCTCATACTACCAAGAAAGCAGTGCCAGGAGCAGAGAGCATCCTTTGGACCTCAGGTTCCTGCGCAGAGAAGCTCCCAGACCAAGGAAAGATTGATGACACGGACCTTCCTCCAGAGACGGCAGAGAAAGTGTTCCCCTGGAGCTGATGCCCTGAATTTTTGGACTTGTAGCCTACTGGACTGTGAGAGAATAAACTTCTCTTTGTTAAAGTCATCCACTTGTAGTATTTCAGTTATAGCAACACTAGATGACTAAGACTACTAGCTTTTGGTTTTGTTGATTCTTTCTAGTGTTTTTCTATTCTCTATTTCATTTATTTCTGCTTTCATCTTTATTACTTCCTTTATTCTGGTGGCTGTGGGCATTTTTTTTTTTTTTTTTTTTTTTGCTGTTCTTTTTCTATTTGTTTGAGTTGTGTAGCTAATGTTTTAATTTTGTCCCTTTCTTCATTTTGATGTGTGCGTCTATTGCTATAAATTGACCTCCGAACACTGCTTTTGCTATCTCCCAAAGGTTTTGGTATGATGTGTATTCATTCTTGTTTGATTCTAGGAATTTTTGATTCCATCTTTGATTTATTCTATTACGCAGTGGTTTTTAAGCAGAGTGTTATTCAATTTCCATGTATTTGATTTTTTTTCCTTGCTCTTCCTATTATTAATTTCTACTTTGATGGCAATGGGATCAGAGAAGATACTTTGTATTATCTCAACATTTTGGATTTTGTTGCAAGTTGCTTTGTGACCTAAGATGTGGTCTATTCTGGAGAATGTTTCATGTGGGTTGGAAAAGAATGTGTACTTTGCAGCTGTTGGGTGGAGTGTTCTATATATGTCTATGAGGTCAAGTTGATTGGGTGTGGCCTTTACATTTCTGTATCCTGTCTGAGTCTCTAGATGTTCTGTCCTTTATGGAGAGTTGTGTGTTAAAATCTCCTACTATTATTGTGGAACTATCAGTTCTGTTTTCAGTGCTGTTAGAGTTTGTTTTATATATTTTGAGCCCTGTTGTTGAGTGCTTAGATATTTATTATGGTTATGTCTTCATGGTGGAGTGTCCCTTCAATCATTATATAATGTCTTCCTTTGTCTTTTTTGATGGATTTTATTTTAAAGTCTATTTGATCTGAGGTTAGCCCTGTTCTTTTTCGGTAGCTGTTTCTTTATACATTTTTTTCCATCCTTTTTTTTTAAATAAATGTATGTCTTTGTTTTTATGGTATGTCTCTTATAGACAACATGTTGATAGGTCCAGTTTTTTAAATCTATTCTGTCACTCTGTCTCTCTATGGGTACATTTAAATTCAGTATGATTATTGATAGGTGTGAGTTTATTGCTGTCATTTTGTTGTGCTTTTCTTTTTTTTATGGTGCTGATGTTTTCTTTGTTCATCTTCCTCTTCTGCTCTTAATTCCTTTTGTTTGTGTATTTTCTTTTAAATTTCTTTAGTTTTTGTAGATTTTGTGTTTACTGAGACTTTGTGTTTTTCTTCTTTATTTTGATTAGTAGGTTTGTTAACTTTCTTTTTGGTTACCTTGAAGTTTACCCCTGTCTTCCTAAGTTTAAACCAGGCTTTTATTACTAGATAACACCTTGACTTCCTCTCCATTTGAGAGTACTGTACCTACATTGCTTATTCCCTTTTTTATTGTTCTGACGTTGTTATCATTTACAGATTGACGTCTCTGGTTCCCTGTTGCAAATTTTTTAGTTTTGTTTTATCCTTGAGAATTCATTATTCAGGTTGGTATCTGGCTGGTGTTGTCTTATGTGCTAGATTCAAATTGTTTCATCCTGCTTTTTTATTTTATTTGGTTATTTTTGTGCAGTTGGGCTGGGTGTGTTTTGTTGCTTGCTCCCCTGTGGGCATGATACTTCTCACCATCTTGTGCAGGTGGGCAGGGATTGTCACTCAGCTATGTTGCAGCCGGGCGGGTCCAATGGAGGTGGAGCAGTGGGAATGGGTAGTTTGTGGCATGAACTGTGGGCAATGGGTCAGGGATGGGGGACAGTGAAAGGTGGGGTCTATATTACCATGTTGGTAGCACTCAGGGGCTTGGCACTCGGCACATGGTGCAGGTTGGCAGGAGGGCAAGGAGAGAATGTGATGTGCAGAACTAAGTGGGTGGGTTAAAAAAGAAAAATAAGAGAGAAACAAAGATAAAAAATGAAGTAAAAAAATAGAAAAGAAAAAAGGTAAATAAAATGGTGGAGAGGTAGGATTCAGTGGGTGTGGGTAGGGCAGACCCAGCAGGCCCATGCGCTGGTGGATCTCTAGCTGAGTGTTGTGGCTCAACCTGTTGAAAAGTGGCATGGGTGGCACACAGGGCTAAGTGTGCAGGAGAAAGGAAAAGAAAGAGAGAGAGAAGAAACCAACAAACAAATAAAAAAATAAACAAAAACAACAACAACAACAAACAAAAATATGGAAAGGAGCACCAGCCACTGGGGGCAGAGTGGAATTGGAGTGATTGTGAGCTGATGTCTCTCTTGCCAGGTGGCAAGGCACGGTCCGTCAGGAAGGGGCAGAGACAGGACAGGGCCAGTTGCTCCGTCTCCTGCTTGGAGCTCCATGGAGTTTTTTTCCCATTATCCCTGTCTGCAGTCCTTGGTGGCTGAGGTCCAAGATGGCAAATCTGGGCAGCAGTGAGCTGGTATGCCTCCAGCCAAGTGATCATGGCCTGTCGGCAAAATGTGGAGGCCTTGTACAGGGAAGAAGGTTGTAGGGTGGGAAAGTATCTATCCCTGGTTACCAGGTGCTCTGTCTCCTGTTGGGAACTCCATGAAGTTGCCTTCCCATACTTTGTGTCTGAGTTCTTTGGTGGTGATTGTGAATCTGGCCATGTTAGCTGGTATGAGACCTCCACTCCGTAGCTCTTTTCATTCTCTGTTCTCTGTCAATTTCTTACTCCCTTTGGTACTTGATAGAGTTCTTTATTCCTTCATTTGGTACTTAGGGTTCCAGGATTGACATTTGTGTCTGTTTTACTTAGTTTTTTGGGTGTTTGCTGAGGAGGAACAGCATGGTGCCTCTGTCTACAGCATCATGTTCTCTTCTTCTTTCTTTCTTTCCTTCCTTCTCCTTGTTTTCTTTTTTTCTTTCTAACCTTCCTCTCAATACCCTTCTTTGGTGTCCTTCTTTTTAATAGTAATAATAATAACACTAATAATAATGATAGTAATGACAATAGCAACAACAAAAGTAAAAAGAAACTAAAGATATTTATATACTGCATGTGCCAGTCCCCGTTCTAAGTACTTTCCCTATATTGTCTCATTTACTACCCCAAAACTCATAATTATCACCCAAGGATATAGATGAGTAAACTGAAAGATAACATACTTACATAACCTGTCCAAAGTATTAATTCAGAAAATATTTATTGAGCAGTTGCTATGTAATCAGGATATTAAAAAAAAAAAAAACCTGTTGACATTGAGTCGATTCCAACTCATAGCAACCCTATAAGACAGAGTAGAACTGCCCCATAAACTGCCCCATAGGGTTTCCAAGGAGCGCCTGGTGGATTCAAACTGCTGACCTTTTGGTTAGCAGCTGTAGTGCTTAACCACTTTGCCACCAGTGTTTCCAATCAGGATATAGCAGTAAACAAATTAGATGCATATTCTCATGAAATTTGTATTCTAGAAAAATAGAAAACGTATATGTAAACAAATGAATTACAGTGTGTGATAAGTGCTATGAAGGAAGAAAAAGGACTACTCTAATTACACAAAGAATAAAGAATAGCTACAGAACACCTTTAAATGGGGGGGGGGTAAATATGAATTGGATATTGCTTACATGTATGTACCTCTCTAGATTATGAAGTAATTGTACCTCAAGATCTGATGTCTTTATTTTATGGGCAATTTTGAGCCCTGCTTTTCTAGATTTCTTGCATAATATAGTCTTTCTTTGACATTATGGAAGTCCTGGTGGTGCAGTGGTTAAAACGCTCAGCTGCTAACCAAAAGGTCAGCGGTTGGAACACACCAGCTGCTCTGCAGGAGAAAGAAGTGGCAATCTGCTTCCTTAAAGATTACCAAAAAAACCAAACCCATTGCCATCAAGTCAATTCCGACTCATAACAGCCCTATAGGGCAGAGTAGAACTGCTCCAAAGGGTTTCCAATGAGCAGGTGGTGGACTCGAACTGCTGACCTTTTGGTTAACAAGCAAGATCTTAACCACTGTGCCACCAGGGATACGCATAAAGATTATAGTCTTGGAACCAGTTTGAAGCCCTGCTTTTAAACTGTATGAAAAATTTCTCTTTTTCTCTCAAAGCATAGATAAACTTTAAAGATGTTCTTCTTAAAAAGAGATCTGCAGCTTTAAAATAGTCAGCACTTCCATATCCTTTCCAATTCTTTAATGCTTAAGAATGCTTATCAGATTGAGATTCATCAATAAATAAAAATGTAATATTTCCCATATTATCACACTACTGAGGCTAATCTGGCTTGGATCTTATTAAGCAGCTTCCATGGAATCTATTCCAACTCATGTCAGTCCCTTGTGTGTCAGAGTAGAGCTGTGCTCCACAGGGTTTTCAATGACTGATTTTTCAAAAGTAGATCACCAGGCCTTTCTTCTTTGTTACCACTCAGTGGACTTGAACCTCCAACCTTTTGGTTATCATTCAAGCACATTAACTGTTAGCACCACCCAGAGACTAAAAAAAAAAAAAATTTTTTTTCTTCGAGTCGACTCCGACTCATGGCAACCCCACGTGAGTCAGAGTAGAACTGCTCCAAAGGATTTTCAGTAGCTTATTTTTTCAGAAGTAATTTACCAGGACTTCTTTCTGAGATGCCTTTGGGTGGACTTGAATCTCCAAGCTTTCAGTTAGCAACCTAGCCTGTCAACCATTTGTACCACCCAGGGACTAAAACCAAAAAAACAAACCTGTCCCCATCGAGTCAATTCCAGCTCATAGCGACCCTGTATAACAGAGTAGAACTGCCCCATAGAATTTCCAAGGAGGGCCTGGTGGATTCCAACTGCAGATCTTTTGGTTGGCAGATGTAGCTCTCTTAACCATTATGCCACCAAGGTTTCCAGGGATTAGGGGCAGTCAAATTGTCTGTTGTAGACTACATAGGTTTGACATTGCATCATTACAAAAATAACACAGATAACACTATCTAAGGAATGAAATTTCTGAGGCTCAGAAAATAGTGCCTAGTGCATTATAGGTTTTCAATAAATAGTTATTGAATGTATAAATAAATGCATGGCAATCAAAGTTTCATATGGACACAATAGTCTTTGGGCAAAGAATGTGCATGCTTAATCCATTCATTCAGCATATTTCTATAGACCCTACATTCATTCAACAAATTCTTACAAGGTCTTCATTATCTTCTAGGAGCTACACTACTAGTTGTCTTTGAGTTGACTCTGACTCATGGTGACCCTACGTGTGTCACAGTAGAACTGTGCTTCATAGACTTTTCAATGCCTTATTTTCAGAAGTAGATCACCAGGCATTTCTTCTGAGGCACCTCTGGGTGGACTTGAACCTCCAAGCTTTTGGTTAGCAGCTGAGCCACACACCACCCAAGGACACACTAGCTCTGGGAATTAAGTTTTAAGCAATATAGTTTTCATTTTAATGAAGAAAATGTATTAAATAGATACTTACAAATTAAACAATTTGATTTTAGTTATCATAAACTCTAAGAAGAATTTAGGGAAACTAAGAGAATATAATAACGGGGCAATATGCTGTTGGGAATGATTGATCTAAAGTAATTAAGAGCCAATGAGTCATGAAAGCCTAAAATGCTTTTAATATGCTCCCAAGGATCAAAGTAAGCTTTGGTGAAGGTAAAAATTTTAGGATGTATTTATTGATGTATTTTATTTATGTAAAAGCAAAAAGCAAAGCTCAAATTTAAGAACTAATCCTAATAAAAATAAATCTAAGCACACTTTCAAAAAATTAACTCAAAATGAATCACAGACCTGAAGGTAAAACACAAAACTATACAACTTCTAGAAAATAATAGGGTTTGCAAATGAGTGTTTAGATACAACACCAAAAGCATGAGCTGTGAAAGGACAAATTGGACTTCATTAAAATTAAAAACTTGGGCTCTGCAATAGACACTGTTAAGAGAATGAAAAGACAAGCCACAGACTAGGGGAAAATATTTGCAAAACATATATCTGATAAAAGACTTTCATTCAAAATATACAAAAACCACTTAGAACTCAACAATAAGAAGACCAACAAACTAAACAAAAATGGGCTAATGATCTGAACAGAAACCCCACAAAAGAAGATATACAGATGGCAAATAAGCTTATGAAAAGATGCTCAACATCACATAACCTTATGGAATTACAAATTAAAAACAACAATGAGATACTACTGCACACCTATTAGAATAGCTAATATCCAAAAAACTAACAATACTAAATGCTGGTACAGATGTAGAGTAATAGGAAGTCACATTCTTTGCTGTTGGGAATGCAGAATGGTACAGCCATTTTGGAAGACAGTTTGGCAGTTTCTTAAACAGCTAAACATAGCCCTATCATATGATCCTGCAATTGCACTCTAAGGTATGTACTCAAATGATGTGAAAACTTATGTTCACACAAAACCTGCACACGAATTTTTATAGCACCTTTATTCTTAATTGTCAAAATCTGGAAGCAACCAAGACTTCCTACTATAACATATCATAAAACACTATAATAGTGGATACGTGACATCATGCATTTAACAAAAACCTATAAAACTCTACCACACTAAGAGTGAATCCTAATCTAAACTATGTACTCTAGTTAATAATAGTGTATTAGCATTGATTCATCAATTGTAACTAATGTGCTTCACCAGTGTGATATATTAACAATAGAGGAAACTGTATGCAGAGTATAGGGTGTATATGGGATCTTTGTGTACTATCTGCTCAATTTTTCTGTAAACCTAAGCTGTTCTAGAAAATAGTAGCTTTATTGGGAACAGGCTGCACAGTGAATGACAGACAGCTGCAGCCCAGTGGCCGTCCTACACACCACGCACAGAAAGGTACGCAGAATGTCTGGCTGATAAAAATCAACTGGAATATGGATCCCCTGGGCAACGTCCCCAACTCCAACCCTCTGAGGGCTGAGAAAACTCCCATCTGCTTCTTGAAGGCTTTGTGGCTCACTTAGAGATAGAGTCCCTCTGGGGTGCCTTCTTGTTTTTTATAAAGAACATTTTCTTTTGATTTTTTGAAGTCTTCATTTGTGACTTTCATTCTACGTTCTGTCAAGGCCACGAGCCCAGCTTCTGTACAGATTGCCTTGATGTCGGCACCAGAGAGGTCATCTTTAGCCATGATCAAGTCATCCAAGGTTACATCATCAGCCAACATCATCCTGCTTGTGTGAATCTGAAAGACGTGCTTCTTCGTCTTCTCATCGGGCAGGGGGAACTCCATCCTCCTGTCAATGCGGCTTGGTCTGATGAACGCTAGGTCTAAGGTTTCTATTCGGTTTGTGGTCATGATAACTTTCACAGCTCCCCTTGAATCAAATCCATCCAACTGGTTCAAAAGTTCCAACATCGTCCGCTGAATTTCTCTCTCACCACCAGAGTTTAAGTCTTATCTCTTCGTCCCGATGGCGACGATCTCGTCTATGAACACGATGGACGGTGCGTGCTCCTCCGCAACGTGGACCGACTCCTGCATGAGCTTGGGCCGGTCCCTCAGATACTTCTGGATAAGCTCGGAGCCGACCACACGCAGGAAAGTGGCCGAGGTGTGGTTCGCTACTGCTTTGGCCAATAATGTCTTACCTGTGCCAGGTGGACCATAGAGAATGACCCCCTTAGGGGGTTTTATCCCCATCTCTTCATACTATTCAAGATGAGCTGGGGAAGCTCCACAGATTTCTTAATTTCCTGAATTTGGTTGTCAAATCCCCCAGTGTCAGCACAGGTCTCCTGGGGGGCCTTTTCCACCTTCATCACCGTGACCAGAACATCGGTGTCATCCATTAGCACCCCATCACTGCATGCACCTTGTGGTTGAGCAGGACAGAGCAGCCTGGCTCCAGCAGATCCTTGTCTACAAATGAAAGAATGCTGACATAGTGTTCTGAGCCCACTGATGTAGACACGATGGAGTGATGGTCATCAATGATCTCCTCCAAAGTTCCTACCGACATTGGGTCGGGGTCCCCCTCAGATCACCCACCTTTGACCTCTCCTCTTCCGCTTGCTTTTCTTCTAGTGGCTTCATTTGCTCCTGATTTCTAATGAACTCTTCCTCCATGAGAAGATAGTCTTTAATTCTCTCTAACTTTGGCAATTTTAACCAGCACTGAGTGTGAGGTGTCACCAGTGGTAGTTTGCTAGCAGCATCTGGTCCCTTTGTCTTCTTCTTTTTCCCCACTCTACTTGGTACGGGAGGCTCATATTTCTTTTTCTTGTCCTTGTCATCCTTCTTGCCACCTCCAGGACCATGACCACCACTCTGACTTTGACCCATCTTGCCTTGGCCTCTCTAGCTGCTGCTGCCGGAAGTGCACCAGAGTCTATTAATTTTTTAATTAAAAATATAAATAAATGTAGCTTGTAATAAAGGCGGCATCTCAAATCACTTAGGCGAAGGTGAACTTTTTAATAATTGGTGCTGAGACAACTAGATAGACATCTGAAAAAGATAAAATTAGATCTGTATCTCACACTATACACAAGAATAAAATCAAAATAGATGAGATTTATTATATATATATATATATATATATATATAATATGTGTGGGTGTATATATATAAACTATACAAGTACTTGAAGGAAACATGGGTAAATTCCATATAACCTGGATATTAAAAAAAAAAAAGTTCTCTATGACTCAATATCTAGCAGGAATAAAAAAAAAAAGATTGATAATTTGGGCTACATAAAAACAAACAAATGAAATAAGCTCTTGTATAGCAAAAAACAGTCAACATCTCAAAAGGAAAATGATCAAAAACATGAACAGGCAATTGCAAAATGAGTCCCTTAAATACACTAGTAATGAGAGAAATGTCAAGTTAAATATTCCTTCAAAGTGGCATTTCTCACCAATCAGAACAGCAAAATAAAACCTCTTGGCAAATCTTTGTCCTTTGGTTGAAAAGACTAAGGAGAAACAAGCCCTCTCATACACTGCTGGTGGGGATGCAAACTGGCATAATTCTTGCAAACAATGGGAATTTGACAATGTCCAGCAGAACTGCTCCTGCATTTAGTTTTTCACCTAGTCATTCCACTTCTAAGTACTTACCCTGAATGTGTATACCTCCAACAATTTAAAAATCTGTGTGAATAAGTGTATTTATTGTAGCAGTGATTACAAAATATTTGAAACAATCTATATTTCTAAATACAGGATAGTGGTTGACAAAATTATGATACCTCCACAGAATGAATTACTATTGAGCTGTGGAAATAATAAAATGAAAAAGATCCGTATAGACTGATATAGAGTGATTTCCAGGACGTATTATTAAACAAAAAAAAGCACAGTGCAGAACAGTTTCTATAGCTTGCTACTTTTTGTGTAAAAAAGAAGGAAAAATAAGAAAATATACATGAACCTGCTTTTTTTTTTTTGCAGAAAGTACAAAATCAATGTAACTGGTTATCTACAGTGGGTGGGTGTGCAGGATGAGGAAATGGGGACAGAGTAGATGATATGAGAAGGGTGAAACACTTTTCTGACTCTACCTTTTTATGTATCTTTGACTTTTGAACCATATTAACATAAGTAAAATTAATGATGGGGGGATTGAAAAGAAACAGAAACAGAAACAGATTAAAACCAAACTGTATTTCAAATGAATCACATGGCTACGGTGAAAATGGAAAACAAGAGAATAGCCCAAGTAACTTCTGAACACATTATTTTAACTATATACCTTCAAATAAAAGGCAAAAAGAACTGGAAATATATTTTAAACTCTAGTTTAACTAGTTAATTTTTCACAATGGTATGGCAAAGCACCTCTGAAGCTACTTTTGGTATATTCTAGGATTGAGCAAGTAAGTAAATATGTTGAGGATAATGGGAGCCATGTTTATGTCAGTGAAGGAATTGACAAAAGGGGAAGAATAGAATAAACCATGGGAAGTTACATTGGAATTGGAGGTAAAGTATGAACTTGTATTCTGACCTTTTGGAAGCAGATTGCCGGACCTTACTTCTGAGGTGCCTCTGGGTAGGTTTGAACCGCCAACCTTTCTGTTAGTAATCTAGTGCTTAACCATTTGCACCCCCCAGGGACAGTATCTTATAAAATGTTCTTGAATTTAATAGCATGTCTATATTTAATTTTACAAACTAAAAAATATAAAATATATGAAGAAGTACAAACAATTATTTAAGGTGTTTCCCAGGTGACTGTTTTGTATATATATACATATATATAAGTATATATATATATACACATATATATATATATATTTTTTTTTTTTCTCAAGCATGGTCAAAAGAACATCAAATGTTTTTCTCTTTTTCCCTAGCACAGCTGAGACAGAATAAAATGTTCACAGTTATAAAAAAAAATACTTAGTCTTTGGGGGTAGATTTTAAAGATTTTTGAAAGTAGCTATTTGAATAATTATCTGATCTGATATCATATGCTTTCAACAGGTGCTTATTTTTCTCCCTTACATTTTTTTCAAAAACCTCTTTTCATTTCTTCTCATATCAGGTACATACCCTCATTTTCATGCTAATGGTTTTAAACATTTGATAATCTCCCTTCAGAGTGTGACCTGGGTTTAGACAATTTTCAATAAATACAAGGGTCCATTGGAACAGCTTCAGTGAGCAGAAAGCACGAGTATTTCAAAACAAGAAATATTCATCCAAGAACAAGGATGCTTTCTGCCAGAATTATGTTTTCAAATACTGAGTTCTAAATAGAGTTGTTAATTCTTACCGATAATTTCTCTTGTTAAAAGCCAACAAAGTACTTCCGCTTGCAAGTTACATAAAAGCTATTAAAAATTACTTTTTTTTTTTTTTAGTTTGTTTCCTTTTCCCAGTAAGACCATTTGCAGTAACCAGTGCCCTCATTACATCTCTATTTTGTTACCAGCACAGCCATGACGTTTCTAGCGTGACCGGAATACTCCCCAGCATGTTTTCTCCTTTTCAAAATGGGCGACTCAGAGCTTGGCATAACTAACGCCATGATGAACCTGAAAGTTTTTTTTCTTTCTTTTTTCCTTGCCTTCTCCTTTTCACATACCTTTGGTAATGACTTTGTTTTGCTCTGTCTGGCCACCTCTGGCTTACGACCCCCCACAGGAAGAGTAGAGCCCAGATGTCAGATGCGTGTGTCTCTAGCCTGATAAGGAAATGGCCTGCATGTATCTCTTTAGTATGATAAAGAGTCTCTTGTAATTACCTTGTAATGAATAACGACACTTCCAACCTTTGTAAAAATCATATATAAGCTCTAATGTAAAAATGCCTTTTGGGACTCCATAGAAATAGCCTGCTTTGCTGTTGGATACTTGGTGGCGGACACCTCCTAAAATAACCTTCTCATTCTTTATGACTTGGAGCACGTTTCATTGGCTCAACTGCTCCAGGGCACGAACCCTATTCGGGTAATACTGGTAAGAGGTTGCTATGCCTTTTCCATCTCTCATGGGCCCGTTCACTTTTCCAACAGACCCTAAATTCACTTTCAGATTCAAAAGGGGACATGGGGAGTTGCAGGTCCCTGTGAGCCATCCAAGTGTTCAACAGGCCACTAGATGTGCAAGGCAAGAGCTTTGCACATGTGATGTCAGGGCTTGCAAATTAGATTTGAATGCCATCAAAATGTAAGTGGAAGATAAAAACATAAGCATGGATAATATCATGTGACAATTGGCGAGCCAATAATGGCACCTTGGATAATAACCATAGCATTTAAAGAGTGCGCATAGGAAGAGGAACCCATGAAAAGGAGAGATGGATAGAGAACTGGGAGAGAACCAGAGAACTGAAGCTATGAGAAGAGGGGAAATGGTTAAGCTAACATGGCAAATGCAGCAAAGGAGTCTGGGAAAATGAGGACTGGAAAATAGTCATCTCATTTCTTGATAAAGTCACTGATGACTTGGCCAGAATTATTTAAGCAGAGCATTGAGGAATAAATGAGAGGGAAGAAATGTAAATTGTCCCTGAGGACTATTCTTTCAGGAAGTATGGATGAAAAGGGAGACAAATAGGATTGGGATAATTTTTAAAAATCTATGCTTCATTAACAGTGCTATCTCATGCAGTGTAAAACAAATCAGGGAGAATGAATAATTTAACTTTCTAACACCCCATTTCAAATAAAAATAATACTTTATAAAATCATTAATCTACTCTGTGTTTTTTGAATACACTTAAAAGAGTTTTTCCCATCTGCAATGATCTATTTTTTCTTTCATACTTAAAAAAAAAAAAAGTTTTTCAATACTTTCAAAGCTTATAGCTTATGTCTCCTGAGCTACATTGTAAATACTGTGAATAAACAGAAAAGGATTTCTAATTCTTTTACATTTTCTTATACAATTTCTTTGTATCTTGTGAACACATTAAAGCAGGTAAATCGGTCCAGAGCTTGAAGTACACATATGAGGAAGTTTTAAACGTTTCCCACTAGATGGCGACAAATATCAAAAATTGGATGAACCAAGGGCGAAAACTTCCACCAGGAGTAACAATTTTGAAATAAATCACAAATTTGTACATTTGAAATCAATATAAAAATTACACTGCTCAATAATACAGCTAAGCATGATCTGAACAAATGTGTTGTCATACTCTTGCTGCTTAAAAAGCTGGTTCTCTTGGGGAAGACAAAGGGAATGGTAAAACCCCAGGGTTAAAAACACAACCTAGTAAAGATAGATGCCTGTTTGTATGACAGCTTTGCCCACCACAACTCTCTAGAGACACTTATTAGCTTTTTACACAATATGAGAATCATGCCTAACAAAGTAAAGTCCAACTCTGTGTTTTCTGTCAGAAAACATGCAATTCTCAGACAATTAAAGTCGAGGAATTTCTTCATTTTGTATTTTAGCATTCTTCATTCTAGCATTTTCTTCTTTTTTTGTTAACAACTGCCTCATACAAAGATATAAAACAATATTGGATAGTACATAATAATTCTCACAGTATTTAATAGCTCTTCTTTTTTAACTTAAAAGAATTGCACAACTCCTAATTTTCGTGCAAACATTATTTTAGAAAGGTTATAGTGTTCTTTGTGCATCGGTCATGTGTAGTTATGATAAGACATCTTGGTTATAAAGCTTTTCACTCTAAATAGCATCATTTATGCCTTTGATTGGAGTGCAAGGGAGCCAGCCTCTAACACCTACATGGACATATTCACCTCAGGGAACACTCACAGAAGGAAGATGATTTAGTGGATAGCCCAGTGGATCAGAAGTGCTTCCTCTCAGCTCTGTTTTGGTGTTGTTTACATTTAGCCCCTTGTGACGATTCACCCTTCATGTAACTGAAGTGAGCAATGCTATTCCTAGTTTGTGGCGACTCTCTGGCACCAAAAACCACGCGTGTATAGTTGAGCAGACGCTACTAACTTTTGTTTTTCTTTTTCTTTTTAAGATGGGAAAGACTTGAGTCTTCTAAGTGAAGATGGGAAAGAACCAATAAAGAGAAATATTTAAAGTACAAATAAACATTAATGGGCTCTATGAGGTGTAAATCTTCCCTTTTGGAAGAATTTATATGTCTTTTTTACTGACACCATCACAACACAGAGAAGCAAGGAGAAACAATCATCAAAATGTATCCACTTAAAAAAAATCTTTGCTTCATACACAGCGTTACCATAATGTGTCTTTAAATAAATCCACCACAGTCGAGTGGATTCTGACTCATAGTGACCCTACAGGACAGAGTAGAAAACTGTCCCCATACGATTTACAAGGCTATAAGTCTTTAAAGAAGCCTACTGCCACATCTTCCTCCGGAGAAACAACTGGCAAGTTAGAACTGCCAACCTTTCGGTTAGCGGCTAAGTGCTTGACAACAGAGCCACCAGGGCTCCTCATTTCTTTAAATGAGAGGTAGAATTCGTGAATTTTAAGTATAAGTGTGTTTTTCTAAGTTTTGTTTATTTTTGTCTCAGAAATTTTTATAAAAGTCATTCAAAGCATAATTCAAGATTTACTTATAAGTTAAAAAAATTTTTTTTTGAAAAATTATCATATATGACTGGGTTATAAATTTCACATAAACTTTAGTTTCAATGTGAAACAAATGTACAACTCTTTTCTTTTGTTGGAAACCCTGGTGATGTAGTGGTGAAGAGCTAAGGCCACTAACAAAAAGGTTGGCAGTTCAAATCCACCAGGCGCTCCTTGGAAGGTCTATGGGGCAGTTCTACTCTGTCCTGTAGGGTCACTATGAGTCGGAATTGACGGTAACAGGTTTGGTTTTTTTGTTTTTTTTTTTTCTTTTGTCTTTAATTAAGCTGATCTTTCCCAACACTGGAAGAAAATATTAACTTCGTGTCCTTTCTTGTTAAAGTCTAAAAACGACAGTCCTCTAGGAGCAAATGGTCAGTCTCTTACATCCCAAGTTAACTAACTGCAGACTTCAATCTCCAATATCAAGTAGCGCCCAGGTGAACAAGAGATGTTAACCAGCAAACAGAGGAGCCAGAGGACACTGGGTCAGGGACCTTAATTCTTACATTGACAATGATGCTCTTCCCCTCAATACGATCCAAAAAATTGTCCAGAATAGCCAGGAGAGAGAGAGGTAAAAGAGAATCTGAGAAACTAAGCTCCCTTTTCCAGATAGACAAAGTACCTAAAGGTAGAATACCATGTCAGACTAAAATTCACTCCAGATGGTTCTAAAAGTCCCGCCCCCCCCCCATCTCTGACCTAGTATGAGGGCTTATGAGGCAGAACAGATTTATAGACAAAATAAAGGAGCTACATTCAGGGATGGCTTTAGGGACCAGTGACTGGACCCCACACTTAGAAAGGCCCCAAATATGGTTTAATGTTCTGCTTTTGCCGTCCTGAAATTCTTAACAGTTTTTGTACAAGGGCCTCCATATTTTTATTTTGCATTGGGCCTCACGTCTCATGTAGGCTCACCTGGCTACGTTTTCTCTGATCTTCTAAGTTATGGTGACTTCAACTTGCTATCTCATTAGAGATAAACCAATAACTTCTTTTTTTTCTTTTGGAACAAAAAAAACCAAAACCTGTTGTCGAGTCGATTCTGATGGTTTTTCAGCCTTGGTGGCACAGTACTTAGGAACTTGGCTGCTAACCAAAAGGTTGGCAGTTCGAATCCACCAGCTGCTCATTGGAAACCCTATGAGGCAGTTCTACTCTGTCCTAATGGGTTGCTATGAGTCATAACCAACTCGATGGCAATGGATTTGGTTTGGTTTGGTTTTGATTTTTTTTTTTTTAATGTAGATGTTTTATAGGTTCCTATCTGTTTTTCTTGTACTGTAATATATTTAAAAGACTACAGAACTGCCATAGAGAATCTGAAAAGAAGATACACAGATGCTGGATAAACCAGGATAAATATATTTAAAGTATAAAAACTGAGACATTTGAAAATAAATAGCTGGTTTGCATCTGACAACACAAACTTTCCATTGGCCACAGACTTTTATGAAAATGGAATGACACTAATTGTTTCCAGTTAGAAACGAGACTACAAGTCTATTTCGTTTCGACTGATCGAAACCAAACAGTATCCCTTCAAGATGGGCTGTTTGGTCTATGACTCAGCTTGCGACTAAGTCTGAATTTCTGTGTGCTCCTTTGCCAGGACTTAAAGAAGCCAGGGGAATTCTTGACGTAGAGATATATTCAAGGCATCTCGATTTCCTTTCCTTTCTTTTGTAACTAGTGTTCTGCTTTCTACTCTGCTCCTTTTCACAGTAACTTTTTCTACTACTGTGGCTGTTGGTTGTCACCAAGTTGGCTCTGACTTATGACAACGCCATATATACACCAAACTGATTGTTGCCTGGCCCTACACCGTCTTCATGATCGTTGGTAAGTTTGACCAGAGGTGCTGTGACCACTGTGAATTCCAACCTAGGGGGCTCATCATCCAGCACTATATCAGACAATACTCTGTTGTAATCCGTAAGGTTTTCATTGGCTACTTTTCAGAATTACCAGGCTTTTCTTCCTAGTCTGTCTTAGTTTACAAACTCCACTGAAACCTGTCCAGCATAGGTTAACCTGCTAGTATTTGAAGTACCAGTGGAATAGCTTCCAGCATCATAGCAACATGTAAGCCACCAGTGTACAATAAGCTAACAGATGGGTGGTGGTTTTCTTTGACTACATTTGCTCAATTGTTGTTCTATATTCACAGAAAATGAAAGACTATCTACAAGCTTTCCACTACCTGAAAGGCTGACACTATTGAATTTAATAATGTGTAATGAGAAAAAAGTAGAAGACATAATTCATAATCAGTTCACTACATGCGAGAAATCTCATTTCATTTATCTGCAGCATCTAGAAATTATCTAATATTTCTGATATTATAGAGCATTTCATAATGTGTTATTATATTAAGAAAGGGCGTTTTGCTAGAAATCTATGACTAACTCCTCATGATAGCAGCAGCTACTATACATTGATTTATTGAATTATCTGTGTGCTCAATGCAGATTATTTTATTTTAGTCTTCATTATAAGAATCAATATCTTAATTTTACAGATGAGCAAACTGAGGCACAGAAAGCGTAAGAAACTTAGCGAAGACCCACAATCATTAAGTGATGAAGCTGGGATTTGAATCAAGCATTTTGACTAATTCGGAAATGTGATTGTGAAGATACTGGCCTCCTCTGAGTCAGTCTTTAAAAAAGGTTTACTTTTTGCAATACTTAGTGGTAACAATTGCAAGAAGGCACATAGTTTACCCATCAAAGCTAAAATAAGGATTTCAAAGATGGTCACTTTGGCCACTGAGTCAAAATCTCAGGTCTCTACCCCTGAAAAGGATTTTAATCCTCTTCTGAAATCAAGGAAAGAGTATCTTTTCCACATGACTACATTTTGGGTTTCCAGATACCAAAAGCCCTTTCTCTTCCTGTATTTCTGGCTCAGCTGGAAGTAGGTACACTAACTCAAGTACAAGAATTTCTTCTCAGGCCACTCAACTGTATGAATCCACTGGGGTTTGTAGCTAACTATTAGCTTAATCCAGGTATTGTGCATGCGCAATTCCATGATGGAAACACAACCTGAAATGAGTTGGTAAATGAGCAGAAATAAAGGCATCTTTCCAGATACTTCAGAGGTTTTTTTAGAGTTTAACCATGTAACCACTTAATGTGCAATACTGTCAAAATTAAACGTGCACCACAGTTTACCAAGAGAAATGTTCCTCCCATAGAGAAAATCTTATTTCTTAGTTTCACTTTTAATTTTAATGTCTTCATGGAACCTGAGGCTGTCCTCCTGTTCTTGCTCTCTTTCTCTTAAACCTTGACAATTAATACATTTTTTTCCTAACAGTTAATATTTACATCTCTCATTTATTTTTCGTTTAAACCTGGTCGTTAAAGAGGAATACGCTACTAAAAATGAAAATTAACTGTGTAAACTTGTCTTTCATGAACTTGTATATTGGATTAACCAAAAAACAAAACAAAAAACCCACCAAAATTGGAAACAAAGGTGGACATTTTAGTTTTCACTTTTGGGCATTTATTATTAATGTCTTTGTCAAAAGATTTAGCATCTGGGGTAAATTCTCATTCCATCTCATTTCTTTCTTGACATTTTTTCTTCCCACAGGGAACGTTCATGAAATCAACCTGAGGTCAGAAGACCTGTGTTCAAGTTCATGTTCACTCCTTCACACATTGTGTGAACTTGGGCTAGTCAAGTGACCACTGGGAACTTCAGATTCCTCTTCTGTAAACAGTAAGTCACACCTCCCTCACAGGTTTGTTTGAGGACCAAATAAATTGATATAGTTTTAAAACAGCATCTAGGAAAAGTTTTTAATCTATGATAGGTTTTTAATAAAACCGTATATTCATTCAATCATTCAGCAAGATGAAATACTATTAATCATTCAACTAGATGACAGACCATTCATCCTTTAGATTTTCTCTGTTTTGCAGCTTTTCCTGGTTCCATTATTCTCTTATCTTTCGAAAATAATTTATATGTGTCTCTAGCATAACCCTTATTACATCGTACTAATGTCCTTGGCATAGTCTTACCTGTCTGGATACATTCTAAGCTCCAAAAGTTAACAGCTATGTATTTGTTTTTTCTGACTTCTTCTTTTTTTTTTTTAATTGATGTAATTAAATGAAGTTTACATTTCAAGTTAGTCTCCCATACAGAATTTTTTTTTTAACATACATTGTTATGAGATCCCAACCGCTCACCCCATTCTGCAACAGCACACTCCTCCACTCTGCCCCTGATTCCCCGTGAACATTCAGCCAGCTCCTAACTCTCTCTGCCTTCCCCTCTCACCTCTGGACACAAGCCGCCCCTTTGGTCTCTTATAATTACTTGTCTAAGAGGCACATTCTTCACGAGTATCACTTTCTGTCCCACAGTCCAGTCCAATCCCTGTCTAAAGAGTTGGCCTCGGAAATTGTTTTAGTTCTGGGGTGATGGAGAGACCAGGGGCCATGCTTTCCAGAGCACCTTCAGTCTTAGACCGCTAAGTCTGGTCTTTTTACTAGTATTTGAGTTCTGCATCCCATTGTTCTACTGCTCCATCAGGGACCCTCTGTTGTGTTCCCTATCAGGATGTTCATTGGTGGTAGCCGGGCAACCATCTAGTTCTTCTGGTCTCAGGCTCATAAAGTCTCTGGTTTATGTGGCTCATTCTGTCTCTTGGGCCAATACTTTCCTTGTGTCTTTGGTGTTCTTCATTCTCCTTTACTCCAAGTGGTTGGGACCAATTGATGCATCTTAGATGGCCGCTTGCAAGCTTTTAAGACCCCAGACGCCACTCACCAAAGTAGGATGCAGAACGTTTTCTTAATAAGGTCTGTTATGGGTTATCTGTTCCTCTCCAGTTTTCCTTTTGTCAGTTGGCCAATGGTTTATCAATTTTGTGGATCTTATCAAAGAACCAGCTTTTGGACTTGTTAACTCTTTCAATTGTTTTTCTGTTCTCTATTTCATTTAATTCTGCTCTAATTCTTATTGTTTCCTTCCTTCTGGCACCTGTAGGCTTCTTTGGCTGCTCTCTTTCTACTTGTTCCAGTGGTAGGGTTACTGCTTAGATTATGAGCCTTTCTTGTTTTTGGATGTGTGCATTTATTGCTATAAACTGACCTCTGAGTACTGCTTTTGCCGTGTCCCAAAGGTGCTGGCAGGATGTGTTTTCATTCTCGTTTGATTCTATAAATTTCTTTATTCCATCCTTAATTTCTTCTATAACCCAGTAGTTTTTGGGCTAGGTGTTGTTCAGTTTCCATGTGTTTGTTTTTCCTTGCTTTTTGTGTTGTTGATTTCCACTTTTATGGCTTTTTGGTCAGAAAAGATGCTTTGTAGTATTTTGATGTTTGGATTTTGTTAAGTCTTGCTTTATGGCGTAATATGTGGTCTATTCTGGAGAATGTTCTATATGCGTTGGAAAATAAAGTATACTTGGCTGCTGTTGGGTGCAGAGTTTGGTGTATGTCTATGAGATCAAGTTGGTTGATTGTAGCATTTAGCTTTTCTGTGTCTTTGTTAATCTTCTTTCTGGATGTTCTGTCCTTCACCAAAAGTGGACCTGTCTATCTCTCTCTTCAGAGCTGTTAGAGTTTGTTTTATGTATTTTGGAGCCCTGTTGTTGGGTGCATAAATGTTTATTATAGTTATGTCCTCCTGGTGTATTGACCCTTTAATCATTATATAGTGCCCTTCCTTAACTTTTGTTGTGGATTTTACTTTAAATTCTATTTTGTCAGAGATCAATATTGCCACTCCTGCTCTTTTTTGAATGTTGTTTGCTTGATATATTTTTTCTGTCCATTGAATTTTAGCTTTTTTTTGTCTTTAAGTCTAAGGTGCATCTCTTTTAGGCAGCATATAGATGGATCATGTTTTTTATCCAAACGGCTACTCTCCGTCTATTTCTTGGTGCATTAAGTCCGTTTACATTCAGTGTAATTATTGATAGGTATGAGTTCAGTGCTGTCATCCTGATATCTCTTTTTTGTGTTGTTCACAGTTTCTTTGTTCTCCTCAGTTTTCTGTGCTGACTCATTTTTCTTTATGTATTTTATTTTTTCATCTTTTTCTTTGTTGTAGATTTTGTGTTTGCTGGCTCTTTATGTTTTTCTACTTCTTTATTTTTATTTGTAGGACTGTTAGATTCCTTTGTAGTTACCTTAATATTTAATCCTAATTCTCTAAGTTTATACCAGTCTTTCATTACTGTATATTGCCTTAACTTCCCCTCCATATAGAAAATCAATGTCTCCATTTTTTAAGTCCCACTTTTTTTGGTTTGATATTATCCTCTTTTTTTTTTTTTTTTTAACATATTGATAGCTGTTTCCCTATTTTCAATGTTTTAGCTTTGATGTGATTTCAATTTCCGGATCTCAGTCAGTATCTTCTTGCTCTATCCTTTGTTCTAATCTTGCGTTGTTAGCTGGTGTTATTGATTATCTAACCGTAGGACTCCCTTTAGTATTTCTTGTAATTTTGGTTTGGTTTTTGCAAATTCCCTGAACTTCTGTTTATCTGGAAATGCCCTAATTTCCCCATCATATTTGAGAGACGGTTTTGCTGGATATATATCTCTTGGCTGACAGTTATTTTCCTTCAAGGCTTTAAATATGTCATCCCATTGCCTTCTAGGCAGCATGGTTTCTGCTGAGTAGTCTGAGCTTATTCTAATTGACTCTCCTTTGTAGATGACTTTTCTTTTATCCCTAGCTGCTCTTAAAATTCTCTCTTTATCTTTGGTTTTGGTAAGTTTGATTATCATATGTCTTGGTGACTTTCTTTTGGGATCTACTTTATGTGGGGTTTCATGAACATCTTGGATAGATATCTTCTCATCTTTCATGATATCAAGGAAGTTTTCTCTCAACAAATCTTCGACAATTTTCTCTGTATTTTCTGTTATCCCCCCTGTTCTGGTACTCCAATCATGTAGGTTATTTCTCTTGATAGAGTCCCACATGAATCTTGGAGTTTCTTCATTCTTTTTAATTCTTTTATCTGATTTTTCCTCAAATAAGTTGGCATCAAGAGCTTTATCTTCAATGTCACTAATTCTAACTTCTACTGCCTCAATTCTGCTCCTATGACTTTCCATTGAGTTGTCTAATTCTGACATTTTATTGTTAATCTTCTGGATTTCTGATTGCTGTCTCTCTATGGATTCTTGCAGCCTATTAAATTTGGCATTATGTTCTTGAATAACTTTTTTAGGTTGCGCTACTACGGTGTCTGTATGTTGCCTGGGTGTTTCTGCATTCTGTCAAATTTCCTTTCTTATTTCTAGAAGAGTTCTGTTTATTAATCGTTTGTATTCTGTCTCTGGTAATTCCAAGAAGTTCTCTTCCTCCAGAGAATTTATTGATTCTTTATTTTGGGAGCTTGCTGAAGCCATCATGGACTGCCTCTTTATGTGACTTGATATTGACAGTTGTCTCCGAGCCATCAATACTGTATTATAATTTTATTTTGTGTTGGCTTAGTGACACCTAGCTTCTTATTTTGTTTTGTTTTGATATGCCCAAATAGGCTGCTCGTGTGCACTAGTTTGATTTTTGACACCTTTTATCTCTAATGTCCTGTCACCAGGTAGTTGGTTCTGTGACTAAGTATGTGCACGCTGGAGTTTGTTAAAATTTCCTATATGGGATCAGCTCGGGTGTGCAGGCAGTCGATCACCAAGTGTGTGATGCAGGCTCTCACCCCCAGTCCTAGAGAGGCATGGGTGATTGGTGCAGGCACTGGACTCTGGCTGTGGTAGGGGATCACACGCTGAGCCAGGCAGGCGGCCAACAGCTGCCCCTGAGAGTCTGAAAGAAAAGCGTGTCCTTATTCTCTAGGTTCAATAGGTAGGTGAGTTTTGCAGCCGGGCTAAGAGCGGGCAACTATGTTGGCTGCAAAGACTCGAGGGCACCACTTTTTCTTGAACTCCTGAAGCAGGTGACTAGGCACTTTAGGAACTATCACCAGTCCTCAAGACCCTGCTGCAGATCGATAAAAGTGCCTACTTGAGGGGCAGGGCTGTTTCCAGGATCACAGATCTGCCCATTCACAGCTGAAGCAGTTGAAGTTAAACTTCAGATGTTTGTCCTGTTGTACTGTGGTAGTGATGGCTAACACGGTTGAGATTTGTCCCCACAAGTCTATACATGGGTGTATGGCACTCAGAGTCTGCAGACCCCTGATTTCTATGGCCATCAAAGGAATTTTGCTGACCCTATGTTCCTGGCCTAGGGGAGCCAGCAGCTTATTTGTTCTCTCTCCAAGGCCAGGAGAATGGGTCAGGGTGCCTTTTGGGATCTATTTCTGGCCCAGTGGTCTCCCAGTGCAGAGCGGGGAGGGAGGCGGTAGAAGGAAGAGAGGTTTTTCCCAAATCTGGTGCAGAAAAAGGAGGCAGGAGGTAAAAGGGAGTATGGTTTTTCCCAGATGGGTTTTTTTTTTGTTTGTTTGTTTAACTCACCGTGAAACAGTGCGCGCACATATTTATCCTAGCCTCTTGGGAGCTGCTCTTCACTGGTTCGGAGTGTCCAATCAGAATGTCTGCTGCCGGATCTCTCTCAGTGTGGAAACTGCTTCTGGAGAGTGCACACAGCACAACTTTGTGCCTGCTTCACCGCAGCCTGGCATGGCTTTGTCTCTGCTGTGTCACCGCTGTGGCTCTAGCGCTCCTCACCTCTTCCAAATGGTCTTCCTCTCCGGTATGACTCAGATGGATTTCTTAACCTTGCCTTGTTCAGGGCTGCCAGATATTCACATGGAATCAAATCACTTGTTTTTCCAGGTCTTTGTTGTAAGAGGGATATAGGAAGCGTCTAACTAGTCCGCCGTGTGGACCACGCCTCCTAGGTATTTTTATCTTCTAAAATTTTTCTTTAGACCACGACTTACCGAGGTGGCTCTCCTATTCAGCTGTACATATGCTTATCTAACCTAGTGCCTGGAATTTAGTCAAGAGCCTCTTAGGCAGTTTTTGATAAAATAGGTAAAGTAAGCACTAATGGAATGTATATCAGACAGGGCCCTATCAGGAAAAGGCTGGCATACCAAGCTGGGATTTTTGATGATAATTTTATTTAAAGGACTACTTACGGACTGCGTGGGCAGGTTACGGAAGCTCACAAGGAATGTTGCAACTTCCGGAGACCAGCAGCAGCGGGAACCCTAAGACTGATGGGGCAAGGAGAGGAAACAGCTGAAAGCTGAGCCATGGACAAGGTACCACATGGCAGAAGTTGTAATTGTAGAAAGATACTGTTGCTGATAAGACCTTGTAGAAACGGGGAGGGAACAGGAGGAGTAGACACCTCCCTCTGATTTTTCATTTCCTGTCACGTTCTCCCATGGGCTGAATTCAGCCAGAAGTCAGAAGGCAAGAGAGCCTATGTAATAAAGCCTTTAGAAGTCACCTTCCAGGGTACAAAGCAGAGCAGAAAAGAGACAATGAGTGAGGAAGGGGAAGGAAGGCCAACCAGCAAGGAAGTTTCTTTAACATTAATTTAGAAGTGGAAGAAGTGTGAATGCACTCTTAACAACATATTTTTCTTCTTGTTGACCTGCAGAAATAGTCATACCACCTTGACTCTCTTTTTTAGAGTAGTGCTAATTAAAATATTTGATAAATTCCATCCTGCCTCAGTGTACCAGCCCTGGGTTTCCTCTGATTTCTCACTCAGGTACTTTTCCTCTTCCAAAGTGGAGGTATCCTGTGTAACGGCATAATACCAAAAAAAAAAAAAAAAAAAAAAATACAGAGACTGTAACAGGCAGCGTATATTCCAAACCCAGATTGGAAGATATGTTACAGGGAAAGTTATCACAATGGTTTCCTATGATCAGGGACAAATTGCCCAACAAGCGAGGTATACATGGGCTTTTTTGTGTTTACTTACTGATCTCTAGTGAACAGTTTCACATGGGTTTCACCACATCATTGCCGTGGTAAAAACCAGGTGAAATTGTTCACTACAGATTAGTAAGTAAGCTCAAGTGAAGCCTGCACTTACCTTCCTTACTCGTTAACCCGACCCTGTGTACGATGCGTGAGATAAGTACGAATGAAAGTGAGGGGACAGTGGTCAGGGGGATTAAAGCTGCAATCAGGTGAAGGAGGGTTAACCCTGAATGCAGCTGAGGATAATCAGAAATGCAACCATTCAACCCAAATCATTTAGGGATAAATAAATGAAGCTACAACCTTTATCCAGTTCTGTGCCCAAAGAAGATGAATCTCACTGGAAGATAATTCTCCTTTGCCTTTGTTTAAGGAGAGCTGGTACTATGGTTGATACTATCTTTGGAATAAAGGTCATAACTAAATTGATATTACAGTCCATTCCTAGAGCACGGGAAACTGAAAGGTTTTATATTTTGATTCACTATAAATATTAAACACTAAAGTAGGGCCCACACAAAAATGCCCAGATGATTTTTGACAAAGGTACAAAGGTAATTCAATGGAAGAAGGTTACCTTTTCAACAAATGGTACAGGAGCAATTAGACGTCCATAACAAAAACAAATAAATAAACAAATATGAACCTAAGTCTCATAGCTTACATAAAATTACCTCAAAATGGATCACAAACTGAAAGGTAAAACTGCAAAACTCCTATAAAACTATAAATATATACATATATGTATAACTTTTTGAAAACAACAGGAGAAAATTTTCAGGACTGAAGGCTGGGCAAAGAGTTAATAGATATGACACCAAAAGCTATCCATGATCCAGAAAAGAAAAATAATTGATAAATTAGACCTCATTAAAATTAAGTTTTGCTCTGCAAAAGAACTCTTTGAGAGAATGACAAGAAAAGCTATAGATTGAGAGTAAATATTTGTCAACCAGATATCCAACAAGGGGCTAATGTTTAGAATATATAAAGAACACTCAAAATTCAACAACTAAAACAATAAACAATGTTAAAATTAAAATATATATATATATATATTTAGTGACACCATCAAATGCTGGTGAGGATGTGGAGAAACCAGATCACTCATACATTGCTGGTGGGAAAGTAAAATGGTACAGGCACTCTGGAAAAGAATTTCTTAGAAAAACTAAATATGTAACTGTCATTTTTAAAAACTGAGTGTTTTTTTTTTTTTTTAATTGTTGTGCTTTAAGTGAAAGTTTACAATTCAGGTTAGTCTCTCATACAAAAATTTATACATACCTTGGTATGTGACCCCAGTTGCTCTCCCTATACTGTGACAGCACACTCCTCCTTTCCACCTCGGATTTATCCTATCCAGTCAATCAGCTCCTAACCCTCTCTGCATTCTCATCTCACCTCCGGACAGGAGCTGCCCACTCAATCTCACATATCTGCTTGAGCTAAGAAGTGCACTATTCACAAGTATCATTTGATGTCTTATAGTCCAGTCTAATTTTTGTCTGAAGAGTTGGTCTTGGGGATGGTTTTAGTTTGGGGCTAAAAGAGATTCTGGGGGCCATGTCTTCCAGGGTCCCTCCAGTCTCAATCAACCAATTAAGTCTGGTCTTTTTACTAGAACTTTAGTTCTGCACCCCTGCTCAGTCAAGGACACTCTGTTGTATTCCCTGTCATGGTGGTCATTGTTGGTAGCTGGGCACTATCTAGTTCTTCTGGTCTCAGGCTGATGAAGTATCTAGTTTACGTGGACTTTTCTGTCTCTTGGGCTAATACTTCTCTTGTATCTTTGGTGCTATTCATTCTTCTTTGCTCCAGGCGGGTTGGGACCAACAGATGCATCTTAGATGGCTGCTCGCTAGCTTGTAAGATCCCAGATGCCACTCCAAAGTGGGATGCAGAACATTTTCTTAATAAACTTTGTTATGCCAATTAACCTAGATATCCCCTGAAACGATGGTCCCCAGACCCCCATCGCTGCTACACTATCCCTCAAAATGTTTGGTTGTATTCAGTAAACTTCTTAGCTTTGGTTTAGTCCAGTTGTGCTGACTTCCCCTATAATGTGTGTTGTCCTTCCATAAGATAATTCTTGTCTCCTATCTAGCTAATGAATACCCCTCTCCCTTCCTCCCAACACTCGTAACCATCAAAGAATGTTTTCTTCTGTGTTTAAACATTTTCTTAAAATCTTATTAAACTGGTCTTATACAATATTTGTCCTTTTGAGACTGACTAAATTCATTCAGCTAATGCCTTCCAGATGTTCTGTTTCATGGATTCATCGTTATTCTTTATCGTTACGTAGTATTCCTTTGTATGAATATACCATAAATTGTTTATCCATTCGTCCATTGATGGGCACCTAGGTCGTTTCCATCTTTTTGCTATCGTGAACAATGCTGCAATGAACATAGGTGTGCATATATCTATTCGTGTGATGACTCTTATTTCTCTAGGATATATTCCAAGGAGTAGGATTGCTGGATTGTATGGCACTACTATTTCTAGGTTTTAAAGGAAATGCCTGCCATGGATTGAATTATGTCCCCCCAAAAATGTGTGTATCAGTTTGGCTGGGCCATGATTCCCGGTATTGTGTGATTTTCCTATATGTTGTAAATCCTGCCTCTGTGATGTTAATGAGGGATGATGGGCAGCAGTTGTGTCAGTGAGGCAGTACTCAATTTACAAGACTGGATTGTGTCCTGAGACTCTCTCTTGAGATATAAAAGACAGGAGTGAGCAGTGAGACAGGTGGACCTCATACCATCAAGAAAGCAGTTCTGGGAGCAGAGTGCATCCTTTGAACCGGGGTCCCTACGCAGAGAAGCTCCTAGTCTGGGGGAACACCAAAGAGAAGAAGGCCAACAGAGACAAAAGCCTTCCCTTGGAGCTGATGCCCTGAATTTGGACCTTTAGCCCACTTTGACTGTGAAAAAATAAACTTCTCCTCATTAAAACCATGCGCTTGTGATAGTTCTTTTATAGCAGCACTAGATGGCTTAGACAGTGGCAAATCGATTTCCAAAGTGGTTGCACCATTTCACGTTCCCACCAACAGTGTATAAGTGTTCCAGTCTCTCCAGAACCTCTCCAACATTTATTATTTTGTGTTTTTTAGGATTAATGCTATCCTCACTGGGGTGAGATGGTATCTCATTATAGTTTTGATTTGCATTTCTCTAATGGCTAATGATTGTGAGCATTTCCTCATGTGTCTGTTAGTTGCTTGAATGTCTTCTTTGGTGAAGTGCCTGTTCATATCCTTTGCCCATTTTTTAATTGGGTTATTTGTCTTTTTGTTGTTGAGGTTTTGCAGTATCTTGTAGATTTCAGAGATTAAATGCTGATTGGATTTGTCATAGCTGAAAATTTTTTCCCAGTCTGTAGGATGTGTTTTTACTCTTTCGGTGAAGTCTTTTGATGAGCATAAGTGTTCGATTTTTAGGAGCTCCTAGTTATCTAGTTTCTCTTCTGCTGTTTGTGCATGGTTAGTAATGTTTTGTATTGTGTTTCTGCCATGTGTAGGGCTCCAAGCATTATCGCTATTTTTTCTTCCATGATATTATCGTTTTAGATTTAAATTTAGGTCTTTGATCCATTTTGAGTTAGTTTTTGTGCATGGTGTGAGGTATGAGCCTTGCTACATTTTTTTGCAGATGGACATCTAGTTATGCCAGCACCATTTGTTAAAGAGAGTGTCTTTTCCCAACTAATGGACTCTGGGCCTTTTTCAATATCAGCTGCTCATAGGTGGATAAATTTATGTCTGGATTTGCAATTCTACTCCATTGGTGTATGTATCTGTTGTTGCACCAGGACCAGGCTGTTTGACTACCGTGGTGGTATAATAGGCTCTAAAAACATGTAGTGTGAGGCCTCCCACTTTGTTGTTCTTCTTCAGTAATGCTTTACTTACCTGGGACCTCTTCCTTTTCCATATGAAGTTGGTGATTTGTTTCTCCATCTCATTAAAAACGCTGCTGGAATTTGGATCAGGATTGCATTATATCTGTAGATCTCTTTGGGTAGAATTGACATTTTCACAATGTTAAGTCTTCCTATCCATGAGCAAGGTTATGTTTTTCCACTTAGGTCTCTTTTGGTTTCTTGCAGTAGCGTCTTGCAGTTTTCATTGTATGTGTCTTCTGTGTCTCTGGTTAGATTTATTCCTAAGCATTTTATCTTCTCAGGGGCTATTGTAAATGGAATTAATTTGGTGATTTCCTCTTCAAAGTTCTCTTTGTTGGCCTAGAGGAAACCAACTGATTTTTCTTTGTTCTTGTATCCTGATACTTTGCTGAAATCTTCTACTAATTTCTGTAGTTTTCTTGAGGATTCTTTGGGGTTTTCTGTGTATAAGATCATATCATCTGCAAATAGAGATACTTTGACTTTTTCCTTACCAATTTGGATGCTCTTTCTTTCTTTTTCTAGCCTAATTGCTCTGGCAAAGGACCTCCAGCACAATGTTCAGTAAGAGTGGTGATAAAGGGCATCCTTGTCTGGTTCCCATTCTCAAGGGGAATTCCTTCAAACTCTCTCCATTTAGGATGATGTTGGCTGTTGTCTTTGTATAATTCCCTTAATTATGTTGAGGAATTTCTCTTCTATTCATATTTTGCTGAGAGTTTTTATCATGAATCGATGTTGGACTTTGTCAAATGCCTTTTCTGCATCAATTGATAAGATCATGTGGTTCTTTTCTTTTGCTTTATTAATGTGATGGGTTACATTGATTGTTTTTCTGATGATTGAACCATCCCTGCATACCTGGAGCAAATCCCACTTGATCATGGTGAATTATTTTTTCAATATGCTGTTGAATTCTATGGCTAGAATTTTGTTGAGGATTTTTGCATCAATGTCCATGAGGGATATTGGTCTGTAATTTTTTTTTTGTGGTATCTTTACCTGGTTTTGGTGTCAGGGTTATGCTGGCTTCATAGAATGAGTTTGGGAGTATTCCATCCTTCTCTATGCTCTGCAATACCTTTAGGAGTAGTGGTGTTAACTCTTCTCTGAAAGTATGGTAGAATTCTCCAGTGAAACCATCCAGGCCAGGCCTTTTTTTTGTTGGGAGTTTTTTAATTACCTTTTCAATCTCTTCTTTTGTTATAGGTTTATTTAGTTGTTCTACCTCTGTTTGTGTTAGTTTAGGTAGGTAGTGAGTTTCTAGAAATTTGTCCATTTCCTCTAGGTTTTCAAATTTGGTAAGAGTTCAATTTTTCATAGTATTCTGTTACGATTCTTTTAATTTCACTTGGGTCTGTTGTGATATCACCTATCTCATTTCTTATACAGGTAATTTGCTTTCTCTCATGCTTTTCTTCTGTCAGTTTGGCCAATGGTTTATTGATTTACTTGATCTTTTCAAAGAACCAGGTTTTGGTCTTGTTAACTCTTTGAATTGTTTTTCTATTCTCTGTTTCATTTCATTCTGCTCTAATTCTTATTATTTCCTTTCTGAAAGTGAGAAATTTTTATTGGTATTGCCATTTCATCTTTAAAGTGATTCATGAGTTATAGCAGAATGTACAGTGTTATAATGTTGGTGCAATAAATCCATTATTATACAGTCACCCTTCGATGGTCTATACCCAAACGATAATACCTGGGTCCGTTTTCTGATTGGAATCCATTTTCTAATTCTGTGAATATTTTCTTTACTTCAGCATGTGAAATTTACTTCATTAGATAGTTGTAACTTACGATTCAGGCTCTTGTCCCTTGATGTCAAATTAAGACACTACATTACACATTAAAAAGAAATAGAATAGAAAAGGCAATGACATACCAGTTATCCTTTAAATTCATTGTATTTTCAGCTAAATAAACATCATTCTCACGTAGTGTTACTAGAACAGTTTATTCATGGGGTTTTATGGTTTGGGGAAATGTATTAAAAACAAAAAGCCTTAGCTCCATTATACAGAAATTGTGATATAAAAATGCTTTATAGGCCATATTTTTTCAGAAGGCAGGTAGCTAGACCATAATCCTGCCAAAGAAATTTTTCTATGTAAGCCTATGATATAGAATGAAAAGATTTTATTAAGAAGTCTTCTGGTTACAAGGCTTAAGAACATCAAAGGAATGTTTAGTTTCCTCCACAGAGAGCCACCAGGATTTTTTCATAATCTCCCTTGGTTTCATCCTATTGATCAAAAAAAAAACACGTTTAATGCAACCTAAAACCATAACCAATATATTTGTAATTATCAAATTAGTAGGTTTATTGGTTATAGATCATACATCATAGTATAAGAATTATCTGGAAACTTTGATAAAAGTATCATTCAGTTAATTAAATAATATTTATAACAGATAACTGATATTTGTTACTTGGTTATTTTATAAAAGGCATAGATTTCAAGATTCAGCTTACAAATTGCTCTGAATTGAATATACTTTATATTAGAGCTATTATTTTCCAAGAATGAAATGTAGTATCACACAGAATTGAGTTAAGTGCAACACACTATAATCTCATATTGTATGTGAGGAAATATGAAACTCACTCACCAAAAAGAAAGTTTTAAACCTGTGATTTTCTCACTTTTTTTTAGCAGATTTTAGTGGTCCAATATAATAATTAATTGAATTTAAATTGTTTTCTATCTTTCAATACATTCAAGAACCTTGACTTTTCTTTTAATTTTTCAACATTATAATGAGATAACTTGAATATGTATTTTATCCATTTTACATATGATAAAATTGAGAATAAAATAAAATTTAGAATAATAAATTTGTTATCCTCTCACCAATATTCTTTGCATAATATATCATAGTATCTATTTACACTAGCAGAAACTCTAAAATATTTGATTGCTAAATTTATGCATGGGAAACAGTATTTCCAGGACTTTGGCTGAAAAACATGTCTAATTTTTCAGTACAAAACTTACTAGAGAATTTTACCAGTGAAAACTTATACTTGTCAATCATGCATCCTAATTGAATGAATTAATTTTACATATGAAATTTACAGAAACAATAAGTCAGCCCTTCTCTTTGAAGAAGTCACAAAAAGATCTGTCACGTGTTGGGGTAGCATTACGAAAATCACAACATACCAGGATGGCTTGGCAGAGAGAGATACCATACTTCTTCTGATAGAATGCTTTGATATCATTCATGTCAATCTCAGAACGGGAAACCATAATCCTGATCAATGTCTTATGACGAGTTCCAATACCCTGTTTAAAACAAATAATGGTGTCTCATATTTAGAACATACTCTTACTGAGCAGGATGTGGATTTTAAAGTGTAGCCCTTTTGCTCACCCATGGGATTTCCATGGAGAAGCTATCTTCTTGTTCGAATACATGCCCCACCCCACACATGCATGTGCACGTCACACAAATGACAATGAAATGGTAAGAAACCAACTGCTACATGAGTGATCTGAACAAAGAGCTTTTACAGGCTCCTAATTGGTCTCCGACCATTCATTCTTTCCTGTATCTCTCTAAACTATTAAATAATTGCAAATAAAGTGAACTTCCTAAACTTTCAAATCTAATCATGTAATTCATCTATTTAAAACTCTTTATTAGTCCTCTATGGTTCTCAGGATGGAAACCATTCATTTTATCAGCTTAAAATGTCCTGCCGAATTCTACAACTCCCTCCACTGTGCACAACCGCTCTATTTTCTTGCAAGCATCATGCTACGTTTTGCCTGCAAGCCTTTATGCATGGAGTTTCCTCCTGCTAGACCACCCTTCCTTTATCTCCTCATCTCTTCCACTCTTGCCTCGCCTAGCTAATACCTACTAAAACTTCAGGTCTTAGTTTAGCTGACACAAAGGCTGCATTAATTTCCAAAGTCTGAAGTAGATGATTTTCTTCTGCTCTCCAGTATTACCAAGTATTCATCGTTACCCATCTTAATACCCACACCCCTAGACAAAAG
This sequence comes from Dugong dugon, assembly GCA_030035585.1. Lineage (NCBI taxonomy): Eukaryota > Metazoa > Chordata > Mammalia > Sirenia > Dugongidae > Dugong > Dugong dugon. The sequence goes on along the minus strand of CM057471.1, from coordinate 82,533,001 downwards.
CAGACATGGGGGCAGACTGTGCTACCTTAGATGTAAACTACAGTGTATATCATTTCATACAGATTCCTTAATATTAATTGAATGGTTAGATATCTCTGAAGACCTCCTTATTTTGAAATTGCACAGGTAACACAAAGATAACTTCATTTGGGGGCTTACAATATAAATGTGCAGGTGGTATTCTATATGGTACCATGCATGTTAGAGAACAAAGTGAAACGGTTGAAGCGGCACCTCAAAAATATCTTAATAGCATCTTCTACTTAAGTAAATCATAGAATGACATTTTAAAAGATTCAACCATTAATCCACGACATGAAAGACAGAGCAATGAAAAAGGGAAGAATAATAAAGAAGACAAATGAAATTTAGAAAGGGGAAGATTGTAAAACTCAACATTCTTAGTGAAAATATGTTACAAAAATCACACATTAAAAGAGGAAGTTTACCACCCTTCCTTTGCTAACTTACAAGCTCACCTTACATTTCTACCTATTAAAAAAAAAATACTAAATCTAATGGAATTTTATTCTAATTACCTCTGCATTGGATAGAAAAATTTATTTAAATGGGACAATATTAGAATATGTATGATTTTCAAATAATATGAGATTTTCTGAGCTTCACTCTACAAACAATCATTTTTCCCCCAAGCAAGTCATATAAGTAGAATGGTACCTTCATGGCCTGGTAAAGCTTTTCAGCAAAGAAAGCTGGTTTGCATGAGGCACACTTCACTGTAAGAAAGGCAAATTGTAGTTGATGTATTTACCGCAAACACAAACGAAGCACGCATGTAAAAGAAACATGGATTACAGTTTTACTATCAAGATTTCTATTTTTTCATTCCTATTCCTAACACCTCCCCCTCTACAATAACGGATGGTGGGTTTATAAGACAATACTTCCGTTACTCTCTAGATTGTTATCCGAGAAAAGAATATCTAAAACCACAATCACCTAGTTCCCATTACTTTAATCCACCCCAGCAGCAACTTCAATAGCTACCAGTGTTCTGAGTATGTTCTCCTTGCGAAGAGGGAAACAAATAGGTTAAAGGCATGTTAGCACACAAACGAGTACATTTTTAATGTTGTAATACAAATAATGTCTGAGGATAGGGCAGGCTTTAAATAGAAGACAGCTGCCCAAATAAAGATTTGTCAAATCTTGAGGTTCATTACCTTGGGACTCAAAATGTGTTCTGAAACGCGGAGTCCCAGCCCCACCCCAGACCTACTGAATTAGAATCTGAATTCTAACTAGATTTCCAGAAGATGCATGTTCATATTAATATTTGAGAAGTACTGCCTGAGCACACAGGTTTCCAATTCTGACCGGTCAACTAAATACCAGGAAGAACTTTAAAAAGCACAGATTTTCAGAAGCTACCCCAGACCTACTGAATTAAGACTCTCCTGGACTTGCCCAAGATGATATAATTAGCAAGTGGCAGAACCAAGATTTGAATTTACATTTATCTAATTCCAAATCCCATGCTCTTAATGCCACTCTGAATTGTCCCTATAGTGTGCCCAGCCTAGATCTGTACTTGGAATAGCAGGTGCTCAATAAATACTTTCCACCTCTCCAAAGAGAATAAAACCCTGTTGTTATTAAGAAGGTATTCATACACCTTTAGCTAAGTATTCTCTGCCATAATCTTACATGTTGTCTCCCTCTAAAGTATAGATATACTCTATCTGACTACTGGGGTGGGGGGATTGTTCTATTTTATTTTTTTAAGTATGAGGCATCATTGAAAATACAATTTCAAGTTATAAAAATCTACACCTTCAGGATTACATACCAATAGCTGTGAGGCATTTCTCAATGTCACCTTTCAGCTCCAGGTCCAGAACTTTGTTCATGTCATGCTGACTGTACTTGGTGTATTTCTGAAACACTGAATATTAAACATAAACTAAAAGATGTGCAAAACATCCTATTCTTTAGCAAACTTCAGCAAAATCAGGACAACTGACTCAAAAAATTTCTTGAGATGACTGACTTTCAAGGCACACTTTTAAAAGCCATTTATTCAACTGAGCAGTAACAACAAACATTGCCATCAAGTTGATTCCGACTAATAGCGGCCCCGCAGGGCAGAGTAGAACTGCTCCACAGGGTTTTCAAGAAGCGGCCGGAGGATTTGAACTGCTGACCTGTTAGTCAGCAGCCGTTGCTCACCGTAGCTCTTAACCACTGTGCAGTACAGTACGGTTATTTCATCTTCTCCTAGGACTGCAGACTGGGCTTTGGACTGGTTCATTCCGGTTCAAACCCCTGCTGAGAATTTACACTCCTAACAAGTTCCCAGGGAATGCTAATGCTGCTGGTTAAGGACCAGTTCTGAGAATAATTAGCAGAGCAGTGGTTCTCAAAATTTATTATACACAAGAATCACCTGGGAATCTGGTTAAAATGTAGAATTGCTTCAGTACATCTGGGGTAGAATTCTCAGTAGGGGTTTGAACCTGAACAAACTGGTTTGAAGCCCTGACTGTAGAAAACTAACTCACATAGTTACTTTGCTGCTCCTGTTTATTTGGGGGATATTTTGCAGGTGTTGAAGATTATTTAAAATGGCACATGATTGATAACTATGACATTTACTACAGCAGAGGTAAGTGTCATGGCAAATAGATCTTCCCTTAAATAAAATCTGTGTAGTAAATTTTTCTTAAGCTTCAAATTAGAAATCAGTGTGCTATGATAAGGAAAGGGACTTCATTTAATCATCATGACTTCCCCTTTGTGTTGGCTTCCAGGAGGCTCAGAATTAGATCATGTGCCCAAAGATAAGAGCTTTTGTTGTTTTCTAGAACACCTACATACTCTCCTTCACTTAACCAAACCCAACAAACTCTCACCTAACCAAACCTAACAAACTCATTGCCATCAAGTCAGCAATGAGTCGACTCATAGAGGCCCTATGGAAACAGAGTAGAACTGCCCCATAGGGTTTCCAAGGAGCTGCTGGTGGATTCGAACCGCCAATCTTTTGGTTAGCAGCCGAGCTCTTAACCACTATGCCACCAGGGATCATTTCTTCACTTAGATGTGATTTTTTTTTTTAATTGTAATATATCATCTGTTCTGTCATATGTGTGTCTTTTGTTGCATCTATTCCAGATCTCTTGGGGGAAATAGAAAGAGTGAAAATACTAAAACGAACCTCCACATGCCAAAGTCACAAAATGTGTTTCAAATACACTTCAAACAGTGGCTGCATAAGGTTAGATAAATGAACCAACAGCAATGACGGGTTGAGGCACCACGCCCATTTAGTGTAGGAGTGACTCTAATTAAGACGTCTCTCCTTCCTTGCCTTTATTTGTCTTTCAGAAAGAAAAGTGTATCTTACCTAAGCAGGTTGAAGAAAGCAACTTTTTTTTTTTTCCTTCTTACCTCTGCAAAGATGAGGATAGCTTCTTGAGGTCAGAATGGTGTTGAATACTTTCAAATCTGTTCCCCTCCTTCCTTCTCCTGCTTGGTATAAGGCCTAACAGAGATCACAAAAAGAAACACTTGACTATTTGCTGAGATGGTATCTGCATAGGAATGTTAGGGCTTTTCAAAGCTTTTCTAGAGAGCTGCTTTGTGTCCCATACAATCAGAGCAGGCAACACTCAAGTTTCAAGTTCTTTAAACATAGGGACCATGTTTTGTTTGTCAAGTATTTTCCACAGTATCGTTCAAGGTGCCTTGCAAACACTGGAGATGGAATATATGTTTGCAGAATAAATGTTTGCTGAATTAAATTCCTTTCAGATTATGCTCTATATCAAGACAATGCCAAGGGACTCTAAATAAAAAATCTTTCCTTATTGTTAAAAGTAATTATCAGGAGGCGGGGCAAGATGGCACTCTAGGCAGAAACACCACATCGTCCCTTCACAGCAAAGATCTGAAAAACTAAGCCTAACAGAGAATCAACAATCCTGAAACCCTAGAACATCAAATGAAGAGATAAAGAACTCAGCCAAACACCAAACGGAGTGAGAAGACTGAAAGAGAATGGAGAGCGAGGAGAGACTCATGCAGAGATTCCCTACCAGCTAACGCAGCACGGATCCACCATCTTGGACTCCTATCAGAGACCAGGAAACGGGAGAATGGGAGAGTAGCCTCGCGGAGTGTCCAGTGGGAGACGGAACGACCGGTAAATTCCGGTGTGCGCTTTCCCACCCCCCACCCCTCTCCGCCTCGGCTGGGGCTCCCCTGCCTCCCGTGGCCAGGGTCCCTGTGCCGGGGGGCGCCGGTGCTTGGATTCGGCGCGCCCGGGCCGGCGGCTCTCTGAGAGCCGTTTGTTGGCTGCTGGCGTAGCTTTTTCTGCCGCCTCCCCCTCCTTTTGCTCGGGTGCCTGGTTCCGAGCGCCGTCTTTGCTCTCCTGCGGGGTTGTGGGGCTGTGTTCGGACGTGTGGCTGCTTCCAGGTCTGGGCTGCTGCGCTGGTGAGATCCCGGGGCGTTTGTTCGTTCGCCCCTCTGCTTCTCGTGGCCACGGTCTCTTGTCCCGAGACTGCCGGCTGCTTGGAATCCACGCGCCTGAGCGGGGGCTCTCTGGGTACTATTTGTTGGCTGCTGGTGTGGCTTTTTCTGCTTCTTCTGGTTTCTCGCTTGCCTCTCGCTGCCTCCCCCTTCTTTTGCTCGGGTGCCTGGCTCCGAGCGCCGTCGTTGGTCTTTCCTGCGGGGCTGTAGGTCTGCGTTCGGGTGTGTGGCTGCTTCCAGGTCTGGGTTGCCGCGGTGGTGAGATCCCGGGGCCTTTGTTCGTTCGCCGCTCTGCTTCCCATGGCCACGGTCTCTTGACCCGAGACTGCCGGCTGCTTGGAATCCGCGCACCTGAGCGGGGGCTCTCTGGGTGCCGTTTGTTGGCTGCTGGTGTGGCTTTTTCTGCTTCTTCTGGTTTCTCGCTTGCCTCTTGCTGCCTCCCCCTCCTTTTGCTCAAGTGCCTGGCTCCTAGCGCCGTCTGTGCTCTTTCCTGCGGGGCTGTGGGGCTGCGTTCAGACGTGTGGCTGCTTCCATGTCTGGGCTGCCGTGCTTGGTGAGATCCCGGGACCTTTGGTCGATCGCCCCTCTGCTTCCCGTGGCCACAGTCTCTTCACCAGGGACCGCCGGCTGCTTGGATTCTGCGTGCCAGGGCGGGTGACTCTCTAGGTGCCGTATGTTGGCTGCTGGTGCTGCCTTTTTTTTTTCTTCTTTTTTTCCTCATACTTCTTTTGGTTTCTCGCTTGCCTCTCACCGACTACCCCTCCTTTCACTCAGGTGCCTGGTTCCTTGCACCCTCTTAGCTCCTTTCTGAGGGTCCCTAGAGCGCAGGCAATTTGTGATATACGCTTTCCACTCTAGACGCTTCTTCACTCACACTCAGCCTCCTCTGTTTCCCATGGACACAGTCTCTTGTCCAGAAACAAAATCCCGCACTGGCTGGCTCTCTGACGGCCATCCATTGACTGCTGGTGTGCTTTTTTTTTTTTTTTTTTTAATTTTATTTTTTTTCTTTCTTGATTAGTTTTATTTTCTTTTCCCTCTTTTTCCCTTTTCTCTTTCTTCATTGCTTAATTTCTTGTCTCTCTATCTCTTCCTTATCTTTCTGATCCCTGAATACCAGGCGATGTATGCCTCTGCGCCTTCTGGCCAAGCTGTGCTGTGAAACCTGAGACCGACTCCCCCAGACCTCATAGCTGCATCGGTGGGATTCCTGGGAACTTTGCAGTTCCTTAATTTTTCTGATTTTTATTTGTTCATTCTTTCCTTTTCTTTCTCTTCCCCCTTCTGGTTTTCTCCATCCCATAGTCTCTCATCTGAACATTCCAACGACAAGCTCCCCTAGCATTCTTTTATGTTTGTATGCTTTTCGCTCCTGCTCCTCTCTCCTCTCTCCCATATCCAGCTTAGCTTCGCACATAACCATCTCCCCGCTGCATCCTGCCTACCTGCACCATGCACTTGACATCACACCACCAAGCTGTGCAGGTACGCCCTATTGGAACCTTCCCAGCACTGACTACTGACAGTCCTGGTGGCTGCGGTGAGAGCCACAAACAACCCGTCCCAGTGGCTCCTCTTCAGCTAGATCTGCCCAGCTGTACCACAAGGACGAAACAAAAAAAATCTACAATCAATAAACGAGAGAAATATCTACGGAATGCCCTGAAAACAGCAAACAATATAGAAACATTTACAAAAACAAGACAAGATGGCTCAAATAAGCGTCCATATTAAAACACCAGATAACTCTCCTGTGGAAGAAAATGCACTAGAAGTACCTGATAGGGAACTCAAATCACTAATACTTGGAATTTTCCAAGAACTAAGGCAAAAAGCTGACAAACATGAGGAAAAAATAGACAAATTTATGGAAAATACAGACAAAAAATTGGAAGAATTCAGGAAGATGATGCAGGAACAAAATGCCAAAATAAATTCACAACTCAAAATTATACAAAAACAACAATTAGAAATCCAAAAGATAAACAACAAGATTTCATAAATGGTCGGTGTCATGGAAGGGCTGAGAAGTAGATTTGAAACCATGGAAGACAGGATCAGTAGAAAGGAAGACAAACACTTGGATACAACTCTGTTTCAGGAAAACTCAGGAAAAAGAACAAAGAAAAATGAAGAGACCCTGAGAGTTATGTGGGACACAATCAAAAGCAAAAACTTATGAGTGATTGGCATCCCAGAACAGGGGGAGAAAACAGAAAACACAGAGAGGATCATTGACGAACTGCTGACAGAAAACTTTCCCAATATCATGAAAGATGAAAAGATGGCCATCCAAGAAGCTCAACAAACCCCATATAGAAGAGACCCCAAAAGAAAATCACCAAGACATATCATATTCACACTCGCCAAAAACCAAAGACAAACAAAGAATCCTGAGAGCAGCTCGTGAAAAACAAGAAGTCACATACAGAGGAGAAACAATAAGACTAAGCTCAGATTATTCGGCAGAAACCATGCAGGCAAGAACGTGGTGGGATTACATATATAAAATCTTGAAAGAAAAAAATTGTCAGCCAAGAATAATATATCCTGCAAAACTCTCATTCAAATTTGATGGTGAAATTAGGTCATTTCCAGATAAACAGAAACTAAGGGAATATGCAAAAGTCAAACCAAACTTATAAGAATTATTAAAGGGAGTTCTTCAATCTGAGGACAAACAGCTTCAGCCCTCAGGCAGGACCTAGGACCTAGGACACAGGTTCATATGAACCAGATACCATTCTAGGAAATGAACTATTGAGGACTATCCAAAAACAAAAGAAATACAACAGGGAATCAGAGAAATCAATCAAAGGATGACAACAACCTCAGAACAATGAAAGAGGGAACAAACGGCATAGGTATAGAACCTTCTAATAGAGTGGAAGGCAAGGCGATACCAAGTAATGGTAGACTGCTTCAAACTTATAAAGATAAGGGTAAAATTCATGGTAACCACAAAGAAAGTTAACAAACATACTCATAAAAATAAAGACGAAAAACATAAAGTCTCAGCAAAAACAAAACCTACAAAAACAAAAGAAATGAACACAAAATCCACAAACAAAAGGAACTCAGCACAAGAGAGTAAGAAGAACAAAAAAAACTTCAGCACCACAAAAAAAAAGCACTACAAAATGACAGCAACAAACTTCCATCTATCAATAATTACACTGAATGTAAATGGACTCAATGCACCCATAAAGAGACGGAGAGTGGCAGAATGGATAAGAAAACAGGATCCATCAATATGCTGTCTACAAGAGACATACCTTAGAAACAAAGATGTGAATTTATTAAAAATCAAAGGTTGGAAAAAAAATATATCAAGCTAACAACTACCAAAAAAGAGCAGGAGTGGCAATTCTAATCTCAGATAAAATAGACTTTAAAACAAAATCTACCATAAAGACAAAGAAGGACACTATATAAAGATTAAGGGGACGATCCATCATGAAGACATAACCATAATAAACATCTATGCACCCAATGACAGGGCTCCAAAATACATAAAAAAAAACTCTTAACAGCACTGAAAAGAGAAATTGACAGTTCCACAATAATAGTAGGAGACTTCAACACACCACTCTCAGTAAAGGACAGAACAACTAAAAAGAAACTCAGCAAAGATACAGAAGACCTAAAGGACACAATCAGCCAACTGGACCTCATAGACATATATAGAACAATCCATCCAACCGCTGCAAAGTACACATTCTTTTCCAATGCACATAGAACGTTCTCCAGAAAAGACCACATCTTAGGTCACAGAGCAATCCTCAACAAGATCCAAAACGCTGAGATAATTCAAAGTATCTTCTCTGACCACAATGCCATCAAGGTAGAAATTAACACTAGAAAGAACAAGGAAAAAAAATCAAACACATGGAAACTGAATAATACTCTGCTTACACATCAATGGGTAATAGAAGAAATCAGAGACGGAATGAAAAAATTCCTAGAATCAAATGAACATGAAAACACATCATATCAAAACCTTTGGGACACAGCAAAGGCATTCCTCAGGGGACAATTTATAGTAATAGATGCACATATCAAAAAAGAAGAAAGGGACAAAATCAAAACATTAACTACAGAACTGAAACAAATAGAAAGAGAATAGCAAAAAAAGCCTACAACCACCGGAAGAAAGGAGATAGTAAAGATCAGAGCAGAAATAAATGAAATAGAGAACAGAAAAACAATAGAAAGAATCAACAAAACCAAAAGTTGGTTCTTTGAAAGAATCAACAAAATCGACAAACCACTGGCCAGACTGACAAAAGAAAAACAGCAGAGGGCACAAATAACCCAAATAAGAAATGAAACGGGGGACATTAAAACAGACCCAACCGAAATAAAAAGGATTATAACAGAATATTATGAAAAACTATACTCCAACAAATTTGAAAACCTGGAGGAAATGGATAAATTTCTAGAAACACACGGCCTACCCAAACTACAACAAAGTGATATTGAAAATCTGAACAGACCCATAACAGGAGAAGAGATTGAAAAGGTAATAAAAAAAAACTCCCAACCAAAAAAAGCCCTGGCCCAGATGGCTTCACTGGAGAATTCTACCAAACAATTACAGAAGAGCTTGTACCAGTTCTACTCAAGCTATTTCAGAGCACAGAAGAGGAAGCAACACTTCCAAATTCATTCCACGAAGCCAGCATAACGCTGATACCAAAACCAGGCAAAGACATCACAAAAAAGAAAATTACAGACCAATATCTCTCATGAATATAGATGCAAAAATTCTGAACAAAATTCTAGCCAATAGAATTCAGTATCATATCAAGAAAATAATACACCAAGACCAAGTAGGATTCATACCAGGTATGCAAGGATGGTTTAACATTAGAAAATCCATCAACGTAATTCACCACATAAATAAAAGGAAAGAAAAAAATCACATGATCATCTCAATTGACGCAGAAAAGGCATTTGACAAAGTCCAACACCCATTCCTGATAAAAGCTCTCAATAAAACAGGTATAGAAGGGAAATTTCTCAACATAATAAAGGGCATCTATGCAAAACCAACAGCCAACATCATTCTTAATGGAGAGAGGCTGAAAACATTCCCCTTGAAAACAGGAACAAGACAAGGATGCCCTTTATCACCACTCCTATTTAACATTGTGCTGGAAGTTCTAGCTAGAGCAATAAGGCAAGAGAGAGAAATAAAGGGCATCCAAATTGGTAATGAAGAAATTAAACTCTCCCTGTTTGCAGATAATATGATACTATACATAGAAAACCCTAAAGACTCCATGAGAAATCTACTGGAACTAATAGAAAGATTCAGCAGAGTAGCAGGATACAAGATAAACATTCAAAAATCAGTTGGATTCCTATACAGCAGTAAAGAGAACGATGAAAAGGAGATCAGGAAATCAATATCATTTTCAATAGCCCCTAAAAAGTTAAAATACTTAGGAACAAATCTGACCAGGAATGTAAAAGACCTATACAAAGAAAACTACAAAACACTGCTGCATGAAACCCACAGGGATCTACATAAATGGAAAAACATACCATGATCATAGATAGGCAGACTCAACATTGTGAAAATGGCAATTCTACCTAAAGCAATTTACAAATACAATGCAATCCCGATCCAAATACCAACAACATTCTTCAAAGAGATGGAAAAACTAATTATTAACTTTATATGGAAAGGGAAGAAGACCCGAATAAGTAAAGCACTACTGAAGAAGAAGAATAAAGTTGGAGGGCTCACACTACCTGACCTGAGAACCTACCATACGGCTACAGTAGTCAAAACAGCCTGGTACTGGTACAACAACAGAGACATTGACAAATGGAACAGAATTGAGAACCCAGATGAAAATCCATCCACCTACAGTCACCTGATTTTCGACAAGGGCCCAAAGTCCATCAAATGGGGAAAAGACAGTCTTTTTAAGAAATGGTGCTGGCAAAACTGGATATCCATTTTCAGAAAAGTGAAACAGGACCCATACCACACACCATATACAGAAACTACTTCAAAATGGATCAAAGACCTGAATATAAAGCCTAAAACTATAACGTTCATAGAAGAAAAAACAGGACCAACACTTCAGGCCTTAATACATGGCATTAACAGGATACAAAGCATAAACATCAACACACAAAACCCAACAGATAAAGTAGATAACTGGGATCTTCTCAAAATCAAACACCTATGCTCTTCAAAAGACTTCCCCAAAAGAGTCAAAAGAGAACCTACAGACTGGGAAAAAATTTTTGGACAGTACAAGTCAGACAAAGGTCTAATCTCCATCATCTACAAGAAAATCCAACACCTCTACAACAAAAAGACAAACAATCCTATCAAAAAATGGGCAAAGGAAATGAACAGACACTTCACCAAAGAAGACATTTAAATGGCCAACAGACACATGAGGAAATGCTCGCGTTCACTAGCCATTAGAGAAATGCAAATTAAAACCACAATGAGATACCATCTCACCCCGGCATTACTGGCACGAATCAAAAATACTGGAAATAACAAATGTTGGAGGGGCTGTGGGGAGATGGGAACTCTTATACACTGCTGGTGGGAATGCAAAATGATACAACCATTTTGGAAAATGATATGGCGTTTCCTCAGAAAGCTAGAAATAGACATACCATTCGATCCAGCAATCCCACTCCTAGGAATATATCCTAGAGAAATAAGAGTCGTCACTCGAACAGACATATGCACACCTATGTTCACGGTAGCATTGTTCACAATAGCAAAACGATGGAAACAACATAGGTGCCCATCAACAGATGAATGGATACACAAACTATGGTACATCCACACAATGGAGTACTATGCAACGAGAAAGAACAACAATGAATCTGTGAAGCATCTCATAACATGGATGAAACTGGAGGACATTATGCTGAGTGAAATAAGTCAATCACAAAAGGACAAATATTATATGAGACCTCTATTGTAAAAACCCATGAAAAAATTCACATGCAAAATGTAACAATCCTTGTTGGTTACCAGGGATGGGAAGGGAGGTGGAGGAAATACTAAATAGGCAATAGATAAGTGGTACCTTGGGTGAAAGGTGAGACAGTACACAGTACAAGGGAAACTAACACAACCTGCACAAGGAAAGGTTATGGAGGCCCCATGGACACATCCAAACCCCCCGAGGGACTGAGTTGCTGGGCGGAGGGCTCTGGGGACCATGGTCTCGGCGAACATCTAGCTCAACTGGCATGACACTACTTGTAAAGATAGTGCTCTACATTCTACCTTGGTGAGTAGTGTCTGGGGTCTTAAAAGCCTGTGAGCAGCCATCTAAGATACTCCACTGGTCTCATCCCTTCGGGAGCAAGGGAGAATGAAGAGAACAGGATACAAGGAAAAGATTAGTCCAAAGGACTAACTGACCACAGCTACCAAGACCTCCACCGGACTGAGTCCAGTACAGCTAGATGTGCCCGGCTACCAGCGCTGGCTGCTCTGACCAGGTTCACAACAGAGGGTTCTGGACAGAGCTGGAGAAGGATGTAGAGCATAATTCTAACTCCCCCTCCAAAAAAAAAAAGACCAGATTTACTGGCCTAAAGGAGACTGGAGAAACCTCAGGAGTGTGGCCCCCAGACACCCTTTCAGCTCAGATGTGAAGTTACCTTCGAGGTTCACTGTTCAGCCTGGGAGTAGAAAGCCCAGTAAAACTAAATGAGACTAATGAGGTACAGGAGTCCAGTGACAAGGGCCAGAAGGCAGAGGGGAATAGGAAGCTTATGATAAGGAACACAAGTTGAGTAAGGATATTGTTGATGTGTTGTGAGATTGTTAACCACTGTTATAGGACAACATTTGAGGTAACTGTTAAATGGGAGGCTGTTTTGTCCTGTAAGCCTTCATCTTAAGTGAGAATAACAGCACAATTAGAAGAGCGTAGTCAATGTCACTTAAATGTGTATGTAAAAAGTTTTGAAATGGGGTATCTTTGGCTATATGTATTTTCACCAAAAAATAAAGCTGAGAATTCAGAGGGTTAAAATGTTGTGGGGTTGTTAACCAAAGTCATAAAACAGCATGTGTACTACTGTTACATGAGAAACTGTTTGTTCTGTAAGCCTTCACATGAAGTACAATAAAGTATTTAAAAAAAAAAAAAAGTAATTATCAGAAAATCGTAGTAACGAATCAATAACTCAGTAATAACCTAGATCTTGAATTTTCATGTTAGAATTTCTCAATTGAAATTCTGATGTAACTTAATAGCTATGCTATCTTAAACAAATAATTTAAACTTACTAAACTATACAGAGTTTCCTTTTTTTTGTACATGAAAAAGGTAATCTCTGCTCTATTGTCACAAGCATGCTCTGTTCACGTTGAAATGTTAATTACCATCATCTCTCTGGGTCACACTAATCCATGTGGTCCCCATAAATATCTATATAACAGTCCTGATATTCTTCGAATGGAAAGCAAATTCAGAATACTACACGTAAATAAGAATAATCTTTTTATTATAGGCAATTAGTCAAACGCTAACTTTTGTCCTTTGATTTGCTTGCACAGTTTCTATTAAAGTGATAAAGCTTCCCATGGACAGAAAAAGTTATTTTGGAATTTTGCAGCAAACTAATCTGATATGTATACATTTATTCAGAAATAGTTAATGAATGTCTATAATTCTAATGAATGTCTATAATAGAAAACTAAATTTCTATGCCTACTAACTCATTTCAATTAATTTATACAGAGAATACGCTCCCATGAGGAAGACATATGCAAATAATAATTTGCTTGCTTTAAAAACAGAAATTTCAGGCCCTAAAATCGCAAACTTTTTCTAATGCGGCCAAAAGATTGGTGTCTAAATAACCAGGGGCCCACTAACTGCAACTATATGCAAACATATTCTCAAAAGTATATACATTCATCATGACAATGAAGTTCACATTATTATAATACACTGCAATATTTTTACAGTGTCAACTTATATCCGTAAGGATCCCAACTGTTGCTGTTAAAAGATCGCTAGATGTGCTTATCCTTTTCAGTTTGCTGAATAAAAAATTACTTTTCTCTTTTTTTTTACCGGGCAAATGAAAATTTAGAGTGTTCTCAAAAAATCAGTCCTTGGAAATGACAAACTAAACTCTCCTTCAATTCTCTCTGGTTTTATGAATAAGAGGATCTATTGAAAACTTAAAGTTGTGTTATTTATTTATTTTCTTTCTTGGGCTGCATAAATACAGGAAGGTGTGCCTCATTCAGAGAAGGAACATTAAGGAGCTGTTGGCCTCTTGGAAGATCTTAGATTTACTTTGATATGGAAAGCATCAAGTGGTAGCCCCTCTCAAGGTAGGAAAACTACTTTAGCAGGCTTACCCTGGCATCTGCGTCAACCAAGTCTTCATTCACACAAAGATCCTCAGATCGGTCACCCTGAAAAAAACAAAAAACAAAAAACCCGTTCTATTGTAAGATGTTGTCTGGCGTGGAATCACATGATTTACCTAATTTTCCTAAAATCAAAGCAATGATATTCTTAGAAAAACAGAGTAAACTACACATTGCTAGAAAGAGTGCAAATCTAAAATGTTAGTCTTCATGAAAGCTAATTTCATAAAATATTTGAATTATACCTTCGCAAGAGAAAGCAGAGCCCTCTGAAAATCGCCAGATGTGTCTGAAATGATGTCTTTGGCCAGATCTCTCTTCAGTTCTGAAAATACAAAAATATAGTTTGCAATAAACTAATGATAGATGATGATGACGATACCTGACATCTATATTGGCTTAGAAATTGCAATGCCACAATATTCAGTGACTTACAGAACACATTTTAAAATATCATTATTTGCTAAAGTAGAGAAATCAGAACCAGTGAAATTTTGGATCATCAAAATGATTTCCTGTGAGGCAACAGAAGGAGTCCCTGTGTAGCACAAATGGTTAAGTGCATACCTACTACCCAAAAGGTTGGCAGTTCAGACCCACCCAGAGGTATGTCAGAAGACAGGCCTGGTATTCTGCTTCTGAAAGGGCAGTCTCGAAACCCCTATGGAGCACAGGTCTACTCTGCACACATGGGGTCTCCAAGAGTCAGAGGTGACTCAACAGCAACTAACAACAACAACAAAGGAAATGGAAGCAATTTAGGTAATATTGTGAATGAAAACCTACATTCATAAAACTACTTTCGTTTGATAACAACAATAAATTGCATAGGTATATATTACTTAATCATTAATTCTGAAAAACAATATGTCAGAATTGAAGCAAGTAAATAGGATGAATAGAATAATTGTTTATAAAAATAAAAGTGGTACTTTTATTTTTCAAATTATAAATATATCATATAGGTTAATATTATATGTATGTGTGTGTATATATTTAAAAATTTTCTGTTTCTAAATACCCATACTTAACTATGCAAAATATTACTATAAAAGAAAAAAGTGCTTATTTATTTTGATTCTTTATTTTGATTTATTAAACTGCTCTGGAAACAATATGCAAGACATGTTGTATTCTATGTGCTTGAGGTAAGGATCAGGCAGAAAAATATCCTACCGTGTCACATATTGGGTTTGGAAAGCATAAAAGCCAAGATTGGTGGGAAATAGAGAAGAAAAATGGTAAAAGACCCCGAACAGCCCAGGACCTGCCTTCCTCCTTTGTGGTTGAGTTCACCATTTATACGAAATGTTTCCCTGAGTAAATCAAATGGGCATGGCTCACCGTTCATCTCCATGGATCTAACTAGAGATGAAGAGTAAGTGAGTCATTTCTGTCCACAATGGTGAAGTTCAGATTTCCATGAGAGGGTTAGAAGCACTTAGATCCTTACAAACAGAAAACACTTTGTTTGGAGACTTTAATTTGTTACATACTCTTTTCAAAATAAAAGACAGGATATTTTGAATAAAATACACCTCAGAATAATGTGTTTTTTATTAATGGTCTGACTAAGACTGGAGGCGCCCTGGAAAGCATGGCCCCTGGTCTCTCCATCACCCCAGAACTAAAACAATTTCCGAGGCCAACTCTTCAGACAGGGATTGGACTGGACTGTGGGACATAAAGTGATACTTGCAAAGAACGTGCCTCTTAGACAAGTAGTTATAAGAGACCAAAGGGTGGCTTCTGTCCAGAGGTGAGAGGGGAAGGCAGAGAGAGTTAGGAGCTGGTTGAATGTTCATGGGGAATCAGGGGCGGAGGGGAGGAGTGTGCTGTCACAGAATGGGGTGAGCGGTTGAGGTCTCATAACAATGTATGTTAAAAAAAAAAATTCTGTATGGGAGACTAACTTGAAATGTAAACTTCATTTAATTACATCAATAAAAAATAAAAAAAAGAATAATGTGTTTTTTTTAAAAATTATTTAAATTGAATGCTCTGAGTTTTTCATCATAATAATATGAAGTAATTTGTCCTAAACCAAAAAAAAAAAAAAAAAAAAAAAAGAATCAAACCTGATACCATCGGGTCAATTCTGACCCTATAGGACAGAGTAAAACTGTCCCATAGGGTTTCTAAGGAGCAACTGGTAGATTCAAACTGCCAATTTTTTGGTTAGCAGCCGAGCTCTTAATCACTGCACCACCAGGGCTCCAATTTGTCCTATGGGGGCATTTTCTATTAAAGTCATTGTCTCCCTTGTCAGCATCCTACCAACTTGAAGGTTGTCTGTTAAGAGTGTGGGCATTCAATATACATGAGCCAAACAAATAATGAATAAACACTTCAATGTGTAGAGTTTCCAAAGCCCCCAGAATTAACCTCCACACTGAATTTTAAGAAAAGCGTGTCAGATTTCCTTTCCAACTAAGTCACTGGGATTGTTAGACATTGCAATTTACCCTCTTGGTAGACTCTGTTAATTTCTTTGATTTCTCTGTTGGTTCTTGATGCCAAAATTTCAATCAGAGCGTCCTCATCAGTTCCAAGGTTCTGAATTGGAAAAGAAGAAAAGAAAACAACGTAGAAAGATCTTCATTTGAGAGGATCACCTAGTTTATGTGTCTCAAAATTTATCTGAGTCTGACACTGAGTAAATTTTACCCATCATATTTAGTAATTAAAATAAACTTTATTCTATTGCTCTAAAACAAAATTAGTTTATAGCTACCATTTTAGGTAAAGGTATAAAAAATGCAGATATATGACTCATACAGTGACATCACCAGAAGGATGGACAGCAGCACAGTGCTTTGTGCCAACATTTATTTATTTGTTCATTCATTCATTCGTTTATCGATTCCCACTGATTGACAGACACTCAACACCATGTTGACTATACAACAGCAGGCATAAACAGACTTGAACTACACATTCTCTTGAGGAAAGAGGTTTTGCTTAAATCAGGCGGTTTACCTTCATGGCACCACGGAGTTCATCAGCATCAAACTGGGCTGGAGTTTTTAACAGAGCCAAAGCAACTTCCTCGAGATGGCCTTTGAGGGCCTTCTTCAGAGCTTCATCCAGGGGCTATAAAGAATAAATTAAATCAGGGCTTCTAATAAGAAATGGCTAGGTTATACAGCAGCATGTTGTTCCCTAACCTTAAGGTAATTTTACTGCTGATCCCTATACCCAACCATCTGTTAGAGCCTGTTTACTTCATATACAAAATTGTATCAGATACTTAAGAATTCCATTTTAATCTTTTAGAGCAAGAATGATTAGAATGGAATTTACTGAATGCACTGATAACTTCTTTTCGGAACGAATTCTTAAGTCTTTAGTCAGGGAAGAAATCACAAAGCTGAAAATGTAGGGGGGCATGTACACATACCGATGAAAACAGTAGTAAGAATACTTTTAAAATTAAGTATTAATAATTTTTCTAATATTTGAGGTTTGCACGGCTCAAGTAAGCAATAAAATTAGATATTAACATTATATAGTTTTCTAACTGTACTGCTTAAAAAACAATAACCCATATATATTGGGAAAGATGTAAAACTTATATTTAAAGTAGAATTATGTTCTACATTTCACATTAGGCATTAAATAGTTCAGTGTGTTAGCAGAAGACATATTCCAATCAGAATATATTCCTTATTGCCAACTAACGTTGATGTTTGCTGTGTCCAAATTAAAAACTTGTCTCTCATACAGAACACCAAATTGTCAAAGAACTTTACACCAAAACAAACAATCTATTAACAGTCAAGCTCACCAGGATTGATTCAATTGCAGCACAGGGGATTATTACTGAAATCCCAGTCTTAGGTATAATAGGAAAATAGTGGGCAGAGATTCAAAGACTAAGTAACTGTACTTCAGGATCTATGGTTAAGCATGAATATTACTAAAATGAACTAGCTATCTTCACCACCATAGCTTACCTTTCCTTTTTCCTGGAGGTATGCTGCTTTGATTTGCTGGCGTTGTGCATTGTTTCTCTTAGTTAAAATGTCAATGATGGTTGCTTCATCCACACCTGGAAATAAAAAGCCAAAGGCCATCAGTCAATTTGTTGTATTATGGTGGCTTGTATGTGTTGCTATGATGCTGGGAGCTATGTTACTGGTGTTTGAAAACCAGCCGGTGTCACCCATGGGGACAGATTTCATCAGGGCTTCAGACTAAGCTTGACTGGGAAGAAAGATCTGCTGATCCACTTGTAAAGGTTAGCCAGTGAAAACGTAAGAGATCGTAACAGAATACTATCCTATATATTTTTGGAAGATAAGCCTCCTTAGTTGGAATGCATTCAAAATAAAGAGTGCCTGCAACAATGGACTCAAACATACCAAAGATAATGAAGATAGCTCAGGACTAGGCAACATTTTGTTTTGTTATACAAAAGGTAGCTATGTATAAGTTGCTCTCAAAGGCAACTAACAACCGGCTTTGAAAAGCAAATTGCTTCATCATCAATGATTGGTTTACAATGGTTCATTATCAAGTTATTCTTCTGCCTGAATGGTCTTTCCAATCATATTTTTCCCCTCTGAATACTTACCTACAAGCGCATCATGCACTTGCTCAAAGAAAAACTGAAAATGCAGTTTCTGAATGTAAACGATACCCAAATGTAGTTTATTAAATATGAACTGTTCATGTCTATCATGACCAGAATTAATTGGTTATTCCTTTAACTATGTTTTCAAACTAGTTTTTGTTGCTTTATAACGTTTTCCAGGCTATCATTAAAAAAAATAACTACTTAAATATAAACTTGTCTCAACAAATTACTTTGCCCTTATTCTTGAAATTATGTTATGAGAATGACATTTTCTAGGCAAAATCGATACTGATATTGAAAGATGCTCCAACTTAAGTGTTTAACAAACAAAGAAATATAAATTATATCAGCCTAGAAAATCACTTGCTACACAAAATGTCAGAGAACTAATTATAATGCCATTTCATTCACTTGACTGAGAAAGGAAGAGGCAATTGTTCCTGGCCTTGGGTTGCGGATTTTGGTCCTACTTCAAACCCTAAATGTGAGCAGAGGTGTTGAATTCAACATTGAGCTTCTGCTAAAAATGCACTGGTAAGAATATCCCTAAATACATTCCCAAATACGTCTTCATTTGAGAAAGAAATCATTTAACTTCAAAAGGAGAGATTTTTCCCATTGCAAATGTATGTTTTTCAACAGTCATTTCAATATCCATTGTGATGTCCTGGAGGGCCTGTCTTCATCACCTTTAACTGTTATTGCTTTGTGCAAGGCAGCAACATCCGAGGATGGATTGAAGCCGGGGTAGGGACTCACTGCTGACCCAGGGCCGCCTTTGGATCCTTTCACAGTTTTCTGTGGATGAGAGAGACATACATTAACGTCCGTTCACACAATATTAGTTTCTATTTTAATATTGTAACTAAGTTATTTTATTGTCCCTTTACTTACAACGTATTCCTGCTCTTCATTGTCAATAAACCAGGCCTGTTTGAGGAACTCTGATACCATTGCCATGGCTGAAGAAGTATCTGGGAAAAAAAAGGTAAATGATTTAACAAAACACAAACCCATTACACACATGTGCTTTTTACAGATACCTGTTGCCATCAAGTCAACTGCGACTCATAGAGACCTTATAGGACAGAGTAGAACTGCCCCATAGGGTTTCCAAGGCTGTAAATCTTTAAGGAAGCAGACTGCCACATCTTTCTCCCGTGGAGCGGCTGGGGGCAGCTGGCCTTTCCATTAGCCGCCGAGCACTTAACCACTGCACCACCAAGGCTATTTTACAGACACACCACCCAGCATTTAGAGCAGCCTTGTCTTTACTTTCCAAGATGACTTTTAGGGATATCATGAAATGCTTGAAGCAAGGTTTGTTTTTTTGTTTGTTTTTGTTGGTGGTGGTTTTTATGGTTTTGTTTTGTTTTGTTAAAGGAAGACATTACCCTCTAACCAAAACCCCTAGCCTTCACTCAAACACCTCTTTTTGGCATTTTCAGTCTTAACCCTTAGGGGTCAGCTGGTTGCTACATGTAAGCATATAAACCGGAGGGAGGAGCTGGTGATTCACTCCATCCTGAATGTTTAGTGCACACATTGTATGCCTGGAGCCCCTGCCACTCACTTCAAAAGGTCAGCAGTTCAAATCCACCAGGTGCTCCTTGGAAACCCTATGGGGCCGTTTTACTCTGTCCTATAGGGTCGCTATGAGTCAGAATCCACTTGACAGCAACAGGTTTTCATTATATGCCCAGCACTGAGGTACAGAAACAATTAAAGCTTCATCCCTTGCTCCCCGTGGGACCACACACAAGGGCTGAGGAAACTTCCCAGAGGAGGCTGGAGCTGATCCAAGCCTCTCTTGAAATGAGGCGTGGTTAAGCCGGCAGAAAACTGGAATGAACAAAACAGCGCAGCTTGCCATGTTCTAAAAACTGCAAGAAGTTTGCAGAACAAGTAACTTTGTCAGGAGCCCTAACAAAGAGGTGTACATGTATCTCCCAAATCTTTGGGAAAATATTAATGCATTTTAAGCAAGATTTCTTTTACATTTCAGAAAGATTATTTCTGCTTATAGCACATAGGATGGCTGAGAGGTAGGCAAGATAGAAGCCTGGAGACCATTAAGTAGGCCATTAGAGAATCTAAGATTAATGTAAGATTAATTAGGGCCTGATCAAGAACAGTGGCTATAGAGAAAGCATAATGTTTACATTTGTAAGGTCAAATCCATAAAAAAAACAGAAGTGAATTCAAACTCAAAATACTATCCATAAAAAGATAACTCAGTATAGTTCTTATTGAATCTCTGTTAATTCTGTTTCCTTTTCCATTCCTTGGTATACAATCAGTACTTGAAATAATTGCTATACTCACATATCTTACTATCTGAAGTGTCTAAATACTAATTCTATATGTTTTCTCCCACAATACACACACACACACACACAAACCCGGAACCAAATTACTTTATACCAGATTCTTTCATCTAACAGGAAGCATTAGAGTGAAGTTGTTGCAACTTGCATGTTCTCTTTTAGCAAACTCTGTCTTAAAGGAAATCCCTTGCATCGTTATCTTGGTTTGGCAATACATTTATGTAATGAACCTGCTAGAGGCTATTATCATAGATACGAGCTAGAAGCCAGAGAGGTTGGAAGGACAACCTGTGGCTACTTTAAATTTCTGATGTGAAGATAAATGACTCATGATGAGTAAAACTCATAACCTGATTCCTTAACAGCATGCTCAGGCAAAGTACTTGAATCTGAACCTGCTAAAAAATGACTGTAGCTCCAAGTAATGAGATTAAATACATGAGGGAAATAATATCGAAAATAAATTTAAAGCTGTTTCCTGAAGTAAAAGCCATGAAGTACAATTTTGCATGAGGTTCTATTCCCCGTTACAGCCATAATCAGGTACAATTGCTGTTGCCACATCAAGTTTCATGTTCCATCTGCTTAACCAACAGCTTAACTGGCACACCCAAAACCTCATACCAGTTCTGGCAAAGTTTGAAGGACGCTAAATTTTCATTTCTATCATCTCATCCATGCCCTGAGTAAAGCTGCATCCGCAGATCAAGGGATATGATTTGCCACTTAGCAAAGTACTTTTCCATCAGTTCTAGACATAAGTTTTCCAGTAACAACACTCTTCTCAATTAAAAAAGACCAACTACAGAAGAAACCAAAGCACAGACTGAGGATATTGTCAGGTATACGAATAATAATTAAATTTTTACGGAATATTACGAATGAAAACTTTACAAAAACTTTACTCCATTAGCTTTTTCCACTTCTAAAAAAATGGCTTGCATAATAGATCAATTTCATAAAAAAAAACTTGAGAAAGTCTAGGAAAATAACGATATTGCTATATTAGCTATATATCACAAAATAACAAAAATAAGGGGAGTGAGAAATTTCTTTGATACATCAGAGTAGTCCATAGAGGAGACATACCTTGCGACATATCTTCTGAGTTCTTAGAGTTTAGTCTGAGCTAATCTGGATGGCCTATGAGCATGGTATGGAAAGTCAAAGTACTAGAATGGCAACTTTCTCAGGAAAGCAATTAGAGGAAAATGGAATCCCAAGCCAAAGAATGGCCACTAGCTCTTAGCAAAGTTTAAAGACACAAAGATCATGGCAGGATGTCAGAAACTGCTCTAATAGAAACAGATCTTATCACAGACTGCTCTTTAAGTGCCCAAAGCCAAGCGCATGTCTTAACATGTACAACTCTTAGGAGTTGTGACACACTTCACAAATGCACAGGAACAATATTTCGGCCAAATTTTATTGCTAAACCATCAACATCTACACTCTGTATGATAACCAATATTTCCATTTGATGAAACCCATTCACCAACTTGAAGGTAGCGCTTGCTTTACTATAAATCAAATAATGCATGCAGAAGTCCTTTGTAGACTGCCCCACATTATACAAATGTCAGATAATATTACTCTTCAGAGAATGATCTGGTCTAGAAATTAGAATTGTATGGTCAGTAAAAGACAAATAGCCCTCTGAGTTCACAAAAGTTTTCTTTTTTTCAATTGCAATATTTAAAGCTTCCACTAGGTATTTAAGAGTCCATTTTATTATCTTATTTTGACTCAGTATTATTTAGTTACCAGTAAACTGTAAAACCAAGTTTATGTCAGTGCTTAACATTATCTAATTTGAGGATGAAACTGACCGTTTATATATAGGTTGACCTATATAGAAATTATCAATATTCCACATTTTTTCAAATTAGTGATTTTTTTTTTTGGAATATGCACTGCCTATCAATCTCAGGTTACTGGTGAATCAATGTGTAGCTTTCTAGAGATTAGCATATTTTGTATATTTATATGTCCTAAGAGAGTCCTCTTCATTTTATGCAGCAAGGATTTAAAGAAGGCAATTACTCATAAAAAGTATACCCAAGATGTTAGATAGAAAGGAATCACCCCTAACTAAGCCCTAAGATAAAGATATTACAGAAATAGTAAATTAGCAATTGCATCAACTAGACGATTTGAAAACACTAAAGCTTACTGTATCTACGCTAACTTCCTGATTTTTATAATTGTACCGTGGTTGTGTAGAGGAGCCCTGGTGGTACAATGGTTTAAGCGCTCAGCTGCTAACTGGAAGGTCAGAGGTTCCAACCTACCAGCCGCTCAGCAGGAGAAAGCTGTGGCAGTCTGCTTCCGGAAAGATTCACAGCCTTGGAAATTTGATGGGGCAGTTCTACTCTGTCCTCAATGGTCACTATGGGTCGGAATCAACTCATCGGCAATTTTTTTTTTTTTTTTTTGCTGGTTGTGTACGAGGATTTCCTTGGTCTTTTGGATACACAGATGGAGGTATTTAGAGGCAAAGAGACATCATAGCTGCAACTTTCCATCAAATGTTAAAGAATATAAACAAATACAGAGAGACAGAGAAAAAGGAGAGAGGATGAATGATACAGTAAATGTAAAACATTAACGATTGGGGGAATAGAGGTAACATGTACATGGTAATTCTGTGTAATATGCTTGCAACTTTTCTGAAGGTCTGAAATTATGTCAAAACAATAAGCTCCCTTTTTCTTCTTTTTTTTTAGTCTCAGCTTGCATCTGTGTTGGTCTCACGAAAGGCTACTTCTAAAATTTTTGACAGATAAAGCTGAACTGTGTGGTCTATCATGTTTGCCTGGTTGCAAGCTAGCACCATCAGAACTCAACAATGAGAGCAACAGCAAGTAAGTACTAACACTTCCAAAGGTCAACATCATTATCCCTGTTTTCTAGTTAGGAAAACAAAGTATAATTTCAGACAAACTTCCAGATAGGAAGTGGCAAGAATCAAGGCGTAATTTTATGCCTTCTGATTCCAAAGTCTGCGTATATTCTTTTAAACTAGTAACCAAAAAGATGGGGACAAGATTCATGTTATTTTTAACAGTTCACACTTGATTATCAAATCATTAACAGCCAGCCATTGGAGACTGTGGCAATTTCGGCCCAGTCCTAAGGAGTTTATTTTAAAATACTTTGGCTGTGCAGTTTTTCCCTGGTATATGTACTTCACAAGTCCCTCCCACATCCACCCATATGAGAGTAGGCAATTAGACTCTACAATGGCATAGGTTAAGAAGGATCAACTTCAGAGGTAACCTCCTGAATGTTTTGCTTCTGTGTATTTGGATAACGAGTGTTCACCTTGCCTAGAATACTCTTTCTGCCCTTACACCCACATCCCTTTGCCTAATTAATTGCTACTTCTAAGTTAAGATTCAGCAAAAATCTAATCACATCATCCAGAAAGCCTTCATTGGTACCTCAACACTGAGTTGGGTGATCTTCTGTGTCCTCCCAAAACATCCTGCCTGTACTCCTATGGAGCCCTGGTGGCATCGTGGTTAAGAGCTCGGCTGCTAACCAAAGGGTCAGCAGTTTGAATCCCCCAGGTGCTCCTTGGAAACCCTGTGGGGCAGTTCTACTCTGTCCTGTAGGGGCTCTAGGATTCAGAATCGACTTGATGGCAACGATTTGTGCTCACTCCTAGACTAGCCTCCATCATTATGCATTATCGTTTGTTTTCTTTTTTTAATTTATTTATATCCCCTAGCAGGCTTCCATGAAGGCAGTATGAATATACCATTCATTATCTACCTCCAGTCTTTGGCAGAATGCCTGGTATTAAGTATATTAATAAGTGCTACTGAATGACTAAATGGTGTATCAGTGCTAATATTTTAGGAAGTCATGACTTCATTATTTCCAACCCCCTACACATAATCTACACTTAATTAACACATATTTTCCACCCACAGCTACAAGATACAAGAACTGAGGAGTTCTCAGTCATAGTCTTGTTCTCTTTAATTGGCTATATGATCTCAAGAAAACATTTAACTCTCCAGAGGCTCTTCATTTGTATAATGACAGTGTTGGAATAAGTAGTACCCAAGATTCATTATAGCTGTGAAGTAATATTATAAACACCAGTCACAAATTTCACTTCAAGAGGATAGAGGTGGAGAAAATTAACACAATGAAGAAAGGCATAATATAAATTGGAGCTGTTCTGATCTTCTTGATAAAAATCTGTCCCATTTTAAAGAGGGAAGAGTTCACTCCAAGAACTGATTATGTTTAATGGCTGAAAAATAATAACTCCATTCGTTTGGCTCTGAATTTAAATATATGTCAGAGACTAATGGGTTTAGGGAGGGTTAAAAACAACCAGCTCAGTCAGCTAACTTCATACACAGAACTCAGCTTTTGCAGGCCTTTTGATTGAAAAAGTATTTAACAAGCATGAAACTCTAGTTGGTTCCTCAATAATGTTATTATGAACTATTTTCTCAATATCAGTCAGATGTTAGTATCTGCCAGATGTGGCTGAGCCTGGAGCGAGGGTGGTAACATTACTTCCTGGGAACAGACCATTCCAGAATTTGAAACTAGCATTTTACTGCATTTAAAGCATTTGCATTGTGCCTTGTCTTCCAGTTACCGAAATACAAGCCTGGGGACAGTGGGGAACACTGCTTTTCCAAAGTTCCTGCATGTTTTTAGGTATAAACATGGCAAGGAAAAGCATATATCTTTCTTAATTAGCTATCATTAAAAAGTGAGAAATCAGGACATTTCATGTAGCATTCAGAGTGGTTTAAGAGAAATATTCTTGAAGGAGCATTTATAATGAACAATAGTCAGATATGTGGATATGATTTGTAATCCCTCACTTTTGCAAATATGTCTGACACCATGAAAAACTCTACTTTCAATTTGCTTTGTGCTTTTCTAAGTAGTTTTACGGCCATTAGCTCATTCAGCAATGAGTCCTAGATGCTGTTAAATAGAATAAATTGTGGAGGGCTCCACTGGAATTTCTATGGCATGACTTATCTGACACCACCCAGGAAATACTTCCTTTTCCCCTGTGTTTGCAGACTAGCACTTTAAAAACCCACAAGTGGAGACTACAGGGAAAGGAATGTGGCCACACCCTCTTCAGACAAAATGAGCAGTAAGTGGTCCCTATTATTCAGACTGCATTAGGGAAATATAACACGAATTGCAAAATGTTAATTACTAAGGCATGATTACCACTATGAGGTCTGAATCTATTTAGTTCCCCTTACGGAAGAAGAAAATAAATAATGAAAGGCCTGCTGTTTTTTAGCAATTCCCTGCAGCCCACCTCTGCCAGGTGTGTTCTCTTGGCTCCCACACAAGCATCCCGCACCCATCATGATTTCCTTTTGAGGCACAGACAGCTCTTTGGAAACTCATACCTTTTAGGAGGAAAACACATTGTTTCCTTCTTTCCATGGTAACTCACCAAAAGTACAATAAGCCAGTATTAAGGAAATTTAACATATTTTAAAATTTGCCTTTCTTACTTAAGTATAGCAAAGCAATACAATTTATGGATTCCAAAATGTTTAAGTGCCTAACATCATTTTACAGAAAGATTTCTCAGAATAGCTTAAATGCAACTTGTCATATAGTCTACAGAAGCAGTAACATTTAACATAGAGATCAGAAAAGTGTTCAGAACAACCAAAACTAACTAAAAGGAAAACCAAGACTTACTGTTCTTTCTGCCTTCTTCCAAAGAACTGGAGAGGTTGTGCTCTGAGCCGTTCACTCTAGACGTGGAGTCTTGGGCTTCTGTTTTTATAGGATCTGAAAGGAGGCCACACCTAGCAACCAGAAGTTAGTAACTGGCTGCCTGCCCAAGCCTTGTCTGAAAACAAAGTGAAACAAGCTTGCAAAACTAATCTGTGAACCAGTCATAGCTGACAGTTGGAAGGAAAAGTAACGGAAGGACAGGTTTTATCCCCCTTTATTTGGCACTCTTATTCCAGAGGGGTAGAATGTAATAGATTTTCAAGTATGCAGAGCTAGCCACCCCAGAACGGAGCCCAGTGATTGGCACTCATTTTAATTAAACTGCTTGTGGAAGTAAAACTTTTGAAATTTTGTTTCAAAATTAAAACAAAACCAAAAAAAACCTTAGGTTTGAATACCAGCTCCATCACTTTTTACTGTGTGACTTTTAGGACGTATTTAACTTCTCTGAGCCTGTTTCTACTTTTGTAAAATGGAGCTAATATTATTTAAGCTGCCTACCGCAGTGGTTAAGAGCTCCACTGCTAACCGAAAGGTCAGCAGTTCAAATGCACAAGGTGCTCCTTGGAAACCCCATGAGGCAGCTCTACTCTGTCCTATTGGGCCACTATGAGTCAGAATTGACTCTATAGCAGAAAGACTTTGGTTTTACCGACTAGAATTCTTGATAACTGAGAAATAATATGTTGTTGCAAATTTTACCATTGTGCTCTGCTGAATAATTTTCTATTTATACTTCACCAGCATTTTTTTTCTGCCTTCAAAATAAAAAGAATTTTTATACCTGCATATAGCTTGTTGATTTACATAAGAAATGTAAAAGAAATAAAGTTACAATATGGCTCAAAAATACGAACAAATTTAATGCTAAGGTAGGATAATTATGACTTTTAATTAAAGTATTGGCGTTAGAGGAAGGGCTGTCTTCGTTAGTTCTTTTGTGTAGAATCAGTTCTATATAAACATTGATAGAGACAGATCCTTGGCATTTTAGGGTTGTTGAACAATGAAACAAGGAACTAGAACGATAAATTGAAAGGCTTAATGGAGTAACAGCTATCACGGAAGAGGTAGTGTAAGAATGTTCCCAGCTGACATAAGGGTGGAGAAGTTGTTTTGGTCGCTTTACTGGTGACTCATTTTTATTGTTTGTGAATGCTTACAAAGTATTATATAATATTTCTATTAAAGTATGTACAAGTGTGAATTTTCTCACAGCATTATAGTTTGATTTACATTGTACTTCAGTAGTTTGTTCTTCTTCCTCTTTTCCTAATAGTAGCTCAGGTAACTATATATCAGGTTTAGAGAAATAGACTAAAATTGTTTCTTAAGAGTGTCAGTCGTAATAAACCAGTTGCAGTTGAGTCTATTCTGACTCATGGCGACCCCATGTGTGTCAGAGTAGAACTGTGCTTCATAGGGTTTTCAATGGCTGATTCTTCAGAAGTAGATCACCAGGCCTTTCTTCAAAGGCACCTCTGGGTGGACTCAAACCTACAACCTTTCACTTAGCAGTCAAGCATGTTAACCATTTGTAACACCCAGGGAATCCCAGTATTCATTACACACTAAATCCTGAATGCCAATTTCAATGAAATCAACGTATTCTCAAGCAGGATGGCCATTTAATGTAAATATTTGGGAAAAATACCAACGTATATTTGTGACACCTACCGTAAGTATGTGTTGAAAATAAGAATGAATGATTGAATTATCTACTAATTGGTTAATTGTTATTGTTGTGAATCAATCTTGACAGATGTAGACTAGCTGTCTAATAAAACTTTTTTTTTGTCAGCTGAGAAGGAAAAAGATAATTGTTTGCGTTTGCATTCCTAAAGTTGGTAACGGAGATGTTGGAACATTCCCGCTTGATGACACTCTTGTGAAACAAAAAAAAAAATTCGTTTACATTTGTTAAAAAAAAAACTACCTGGAAGAAATATATACTCTCATTTTGTTTTTGTTGCTACCAGTAGCGTAAACCCGGAGGGGTTATTTTATACATTTGGGTTTGTAATGTGTTGGAGAACCTATAATAGCAACAGTAAACATAGTACTTGTGGCAGATTTTTTCTTTTTTTAATTGAAGAACATTTTTCCAAAATTAACTTCCAGTTGTAACTTTAAGGCCAGTCCTCTTCATTTTGAAGGGCAACCCTAAGCATGAAAAGAAAGTCCCTAATCATATAGGGATATTGCTGTGAATAATCTGTTAGAATGTCTTGTTCAGACAAGAAAAATGGCAACTGGATTTGTAGAAATGAAAGAAAAGATAAGAAATGTTAGCATTCACAGCTTAAGGACATTCACGGTTTGCAAGTTTTATCTAGTGAAATGCCACATAGCCCAACACCCTAGAAATGACTCACCACTCATCCTGTGTCTTCAAGCTGATCCATCAGCTCCACTTCTTTACAAAGAGAGAGAGAGAGGAAAGTGAAGGAAGAAAAGGAAAGAAAATATAGTTTAAAAGAACCACTAGTATGTTACATTTTCTCCACGTTTTTATTTCTACTCCTTTGGTGCAGAACCTGAAAATGAAGAGAAAAGAGAAAAACAACAACAAGACAATGAGGCAAACTGGGGAGTCTCTCAGACACATGCTGTATGTAAGCCAACAAAGCAAAAGTATTGAGACACTAGCAAAACGGCTGATTTCACCGAGGTGTTCTCTCACGCTTTGTATTAAGCTCTGTGTAAGTATTTCTTTTCATATCAGGGAAGAGAAGCATTCAGAATTATCAAGAACAGCATTTCACTCACATCCCGAAGTCTCCCTAATCCTCTCCACCCCCACTATCTTCAGTCAGTGAGAATCATTGTTTTAGTTTGTACTTCTCATGTGTTCATAGGTTAAAGTATTTTAAGAAGTAGTGTACTGAATGTTTTTCTCTCACCTCTAGTAAAGCCAAATAATTAGCACACAGGCATAAAAAACACAAAATTACAGAAATAATTCTTATTTCTTAGTTATTCCCAACATCACATGAAATAAAGACAGTATTTTTTTTTTCTTCTTTTTCTTCTTCAAAGTTTAGCTCAAGCTAATTGTCAAACGGAGAGCTAGGGCCAAAAGAATTCACTTTCTTTGAACCTCACATAAACAGAAAAAAAAGACACAATTATCTCTGGGCAAACAACTTAAAGGAACTTCACCTTTTTAACACATCTGTGTAGCAAGATGATCAGTTGAGAACATGGCAGGATAATGTTTTGATAAATGATCTTGCTTTTCTGTTTACGGATTCAACAAGAAACAGAGAAGGAAAGTTATCACCCTCTCTCCAATTAATGTAAACCAGGATTTTAAGCCCCTGAGATTGGTGTTTTCTTATCTCCATATACTTCTTTTGGGGGTGTGGGGGAAAGTTTCTCATTAGGTTGGGCATCTAGAAGACAATGTTCTGGTTCTGAAAGTCCAGACACACCTGGAGCAGTGTGTTTCAACCATTAGCTCAAAACCATTAGTAGATTATGGAATCTATTTATTATACTATGGCCATGTTTAGAACATAAAATAGAAAGGAATAAAACAGAACACAATAGAAACTACCAGAGTGTTTCATGTATTGTAAGAGTATTATTTTGTGAAATCTGGGCTTGCAGTGGCGTGTGTATGCCTGTGTGTGCGTGCGCGGTGGAAAGTTATAAAATGTATTACAAATGAATGTTGTGTTCAAAATGTTTGAAAAAACTCAAGGACTATGGTGGATGTAACCAAGAGAGGCAGAAGATAAAGGCTGTGTCCTTCTAATTATACAATCTAGAGAATGTGCATATGTGTTAAGGAGTCATGTGTATGTTTGAAAATTGAAATATTGTTTGTTTTATTAAAACCTTTTAGACAACCCAACTATCCTTCAATAACTAATGGATAAAAAAGTGGTAGAATATGAGTTAGCTAGATATACCAACATTAATAAATCATGAAAACATAATGTTGACTAAAAACAGCAAGCTGCAAAAGGATGATACCACTTAGGAAAATTTTTAAACATGAAAACAATAGTATATAATTTACAAGTGCTTACATATGAAATAATAATGTAACAGCATGAAAGGAAGGGGATGGAGTGGGAAATGGTTTATCACCATATCTATGTCATTTTATTTCTTTTGAAAATGTATTCTGAAATAAGTAACATTTGTTGAAGTTCTGTGTTGGATACAAGGATGTTTGCTATGTCTTCTCTGTAATTTTGTATATGTTTTAAAATTTCAAAATTATATTGATAATGAAATCAGGCATTGTATCTAACTTCTTTCATTCAATATTGTTTGTGAGATTAGTTTGTATGTTACTGTGTTTTCATATTCTCATTACTCTGTGGTATCAACATCTATGTATCCATTTTTCTATAGTTGAATATTGAAATGTTTTTATTTCAGTTGGGTCTGTTTTAATGTCCCCCATTTCATTTCTTTTTTGGGTTATTTGTGTCCTCTCCTGTTTTTCTTTTGTCAGTCTGGCCAGTGGTTTGTCGATTTTGTTGATTCTTTCAAAGAACAAGCTTTTGGTTTTGTTGATTCTTACTATTGTTTTTCTGTTCTCTATTTCATTTATTTCTGCTCTGATCTTTACTGTTTCCTTGCTTCCGGTGGTTGTGGGCTTTTTTGGCTGTTCTGTATTTGTTTGAGTTCTGTAGTTAATGTTTTTATTTTGTCCCTCTCTTCTTTTTTGATATGTGCATCTATTGCTATAAATTGTCCTCTGAGGAGTGCCTTTGCTGTGTCCCAAAGGTTTTGGTATGATGTGTTTTCATTCTCATTTGATTCTCAGAATTTTTTCATTCCATCTCTGATTTCTTCCATTACCCACTGATGTGTAAGCAGGGTATTATTCAGTTTCCATGTAGTTGACTTTTTTTCCTTGCTCTTTCTAGTGTTAATTTCTATATTGATGGCATTGTGGTCAGAGAAGATACTTTGAATTATCCCAGCGTTTTGAATCTTGTTGAGGATGGCTCTGTGGCCTCAGATGTGGTCTATTCTGGTGAACGTTCCATGTGCATTGGAAAAGAATGTATACTTTGCAGCGGTTGGATGGAGTGTTCTATATACGTCTATGAGGTCAAGTTGGCTGATTGTGCCCTTTAGGTCTTCTGTATCTTTGCTGAGTTTCTTTTTAGTTGTTCTGTCCTTTACTGAGAGTGGTGTGTTGAAGTCTCCTACTATTATTGTGGAACTGTCAATTTCTCTTTTCAGGGTTGTTAGAGTTTGTTTTATGTATTTTAGAGCCCTGTCATTGGGTGCGTAGATGTTTATTATGGTTATGTCTTCATGATGGATCATCCCCGTAATCATTATATAGTGTCCTTCTTTGTCTTTTATGGTAGATTTTGTTTTAAAATTTATTTTGTCTTAGATTAGAATTGCTACTCCTGCTCTTTTTTGGTAGTTGTTAGCTTGATACATTTTTTTCCAACTTTTGACTTTTAATAAATTCACGTCTTTGTTTCTAAGGTGTGTCTCTTGTAGACAGCATATTGATGGATCCTGTTTTTATCCATTCTGTCACTCTCCGTCTCTTGATGGGTGCATTGAGTCCATTTACATTCAGTGTAATTATTGATAGATGTGAGTTTGTTGCTGTCAGTTTGTAGTGCTTTTTTTTTGTGTTGCTGAAGTTTTCTTTGTTCTTCTTACTGTCCTGTGCTGAGTTATTTTTGTCTGTGGATTTTTTTTCATTGCTTTTGTTTTTGTAGGTTTTGTTTTTGCTGACACTCTATGTTTTTCGTCTTTATTTTTATGAGTATGTTTTTTAACTTTCTTTGTGGTTACCATGAATTTTACCCTTATCTTTCTAAGTTTGAAGCAGTCTACCCTTACTTGGTATCACCTTGCCTTCCTCTCCATTAGAAGGTTCTGTACCTATGCCGTTTATTCCCTGTTTCATTGTTTTGATGTTGTTGTCATCCATCAATTGACTGCTCTGATTCCCTGTTGTATTTCTTTTGGTTTTGGATAGTCCTCAAGAGTTCGTTTCCTAGATTGGTATCTGGCTCGTACAATCCTGCGTCCTAGGTCCTGCCTGAGGGCTGAAGCTGTTTGTCCTCATATTGAAGAACTCCCTTTAATAATTCTTGTACGTTTGGTTTGACTTTTACATATTCCCTTAGTTTCTGTTTATCTGGAAATGACCTAATTTCACCATCAAATTTGAACGAGAAGTTTGCAGGATGTATTATTCTTGGCTGACAATTATTTTCTTTCAAGATTTTATATATGTCATCCCATTGCTTTCTTGCCTGCATGGTTTCTGCTGAATAATCTGAGCTTAGTCTTATTGTTTCTCCTCTGTATGTGACTTGTTGTTTTTCTGGAGCTGCTCTCAGGATTCTTTCTTTGTCTTTGGTTTTGGTGAGTGTGAATATGATATGCCTTGGTGATTTTCTTTTGGGGTCTCTTCTATATGGGGTTCGTTGAGCTTCTTGGATGGCCAGCTTTTCATCTTTCATGATATTGGGGAAGTTTTCTGTCAGCAGTTCCTCAATGATCCTCTCTGTGTTTTCTGTTTTCTCCCCCTGTCCAATCACTTGCAGATTTTTGCTTTTGATTGTGTCCAACATAACTCTCAGGGTCTCTTCATTTTTCTTTGTTCTTTTTTCTGAGTTTTTCTGAAACAGAGTTTTATCCAAGTGCTTGTCTTCCTTTCCACTGATCCTGTCTTCCACGGTTTCAAATCTGTTGCTCAGCCCTTCTATGACATTATCCATTTCTGAAATCTTGTTGTTTATCTTTTGGATTTCTAATTGTTCTTTTTGTATAATTGCTAGTTGTGAATTTATTTTGGCATTTTGTTCCTGCATCATCTTCCTGAATTCTTCCAATTTTTTGTCTGTATTTTCCATGAATTTGACTATTTTTTTCTCATGTTTGTCAGATTTTTGCCTCAGTTCTTCAAAAATTCCGAGTATTAGAGATTTGAATTCCCTATCAGGTAGTTCTAGTGCATTTTCTTCCCCAGGAGACTCATCTGCTGTTTTAATTTGGACGCCTACTGGAACCATCCTGTCCTGTTTTTGTAAATGTTTTGATACTGTTTACTTTTTTCGTGGCATTCAGTAGATATTTCTCTCCTTTATTGATTATAGATTTGTTTTTTTCATCCCTTTTTTAAAAAAAAAAAAATTTGAGTATGTCCGAGCAGGCAGACTCCGTGCTCTTTGTTGTTTGCTTGTCTGTGCGTGCAATACTTTTCACCTCTTTCTCCAACTGGCTGGTTCAGTCACTGAGATATGGTACAGAAGGGCAGGTCTAGCTGAATAGGAGCCACTGGGACGGGTTGTTTGTGGCAGTCACTACAACCCAGGGCGTGTCGGTAATCACTGCTGGGCAGGTTCCAGTAGGCCATGCGTGCATTGCTTGGTGGTGTGATATCAGCGCACGGTGCTGGTAGGCAGGATGCAGCGGGAAGATGGTTATGTGTGGAGCTAATCTGGATATGGGAGAGAGGAGGGAGGAACAGAAGCCAAAAGACATACAAACAAAGAAAAAAGAATGCTAGGGGAGCTTGCCGTTAGAGTGGATAGATGAGAGACTATGAAATGGAGAAAAACAGAACGGGGAAGAGCATGAAAAGAAAAGAAGGAACAAATAAAAATCAGAAAGGTTAAAGAACCGCAAAGGTTCCAGGGATCCCACCGATGCAGCTATGAGGTCTGTGGAAGTAGCTCTCAGGTGTCGCAGTGCAGCCTGGCGAGAAGGCACAGAGGCATACAACGCCCGGTATTCAGGGATCAGAAAGAGAAGGAAGATATAGAGAGATGACAAACTGAGCAATTAAGAAAGAGAAAAGGGAAAAGGAGGGAAAAGAAAACAAAACAAATAAAAAAAAAAGAACAAGAAAGGCCCCCCAGAAAAACAGGGAAAAAAAAAAAACAACGAAAAAAGAAATGTCCTCAGGGATCCCTGTGTAAGTCTGTGGAATCCAAAGGGGAGTCTCCCTGGTATGCAGCTACGCCTGGCCAGAAAGGGCTCCCAATTCAAGAAAAGGAAAAGAAAACAGACAAACAATTCAAAGCGAAGAAAAGCCCCGGGATCCCACCAGTGCGGCAGCCCAGACCAGGAAGCAGCTGCACACTCAAATGGAGCCCCACAACCCCACAGGAAGAAGCAAAGATGGCGCTCGGAGCCAGGCACTCAAGCAAAAGTAGGGGGAGGTGGCGAGAGGCAAGTGAGAAATCAAAAGAAGCTGAAAAAAAAAAGCAACGCTAGCAGCCAACAAATGGCACCCAGAGAGCCGCCTGCTTGGGTGTGTGGAATCCAAGCAGCCGGCGCTTCCCAGTCAAGAGACTGTGGCGGCAGGAAGCAGAGGAGCCTGAGCCGGGGCAAGGAGGGGTGAAGGGTGTGAAAGCGCACACCGCAAATTAGCGGCCGTTTTGTCTCCCACTGGTTGCTCTGTGAGGCTGCTTTCTGGTACCCCCGTTTGCTGGTCTCCGATAGGAGTCCAAGATGGTGGATCCACTCTGCGTTAGCTGGTAGGGGACCTCTGCATGAATCTCTCCTCACTCTCTGTTCTCTTTCAGTATTCTCACTCCATTTGGTGCTTGGCTGAGTTCTGTATCTCTTCATTTGATATTCTAGGGTTTCAGGATTGTTGCATTCCCTGTTTGGCTTAGTTTTTCGGATCTTTGCTGTGGAGGGACGGCATGGTGCTTCTGCCTAGAGTGCCCAACATCTTGCCGGAACCTCCTGATGTTCTATTTTTAATCCAGGTGGTGGTTACATGAGCATATCCATTTTGTGAAAATCCATTGAACTATATAGCTATGATTTTATACCTTACTATATGTATGCTATCTTTCAATACTGTTTATATTTAAAAGAGAAAGAGAGATCAGGCCTCCGTCTAAGAGTAGACAACAGTATCTAACAGGAATTCGTTTTCATTGTGTTTATTTTTAGTATTACCTTCTATTTAAAGCGAGCAACACTGGTTTTCCATTGATGGTAGTGACATGATATCTCTTTAAATAAATTTACTTCTACACAAACACACACGCACACACAAACACACACACACACCACATACAAGGTAATTGGCCTGACCAAAAGGGTGCAAACAGTTAACACACTTGTCTGGTAACTAAGAAGTTGGAGGTTTGAGTCCACCGAGAGATGCCTCGGAAGAAAGTCCAGGTGATCTACTTTTGAGAAATCAGCCATTGGAAACCCTATGGAGCACAGATCTACTCTGATACACATAGGGTTGCCATCAGTCAGAATCGAGTCAACAGCAACTAGTTCTTACAGGGGTGAGTAGAATTCTCGGGCTGGAGAGGAGAACAAGAGCTTGGAGTTCTCGAGTGTACACAGTAGTCTTGAATCTTCTCAAATGTCTCAGAGTCCGCATGGTCACAGAAAGGGCTGATTTAATGGAGCACAATAGAAAGCAGCACCAATTGCCATGGTCTTGGGACCTTAATGCAGGTCCTCATTACTAAGCTGGTCATCAGCAATGGTGATCACTCTGAACCAAGAGCAAGGTGGACCTTTTCAAATTTTACTAGATTGTGTAAAACCCTGCATTCTGGTGTGATCCAAGAATAAGAGAAGAAATCCTGAACACTAAGTTATATCGAACTTCTTACTATCTTTATGCCTAATGTTGTGGAGTTGATTCCGACTCATAGCGACCCTATAGGACAGAGTGGAACTGCCCCACAGGGTTTCCAAGGAGCGGATGTTGGATTCAAACTGCTGACCATTTGGTTAGCAGCCCAGTTCTTAACCACCGCACCACCAACGATCCTTTACTATTCTTATCGTGCATGAGAATTGAGGTGAATATTAGTGTGATGTCTAATTTGAAAGAATATGTTGTAACTTCCATCACAGTGTTATAATTTAATTCAAATAGCCACCAACCAAAAACAGCTGACAGACTTGTACTGCAGTCTTATGTCTCTGCCCCTCCACATGTCCTTTTGTGAGGAAGAAATCTTAGAGAAGATAGGAACTCAAATCGAGTGGTGGCTTAGTATCCGTTACTGTATGACTTAGGAAAAGTCAGTGAATGCTTCAGTGATTCATTTGTTACACTCCCACCAGCAGGCTCTCGTTGAGGTTAGTAATTTTGTGTTTCACAAGTCTTTTTAATCCTTAAATATGATATTCCTGTTCTTCTTTCTGTTATCCTTGAAAAAAAGAATAAGACATGTTGCATTGGTTATTGTGACTAGTTTTAGTACAATAAAGTCTTCAAGAAGTACAATTAAGTGTGAGTTAAGGTCAAGAGGTCAAATTATGCTTTCTAATTTCAAGGAGAGCAAAGGAGTTACTTAAATCCAAAACTGTGAAATTTCAGTTTCATAATGCCAGATTAATAACCATACCTTCTGTATGCAAATTCTTCCATAACTCTTAGAAATATGTGCTGTCTAGTGAAGTTCCTTTTAACGTTTATATATAGTAGAACTGCAACACTTTTTGATGAGAAAAGAAAAACTATAAATTCATCAGGAGGAAAATATTCATGTGAATAATAGTTATTTAGTCAAAAGTAATAGTTATTTAGTCAAAAGCCTGGTTGACAATATACTTTCTAAGCTATATGGACTAATTACAAAATAATTATACAATCAAGACCAAAAAAAAAGTCACGTGTATTTTAAAATACAATGAAGTTTTCCCATAAGCATTGTCCAATACCCATGGGTTTATGATATGAAAAAGAAAGTCACGTCTTTCAAGTTGACAGTGTCTATTTCAAATTCCATTTTAACCCTTAGATTACAAAGTAATTTTAGAAAATTCTTTAAAAGAACATTTTAAGAGTATCCAAGTGTGGATTACATTAGCAGCCATGACAGATATTAGAGATTTAATAAGTAATTTTATGCTTCTGTATCTCAGTTTACTATCATCTGAACATTGCTGGCCACTGTGGCAGCTTTTGATTTTTGTGAATTCATCTTTATGGTAGGTTGAATGTATTAATGGCCTCAATTGTTGTTCTCCTTGTATTAGTACCCTTTGCTCTGTACCTTTGTAATCTCTTCTTTCTCTGACTGTGGGCCTGGCCATGTAACTTGATTTTGTTAATGGGACAATACCAACTTGATGCAGGCAAAGGTTAAAACGTGCTTTTATGTTTTTGCTTCCTCTTGGGAACACTATTACAATGAAGGGAACAAGCTCACACTAGCCTGCTAGAAGGATATGAGAAATATTAGAGACACATGTAAGAAAGGTGAGTCGTTCTAGTCAATGCTTTCTTAGACCAGGCAACCGCCAGTCAACCCAGAAGCTGACCACATAAGTGAACTCAACTGAGGTCAGCTGAGCCCATCTTAGATCAGCAGACAAATCAACTAATATATACTGTATTTTACGCTAATAACCTGCGCCCTCTATGTTTGTTTGACCACCACTTCCTCTCCCCACAAGGTATTTTTCTAAGCATGCTATGCTAATTTTTTTTACAGCAAAATGTAAGAAAAAATTGGCACGGTGGCACTTATGAGAAATATCTCGTGGGAGGAGGGAGCAGTTGGCAAACAAACCTAGAAGGTGAGCATTATTTGCGTAAAACTATGGTAGTTCATGAGAAAAAAATAAATAGCTGTTGTTTTAAGCCACTTATTTTCTGCGTGGTTTTTTACACAGCTATAGCTAATTGATGCAAAATCTGGTTCCAAGAAGGAGGATGCTGCTGTAACAGAAACCTAAATTGTGTGGCATTGGTTTGAGGATAAGTGGTAGATAGAGAAGAAACAATTACTGGAGGTTGAAAAAATGGCAAGGAGACTGCTCGTGCAAGCTAGAAAACAGTACCACCATTTGTTACATAGTTGCAAAACTCTTGGTACAATCATTCCCTGAACTTATCTTGGAACATAGAAAATATGTCAATAGGCATATAGACTCATATATAGAGATCTCCAGGCAAAAAGTTGAAAAGTGGGCTAGTTTTTGCTAGCTTTGCAAGATAAGATTCTACAAGAAACAGAAGGGCTAAATAA
Source organism: Dugong dugon (assembly GCA_030035585.1). Classification (NCBI taxonomy): domain Eukaryota; kingdom Metazoa; phylum Chordata; class Mammalia; order Sirenia; family Dugongidae; genus Dugong; species Dugong dugon. Next base: position 82,494,496 of record CM057471.1, on the reverse strand, counting down.
GAATTGGCTAGTTCTTAAACAGCATTCCGAGGGAATATGAAGGGCTGGCACTTGCTGGACTGAAAAATAAACAGTTTTTAATCTCCGGTTTCTCAAGCCAGTCAAATATAAAATCCACATACTGCTTGAAATACACACCCTCAATACAAAGATCAAATCCAGGATGTAGCTATGAGACTCGTTGTTAAGACCTGTGCAAGAATTAAGCTAGTGTCTAGTAGACCATCTCCCATAGACAAAGTGCTTTAGGGATCTGAAGGACATTGTCTCACAGGATCCTAACTCAAATTAAGTTTCAATAATTAAGTACAGAGGGAAAGACCTGTATTGAAAAGAACTATGGGTGTGGATTGTGTTGAATGGAGTGCACTTGAATAGGATTCATAGGATGCCCACAGATTGGTTAAGGAAGTTGTATCAGTTAAGGTGCCACCTTCATGGAATGTAAGGGACTGACACTGGTTAAATTATAGAAATAATCATGTCTTCATGATCGTTGGTAAGTTTGACCAGAAGTGCTGTGACCACTGTGAATTCCAACCTAGGGGGCTCATCTTCCAGCACTGTATTAGAGAATACTCTGTTGTAATCCGAAAGGTTTTCATTGGCTACTTTTCAGAATTACCAGGCTTTTCTTTCTAGTCTGTCTTAGTTTACAAACCCCACTGAAACCTGTCCAGCATAGGTTAACCTGCTAGTATTTGAAATACCAGTGGAATAGCTTCCAGCATCATAGCAACATGTAAGCCACCAGTGTACAATAAGCTAACAGATGGGTGGTGGTTTTCTTTGACTACATTTGCTGAATTGTTGTTCTATATTCGCAGAAAAGGAAAGACTATCTACAAGCTTTCCACTACCTGAAAGGCTGACACTATTGAATTTAATAATGTGTAATGAGAAAAAGGTAGAAGACATAATTCATAATCAGTTCGCTACATGCGAGAAATCTCATTTCATTTATCTGCAGCATCTAGAAATTATCTAATATTTCTGATATTATAGAGCATTTCATAATGTGTTATCATATTAAAGAAATGGTGTTTTGCTAGAAATCTATGACTAGCTCCTCATGGTAGCAGCAGCTAATATACATTAATTTATTGAATTATCTGTGTGCTCAATGCAGATTATTTTATTTTAGTCTTCATTATAAGAATCAATATCTTAATTTTACAGATGAGCAAACTGAGGCACAGAAAGCATAAGAAACTTAGTGAAGCCCCACAATCATTAAGTGATGAAGCTGGGATTTGAATCAAGCATTTTGACTAATTCGGAATTGTGATTGTGAAGATACTGGCCTCCTCTGAGTCAGTCTTTAAAAAAGGTTTACTTTTTGCAATACTTAGTGGTAACAATTGCAAGAAGGCACATAGTTTACCCATCAAAGCTAAAATAAGAATTTCAAAGATGGTCACTTTGGCCACTGAGTCAAAATCTCAGGTCTCTACCCCTGAAAAGGATTTTAATCCTTTTCTGAAACCAAGAAAAGAGTATCTTTTCCACATGACTACGTTTTGGGTTTCCAGATACCAAAAGCCCTTACTCTTCCTGTATTTCTGGCTCAGCTGGAAGTAGGTACACTAACTCAAGTACAAGAATTTCTTCTCAGGCCACTCAACTGTATTAATCCACCTGGGTTTGTAGCTAACTATTAGCTTAATCCAGGTATTGTGCATGCGCAATTCCATGATGGAAACACAACCTGAAATGAGTTGGTAAATGAGCAGAAATAAAGGCATCTTTCCAGATACTTCAGAGGTTTTTTTAGAGTTTAACCATGTAACCACTTAATGTGCAATACTGTCAAAATAAACATGCACCACAGTTTACCAAGAGAAATGTTCCTCCCATAGAGAAAATCTTATTTCTTAGTTTCACTTTTAATTTTAATGTCTTCATGGAACCTGAGGCTGTCCTCCTGTTCTTGCTCTCTTTCTCTTAAACCTTGACAATTAATACATTTTTTTCCTAACAGTTAATATTTACACCTCTCATTTATTTTTCGTTTAAACCTGGTCGTTAAAGAGGAATACGCTACTAAAAATGAAAATTAACTATGTAAACTTGTCTTTCATGAACTTGTATATTGGATTAACAAAAATCAAAAAAAGAAAAAATACCACGAAAATTGTAAACAAATGTGGACATTTTAGTTTTTGCTTTTGGGCATTTATTATTAATGTCTTTGTCAAAAGACTTAGCATCTGGGTAAATTCTCTTTCCATCTCATTTCTTTGTTGTTATTTTTTCTTCTCCCAGGAAACCTTCATGAAATCTACCTGAGGTCAGAAGACCTGTGTTCAAGTTCATGTTCACTCCTTCACACATTGTGTGAACTTGGGCTAGTCAAGTGACCACTGGGAACTTCAGATTCCTCTTCTGTAAACAGTAAGTCACACCTCCCTCACAGGTTTGTTTGAGGACCAAATAAATTGATATAGTTTTAAAACAGCATCTAGGAAAAGTTTTTAATCTATGATAGGTTTTTAATAAAACCGTATATTCATTCAATCATTCAGCAAGATGAAATACTATTAATCATTCAACTAGATGACAGACCATTCATCCTTTAGATTTTCTCTGTTTTGCAGCTTTTCCTGGTTCCATTATTCTCTTATCTTTCGAAAATAACTTATATGTGTCTCTAGCATAACCCTTATTACATCATATTAATGTCCTTGGCATAGTCTTACCTGTCTGGATATATTCTAAGCTCCAAAAGTTAACAGCTATTTATTTTTATTTTTAACTTTTTTTTTTTTAATTGACGTAATTAAATGAAGTTTACATATGAAGTTAGTCTCCCATACAGAATTTTTTTTTTTTAACATTCATTGTTATGAGATCCCAACCGCTCACCCCATTCTGCAACAGCACACTCCTCCTCTCTGCCCCTGATTCCCCATGAACATTCAACCAGCTCCTAACTCTCTCTGCCTTCCCCTCTCACCTCTGGACAGAAGCTGCCCCTTTGGTCTCTTATAATTACTTGTCTAAGAGGCACATTCTTCACGAGTATCACTTTCTGTCCCACAGTCCAGTCCAATCCTTGTCTGAAGAGTTGGCCTCGGAAATTGTTTTAGTTCTGGGGTGATGGAGAGAGCAGGGGCCATGCTTTCCGGAGAGCCTCCAGTGTTAGACCGCTAAGTCTGGTCTTCTTACTAGTATTTGAGTTCTGCATCCCATTGTTCTAGTGCTCCATCAGGAACCCTCTGTTGTGTTCCCTGTCAGGACGTTCATTGGTGGTAGCCGGGCACCATCTAGTTCTTCTGGTCTCAGGCTCATAAAGTCTCTGGTTTATGTGGCTCATTCTGTCTCTTGGGCCAATACTTTCCTTGTGTCTTTGTTGTTCTTCATTCTCCTTTACTCCCAGTGGTTGGGACCAATTGATGCATCTTAGATGGCCACTTGCAAGCTTTTAAGACCCCAGACACCACTCACCAAAGTAGGATGCAGAATGTTTTCTTAATAAGATTTTTTATTCCAGTTAACATAGATGTCCCCTGAAACCATGCGCCCCAGACCCCGCACCCCTGCTAGTCTGTCTCTCAAAGTATTGGATTCTATTGAGGAAACTTCTTAGCTTTGGGTTAGTCCAGTTGTACTGGCTAACCCTGTAGTGTGTGCTGTCCTTCCCTTTACCTAAGATCATTTTTATCTACTGTCTAGTTAGTGAATAAGCCTCACCCTCCCTTCCCACCCCCATAACCATCAAAGAATATTTTCTTCTGTGTTTAAACCTTTTCTTGAGTTCTTATAATAGTGGTCTTATACAGTGTTTGTCCTTCTGTGACCGCCTAAATTCACTCAGCATAATAAGTTCTAGCTTCCACCAAGTTATACGCTGTTTCACAGCTTCATCGTTGTTCTTTATCATTGCATAATATTCCATTGTGTGGATATACCATAGTTTCTTTATCCAAACCTCCATGGATGGGCAGTTAGATTGCTTCCATCTTTTGGCTATTATGAACAGCGCTGCGATGAACATGGGTGTGCGTATATCTATTCGTGTGACGGCCCTTATTTCTCTCGGATATATTACAAGGAGCGGGATAGCTGGATCCTATGGTACTTCTATTTCTAGCTTTTTAAAGAAGTGCCAAATCGATTTCCAAAGTGGTTGTAGCATTTTACATTCCCACCAACAGTGTATAAGTGTTCCGGTCTCTCCACAACCTCTCCGGCATTTGGTGTATTGTGTTTTATGGATTAATGCTAGCCTTGTTTTGGTGAGATGATATCTTATTGTAGTTTTGATCTGCATTTCTCTAATGGCTAATGATCGTGAGCATTTCTTCATGTGTCTGTTAGCTGCCTGAATATCTTCTTTGGTGAAGTGCCTGTTCATATCCTTTGCCCATTTTTTAATTGGGTTATTTGTCTTTTTGCTGCTGAGGTTTTGGAGTATCTTGTAGATTTTAGAGATTAAACACTGATCGGATTTGTAGTAGCTAAAAGTTTTTTCCCAATCTGTAGGTTGTCTTTTCGCCTTCTGGTGAAGTCTTTGGATAGCATAAGTGTTTGATTTTTAGGAGCTCCCATTTATCTAGTCTCTCTTCAGGTGCCTGTGCTTTGTTACTTATTGTTTGTATTGTGTTTATGCCATGTATTAGGGCTCCTAGCGTTGTCCCTATTTTTTCTTCCATGATCTTTATTGTTTTCGATTTTATATTTAAGTCTTTGATCCATTTTGAGTTAGTTTTTGTACATGGCATGAGATATGGGTCTCGTTTCAGTTTTTTGCATATAGATATCCAGTTATGCCAGCACCATTTGTTGAAGAGACTGTCTTTTCCCCAATTAATGGACTTTGGACCTTTGTCAAATATTAGCTGCTTATAGGTGGATGAGCTTATATCTGGATTCTCAACTCTGTTCCATTGGTCTATGTATCTGTTTTACCAGTACCAGGCTGTCTTGACTACCGTGGCAGTATAAAACGTCCTAAAATCAGGTAGTGGAAGGCCTCCCACTTTGTTCTTCTTCTTGAGTAGTGCTTTATTTATCCGGGGCCTCTTCCCTTTCTATATGAAGTTGGTGATTTGTTTCTCCATCCTATTAAAAAATGCTGGTGGCATTTGGATCGGGATTGCATTGTATGTGTAGATTGCTTTGGGTAGAATTGACATTTTCACTATGTTGTGTCTACCTATCCATGAGCAAGGTGTATTTTTCCACTTAGGCAGGTCTCTTTTAGTTTCTTGCAGTAGTGTCTTGCAGTTTCTCTGTAAAGATCTTTTACATCTCTGGTTAGATTTATTCCTAAGTATTTTATCTTTTTGGGGGCTATTGTAAATGGTATTGATTTGCTGATTTCCTCTTTGAGGTTCTCTTTGTTGGTGTAAAGGTATCCAATTGATTTTTGTATGTTTATCTTGTATCCTGAAACTTTGCTGAAATCTTGTATTAGTTCCAGTAGTTTTCTTGTGGATTCCTTGGAGTTTTCTGTGTATAAGATCATATCATCTGTGAATAAAGATAGTTTGACTTCTTCCCTACCTATTTCAATGTGCTTTATTTCTTTTTCTATCCTAACTGCTCTGGCTAGGACCTCTAGCACAATGTTGAATAGTAGTGGTGATCAAGGGCATTGTTGTCCGGTTCCTGTTCTCAAGGAGAATGCTTTCAAAGTCTCTCCATTCAGGATGATGATGCCTATTGGTTTTGTGTAAATGCCCTTAATTATTTTCAGGAATTTCCCTTCTATTCCAATTATTTGAGAGTTTTTATCATGAATGTGTGCTGGACTTTGTTGAATGCCTTTTCTGCATCGATTGATAAGATGATGTGGTTTTTGTCTTTTGTTTTATTTATGTGATGGATTATGTTGATTGTTTTTCTGATGTCTAACCATACCTGCATACCTGGTATAAATCCCACTTGATCGTGGTGAATTATTTTTTTGATATGTTGCTGAAATTCTACTGGCTAAAATTTTGTTGAGGATTTTTGCATCAATGTTCATGAGGGATATCGGTCTGTAATTTTCTTTTTTTGTGGTATCTTTACCTGGTTTTGGTATCCAGGTTATGCTGACTTCACAGGATGAGTTTGGGAGTATTCCATCCATTTTCTTTGCTCTGAAATACCTTAGTAGAAGTGGTGTTTTCTCTTGTCTAAAAGTTTGGTAGAATTCTCCAGTGAAGCCATCCGGGCCAGGGGTTTTTTTTGTTGGCAGTTTTTTTTAATAACCTTTTCAATCTCTTCTTTTGTTATGGGTTTATTTAGTTGTTCTACCTTTGTTTGTGTTAATTTAGTTAGGTGGTGAGTTTCTAGAAATTTGTCCATTTCCTCTAGGTATTCAAATATGTCAGAGTACAATTGTTCATAGTATTCTGTTATGATTCTTTTAATTTCAGTGGGGTCTGTTGTGATATCACCCATCTCATTTCTTATATGGGTTATCTGCTTCCTCTCCAGTTTTCCTTTTGTCGGTTTGGCCAATGGTTTATCAATTTTGTTGCTCTTTTCAAAGAACCAGTTTTCGGACTTGTTAACTCTTTCAATTGTTTTTCTGTTCTCTATTTCATTTAATTCTGCTCTAATTCTTATTGTTTCCTTCCTTCTGGCACCTGTAGGCTTCTTTGGCTGCTCTCTTTCCAGCGGTAGAGTTAGTGCTTTGATAATGAGCCTTTCTTGTTTTTCGATGAGTGCATTTATTGATATAAACTGACCTCTGAGCTTTTGCTGTGTCCCAAAGGTGCTGGTAGGATGTGTTTTCATTCTCGTTTGATTCTATAAATTTCTTTATTCCATCCTTAATTTCCTCTATAACCCAGTAGTTTTTGGGCAAGGTATTGTTCAGTTTCCATGTGTTTAATTGTTTTTCCTTGCTTTTTCTGTTGTTGATTTCCACTTTTATGGCTTTATGGTCAGAAAAGATGCTTTGTAGTATTTTGATGTTTTGGATTTTGTTAAGGCTATCTCTATGGCCTAATATGTGGTCTATTCTGGAGAATGTTCTATGTTCATTGGAAAAGAAAGTATACTTGGCTGCTGTTGGGTGCAGAGTTTGGCATATGTCTATGAGATCAAGTTGGTTGATTGTAGCATTTAGCTTTTCTGTGTCTTTGTTGAGCTTCTTTCTGGATGTTCTGTCCTTCACCAGAAGTGGACCTGTCTATCTCTCTCTTCAGAGCTGTTAGAGTGTGTTTTATGTATTTTGGAGCCCTGTTGTTGGGTGCATAAATGTTTATTATAGTTATGTCCTCCTGGTGTATTGACCCTTTAATCATTATATAGTGCCCTTCCTTATCTTTTGTGGTGGATTTTACTTTAAATTCTATTTTGTCAGAGATCAATATTGCCACTCCTGCTCTTTTTTGAGTGTTGTTTGCTTGATATATTTTTTTCTGTCCTTTGAATTTTAGCTTGTTTTGTCTTTAAGTCTAAGGTGCGTCTCTTTTAGGCAGCATATAGATGGATCATGCTTTTTTATCCGATCTGCTACTCTCCATCTCTTTATTGGTGCATTAAGTCCATTTACATTCAGTGTAATTATTGATAGGTATGAGTTCAGTGCTGTCATCCTGATATCTCTTTTTTGTGTTGTTCACAGTTTCCTTGTTCTCCTCAGTTTTCTGTGCTGAGTCGTTTTTCTTTATGTATTTTTTTTTTCATCATTTTCTTTGTTGTAGATTTTGTGTTTGCTGGGTTTTTATGTTTTTCTACTTCTTTATTTTGATTTGTAGGATTGTTAGATTCCTTTGTGGTTACCTTAATATTTACCCCGAATTTTCTAAGTTTATACCAGTCTTTCATTACTATATATTGCCTTAACTTCCCCTCCATATAGAAAATCAATATCTCCATTTTTTAAGTCCCTCTTTTTTTGTTTTGATTTTATCCTCTTTTTTTTTTTTTTAAATATTGATAGCTGTTTCCCTATTTTCAATGTTTTAGCTTTGATGTAATTTCCATTTCCATGTCTGAGTGAATATCTGCTTGCTCTATCCTGTGTTCTAGTCTTGCGTTGTTAGCTGGTGTTATTGATTATCTAACCGTAGGACTCCCTTTACTATTTCTTGTAATTTTGGTTTGGTTTTTGCAAATTCCCTGAACTTCTGTTTATCTGGAAATGCCCTAATTTCCCCATCATATTTGAGAGACGGTTTTGCTGGATATATATCTCCTGGCTGACAGTTATTTTCCTTCAAGGCTTTAAATATGTCATCCCAGTGCCTTCTAGGCAGCATGGTTTCTGCTGAGTAGTCTGAGCTTATTCTGATTGACTCTCCTTTGTAGATGACTTTTCTTTTATCCCTAGCTGCTCTTAAAATTCTCTCTTTGTCTTTGGTTTTGGTAAGTTTGATTATCATATGTCTTGATGACTTTCTTTTGGGATCTATCTTATGTGGGGTTTGATGAACATCTTGGATAGATATCTTCTCATCTTTCATGATATCAAGGAAGTTTTCTCTCAACAAATCTTCGACAATTTTCTCTGTATTTTCTGTTATCACCCCTGCTCTGGTACTCCAGTCACTCGTAGGTTATTTCTCTTGATAGAGTCCCACATGACTCTTGGAGTTTCTTGATTCTTTTAATTCTTTTATCTGATTTTTCCTCACATATGTTGGTGTCAAGATCTTTATCTTCAATGTCACTAATTCTATCTTCTACTGCCTCAATTCTGCTCCTATGACTTTCCATTGAGTTGTCTAATTCTGACATTTTATTGTTAATCTTCTGGATTTCTGATTGCTGTCTCTCTATGGATTCTTGCAGCCTATTAAATTTGGCATTATGTTCTTGAATAACATTTTTAGGTTGCGCTACTACGGTGTCTGTATGTTGCCTGGGTGTTTCTGCGTTCTGTCGAATTTCCTTTCTTATTTCTAGAAGAGTTCTGTTTATTAATCTTTTGTATTCTGTCTCTGGTAATTCCAAGAAGTTCTCTTCCTCCAGAGAATTTATTGATTCTTTATTTTGGGAGCTTGCTGAAGCCATCATGGACTGCCTGTTTATGTGACTTGATATTGACTGTTGTCTCCGAGCCATCAATACTGTATTATAATTTTATTTTATGTTTGCTTAGTGACACCTAGCTTCTTATTTTGTTTTGTTTTGATATGCCCAAATAGGCTGCTTGTGTGCACTAGTTTGATTTCTGACACCTTTTATCTCTAATGTCCTGTCACCAGGTAGTTGGTTCTGTGACTAAGTATGTGCACGCTGGAGTTTGTTAAAATTTCCTATATGGGATCAGCTCGGGTGTGCAGGCAGTCGATCACCAAGTATGTGATGTAGGCTCTCACCCCCAGTCCTAGAGAAGCATGGGTGATTGGTGCAGGCACTAGACTCTGGCTGTGGTAGGGGATCACGTGCTGAGTCAGGCAGGTGGCCGACACCTGCCTCTGAGAGTCTCAAAAAAAGCGTGTCCTGATTCTCTAGGTCCAATAGGTAGGTGAGTTTTGCAGCCTGGCGAAGAGCAGCCGACTATGTTGGCTGCAAAGATTCGAGGGCACCACTTTTTCTTGAACTCCTGAAGCAGATGACTAGGCACTTTAGGAACTATCACCAGTCCTCAAGACCCTGCTGCAGATCGATAAAAGCGCCTACTTGATGGGCAGGGCTGTTTCGAGGATCACAAACCTAAACTTCAGATGTTTGTCCTGTTGTACTGTGGTAGTGATGGCTAACATGGTTGAGATGGGTCCCCACAAGTCAATACAGGGGTGTATGGCACTCAGAGTCTGCAGACCCCTGATTTCTATGACCATCAAAGGAATTTTGCCGACCCTGTGTTCCTGGCCTAGGGGAGCCAGCAGCTTATTTGTTCTCTCTCCAAGGCCAGGAGAATGGGTCAGGGTGCCTTTTGGGATCTATTTCTGGCCCAGTGGACCCCCAGTGCAGAGCGGGGAGGGAGGTGGTAAAAGGAAGAGAGGTTTTTCCCAAATCCGGTGCAGAGTGCGGAGGCAGGAGGTAAAAGGAAGAATGTTTTTTCCCAAATGGGCTTTTTTTTTTTTTTTTTTTTTTAACTCACAGCAAATCAGTGTGCACATGTACTTATGCTAGCCTCTTGGGAGCTGCTCTTCACTGGTTCGGAGTCTCCAAGCAGAATCTCTGCTGCCGGTTCTCTCTCGATGTGGAAACTGCTTCTTGAGAGTGCGCACAGCACAGCTTTTTGCCTGCTTCACCGTGGCTCGGCATGGCTGTGTCTCTGCTGTGTTGCCGCCATGGCTCTAGCGCTCCTCACCTCTTCCAAACGGTCTTCCTGTGGTCTTCCTCTCCGGTATGACTGAGATGGATATCTTAAACTTGCCTTGTTCAGGGTGGCCAGACATTTACATAGAATCAAATCACTTGTTTTTCCAGGTCTTTGTTGTAAGAGGGATATAGGAAGCGTCTAAATAGTCTGCCGTGTTGACCACGCCTCCTATGTATTTTTATCTTCTAAAATTTTTCTTTAGACCACGACTTACCGAGGTGGCTCTCCTATTCAGCTGTACATATGCTTATCTAACCTAGTGCCTCGAATTTAGTCAAGAGCCTCTTAGGCAGTTTTTGATAAAATAGGTGAGGTAAGCACTATTGGAATGTATATCAGACAGGGCCCTATCAGGAAACGGCCGGCATACCAAGCTGGGATTTTTGATGATAATTTTAATTAAAGCACTACTTATGGACTGCGTGGGCAGGTTAAGGCAACTCACAAGGAATGTTGCTACTTGCGGAGACCAGCAGCAGCGGGAACCCTAAGACTGATGGGGCAAGGAGAGGAAACAGCTGAAAGCTGAGCCATGGACAAGGTACCACATGGCAGAAGTTGTAATTGTAGAAAGATACTGTTGCTGATAAGACCTTGTAGAAACGGGGAGGGAACAGGAGGAGTAGACACCTCCCTCTGATTTTTCATTTCCTGTCACGTTCTCCCATGGGCTGAATTCAGCCAGAAGTCAGAAGGCAAGAAAGCCTATGTAATAAAGCCTTTAGAAGTCACCTTCCAGGGTACAAAGCAGAGCAGAAAAGAGACAATGAGTGAGGAAGGGGAAGGAAGGCCAACAGCTTAACCAGCAAGGAAGTTTCTTTAACATTAATTTAGAAGTGGAAGAAGTGTGAATGCACTCTTAACAACATATTTTTCTTCTTGTTGACTTGCAGAAATAGTCATACCACCTTGACTCTCTTTTTTAGAGTAGTGCTAATTAAAATATTTGATAAATTCCATCCTGCCTCAGTGTACCAGCCCCGGGTTTCCTCTGATTTCTCACTCAGGTAGTTTTCCTCTTCCAAAGTGGAGATATCCTGTGTAATGGCATAATACAAAAAAAAAAAAAATACAGAGACTGTAACAGGCAGCGTATATTCCAAACCCAGATTGGAAGATACGTTACAGGTGAAGTTATCACAATGGTTTCCTATGATCAGGGACAAATTGCCCAACAAGCAACGTATACATGGGCTTTTTTGTGTTTACTTACTAATCTGTAGTGAACAGTTTCTCATGGGTTTCACCACATCATTGCTGTGGTAAAAAAACAGGTGAAATTGTTCACTACAGATTAGTAAGTAAGCTCAAGTGAAGCCCCTGCTTACCTTCCTTACTGGTTAACCTGCCCCTGCGTATGATGCGTGAGATAGGTATGAATGAAAGTGAGGACAGCGGTCAGGGGGTTTAAAGCTGCAATAAGGCGAAGGAGGGTTAACCCTGAATGCCGCTGAGGATAATCAGAAATGCAACCATTCAACCCAAATCATTTAGGGATAAATAAATGAAGCTACCACCTTTATCCAGTTCTGTGCCCAATGAATATGAATCTCACTGGAAGATAACTCTCCCCTTTGCCTTTGTTTAAAGAGAGCTGGTAGCATGGTTGATACTATCTTTGGAATAAAGGTTATAACTAAATTGATATTACAGTCCATTCCTAGACTACGGGAAACTGAAAGGTTTTATATTTTGATTCAGTATAAATATTAAACACTAAAGTAGGGCCCACACAAAAATACCCAGTTGATTTTTGACAAAGGTACAAAGGTAATTCAATGGAAGAAGGATATCCTTTGAACGAATGGTGCAGGAGCAATTAGATGTCCATAACAAAAACAAATAAATAAACAAATCTCAACCTAAGTCTCATAGCTTACATAAAATTAGCTCAAAATGGATCACAAACTTAAATGTAAAACTGCAAAACTCCTATAAAAGTATAAATATATATATATATGTATAACTTTTAGAAAAAAACAGGAGAAAATTTTCAGGACTAAAGGCTGGGCAAAGAGTTAACAGATATGACACCAAAAACGGGATCCGTGATCCAGAAAAGAAAAATAATTGATAAATTAGACCTTATTAAAATTAAGTTTTGCTCTGCAAAAGAACTCTTTGAGAGAATGACAAGAAAAGCTATAAATTGAGAGAAAATATTTGTCAACCAGATATCCAACAAGGGGCTAATATTTAGAATATATAAAGAACACTCAAAATTCAACAACTAAAACAATAAACAATATTAAAATTAAAATATATATATATATTTAGTGACACCATCAAATGCTGGTGAGGATGTGGAGAAACCGGATCACTCATACATTGCTGGTGGGAAAGTAAAATGGTACAGGCACTCTGGAAAAGAATTTCTTAAAAAAACTATATATGTAACTGTCATTTTTAAAAGTGAGGTTTTTTTTTTTATTGTTGTGCTTTAAGTGAAAGTTTACAATTCAAGTTAGTCTCTCATACAAAAATTTATACATACCTTGGTATGTGACCCTAGTTGCTCTCCCTAGAATGTGATAGCACACTCCTCCTCTCCTCCTTGGATTTATCCTATCCAGTCAACCAGCTCCTAACCCTCTCTACCTTCTCATCTCACCTCCGGACAGGAGCTGCCCACTCAATCTCACGTATCTACTTGAGCTAAGAAGTGCACTATTCACAAGTATCATTTGATGTCTTATAATCCAGTCTAATTTTTGTCTGAAGAGTTGGCCTTTGGGATGGTTTTAGTTTTGGGCTAAAAGAGAGTCTGGGGGCCATGTCTTCCAGGGTCCCTTCAGTCTCAATCAACTCATTAAGTCTGGTCTTTTTACTAGAATTTTAGTTCTGCACCCCTGCTCAGTCAAGGACACTCTGTTGTATTCCCTGTCATGGTGGTCATTGTTGATAGCTGGGCACTATCTAGTTCTTCTAGTCTCAGGCTGATGAAGTATCTAGTTTATGTGGACTTTTCTGTCTCTTGGGCTAATGCTTCTCTTGTAACTTTGGTGCTATTCATTCTCCTTTGCTCCAGGTGTGTTGGGACCAACTGATGCATCTTAGATGGCTGCTCGCTAGCTTATAAGATCCCAGATGCCACTCCAAAGTGGGATGCAGAACATTTTCTTAATAAAATTTATTATGCCAATTAACCTAGATGTCCCCTGAAACCATGGTCTCCAGACCCCCATTGCTTCTATGCTGTCCCTCAAAATGTTTGGTTGTATTCAGTAAACTTCTTAGCTTTGGTTTAGTCCAGTTGTGCTGACTTCCCTATAATGTGTGTTGTCCTTTCGTAAGATAATTCTTGTCTACTATCTAGCTAATCGATACCCTTCTCCCTTCTTCCCCACACTCGTAACCATCAAAGAATGTTTTCTTCTGTGTTTAAACCTTTTCTTGAAGTCTTATTATAGTGGTCTTATACAATATTTGTCCTTTTGAGACTGACTAAATTCATTCAGCTAATGCCTTCCAGACGTTATAATATGGTTCACTGATTCATCGTTATTCTTTGTCGTTGTGTAGTATTCCTTTGTATGAATATATGTAATTTGTTTATCCATTCGTCCATTGATGGGCACCTAGGTCGTTTCCATCGTTTTGCTATCGTGAACAGTGCTGCAATGAACACAGGTGTGCATGTATCTATTCGTGCGATGACTTTTATTTCTCTAGGATATATTCCAAGGAGTAGGATTGCTGGATTGTATGGCACTTCTATTTCTAGGTATTTAAGCAAGTGCCTGTCATGGATTGAATTATGTCCCCCCAAAAATGTGTGTATCAGTTTGGCTGGGCCATGATTCCTGGTATTGTGTGATTTTCCTGTATGTTGTAAATCCTGCCTCTGTGATGTTAATGAGGGATGATGGGCAGCAGTTGTGTCAGTGAGGCAGTACTCAATTTACAAGACTGGATTGTGTCCTGAGACTCTCTCTTGAGATATAAAAGACAGGAGTGAGCAGTGAGACAGGTGGACCTCATACCATCAAGAAAGCAGTTCTGGGAGCAGAGTGCATCCTTTGAACCGGGGTCCCTACGCAGAGAAGCTCCTAGTCTGGGGGAACACCAAAGAGAAGAAGGCCAACAGAGACAAAAGCCTTCCCTTGGAGCTGATGCCCTGAATTTGGACCTTTAGCCCACTTTGACTGTGAAAAAATAAACTTCTCCTCATTAAAACCATGCGCTTGTGATAGTTCTTTTATAGCAGCACTAGATGGCTTAGACAGTGGCAAATCGATTTCCAAAGTGGTTGCACCATTTCACGTTCCCACCAACAGTGTATAAGTGTTCCAGTCTCTCCAGAACCTCTCCAACATTTATTATTTTGTGTTTTTTAGGATTAATGCTATCCTCACTGGGGTGAGATGGTATCTCATTATAGTTTTGATTTGCATTTCTCTAATGGCTAATGATTGTGAGCATTTCCTCATGTGTCTGTTAGTTGCTTGAATGTCTTCTTTGGTGATGTGCCTGTTCATATCCTTTGCCCATTTTTTAATTGGGTTATTTGTCTTTCTGTTGTTGAGGTTTTGCAGTATCTTGTAGATTTCAGAGATTAAATGCTGATTGGATTTGTCATAGCTGAAAATTTTTTCCCAGTCTGTAGGATGTGTTTTTACTCTTTCGGTGAAGTCTTTTGGTGAGCATAAGTGTTCGATTTTTAGGAGCTCCTAGTTATCTAGTTTCTCTTCTGCTGTTTGTGCATGGTTAGTAATGTTTTGTATTGTGTTTCTGCCATGTGTAGGGCTCCAAGCATTATCGCTATTTTTTCTTCCATGATATTATCGTTTTAGATTTAAATTTAGGTCTTTGATCCATTTTGAGTTAGTTTTTGTGCATGGTGTGAGGTATGAGCCTTGCTACATTTTTTTGCAGATGGACATCTAGTTATGCCAGCACCATTTGTTAAAGAGAGTGTCTTTTCCCAACTAATGGACTCTGGGCCTTTTTCAATATCAGCTGCTCATAGGTGGATAAATTTATGTCTGGATTTGCAATTCTACTCCATTGGTGTATGTATCTGTTGTTGCACCAGGACCAGGCTGTTTGACTACCGTGGTGGTATAATAGGCTCTAAAAACACGTAGTGTGAGGCCTCCCACTTTGTTGTTCTTCTTCAGTAATGCTTTACTTACCTGGGACCTCTTCCCTTTCCATATGAAGTTGGTGATTTGTTTCTCCATCTCATTAAAAAACGCTGCTGGAATTTGGATCAGGATTGCATTATATCTGTAGATCTCTTTGGGTAGAATTGACATTTTCACAATGTTAAGTCTTCCTATCCATGAGCAAGGTTATGTTTTTCCACTTAGGTCTCTTTTGGTTTCTTGCAGTAGCGTCTTGCAGTTTTCATTGTATGTGTCTTCTGTGTCTCTGGTTAGATTTATTCCTAAGCATTTTATCTTCTCAGGGGCTATTGTAAATGGAATTAATTTGGTGATTTCCTCTTCAAAGTTCTCTTTGTTGGCCTAGAGGAAACCAACTGATTTTTCTTTGTTCTTGTATCCTGATACTTTGCTGAAATCTTCTACTAATTTCTGTAGTTTTCTTGAGGATTCTTTGGGGTTTTCTGTGTATAAGATCATATCATCTGCAAATAGAGATACTTTGACTTTTTCCTTACCAATTTGGATGCTCTTTCTTTCTTTTTCTAGCCTAATTGCTCTGGCAAAGGACCTCCAGCACAATGTTCAGTAAGAGTGGTGATAAAGGGCATCCTTGTCTGGTTCCCATTCTCAAGGGGAATTCCTTCAAACTCTCTCCATTTAGGATGATGTTGGCTGTTGTCTTTGTATAAATGCCCTTAATTATGTTGAGGAATTTCTCTTCTATTCATATTTTGCTGAGAGTTTTTATCATGAATCGATGTGGGACTTTGTCAAATGCCTTTTCTGCATCAATTGATAAGATCATGTGGTTCTTTTCTTTTGCTTTATTAATGTGATGGGTTACATTGATTGTTTTTCTGATGATTGAACCATCCCTGCATACCTGGAGCAAATCCCACTTGATCATGGTGAATTATTTTTTCAATATGCTGTTGAATTCTATGGCTAGAATTTTGTTGAGGATTTTTGCATCAATGTCCATGAGGGATATTGGTCTGTAATTTTTTTTTTGTGGTATCTTTACCTGGTTTTGGTGTCAGGGTTATGCTGGCTTCATAGAATGAGTTTGGGAGTATTCCATCCTTCTCTATGCTCTAAAATACCTTTAGGAGTAGTGGTGTTAACTCTTCTCTGAAAGTATGGTAGAATTCTCCGGTGAAACCATCCAGGCCAGGCCTTTTTTTTGTTGGGAGTTTTTTAATTACCTTTTCAATCTCTTCTTTTGTTATAGGTTTATTTAGTTGTTCTACCTCTGTTTGTGTTAGTTTAGGTAGGTAGTGAGTTTCTAGAAATTTGTCCATTTCCTCTAGGTTTTCAAATTTGGTAAGAGTTCAATTTTTCATAGTATTCTGTTACGATTCTTTTAATTTCACTTGGGTCTGTTGTGATATCACCTATCTCATTTCTTATACAGGTAATTTGCTTTCTCTCATGCTTTTCTTCTGTCAGTTTGGCCAATGGTTTATTGATTTTCTAGATCTTTTCAAAGAACCAGGTTTTGGTCTTGTTAACTCTTTGAATTGTTTTTCTATTCTCTGTTTCATTTCATTCTGCTCTAATTCTTATTATTTCCTTTCTGAAAGTGAGAAATTTTTATTGGTATTGCCATTTCATCTTTAAAGTGATTCATGAGTTATAGCAGAATGCACAGTGTTATAATGTTGGTGCAACAAATCCATTATTATACAGAGTCACCGTTCGATGGTCTATACCCAAATGATAATACCTGGGTCCGTTTTCTGATTGGAATCCATTTTCTAATTCTGTGAATATTTTCTTTACTTCAGCATGTGAAATTTACTTCATTAGATAGTTGCAACTTACGATTCAGGCTCTTGTCCCTTAATGTCAAATTAAGACACTACATTACACATTAAAAAGAAATAGAATAGAAAAGGCAACGACATACCAGTTGTCCTTTAAATTCATTGTATTTTCAGCTAAATAAACATCATTCTCACGTAGTGTTACCAGAACAGTTTATTCATGGGGTTTTATGGTTTGGGGAAATGTATTAAAAACAAAAAGCCTTAGCTCCATTATACAGAAATTGTGATATAAAAATGCTTTATAGGCCATATTTTTTCAGAAGGCACGTAGCTAGACCATAATCCTGCCAAAGAAATTTTTCTATGTAAGCCTATGATATAGAATGAAAAGATTTTATTAAGAAGTCTTCTGGTTACAAGGCTTAAGAACATCAAAGGAATATTTAGTTTCCTCCACAGAGAGCCACCAGGATTTTTTCATAATCTCCCTTGGTTTCATCCTATTGATTAAAAAAAAAGCACGTTTAATGCAACCTAAAACCATAACCAATATATTTGTAATTATCAAATTAGTAGGCTTAATGGTTATAGATCATATATCATAGTATAAGAATTATCTGGAAACTTTGATAAAAATATCATTCAGTTAATTCAATAATATCTATAACAGATAACTGATATTTGTTACTTGGTTATTTTATAAAAGGAATAGCTTTCAAGATTCAGCTTACAAATTGCTCTGAATTGAATATAATTTATATTAGAGCTATTATTTTCCAAGGATGAAATGTAGTTATCACAGAGAATTGAGTAAGTGCAACACACTATAATCTCATATTGTATGTGAGGAAATATGAAACTCGCTCACCAAAAAGAAAGTTTTAAACCTGTGATTTTCTCACTTTTTCTTAGCAGACTTTAGTGGTCCAATATAATAATAAATTGAATTTAAATAGTTTTCTATCTTTCAATACATTCAAGACCCTTGACTTTTCTTTTAATTTTTCAACATTATAATGAGATAATTTGAATATGTATTTTACCCATTTTACATATGATAAAATTGAGAATAAAATAGAATTTAGAATAATAAATTTGTAATCCTCTCACCAATATTCTTTGCATAATATATCATAGTATCTATTTACACTAGCAGAAACTCTAAAATATTTGATTGCTAAATTTATGCATGGGAAACAGTATTTCCAGGACTTTGGCTGAAAAACGTGTCTAATTTTTCAGTACAAAACTACTAGAGAATTTTACCAGTGAAAACTTAACTTATTTGTCAATCATGCATCCTAATTGAATGAATTAATTTTACATATGAAATTTACAGAGACAATAAGTCAGCCCTTCTCTTTGAAGAAGTCACAAAAAGATCTGTCACGTGTTGGGGTAGCATTATGAAAATCACAACATACCAGGATGGCTTGGCAAAGAGAGATACCATACTTCTTCTGATAGAATGCTTTGATATCATTCATGTCAATCTCAGAACGGGAAACCATAATCCTGATCAATGTCTTATGACGAGTTCCAATACCCTGTTTAAAACAAATAATGGTGTCTCATATTTAGAACATACTCTTACTGAGCAGGATGTGGATTTTAAAGTGTAGCCCTTTTGCTCACCCATGGGATTTCCATGGAGAAGCTATCTTCTTGTTCGAATACATGCCCTACCCCACACATGCACGTGCACGTCACACAAATGACAATGAAATGGTAAGAAACCAACTGCTACATGTGTGGTCTGAACAAAGAGCTTTTACAGGCTCCTAATTGGTCTCCGACCATTCATTCTTTCCTGTATCTCTCTAAACTATTAAATAATTGCAAATATAGTGAACTTCCTAAACTTTCAAATCTAATCATGTAATTCATCTATTTAAAACTCTTTATTAGTCCTCTATGGTTCTCAGGATGGAAACCATTCATTTTATCAGCTTAAAATGTCCTGCCGAATTCTACAACTCCCTCCACTGTGCACAACCGCTCTATTTTCTTGCAAGCATCATGCTACGTTTTGCCTGCAAGCCTTTATGCACGGAGTTTCCTCCTGCTAGACCACCCTTCCTTTATCTCCTCATCTCTTCCACTCTTGCCTCGCCTAGCTAATACCTACTAAAACTTCAGGTCTTAGTTTAGCTGACACAAAGGCTGCATTAATTTCCAAAGTCTGAAGTAGATGATTTTCTTCTGCTCTCCAGTATTACCAAGTATTCATCGTTACCTATCTTCATACCCACACCCCTAGACAAAAGCAGACATGGGGGCAGACTGTGCTACCTTAGATGTAAACTACAATGTATATCATTTCATACAGATTCCTTAATATTAATTGAATGGTTAGATATCTCTGAAGACCTCCTTATTTTGAAATTGCACAGGTAACACAAAGATAACTTCATTCGGGGGCTTACAATATAAATGTGCAGGTGGTATTCTATATGGTACCATGCATGTTAGAGAACAAAGTGAAACGGTTGAAGCGGCACCTCAAAAATATCTTAATAGCATCTTCTACTTAAGTAAATCATAGAATGACATTTTAAAAGATTCAACCATTAATCCACGACATGAAAGACAGAGAAATAAAAAAGGGAAGAATAATAAAGAAGACAAATGAAATTTAGAAAGGGGAAGATTGTAAAACTCAATATTCTTAGTGAGAATATGTTACAAAAATCACACATTAAAAGAGGAAGTTTACCACCCTTCCTGTGCTGACTTACAAGCTCACCTTACACTTCTACCTATTTAAAAAAAATACTAAATCTAATGGAATTTTATTCTAATTACCTCTGCATTGGATAGAAAAATTTATTTAAATGGGACAATATTAGAATATGTATGATTTTCAAATAATATGAGATTTTCTGAGCTTCACTCTACAAACAATCATTTTTTCCCCCAAGCAAGTCATATAAGTAGAACGGTACCTTCATGGCCTGGTAAAGCTTCTCAGCAAAGAAAGCTGGTTTGCTTGAGGCACACTTCACTGTAAGAAAGGCAAATTGTAGTTGATGTATTTACCGCAAACACAAACGAAGCACGCATGTAAAAGAAACATGGATTACAGTTTTACTATCAAGATTTCTATTTATTCATTCCTATTCCTAACACCTCCCCCTCTACAATAACGGATGGTGGGTTTATAAGACAATACTTCCGTTACTCTCTAGATTGTTATCCGAGAAAAGAATATCTAAAACCACAATCACCTAGTTCCCATTACTTTAATCCACCCCAGCAGCAACTTCAATAGCTACCAGTGTTCTGAGTATGTTCTCCTTGCGAAGAGGGAAACAAGTAGGTTCAAGGCATGCTAGCACACAAACGAGTACATTTTTAATGTTGTAATACAAATAATGTCTGAGGATAGGGCAGGCTTTAAATAGAAGACAGCTGCCCAAATAAAGATTTGTCAAATCTTGAGGTTCATTACCTTGGGACTCAAAATGTGTTCTGAAACGCGGAGTCCCAGCCCCACCCCAGACCTACTGAATTAGAATCTGAATTCTAACTAGATTTCCAGAAGATGCATGTTCATATTAATATTTGAGAAGTACTGCCTGAGCACACAGGTTTCCAATTCTGACCGGTCAACTAAATACCAGGAAGAACTTTAAAAAGCACAGATTTTCAGAAGCTACCCCAGACCTACTGAATCAAGACTCTCCTGGACTTGCCCAAGATCATGTAATTAGCAAGTGGCAGAACCAGGATTTGAATTTACATTTATCTAATTCCAAATCCCATGCTCTTAATGCCACTCTGAATTGTCCCTGTACTGTGCCCAGCCTAGATCTGTACTTGGAATAGCAGGTGCTCAATAAATACTTTCCACCTCTCCAAAGAGAATAAAACCCTGTTGTTATTAAGAAGGTATTCATACACCTTTAGCTAAGTATTCTCTGCCATAATCTTACATGTTGTCTCCCCTAAAGTATAAATATACTCTATCTGACTACTGGGGTGGGGGGGATTGTTCTATTTTATTTTTTTAAGTGTGGGGCATCATTGAAAATACAATTTCAAGTTATAAAAATCTTACACCTTCAGGATTACATACCAATAGCTGTGAGGCATTTCTCAATGTCACCTTTCAGCTCCAGGTCCAGAACTTTGTTCATGTCATGCTGACTGTACTTGGTGTATTTCTGAAACACTGAATATTAAACATAAACTAAAAGATGTGCAAAACATCCTATTCTTTAGCAAACTTAGGCAAAATCAGGACAACTGACTCAAAAAATTTCTTGAGATGACTGACTTTCAAGGCACACTTTTAAAAGCTATTTATTCAACTGAGCAGTAACAACAAACATTGCCATCAAGTTGATTCCGACTAATAGCGGCTCGGCAGGGCAGAGTAGAACTGCTCCACAGGGTTTTCAAGAAGCGGCCGGAGGATTTGAACTGCCGACCTGTTAGTTAGCAGCCGTAGCTCACCGTAGCTCTTAACCACTGTGCAGTATAGTACGGATATTTCATCTTCTCCTAGGACTGCAGACTGGGCTTTGGGCTGGTTCATTCTGGTTCAAACCCCTGCTGAGAATTTACACTCCTAACAAGTTCCCAGGAAATGCTAATGCTGCTGGTTAAGGACCAGTTCTGAGAATCATTAGCAGAGCAGTGGTTCTCAAAGTTTATTATACACAAGAATCACCTGGGAATCTGGTTAAAATGTAGAATTGCTTCAGTACATCTGGGGAAGAATTCTCAGTAGGGGTTTGAACCTGAACAAACTGGTTTGAAGCCCTGACTGTAGAAAACTAACTCACATAGTTACTTTGCTGCTCCTGTTTATTTGGGGGATATTTTGCAAGCGTTGAAGATTATTTAAAATGGCACATGATTGACAACTATGACATTTACTACAGCAGAGGTAAGTGTCATGGCAAATAGATCTTCCCTTAAATAAAATCTGTGTAGTAAATTTTTCTTAAGCTTCAAATTAGAAATCAGTGTGCTATGATAAGGTAAGGGACTTCATTTAATCATCATGACTTCCCCTTTGTGTTGGCTTCCAGGAGGCTCAGAAATAGATCATGTGCCCAAAGATAAGAGCTTTTGTTGTTTTCTAGAACACCTACATACTCTCTTCACTTAACCAAACCCAACAAACTCTCACCTAACCAAACCTAACAAACTGATTGCCATCAAGTCAGCAATGAGTCGACTCATAGAGGCCCTATGGAAACAGAGTAGAACTGCCCCATAGGGTTTCCAAGGAGCCGCTGGTGGATTCGAACCACCAATCTTTTGGTTAGCAGCCGAGCTCTTAACCACTATGCCACCAGGGATCATTACTTCACTTAGATGTGATTTTTTTTTTTTAATTGTAATACATCATCTGTTCTGTCGTATGTGTGTCTTTTGTTGCATTTATTCCAGATCTCTTGGGGGAAATAGAGTGAAAATACTAAAACGAACCTCCACATGCCAAAGTCACAAAATGTGTTTCAAATACTCTTCAAACAGTGGCTGCATAAGGTTAGATAAATGAACCAATAGCAATGACGGGTTGA
Source organism: Dugong dugon (assembly GCA_030035585.1). Lineage (NCBI taxonomy): Eukaryota > Metazoa > Chordata > Mammalia > Sirenia > Dugongidae > Dugong > Dugong dugon. Next base: position 82,471,863 of record CM057471.1, on the reverse strand, counting down.
GGCAACACGCCCATTTAGTGTAGGAGTGACTCTAAGACGTCTCTCATTCCTTGCCTTTGTCTTTCAGAAAGAAAAGTGTATCTTACATAAGCAGGTTGAAGAAAGCAACTTTTTTTTTTGTTCCTTCTTACCTCTGCAAAGATGAGGATAGCTTCTTGAGGTCAGAATGGTGTTGAATACTTTCAAATCTGTTCCCCTCCTTCCTTCTCCTGCTTGGTATAAGGCCTAACAAAGATCACAAAAAGAAACACTTGACTATTTGCTGAGATGATATCTGCATAGGAATGTTAGGGCTTTTCAAAGCTTTTCTAGAGAGCTGCTTTGTGTCCCATACAATCAGAGCAGGCAACACTCAAGTTTCAAGTTCTTTAAACATAGGGACCATGTTTTGTCAAGTATTTTCCACAGTATCGTTCAAGGTGCCTTGCAAACACTGGAGATGGAATATATGTTTGCAGAATAAATGTTTGCTGAATTAAATTCCTTTCAGATTATGCTCTATATCAAGACAATGCCAAGGGACTCTAAATAAAAAATCTTTCCTTATTGTTAAACGTAATTATCAGGAGGCGGGGCAAGATGGCACTCTAGGCAGAAACACCACATCGTCCCTTCACAGCAAAGATCTGAAAAACTAAGCCTAACAGAGAATCAACAATCCTGAAACCCTAGAACATCAAATGAAGAGATAAAGAGCTCAGCCAAACACCAAACGGAGTGAGAATACTGAAAGAGAATGGAGAGCGAGGAGAGACTCATGCAGAGATTCCCTACCAGCTAACGCAGCACGGATCCACCATCTTGGACTCCTATCAGAGACCAGGAAACGGGAGAATGGGAGAGTAGCCTCGCGGAGTGTCCAGTGGGAGACGGAACGACCAGTAAATTGCGGTGTGGGCTTTCCCACCCCCCCCCCTCCGCCTCGGCTGGGGCTCCCCTGCTTCCCATGGCCAGGTTCCCTGTGCCGGGGGGCACCGGTGCTTGGATTCTGCGCGCCCGGGCCGGCGGCTCTCTGAGAGCCATTTCTTGGCTGCTGGCGTAGCTTTTTCTACAGCCTCCCCCTCCTTTTGCTCAGGTGCCTGGTTCCGAGTGCCGTCTTTGCTCTCCTGCGGGGCTGTGGGGCTGTGTTCGGACGTGTGGCTGCTTCCAGGTCTGGGCTGCTGCGCTGGTGAGATCCCGGGGCGTTTGTTCGTTCGCCCCTCTGCTTCTCGTGGCCACGGTCTCTTGTCCCGAGACTGCCGGCTGCTTGGAATCCGCGCGCCTGAGCGGGGGCTCTCTGGGTGCCATTTGTTGGCTGCTGGTGTGGCTTTTTCTGCTTCTTCTGGTTTCTCGCTTGCCTCTTGCTGCCTCCCCCTCCTTTTGCTCAAGTGCCTGGTTCCTAGCGCCGTCTGTGCTCTTTCCTGCGGGGCTGTGGGGCTGCGTTCAGGCGTGTGGCTGCTTCCAGGTCTGGGCTGCCGTGGTGGTGAGATCCCGGGACCTTTGGTCGATCGCCCCTCTGCTTCCCGTGGCCACAGTCTCTTCACCAGGGATCGCCGGCTGCTTGGATTCTGCGTGCCAGGGCGCGTGACTCTCTAGGTGCCGTATGTTGGCTGCTGGTGCTGCCTTTTTTTTTTCTTCTTTTTTTCCTTCTGCTTCTTTTGGTTTCTCACTTGCCTCTCACCGCCTACCCCTCCTTTCACTCGGGTGCCTGGTTCCTTGCACCCTCTTAGCTCCTTTCTGAGGGTCCCTAGAGCGCAGGCAATTTGTGATATACGCTTTCCACTCTAGTCGCTTCTTCACTCACACTCAGCCTCCTCTGTTTCCCATGGACACAGTCTCTTGTCCAGAAACAAAATCCCGCACTGGCTGGCTCTCTGACGGCCATCCATTGACTGCTGGTGTGCTTTTGTTTTTTTTTTTTTTTAATTTTATTTTTTTTCTTTCTTGATTAGTTTTATTTTCTTTTCCCTCTTTTTCCCTTTTCTCTTTCTTCATTGCTTAATTTCTTGTCTCTCTATCTCTTCCTTATCTTTCTGATCCCTGAATACCAGGCGATGTATGCCTCTGCACCTTCTGGCCAAGCTGTGCTGTGAAACCTGAGACCGACTCCCCCAGACCTCATAGCTGCATCGGTGGGATCCCTGGGAACTTTGCAGTTCCTTAACTTTTCTGATTTTTATTTGTTCATTCTTTCCTTTTCTTTCTCTTCCCCCTTCTGGTTTTCTCCATCCCATAGTCTCTCATCTGAACATTCCAACGACAAGCTCCCCTAGCATTCTTTTATGTTTGTATGCTTTTCGCTCCTGCTCCTCTCTCCTCTCTCCCATATCCAGCTTAGCTTCGCACATAACCATCTCCCCGCTGCATCCTGCCTAGCTGCACCGTGCACTTGACATTACACCACCAAGCTGTGCACGTACGCCCTATTGGAACCTGCCCAGCACTGACTACTGACAGTCCTGGTGGCTGCGGTGAGAGCCACAAACAACCCGTCCCAGTGGCTCCTCTACAGCTAGATCTGCCCAGCTGTACCACAAGGACGAAACAAAAAAAATCTACAATCAATAAACGAGAGAAATATCTACGGAATGCCCTGAAAACAGCAAACAATATCAAAACATTTACAAAAACAAGACAAGATGGCTCAAATAAGCGTCCATATTAAAACACCAGATAACTCTCCTGTGGAAGAAAATGCACTAGAAGTACCTGATAGGGAACTCAAATCACTAATACTTTGAATTTTCCAAGAACTGAGGCAAAAAGCTGACAAACATGAGGAAAAAATAGACAAATTTATGGAAAATACAGACAAAAAATTGGAAGAATTCAGGAAGATGATGCAGGAACAAAATGCCAAAATAAATTCACAACTCAAAATTATACAAAAACAACAATTAGAAATCCAAAAGATAAACAACAAGATTTCAGAAATGGACGGTGTCATGGAAGGGCTGAGAAATAGATTTGAAACCATGGAAGACAGGATCAGTAGAAAGGAAGACAAACACTTGGATACAACTCTGTTTCAGGAAAACTCAGAAAAAAGAACAAAGAAAAATGAAGAGACCCTGAGAATTATGTGGGACACAATCAAAAGCAAAAACTTATGAGTGATTGGCATCCCAGAACAGGGGGAGAAAACAGAAAAAACAGAGAGGATCATTGATGAACTACTGACAGAAAACTTTCCCAATATCATGAAAGATGAAAAGATGGCCATCCAAGAAGCTCAACAAACCCCATATAGAAGAGACCCCAAAAGAAAATCACCAAGACATATCATATTCACACTCGCCAAAACCAAAGACAAACAAAGAATCCTGAGAGCAGCTCGTGAAAAACAAGAAGTCACATACAGAGGAGAAACAATAAAACTAAGCTCAGATTATTCGGCAGAAACTATGCAGGCAAGAACGCAGTGGGATTACATATATAAAATCTTGAAAGAAAAAAATTGTCAGCCAAGAATAATATATCCTCAAAACTCTCATTCAAATTTGATGGTGAAATTAGGTCATTTCCAGATAAACAGAAACTAAGGGAATATGCAAAAGTCAAACCAAACTTACAAGAATTATTAAAGGGAGTTCTTCAATCTGAGGACAAACAGCTTCAGCCCTCAGGCAGGACCTAGGACCTAGGACGCAGGTTCATATGAACCAGATACCATTCTAGGAAATGAACTATTGAGGACTATCCAAAAACAAAAGAAATACAACAGGGAATCAGAGCAATCAATCAAAGGATGACAACAACATCAAAACAATGAAAGAGGGAACAAACGGCATAGGTATAGAACTTTCTAATAGAGTGGAAGGCAAGGCGATACCAAGTAAGGGTAGACTGCTTAAAACTTATAAAGATAAGGGTAAAATTCATGGTAACCACAAAGAAAGTTAACAAACATACTCATAAAAATAAAGACGAAAAACATAAAGTCTCAGCAAAAACAAAACCTACAAAAACAAAAGAAATGAACACAATATCCACAAACAAAAGGAACTCAGCACAAGAGAGTAAGAAGAACAAAAAAAACTTCAGCACCACAAAAAAAAGCACTACAAAATGACAGCAACAAACTTCCATCTATCAATAATTACACTGAATGTAAATGGACTCAATGCACCCATAAAGAGACGGAGAGTGGCAGAATGGATAAGAAAACAGGATCCATCAATATGCTGTCTACAAGAGACATACCTTAGAAACAAAGATGTGAATTTACTAAAAATCAAAGGTTGGAAAAAAATATATCAAGCTAACAACTACCAAAAAAGAGCAGGAGTGGCAATTCTAATCTCAGATAAAATAGACTTTAAAACAAAATCTACCATAAAAGACAAAGAAGGACACTATATAAAGATTAAGGGGACGATCCATCATGAAGACATAACCATAATAAACATCTATGCACCCAATGAGAGGGCTCCAAAATACATAAAAAAAAATTCTAACACCACTGAAAAGAGAAATTGACAGTTCCACAATAATAGTAGGAGACTTCAACACACCACTCTCAGTAAAGGACAGAACAACTAAAAAGAAACTCAGCAAAGATACAGAAGACCTAAAGGACACAATCAGCCAACTGGACCTCATAGACATATATAGAACAATCCATCCAACCGCTGCAAAGTACACATTCTTTTCCAATGCACATAGAACGTTCTCCAGAATAGACCACATCTTAGGTCACAGAGCAATCCTCAACAAGATCCAAAACGCTGAGATAATTCAAAGTATCTTCTCTGACCACAATGCCATCAAGGTAGAAATTAACACTAGAAAGAACAAGGAAGAAAAATCAAACACATGGAAACGGAATAATACTCTGCTTACACATCAATGGGTAATAGAAGAAATCAGAGATGGAATGAAAAAATTCCTAGAATCAAATGAACATGAAAACACATCATATCAAAACCTTTGGGACACAGCAAAGGCATTCCTCAGGGGACAATTTATAGTAATAGATGCACATATCAAAAAAGAAGAAAGGGACAAAATCAAAACATTAACTACAGAACTGAAACAAATAGAAAGAGAACAGCAAAAAAAGCCTACAACCACCGGAAGAAAGGAGATAGTAAAGATCAGAGCAGAAATAAATGAAATAGAGAACAGAAAAACAATAGAAAGAATCAACAAAACCAAAAGTTGGTTCTTTGAAAGAATCAACAAAATCGACAAACCACTGGCCAGACTGACAAAAGAAAAACAGCAGAGGGCACAAATAACCCAAATAAGAAATGAAACGGGGGACATTAAAACAGACCCAACCGAAATAAAAAGGATTATAACAGAATATTATGAAAAACTATATTCCAACAAATTTGAAAACCTGGAGGAAATGGATAAATTTCTAGAAACACACGGCCTACCCAAACTACAACAAAGTGATATTGAAAATCTGAACAGACCCATAACAGGAGAAGAGATTGAAAAGGTAATAAAAAAAAACTCCCAACCAAAAAAAGCCCTGGCCCAGATGGCTTCACTGGAGAATTCTACCAAACAATTACAGAAGAGCTTGTACCAGTTCTACTCAAGCTATTTCAGAGCACAGAAGAGGAAGCAACACTTCCAAATTCATTCCACGAAGCCAGCATAACGCTGATACCAAAACCAGGCAAAGACATCACAAAAAAGAAAATTACAGACCAATATCTCTCATGAATATAGATGCAAAAATTCTGAACAAAATTCTAGCCAATAGAATTCAGTATCATATCAAAAAAATAATACACCAAGACCAAGTAGGATTCATACCAGGTATGCAAGGATGGTTCAACATTAGAAAATCCATCAATGTAATTCACCACATAAATAAAGGAAAGAAAAAAATCACATGATCATCTCAATTGACGCAGAAAAGGCATTTGACAAAGTCCAACACCCATTCCTGATAAAAGCTCTCAATAAAATAGGTATAGAAGGGAAATTTCTCAACATAATAAAGGGCATCTATGCAAAACCAACAGCCAACATCATTCTTAATGGAGAGAGGCTGAAAACATTCCCCTTGAAAACAGGAACAAGACAAGGATGCCCTTTATCACCACTCCTATTTAACATTGTGCTGGAAGTTCTAGCTAGAGCAATAAGGCAAGAGAGAGAAATAAAGGGCATCCAAATTGGTAATGAAGAAATTAAACTCTCCCTGTTTGCAGATAATATGATACTATACATAGAAAACCCTAAAGACTCCATGAGAAATCTACTGGAACTAATAGAAAGATTCAGCAGAGTAGCAGGATACAAGATAAACATTCAAAAATCAGTTGGATTCCTATACAGCAGTAAAGAGAACGATGAAAAGGAGATCAGGAAATCAATATCATTTTCAATAGCCCCTAAAAAGATAAAATACTTAGGAACAAATCTGACCAGGAATGTAAAAGACCTATACAAAGAAAACTACAAAACACTGCTGCATGAAACCCACAGGGATCTACATAAATGGAAAAAAAAATACCATGATCATAGATAGGCAGACTCAACATTGTGAAAATGGCAATTCTACCTAAAGCAATTTACAAATACAATGCAATCCCGATCCAAATACCAACAACATTCTTCAAAGAGATGGAAAAACTAATTATTAACTTTATATGGAAAGGGAAGAAGCCCCGAATAAGTAAAGCACTACTGAAGAAGAAGAATAAAGTTGGAGGGCTCACACTACCTGACTTGAGAACCTACCATACGGCTACAGTAGTCAAAACAGCCTGGTACTGGTACAACAACAGAGACATTGACAAATGGAACAGAATTGAGAACCCAGATGAAAATCCATCCACCTACAGTCACCTGATTTTCGACAAGGGCCCAAAGTCCATCAAATGGGGAAAAGACAGTCTTTTTAAGAAATGGTGCTGGAAAAACTGGATATCCATTTTCAGAAAAGTGAAACAGGACCCATACCACACACCATATACAGAAACTACTTCAAAATGGATCAAAGACCTGAATATAAAGCCTAAAACTATAACGTTCATAGAAGAAAAAACAGGACCAACACTTCAGGCCTTAATACATGGCATTAACAGGATACAAAGCATAAACATCAACACACAAAACCCAACAGATAAAGTAGATAACTGGGATCTTCTCAAAATCAAACACCTATGCTCTTCAAAAGACTTCCCCAAAAGAGTCAAAAGAGAACCTACAGACTGGGAAAAAATTTTTGGACAGTATAAGTCACACAAAGGTCTAATCTCCATCATCTACAAGAAAATCCAACACCTCTACAACAAAAAGACAAACAATCCTATCAAAAAATGGGCAAAGGAAATGAACAGACACTTCACCAAAGAAGACATTTAAATGGCCAACAGACACATGAGGAAATGCTCGCGTTCACTAGCCATTAGAGAAATGCAAATTAAAACCACAATGAGATACCATCTCACCCCGGCATTACTGGCACGAATCAAAAATACTGGAAATAACAAATGTTGGAGGGGCTGTGGGGAGATGGGAACTCTTATACACTGCTGCTGGGAATGCAAAATGATACAACCATTTTGGAAAATGATATGGCGTTTCCTCAGAAAGCTAGAAATAGACATACCATTCGATCCAGCAATCCCACTCCTAGGAATATATCCTAGAGAAATAAGAGTCGTCACTCGAACAGACATATGCACACCTATGTTCATGGTAGCATTGTTCACGATAGCAAAACGATGGAAACAACATAGGTGCCCATCAACAGATGAATGGATAAACAAACTATGGTACATACACACAATGGAGTACTATGCAACGAGAAAGAACAACAATGAATCTGTGAACCATCTCATAACATGGATGAAACTGGAGGACATTATGCTGAGTGAAATAAGTCAATCACAAAAGGACAAATATTATATGAGACCTCTATTGTAAAAACCCATGAAAAAATTCACATGCAAAATGTAACAATCCTTGTTGGTTACCAGGGATGGGAAGGGAGGTGGGGGAAATACTAAAAAGGCAATAGATAAGTGGTACCTTGGGTGAAAGGTGAGACAGTACACAGTATAAGGGAAACTAACACAACCTGCACAAGGAAAGGTTATGGAGGCCCCATGGACACATCCAAACCCCCCGAGGGACTGAGTTGCTGGGCAGAGGGCTCTGGGGACCATGGTCTCGGCGAACATCTAGCTCAACTGGCATGACACTACTTATAAAGATAGTGCTCTACATTCTACCTTGGTGAGTAGTGTCTGGGGTCTTAAAAGCCTGTGAGCAGCCATCTAAGATACTCCACTGGTCTCATCCCTTCGGGAGCAAGGGAGAATGAAGAGAACAGGATACAAGGAAAAGATTAGTCCAAAGGACTAATTGACCACAGCTACCAAGACCTCCACCGGACTGAGTCCAGTACAGCTAGATGGTGCCCGGCTACCAGCGCTGGCTGCTCTGACCAGGATCACAACAGATGGTTCTGGACAGACCTGGAGAAGGATGTAGAGCATAATTCTAACTCCCCCTCCAAAAAAAAAAAAAGACCAGATTTACTCGCCTAAAGGAGACTGGAGAAATCTCAGGAGTGTGTCCCCCAGACACCCTTTCAGCTCAGAGGTGAAGTTACCTTCGAGGTTCACTGTGCAGCCTGGGAGAGGACAGGCCAGTAAAACTAAATGAGACTAACGTGGTACAGGAGTCCAGTGACAAGAGCCAGAAGGCAGAGGGGGAATAGAAAGCTGATGATAAGGAACACAAGTTGAGTAAGGATACTGTTGATGTGTTGTGAGATTGTTAACCACTGTTATAGGGCAACATTTGTAGTAACTGTTAAATGGGAGGCTATTTTGTCCTGTAAGCCTTCATCTTAAGTGAGAATAACAGCACAATTAGAAGAGCGTAGTCAATGTCACTTAAATGTGTATGTAAAAAGTTTTGAAATGGGGTATCTTTGGCTATATGTATTTTCACCAAAAAATAAAGCTGAGAATTCAGAGGGTTAAAATGTTGTGGGGTTGTTAACCAAAGTCATAAAACAGCATGTGTACTACTGTTACATGAGAAACTGTTTGTTCTGTAAGCCTTCACCTGAAGTACAATAAAGTATTTTAAAAAAAAAAAGTAATTATCAGAAAATCGTACTAACAAATCAATAACTCAGTAATAACCTAGATCTTGAATTTTCATGTTAGAATTTCTCAATTGAAATTCTGATGTAACTTAATAGCTATGCTATCTTAAACAAATAATTTAAACTTACTAAACTATACAGAGTTTCCTTTTTTTTGTACATGAAAAAGGTAATCTCTGCTCTATTGTCACAAGCATGCTCTGTTCACTTTGAAATGTTAATTACCATCATCTCTCTGGGTCACACTAATCCATGTGGTCCCCATAAATATCTATATAACTGTCCTGATATTCTTCGAATGGAAAGCAAATTCAGAATACTACAAGTAAATAAGAATAATCTTTTTATTATAGACAATTAGTCAAATGCTAACTTTTGTCCTTTGATTTGCTTGCACAGTTTCTATTAAAGTGATAAAGCTTCCCATGGACAGAAAATGTTATTTTGGAATTTTGCAGCAAACTAATCTGATATGTATACATTTATTCAGAAATAGTTAATGAATGTCTATAATTTGTAAGATAATGTACTGGAACAGTGAAAGGGTTGGGGGTAGAAAACTAAATTTCTATGCCTACTAACTCATTTCAATTAATTTATACAGAGAATACGCTCCCATGAGGAAGACATATGCAAATAATAATTTGCTTGCTTTAAAAACAGAAATTTCAGGCCCTAAAATCACAAACTTTTTCTAATGCGGCCAAAAGATTGGTGTCTAAATAACCAGGGGCCCACTAACTGCAACTATATGCAAACATATTCTCAAAAGTATATACATTCATCATGACAATGAAGTTCACATTATTATAATACACTGCAATATTTTTACAGTGTCAACTTACATCCGTAAGGATCCCAACTGTTGCTGTTAAAAGATCGCTAGATGTGCTTATCCTTTTCAGTTTGCTGAATAAAAAATTACTTTTCCCTTTTTTTTTACCAGGCAAATGAAAATTTAGAGTGTTCTCAAAAAATCAGTCCTTGGAAATGACAAACTAAACTCTCCTTCAATTCTCTCTGGTTTTATGAATAAGAGGATCTATTGAAAACTTAAAGTTGTGTTATTTATTTATTTTCTTTCTTGGGCTGCATAAATACAGGAAGGTGTGCCTCATTCAGAGAAGGAACATTAAGGAGCTGTTGGCCTCTTGGAAGATCTTAGATTTACTTTGATATGGAAAGCATCAAGTGGTAGCCCCTCTCAAGGTAGGAAAACTACTTTAGCAGGCTTACCCTGGCATCTGCGTCAACCAAGTCTTCATTCACACAAAGATCCTCAGATCGGTCACCCTGAAAAAACAAAAAACAAAAAACCCGTTCTATTGTAAGATGTTGTCTGGCGTGGAATCACATGATTTACCTAATTTTCCTAAAATCAAAGCAATGATATTCTTAGAAAAACAGAGTAAATTACACATTGCTAGAAAGAGTGCAAATCTAAAATGTTAGTCTTCATGAAAACTAATTTCATAAAATATTTGAATTATACCTTCGCAAGAGAAAGCAGAGCCCTCTGAAAATCGCCAGATGTGTCTGAAATGATGTCTTTGGCCAGATCTCTCTTCAGTTCTAAAAATACAAAAATATAGTTTGCAATAAACTAATGATAGATGATGATGACGATACCTGACATCTATATTGGCTTAGAAATTGCAATGCCACAATATTCAGTGACTTACAGAACACATTTTAAAATATTATCATTATTTGCTAAAGTAGAGAAATCAGAACCAGTGAAATTTTGGATCATCAAAATGATTTCCTGTGAGGCAACAGAAGGAGTCCCTGTGTGGCACAAATGGTTAAGTGCACAACTACTACCCAACAGGTTGGCAGTTCAGACCCACCCAGAGGTATGTCAGAAGACAGGCCTGGTATTCTGCTTCTGAAAGGGCAGTCTCGAAACCCCTATGGAGCACAGGTCTACTCTGCACACATGGGGTCTCCAAGAGTCAGAGGTGACTCAACAGCAACTAACAACAACAACAAAGGAAATGGAAGCAATTTAGGTAATATTGTGAATGAAAACCTACATTCATAAAACTACTTTCGTTTGATAACAACAATAAATTGCATAGGTATATATTACTTAATCATTAATTCTGAAAAACAATATGTCAGAATTGAAGCAAGTAAATAGGATGAACAGAATAATTGTTTATAAAAATAAAAGTGGTACTTTTATTTTTCAAATTATAAATATATCATATAGGTTAATATTATATGTTGTGTGTGTATATATTTAAAAATTTTCTGTTTCTAAATACCCATACTTAACTATGCAAAATATTACTATAAAAGAAAAAAGTGCTTCTTTATTTTGATTCTTTATTTTGATTTATTAAACTGCTCTGGAAACAATATGCAAGACATGTTGTATTCTATGTGCCTGAGGTAAGGATCAGGCAGAAAAATATCCTACCGTGTCACATATTGGGTTTGGAAAGCATAAAAGCCAAGATTGGTGGGAAATAGAGAAGAAAAATGGTAAAAGACCCAGAACAGCCCAGGACCTGCCTTCCTCCTTTGTGGTTGAGTTCACCATTTATACGAAATGTTTCCCTGAGTTGATCAAATGGGCATGGCTCACCGTTCATCTCCATGGATCTAACTAGAGATGAAGAGTAAGTGAGTCATTTCCGTCCACAATGGTGAAGTTCAGATTTCCATGAGAGGGTTAGAAGCACTTAGATCCTTACAAACAGAAAACACTTTGTTTGGAGACTTTAATTTGTTACATACTCTTTTCAAAATAAAATACAGGATTTTTTGAATAAAATACACCTCAGAATAATGTGTTTTTTATGAATAGTCTGACTAAGACTAGAGGCGCCCTGGAAAGCATGGCCCCTGGTCTCTCCATCACCCCAGAACTAAAACAATTTCCGAGGCCAACTCTTCAGACAGGGATTGGACTGGACTGTGGGACATAAAGTGATACTTGCAAAGAACGTGCCTCTTAGACAAGTAGTTATAAGAGACCAAAGGGGCAGCTTCTGTCCAGAGGTGAGAGGGGAAGGCAGAGAGAGTTACGAGCTGGTTGAAAGTTCATGGGGAATCAGGGGCGGAGGGGAGGAGTGTGCTGTCACAGAATGGGGTGAGCGGTTGGGGTCTCATAACAATGTATGTTAAAAAAAAAAATTCTGTATGGGAAACTAACTTGAAATGTAAACATCATTTAATTACATCAATAAAAAATAAAAAAAAGAATAATGTGTTTTTTAAAAATTATTTAAATTGAATGCTCTGAGTTTTTCATCATAATAATATGAAGTAATTTGTCCTAAACCAAAAAAAAAAAAAAAAAAAAAGAATCAAACCTGATACCATCGGGTCAATTCTGACCCTATAGGACAGAGTAAAACTGTCCCATAGGGTTTCTAAGGAGCAACTGGTAGATTCAAACTGCCAATTTTTTGGTTAGCAGCCGAGCTCTTAATCACTGCACCACCAGGGCTCCAATTTGTCCTATGGGGGCATTTTCTATTAAAGTCATTGTCTCCCTTGTCAGCATCCTACCAACTTGAAGGTTGTCTGTTAAGAGTGTGGGCATTCAATATACATGAGCCAAACAAATAATGAATAAACACTTCAATGTGTAGAGTTTCCAAAGCCCCCAGAATTAACCTCCACACTGAATTTTAAGAAAAGCGTGTCAGATTTCCTTTCCAACTAAGTCACTGGGATTGTTAGACATTGCAATTTACCCTCTTGGTAGACTCTGTTAATTTCTTTGATTTCTCTGTTGGTTCTTGATGCCAAAATTTCAATCAGAGCGTCCTCATCAGTTCCAAGGTTCTGAATTGGAAAAGAAGAAAAGAAAACAACGTAGAAAGATCTTCATTTGAGAGGATCACCTAGTTTATGTGTCTCAAAATTTATCTGAGTCTGACACTGAGTAAATTTTACCCATCATATTTAGTAATTAAAATAAACTTTATTCTATTGCTCTAAAACAAAATTAGTTTATAGCTACCATTTTAGGTAAAGGTATAAAAAATGCAGATATATGACTCATACAGTGACATCACCAGAAGGGTGGACAGCAGCACAGTGCTTTGTGCCAACATTTATTTATTTGTTCATTCATTCATTCGTTTATCGATTCCTGCTGATTGACAGACACTCAACACCATGTTGAGAATACAACAGCAGGCATAAACAGACTTGAACTACACGTTCTCTTGAGGAAAGAGGTTTTGCTTAAATCAGGTGGTTTACCTTCATGGCACCACGGAGTTCATCAGCATCAAACTGGGCTGGAGTTTTTAACAGAGCCAAAGCAACTTCCTCGAGATGGCCTTTGAGGGCCTTCTTCAGAGCTTCATCCAGGGGCTATAAAGAATAAATTAAATCAGGGCTTCTAATAAGAAATGGCTAGGTTATACAGCAGCATGTTGTTCCCTGACCTTAAGGTAATTTTACTGCTGATCCCTAAACCCAACCATCTGTTAGAGCCTGTTTACTTCATATACAAAATTGTATCAGATACTTAAGAATTCCATTTTAATCTTTTAGAGCAAGAATGATTAGAATGGAATTTACTGAATGCACTGATAACTTCTTTTCGGAACGAATTCTTAAGTCTTTAGTCAGGGAAGAAATCACAAAGCTGAAAATGTAGGGGGGCATGTACACATACCGATGAAAACAGTAGTAAGAATACTTTTAAAATTAAGTATTAATAATTTTTCTAATATTTGAGGTTTGCACGGCTCAAGTAAGCAATAAAATTAGATATTAACATTATATAGTTTTCTAACTGTACTGCTTACAAAACAATAACCCATATATATTGGGAAAGATGTAAAACTTATATTTAAAGTAGAATTATGTTCTACATTTCACATTAGGCATTAAATAGTTCAGTGTGTTAGCAGAAGACATATTCCAATCAGAATATATTCCTTATTGCCAACTAACCTTGATGTTTGCTGTGTCCAAATTAAAAACTTGTCTCTCATAAGAACACCAAATTGTCAAAGAACTTTACACCAAGACAAACAATCTATTAACAGTCAGTAAGCTCACCAGGATTGATTCAATTGCAGCACAGGGGATTATTACTGAAATCCCAGTCTTAGGTATAATAGGAAAATAGTGGGCAGAGATTCAAAGACTAAGTAACTGTACGTTAGGATCTATGGTTAAGCATGAATATTACTAAAATGAACTAGCTATCTTCACCACCATAGCTTACCTTTCCTTTTTCCTGGAGGTATGCTGCTTTGATTTGCTGGCGTTGTGCATTGTTTCTCTTAGTTAAAATGTCAATGATGGTTGCTTCATCCACACCTGGAAATAAAAAGCCAAAGGCCATCAGTCAATTTGTTGTATTATGGTGGCTTGTATGTGTTGCTATGATGCTGGGAGCTATGTTACTGGTGTTTGAAAACCAGCCGGTGTCACCCATGGGGACAGATTTCATCAGGGCTTCAGACTAAGCTTGACTGGGAAGAAAGATCTGCTGATCCACTTGCAAAGGTTAGCCAATGAAAACGTAAGAGATCGTAACAGAATACTATCCTATATATTTTTGGAAGATGAGCCTCCTCAATTGGAACGCATTCAAAATAAAGAGTGCCTGCAACAAGGGACTCAAACATACCAAAGATAATGAAGATAGCTCAGGACTAGGCAACATTTTGTTTTGTTATACAAAAGGTAGCTATGTATAAGTTGCTCTCAAAGGCAACTAACAACCGGCTTTGAAAAGCAAATTGCTTCATCATCAATGATTGGTTTACAATGATTCATTATCAAGTTATTCTTCTGCCTGAATGGTCTTTCCAATCATATTTTTTTCACTCTGAATATTTACCTACAAGCGCATCATGCACTTGCTCAAAGAAAAATTGAAAATTCAGTTTCTGAATGTAAACGATACCCAAATGTAGTTTATTAAATATGAACTATTTATGTATATCATAACCAGAATTAATTGGTTATTCCTTTAACTATTTTTTCAAACTAGTTTTTGTTGCTTTATAATGTTTTCCAGGCTATCATTAAAAAAAATAACTAATTAAATATAAATTTGTCTCAACAAGTTACTTTGCCCTTATTCTTGAAATTATGAGAATGACATTTTCTAGGAAAAATGGATACTGATATTGAAAGATGCTCCAACTTAAGTGTTTAACAAACAAAGAAATATAAATTATATCAGCCTAGAAAATCACTTGCTACACAAAATGTCAGAGAACTAATTATAATGCCATTTCATTCACTTGACTGAGAAAGGAAGAGGCAATTGTTCCTGGCCTTGGGTTGCAGATTTTGGCCCTACTTCAAACCCTAAATGTGAGCAGAGGTGTTGAATTCAACATTGAGCTTCTGCTAAAAATGCACTGGTAAGAATATCCCTAAATACATTCCCAAATACATCTTCATTTGAGAAAGAAATCATTTAACTTCAAAAGGAGAGATTTTTCCCATTGCAAATGTATGTTTTTCAACAGTCATTTCAATATCCATTGTGATGTCCTGGAGGGCCTGTCTTCATCACCTTTAACTGTTATTGCTTTGTGCAAGGCAGCAACATCCGAGGATGGATTGAAGCCGGGGTAGGGACTCACTGCTGACCCAGGGCCGCCTTTGGATCCTTTCACAGTTTTCTGTGGATGAGAGAGACATACATTAACGTCCGTTCACACAATATTAGTTTCTATTTTAATATTGTAACTAAGTTATTTTATTGTCCCTTTACTTACAACGTATTCCTGCTCTTCATTGTCAATAAACCAGGCCTGTTTGAGGAACTCTGATACCATTGCCATGGCTGAAGAAGTATCTGGGAAAAAAAAAGGTAAATGATTTAACAAAACACAAACCCATCACACACATGTGCTTTTTACAGATACCTGTTGCCATCAAGTCAACTGCGACTCACAGAGACCTTATAGGGCAGAGTAGAACTGCCCCATAGGGTTTCCAAGGCTGTAAATCTAAGGAAGCAGACTGCCACATCTTTCTCCCGTGGAGCGGCTGGGGGCAGCTGGCCTTTCCATTAGCCGCCGAGCACTTAACCACTGCACCACCAAGGCTATTTTACAGACACACCACCCAGCATTTAGAGCAGCCTTGTCTTTACTTTCCAAGATGACTTTTAGGGATATCATGAAATGCTAGAAGCAAGGTTTGTTTTTTTGTTTGTTTTTGTTGGTGGTGGTTTTTATGGTTTTGTTTTGTTTTGTTAAAGGAAGACATTACCCTCTAACCAAAACCCCTAGCCTCCACTCAAACACCTCTTTTTGGCATTTTCAGTCTTAACCCTTAGGGGTCAGCTGGTTGCTACGTGTAAGCATATAAACCGGAGGGAGGAGCTGGTGATTCACTCCATCCTGAATGTTTAGTGCACACATTGTATGCCTGGAGCCCCTGCCGCTCACTTCAAAAGGTCAGCAGTTCAAATCCACCAGGCGCTCCTTGGAAACCCTATGGGGCCGTTTTACTCTGTCCTATAGGGTCTCTATGAGTCAGAATCCACTTGACAGCAACAGGTTTTCATTATATGCCCAGCACTGAGGTACAGAAACAATTAAAGCTTCATCCCTTGCTCCCCGTGGGACCACACACAAGGGCTGAGGAAACTTCCCAGAGGAGGCTGGAGCTGATCCAAGCCTCTCTTGAAATGAGGCATGGTTAAGCCGGCAGAAAACTGAATGAACAAAACAGCGCAGCTTATCATGTTCTAAAAACTGCAAGAAGTTTGCAGAACAAGTAACTTTGTCAGGAGCCCTAACAAAGAGGTGTACATGTATCTCCCAAATCTTTGGGAAAATATTAATGCATTTTAAGCAAGACTTCGTTTATATTTCAGAAAGATTATTTCTGCTTATAGCACATAGGATGGCTGAGAGGTAGGCAAGATAGAAGCCTGGAGACCATTAAGTAGGCTATTAGAGAATCTAAGATTAATGTAAGTATTAATTAGGGCCTGATCAAGAACAGTGGCTATAGAGAAAGCATAATGTTTACATTTGTAAGGTCAAATCCATAAAAAAAAACAGAAGTGAATTCAAACTCAAAATACTATCCATAAAAAGATAACTCAGTATAGTTCTTATTGAATCTCTGTTAATTCTGTTTCCTTTTCCATTCCTTAGTATACAATCAGTACTTGAAATAATTGCTATACTCACATATCTTACTATTTGAAGTGTCTAAATACTAATTCTATATGTTTTCTCCCCCAATACACACACACACACACAAACCCGGAACCAAATTACTTCATACCAGATTCTTTGCTCTAACAGGAAGCGTTAGAGTGAAGTTGTTGCAACTTGCATGTCCTCTTTTAGCAAACTGTCTTAAAGGAAATCCTTTGCATCGTTATCTTGGTTTGGCAATACATTTATGTAATGAACCTGCTAGAGGCTATCATCATAGATACAAGCTGCAAGCCAGAGAGGTTGGAAGGACAACCTGTGGCTACTTTAAATTTCTGATGTGAAGATAAATGACTCATGATGAGTAAAACTCATAACCTGATTCCTTAACAGCATGCTCAGGCAAAGTACTTGAATCCAAACCTGCTAAAAATGACTGTAGCTCCAAGTAATGAGATTAAATACATGAGGGAAATAATATCGAAAATAAATTTAAAGCTGTTTCCTGAAGTAAAAGCCATGAAGTACAATTTTGCATGAGGTTCTATTCCCCGTTACAGCCATAATCAGGTACAATTGCTGTTGCCACATCAAGTTTCACGTTCCATCTGCTTAACCAACAGCTTAACTGGCACACCCAAAACCTCATACCAGTTCTGGCAAAGTTTGAAGGACGCTAAATTTTCATTTCTATCATCTCATCCATGCCCTGAGTAAAGCTGCATCCGCAGATCGAGGGATATGATTTGCCACTTAGCAAAGTACTTTTCCATCAGTTCTAGACATAAGTTTTCCAGTAACAACACTCTTCTCAATTAAAAAAGACCAACTACAGAAGAAACCAAAGCACAGACTGAGGATATTGTCAGGTATACGAATAATAATTAAATTTTTACAGAATATTACGAATGAAAACTTTACAAAAACTTTACTCCATTAGCTTTTTCCACTTCTAAAAAAATGGCTTGCATAATAGATCAATTTCATAAAAAAAAACTTGAGAAAGTCTAGGAAAATAACGATATTGCTATATTAGTTATATATCACAAAATAACAAAAATAAGGGGAGTGAGAAATTTCTTTGATACATCAGAGTAGTCCATAGAGGAGACATACCTTGCGACGTATCTTCTGAGTTCTTAGAGTTTAGTCTAAGCTAATCTGGATGCCCTATGAGCATGGTATGGAAAGTCAAAGTGCTAGAATGGCAACTTTCTCAGGAAAGCAATTAGAGGAAAATGGAATCCCAAGCCAAAGAATGGCCACTAGCTCTTAGCAAAGTTTAAAGACACAAAGATCATGGCAGGATGTCAGAAACTGCTCTAATAGAAACAGATCTTATCACAGACTGCTAGTTAAGTGCCCAAAGCCAAGCGTGTGTGTTAACATGTACAACTCTTAGGAGTTGTGACACACTTCACAAATGCACACGAACAATATTTCGGCCAAATTTTATTGCTAAACCATCAACATCTACACTCTGTATGAAAACCAATATTTCCATTTGATAAAACCCATTCACCAACTTGAAGGTAGTGCTTGCTTTACTATAAATCAAATAATGCATGCAGAAGTCCTTGTAGACTGCCCCACATTATACAAATGTCAGATAATATTACTCTTCAGAGAATGATCTGGTCTAGAAATCAGAATTGTATGGTCAGTAAAAGACAAATAGCCCTCTGAGTTCACAAAAGTTTTCTTTTTTTCAATTGCAATATTTAAAGCTTCCACTAGGTATTTAAGAGTCCATTTTATTATCTTATTTTGACTCAGTATTATTCAGTTACCAGTAAACTGTAAAACCAAGTTTATGTCAGTGCTTAACATTATCTAATTTGAGGATGAAACTGACCTTTTATATATAGGTTGACCTATATAGAAATTATCAATATTCCACATTTTTTCAAATGAGTGATTTTTTTTTTTTGAATATGCACTGCCTATCAATCTCAGGTTACTGGTGAATCAATGTGTAGCTTTCTAGAGATTAGCATATTTTGTATATTTATATGTCCTAAGAGAGTCCTCTTCATTTTATGCAGCAAGGATTTAAAGAAGGCAATTACTCATAAAAAGTATACACAAGATGTTAGATAGAAAGGAATCACCCCTAACTAAGCCCTAAGATAAAGATATTACAGAAATAGTAAATTAGCAATTGCATCAACTAGACGATTTGAAGACACTAAAGCTTACTATATCTACGCTAACTTCCTGATTTTTATAATTGTACCGTGGTTGTGTAGAGGAGCCCTGGTGGTACAATGGTTTAAGCGCTCAGCTGCTAACTGGAAGGTCAGAGGTTCCAACCTACCAGCCGCTCAGCAGGAGAAAGCTGTGGCAGTCTGCTTCCGGAAAGATTCACAGCCTTGGAAATTTGATGGGGCAGCTCTACTCTGTCCTCAATGGTCACTATGGGTCGGAATCAACTCATCGGCAATGTTTTTTTTTTTTTTTTTGCTGGTTGTGTACGAGGATTTCCTTGGTTTTTTGGATACACAGATGGAGGTATTTAGAGGCAAAGAGACATCATATCTGCAACTTTCCATCAAATGTTAAAGAATATAAATAAATACAGAGAGAGAGAAAAAGGAGAGAGGATGAATGATACAGTAAATGTAAAACATTAACGATTGGGGGAATAGAGGTAACATGTACATGGTAATTCTGTGTAATATGCTTGCAACTTTTCTGAAGGTCTGAAATTATGTCAAAACAATAAGCTCCCTTTTTCTTCTTTTTTTTTTAGTCTCAGCTTGCATCTCTGTTGGTCTCACGAAAGGCTACTTCTAAAATTTTTGACAGATGAAGCTGAACTGTGTGGTCTATCATGTTTGCCTGGTTGCAAGCTAGCACCATCAGAACTCAACAATGAGAGCAACAGCAAGTAAGTACTAACACTTCCAAAGGTCAACATCATTATCCCTGTTTTCTAGTTAGTAAAACAAAGTATAATTTCAGACAGACTTCCAGATAGGGAGTGGCAAGAATCAAGGTGTAATTTTATGCCTTCTGATTCCAAAGTCTGCGTATATTCTTTTAAACTAGTAACCAAGAAGACGGGGACAAGATTCATGTTATTTTTAACAGTTCACACTTGAGAATCAAATCATTAACAGCCAGCCATTGGAGACTGTGGCAATTTCGGCCCAGTCCTAAGGAGTTTATTTTAAAATACTTTGGCTGTGCAGTTTTTCCCTGGTATATGTACTTCACAAGTCCCTCCCACATCCACCCATATGAGAGTAGGCAATTAGACTCTACAATGGCATAGCTTTGAAGGATCAACTTCAGAGGTAACCTCCTGAATGTTTTGCTTCTGTGTATTTGGATAACGAGTGTTCACCTTGCCTAGAATACTCTTTCTGCCCTTACACCCACATCCCTTTGCCTAATTAATTGCTACTTCTAAGTTAAGATTCAGCAAAAATCTAATCACATCATCCAGAAAGCCTTCATTGGTACCTCAACACTGAGTTGGGTGATCTTCTGTGTCCTCCCAAAACATCCTGCCTGTACTCCTATGGAGCCCTGGTGGCATCGTGGTTAAGAGCTTGGCTGCTAACCAAAGGGTCAGCAGTTTGAATCCCCCAGGTGCTCCTTGGAAACCCTGTGGGGCAGTTCTACTCTGTCCTGTAGGGGCTCTAGGATTCAGAATCGACTTGATGGCAACGATTTGTGCTCACTCCTAGACTAGCCTCCATCATTATGCATTATCGTTTGTTTTCTTTTTTTAATTTACTTATTTATATCCCCTAGCAGGCTTCCATGAAGGCAGTATGAATATACCATTCATTATCTACCTCCAGTCTTTGGCAAAATGCCTGGTATTAAGTATATTAATAAGTGCTACTGAATGACTAAATGGTGTATCAGTGCTAATATTTTAGGAAGTCATGACTTCATTATTTCCAACCCCCTGCACATAATCTACACTTAATTAACACATATTTTCCACCCACAGCTACAAGATACAAGAACTGAGGAGTTCTCAGTCATAGTCTTGTTCTCTTTAATTGGCTATATGATCTCAAGAAAACATTTAACTCTCCAGAGGCTCTTCATTTGTATAATGATAGTGTTGGAATAAGTAGTACCCAAGATTCATTATAGCTGTGAAGTAATATTATAAACACCAGTCAGAAATTTCACTTCAAGAGGATAGAGGTGGAGAAGTATAACACAATGAAGAAAGGCATAATATAAATTGGAGCTGTTCTGATCTTCTTGATAAAAATCTGTCCCATTTTAAAGAGGGAAGAGTTCACTCCAAGAACTGATTATGTTTAATGGCTGAAAAATAATAACTCCATTCGTTTAGCTCTGAATTTAAATATATGTCAGAGACTAATGGGTTTAGGGAGGGTTAAAAACAACCAGCTCAGTCAGCTAACTTCATACACAGAACTCAGCTTTTGCAGGCCTTTTAATTGAAAAAGTATTTAACAAGCATGAAACTCTAGTTGGATCCTCAATAATGTTATTATGAACTATTTTCTCAATATCAGTCAGATGTTAGTATCTGCCAGATGTGGCTGAGCCTGGAGCGAGGGTGGTAACATTACTCCCGGGAACAGGCCATTCCAGAATTTGAAACTAGTATTTTACTGTATTTAAAGCATTTGCGGTGTGCCTTGTCTTACACTTAACAAAATACAAGCCTGGGGACAGAGGAGAACACTGCTTTTCCAAAGTTCCTGCATGTTTTTAGGCATAAACATGGCAAGGAAAAGCATAGCTTTCTTAATTAGCTATCATTAAAAAGTGAGAAATCAGGATATTTCATGTAGCGTTCGGAGTGGTTTAAGAGAAAAATTCTGGAAGGAGCATTTATAATGAACAATAGTCAGATATGTGGATATGATTTGTAATCCCTCACTTTTGCAAATATGTCTGACACCATGAAAAACTCTACTTTCAATTTGCTTTGTGCTTTTCTAAGTAGTTTTATGGCCATTAGCTCATTCAGCAATGAGTCCTAGATGCTGTTAAATAGAATAAATTGTGGAGGGCTCCACTGGAATTTCTATGGCATGACTTATCTGACACCACCCAGGAAATACTTCCTTTTCCCTTGTGTTTGCAGACTAGCACTTTAAAAACCCACAAGTGGAGACTACAGGGAAATGAATGTGGCCACACCCTCTTCAGACAAAATGAGCAGTAAGTGGTCCCTATTATTCAGACTTCATTAGGGAACTATAACACGAATTGCAAAATGTTAATTACTAAGGCATGATTACCACTATGAGGTCTGAATCTATTTAGTTCCCCTTACGGAAGAAGAAAATAAATAATGAAAGGCCTGCTGTTTTTTAGCAATTCCCTGCAGCCCACCTCTGCCAGGTGTGTTCTCTTGGCTCCCCCACAAGCATCCAGCACCCATCATGATTTCCATTTGAGGCACAAACAGCTCTTTGGAAACTCATACCTTTTAGGCGTAAAACACATTGTTTCCTTCTTTTCCATGGTAACTCACCAAAAGTACAATAAGCCAGTATTAAGGAAATTTAACATATTTTAAAATTTGTCTTTCTTACTTAAGTATAGCAAAGCAGTACAATTTATGGATTCCAAAATATAAGTGCCTAACATCATTTTACAGAAAGATTTCTCAGAATAGCTTAAATGGAACTCGTCACATAGTCTACAGAAGCAGTAACATTTAACATAGAGATGGGAAAAGTGTTCAGAACAACCAAAACTAACTAAAAGGAAAACCAAGACTTACTGTTTTTTCTGCCTTCTTCCAAAGAAGTGGAGAGGTTGTGCTCTGAGCCGTTCACTCTAGAAATGGAGTCTTGGGCTTCTGATTTTATGGGATCTGAAAGAAGGCCACACCTAGCAACCGGAAGTTAGTAACTGGCTGCCTGCCCAAGCCTTGTCTGAAAACAAAGTGAAACAAGCTTGCAAAACTACTCTGTGAACCAGTCATAGCTGACAGTTGGAAGGAAAAGCAACTGAAGGACAGGTTTTATCCCCCTTTATTGGGCACTCTTATTCCAGAGGGGTAGAATGTAATAGATTTTCAAGTATGCAGAGCTAGCCACCCCAGAACGGAGCCCAGTGATTGGCACTCTTTTTTAGTTAAACTGCTTGTGGAAGTAAAACTTTTGAACTTTTGTTTCAAAATTAAAACAAAACCAAACAAAAACCTCAGGTTTGAATACCAGCTCCATCACTTTTTACTGTGTGACCTTGAGGACGTATTTAACTTCTCTGAGCCTGTTTCTACTTTTGTAAAATGGAGCTAATGTTATTTAAGCTGCCTACCGGAGTGGTTAAGAGCTCGGCTGCTAACCAAAAGGTCAGCAGTTCAAATCCACCAGGCACTCCTTGGAAACGCCACCAGGCCGTTCTACTCTGTCCTTTAGGGCCACTATGAGTCGGTATCGACTCTATAGCAAAGAGTTTGGTTATACCGACTAGAATTCTTGACAACTGAGAAGTACTATATATTTGCAAATTTTACCATTGTGCTCTGCTGAATGATTTTCTATTTATACTTCACCAGCATTTTTTTTCTACCTTCAAAATAAAAATCTTTTTATACCTGCATATAGCTTGTTGATACACATAAGAAATATAAAAGAAATAAAGTTACAATATGGCTCACAAATACGAACAAAGTTAATTCTAAGGTAGGATAATTATGACATTTAATTAAAGTATTGGCGTTAGAGGAAGGGCTGTCTTCGTTAGTTCTTTTGTATAGAATCAGTTCTATATAAACATTGATAGAGACAGATCCTTGGCATTTTAGGGTTGTTGAACAATGAAACAAGGAACTGGAACGATAAATTGAAAGGCTTAATGGAGTAACAGCTATCACGGAAGAGGTAGTGTAAGAAAGTTCCCAGCTGACATAAGGGTGGAAAAGCTGTTCTGGTTGCTTTACTGGTGACTCATTTTTATTGTTTGTGAATGCTTACAAAGTATTATATAATATTTCTATTAAAGTATGTACAAGTGTGAACTTTCTCACAGCAGTATGGTTTGATTTACATCGTACTTCAGTAGTTTGTTCTTCTTTCTCTTTTCCTAATAGTAGCTCAGGTAACTATGTATCAGGCTTAGAGAAATAGACTAAAATAGTTTCTTAAGAGTGTCAGTCCTAATAAACCAGTTGCAGTTGAGTCTGTTCTGACTCATGGCGACCCCATGTGTGTCAGAGTAGAACTGTGCTTCATAGGGTTTTCAATGGCTGATTCTTCAGAAGTAGATCACCAGGCCTTTCTTCAAAGGCACCTCTGTGCGGACTCAAACCTCCAACCTGTCAGTTAGCAGTCAAGCATGTTAACCATTTCTAACACACAGGGAATCCCAGTATTCATTACACACTAAATCCTGAATGCCAGTTTCAATGAAATCAACGTATTCTCAAGCAGGATGGCTATTTAATGTAAATATTTGGGAAAAATACCAACGTATAAATTTGGCACCTACCGTAAGTATGTGTTGAAAATAAGAATGAATGATTGAATTATCTACTAGTTGGTTAATTGATATTGTTGTGAATCAATCTTGACAGATGTAGACTAGCTGTCTAATAAAACTTTTTTTTTGTCAGCTAAGAAGGAAAAAGATAATTGTTTGCGTTTGCATTCCTATAGTTGGTAACGGATATGTTGCAACATTCCTGCTTGATGACTTTCTTGTGAAACAACAAAGAAAATTCATTTACTTTTGTTAAAAAAAAACTACCTGGAAGAAATACATACTCTCATTTTGTTTTTGTTGCTACCAGTAGCGTAAACCCGGAGGGGTTGTTTTATACATTTGGGTTTGTAATGCATTGGAGAACCTATAATAGCAACAGTAAACATAGTACTTGTGGCAGATTTTTTCTTTTTTTAAGTAGAAGAACATTTTTCCCAAATTAACTTCCAGCTGTAACTTTAAGGCCAGTCCTCCTCATTTTGAAGGGCAACCCTAAGCATGAAAAGAAAGTCCCTAATCATATAGGGATATTGCTGTGAATAATCTGTTAGAATGTCTTGTTCAGACAAGAAAAATGGCAACTGGATTTGTAGAAATGAAAGAAAAGATAAGAAATGTTAGCATTCACAGCTTAAGGACATTCACGGTTTGCAAGTTTTATCTAGTGAAATGCCACATAGCCCACTCCCTAGAAATGACTCACCACTCATCCTGTGTCTTCAAGCTGATCCATCAGCTCCACTTCTTTACAAAGAGAGAGAGAGAGGAAAGTGAAGGAAGAAAAGGAGAGAAAATACAGTTTAAAAGAACCACTAGTATGTTACATTTTCTCCACATTTTTATTTCTACTTCTTTGGTGCAGAACCTGAAAATGAAGAGAAAAGAGAAAAACAACAACAAGACAATGAGGCAAACTGGGGAGTCTCTCAGACACATGCTGTATGTAAGCCAACAAAGCAAAAGTATTGAGACACTAGCAAAACGGCTGATTTCACCGAGGTGTTCTCTCACGCTTTGTATTAAGCTCTATGTAAGTATTTCTTTTCATATCAGGGAAGAGAAGCATTCAGAATTATGAAGAACAGCATTTCACTCACATCCCGAAGTCTCCCTAATCCTCCCCACCCCCACTATCTTCAGTCAGTGAGAATCATTGTTTTAGTTTGTATTTCTCATGTGTTCATAGGTTAAAGTATTTTAAGAAGTAGTGTACTGAATGTTTTTCTCTCACCTCTAGTAAAGCCAAATAATTAGCACACAGGCACAAAAAACAAAAAATTATGGAAATAATTATTATTTCTTAGTTACTCCCAACATCACATGAAATAAAGACAGTATTTTTTTTTTCTTCTTCTTCTTCTTCAAAGTTTAGCTCAAGCTAATTGTCAAATGGATAGCTAGGGCCGAAAGAATGCACTTTCTTTGAACCTCACACAAACAGACAAAAAAAAAAGACACAATTATCTCTGGGCAAACAACTTAAAGGAACTTCACCTTTTTAACACATCTGTGTAGCAAGATGATCAGTTGAGAACATGGCAGAATAATGTTTTGATAAATGATCTTGCTTTTCTGTTTACATATTCAAGAAGAAACAGAGAAGGAAAGTTATCACCCTCTCTCCAATTAATGTAAACCAGGATTTTAAGCCCCTGAGATTGGTGTTTTCTTATCTCCATATACTTCTTTTGGGGGTGTGGGGGAAAGTTTCTCATTAGGTTGGGCATCTAGAAGACAATGTTCTGGTTCTGAAAGTCCAGACACACCTGGAGCAGTGTGTTTCAACCATTAGCTCAAAACCATTAGTAGATTATGAAATCTATTTATTATACTATGGCCATGTTTAGAACATAAAATAGAAAGGAATAAAAGAGAACAAAATAGAAACTACCAGAGTGTTTCATATATTGTAAGAGTATTATTTGTGAAATCTGGGCTTGCAGTGGCGTGTGTATGCCTGTGTGTGCGTGCGCGGTGTAAAGTTATAAAATGTATTACAAATGAATGTTATGTTCAAAATGTTTGAAAAAACTCAAGGACTATGGTGGATGTAACCAAGAGATGCAGAAGATAAAGGCTGTGTCCTTCTAATTATACAATCTAGAGAATGTGCATATGTCATACGGAGCCATGTGTATGTGTGAAAATTGAAATATTGTTTGTTTTATTAAAAGCTTTTAGACAACCCAACTATCCTTCAATAACTAATGGATAAAAAAGTGGTACAATATGAGTTAGCTAGATATACCAACATTAATAAATCATGAAAACATAATGTTGACTAAAAACAGCAAGCTGCAAAAGGATCATACCACTTAGGAAAAATTTTAATCATGAAAAAAATAGTATATAATTTACAAGTGCTTACATATGAAATAATAATGTGACAGCATGAAAGGAAGGGGATGGAGTGGGAAATGGTTTATCACCATATCTATGTCATTTTATTTCTTTTGAAAATGTATTCTGAAATAAGTAACATTTGTTGAAGTTCTGTGTTGGATACAAGGATGTTTGCTATGTCTTCTCTGTAACTTTGTATATGTTTTAAAATTTCAAAATTATATTGATACTGAAATCAGGCATTGTGTCTAACTTCTTTCATTCAATATTGTTTGTGAGATTAGTTTGTACGTTACTGTGTTTTCATATTCTCATTGCTCTATGGTATCAACATCTATGTATCCATTTTTATATAGTTGAATATTGAAATGTTTTTATTTCAGTTGGGTCTGTTTTAATGTCCCCCATTTCATTTCTTTTTTGGGTTATTTGTGTCCTCTCCTGTTTTTCTTTTGTAAGTCTGGCCAGTGGTTTGTCGATTTTGTTGATTCTTTCAAAGAACAAGCTTTTGGTTTTGTTGATTCTTTCTGTTGTTTTTCTGTTCTCTATTTCATTTATTTCTGCTCTGATCTTTACTGTTTCCTTTCTTCCAGTGGTTGTGGGCTTTTTTTGCTGTTCTCTATTTGTTTGAGTTCTGTAGTTAATGTTTTTATTTTGTCCCTTTCTTCTTTTTTGATATGTGCATCTATTGCTAGAATTTGTCCTCTGAGGAGTGCCCTTGCTGTGTCCCAAAGGTTTTGGTATGATGTGTTTTCATTCTCATTTGATTCTAGGAATTTTTTGATTCCATCTCTGATTTCTTCCATTACCCACTGATGTGTAAGCAGGGCATTATTCAGTTTCCATGTAGTTGATTTTTTTTCCTTGCTCCTTCTAGTGTTAACTTCTACCTGGATGGCATTGTGGTCAGAGAAGATACTTTGAATTATCTCAACGTTTTGGATCTTGTTGAGGATGGCTCTGTGGCCTCAGATGTGGTCTATTCTGGAGAATGTTCCATGTGCATTGGAAAACAATGTGTATTTTGCAGCAGTTGGATGGAGTATTATACATATGTCTATGAGGTCCAGTTGGCTGATTGTGCCCTTTAGGTCTTCTGTATCTTTGCTGAGTTTCTTCTTAGTTGTTCTGTCCTTTACTGAGAGTGGTGTGTTGAAGTCTCCTACTATTATTGTGGAACTGTCAATTTTTCTTTTTAGGGTTGTTAGAGTTTGTTTTATGTATTTTAGAGCCCTGTCATTGGGTGCGTAGATGTTTATTATGGTTATGTCTTCATGATGGATCGTCCCCGTAATCATTATATAGTGTCCTTCTTTGTCTTTTATGGTAGATTTTGTTTTAAAATCTATTTTGTCTGAGATTAGAATTGTTACTCCTGCTCTTTTTTGGTAGTTGTTAGCTTGATACCTTTTTTTCCAACCTTTGACTTTTAATAAATTCACGTCTTTGTTTCTAAGGTGTGTCTCTTGTAGACAGCATATTGATGGATCCTGTTTTCTTATCCATTCTGTCACTCTCCATCTCTTGATGGGTGCATTGAGTCCATTTACATTCAGTGTAATTATTGATAGATGTGAGTTTGTTGCTGTCAGTTTGTAGTGCTTTTTTTTTGTGGTGTTGAAGTTTTCTTTGTTCTTCTTACTGTCTTGTGCTGAGTTACTTTTGTTTGTGGATTTTTTTTTCATTGCTTTTGTTTTTGTAGGTTTTGTTTTTGCTGACACTCTATGTTTTTCGTCTTTATTTTTATGAGTATGTTTGTTAACTTTCTTTGTGGTTACCATGAATTTTACCCTTATCTTTCGAAGTTTGAAGCAGTCTACCCTTACTTGGTATCGCCTTGCCTTCCTCTCCATTAGAAGGTTCTGTACCTATGCCGTTTATTCCCTGTTTCATTGTTTTGATGTTGTTGTCATCCATCAATTGACTGCTCTGATTCCCTGTTGTATTTCTTTTGGATTTGGATAGTCCTCAAGAGTTCGTTTCCTAGATTGGTATCTGGCTCATACAATCCTGCGTCCTAGGTCCTGCCTGAGGGCTGAAGCTGTTTGTCCTCAGATTGAAGAACTCCCTTTAATAATTCTTGTACGTTTGGTTTGACTTTTACATATTCCCTTAGTTTCTGTTTATCTGGAAATGACCTAATTTCACCATCAAATTTGAACGAGAGGTTTGCAGGATGTATTATTCTTGGCTGACAATTATTTTCTTTCAAGATTTTATATATGTCATCCCATTGCTTTCTTGCCTGCATGGTTTCTGCTGAATAATCTGAGGTTAGTCTTATCGTTTCTCCTCTGTATGTGACTTCTTGTTCTCGAGCTGCTCTCAGGATTCTTTCTTTGTCGTTGGTTTTGCGAGTGTGAATATGATATGCCTTGGTGATTTTCTTTTGGGGTCTCTTCTATATGGGGTTCGTTGAGCTTCTTGGATGGCCAGCTTTTCATCTTTCATGATATTGGGGAAGTTTTCTGTCAGCAGTTCCTCAATGATCCTCTCTGTGTTTTCTGTTTTCTCCCCCTGTTCTGGAAGTCCAATCACTTGCAGATTTTTGCTTTTGATTGTGTCCAACATAACTCTTAGGGTCTCTTCATTTTTCTTTGTTGTTTTTTCTGAGTTTTTCTGAATCAGAGTTTTATCCAAGTGTTTGTCTTGAGTTCCACTGTTCCTGTCTTCCACGGTTTCAAATCTGCTGCTCAGCCCTTCTATGACATCATCCATTTCTGAAATCTTGTTGTTTATCTTTTGGATTTCTAATTGCTGTTTTTGTATAATTTCTAGTTGTGAATTTATTTTGGCATTTTGTTCCTGCATCATCTTCCTGAATTCTTCCAATTTTTTGTCTGTATTTTCCATGAATTTGACTATTTTTTTCTCATGTTTGTCAGCGTTTTGCCTCAGTTCTTCAAAAATTCCGAGTATTAGAGATTTGAATTCCCTATCAGGTAGTTCTAGTGCATTTTCTTCCACAGGAGACTCATCTGGTGTTTTAATTTGGATGCCTACTTGAACCATCCTGTCCTGTTTTTGTAAATGTTTTGATATTGTTTATTGTTTTCGTGGCATTCAGCAGATATTTCTCTCCTTTATTGATTATAGATTTGTTTTTTTCATCCCTTTTTTAAAAACAAAAAAATTTGAGTATGTCCGAGCAGGCGGACTCCGTGCTCTTTGTTGTTTGCTCGTCTGTGTGCTCAATACTTTTTGCCTCCTTCTCAAACTGGCAGGTTCAGTCACTGAGATATGGTACAGCAGGGCAGGTCTAGCTGAAGAGGAGCCACTGGGACGGGTTGTTTGTGGCAGTCACTACAGCCCAGGGCGTGTCGGTATTCAGTGCTGGGCAGGTTCCAGTAGGCCGTGCCTGGGCTGCTTGGTGGTGTGATATCAAGCGCACGGTGCTGGTAGGCAGGATGCAGCGGGAAGATGGTTATGTGTGGAGCTAAGCTGGATATGGGAGAGAGGAGGGAGGAACAGGAGCCAAAAGACATACAAACAAAGAAAAAAGAATGCTAGGGGAGCTTGCCGTTAGAGTGGATAGATGAGAGAGTATGAAATGGAGAAAAACAGAACGGGGAAGAGCATGAAAAGAAAAGAAGGAACAAATAAAAATCAGAAAGGTTAAAGAACCGCAAAGTTTCCAGGGATCCCACCGATGCAGCTATGAGGTCTATGGAAGTTGCTCTCAGGTGTCTCAGTGCAGCCTGGCCAGAAGAAACAGAGGCATACAACGCCCGGTATTCGGGGATCAGAAAGAGAAGGAAGATATAGAGAGACGAGAAACTGAGCAATGAAGAAAGACAAAAGGGAAAAAGAGGGAAAAGAAAACAAAACAAATAAAAAAAAAAAAAGAACAAGAAAGGCCTCCCAGGAAAACAGGAAAAAAAAAAAAAAACAACGAAAAAAGAAATGTCCTCAGGGATCCCTGTGTACGTCTGTGGAATCCGAAGGGGAGTCTCCCTGGTATGCAGCTCCACCTGGCCAGAAAGGGCTCCCAACTCAAGAAAAGGAAAAGAAAACAGACAAACAATTCAAAACGAAGAAAAGCCCCGGGATCCCACCAGTGCGGCAGCCCAGACCGGGAAGCAGCTGCACACTCGAATGGAGCCCCGCAACCCCACAGGAAGAAGTAAAGATGGCGCTCGGAGCCAGGCCCTCAAGCAAAAGGAGGGGGAGGTGGTGAGAGGCAAGTGAGAAATCAAAAGAAGCTGAAAAAAAAAAGCAACACTAGCAGCCAACAAATGGCACCCAGAGAGCCGCCCGCTTGGGTGTGTGGAATCCAAGCAGCCGGTGCTTCCCAGTCAAGAGACTGTGGTGGCAGGAAGCAGGGGAGCCTGAGCCGGGGCAAGGAGGGGTGAAGGGTGTGAAAGCGCACACCACAAATTAGCGGCCGTTTTGTCTCCCACTGGATGCTCTGTGAGGCTGCTTTCTGGTACCCCTGTTTGCTGGTCTCCGATAGGAGTCCAAGATGGTGGATCCACGCTGCGTTAGCTGGTAGGGGACCTCTGCATGAATCTCTCCTCACTCTCTGTTCTCTTTCAGTATTCTCACTCCATTTGGTGCTTGGCTGAGTTCTGTATCTCTTCATTTGATATTCTAGGGTTTCAGGATTGTTGCATTCCCTGTTTGGCTTAGTTTTTCGGATCTTTGCTGTGGAGGGACGGCATGGTGCTTCTGCCTAGAGTGCCCAACATCTTGCCGGAACCTCCTGATGTTCTATTTTTAATCCAGGTGGTGGTTACATGAGCATATCCATTTTGTGAAAATCCATTGAACTATATAGCTATGATTTTATACCTTACTATATGTATGCTATCTTTCAATACTGTTTATATTTAAAAGAGAAAGAGAGATCAGGCCTCCGTCTCAGAGTAGACAACAGTATCTAACAGGAATTCGTTTTCATTGTGTTTATTTTTAGTATTACCTTCTATTTAAAGCGAGCAACACTGGTTTTCCATTGATGGTAGTGACATGATATCTCTTTAAATAAATTTACTTCTATACAAACACACACGCACACACAAACACACACACACACCACATACAAGGTGATTGGCCGGACCAAAAGGGTGCAAACAGTTAACACACTTGTCTGGTAACTAAGAAGTTGGAGGTTTGAGTCCACCGAGAGATGCCTTGGAAGAAAGTCCAGGTGATCTACTTTTGAGAAATCAGCCATTGGAAACCCTATGGAGCACAGATCTACTCTGATACACATAGGGTTGCCATCAGTCAGAATCGAGTCAACAGCAACTAGTTCTTACAGGGGTGAGTAGAATTCTCGGGCTGGAGAGGAGAACAAGAGCTTGGAGTTCTCGAGTGTACACAGTAGTCTTGAATCTTCTCAAATGTCTCAGAGTCCGCATGGTCACAGAAAGGGCTGACTTCATGGAGCACAATAGAAAGCAGCACCAATTGCCATGGACTTGGGACCTTAAGGCAGGTCCTCATTACTGAGCTGGTCATCAGCAATGGTGATCACTCTGAACCAAGAGCAAGGTGGACCTTTTCAAATTTTACTAGATTGTGTAAAACCCTGCATTCTGGTGTGATCCAAGAATAAGAGAAGAAATCCTGAACACTAACTTATATCGAACTGCTTACTATCTTTATGCCTAACGTTGTGGAGTTGATTCTGACTCATAGCGACCCTATAGGACAGAGTGGAACTGCCCCACAGGGTTTCCAAGGAGCGGATGTTGGATTCAAACTGCTGACCATTTGGTTAGCAGCCCAGTTCTTAACCACCGCTCCACCAAAGATCCTTTACTATTCTTACCGTGTATGAGAATTGAGGTGAATTTTAGTGTGATGTCTAATTTGAAAGAATATGTTGTAACTTCCATCACAGTGTTATAATTTAATTCAAATAGCCACCAACCAAAAACAGCTGACAGACTTGTACTGCAATCTTATCTCTCTGCCCCTCCACATGTCCTTTTGTGAGGAAGAAATATTAGAGAAGATAGGAACTCAAATCGAGTGGTGGCTTAGTATCCGTTACTGTATGACTTAGGAAAAGTCAGTGAATGCTTCAGTGATTCATTTGTTACACTCCCACCAGCAGACTCTTGTTGAGGTTAGTAATTTTGTGTTTCACAAGTCTTTTTAATCCTTAAATATGATATTCCTGTTCTTCTTTCTATTATCCTTGAAAAAAAGAATAAGACATGTTGCATTGGTTATTGTGACTAGTTTTAGTACATTAAAGTCTTCAAGAAGTACAATTAAGTGTGAGTTAAGGTCAAGAGGTCAAATTATGCTTTCTAATTTCAAGGAGAGCAAAGGAGTTACTTAAATCCAAAACTGTGAAATTTCAGTTTCATAATGCCAGATTAATAACCATACCTTCTGTATGCAAATTCTTCCATAACTCTTAGAAATGTGTGCTGTCCAATGAAGTTCCTTCTAACGTTTATATATAGTAGAACTGCAACACTTTTTGATGAGAAAAGAAAAACTATCTATAAATTCATCAGGAGGAAAATATTCATGTGAATAATAGTTATTTAGTCAAAAGTAATAGTTATTTAGTCAAAAGCCTGGTTGACTAGATACTTTCTAAGATATATGGACTAATTACAAAATAATTATACAATCAAGACCAAAAAAAAAGTCACGTGTATTTTAAAATACAATGACGTTTTCCCATAAGCATTGTCCAATACCCATGGGTTTATGATATGAAAAAGAAAGTCACATCTTTCAAGTTGACAGTGTCTATTTCAAATTCTATTTTAAGTCAATAGATTACAAAGTAATTTTAGAAAATTCTTTAAAAGAACATTTTAAGAGTATCCAAGTGTGGATTACATTAGCAGCCATGACAGATATTAGAGATTTAATAAGTAATTTCATGCTTCTGTATCTCAGTTTACTATCAGCTGAACATTGCTGGCCACTGTGGCAGCTTTTGATTTTTGTGAATTCATCTTTATGGTAGGTTGAATGTATTAATGGCCTCAATTGTTGTTCTCCTTGTATTAATACCCTTTGCTCTGTACCTTTGTAATCTCTTCTTTCTCTGACTGTGGGCCTGGCCATGTAACTTGATTTTGTTAATGGGACAATACCAACTTGATGCAGGCAAAGGTTTAAAAACGTGCTTTTATGTTTTTGCTTCCTCTTGGGAACACTATTACAATGAAGGGAACAAGCTCACACTAGCCTGCTAGAAGGATATGAGAAATATTAGAGACACATGTAAGAAAGGTGAGTCGTTCTAGTCAATGCTTTCTTAGACCAGGCAGCCCCCAGTCAACCCAGAAGCTGACCACATAAGTGAACTCAACTGAGGTCAGCTGAGCCCGTCTTAGATCAGCAGAAAAATAAACCAATATATACCATATTTTATGCTAATAACCTGCGCCCTCTATGTTTGTTTGACCACCACTTCCTCTCCCCACAAGGTATTTTTCTAAGCATGCTATGCTAATTTTTTTTACAGCAAAATGTAAGAAAAAATTGGCACGGTGGCACTTATGAGAAATATCTCGTGGGAGGAGGGAGCAGTTGGCAAACAAACCTAGAAGGTGAGCATTATTTGCGTAAAACTATGGTAGTTCATGAGAAAAAAATAAATAGCTGTTGTTTTAAGCCACTTATTTTCTGGGTGGTTTTTTACACAGCTATAGCTAATTGATGCAAACTTTGGTTCCAAGAAGGAGGATGCTGCTGTAACATAAACCTAAATTGTGTGGCTTTGGTTTGAGGATAAGTGGTAGATAGAGAAGAAACAATTACTGGAGGTTGAAAAAATGGCAAGGAGACTGCTCGTGCAAGCTAGAAAACAGTACCACCATTTGTTACATAGTTGTAAAACTCTTGGTACAATCATTCCCTGAACTTAACTTGGAACATAGAAAATATGTCAATAGGCATATAGACTCATGTATAGAGATCTCCAGGCAAAATGTTGAAAAGTGGGCTAGTTTTTGCTAGCTTTGCAAGATAAGATTCTACAAGAAACAGAAGGGCTAAAAAAGAATTGGCTAGTTCTTAAACAGCATTCAGAGGGAATATGAAGGGCTGGCACTTGCTGGACTGAAAAATAAACAGTTTTTAATCTCCGGTTTCTCCAGCCAGTCAAATATAAAATCCACATACTGCTTGAAATACACACCCTCAATACAAAGATCAAATCCAGGATGTAGCTATGAGACTCGTTGTTAAGACCTGTGCAAGAATTAAGCTAGTGTCTAGCAGACCATCTCCCATAGACAAAGTGCTTTAGGGATCTGAAGGACATTGTCTCACAGGATCCTAACTCAAATTAAGTTTCAATAATTAAGTACAGAGGGAAAGACCTGTATTGAAAAGAACTATGGTGTGGATTGTGTTGAATGGAGTGCACTTGAATAGGATTCATAGGATGCCCACAGATTGGTTAAGGAAGTTGTAATCAGTTAAGGTGCCACCTTCATGGAATGTAAGGGACTGACACTGGTTAAATTATAGAAATAATCATGTCTTCATGATCGTTGGTAAGTTTGACCAGAAGTGCTGTGACCACTGTGAATTCCAACCTAGGGGGCTCATCTTCCAGCACTGTATTAGAGAATACTCTGTTGTAATCCGAAAGGTTTTCATTGGCTACTTTTCAGAATTACCAGGCTTTTCTTTCTAGTCTGTCTTAGTTTACAAACCCCACTGAAACCTGTCCAGCATAGGTTAACCTGCTAGTATTTGAAATACCAGTGGAATAGCTTCCAGCATCATAGCAACATGTAAGCCACCAGTGTACAATAAGCTAACAGATGGGTGGTGGTTTTCTTTGACTACATTTGCTCAATTGTTGTTCTATATTCGCAGAAAAGGAAAGACTATCTACAAGCTTTCCACTACCTGAAAGGCTGACACTATTGAATTTAATAATGTGTAAAGAGAAAAAAGTAGAAGACATAATTCATAATCAGTTCACTACATGCAAGAAATCTCATATCATTTATCTGCAGCATCTAGAAATTATCTAATATTTCTGATATTATAGAGCATTTCATAATGTGTTATCATATTAAAGAAAGGGTGTTTTGCTAGAAATCTATGACTAGCTCCTCATGGTAGCAGTAGCTAATATACATTAATTTATTGAATATCTGTGTGCTCAATGCAGATTATTTCATTTTAGTCTTCATTATAAGAATCAATATCTTAATTTTACAGATGAGCAAACTGAGGCACAGAAAGTGTAAGAAACTTAGCCAAGCCCCACAATCATTAAGTGATGAAGCTGGGATTTGAATCAAGCATTTTGACTAATTCGGAATTGTGATTGTGAAGATACTGGCCTCCTCTGAGTCAGTCTTTAAAAAAGGTTTACTTTTCGCAATACTTAGTGGTAACAATTGCAAGCAGGCACATAGTTTACACGTCAAATCTAAAATAAGGATTTCAAAGATGGTCACTTTGGCTACTGAATCAAAATCTCAGGTCTCTACCCCTGAAAAGGATTTTAATCCTCTTCAGAAACCAAGGAAGGAGTATCATTTCCACATGACTACGTTTTGGGTTTCCAGATACCAAAAGCCCTTTCTCTTCCTGTATTTCTGGCTCAGCTGGAAGTAGGTACACTAACTCAAGTACAAGAATTTCTTCTCAGGCCACTCAACTGTA
Source organism: Dugong dugon (assembly GCA_030035585.1). NCBI lineage: Eukaryota > Metazoa > Chordata > Mammalia > Sirenia > Dugongidae > Dugong > Dugong dugon. Next base: position 82,435,281 of record CM057471.1, on the reverse strand, counting down.
TGAATCCACTGGGGTTTGTAGCTAACTATTAGATTAATCCAGGTATTGTGCATGAGCAATTCCATGATGGAAACACAACCTGAAATGAGTTGGTAAACGAGCAGAAATAAAGGCATCTTTCCAGATACTTCAGAGTTTTTTTTAGAGTTTAACCATGTAACCACTTAATGTGCAATACTGTCAAAATTAAACATGCACCACAGTTTACCAAGAGAAATGTTCCTCCCATAGAGAAAATCTTATTTCTTAGTTTCACTTTTAATTTTAATGTCTTCATTGAACCTGAGGCTGTCCTCTTGTTCTTGCTCTCTTTCTCTTAAACCTTGACAATTAATACATTTTTTTCCTAACGGTTAATATTTACATCTCTCATTTTTTTTCGTTTAAACCTGGTCGTTAAAGAGGAATACGCTACTAAAAATGAAAATTAACTACGTAAACTTGTCTTTCATGAACTTGTATATTGGATTAACAAAAAAACAAAACAAAAAACCCACCAAAATTGGAAACAAAGGTGGACATTTTAGTTTTCACTTTTGGGCATTTATTATTAATGTCATTGTCAAAAGACTTAGCATCTGGGGTGAATTATCATTGCATCTCATTTCTTTCGTGACATTTTTTCTTCCCCCAGGGAACCTTCATGAAATCTCCCTGAGGTCAGAAGACCTGTGTTCAAGTTCATGTTCACTCCTTCACACATTGTGTGAACTTGGGCTAGTCAAGTGACCACTGGGAACTTCAGATTCCTCTTCTATAAACAGTAAGTCACACCTCCCTCACAGGTTTGTTTGAGGACCAAATAAATTGATATAGTTTTAAAACAGCATCTATGAATAGTTTTTAATCTATGATAGGTTTTTAATAAAAACTTATATTCATTCAATCATTCAGCAAGATAAAATAGTATTAATCATTCAACTAGATGACAGACCATTCATCCTTTAGATTTTCTCTGTTTTGTAGCTTTTCCTGGTTCCATTATTCCCTTATCTTTCGAAAATAATTTATATGTGTCTCTAGTATAACCCTTATTACATCATACTAATGTCCTTGGCATAATCTTACCTGTCTGGATATATTCTAAGTTCCAAAAGTTAACAGCTATGTATTTATTTTTTTTTTTTTGACTTCTTCTTTTTTTTTTAATTGATGTAATTAAATGAATTTTACATTTCAAGTTAGTCTCCCATACAGAATGTTTTTTTTAACATACATTGCTATGAGATCCCAACCGCTCACCCCATTCTGCAACAGCACACACCTCCCCTCTGCCCCTGATTCCCCATGAACATTCAACCAGCTCCTAACTCTCTCTGCCTTCCCCTCTCAGCTCTGGACAGAAGCCACCCCTTTGGTCTCTTATAACTACTTGTCTAAGAGGCACATTCTTCACGAGTATCACTTAATGTCCCACAGCCCAGTCCAATCCCTGTCTGAAGAGCTGGCCTCGGAAATTGTTTTAGTTCTGGGGTGATGGAGAGACCAGGGGCCATGCTTTCCAGAGCACCTCCAGTCTTAGACCGCTAAGTCTGGTCTTCTTACTAGTATTTGAGTTCTGCATCCCATTGTTCTACTGCTCCATCAGGGACCCTCTGTTGTGTTCCCTATCAGGACGTTCATTGGTGGTAGCCGGGCACCATCTAGTTCTTCTGGTCTCAGGCTCATAAAGTCTCTGGTTTATGTGGCTCATTCTGTCTCTTGGGCCAATACTTTCCTTGTGTCTTTGGTGTTCTTCATTCTCCTTTACTCCAAGTGGTTGGGACCAATAGATGCATCTTAGATGGCCGCTTACAAGCTTTTAAGACCCCAGACACCACTCACCAAAGTAGGATGCAGAACGTTTTCTTAATAATGTTTGTTATGCCAGTTAACACAGATGTCCCCTGAAAGCATAGTCCCCAGACCCCGCACCCCTGCTACTCTGTCTCTCAAAGTATTGGATTCTATTGAGGAAACTTCTTAGCTTTGGTTTAGTCCAGTTGTGCTGGCTAACCCTGTTGTGTGTGCTGTCCTTCCCTTCACCTAAGATCATTTTTATCTACTATCTAGTTAGTGAATAACCCTCACCCTCCCTCTCCACACCCGTAACCATCAAAGAATGTTTTCTTCTGTGTTTAAAGCTTTTCTTGAGTTCTTATAATAGTGGTCTTATTCAGTGTTTGTCCTTCTGTGACCGCCTAAATTCACTCAGCATAATAAGTTCTAGCTTCCACCAAGTTATACGCTGTTTCACAGCTTCATCATTGTTCTTTATCATTGCATAATATTCCATTGTGTGGATATACCATAGTTTCTTTATCCAAACCTCCATGGATGGGCAATTAGGTTGCTTCCGTCTTTTGGCTATTATGAACAGCGCTGCGATGAACATGGGTGTGCATGTATCTATTCGTGTGACGGCTCTTATTTCTGTAGGATATATTACAAGGAGCGGGACGGGTGCATCGTATGGTACTTCTATTTCTAGCTTTTTAAGGAAGTGCCAAATCGATTTCCAAAGTGGTTGTACCATTTTACATTCTCACCAACAGTGTATAAGTGTTCCAGTCTCTCCACAACCTCTCCATCATTTGTTATTTTGTGTTTTATGGATTAATGCTAGCCTTGTTGGGGTGAGATGATATCTCATTGTAGTTTTGATCTGCATTTCTCTAAAGGCTAATGATCATGAGCATGTCTTCATGTGTCTGTTTGCTGCCTGAATATCTTCTTTGGTGAAGTGCTTGTTCATATCCTTTGCCCATTTTTCAATTGGACTATTTGTCTATTTGCTGCTGAGGTTTTGGAGTATCTTGTAGATTTTAGAGATTAAACGCTGATTGGATTTGTCGTAGCCAAAATTTTTTTTCCCAGTCTGTAGGTTGATTTTTCACACTTCTGGTGAAGTCTTTGGATAGCATAAGTGTTTGATTTTTAGTAGCTCCCAATTATCTAGTCTCTGTTCTGGTGCCTGTGCATTGTTACTTATGGTTTGTATTGTGTTTATGCCATGTATTAGGGCTCCTAGCATTGTCCCTATTTTTTCTTCCATGATCTTTATCGTTTTCAATTTTATATTTAAGTCTTTGATCCATTTTGAGTTAGTTTTTGTACATGGCGTGAGATATGGGTCTTGTTTCAATTTTTGCATTAGATATCCAATTATGCCAGCACCATTTGTTGAAGAGACTGTCTTTTCCCCAGTTAATGGACTTTGGGCCTTTGTGAAATATTAGCTGCTCATAGGTGGATGAGCCATATCTGGATTCTCAACTCTTTTCCATTGGTCTACGTATCTGTTATTGTACCAGTACCAGGCTGTCTTGACTACCGTGGTAGTATAAAAGTTCCTAAAATCAGGTAGTGAAAGGCCTCCCACTTTGTTCTTCTTCTTGAGTAGTGCTTTATTTATCCAGGGCCTATTCCCTTTTCATATGAAGTTGGTGATTTGTTTCTCCATCTCATTAAAAAATGCTGGTGGAATTTGGATCGGGATTGCATTGTATGTGTAGATTGCTTTGGGTAGAATTGACATTTTCACTATGTTGTGTCTACCTATCCATGAGCAAGGTGTATTTTTCCACTTAGGCAGGTCTCTTTTAGTTTCTTGCAGTAGTGTCTTGTAGTTTTCTCTGTGAAGATCTTTTACATCTCTGGTTAGATTTATTCCTAAGTATTTTATCTTTTTGGGGGCTATTGTAAATGGTATTGATTTGCTGATTTCCTCTTTGAGGTTCTCTCTGTTGGTGTAAAGGTATCCAATTGATTTTTGTATGTTTATCTTGTATCCTGAAACTTTGCTGAAATCTTGTATTAGTTCCAGTAGTTTTCTTGTGGATTCCTTGGGGTTTTCTGTGTATAATATCATATCATCTGCGAATAAAGATACTTTGACTCTTCCCTACCTATTTGGTTGCCCTTTATTTCTTTTTCTATCCTAACTGCTCTGGCTAGGACCTCGAGCACAATGTTGAATAGTAGTGGTGATAAAGGGCATCGTTGTCTGGTTCCTGTTCTCAAGGGGAATGCTTTCAAAGTCTCTCCATTCAGGATGATGTTGGCTATTGGTTTTGTATAAATGCCCTTAATTATTTTGAGGAATTTCCATTCTATTCCTATTTTTTTGAGAGTTTTTATCATGAATGTGTGTTGGACTTTGTTGAATGCCTTTTCTGCATCGATTGATAAGATGATGTGGTTCTTGTCTTTTGTTTTATTTATGTGATGGATTATGTTGATTGTTTTTCTGATGTTGAACCATCCCTGCATACCTGGTATAAATCCCACTTGATCATGGTGAATTATTTTTTTGATATGTTGCTGAAATTCTACTGGCTAAAATTTTGTTGAGGATTTTTGCATCAATGTTCATGAGGGATATCGGTCTGTAATTTTCTTTTTTTGTGGTATCTTTACCTGGTTTTGGTATCAGGGTTATGCTGACTTCATAGAATGAGTTTGGGAGTATTCCATCCATTTTCTTTGCTCTGAAATACCTTAGTAGAAGCAATGTTATCTCTTCTCTGAAAGTTTGGTAGAATTCTCCAGCGAAGCCATCCGGGCCAGGGCTTTTTTTTTGTTGGCAGTTTTTTAATAAGCTTTTCAATCTCTTCTTTTGTTATGGGTTTATTTAGTTGTTCTACCTATGTTTGTGTTAATTTAGGTAGGTAGTGAGTTTCTAGAAATTTGTCCATTTCCTCTAGGTTTTCAAGTATGTCAGAGTACAATTTTTCATAGTATTCTGTTATGATTCTTTTAATTTCAGTGGGGTCTGTTGTGATATCACCCATCTCATTTCTTATATGGGTTATCTGCTTCCTCTCCAGTTTTCCTTTTGTCAGTTTGGCCAATGGTTTATCAATTTTGTTGCTCTTTTCAAAGAACCAGCTTTTGGACCTGTTAACTCTTTCAATTGTTTTTCTGTTCTCTATTTCATTTAATTCTGCTCTAATTCTTATTGTTTCCTTCCTTCTGGCACCTGTAGGCTTCTTTGGCTGCTCTCTTTCCAGTGGTAGAGTTAGTGATTTGATTATGAGCCTCTGAGCACTGCTTTTGTTGCATCCCAATGGTGCTGGTAGGATGTGTTTTCATTCTCGTTTGATTCTATAAATTTCTTTATTCCATCCTTAATTTCTTCTATAACCCAGTAGTTTTTGGGCTAGGTGTTGTTCAGTTTCCATGTGTTTAATTGTTTTTCCTTGCTTTTTGTGTTGTTGATTTCCACTTTTATGGCTTTATGGTCAGAAAAGATGCTTTGGAGTATTTTGGTGTTTTGGATTTTGTTAAGGCTTGCTTTATGGCCTAATATGTGGTCTATTCTGGAGAATGTTCTATATGCGTTGGAAAAGAAAGTATACTTGGATGCTGTTGGGTGCAGAGTTCGGTGTATGTCTGTGAGATCAAGTTGGTTGATTGTAGCATTTAGCTTTTCTGTGTCTTTGTTGAGCTTCTTTCTGGATGTTCTGTCCTTCACCAGAAGTAGACCTGTCTATCTCGCTCTTCGGAGCTGTTAGAGTGTGTTTTATGTATTTTGGAGCCCTGTTGTTGGGTGCATAAATGTTTATTATAGTTATGTCCTCCTGGTGTATTGACCCTTTAATCATTATATAGTGCCCTTCCTTATCTTTTGTGGTGGATTTTACTTTAAAGTCTATTTTGTCAGAGATCAATATTGCCACTCCTGCTCTTTTTTGAGTGTTGTTTGCTTGCTATATTTTTTTCCGTCCTTTGAATTTTAGCTTGTTTTTGTCTTTAAGTCTAAGGTGCGTCTTTTTTAGGCAGCATATAGATGGATCATGCTTTTTTATCCGATCTGCTACTCTCCATCTCTTTATTGGTGCATTAAGTCCATTTACATTCAGTGTAATTATTGATAGGTATGAGTTCAGTGCTGTCATCCTGATATCTCTTTTTTGTGTTGTTCACAGTTTCCTTGTTCTCCTCAGTTTTCTGTGCTGAGTCGTTTTTCTTTATGTATTTTTTTTTTTCATCATTTTCTTTGTTGTAGATTTTGTGTTTGCTGGGTGTTTATGTTTTTCTACTTCTTTATTTTGATTTGTAGGATTGTTAGATTCCTTTGTGGTTACCTTAATATTTACCCCGAATTTTCTAAGTTTATACCAGTCTTTCATTACTTTATATCGCCTTAACTTCCCCTCCATATAGAAAATCGATGTCTCCATTTTTTAAGTCCCTCTTTTTTTGTTTTGATTTTATCCTCTTTTTTTTTTTTAAATATTGATAGCTGTTTCCCTATTTTCAATGTTTTAGCTTTGATGTAATTTCCATTTCCGTGTCTGAGTCAATATCTGCTTGCTCTATCCTGTGTTCTAGTCTTGCGTTGTTAGCTGGTGTTATTGATTATCTAACCGTAGGACTCCCTTTAGTATTTCTTGTAATTTTGGTTTGGTTTTTGCAAATTCCCTGAACTTCTGTTTATCTGGAAATGCCCTAATTTCCCCATCATATTTGAGAGACGGTTTTGCTGGATATATATCTCTTGGCTGACAGTTATTTTCCTTCAAGGCTTTAAATATGTCATCCCATTGCCTTCTAGGCAGCATGGTTTCTGCTGAGTAGTCTGAGCTTATTCTAATTGACTCTCCTTTGTAGATGACTTTTCTTTTATCCCTAGCTGCTCTTAAAATTCTCTCTTTATCTTTGGTTTTGGTAAGTTTGATTATCATATGTCTTGGTGACTTTCTTTTGGGATCTACCTTATGCGGGGTTTGATGAACATCTTGGATAGATATCTTCTCATCTTTCATGATATCAAGGAAGTTTTATATCAACAAATCTTCAACAATTTTCTCTATATTTTCTGTTATCTCCCCTGTTCTGGTACTCCAGTCACGTAGGTTATTTCTCTTGATAGAGTCCCACATGACTCTTGGAGTTTCTTCATTCTTTTTAATTCTTTTATCTGATTTTTCTTCAAATAAGTTGGCATCAAGAGCTTTATCTTCAATGTCACTAATTCTAACTTCTACTGCCTCAATTCTGCTCCTGTGACTTTCTATTAAGATGTCTAATTCTGACATTTTATTGTTAATCTTCTGGATTTCTGATTGCTGTCTCTCTATGGATTCTTGCAGCCTATTAAATTTGGCATTATGTTCTTGAATAACTTTTTTAGGTTGTGCTACTACGGTGTCTGTGTGTTGCCTGGGTGTTTCTGCGTTCTGTCGAATTTCCTTTCTTATTTCTAGAAGAGTTCTGTTTATTAATCTTTTGTATTCTGTCTCTGGTAATTCCAAGAAGTTCTCTTCCTCCAGAGAATTTCCTGATTCTTTATTTTGGGAGCTTGCTGAAGCCATCATGGACTGCCTCTTTATGTGACCTGATATTAACTGTTGTCCCTGAGCCATCAATACTGTATTATAATTTTATTTTATGTTTGCTTAGTGACACCTAGCTTCTTATTTTGTTTTGTTTTGATATGCCCAAATAGGCTGCTCGTGTGCACTAGTTTGATTTCTGACACCTTTTATATCTAATGTCCTGTCACCAGGTAGTTGGTTCTGTGACTAAGTATGCGCACGCTGGAGTTTGTTAAAATTTCCTATATGGGATCAGCTCGGGTGTGCAGGCAGTCGATCACCAAGTGTGTGATGCAGGCTCTCACCCCCAGTCCTAGAGAGGCATGGGTGATTGGTGCAGGCACTGGACTCTGGCTGTGGTAGTGGATCACGCGCTGAGTCAGGCAGGCTGCCGACAGCTGCCTCTGAGAGTCTGAAAGAAAAGCGTGTCCTTATTCTCTAGGTCCAATAGGTAGGTGAGTTTTGCAGCCGGGCAAAGAGCGGCCGACTATGTTGGCTGCAAAGACTCGAGGGCACCACTTTTTCTTGAACAACTGAAGCAGGTGACTAGGCACTTTAGGAACTATCACCAGTCCTCAAGACCCTGCTGCAGATCGATAAAAGTGCCTACTTGAGGGGCAGGGCTGTTTCGAGGATCAGAAACCTGCCCGTACACAGCTGAAGCAGTTGAAGTTAAACTTCAGATGTTTGTCCTGTTGTACTGTGGTAGTGACGGCTAACACGGTTGAGATTTGTCCCCACAAGTCTATACAGGGGTGTATGGCACTCAGAGTCTGCAGACCCCTGATTTCTATGGCCATCAAAGGAATTTTGCCGACCGTGTGTTCCTGGCCTAGGGCAGCCAGCAGCTTATTTGTTCTCTCTCCAAGGCCAGGAGAATGGGTCAGGGTGCCTTTTGGGATCTATTTCTGGCCCAGTGGACTCCCAGTGCAGAGCAGGGAGGGAGGTGGTAAAAGGAAGAGAGGTTTTTCCTAAATCTGGTGCAGAGCGCGGAGGCAGGAGGTAAAAGGGAGTATGGCTTTTCCCAGATGGGCTTTTTTTTGTTTTTTTTTTTTTAACTCACAGCAAATCAGTGCGCGCACGTACTTATTCTAGCCTCTTGGGAGCTGCTCTTCACTGGTTCGGAGTGTCCAAGCAGAATCTCTGCTGCGGGGTCTCTCTCGATGTGGAAACTGCTTCTCGAGAGTGCGCACAGCACAGCTTTTTGCCTGCTTCACCGTGGCTCGGCATGGCTGTGTCTCTGCTGTGTTGCCGCCATGGCTCTAGCGCTCCTCACCTCTTCCAAACGGTCTTCCTGTGGTCTTCCTCTCCGGTATGACTGAGGTGGACATCTTAAACTTGCCTTGTTCAGGGTTGCCAGATACAAATCGATTTCCAAAGTGGTTGCACCATTTTACGTTCCCACCAACAGTGTATAAGTATCCCAGTCTCTCCAGAACCTCTCCAACATTTATTATTTTGTGTTTTTTGGATTAATGCTAGCCTCATTGGGGTGAGATGGTATCTCATTGTAGTTTTGATTTGCATTTCTCTAATGGCTAATGATTGTGAGCATTTCCTCATGTGTCTGTTAGTTGCCTGAATGTTTTCTTTGGTGAAGTGCCTGTTCATATCCTTTGCCCGTTTTTTAATTGGGTTATTTGTCTTTTTGTTGTTGAGGTTTTGCAGTATCTTGTAGATTTCAGAGATTAAATGCTGATTGGATTTGTCATAGCTGAAAATTTTTTCCCAGTCTGTAGGTTGTCTTTTTACTCTTTTGGTGAAGTCTTTTGATGAGCTTAAGTGTTCAATCTTTAGGAGCTCCTAGTTATCTAGTTTTTCTTCCGCTGTTTGTGTATGGTTAGTAATGTTTTATATTCTGTTTCTGCCATGTTTTAGGGCTCCAAGCATTATCCCTACTTTTTCTTCCATGATCTTTATCGTTTTAGATGTTATATTTAGGTCTTTGATCCATTTTGAGTTAGTTTTTGTGCATGGTGTGAGGTATGAGCCTTGCTTCATTTTTTGCAGATGGACATCTAGTTATGCCAGCACCATTTGTTAAAGAGACTGTCTTTTCCCAACTAATGGACTTTGGGCCTTTGTCAATATCAGCTGCTCATAGGTGGATGAATTTATGTCTGGATTTGCAGTTCTGCTCCATTGGTGTATGTATCTGTTTTTGTACTAGTAGCAGGCTGTTTTGACTACCATGGCAGTATAATAGGCTCTGAAAACAGGTAGTGTGAGGCCTCCCACTTTGTTCTTCTTCAGTAACGCTTTACTTATCTGGGACCTCTTCCCTTTCCATATGAAGTAGGTGATTTGTTTCTCCGTCTCATTAAGAAATGCTGCTGGAATTTGGATCAGGATTGCATTGTATCTGTAGATCGCTTTGGGTAGAACTGACAATTTCACAATGTTGAGTCTTCCTATCCATGAGCAAGGTTATATTTTTCCACTTAGGTCTCTTTAGGTTTCTTGCAGTAGCATCTTCTAGTTTTCATTGTATGTGTCTTCTATGTCTCTGGTTAGATTTATTCCTAAGCATTTTATCTTCTTGGGGGCTGTTGTAAATGGAATTAATTTGTTGATTTCCTCTTCGAAGTTCTCTTTGTTGGTGTAGAGGAACCCAACTGATTTTTGTATGTTCTTGTATCCTGATACTTTGCTGAAATCTTCTACTAATTTCTGTAGGTTTCTTGAGGATTCTTTGGGGTTTTCTGTGTATAAGATCATATCATTTGCAAATAGAGATACTTTGACTTCTTCCTTACCAATTCGGATGCCCTTTCTTTCTTTTTCTAGCCTAATTGCTCTGGCAAAGGACCTCAAGCACAATGTTCGGTAAGAGTGGTGATAAAGGGCATCCTTGTCTGGTTCCCGTTCTCAAGGGGAATGCCTTCAAATTCTTTCCATTTAGGATGATGTTGGCTGTTGTCTTTGTATAAATGCCCTGAATTATGTTGAAGAATTTCTCTTCTATTCCTCTTTTGCTGAGCGTTATTATCATGAATCGATGTTGGACTTTGTCAAATGCCTTTTCTGCATCAATTGATAAGATCATGTGGTTCTTGTCTTTTGCTTTATTAATGTGATGGGTTACATTGATTGTTTTTCTGATGATTGAACCATCCCTGCATACCTGGTAGAAATCCCACTTGATCAAGGTCAATTATTTTTTTAATATGTGGTTGAATTCTATTGGCTAGAATTTTGTTGAGGACTTTTGCATCAATGTCCATGAGGGATATTGGTCTGGAATTTTCTATTTCTGTGGTATCTTTAGCTGGTTTTGGTATCAGGGTTATGCTGGCGTCATAGAATGAGTTTGGTAGTATTCCACCCTTCTCTATGCTCTGAAATACCTTTAATAATAGTGGTGTGATCTCTTCTCTGAAAATATGGTTGAATTCTTCAGTGAAACCATCCAGGCCAGGCCTTTTTTTTGTTGGGAGTTTTTTAATTACCTTTTCAATCTCTTCTTTTGTTATAGGTTTATTTAGTTGTTCTACCTCTGTTTGTGTTAGTTTAGGTAGGTAGTGAGTTTCTAGAAATTTGTCCATTTCCTCTACGTTTTCAAATTTGGTAAGAGTTCAGTTTTTCGTAGTCTTCTGTTGTGATTCTTTTAATTTCAGTTAGGTCTGTTGTAATATCACCTATCTCATTTCTTATACAGGTAATTTGCTTTCTCTCATGCTTTTCTTTTGTCAGCTTGGCCAGTTGTTCATTGATTTTCTTCATCTTTTCAAACAACCAGGTTTTGGTCTTGTTAACTCTCTGAATTGTTATTTTATTCTCTGTTTCATTTCATTCTGCTCTAATTCTTATTATTTCCTTTCTGAAAGTGAGAAATTTTTATTGGTATTGCCATTTCATCTTTAAAGTGATTCATGAGTTATAGCAGAAGGTACGGTGTTATAATGTTGGTGCAATAAATCCATTATTATACAGAGTCACCCTTCGATGGTCTATACCCAAATGATAATACCTGGGTCCGTTTTCTGATTGGAATCCATTTTCTAATTCTGTGAATATTTTCTTTACTTCAGCATGTGAAATTTATTTCATTAGATAGTTGAACTTATGATTCAGGCTCTTGTCCCTTGATGTCAAATTAAGTCTCTACATTACACATTAAAAAAAAAAAAGAATAGAAAAGGCAACGACATACCAGTTGTCCTTTAAATTCATCGTATTTTCAGCTAAATAAACATCATTCTCACGTAGTGTTACTAGAACAGTTTATTCATGGGGTTTTATGGTTTGGGGAAATGTATTAAAAACAAAAAGCCTTAGCTCCATTATACAGAAATTGTGATACAAAAATGCTTTATAGGCCATATTTTTTCAGAAGGCAGGTAGCTAGACCATAATCCTGCCAAAGAAATTTTTCTGTGTAAGCCTATGATATAGAATGAAAAGATCTTATTAAGAAGTCTTCTGGTTACAAGGCTTAAGAACATCAAAGGAATGATTAGTTTCCTCCACAGAGAGCCACCAGGATTTTTTCATAATCTCCCTTGGTTTCATCCTGTTGATTAAAAAAAAAAGCACGTTTAATGCAACCTAAAACCATAACCAATATATTTGTAATTATCAAATTAGTGGGCTTAATGGTTATAGATCATACATCATAGTATAAGAGTTATCTGGAAACTTTGATAAAAATATCATTCAGTTAATTCAATAATATCTATAACAGATAACTGATATTTGTTACTTGGTTATTTTATAAAAGGCATAGCTTTCAAGATTCAGCTTACAAATTGCTCTGAATTGAATATACTTTATATTAGAGCTATTATTTTCCAAGAATGAAATGTAGTATCACAGAGAATTGAGTTAAGTGCAACACACTATAATCTCATATTGTATGTGAGGAAATATGAAACTCGCTCACCAAAAAGAAAGTTTTAAACCTGTGATTTTCTCACTTTTTCTTAGCAGACTTTAGTGGTCCAATATAATAATAAATTGAATTTAAATAGTTTTCTATCTTTCAATACATTCAAGACCCTTGACTTTTAATTTTTCAACCTTATAATGAGATAACTTGAATATGTATTTTATCCATTTTACATATGATAAAATTGAGAATAAAATAGAATTTAGAATAATAAATTTGTAATCCTCTCACCAATATTCTTTGCATAATATATCATAGTATCTATTTACACTAGTAGAAACTCTAAAATATTTGATTGCTAAATTTATGCATGGGAAACAGTATTTCCAGGACTTTGGCTGAAAAACGTGTCTAATTTTTCAGTACAAAACTTACTAGAGAATTTTACCAGTGAAAACTTATACTTGTCAATCATGCATCCTAACTGAATGAATTAATTTTACATATGAAATTTACAGAGACAATAAGTCAGCCCTTCTCTTTGAAGAAGTCACAAAAAGAACTGTCACGTGTTGGGGTAGCATTACGAAAATCACAACATACCAGGATGGCTTGGCAAAGAGAGATACCATACTTCTTCTGATAGAATGCTTTGATATCATTCATGTCAATCTCAGAACGGGAAACCATAATCCTGATCAATGTCTTATGACGAGTTCCAATACCCTGTTTAAAACAAATAATGGTGTCTCATATTTAGAACATACTCTTACTGAGCAGGATGTGGATTTTAAAGTGTAGCCCTTTTGCTCACCCATAGGATTTCCATGGAGAAGCTATCTTCTTGTTCGAATACATGCCCCACCCCACACATGCATGTGCACGTCACACAAATGACAATGAAATGGTAAGAAACCAACTGCTACATGAGTGGTCTGAACAAAGAGCTTTTACAGGCTCCTAATTGGTCTCCGACCATTCATTATTTCCTGTATCTCTCTAAACTATTAAATAATTGCAAATATAGTGAACTTCCTAAACTTTCAAATCTAATCATGTAATTCATCTATTTAAAACTCTTTATTAGTCCTCTATGGTTCTCAGGATGGAAACCATTCATTTTATCAGCTTAAAATGTCCTGCCGAATTCTACAACTCCCTCCACTGTGCACAACCGCTCTATTTTCTCACATGCTACGTTTTGCCTGCAAGCCTTTATGCACGGAGTTTCCTCCTGCTAGACCACCCTTCCTTTATCTCCTCATCTCTTCCACTCTTGCCTCGCCTAGCTAATACCTACTAAAACTTCAGGTCTTAGTTTAGCTGACACAAAGGCTGCATTAATTTCCAAAGTCTGAAGTAGATGATTTTCTTCTGCTCTCCAGTATTACCAAGTATTCATCGTTACCCATCTTAATACCCACACCCCTAGACAAAAGCAGACATGGGGGCAGACTGTGCTACCTTAGATGTAAACTACAATGTATATCATTTCATACAGATTCCTTAATATTAATTGAATGGTTAGATATCTCTGAAGACCTCCTTATTTTGAAATTGCACAGGTAACACAAAGATAACTTCATTTGGGGGCTTACAATATAAATGTGCAGGTGGTATTCTATATGGTACCATGCATGTTAGAGAACAAAGTGAAACGGTTGAAGCGGCACCTCAAAAATATCTTAATAGCATCTTCTACTTAAGTAAATCATAGAATGACATTTTAAAAGATTCAACCATTAATCCACGACATGAAAGACAGAGAAATAAAAAAGGGAAGAATAAAAAAGAAGACAAATGAAATTTAGAAAGGGGAAGATTGTAAAACTCAACATTCTTAGTGAGAATATGTTACAAAAATCACACATTAAAAGAGGAAGTTTACCACCCTTCCTGTGCTGACTTACAAGCTCACCTTACACTTCTACCTATTTAAAAAAAATACTAAATCTAATGGAATTTTATTCTAATTACCTCTGCATTGGATAGAAAAATTTATTTAAATGGGACAATATTAGAATATGTATGATTTTCAAATAATATGAGATTTTCTGAGCTTCACTCTACAAACAATCATTTTTTCCCCCAAGCAAGTCATATAAGTAGAACGGTACCTTCATGGCCTGGTAAAGCTTCTCAGCAAAGAAAGCTGGTTTGCTTGAGGCACACTTCACTGTAAGAAAGGCAAATTGTAGTTGATGTATTTACTGCAAACACAAAGGAAGCACGCATGTAAAAGAAACATGGATCACAGTTTTACTATCAAGATTTCTATTTTTTCATTCCTATTCCTAACACCTCCCCCTCTACAATATCGGATGGTGGGTTTATAAGACAATACTTCCGTTACTCTCTAGATTGTTATCCGAGAAAAGAATATCTAAAACCACAATCACCTAGTTCCCATTACTTTAATCCACCCCAGCAGCAACTTCAATAGCTACCAGTGTTCTGAGTATGTTCTCCTTGCGAAGAGGGAAACAAGTAGGTTAAAGGCATGTTAGCACACAAACGAGTAGATTTTTAATGTTGTAATACAAATAATGTCTGAGGATAGGGCAGGCTTTAAATAGAAGACAGCTGCCCAAATAAAGATTTGTCAAATCTTGAGGTTCATTACCTTGGGACTCAAAATGTGTTCTGAAACGCGGAGTCCCAGCCCCACCCCAGACCTACTGAATTAGAATCTGAATTCTAACTAGATTTCCAGAAGATGCATCTTCATATTAATATTTGAGAAGTACTGCCTGAGCACACAGGTTTCCAATTCTGACCGGTCAACTAAATACCAGGAAGAACTTTAAAAAGCACAGATTTTCAGGAGCTACCCCAGACCTACTGAATCAAGACTCTCCTGGACTTGCCCAAGATCATGTAATTAGCAAGTGGCAGAACCAGGATTTGAATTTACATTTATCTAATTCCAAATCCCATGCTCTTAATGCCACTCTGAATTGTCCCTGTACTGTGCCCAGCCTACATCTGTACTTGGAATAGCAGGTGCTCAATAAATACTTTCCACCTCTCCAAAGAGAATAAAACTGTTGTTATTAAGAAGGTATTCATACACCTTTAGCTAAGTATTCTCTGCCATAATCTTACATGTTGTCTCCCCTAAAGTATAGATATACTCTATCTGACTACTGGGGTGGGGGGGATTGTTCTATTTTATTTTTTTAAGTATGGGGCATCATTGAAAATACAATTTCAAGTTATAAAAATCTTACACCTTCAGGATTACATACCAATAGCTGTGAGGCAATTCTCAATGTCACCTTTCAGCTCCAGGTCCAGAACTTTGTTCATGTCATGCTGACTGTACTTGGTGTATTTCTGAAACACTGAGTATTAAACATAAACTAAAAGATGTGCAAAACATCCTATTCTTTAGCAAACTTCAGCAAAATCAGGAAAACTGACTCAAAAAATTTCTTGAGATGACTGACTTTCAAGGCACACTTTTAAAAGCTATTTATTCAACTGAGCAGTAACAACAAACATTGCCATCAAGTTGATTCCGACTAATAGCGGCCCGGCAGGGCAGGGTAGAACTGCTCCACAGGGTTTTCAAGAAGCGGCCGGAGGATTTGAACTGCCGACCTGTTAGCAGCCGTAGCTCACCGTAGCTCTTAACCACTGTGCAGTACAGTACGGATATTTCATCTTCTCCTAGGACTGCAGACTGGGCTTTGGACTGGTTCATTCCGGTTCAAACCCCTGCTGAGTATTTACACTCCTAACAAGTTCCCAGGGAATGCTAATGCTGCTGGTTAAGGACCAGTTCTGAGAATCATTAGCAGAGCAGTGGTTCTCAAAGTTTATTATACACAAGAATCACCTGGGAATCTGGTTAAAATGTAGAATTGCTTCAGTACATCTGGGGTAGAATGCAAATTCTCAGTAGGGGTTTGAACCTGAACAAACTGGTTTGAAGCCCTGACTGTAGAAAACTAACTCACATAGTTACTTTGCTGCTCCTGTTTATTTGGGGGATATTTTGCAGGTGTTGAAGATTATTTAAAATGGCACATGATTGACAACTATGACATTTACTACAGCAGAGGTAAGTGTCATGGCAAATAGATCTTCCCTTAAATAAAATCTGTGTAGTAAATTTTTCTTAAGCTTCAAATTAGAAATCAGTGTGCTATGATAAGGTAAGGGACTTCATTTAATCATCATGACTTCCCCTTTGTGTTGGCTTCCAGGAGGCTCAGAATTAGATCATGTGCCGAAAGATAAGAGCTTGTTGTTGTTTTCTAGAACACCTACATACTCTCCTTCACTTAACCAAACCCAACAAACTCTCACCTAACCAAACCCAACAAACTCACTGCTGTCAAGTCAGCAATGAGTCGACTCATAGAGGCCCTATGGAAACAGAGTAGAACTGCCCCATAGGGTTTCCAAGGAGCCGCTGGTGGATTCGAACCACCAACCTTTTGGTTAGCAGCCGAGCTCTTAACCACTATGCCACCAGGGCTCGTTTCTTCACTTAGATGTGATGTTTTTTTTTTCAATTGTAATATATCATCTGTTCTGTCGTATGTGTGTCTTTTGTTGCATCTATTCCAGATCTCTTGGGGGAAATAGAAAGAGTGAAAATACTAAAACGAACCTCCACATGCCAAAGTCACAAAATGTGTTTCAAATACTCTTCAAACAGTGGCTGCATAAGGATAGATAAATGAACAAATAGCAATGACGGGTTGAGGCACCACGCCCATTTAGTGTAGGAGTGACTCTAATTAAGACGTCTCTCCTTCCTTGCCTTTATTTGTCTTTCAGAAAGAAAAGTGTATCTTACATAAGCAGGTTGAAGAAAGCAACTTTTTTTTTTCTTCCTTCTTACCTCTGCAAAGATGAGGATAGCTTCTTGTGGTCAGAATGTTGTTGAATACTTCCAAATCTGTCCCCCTCCTTCCTTCTCCTGCTTGGTATAAGGCCTAAGAAAGATCACAAAAAGAAACACTTGACTATTTGCTGAGATGATATCTGCATAGGAATGTTAGCGCTTTTCAAAGCTTGTCTAGAGAGCTGCTTTGTGTCCCATACAATCAGCGCAGGCAACACTCAGGTTGCAAGTTCTTTAAACATAGGGACCATGTTTTGTTTGTCAAATATTTTCCACAGTATCGCTCAAGGTGCCTTGCAAACACTGGAGACGGAATATATGTTTGCAGAATAAATGTTTGCTGAATTAAATTCCTTTCAGATTATGCTCTATATCAAGACAATGCCAAGGGACTCTAAATAAAAAATCTTCCTTTATTATTAAAAGTAATTATCAGAAAATGGTACTAACAAATCAATAACTCAATAAAAACCTAGATCTTGAATTTTCATGTTAGAATTTCTCAATTGAAATTCTGATGTAACTTAATAGCTATGCCATCTTAAATAATTTAACCTTACTAAACTATATAGAGTTTCCTTTTTTTTGTAAATGGAAAAGGTAATCTCTGCTCTATTGTTACAAGCATGCTCTGTTCACTTTGAAATGTTAATTACCATCATCTCTCTGGGTCACACTAATCCATGTGGTCCCCATAAATATCTACATAACAGTCCTGATATTCTTCGAATGGAAAGCAAATTCAGAACACTACACGTAAATAAGAATAATCTTTTTATTACAGGCAATTAGTAAAATGCTAACTTTTCTCCTTTGATTTGCTCGCACAGTTTCTATTAAAGTGATAAAGCTTCCCATGGACAGAAAAAGTTATTTTGGAATTTTGCAGCAAACTAATCTGATATGTATACATTTATTCAGAAATAGTTAATGAATGTCTATAATTTGTAAGATAATGTACTGGAACAGTGAAGGGGTGGGGGGTAGAAAACTAAATTTCTATGCCTACTAACTCATTTCGATTAATTTATATAGAGAATACGCTCCCATGAGGAAGACATATGCAAATAATAATTTGCTTGCTTTAAGAACAGAAATTTCAGGCCCTAAAATCGCAAACTTTTTCTAATGCGGCCAAAAGATTGGTGTCTAAATAACCAGGGGCCCACTAACTGCAACTATATGCAAAGATATTCTCACAAGTATATACATTCATCATGACAATGAAGTTCACATTATTATAATATCACTGCAATATTTTTACAGTGTCAACTTACATCCGTAAGGATCCCAACTGTTGCTGTTAAAAGATCGCTAGATGTGCTTATCCTTTTCAGTTTGCTGAATAAAAAATTACTGTTCCCTTTTTTTTCACCCGGCAAATGAAAATTTAGAGTGTTCTCAAAATATCAGTCCTTGGAAATGACAAACTAAACTCTCTTTCAATTCTCTCTGGTTTTATGAATAAGAGGATCTATTGAAAACTTAAAGTTGTTTTCTTTCTTTCTTTCTTGGGCTGCATAAATACAGGAAGGTGTGCCTCATTCAGGGAAGGAACATTAAGGAGCTGTTGGCCTCTTGGAAGATCTTAGATTTTACTTTGATATGGAAAGCATCAAGTGGTAGCCCCTCTCAAGGTAGGAAAATTACTTCAGCAGGCTTACCAAGGCATCCATGTCAGCCAAGTCTTCATTCACACAAAGATCCTCAGATCGGTCACCCTGAAAAAAACAAAAAACCCGTTCTATTGTAAGATGTTGTCTGGCATGGAATCACATGATTTACCTAATTTTCCTAAAATCAGAGCAATGATACTCTTTAGAAAAACAGAGTAAATTACACATTGCTTGAAAGAGTGCAAATCTAAAATGTTAGTCTTTATGAAAACTAATTTCATAAAATATTTGAATTATACCTTCGCAAGAGAAAGCAGAGCCCTCTTAAAACTGCCAGATGTGTCTGAAATGATGTCTTTGGCCAGATCTCTCTTCAGTTCTGAAAATACAAAAATATAGTTTGCAATAAACTAATGATAGATGATGATGACGATACCTGACATCTATACTGGCTTAGAAATTGCAATGCCACAATATTCAGTGACTTACAGAACACATTTTAAAATATTATCATTATTTGCTAAAGTAGAGAAATCAGAACCAGTGAAATTTTGGATCATCAAAATGATTTCCTGTGAGGCAACAGAAGGAGTCCCTGTGTGGCACAAATGGTTAAGTGGCACAAATGGTTAAGTGCACAACTACTACCCAACAGGTTGGCAGTTCAGACCCACCCAGAGGTATGTCAGAAGACAGGCCTGGTATTCTGCTTCTGAAAGGGCAGTCTCGAAACCCCTATGGAGCACAGGTCTACTCTGCACACATGGGGTCTCCAAGAGTCAGAGGTGACTCAACAGCAACTAACAACAACAACAAAGGAAATGGAAGCAATTTAGGTAATATTGTGAATGAAAACCTACATTCATAAAACTACCTTCGTTTGATAACAACAATAAATTGCATAGGTATATATTACTTAAATCATTAATTCTGAAAAACAATATGCCAGAATTTAAGCAAGTAACTAGGATGAATAGAATAATTATTTAAAAAAATAAAAGTGGTACTTGCTTGAACACAAATTATTTTTCAAATTATAAATACATTATATAGGTTAATATTATATGTATGTCTGTGTATATTTAAAAATTTTCTTTTTCTAAATACCCATACTTAACTATGCAAAATATTACTATAAAAGAAAAAAGTGCTTCTTTATTCTGATTCGTTTACTAAACTGCTCTGGAAATAATATGCAAGACATGTTGTATTCTCTGTGCTTGAGGTAAGGATCAGGCAGAAAAATATCCTACGGTGTCACATATTGGGTTTGGAAAGCATAAAATCCAAGATTGGTGGGAAATATAGAGAAGAAAAATGGTAAAAGACCCAGAACAGCCCAGGACCTGCCTTCCTCCTTTGTGGTTGAGTTCACCATTTATACGAAATGTTTCCCTGAGTAGATCAAATGGGCATGGCTCACCGTTCATCTCCATGGATCTAACTAGAGATGAAGAGTAAGTGAGTCATTTCCGTCCACAATGGTGAAGTTCAGATTTCCATGAGAGGGTTAGAAGCACTTAGATCCTTACAAACAGAAAACACTTTGTTTGGAGACTTTAATTTGTTACATACTCTTTTCAAAATAAAAGACAGGATTTTTTGAATAAAATACACCTCAGAATAATGTGTTTTTTATGAATGGTCTGACTAAGACTGGAGGCGCCCTGGAAAGCATGGCCCCTGGTCTCCCCATCACCCCAGAACTAAAACAATTTCCGAGGCCAACTCTTCAGAAAGGGATTGGACAGGACTGTGGGACATAAAGTGATACCTCCAAAGAATATGCCTCTTAGACAAGTAGATACAAGAGACCAAAGGGGCGGCTTCTGTCCAGAGGTGAGAGGGCAAGGCAGAGAGAGTTAGGAGCTGGTTGAATGGTCATGGGGAATCAGGGGCGGAGGGAGGAGTGTGCTGTCACAGAATGGGTGAGTGGTTCGGGTCTCATAACAATGTATGTTAAAAAAAAAAATTCTGTATGGGAGACTAACTTGAAATATAAACTTCATTTAATTATATCAATAAAAAATAAAAAAAGAGAATAATGTATTTTTTAAAAATTATTTAAATTGAATGCTCTGAGTTTTTCATTATAATAATATGAGGTAATTTGTTCTAACCCAAAAAAAAAAAAATGAAACCTGATGCCATCGAGTCAATTCTGACCCTACAGGACAGAGTAAAACTGTCCCATAGGGTGTCTAAGGAGCAACTGGTGGATTCAAACTGCCAATTTTTTGGTGAGCAGCCAAGCTCTTAATGACTGCACCACCAGGGCTCCAATTTGTCCTATGGGGGCATTTTCTATTAAAGTCATTGTCTCCCTTGTCAGCACCCTACCGACTTGAAGGTTGTCTGTTAAGAGTATGGGCATTCAATATACACGAGCCAAACAAATAATTAATAAAGACTTCAATGTGTAGAGTTTCCAAAGCCCCAGAATTAACCTCCACATTGAATTTTAAGAAAAGCGTGTCAGATTTCCTTTCCAACTAAGTCACTGGGATTGTTAGACATTGCAATTTACCCTCTTGGTAGACTCTGTTAATTTCTTTGATTTCTCTGTTGGTTCTTGATGCCAAAATTTCAATCAGAGCGTCCTCATCAGTTCCAAGGTTCTGAGTTGGAAAAGAAGAAATGAAAACAATGTAGAAAGATCTTCATTTGAGAGGATCAGCTAGTTTATGTGTCTCAAAATTTATCTGAGTCTGACATTGAGTAAATTTTACCCATCATATTTAGTAATTAAAATAAACTTTATTGCTCTAAAACAAAATTAGTTTATAGCTACCATTTTTGGTAAAGGTATAAAAAATGCAGATATATGACTCATACAGTGACATCACCAGAAGGGTGGACAGCATCACAGTGCTTTGTGACAACATTTATTTATTTGTTCATTCATTCATTCGTTTATCAATTCCCGCTGATTGACAGACACTCAACACCATGTTGAGAATACAACAGCAGGCATAAACAGACTTGAACTACACATTCTCTTGAGGAAAGAGGTTTTGCTTAAATCAGGCGGTTTACCTTCATGGCACCACGGAGTTCATCAGCATCAAACTGGGCTGGAGTTTTTAACAGAGCCAAAGCAACTTCCTCGAGATGGCCTTTGAGGGCCTTCTTCAGAGCTTCATCCAGGGGCTATAAAGAATAAATTAAATCAGGGCTTCTAATAAGAAATGGCTAGGTTATACAGCAACATGTTGTTCCCTGACCTTAAGTTAATTTTACTGCGGATCCCTAAACCCAACCATCTGTTAGAGCCAGTTTACTTCATATACAAAATTGTATCAGATACTTAAGAATTCTATTTTAATCTCTTAGAGCTAGAATGATTAGAATGGAATTTACTGAATGCATTGATAACTTCTTTTCGAAAGGAATTCTTAAGTCTTTAGTCAGGGAAGAAATCACAAAGCTGAAAATGTAGGGGGGCATGTACACATACTGATGTAAATAGCAGTAAGAATACTTCTAAAATTATGTATTAATAATTTTTCCAATATTTGAGGTTTGCATGGCTCAAGCAAGCAATATAATTAGATATTAACATTATATAGTTTTCTAATTGTACTGCTTAAAAAACAATAACCCATATATATTGGGAAAGATGTAAAACTTATATTTAAAGTAGAATTATGTTCTACATTTCACAGTAGGCATTGAATAGTTCAGTTTGTTAGCAGAAGACATATTCCAATCAGAATATATTCCTTATTGCCAACTAACCTTGATGTTTGCTGTGTCCAAATTAAAAACTTGTGTCTCATACAGAACACCAAATTGTCAAAGAACTTTACACCAAGACAAACAATCTATTAACAGTCAGTAAACTCACCAGGATTGATTCAATTGCAGCACAGGGGATTATTACTGAAATCCCAGTCTTAGGTATAATAGGAAAATAGTGGGCAGAGATTCAAAGATTAAGTAACTGTACGTTAGGATCTATGGTTAAGCATGAATATTACTAAAATGAACTAGCTATCTTCACCACCATAGCTTACCTTTCCTTTTTCCTGGAGGTATGCTGCTTTGATTTGCTGGCGTTGTGCATTGTTTCTCTTAGTTAAAATGTCAATGATGGTTGCTTCATCCACACCTGGAAATAAAAAGCCAAAGGCCATCAGTCAATTTGTTGTATTATGGTGGCTTGTATGTGTTGCTATGATGCTGGGAGCTATGTTACTGGCATTTGAAAACCAGCCAGTGTCACCCATGGGGACAGATTTCATCAGGGCTTCAGACTAAGCTTGACTGGGAAGAAAGATCTGCTGATCCACTTGCAAAGGTTAGCCAATGAAAACGTAAGAGATCGTAACAGAATACTATCCTATATATTTTTGGAAGATGAGCCTCCTCAATTGGAACGCATTCAAAATAAAGAGTGCCTGCAACAAGGGACTCAAACATACCAAAGATAATGAAGATAGCTCAGGACTAGGCAACATTTTGTTTTGTTATACAAAAGGTAGCTATGTATAAGTTGCTCTCAAAGGCAACTAACAACCGGCTTTGAAAAGCAAATTGCTTCATCATCAATGATTGGTTTACAATGATTCATTATCAAGTTATTCTTCTGCCTGAATGGTCTTTCCAATCATATTTTTTTCACTCTGAATATTTACCTACAAGCGCATCATGCACTTGCTCAAAGAAAAATTGAAAATTCAGTTTCTGAATGTAAACGATACCCAAATGTAGTTTATTAAATATGAACTATTTATGTATATCATAACCAGAATTAATTGGTTATTCCTTTAACTATTTTTTCAAACTAGTTTTTGTTGCTTTATAATGTTTTCCAGGCTATCATTAAAAAAAATAACTAATTAAATATAAATTTGTCTCAACAAGTTACTTTGCCCTTATTCTTGAAATTATGAGAATGACATTTTCTAGGAAAAATGGATACTGATATTGAAAGATGCTCCAACTTAAGTGTTTAACAAACAAAGAAATATAAATTATATCAGCCTAGAAAATCACTTGCTACACAAAATGTCAGAGAACTAATTATAATGCCATTTCATTCACTTGACTGAGAAAGGAAGAGGCAATTGTTCCTGGCCTTGGCTTGCGGATTTTGGCCCTACTTCAAACCCTAAATGTGAGCAGAGGTGTTGAATTCAACATTGAGCTTCTGCTAAAAATGCACTGGTAAGAATATCCCTAAATACATTCCCAAATACATCTTCATTTGAGAAAGAAATCATTTAACTTCAAAAGGAGAGATTTTTCCCATTGCATATGTATGTTTTTCAACAGTCATTTCAATATCCATTGTGATGTCCTGGAGGGCCTGTCTTCATCACCTTTAACTGTTATTGCTTTGTGCAAGGCAGCAACATCCGAGGATGGGTTGAAGCCGGGGTAGGGACTCACTGCTGACCCAGGGCCGCCTTTGGATCCTTTCACAGTTTTCTGTGGATGAGAGAGACATACATTAACGTCCGTTCACACAATATTAGTTTCTATTTTAATATTGTAACTAAGTTATTTTATTGTCCCTTTACTTACAACGTATTCCTGCTCTTCATTGTCAATAAACCAGGCCTGTTTGAGGAACTCTGATACCATTGCCATGGCTGAAGAAGTATCTGGGAAAAAAAAAGATAAATG
Source organism: Dugong dugon (assembly GCA_030035585.1). Taxonomy (NCBI): domain Eukaryota; kingdom Metazoa; phylum Chordata; class Mammalia; order Sirenia; family Dugongidae; genus Dugong; species Dugong dugon. The sequence goes on along the minus strand of CM057471.1, from coordinate 82,411,047 downwards.
ATTTAACAAAACACAAACCCATCACACACATGTGCTTTTTACAGATACCTGTTGCCATCAAGTCAACTGCGACTCACAGAGACCTTATAGGGCAGAGTAGAACTGCCCCATAGGGTTTCCAAGGCTGTAAATCTTTAAGGAAGCAGACTGCCACATCTTTCTCCCGTGGAGCGGCTGGGGGCAGCTGGCCTTTCCATTAGCCGCCGAGCACTTAACCACTGCACCACCAAGGCTATTTTACAGACACACCACCCAGCATTTAGAGCAGCCTTGTCTTTACTTTCCAAGATGACTTTTAGGGTTATCATGAAATGCTAGAAGCAAGGTTTGTTTTTTTGTTTGTTTTTGTTGGTGGTGGTTTTTATGGTTTTGTTTTGTTTTGTTAAGGAAGACATTACCCTCTAACCAAAACCCCTAGCCTTCACTCAAACACCTCTTTTTGGCATTTTCAGTCTTAACCCTTAGGGGTCAGCTGGTTGTTACATGTAAGCATATAAACCGGAGGGAGGAGCTGGTGATTCACTCCATCCTGAATGTTTAGTGCACACATTGTATGCCTGGAGCCCCTGCCGCTCACTTCAAAAGGTTGGCAGTTCGAATCCACCAGGTGCTCTTGGAAACCCTATGGGGCCGTTTTACTCTGTCCTATAGGGTCTCTATGAGTCAGAATCCACTTGACAGCAACAGGTTTTCATTATATGCCCAGCACTGAGGTACAGAAACAATTAAAGCGTCATGCCTTGCTCTCTTTGGGACCACACACAAGGGCTGAGGAAACTTCCCAGAGGAGGCTGGAGCTGATCCAAGCCTCTCTTGAAATGAGGCATGGTTAAGCCGGCAGAAAACTGGAATGAACAAAACAGCGCAGCTTGCCATGTTCTAAAAACTGCAAGAAGTTTGCAGAACAAGTAACTTTGTCAGGAGCCCTAACAAAGAGGTGTACATGTATCTCCCAAATCTTTGGGAAAATATTAATGCATTTTAAGCAAGATTTCTTTTACATTTCAGAAAGATTATTTCTGCTTATAGCACATAGGATGGCTGAGAGGTAGGCAAGATAGAAGCCTGGAGACCATTAAGTAGGCCATTAGAGAATCTAAGATTAATGTAAGATTAATTAGGGCCTGATCAAGAACAGTGGCTATAGAGAAAGCATAATGTTTACATTTGTAAGGTCAAATCCATAAAAAAAGCAGAAGTGAATTCAAACTCAAAATACTATCCATAAAAAGATAACTCAGTATAGTTCTTATTGAATCTCTGTTAATTGTTTCCTTTTCCATTCCTTGGTATACAATCAGTACTTGAAATAATTGCTATACTCACATATCTTACTATTTGAAGTGTCTAAATACTAATTCTATATGTTTTCTCCCCCAATACACACACACACACACAAACCCGGAACCAAATTACTTCATACCAGATTCTTTGCTCTAACAGGAAGCATTAGAGTGAAGTTGTTGCAACTTGCATGTCCTCTTTTAGCAAACTCTGTCTTAAAGGAATTCTCTTGCATCGTTACCTTGGATTGGCAATACATTTATGTAATGAACCATGAATGTTTTTAAACTTCGACTGTGTTTAAAATGAATGTGTTCTCTGTTTTGTCCACTGAAAAAGTCATTAGTGAACATTTTTATGTGGGAAATTGTTTTTTAGAGCCCATTCTCAAGATCTACACTGATCTAACTCTCCATAACTTTTGGGCTTATCCTGCTAGAGGCTATCATCATAGCTACAAGCTGCAAGCGAGAGAGGTTGGAAGGACAACCTGTGGCTACTTTAAATTTCTGATGTGAAGATAAATGACTCACGATGAGTAAAACTCATAACCTGATTCCTTAACAGCATGCTCAGGCAAAGTACTTGAATCCAAACCTGCTAAAAATGACTGTAGCTCCAAGTAATGAGATTAAATACATGAGGGAAATAATATCGAAAATAAATTTAAAGCTGTTTCCTGAAGTAAAAGCCATGAAGTACAATTTTGCATGAGGTTCTATTCCCCGTTACAGCCATAATCAGGTACAATTGCTGTTGCCACATCAAGTTTCACGTTCCAACTGCTTAACCAACAGCTTAACTGGCACACCCAAAACCTCATACCAGTTCTGGCAAAGTTTGAAGGACGCTAAATTTTCATTTCTATCATCTCATCCATGCCCTGAGTAAAGCTGCATCCGTAAATCGAGGGATATGATTTGCCACTTAGCAAAGTACTTTTCCATCAGTTGTAGACATAAGTTTTCCAGTAACAACACTCTTCTCAATTAAAAAAGACCAACTACAGAAGAAACCAAAGCACAGACTGAGGATATTGTCAGGTATACGAATAATAATTAAATTTTTACGGAATATTACGAATGAAAACTTTACAAAAACTTTACTCCATTAGCTTTTTCCACTTCTAAAAAAATGGCTTGCATAATAGATCAATTTCATAAAAAAAAACTTGAGAAAGTCTAGGAAAATAACGATATTGCTATATTAGTTATATATCACAAAATAGCAAAAATAAGGGGAGTGAGAAATTTCTTTGATACATCAGAGTAGTCCATAGAGGAGACATACCTTGCGACATATCTTCTGAGTTCTTAGAGTTTAGTCTGAGCTAATCTGGATGGCCTATGAGCATGGTATGGAAAGTCAAAGTGCTAGAATGGCAACTTTCTCAGGAAAGCAATTAGAGGAAAATGGAATCCCAAGCCAAAGAATGGCCACTAGCTCTTAGCAAAGTTTAAAGACACGAAGATCATGGCAGGATATCAGAAACTGCTCTAATAGAAACAGATCTTATCACAGACTGCTAGTTAAGTGCCCAAAGCCAAGCACGTGTGTTAAAATGTACAACTCTCAGTAGTTGTGACACACTTCACAAATACACAGGAACAATATTTCCGCCAAATTTTATTGCCAAACCATCAACATCTACTCTCTGTATGAAAACCAATATTTCCATTTTATAAAACGCATTCACCAACTTGAAGGTAGTGCTTGCTTTACTATAAATCAAATAATGGATGCAGAAGTCTTTTGTAGACTGCCCCATATTATACAAATGTCAGATAATATTACTCTTCAGAAAATGATCTGGTCTAGAAAATAGAATTACATGGTCAGTAAAAGAGAAATAGCCCTGTGAGTTCACAAAAGTTTTCTTTTTTTCAATTGCAATATTTAAAGCTTGCACTAGGTATTTAAGAGTCCATTTTATTATCTTATTTTGACTCAGTATTATTTAGTTACCAGTAAACTGCAAAACCAAGTTTATGTCAGTGCTTAACATTGTCTAATTTGAGGATGAAACTGACCTTTTATATATAGGTTGACCTATATAGAAATTATCAATATTCCATATTTTTTCAAATTAGTGATTTTTTTTTTTGAATATGCACTGCCTATCAATCTCAGGTTACTGGTGAATCAATGTGTAGCTTTCTAGAGATTAGCATATTTTGTATATTTATATGCCCTAAGAGAGTCCTCTTCATTTCATGCAGCAAGGATTTAAAGAAGGCAATTACTCATAAAAAGTATACCCAAGATGTTAGATAGAGAGGAATCACTCCTAACTAAGCCCTAAGATAAAGATATTACAGAAATAGTAAATTAGGAATTGCACCAACTAGACGATTTGAAAACACTAAGGCTTACTGTATCTACGCTAACTTCCTGATTTTTATAATTGTACCGTGGTTGTGTAGAGGAACCCTGGTGGTACAATGGTTTAAGCGCTCAGCTGCTAACTGGAAGGTCAGAGGTTCCAACCTACCAGCCGCTCAGCAGGAGAAAGGTGTGGCAGTCTGCTTCCAGAAAGATTCACAGCCTTGGAAATTTGATGGGGCAGTTCTACTCTGTCCTCAATGGTCACTATGAGTCGGGATCAACTGGCAATGTTTTTTTTTTTTTTTTTTTGGTGGTTGTGTAGGAGAATTTCATCGGTGTTTAGGATATAAAGATGGAGGTATTTAGAGGCAAAGAGACATCATATCTGCAACTTTCATCAAATGTTAAAGAAAATAAATAAATACAGAGAGACAGAGAAAAAGGAGAGAGGATGAATGATACAGTAAATGTAAACATTAACGATTGGGGGAATAGAGGTAACATATACATGGTAATTCTGTGTAATATGCTTGCAATTTTTCTGAAGGTCTGAAGTTATGTCAAAACAATAAGCTCCCTTTTTCCACTTTTTTTTTAGTCTCAGCTTGCATATGTGTTGGTCTCATGAAAGGCTACTTCTAAAAGTTTTGACAGATGAAGCTGAACTGTGTGGTCTATCATGTTTGCCTGGTTGCAAGCTAGCACCATCAGAACTCAACAATGAGAGCAACAGCAAGTAAGTACTAACACTTCCAAAGGTCAACATCATTATCCCTGTTTTCTAGTTAGGAAAACAAAGTATAATTTCAGACAAACTTCCAGATAGGTAGTGGCAAGAATCAAGGCGTAATTTTATGCCTTCTGATTCCAAAGTCTGCGTATATTCTTTTAAACTAGTAACCAAAAAGACGGGGACAAGATTCATGTTATTTTTAACAGTTCACACTTGAGAATCAAATCATTAACAGCCAGCCATTGGAGACTGTGGCAATTTCGGCCCAGTCCTAAGGAGTTTATTTCAAAATACTTTGGCTGTGCAGTTTTTCCCTGGTATATGCACTTCACAAGTCCCTCCCACATCCACCCATATGAGAGTAGGCAATTAGACTCTACAATGGCATAGGTTAAGAAGGATCAACTTCAGAGGTAACCTCCTGAATGTTTTGCTTCTGTGTATTTGGGTAATGGGTGTTCGCCTTGCCTAGAATACTCTTTCTGCCCTCACACCCACATCCCTTTGCCTAATTAATTGCTACTTCTAAGTTAAGATTCAGCAAAAATCTAATAGCATCATCCAGAAAGCCTTCATTGGTACCTCAACACTGAGTTGGGTGATCTTCTGTGTCCTCCCAAAACATCCTGCCTGTACTCCTACGGAGCCCTGATGGCATCGTGGTTAAGAGCTTGGCTGCTAACCAAAGGGTCAGCAGTTTGAATCCCCCAGGTGCTCCTTGGAAACCCTGTGGGGCAGTTCTACTCTGTCCTGTAGGGGCACTAGGATTCAGAATCGACTTGATGGCAACGATTTGTGCTCACTCCTAGACTAGCCTCCATCATTATGCATTAACGTTTGTTTTCTTTTTTTTTTTTAGATTTACTTATTTATATCCCCTAACAGGGTTCCATGAAGGCAGTATGAATATACCATTCATTATCTACCTCCAGTCTTTGGCAAAATGCCTGGTATTAAGTATATTAATAAGTGCTATTGAATGACTAAATGGTGTATCAGTGCTAATATTTTAGGAAGTCATGACTTCATTATTTCCAACCCCCTACACATATCTACACTTAATTAACATACATTTTCCACCCACAGCTACAAGATACAAGAATTGAGGAGTTCTCAGTCATAGTCTTGTTTTCTTTAATTGGCTCTATGATCTCAAGAAAACATTTAACTTCTCCAGAGGCTCTTCATTTGTATAATGACAGTGTTGGAATAAGTAGTACCCAAGATTCATTATAGCTGTGAACTAATATTATAAACACCAGTCAGAAATTTCACTTCAAGAGGACAGAGGTGGAGAAAATTAACATAATGAAGAAAGGCATAATATAAATTGGAGCTGTTCTGATCTTCTTGTAAAAAATCTGTCCCATTTTGAAGATGGAAGAGTTCACACTAAGAACTAATTATGTTTAATGGCTGAAAAATAATAACTCCATTTGTTTGGCTCTGATTTTAAATATATGTCAGAGATTAATGGGTTTAGGGAGGGTTAAAAACAACCAGGTCTGTCAGCTCACATCATATACGGAAATCAACTTTAGCAGGCCTTTTGATTGAAAAAGTATTTAACAAGGATGAAACTCTAGTTGGATCCTCAATAATGTTATTATGAACTATTTTCTCAACATGAGTCAGATGTTAGTATCTGCCAGATGTGGCTGAGCCTGGAGCGAGGGTGGTAACATTACTTCCCGGGAACAGGCCCTTCCAGAATTTGAAACTAGCATTTTACTGTATTTAAAGCATTTGCGGTGTGCCTTGTCTTACAGTTACCGAAATACAAGCCTGGGGACAGAGGGGAATACTGCTTTTCCAAAGTTCCTGCATGTTTTTAGGCATAAACATGGCAAGGAAAAGCATATCTTTCTTAGTTAGCTATCATTAAAAAGTGAGAAATCAGGACATTTCATGTAGCATTCGGAGTGGTTTAAGAGAAAAATTCTTGAAGGCGCATTTATAATAAACAATAGTCAGATATATGGATATGATTTGTAATCCCTCACTTTTGCAAATATGTCTGACACCATGAAAAACTCTACTTTCAATTTGCTTTGTGCTTTTCTAAGTAGTTTTATGGCCATTAGCTCATTCAGCAATGAGTCCTAGATGCTGTTAAATAGAATAAATTGTGGAGGGCTCCACTGGAATTTCTATGGCATGACTTATCTGACACCACCCAGGAAATACTTCCTTTTCCCTTGTGTTTGCAGACTAGCACTTTAAAAACCCACAAGTGGAGACTACAGGGAAATGAATGTGGCCATTCCCTCTTCAGACAAAATGAGCAGTAAGTGGTCCCTATTATTCAGACTGCATTAGGGAAATTTAACACGAATTGCAAAATGTTAATTACTAAGGGCATGATTACCACTATGAGGTCTGAATCTATTTAGTTCCCCTTACGGAAGAAGAAAATAAATAATGAAAGGCCTGCTGTTTTTTAGCAATTCCCTGCAGCCCACCTCTGCCAGGTGTGTTCTCTTGGCTCCCCCACAAGCATCCCGCACCCATCATGATTTCCATTTGAGGCACAAACAGCTCTTTGGAAACTCATACCTTTTAGGAGGAAAACACATTGTTTCCTTCTTTTCCATGGTAACTCACCAAAAGTACAATAAGCCAGTATTAAGGAAATTTAACATATTTTAAAATTTGCCTTTCTTACTTAAGTATAGCAAAGCAATACAATTTATGGATTCCAAAATGTAAGTGCCTAACATCATTTTACAGAAAGATTTCTCAGAATAGCTTAAATGCAACTCGTCACACAGTCTACAGAAGCAGTAACATTTAACATAGTGATGGGAAAAGGTTTCAGAACAACCAAAACTAACTAAAAGGAAAACCAAGACTTACTGTTTTTTCTGCCTTCTTCCAAAGAATTGGAGAGGTTGGGCTCTGAGCCATTCACTCAGAAGTGGAGTCTTGGGCTTCTGATTTTATGGGATCTGAAAGAAGGCCACACCTAGCAACCAGAAGTTGGTTCACTGGCTGCCTACCCAAGCCCTGTCTGAAAACAAAGTGAAACAAGCTTGCAAAACTACTCTGTGAACCAGTCATAGCTGACAGTTGGAAGGAAAACCAATGGAAGGACAGGTTTTATCCCCCTTTGTTTGGCACTCTTATTCCAGAGGGGTAGAATGTAATAGATTTTCAAGCATGCAGAGCTAGCCACCCCAGAACGGAGCCCAGTGATTGGCACTCTTTTTTAGTTAAACTGCTTGTGGAAGTAAAACTTTTGAACTTTTGTTTCAAAATTAAAACAAAACCAAACAAAAACCTTAGGTTTGAATACCAGCTCCATCACTTTTTACTGTGTGACCTTGAGGACGTATTTAACTTCTCTGAGCCTGTTTCTACTTTTGTAAACTGGAGCTAATATTATTTAAGCTGCCTGCTGTAGTGGTTAAGAGCTCGGCTGCTAACCAAAAGGTGAGCTGTTCAAATCCACCAGGCGCTCCTTGGAAACCCCATGAGGCCGTTCTACTCTGTCCTATAGGGCCGCTATGAGTCGGTATCGACTCTATAGCAAAGAGTTTGGTTTTACTGACTAGAATTCTTGACAACGGAGAAATAATATATATTTGCAAATTTTACCATTGTGCTCTGCTGAATAATTTTCTATTTATACGTCACCAGCATTTTTTTTCTGCCTTCAAAATAAAAATCTTTTTATACCTGCATATAGCTTGTTGATATACATAAGAAATATAAAAGAAATAAAGTTACAATATGGCTCAAAAATATGAACAAAGTTAATGCTAAGGTAGGATAATTATGACATTTAATTAAAGTATTGGCGTATGAGGAAGGGCTGTCTTCGTTAGTTCTTTTGTATAGAATCAGTTCTATATAAACATTGATAGAGACAGATCCTTGACTTTTTAGAGTTGTTGAACAATGAAACAAGGAACTGGAATGATAAATTGAAAGGATTAATGGAGTAACAGCTATCACGGAAGAGGTACTGTAAGAAAGTTCCCAGCTGACATAAGGGTGGAAAAGTTGTTCTGGTCGCTTTACTGGTGACTCATTTTTATTGTTTGTGAATGCTTACAAAGTATTATATAATATTTCTATTAAAGTATGTACAAGTGTGAATTTTCTCACAGCATTATGGTTTGATTTACATTGTACTTCAGTAGTTTGTTCTTCCTCTTTTCCTAATAGTAGCTCAGGTAACTATATATCAGGTTTAGAGAAATAGACTAAAATAGTTTCTTAAGAGTGTCAGTCGTAATAAACCAGTTGCAGTTGAGTTGAGTCTATTCTGACTCATGGTGACCCCATGTGTGTCAGAGTAGAACTGTGCTTCATAGGGTTTTCAATGGCTGATTCTTCACAGGTAGATCACCAGGCCTTTCTTCAAAGGCACCTCTGTGCGGACTCAAACCTCCAACCTATCAGTTAGCAGTCAAGCATGTTAACCATTTGTAACACCCAGGGAATCCCAGTATTCATTACACACTAAATCCTGAATGCCAATTTCAATGAAATCAACGTATTCTCAAGCAGGATGGCCATTTAATGTAAATATTTGGGAAAAATACCAACGTATGTTTGTGGCACCTACCATAAGTATGTGTTGAAAATAAGAATGAATGATTGAATTATCTACTAGTTGGTTAATTGATATGCTGTGAATCAATCTTGACAGATGTAGACTAGCTGTCCAATAAAACTTTTTTTTGTCAGCTGAGAAGGAAAAAGATAATTCTGTTTGCGTTTGCATTCCTAAAACTGGTAATGGAGATGTTGGAACATTCCTGCTTGATGACACTCTTGTGAAACAACAAAGAAAATTCGTTTACTTTTGTTAAAAAAAAACTACCTGGAAGAAATATATACTCTCATTTTGTTTTTGTTGTTACCAGTAGCGTAAACCCAAGGGGTTGTTTTATACATTTGGGTTTGTAATGCGTTGGAGAACCTATAATAGCAACAGTAAACATAGTACTTGTGGCAGATATTTTCTTTTTTTAAGTAGAAGAACATTTTTCCCAAATTAACTTCCAGCTGTAACTTTAAGGCCAGTCCTCCTCATTTTGAAGGGCAACCCTAAGCATGAAAAGAAAGTCCCTAATCATATAGGGATATTGCTGTGAATAATCTGTTAGAATGTCTTGTTCAGACAAGAAAAATGGCAACTGGATTTGTAGAAATGAAAGAAAAGATAAGAAATGTTAGCATCCACAGCTTAAGGACATTCACGGTTTGCAAGTTTTAACTAGTGAAATGCCACATAGCCCAACTCCCTAGAAATGACTCACCACTCATCCTGTGTCTTCAAGCTGATCCATCAGCTCCACTTCTTTACAAAGAGAGAGAGAGAGGAAAGTGAAGGAAGAAAAGGAGAGAAAATATAGTTTAAAAGAACCACTAGTATGTTACATTTTCTCCACGTTTTTATTTCTACTTCTTTGGTGCAGAACCTGAAAATGAAGAGAAAAGAGAAAAACAACAACAAGACAATGAGGCAAACTGGGGAGTCTCTCAGACACATGCTGTATGTAAGCCAACAAAGCAAAAGTATTGAGACACTAGCAAAACGGCTGATTTCACCGAGGTGTTCTCTCACGCTTTGTATTAAGCTCTATGTAAGTATTTCTTTTCATATCAGGGAAGAGAAGCATTCAGAATTATGAAGAACAGCATTTCACTCACATCCCGAAGTCTCCCTAATCCTCCCCACCCCCACTATCTTCAGTCAGTGAGAATCATTGTTTTAGTTTGTATTTCTCATGTGTTCATAGGTTAAAGTATTTTAAGAAGTAGTGTACTGAATGTTTTTCTCTCACCTCTAGTAAAGCCAAATAATTAGCACACAGGCACAAAAAACAAAAAATTATGGAAATAATTATTATTTCTTAGTTACTCCCAACATCACATGAAATAAAGACAGTATTTTTTTTTTTCTTCTTCTTCTTCTTCAAAATTCAGCTCAAGCTAATTGTCAAATGGATAGCTAGGGCCGAAAGAATGCACTTTCTTTGAACCTCACACAAACAGACAAAAAAAAAGACACAATTATCTCTGGGCAAACAACTTAAAGGAACTTCACCTTTTTAACACATCTGTGTAGCAAGATGATCAGTTGAGAACATGGCAGGATAATGTTTTGATAAATGATCTTGCTTTTCTGTTTACGGATTCAACAAGAAACAGAGAAGGAAAGTTATCACCCTCTCTCCAATTAATGTAAACCAGGATTTTAAGCCCCTGAGATTGGTGTTTTCTTATCTCCATATACTTCTTTTGGGGGTGTGGGGGAAAGTTTCTCATTAGGTTGGGCATCTAGAAGACAATGTTCTGGTTCTGAAAGTCCAGACACACCTGGAGCAGTGTGTTTCAACCATTAGCTCAAAACCATTAGTAGATTATGAAATCTATTTATTATACTATGGCCATGTTTAGAACATAAAATAGAAAGGAATAAAAGAGAACAAAATAGAAACTACCAGAGTGTTTCATATATTGTAAGAGTATTATTTGTGAAATCTGGGCTTGCAGTGGCGTGTGTATGCCTGTGTGTGCGTGCGTGGTGTAAAGTTATAAAATGTATTACAAATGAATGTTATGTTCAAAATGTTTGAAAAAACTCAAGGACTATGGTGGATGTAACCAAGAGATGCAGAAGATAAAGGCTGTGTCCTTCTAATTATACAATCTAGAGAATGTGCATATGTCATACGGAGCCATGTGTATGTGTGAAAATTGAAATATTGTTTGTTTTATTAAAAGCTTTTAGACAACCCAACTATCCTTCAATAACTAATGGATAAAAAAGTGGTACAATATGAGTTAGCTAGATATACCAACATTAATAAATCATGAAAACATAATGTTGACTAAAAACAGCAAGCTGCAAAAGGATCATACCACTTAGGAAAAATTTTAATCATGAAAAAAATAGTATATAATTTACAAGTGCTTACATATGAAATAATAATGTGACAGCATGAAAGGAAGGGGATGGAGTGGGAAATGGTTTATCACCATATCTATGTCATTTTATTTCTTTTGAAAATGTATTCTGAAATAAGTAACATTTGTTGAAGTTCTGTGTTGGATACAAGGATGTTTGCTATGTCTTCTCTGTAACTTTGTATATGTTTTAAAATTTCAAAATTATATTGATACTGAAATCAGGCATTGTGTCTAACTTCTTTCATTCAATATTGTTTGTGAGATTAGTTTGTATGTTACTGTGTTTTCATATTCTCATTGCTCTATGGTATCAACATCTATGTATCCATTTTTCTATAGTTGAATATTGAAATGTTTTTATTTCAGTTGGGTCTGTTTTAATGTCCCCCATTTCATTTCTTTTTTGGGTTATTTGTGTCCTCTCCTGTTTTTCTTTTGTAAGTCTGGCCAGTGGTTTGTCGATTTTGTTGATTCTTTCAAAGAACAAGCTTTTGGTTTTGTTGATTCTTTCTATTGTTTTTCTGTTCTCTATTTCATTTATTTCTGCTCTGATCTTTACTGTTTCCTTTCTTCCAGTGGTTGTGGGCTTTTTTTGCTGTTCTCTATTTGTTTGAGTTCTGTAGTTAATGTTTTTATTTTGTCCCTTTCTTCTTTTTTGATATGTGCATCTATTGCTAGAAATTGTCCTCTGAGGAGTGCCCTTGCTGTGTCCCAAAGGTTTTGGTATGATGTGTTTTCATTCTCATTTGATTCTAGGAATTTTTTGATTCCATCTCTGATTTCTTCCATTACCCACTGATGTGTAAGCAGGACATTATTCAGTTTCCATGTAGTTGATTTTTTTTCCTTGCTCCTTCTAGTGTTAACTTCTACCTGGATGGCATTGTGGTCAGAGAAGATACTTTGAATTATCTCAACGTTTTGGATCTTGTTGAGGATGGCTATGTGGCCTCAGATGTGGTCTATTCTGGAGAACGTTCCATGTGCATTGGAAAACAATGTGTATTTTGCAGCAGTTGGATGGAGTATTATACATATGTCTATGAGGTCCAGTTGGCTGATTGTGCCCTTTAGGTCTTCTGTATCTTTGCTGAGTTTCTTCTTAGTTGTTCTGTCCTTTACTGAGAGTGGTGTGTTGAAGTCTCCTACTATTATTGTGGAACTGTCAATTTCTCTTTTCAATGTTGTTAGAGTTTGTTTTATGTATTTTAGAGCCCTGTCATTGGGTGCGTAGATGTTTATTATGGTTATGTCTTTATGATGGATCGTCCCCGTAATCATTATATAGTGTCCTTCTTTGTCTTTTATGGTAGATTTTGTTTTAAAATCTATTTTGTCTGAGATTAGAATTGTTACTCCTGCTCTTTTTTGGTAGTTGTTAGCTTGATACCTTTTTTTCCAACCTTTGACTTTTAATAAATTCACGTCTTTGTTTCTAAGGTGTGTCTCTTGTAGACAGCATATTGATGGATCCTGTTTTCTTATCCATTCTGTCACTCTCCGTCTCTTGATGGGTGCATTGAGTCCATTTACATTCAGTGTAATTATTGATAGATGTGAGTTTGTTGCTGTCAGTTTGTAGTGCTTTTTTTTTGTGGTGTTGAAGTTTTCTTTGTTCTTCTTACTGTCTTGTGCTGAGTTACTTTTGTTTGTGGATTTTTTTTTCATTGCTTTTGTTTTTGTAGGTTTTGTTTTTGCTGACACTCTATGTTTTTCGTCTTTATTTTTATGAGTATGTTTGTTAACTTTCTTTGTGGTTACCATGAATTTTACCCTTATCTTTCGAAGTTTGAAGCAGTCTACCCTTACTTGGTATCGCCTTGCCTTCCTCTCCATTAGAAGGTTCTGTACCTATGCCGTTTATTCCCTGTTTCATTGTTTTGATGTTGTTGTCATCCATCAATTGACTGCTCTGATTCCCTGTTGTATTTCTTTTGGTTTTGGATAGTCCTCAAGAGTTCGTTTCCTAGATTGGTATCTGGCTCGTACAATCCTGCGTCCTAGGTCCTGCCTGAGGGCTGAAGCTGTTTGTCCTCAGATTGAAGAACTCCCTTTAATAATTCTTGTACGTTTGGTTTGACTTTTACATATTCCCTTAGTTTCTGTTTATCTGGAAATGACCTAATTTCACCATCAAATTTGAACGAGAGGTTTGCAGGATGTATTATTCTTGGCTGACAATTATTTTCTTTCAAGATTTTATATATGTCATCCCATTGCTTTCTTGCCTGCATGGTATCTGCTGAATAATCTAAGCTTAGTCTTATCGTTTCTCCTCTGTATGTGACTTGTTGTTTTTCTTCAGCTGCTTTCAGGATTCTTTCTTTGTCTTTGGTTTTGGCGAGTGTGAATATGATATGCCTTGGTGATTTTCTTTTGGGGTCTCTTCTATATGGGGTTCATTGAGCTTCTTGGATGGCCAGCTTTTCATCTTTCATGATATTGGGGAAGTTTTCTGTCAGCAGTTCCTCAATGATCCTCTCTGTGTTTTCTGTTTTCTCCCCCTGTTCTGGAAGTCCAATCACTTGCAGATTTTTGCTTTTGATTTTGTCCAACATAGCTCTCAGGTTCTCTTCATTTTTCTTTGTTGTTTTTTCTGAGTTTTTCTGAAACAGAGTTGTATCCAAGTGTTTGTCTTCAGTTCCACTGATCCTGTCTTCCACGGTTTCAAATCTGCTGCTCAGCCCTTCTATGACATCATCCATTTCTGAAATCTTGTTGTTTATCTTTTGGACTTCTAATTGTTGTTTTTGTATAATTTCTAGTTGTGAATTTATTTTGGCATTTTGTTCCTGCATCATCTTCCTGAATTCTTCCAATTTTCTGTCTGTATTTTCCATGAATTTGACTATTTTTTTTTCATGTTTGTCCGCTTTTTGCCTCAGTTCTTGGAAAATTCCGAGTATTAGAGATTTGAATTCCCTATCAGGTAGTTCTAGTGCATTTTCTTCCACAGGAGACTCATCTGCTGTTTTAATTTGGATGCCTACTGGAACCATCCTGTCCTGTTTTTGTAGATGTTTTGATATGGTTTACTGTTTTCGTGGCATTCAGTATATATTTCTCTCCATTATTGATTATAGATTTGTTTTTTCCGTCCCTTTTAGAAAAAAAAAATTTTGAGTATGTCCGAGCAGTTGTTGTTTGCTCGTCTGTGCGCTCAATACTTTTCGCCTCCTTCTCCAACTGGCAGGTTCAGTCACTAAGATATGGTACAGTAGGGCAGGTCTAGCTGAAGAGAAGCCACTGGGACGGGTGTTGGTGGCAGTCAGTACAGCCCATGGCGTGTCAGTAATCACTGCTGGGCAGGTTCCAGTAGGCCGTGCCTGCACAGCTTGGTGGTGTGATATCAAGCGCACGGTGCTGGTAGGCAGGATGCAGCAGGAAGATGGTTATGTGTGGAGCTAAGCTGGATATGGGAGAGAGGAGAGAGGAACAGGAGCCAAAAGACATACAAACAAAGAAAAAAGAATGCTAGGGGAGCTTGCCATTGGAGTGGATAGATGAGAGACTATGAAATGGAGAAAAACAGAATGGGGAAGAGGAAGAAAAGAAAAGAAGGAACAAATAAAAATCAGAAAGGTTAAAGAACCACAAAGTTTCCAGGGATCCCACCGATGCAGCTATGAGGTCTTGGGAAGTCACTCTCAGGTGTTACAGCACAGCCGGCCAGAAGTTGCACAGGCATACAACACCCGGTATTCAGGGATCAGAAAGAGAAAGAAGATATAGACAGATGAGAAACTGAGCAATGAAGATAGACAAAAGGGAAAAAGAGGGAAAATAAAACAAAACAAGTAAAAAAAAAAAAAAGAACAAGAAAAGCCCACCTAAAAATCAGGGAAAAAAATAAAAAACTAAAGAAGAAATGTCTCAGCGATCCCTCTGTACATCTGTGGAAGCCGAAGGGGAGTCTCCCTGGCACGCAGCTCCGCCTGGCCAGAAACGGCTCCCAACTAAAGAAAAGGAAAAGAAAACAGACAAAGAATTCAAAACGAAGAAAAGTCTCGGGTTGACAGCAGCATGGTAGCTCAGACCGGGAAGCAACTCCTCACTCGAATGGAGCTCCGCAGCCCCTCAGGAAAAAGTAAAGATGGCGCACAGAGCAAGGCACTCGAGCGAAAGGAGGGGGAGGCGGCAAGAGGCAAGCCAGAAATCAAAAGAAGCAGGAAAAAAAAAAAAAAGCAACACCAGCAGCCAACAAATGGCACTCAGAGAGCCAGCCAGTGCAGGCTAGTGTTTCTGGACAAGAGACTGTGTCCGTGGGAAGCAGAGGAGGCCGAGTGTGGGTGAAGAAGGGTGGAGAGTGGGAAAGCGTATATCACAAATTGCCAGCATTCTGGAGCCCCTCAGGAAGAAGCAAAGATGGCGCACGGAGCCAGGCACTTGAGTGAAAGGAGGGGTAGGTGGTGAGAGTCAAGTGAGAAATCAAAAGAAGCAAAAAGAAAAAGCAACACTAGCAGCCAACAAATGGCACCCAGAGAGCCGCCTGCTTGGGTGTGTGGAATCCAAGCAGCCGGTGCCTCCCGGTCAAGAGACCATGGCCGCGGGAAGCAGAGGAACAAACAAGCAAAAGCCCCGGGATCCCATCAGCGCGGCAGCCCAGACTGGAAAGCAGCTGCACACTCGAATGGAGCCCCGCAACCCCACAGGAAGAAGCAAAGATGGCGCTCGGAGTCAGGCACTTGAGCAAAAGGAGGGGAAGGTGGCGAGAGGCAAGTGAGAAATCAAAAGAAGCTGAAAAAAAAAAAGCAACATTAGCAGCCAACAAATGGCACCCAGAGAGCCGCCCGCTTGGGTGTGTGGAATCCAAGCAGCCGGTGCTTCCCAGTTAAGAGACTGTGGCGGCGGGAAGCAGAGGAGCCCGAGCCGGGGCAAAGAGGAGACGTGGGTGGGAAAGCGCACACAGCAAATTACCGGCTGTTTTATCTCCCACTGGACGCTCCGAGAGGCTGCTATCTTATAGCCCCGTTTGCTAGTCTCTGATAGGAGTCCAAGATGGTGGATCCGCGCTGCGTTAGCTGGTCAGGGACCTCTGCATGAATCTCTCCTCGCTGTCCGTTCTCTTTCAGTATTCTCACTCCATTTGGTGCTTGGCTGAGTTCTGTATCTCTTCATTTGATGTTCTAGGGTTTCAAGATTGTTGCATTCTGTTTGACTTAGTTTTTCAGATCTTTGCTGTGGAGGGACGGCGTGGTGCTTCTGCCTAGAGCGCCATCATGCCGGAACCTCCTGATGTTCTATTTTTAATCCAGGTAGTGGTTACATGAGCATATCCATTTTGTGAAAATCCATTGAACTATATAGCTATGATTTGTATACCTTACTATATGTATGCTATCTTTCAATACTGGTTATATTTAAAAGAAAAAGAGAGATCAGGCCTCAGTCTCAGAGTAGACAACAGTATCTAACAGGAATTTGTTTTCATTGTGTTTAATTTAAATATTACCTTCTATTTAAAGCGAGCAACACTGATTTTCCATTGATGGTAGTGACATGATATCTTTTTAAATTAATTTACTTATACACAAACACACACGCACACACAAACACACACACACACCACATACAAAGTAATTGGCCTAACCAAAAGGGTGCAAACAGTTAACACACTTGTCTGGTAACTAAGAAGTTGGAGGTTTGAGTCCACCGAGAGATGCCTTGGAAGAAAGTCCAGGTGATCTACTTTTGAGAAATCAGCCATTGGAAACCCTATGGAGCACAGATCTACTCTGATACACATAGGGTTGCCATCAGTCAGAAACGAGTCAACAGCAACTAGTTCTTACAGGGGTGAGTAGAATTCTCAGGCTGGAGAGCAGAACAAGAGCTTTGAGTTCTCGAGTGTACACAGTAGTCTTGAATCTTCTCAAATGCCTCAGAGTCCACATGGTCACAGAAAGGGCTGACTTCATGGAGCACAATAGAAAGCAGCACCAATTGCCATGGTCTTGGGACCTTAATGCAGGTCCTCATTGCTGAGCTGGTCATCAGCAATGGTGATCACTCTGAACCAAGAGCAAGGTGGACCTTTTCAAATTTTACTAGATTGTGTAAAACCCTGCATTCTGGTGTGATCCAAGAATAAGAGAAGAAATCCTGAACACTAACTAATATCGAACTGCTTACTATCTTTATGCCTAACGTTGTGGAGTTGATTCCGACTCATAGCGACCCTATAGGACAGAGTGGAACTGCCCCACAGGATTTCCAAGGAGCGGCTGGTGGATTCAAACTGCTGACCATTTAGTTAGCAGCCAAGTTCTTAACCACCGCACCACCAACGATCCTTTACTATTCTTATCGTGCATGAGAATTGAGGTAAATTTTAGTGTGATGTCTAATTTGAAAGAATATGTTGTAACTTCCATCACAGTGTTATAATTTAATTCAAATAGCCACCAATCAAAAACAGCTGGCAGACTTGTACTGCAGTCTTATCTCTCTGCCCCTCCACATGTCCTTTTGTGAGGAAGAAATCTTAGAGAAGATAGGAACTCAAATCGAGTGGTGGCTTAGTATCCATTACTGTATGACTTAGGAAAAGTCAGTGAATGCTTCAGTGATTCAATTGTTACACTCCCACCAGCAGGCTCTTGTTGAGGTTAGTAATTTTGTGTTTCACAAGTCTTTTTAATCCTTAAATATGATATTCCTGTTCTTCTTTCTATTATCCTTGAAAAAGAGAATAAGACATGTTGCATTGGTTATTGTGACTAGTTTTAGTACAATAAAGTCTTCAAGAAGTACAATTCAGTGTGAGTTAAGGTCAAGAGGTCAAATTATGCTTTCTAATTTCAAGGAGAGCAAAGGAGTTACTTAAATCCAAAACTGTGAAATATTAGGTTTATAATGCCAGATTAATAACCATACATTCTGTATGCAAATTCTTCCATAACTCTTAGAAATGTGTGCTATCGAGTGAAGTTCCTTCTAACGTTTATATGTAGTAGAGCTGCAACACTTTTTGATGAGAAAAGAAAAAAATATATATAAATTCATCAGGAGGAAAACATTCATATGAATAATAGCTATTTAGTCAAAAGTAATAGTTATTTAGTCAAAAGCCTGGTTGACTATATACTTTCTAAGCTATATGGACTAATTACAAAATAATTATACAATCAAGACCAAAAAAAAGTCACGTGTATTTTAAAATACAATGATGTTTTCCCATAAGCATTGTCCAATACCCATGGGTTTATGATATGAATAAGAGCGTCACATCTTTCAAGTTGACAGTGTCTATTTCAAATTCTATTTTAAGTCAATAGATTACAAAGTAATTTTAGAAAATTCTTTAAAAGAACAGTTTAAGAGTATCCAAGTGTGGATTACATTAGCAGCCATGACAGGTATTAGAGATTTAATAAGTAATGTTATGCTTCTGTATCTCAGTTTACTATCAGCTGAACATTGCTGGTCACTGTGGCAGCTTTTGATTCTTGTGAATTCATCTTTATGGTAGGTTGAATGTATTAATGGCCTCAATTGTTGTTCTCCTTGTATTAATACCCTTTGCTCTGTACCTTTGTAATCTCTTCTTTCTCTGACTGTGGGCCTGGCCATGTAACTTGATTTTGTTAATGGGACAATACCAACTTGATGCAGGCAAAGGTTTAAAAACGTGCTTTTATGTTTTTGCTTCCTCTTGGGAACACTATTGCAATGAAGGGAACAAGCTCACACTAGCCTGCTAGAAGGATATGAGAAATATTAGAGACACATGTAAGAAAGGTGAGTCGTACTAATCAATGCTTTCTTAGACCAGGCAGCCGCCAATCAACCCAGAAGTTGACCACATAAGAGAACTCAACTGAGGTCAGCTGAGCCCATCTTAGATCAGCAGAAAAATCAACTAATATATACTGTATTTTACGCTAATAACATACGCCTTCTATGTTTGTTTGACAACCACTTCCTCTTCCCACAAGGTATTTTTCTACGCATGCTATGCTAATTTTTTTTTTACAGCAAAATGTAAGAAAAAATTGTCATGGTGGTACTTATGAGAAATATCTCGTGGGAGGAGGGAGCAGTTGGCAAACAAACCTAGAAGGTGAGCATTATTTGCATAAAACTATGGTAGATCATGAGAAATAAATAAATAGCAGTTGTTTTAAGCCACTTATTTTATGGGTGGTTTTTTACACAGCTATAGCTAATTGATACAAAATCTGGTTCCAAGAAGGAGGATGCTGCTGTAACAGAAACCTAAATTGTGTGGCATTGGTTTGAGGATAAGTGGTAGATAGAGAAGAAACAATTACTGGAGGTTGAAAAAATGGCAAGGAGACTGCTCGTGCAAGCTAGAAAACAGTACCACCATTTGTTACATAGTTGCAAAACTCTTGGTACAATCATTCCCTGAACTTAATTTGGAACATAGAAAATATGTCAATAGGCAAATAGACTCATATATAGAGATCTCCAGGCAAAATGTTGAAAAGTGGGCTAGTTTTTGCTAGCTTTGCAAGATAAGATTCTACAAGAAACAGAAGGGCTAAAAAAGAATTGGCTAGTTCTTAAACAGCATTCAGAGGGAATATGAAGGACTGGCACTTGCTGGACTGAAAAATAAACAGTTTTTAATCTCCAGTTTCTCCAGCCAGTCAAATATAAAATCCACATACTGCTTGAAATACACACCCTCAATATAAAGATCAAATCCAGGATGTAGCTATGAGACTCGTTGTTAAGACCTGTGCAAGAATTAAGCTAGTGTCTAGTAGACCATCTCCCATAGACAAAGTGCTTTAGGGATCTGAAGGACATTGTCTCACAGGATCCTAACTCAAATTAAGTTTCAATAATTAAGTACAGAGGGAAAGACCTGTATTGAAAAGAACTATGGGTGTGGATTGTGTTGAATGGAGTGCACTTGAATAGGATTCATAGGATGCCCACAGATTGGTTAAGGAAGTTGTATCAGTTAAGGTGCCACCTTCATGGAATGTAAGGGACTGACACTGGTTAAATTATAGAAATAATCATGTCTTCATGATCGTTGGTAAGTTTGACCAGAAGTGCTGTGACCACTGTGAATTCCAACCTAGGGGGCTCATCTTCCAGCACTTTATTAGAGAATACTCTGTTGTAATCCGAAAGGTTTTCATTGGCTACTTTTCAGAATTACCAGGCTTTTCTTTCTAGTCTGTCTTAGTTTACAAACCCCACTGAAACCTGTCCAGCATAGGTTAACCTGCTAGTATTTGAAATACCAGTGGAATAGCTTCCAGCATCATAGCAACATGTAAGCCACCAGTGTACAATAAGCTAACAGATGGGTGGTGGTTTTCTTTGACTACATTTGCTCAATTGTTGTTCTATATTCGCAGAAAAGGAAAGACTATCTACAAGCTTTCCACTACCTGAAAGGCTGACACTATTGAATTTAATAATGTGTAATGAGAAAAAGGTAGAAGACATAATTCATAATCAGTTCACTACATGCGAGAAATCTCATTTCATTTATCTGCAGCATCTAGAAATTATCTAATATTTCTGATATTATAGAGCATTTCATAATGTGTTATCATATTAAAGAAATGGTGTTTTGCTAGAAATGTATGACTAGCTCCTCATGGTAGCAGCAGCTAATATACATTAATTTATTGAATTATCTGTGTGCTCAATGCAGATTATTTTATTTTAGTCTTCATTATAAGAATCAATATCTTAATTTTACAGATGAGCAAACTGAGGCACAGAAAGCATAAGAAACTTAGTGAAGCCCCACAATCATTAAGTGATGAAGCTGGGATTTGAATCAAGCATTTTGACTAATTCGGAATTGTGATTGTGAAGATACTGGCCTCCTCTGAGTCAGTCTTTAAAAAAGGTTTACTTTTTGCAATACTTAGTGGTAACAATTGCAAGAAGGCACATAGTTTACCCATCAAAGCTAAAATAAGGATTTCAAAGATGGTCACTTTGGCCACTGAGTCAAAATCTCAGGTCTCTACCCCTGAAAAGGATTTTAATCCTCTTCTGAAACCAAGAAAAGAGTATCTTTTCCACATGACTACGTTTTGGGTTTCCAGATACCAAAAGCCCTTTCGCTTCCTGTATTTCTGTCTCAGCTGGAAGTACAAGAATTTCTTCTCAGGCTGCTCAACTGTATTAATCCACTGGGGTTTGTAGCTAACTATTAGCTTACTCCAGGTATTGTGCATGCGCAATTCCATGATGGAAACACAACCTGAAATGAGTTGGTAAACGAGCTGAAATAAAGGTATCTTTCCAGATACTTGAGTTTTTTTTAGAGTTTAACCATGTAACGACTTAATGTGCAATACTGTCAAAATTAAACGTGCACCACAGATTACCAAGAGAAATGTTCCTCCCATAGAGAAAATCTTATTTCTTAGTTTCACTTTTAATTTTAATGTCTTCATGGAACCTGAGGCTGTCCTCCTGTTCTTGCTCTCTTTCTCTTAAACCTTGACAATTAATACATTTTTTTCCTAACAGTTAATATTTACATCTCTCATTTATTTTTCGTTTAAACCTGGTCGTTAAAGAGGAATACGCTACTAAAAATGAAAATTAACTATGTAAACTTCTGTTTAATGAACTTGTATATTGGATTAACAAAAAAACAAAACAAAGCAAAAATACCACGAAAATTGTAAACAAAGGTGGACATTTTAGTTTTCGCTTTTGGGCATTTATTATTAATGTCTTTGTCAAATGACTTAGCATCTGGGTAAATTCTGTTTCCATCTCATTTCTTTCTTGACATTTTTTTTCCCCCAGGAAACCTTCATGAAATCTACCTGAGGTCAGAAGACCTGTGTTCAAGTTCATCTTCAGTCCTTCACACATTGTGTGAACTTGGGCTAGTCAAGTGACCACTGGGAACTTCAGATTCCTCTTCTGTAAACAGTAAGTCACACCTCCCTCACAGGTTTGTTTGAGGACCAAATAAATTGATATAGTTTTAAAACAGCATCTAGGAATAGTTTTTAATCTATGATAGGTTTTTAATAAAAC
The DNA here is from genome assembly GCA_030035585.1 of Dugong dugon. Classification (NCBI taxonomy): domain Eukaryota; kingdom Metazoa; phylum Chordata; class Mammalia; order Sirenia; family Dugongidae; genus Dugong; species Dugong dugon. The sequence continues at coordinate 82,388,780 of CM057471.1, read as the reverse complement.
CGCATATTCATTCAATCATTCAGCAAGATGAAATACTATTAATCATTCAACTAGATGACAGACCATTCATCCTTTAGATTTTCTCTGTTTTGCAGCTTTTCCTGGTTCCATTATTCTCTTATCTTTCGAAAATAACTTATATGTGTCTCTAGCATAACCCTTATTACATCGTACTAATGTCCTTGGCATAGTCTTACCTGTCTGGATACATTCTAAGCTCCAAAAGTTAACAGCTATGTATTTGTTTTTTACTTCTTTTTTTTTAAAATTGACGTAATTAAATGAAGTTTACATTTCAAGTTAGTCTCCCATATAGAATTTTTTTTTTTTAACATTCATTGTTATGAGATCCCCACCGCTCACCCCATTCTGCAACAGCACACTCCTCCTCTCTGCCCCTGATTCCCCATGAACATTCAACCAGCTCGTAACTCTCTCTGCCTTCCCCTCTCACCTCTGGACACAAGCCGCCCCTTTGGTCTCTTATAACTACTTGTCTAAGAGGCACATTCTTCACGAGTATCACTTTCTGTCCCACAGTCCAGTCCAATCCCTGTCTGAAGAGTTGGCCTTGGAAATTGTTTTAGTTCTGGGGTGATGGAGAGACCAGGGGCCATGCTTTCCGGAGAGCCTCCAGTGTTATACCGCTAAGTCTGGTCTTCTTACTAGTATTTGAGTTCTGCATCCCATTGTTCTACTGCTCCATCAGGAACCCTCTGTTGTGTTCCCTGTCAGGACGTTCATTGGTGGTAGCTGGGCACCATCTAGTTCTTCTGGTCTCAGGCTCATAAAGTCTCTGGTTTATGTGGCTCATTCTGTCTCTTGGGCCAATACTTTCCTTGTGTCTTTGGTGTTCTTCATTCTCCTTTACTCCAAGTGGTTGGGACCAATTGATGTATCTTAGATGGCCGCTTGCAAGCTTTTAAGACCCCAGACACCACTCACCAAAGTAGGATGCAGAACGTTTTCTTAATAAGGTTTGTTATGCCAGTTAACACAGATGTCCCCTGAAAGCATGGGCCCCAGACCCCGCACCCCTGCTACTCTGTGTCTCTCAAAGTATTGGATTCTATTGAGGAAACTTCTTAGCTTTGGTTTAGTCCAGTTGTGCTGGCTAACCCTGTAGTGTGTGCTGTCCTTCCATTCACCTAAGATCATTTTTATCTACTGTCTAGTTAGTGAATAAGCCTCACCCTCACTTCCCACCCCCATAACCATCAAAGAATGTTTTCTTCTGTGTTTAAACATTTTCTTGAGTTCTTGTAATAGTGGTCTTATACAGTGTTTGTCCTTCTGTGACCGCCTAAGTTCACTCAGCATAATTAGTTCTAGCTTCCACCAAGTTATACACTGTTTCACAGCTTCATCATTGTTCTTTATCATTGCATAATAATCCATTGTGTGGATATACCATAGTTTGTTTATCCAAACCTCCATGGATGGGCAATTAGGTTGCTTCCATCTTTTGGCTATTATGAACAGCACTGCGATGAACATGGGTGTGCATATATCTATTCGTGTGACGGCTCTTATTTCTCTCGGATATATTACAAGGAGCGGGATAGCTGGATCGTATGGTACTTCTATTTCTAGCTTTTTAAAGAAGCGCCAAATCAATTTCCAAAGTGGTTGTACCATTTTACATTCCCACCAATAGTGTATAAGTGTTCCAGTCTCTCCACAACCTCTCCAGTATTTGTTATATTGTGTTTTATGGATTAATGCTAGCCTTGTTGGGGTGAGATGATATCTCATTGTAGTTTTGATCTGCATTTCTCTAATGGCTAATGATCGTGAGCATTTCTTCATGTGTCTGTTAGCTGCCTGAATATCTTCTTTGGTGAAGTGGCTGTTCATATCCTTTGCCCATATATATATATATATATATATTTTATATTTTATTGTACTTCAGGTGAAGGCTTACAGAACAAATAGTTTCTCATGAAACAGTAGTACACATGTTTTTTTATGACATTGGTTAACAACCCCACAACATATTAAGCCTCTAAATTCTCAACCTTTATTTATTTATTTATTTTGATGAAAATACAGATAGCCAAAGATACACCGTTTCAAAAATTTCTACATACACAGTTCAGTGACATTGACTACGCTCTTCCAACTGTGCTGTTATTCTCACTTAAGATGAAGGCTTACAGAACAAAATAGTTTCTTATTTAACAGTTACTACACATGTTGCCCTATGACAATGGTTAACAATCTCACAACACATCAAGAATATCCTTGCTCCACCTTGTGTTCCCTATCACCAGGGGACTTCCTTGTCCCCTTCTGTCTTCTGGCCCTTGTCACTGGACTACTGTACCTCGTTAGTCTCATTTGGTTTTTTTTTTTTTTTTAACACCATTTCAAAGCTTTTTACTTACACATTTAAGGGATATTGACTATGCTCTTCCAATTGTGCTGCCATTCTCGCCCAAGATGAAGGCTTACAGGACAAAACAGCCTCCCATTTAATAGTTACTACAAATGTTGCCCTATAACAGTGGTCAACAATCTCACAACACATCTACAGTGTCCTTACTCAACTTGTGTTCCTTATCATCAGTTTCCTACTCCCCCTCTGCCTTCTGGCCTTTGTCACTGGACTCCTGTACCTCGTCAGTCCCATTTAGTTTTACTGGGCTGTCCACTCCCAGGCTTAACATCGAACCTCGAAGGTAACCTCACCTCTGAGCTGAAAGGGTGTCTGGGGGCCACACTCTTGAGGTTTCTCCAGTATTCTTTAGGCCAGTAAATCTGGTCTTTTTTTTTTTTTTTCTTTTTTTTTTTTTTTTTGGGAGTTAAAATTATGCTCTACATCCTTCTCCAGCTCTGTCCAGAACCCTCTGTTGTGATCCTGGTCAGAGCAGTCAGTGGTGGTAGCTGGGCACCATCTAGCTGTACTGGACTCAGTCCAGTGGAGGCCTGATAGCTGTGGACAATTAGTCCATTGGACTAATCTTTTCCTTGTATCCTGTTCTCTTCATTCTCCCTTGCTCCCGAAGGGATGAGACCAGTGGAGTATCCTAGATGGCCGCTCATAGGATTTTAAGACCCCAGACACTATTCACCAAGGTAGAATGTAGAGCATTATCTTTATAAGTAGTGTCATGTCAATTGAGCTAGATGTTCCACGAGACCATGGTCCCCAGAGCCCTCCGTCCAACAACTCAGTCCCTCGGGGGGTTTGGATATGTCTATAGGGCCTCCATGAACTTTCCTTGTGCAGGTTGTGCTAGTTTCCCCTGTACTGTGTACTATCTCACCTCACCCAAGGTACCACTTATGTCTTGCCTATTTAGTATTTCCCCCCCCCTCCCCTCCCATCCCTGGTAACCAACAAGGATTGTTACATTTTGCATGTGAATTTTTTCATGGTTTTTTACAATAGAGGTCTCATATAATATTTGTCCTTTTGTGATTGACTTATTTCACTCAGCATAATGTCCTCCAGTTTCATCCATGTTATGAGATGGTTCACAGATTCATTGTTGTTCTTTCTTGTTGCATAGTACTCCATTGTGTGGATGTACCATAGTTTGTGTATGCATTCATCTGTTGATGGACATCGAGGTAGTTTCCATCGTTTTGCTATTGTGAACAATGCTGCCATGAACATAGGTGTGCATATGTCTATTCGAGAGACGACTCTTATTTCTCTAGGATATATTCCTAGGAGTGGGATTGCTGGATCGAATGGTGTATCTATTTCTAGCTTTCTGAGGAAACGCCATATCATTTTCCAAAATGGTTGTATCATTTTGCATTCCCACCAGCAGTGTATAAGAGTTCCCATCTCCCCGCAGCCCCTCCAACATTTGTTATTTCCAGTATTTTTGATTCGTGCCAGTAATGCCGGGGTGAGATGGTATCTCATTGTGGTTTTAATTTGCATTTCTCTAATGGCTAGTGAACGCGAGCATTTCCTCATGTGTCTGTTGGCCATTTAAATGTCTTCTTTGGTGAAGTGTCTGTTCATTTCCTTTGCCCATTTTTTGATAGGATTGTTTGTCTTTTTGTTGTAGAGGTGTTGGATTTTCTTGTAGATGATGGAGATTAGACGTTTGTCTGACTTGTACTGTCCAAAAATTTTTTCCCAGGTTCTCTTTTGACTCTTTTGGGGGAAGTCTCTTGAAGAGCATAGATGTTTGATTTTTAGAAGATCCCAGTTATCTAGTTTATCTGTTGGGTTTTTGTATTGATGTTTATGGTTTGTCTCCTGTTAATGCCATGTATTAAGGCCTGAAGTGTTGGTCCTATTTTTTCTTCTATGAATTTTATAGTTTGAGGTTTTATATATTCAGGTCTTTGATTCATTTTGAAGTAGTTTTTCTATATGGCGTGTGGTATGGGTCCTGTTTCATTTTTCTACAAATGGATATCCAGTTTTGCCAGCACCATTTGTTAAAAAGACTGTCTTTTCCCCATTTGATGGACTTTGGGCCCTTGTCGAGGATCAGGTGACTGTAGGTGGATGGGTTTACATCTGGGTTCTCAATTCTGTTCCATTGGTCAATGTCTCTGTTGTTGTACCAGTACCAGGCTGTTTTGACTATTGTAGCTGTATAGTAGGTTCTCAAGTCAGGTAGTGTGAGTCCTCCAACTTTATTCTTCTTCTTCAGTAGTGCTTTACTTATTCGGGGTTTCTTCCCTTTCCATATAAAGTTAATAATTAGTTTTTCCATCTCTTTGAAGAACGTTGTTGGTATTGGTGTCGGGATTGCATTGTATTTATAGATTGCTTTAGGTAGAATTGCCATTTTCACAATGTTGAGTCTGCCTATCCATGAGCATGGTATGTTTTTCCATTTATGTAGATCCCTTTGGATTTCATGCAGCAGTGTTTTGTAGTTTTCTTTGTATAGGTCTTTTACATTCCTGGTCAAATTTATTCCTAAGTATTTTATCTTTTTAGGGGCTATTGAAAATGGTATTGATTTCCTGATCTCCTTTTGATCGTTCTCTTTACTGGTGTATAGGAATCCAACTGATTTTTGAATGTTTATCTTGTATCCTGCTACTCTGCTGAAACTTTCTATTAGTTCCAGTAGATTTCTCATGGAGTCTTTAGGGTTTTCTATGTATAGTATCATATCATCTGCAAACAGGGAGAGTTTAACTTCTTCAATACCAATTTGGATGCCCTTTATTTTTTTCTCTTGCCTTATTGCTCTAGCTAGAACTTCCAGCACAATGTTAAATAGCAGTGGTGATAAAGGGCATCCTTGTCTTGTTTCTGTTTTCAAGGGGAATGTTTTCAGCCTCTCTGCATGAAGAATGATGTAGGCTGTTGGTTTTGCATAGATGCCATTTATTATGTTGAGAAATTTCCCTTCTATACCTATTTTATTGAGAGCTTTTATCAGGAATGGGTGTTGGACTTTGTCAAATGCCTTTTCTGCGTCAATTGAGATGATCATGTGATTTTTTTCTTTCCTTTTATTTATGTGGTGGATTACGTTGATGGATTTTCTAATGTAAAACCATCCTCGCATACCTGGTATGAATCCTACTTGGTTGTGGTGTATTATTTTTTTGATATGATACTGAATTCTATTGGCTAGAATTCAGTTCAGAATTTTTGCATCTATATTCATGAGAGATATTGGTCTGTAATTTCCTTTTTTTGTGATGTCTTTGCCTGGTTTTGGTATCAGCGTTATGCTGGCTTCATAGAATGAATTTGGAGGTGTTGCTTCCTCTTCTATGCTCTAAAATAGCTTGAGTAGAACTGGTACAAGCTCTTCTGTAAATGTTTTGTAGAATTCTCCTGTGAAGCCATCTGGGCCAGGGCTTTTTTTGGTTGGGAGTTTTTTTATTACCTTTTCAATCTCTTCTCTTGTTATGGGTCTGTTCACGTTTTCAATATCACTTTGTTGTAGTTTGGGTAGGCCGTATGGTTCTAGAAATTTATCCATTTCCTCTAGGTTTTCAAATTTGTTGGAATATAGTTTTTCATAATATTCTGTTATAATCCTTTTTATTTCAGTTGGGTCTGTTGTAATGTCCCCCATTTCATTTCTTATTTGGGTATTTGTGCCCTCTGCTGTTTTTCTTTTGTCAGTCTGGCCAGTGGTTTGTCGATTTTGTAGATTCTTTCAAAGAACGAACTTTCGGTTTTGTTGATTCTTTCTATTGTTTTTCTGTTCTCTATTTCATTTATTTCTGCTCTGATCTTTACTATTTCCTTTCTTCCGGTAGTTGTAGGCTTTTTTTGTTGTTCTCTTTCTATTCGTTTGAGTTCTGTAGCTAATGTTTTGATTTTGTCCCTTTCTTCTTTTTTGATATGTGCATCTATTGGTATAAATGGTCCTCTGAGGACTGCCTTTGCTGTGTCCCAAAGGTTTTGGTATGATGTGTTTTCAGTTTCATTTGATTCTAGGAATTTTTTAATTCCATCTCTGATTTCTTCTATACCCATTGATGTGTAAGCAGATTATTATTCAGTTTCCATGTGTTTGATTTTTTTTCCTTGTTCTTTCTAGTGTTAATTTCTACCTTGATGGCATTGTGGTCAGAGAAGATACTGTGAAGTATCTCAGCATTTTGGATCTTGTTGAGGATTGCTCTGTGGCCTAAGATGTGGTCTATTCTGGAGAACGTTCCATGTGCATTGGAAAAGAATGTGTACTTTGCAGCGGTTGGATGGATTGTTCTATATATGTCTATGAGGCCAGTTGGCTGATTGTATCCTTTAGGTCTTCTGTTTCTTTGCTGAGTTTCTTTTTAGTTGTTCTGTCCTTTACTGAGAGTGGTGTGTTGAAGTCTCCTACTATTATTGTGGAACTATCAATTTCTCTTTTCAGTGCTGTTAGAGTTTTTTTTATGTATTTTGGAGCCCTGTCATTGGGTGCGTAGATGTTTATTATGGTTATGTCTTCATGATGGATCGTCCCCTTAATCATTATATAGTGTCCTTCTTTGTCTTTTATGGTAGATTTTGTTTTAAAATCTATTTTATCTGAGATTAGAATTGCCACTCCTGCTCTTTTTTGATAGTTGTTAGCTTGATATATTTTTTTCCAACCTTTGATTTTTAATAAATTCACATCTTTGTTTCTAAGGTGTGTCTCTTGTAGACAGCAAATTGATGGATCCTGTTTTCTTATCCATTCTGCCACTCTCCGTCTCTTTATGGGTGCATTGATTCCATTTATGTTCAGTGTAATTATTGATAGATGGAAGTTTGTTGCTGTCATTTTGTAGTGCTTTTTTTTTGTGGTGCTGAAGTTTTCTTTGTTCTTCTTACTCTCTTGTGCTGAGTTACTTTTGTTTGTGGATTTTGTGTTCATTTCTTTTTTTTTTTTTGTAGGTTTTGTTTTTGCTGAGACTTTATGTTTTTCGTCTTTATTTTTATGAGTATGTTTGTTAACTTTCTTTGTGGTTACCATGAATTTTACCCTTATCTTTATAATTTTGAAGCAGTCTACACTTACTTGGTATAGCCTTGCCTTCCTCTCCTTTAGAAGGTTCTATACCTATGCCGTTTGTTCCCTCTTTCATTGTTTTGATGTTGTTGTCATCCTTTGATTGATTTCTCTGATTCCCTGTTATATTTCTTTTGTTTTTGAAAGTCAACTGTAGTTCAGTTCCTAGAATGTTATCTGGTTCATATGAACCTGCGTCCGAGGTCCTAGGTCCTGCCTGAGGGCTGAAGCTGTTTATCCTCAGATTGAAGAACTCCCTTTAATAATTCTTGTAAGTTTGGTTTGACTTTTGCATATTCGTTTAGTTTCTGTTTATCTGGAAATGACCTAATTTCACCATAAATTTGAAAGAGAGTTTTGCAGGATATATTATTCTTGGCTGACAATTTTTTTCTTTCAAGATTTTATATATGTCATCCCATTGCCTTCTTGCCTGCATGGTTTCTGCCGAATAATATGAGCTTAGTCTTATCGTTTCTCCTCTGTATGTGACTTCTTGTTTTTTTCGAGCTGCTCTCAGGATTCTTTCTTTGTCTTTAGTTTTAGCGAGTGTGAATATGATATGTCTTGGTGATTTTCTTTTGGGGTCTCTTCTATATGGGGTTCGTTGAGCTTCTTGGATGGCCAGCTTTTCATTTTTCATGATATTGGGAAAGTTTTCTGTCAGCAGTTCGTCAATGATCCTCTCTGTGTTTTCTGTTTTCTCCCCCGTTCTGGTATGCCAATCACTCGTAAGTTTTTGCTTTTAATTGTGTCCCACATAACTCTCAGGGTCTCTTCATTTTTCTTTGTTCTTTTTTCTGAGTTTTCCTGAAACAGAGTTGTATCCAAGTGTTTGTCTTCAGTTCCACTGATCCTGTCTTCCATGGTTTCAAATCTACTTCTCAGCCCTTCTATGACACCGTCCATTTCTGAAATCTTGTTATCTTTTGGATTTCTAATTGTTGTTTTTGTATAATTTCGAGTTGTGAATTTATTTTGGCATTTTATTCCTGCATCATCTTACTGAATTCTTCCAATTTTTTGTCTGTATTTTCCATAAATATGTCTATTTTTTCCTCATGTTTGTCAGCTTTTTGCCTCAGTTCTTGGAAAATTCCAAGTATTAGTGATTTGAGTTCCCTATCAGGTACTTCTAGTGCATTTTCTTCCACAGGAGAGTTATCTGGTGTTTAATTTGGACGCCTATTGGAGCCATCTTGTCTTGTTTTTGTAAATGTTTGTATATTGTTTGCTGTTTTCAGGGCATTCCGTAGATATTTCTCTCGTTTATTGATTGTAGATATTTTTGTTTCGTCCTTGTGGTACAGCTGGGCCGATCTAGCTGAAGAGGAGCCACTGGGACGGGTTGTTTTTGGCACTCACCGCAGCCACCAGGACGGTCGGTAGTCAGTGCTGGGCAGGTTCCAATAGGGCGTGCCTGCACAGCTTGGTGGTGTGATGTCAAGTGCACGATGCAGGTAAGTAGGGTGCAGCGGGAAGATGGTTATGTGTGAAGCTAAGCTGGATATGGGAGAGAGGAGAGAGGAGCAGGAGCGAAAAGCATACAAACATAAAAGAATGCTAGGGGAGCTTCTCGTTGGAATGTACAGATGCGAGTCTATGGGATGGAGGAAACCAGAAGGGGGAAGAGAAAGAAAAGGAAAGAATGAACAAATAAAAATCAGAGAAGTTAAAGAACTGCAAAGTTCCCAGGGGTCCCCCCGATGCAGCTATGAGGTCTGGGGGAGTCGGTCTCAGTTTTCACAGCACAGCCTGGCCATAAGGTACAGAGGCATACATGGCCTGGTATTCAGGGATCAGAAAGAGAAGGAAGAGATTGAGAGACGAGAAATTAAGCAATGAAGAAAGACAAAAGGGAAAAAGAGGGAAAAGATGACAAAACTAATCAAAAAAGAAGAAAAATGAAATTAAAAAAAAAAAAAAGGCAACACCAGCAGTCAGTGCCAACAAATGGGACCCAGAGAGCCCCCACTCAGGTGCGCGAATTCCAAGCATATGGCAGTCTCAGGGTTAAGAGACCGTGGCCACGGGAAGCAGAGGGGCAAACGAACAAGGGCCCCGGGATCTCGCCAGTGTGGCAGCCCAGACCTGGAAGCAGCCACACGCCCGAACGCAGGCCCACAGCCCCGCCGGAGAGAGCAAAGACGGCGCTCGGAACCAGGCACCCGAGAAAAAGGAGGGGGAGGCAGCGAGAGGCAAGCGAGAAACCAGAAGAAGCAGAAAATGCCGCACCAACAGCCAACAAATGGGACCCAGAGAGCCCCCACTCAGTGGCGCGAATTCCAAGCAGCCGGCAGTCTCGGGGTTAAGAGACCGTGGCCACGGGAAGCAGAGGGGCCAACGAACAAAGGCCCCGGGATCTCGCCAGCACGGCAGCCCAGACCTGGAAGCAGCCACATGCCCGAACGCAGCCCCACAGCCCCGCCGGAGAGAGCAAAGACGGCGCTCGGAACCAGGCACCCGATCAAAAGGAGGGGGAGGCGGCAGAAAAAGCTTCGCCAACAGCCAGCAAACGGCTCTCAGAAAGCCGTCAGCCTAGGCGCGTGGATTCCAAGCACCGGCACCCCCCAGCCATGGAACCCTGGCCACGGAAAGCAGGGGAGCCCCAGCTGAGGCGGAGAGGGGTAGGGGGTGGGAAAGCGCGCACCGCAGTTTACCGGTCGTTCTGTCTCCCACTGGACGCTCTGCGAGGCTGCTCTCCCATTCGTTGCTCTCCGATAGGAATCCAAGATGGTGGATCCGCGCTGCGTTAGCTGGTAAGGAATCTCTGCATGAGTCTCTCCTCGCTTTTCATTCTCTTTTAGTATTCTCACTTCGTTTGGTGTTTGGCTGAGTTCTTTATCTCTTCATTTGGTGTTCTAGGGTTTCAGGATTGTTGATTCTCTGTTAGGCTTAGTTTTTCGGATCTTTGCTGTGGAGGGACAGCGTGGTGCTTCTGCCTAGAGCGCCATCTTGCCTCCTTTGCCCATTTTTTAATTGGGTTATTTGTCTTTTTGCTGCTGAGGTTTTGGAGTATCTTGTAGATTTTAGAGATTAAACACTGATCAGATTTGTCGTAGCCAAAAATTTTTTCCCAATCTGTAGGTTGTCTTTTCACCTTCTGGTGAAGTCTTTGGATAGCATAAGTGTTTTATTTTTAGGAGCTCCCATTTATCTAGTCTCTCTTCTGGTGCCTGTGCGTTGTTACTTACTGTTTGTATTGTGTTTATGCCATGTATTAGGGCTCCTAGCATTGTCCCTAATTTTTCTTCCATTATGTTTATCGTTTTCGATTTTATATTTAAGTCTTTGATCCATTTTGAGTTAGTTTTTGTACATGGTGTGAGATATCGGTCTTGTTTCAGTTTTTTGCATTTAGATATCCTATTATGCCAGCACCATTTGTTGAAGAGACTGTCTTTTCCCCAATTAATGGACTTTGGGCCTTTGTCAAATATTAGCTGCTCATAGGTGGATGAGCTTATATCTGGATTCTCAACTCTGTTCCATTGGTTTATGTATCTGTTGTACCAGTACCAGTCTGTCTTGACTACCGTGGCAGTATAAAACGTCCTAAAATCAGGTAGTGGAAGGCCTCCCACTTTGTTCTTCTTCTTGAGTAGTGCTTTATTTATCCGGGGCCTCTTCCCTTTCTATATGAAGTTGGTGATTTGTTTCTCCAACCTATTAAAAAATGCTGGTGGAATTTGGATCGGGATTGCATTGTATGTGTAGATTGCTTTGGGTAGAATTGACATTTTCACTATGTTGCGTCTACCTATCCATGAGCAAGGTGTATTTTTCCACTTAGGCAGGTCTCTTTTAGTTTCTTGCAGTAGTGTCTTGCAGTTTCTCTGTGAAGATCTTTTACATCTCTGGTTAGATTTATTCCTAAGTATTTTATCTTTTGGGGGGCTATTGTAAATGGTATTGATTTGCTGATTTCCTCTTTGAGGTTCTCTTTGTTGGTGTAAAGGTATCCAGTTGATTTTTGTATGTTTATCTTGTATCCTGAAACTTTGCTGAAATCTTGTATTAGTTTCAGTAGTTTTCTTGTGGATTCCTTGGAGTTTTCTGTGTATAAGATCATATCATCTGTGAATAAAGATACTTTGACTTCTTCCCTACCTATTTCAATGTGCTTTATTTCTTTTTCTATCCTAACTGCTCTGGCTAGGACCTCTAGCACAATGTTGAATAGTAGTGGTGATAAAGGGCATTGTTGTCTGGTTCCTGTTCTCAAGGGGAATGCTTTCAAAGTCTCTCCATTCAGGATGATGTTGGCTATTGGTTTTGTATAAATGCCCTTAATTATTTTGAGGAATTTCCATTCTATTCCAATTTTTTTGAGAGTTTTTATCATGAATGTGTGTTGGACTTTGTTGAATGCCTTTTCTGCATCGATTGATAAGATGATGTGGTTTTTGTCTTTTGTTTTATTTATTTGATGGATTATGTTGATTGTTTTTCTGATGTTGAACCATCCCTGCATACCTGGTATAAATCCCACTTGATCGTGGTGAATTATTTTTTTGATATGTTGCTGAAATTCTACTGGCTAAAATTTTGTTGAGGATTTTTGCATCAATGTTCATAAGGGACATTGGTCTGTAATCTTCTTTTTTTGTGGTATCTTTACCTGGTTTTGGTATCCTGGTTATGCAGACTTCACAGAATGAGTTTGGGAGTATTCCATCCATTTTCTTTGCTCTGAAATACCTTAGTAGAAGTGGTGTTTTCTCTTCTCTAAAAGTTTGGGAGAATTCTCCAGTGAAGCCATCCGGGCCAAGGTTTTTTTTTTTTGTTGGCAGTTTTTTAATAACCTTTTCAATCTCTTCTTTTGTTATGGGTTTATTTAGTTATTCTACCTTTGTTTGTGTTAATTTAGTTAGGTGGTGAGTTTCTAGAAATTTGTCCATTTCCTCTAGGTATTCAAATATGTCAGAGTACAATTGTTCATAGTATTCTGTTATGATTCTTTTAATTTCAGTGGGGTCTGTTATGATACCACCCATCTCATTTCTTGTATGGGTTATCTGCTTCCTCTCCAGTTTTCCTTTTGTCAGTTTGGCCAATGGTTTATCAATTTTGTTGCTGTTTTCAAAGAACCAGCTTTTGGACTTGTTAACTCTTTCAATTGTTTTTCTGTTCTCTATTTCATTTAATTCTGCTCTAATTCTTATTGTTTCCTTCCTTCTGGCACCTGTAGGCTTCTTTGGCTGCTCTCTTTCCAGCGGTAGAGTTAGTGCTTTGATTATGAGCCTTTCTTGTTTTTGGATGTGTGCATTTATTGATATAAACTGACCTCTGAGTACTGCTTTTGCTGTGTCCCAAAGGTGCTGGTAGGATGTGTTTTCATTCTCGTTTCATTCTATAAATTTCTTTATTCCATTCTTAATTTCCTCTATAACCCAGTAGTTTTTGGGCAAGGTATTGTTCAGTTTCCATGTGTTTAATTGTTTTTCCTAGCTTTATGTGTTGTTGATTTCCACTTTTATGGCTTTTTGGTCAGAAAAGATGCTTTGTAGTATTTTGATGTTTTGGATTTTGTTAAGGCTTTCTCTATGGCCTAATATGTGGTCTATTCTGGAGAATGTTCTATGTTCATTGGAAAAGAAAGTATACTTGGCTGCTGTTGGGTGCAGAGTTCAGTATATGTCTATGAGATCAAGTTGGTTGATTGTAGCATTTACTTTTCTGTGTCTTTGTTGAGCTTCTTTCTGGATGTTCTGTCCTTCACCACAAGTGGACCTGTCTATCTCTCTCTTCAGAGCTGTTAGAGTGTGTTTTATGTATTTTGGAGCCCTGTCATTGGGTGCGTAAATGTTTATTATAGTTACGTCCTCCTGGTGTATTGACCCTTTAATCATTATATAGTGCCCTTCCTTATCTTTTGTGGTGGATTTTACTTTAAAGTCTATTTTGTCAGAGATCAATATTGCCACTCCTGCTCTTTTTTGAGTGTTGTTTGCTTGATATATTTTTTTCCGTCCTTTGAATTTTAGCTTGTTTTTGTCTTTAAGTCTAAGGTGCGTCTCTTTTAGGCAGCATGTAGATGGATCATGCTTTTTTATCCGATCTGCTAATCTCCATCTCTTTATTGGTGCATTAAGTCCATTTACATTCAGTGTAATTATTGATAGGTATGAGTTCAGTGCTGTCATCCTGATATCTCTTTTTTGTGTTGTTCACAGTTTCTTTGTTCTCCTCAGTTTTCTGTGCTGACTCGTTTTTCTTTATGTATTTTATTTTTTCATCTTTTTCTTTGTTATAGATTTTGTGTTTGCTGGGTGTTTATGTTTTTCTACTTCTTTATTTTGATTTGTAGGACTGTTAGATTCCTTTGTGGTTACCTTAATATTTACTCCTAATTTTCTAAGCAGCCTATTAAATTTGGCATTGTGTTCTTGAATGTCTTTTTAGTCCCGCTACTACGGTGTCTGTATGTTGCCTGGGTGTTTCTGCGTTCTGTTGAATTTCCTTTCTTATTTCTAGAAGAGTTCTGTTTATTAATCTTTTGTATTCTGTCTCTGGTAATTCCAAGAAGTTCTCTTCCTCCAGAGAATTTCCTGATTCTTTATTTTGGGAGCTTGCTGAAGCCATCATGGACTGCCTCTTTATGTGACCTGATATTAACTGTTGTCCCTGAGCCATCAATACTGTATTATAATTTTATTTTATGTTTGCTTAGTGACACCTAGCTTCTTATTTTGTTTTGTTTTGATATGCCCAAATAGGCTGCTCGTGTGCACTAGTTTGATTTCTGACACCTTTTATATCTAATGTCCTGTCACCAGGTAGTTGGTTCTGTGACTAAGTATGCGCACGCTGGAGTTTGTTAAAATTTCCTATATGGGATCAGCTCGGGTGTGCAGGCAGTCGATCACCAAGTGTGTGATGCAGGCTCTCACCCCCAGTCCTAGAGAGGCATGGGTGATTGGTGCAGGCACTGGACTCTGGCTGTGGTAGTGGATCACGCGCTGAGTCAGGCAGGCTGCCGACAGCTGCCTCTGAGAGTCTGAAAGAAAAGCGTGTCCTTATTCTCTAGGTCCAATAGGTAGGTGAGTTTTGCAGCCGGGCAAAGAGCGGCCGACTATGTTGGCTGCAAAGACTCGAGGGCACCACTTTTTCTTGAACAACTGAAGCAGGTGACTAGGCACTTTAGGAACTATCACCAGTCCTCAAGACCCTGCTGCAGATCGATAAAAGTGCCTACTTGAGGGGCAGGGCTGTTTCGAGGATCAGAAACCTGCCCGTACACAGCTGAAGCAGTTGAAGTTAAACTTCAGATGTTTGTCCTGTTGTACTGTGGTAGTGACGGCTAACACGGTTGAGATTTGTCCCCACAAGTCTATACAGGGGTGTATGGCACTCAGAGTCTGCAGACCCCTGATTTCTATGGCCATCAAAGGAATTTTGCCGACCGTGTGTTCCTGGCCTAGGGAAGCCAGCAGCTTATTTGTTCTCTCTCCAAGGCCAGGAGAATGGGTCAGGGTGCCTTTTGAGATCTATTTCTGGCCCAGTGGACTCCCAGTGCAGAGCGGGGAGGGAGGTGGTAAAAGGAAGAGAGGTTTTTCCCAAATCTGGTGCAGAGCGCGGAGGCAGGAGGTAAAAGGGAGTATGGTTTTTCCCAGATGGGCTTTTTTTTGTTTTTTTTTTTTAACTCACAGCAAATCAGTGCGCGCACGTACTTATTCTAGCCTCTTGGGAGCAGCTCTTCACTGGTTCGGAGTGTCCAAGCAGAATCTCTGCTGCGGGGTCTCTCTCGATGTGGAAACTGCTTCTCGAGAGTGCGCACAGCACAGCTTTTTGCCTGGTTCACCGTGGCTTGGCATGGCTGTGTCTCTGCTGTGTTGCCGCCATGGCTCTAGCGCTCCTCACCTCTTCCAAACGGTCTTCCTGTGGTCTTCCTCTCCGGTATGACTGAGATGGACATCTTAAACTTGCCTTGTTCAGGGTTGCCAGATATTTACATAGAATCAAATCACTTGTTTTTCCAGGTCTTTGTTGTAAGAGGGATATAGGAAGCATCTAACTAGTCTGCCGTGTTGACCACGCCTCCTATGTATTTTTATCTTCTAAAATTTTTCTTTAGACCATGACTTACCAAGGTGGCTCTCCTATTCAGCTGTACATATGCTTATCTAACCTAGTGCCTGGAATTTAGTCAAGAGCCTCTTAGGCAGTTTTTGATGAAATAGGTGAGGTAAGCACTATTGGAATGTATATCAGACAGGGGCCTATCAGGAAACGGCCGGCATACCAAGCTGGGATTTTTGATGATAATTTTAATTAAAGGACTACCTATGGACTGCGTGGGCAGGTTAACGAAACTCACAAGGAATGTTGCAACTTCCGGAGACCAGCAGCAGCGGGAACCCTAAGACTGATGGGGCAAGGAGAGGAAACAGCTGAAAGCTGGAGCCACGGACAAGGTACCACATGGCAGAAGTTGTAATTGTAGAAAGATACAGTTGCTGATAAGACCTTGTAGAAACGGGGAGGGAACAGGAGGAGTAGATACCTCCCTCTGATTTTTCATTTCCTGTCTCGTTCTCCCATGGGCTGAATTCAGCCAGAAGTCAGAAGGCAAGAGAGCCTATGTAATAAAGCCTTTAGAAGTCACCTTCCAGGGTACAGAGCAGAGCAGAAAAGAGACAATGAGTGAGGAAGGGGAAGGAAGGCCAACAGCATAACCAGCAAGGAAGTTTCTTTAACATTAATTTAGATGTGGAAGAAGTGTGGATGCACTCTTATCGACATATTTTTCTTCTTGTTGACCTGCAGAAATAGTCATACCACCTTAGAGTAGTGCTAATTAAAATATTTGATAAATTCCATCCTGCCTCAGTGTACCAGCCCCAGGTTTCCTCTGACTTCTCACTCAGGTACTTTTCCTCTTCCAAAGTGGAGATATCCTGTGTAATGGCATAATACCAAAAAAAATCCAAAGACTGTAACAGGCAGCGTATATTCCAAACCCAGATTGGAAGATACGTTACAGGTGAAGTTATCACAATGGTTTCCTATGATCAGGGACAAATTGCCCAACAAGCAACGTATACATGGGCTTTTTTGTGTTTACTTACTAATCTGTAGTGAACAGTTTCTCATGGGTTTCACCACATCATTGCTGTGGTAAAAAAACAGGTGAAATTGTTCACTACAGATTAGTAAGTAAGCTCAAGTGAAGCCCCTGCTTACCTTCCTTACTGGTTAACCTGCCCCTGCGTATGATGCGTGAGATAGGTATGAATGAAAGTGAGGACAGCGGTCAAGGGGTTTAAAGCTGCAATAAGGCGAAGGAGGGTTAACCCTGAATGCCGCTGAGGATAATCAGAAATGCAACCATTCAACCCAAATCATTTAGGGATAAATAAATGAAGCTACCACCTTTATCCAGTTCTGTGCCCAATGAATATGAATCTCACTGGAAGATAACTCTCCCCTTTGCCTTTGTTTAAAGAGAGCTGGTAGCATGGTTGATACTATCTTTGGAATAAAGGTTATAACTAAATTGATATTACAGTCCATTCCTAGACTACGGGAAACTGAAAGGTTTTATATTTTGATTCAGTATAAATATTAAACACTAAAGTAGGGCCCACACAAAAATACCCAGTTGATTTTTGACAAAGGTACAAAGGTAATTCAATGGAAGAAGGATATCCTTTGAACGAATGGTGCAGGAGCAATTAGATGTCCATAACAAAAACAAATAAATAAACAAATCTCAACCTAAGTCTCATAGCTTACATAAAATTACCTCAAAATGGATCACAAACTTAAATGTAAAACTGCAAAACTCCTATAAAAGTATAAATATATATATATATGTATAACTTTTAGAAAAAAACAGGAGAAAATTTTCAGGACTAAAGGCTGGGCAAAGAGTTAATAGATATGACACCAAAAACGGGATCCGTGATCCAGAAAAGAAAAATAATTGATAAATTAGACCTTATTAAAATTAAGTTTTGCTCTGCAAAAGAACTCTTTGAGAGAATGACAAGAAAAGCTATAAATTGAGAGAAAATATTTGTCAACCAGATATCCAACAAGGGGCTAATATTTAGAATATATAAAGAACACTCAAAATTCAACAACTAAAACAATAAACAATATTAAAATTAAAATATATATATATATTTAGTGACACCATCAAATGCTGGTGAGGATGTGGAGAAACCGGATCACTCATACATTGCTGGTGGGAAAGTAAAATGGTACAGGCACTCTGGAAAAGAATTTCTTAAAAAAACTATATATGTAACTGTCATTTTTAAAAGTGAGGTTTTTTTTTTTTATTGTTGTGCTTTAAGTGAAAGTTTACAATTCAAGTTAGTCTCTCATACAAAAAGTTATACATACCTTGGTATGTGACCCTAGTTGCTCTCCCTAGAATGTGATAGCACACTCCTCCTCTCCTCCTCGGATTTATCCTATCCAGTCAACCAGCTCCTAACCCTCTCTACCTTCTCATCTCACCTCCGGACAGGAGCTGCCCACTCAATCTCACGTATCTACTTGAGCTAAGAAGTGCACTATTCACAAGTATCATTTGATGTCTTATAATCCAGTCTAATTTTTGTCTGAAGAGTTGGCCTTTGGGATGGTTTTAGTTTTGGGCTAAAAGAGAGTCTGGGGGCCATGTCTTCCAGGGTCCCTTCAGTCTCAATCAACTCATTAAGTCTGGTCTTTTTACTAGAATTTTAGTTCTGCACCCCTGCTCAGTCAAGGACACTCTGTTGTATTCCCTGTCATGGTGGTCATTGTTGATAGCTGGGCACTATCTAGTTCTTCTAGTCTCAGGCTGATGAAGTATCTAGTTTATGTGGACTTTTCTGTCTCTTGGGCTAATGCTTCTCTTGTAACTTTGGTGCTATTCATTCTCCTTTGCTCCAGGTGTGTTGGGACCAACTGATGCATCTTAGATGGCTGCTCGCTAGCTTATAAGATCCCAGATGCCACTCCAAAGTGGGATGCAGAACATTTTCTTAATAAAATTTATTATGCCAATTAACCTAGATGTCCCCTGAAACCATGGTCTCCAGACCCCCATTGCTTCTATGCTGTCCCTCAAAATGTTTGGTTGTATTCAGTAAACTTCTTAGCTTTGGTTTAGTCCAGTTGTGCTGACTTCCCTATAATGTGTGTTGTCCTTTCGTAAGATAATTCTTGTCTACTATCTAGCTAATCAATACCCTTCTCCCTTCTTCCCCACACTCGTAACCATCAAAGAATGTTTTCTTCTGTGTTTAAACCTTTTCTTGAAGTCTTATTATAGTGGTCTTATACAATATTTGTCCTTTTGAGACTGACTAAATTCATTCAGCTAATGCCTTCCAGACGTTATAATATGGTTCACTGATTCATCGTTATTCTTTGTCGTTGTGTAGTATTCCTTTGTATGAATATATGTAATTTGTTTATCCATTCGTCCATTGATGGGCACCTAGGTCGTTTCCATCATTTTGCTATCGTGAACAGTGCTGCAATGAACACAGGTGTGCATGTATCTATTCGTGCGATGACTTTTATTTCTCTAGGATGTATTCCAAGGAGTAGGATTGCTGGATTGTATGGCACTTCTATTTCTAGGTATTTAAGCAAGTGCCTGTCATGGATTGAATTATGTCCCCCCAAAAATGTGTGTATCAGTTTGGCTGGGCCATGATTCCTGGTATTGTGTGATTTTCCTGTATGTTGTAAATCCTGCCTCTGTGATGTTAATGAGGGATGATGGGCAGCAGTTGTGTCAGTGAGGCAGTACTCAATTTACAAGACTGGATTGTGTCCTGAGACTCTCTCTTGAGATATAAAAGACAGGAGTGAGCAGTGAGACAGGTGGACCTCATACCATCAAGAAAGCAGTTCTGGGAGCAGAGTGCATCCTTTGAACCGGGGTCCCTACGCAGAGAAGCTCCTAGTCTGGGGGAACACCAAAGAGAAGAAGGCCAACAGAGACAAAAGCCTTCCCTTGGAGCTGATGCCCTGAATTTGGACCTTTAGCCCACTTTGACTGTGAAAAAATAAACTTCTCCTCATTAAAACCATGCGCTTGTGATAGTTCTTTTATAGCAGCACTAGATGGCTTAGACAGTGGCAAATCGATTTCCAAAGTGGTTGCACCATTTCACGTTCCCACCAACAGTGTATAAGTGTTCCAGTCTCTCCAGAACCTCTCCAACATTTATTATTTTGTGTTTTTTAGGATTAATGCTATCCTCACTGGGGTGAGATGGTATCTCATTATAGTTTTGATTTGCATTTCTCTAATGGCTAATGATTGTGAGCATTTCCTCATGTGTCTGTTAGTTGCTTGAATGTCTTCTTTGGTGATGTGCCTGTTCATATCCTTTGCCCATTTTTTAATTGGGTTATTTGTCTTTCTGTTGTTGAGGTTTTGCAGTATCTTGTAGATTTCAGAGATTAAATGCTGATTGGATTTGTCATAGCTGAAAATTTTTTCCCAGTCTGTAGGATGTGTTTTTACTCTTTCAGTGAAGTCTTTTGATGAGCATAAGTGTTCGATTTTTAGGAGCTCCTAGTTATCTAGTTTCTCTTCTGCTGTTTGTGCATGGTTAGTAATGTTTTGTATTGTGTTTCTGCCATGTGTAGGGCTCCAAGCATTATCGCTATTTTTTCTTCCATGATATTATCGTTTTAGATTTAAATTTAGGTCTTTGATCCATTTTGAGTTAGTTTTTGTGCATGGTGTGAGGTATGAGCCTTGCTACATTTTTTTGCAGATGGACATCTAGTTATGCCAGCACCATTTGTTAAAGAGAGTGTCTTTTCCCAACTAATGGACTCTGGGCCTTTTTCAATATCAGCTGCTCATAGGTGGATAAATTTATGTCTGGATTTGCAATTCTACTCCATTGGTGTATGTATCTGTTGTTGCACCATGACCAGGCTGTTTGACTACCGTGGTGGTATAATAGGCTCTAAAAACACGTAGTGTGACGCCTCCCACTTTGTTGTTCTTCTTCAGTAATGCTTTACTTACCTGGGACCTCTTCCCTTTCCATATGAAGTTGGTGATTTGTTTCTCCATCTCATTAAAAAACGCTGCTGGAATTTGGATCAGGATTGCATTATATCTGTAGATCTCTTTGGGTAGAATTGACATTTTCACAATGTTAAGTCTTCCTATCCATGAGCAAGGTTATGTTTTTCCACTTAGGTCTCTTTTGGTTTCTTGCAGTAGCGTCTTGCAGTTTTCATTGTATGTGTCTTCTGTGTCTCTGGTTAGATTTATTCCTAAGCATTTTATCTTCTCAGGGGCTATTGTAAATGGAATTAATTTGGTGATTTCCTCTTCGAAGTTCTCTTTGTTGGTGTAGAGGAATCCAACTGATTTTTGTATGTTCTTGTATCTTGATACTTTGCTGAAATCTTCTACTAATTTCTGTAGGTTTCTTGAGGATTCTTTGGGGTTTTCTGTGTATAAGATGATATCATCTGCAAATAGAGATACTTTGACTTCTTCCTTACCAATTCGGATGCCCTTTCTTTCTTTTTCTAGCCTAATTGCTCTGGCAAAGGACCTCCAGCACAATGTTTGGTAAGAGTGGTGATAAAGGGCATCCTTGTCTGGTTCCCATTCTCAAGGGGAATGCCTTCAAACTCTCTCCATTTAGGATGATGTTGGCTGTTTGCTTTGTATAAATACCCTTAAATACATTGAGGAATTTCTCTTCTATTCCTATTTTTCTGAGAGTTTTTATCATGAATCGATGTTGGACTTTGTCAAATGCCTTTTCTGCATCAATTAATAAGATCATGTGGTTCTTGTCTTTTGTTTTATTAATGTGATGGGTTACATTGATTGTTTTTCTGATGATTGAACCATCCCTGCATACCTGGTTCAAATCCCACTTGATCATGGTCAATTATTTTTTTAAATTGTTGTTGAATTCTATGGCTAGAATTTTGTTGAGGATTTTTGCATCAATGTTCATGAGGGATATTGGTCTGTAATTTTTTTTTTGTGGTATCTTTACCTGGTTTTTGTATCAGGGTTATGCTGGCTTCATAGAATGAGTTTGGGAGTATTCCTTCCTTCTCTATGCTCTGAAATACCTTTAGTAGTAGTGGTGTTAACTCTTCTCTGAAAGTATGGCAGAATTCTCCAGTGAAACCTTTCAGGAGAGGGCTTTTTTTGTTGGGAGTTTTTTAATTACCTTTTCAATCTCTTCTTTTGTTATAGGTTTATTTAGTTGTTCTACCTCTGTTTGTGTTAGTTTAGGTAGGTAGTGAGTTTCTAGAAATTTGTCCATTTCCTCTAGGTTTTCAAATTTGGTAAGAGTTCAATTTTTCGTAGTATTCTGTTATGATTCTTTTAATTTCACTTGGGTCTGTTGTGATATCACCTATCTCATTTCTTATACAGGTAATTTGCTTTCTCTCATGCTTTTCTTCTGTCAGTTTGGCCAATGGTTTATTGATTTTCTAGATCTTTTCAAAGAACCAGGTTTTGGTCTTGTTAACTCTTTGAATTGTTTTTCTATTCTCTGTTTCATTTCATTCCGCTCTAATTCTTATTATTTCCTTTCTGAAAGTGAGAAATTTTTATTGGTATTGCCATTTCATCTTTAAAGTGATTCATGAGTTATAGCAGAATGTACAGTGTTATAATGTTGGTGCAATAAATCCATTATTATACAGTCACCCTTCGATGGTCTATACCCAAATGATAATACCTGGTCCGTTTTCTGATTGGAATCCATTTTCTAATTCTGTGAATATTTTCTTTACTTCAGCATGTGAAATTTACTTCATTAGATAGTTGTAACTTACGATTCAGGCTCTTGTCCCTTGATGTCAAATTAAGACACTACATTACACATTAAAAAGAAATAGAATAGAAAAGGCAACGACATACCAGATGTCCTTTAAATTCATTGTATTTTCAGCTAAATAAACATCATTCTCACGTAGTGTTACCAGAACAGTTTATTCATGGGGTTTTATGGTTTGGGGAAATGTATTAAAAACAAAAAGCCTTAGCTCCATTATACAGAAATTGTGATATAAAAATGCTTTATAGGCCATATTTTTTCAGAAGGCAGGTAGCTAGACCATAATCCTGCCAAAGAAATTTTTCTATGTAAGCCTATGATATAGAATGAAAAGATTTTATTAAGAAGTCTTCTGGTTACAAGGCTTAAGAACATCAAAGGAATGTTTAGTTTCCTCCACAGAGAGCCACCAGGATTTTTTCATAATCTCCCTTGGTTTCATCCTATTGATCAAAAAAAAAAAACACGTTTAATGTAACCTAAAACCATAACCAATATATTTGTAATTATCAAATTAGTAGGCTTAATGGTTATAGATCATACATCATAGTATAAGAATTATCTGGAAACTTTGATAAAAGTATCATTCAGTTAATTCAATAATATCTATAACAGATAACTGATATTTGTTACTTGGTTATTTTATAAAAGGCATAGCTTTCAAGATTCAGCTTACAAATTGCTCTGAATTGAATATACTTTATATTAGAGCTATTATTTTCCAAGAATGAAATGTAGTATCACACAGAATTGAGTTAAGTGCAACACACTATAATCTCATATTGTATGTGAGGAAATATGAAACTCACTCACCAAAAAGAAAGTTTTAAACCTGTGATTTTCTCACTTTTTTTTAGCAGATTTTAGTGGTCCAATATAATAATTAATTGAATTTAAATAGTTTTCTATCTTTCAATACATTCAAGACCCTTGACTTTTCTTTTAATTTTTCAACATTATAATGAGATAACTTGAATATGTATTTTATCCATTTTACATATGATAAAATTGAGAATAAAATAAAATTTAGAATAATAAATTTGTAATCCTCTCACCAATATTCTTTGCATAATATATCATAGTATCTATTTACACTAGCAGAAACTCTAAAATATTTGATTGCTAAATTTATGCATGGGAAACAGTATTTCCAGGACTTTGGCTGAAAAACGTGTCTAATTGTTCAGTACAAAACTTACTAGAGAATTTTACCAGTGAAAACTTAACTTATTTGTCAATCATGCATCCTAATTGAATGAATTAATTTTACATATGAAATTTACAGAGACAATAAGTCAGCCCTTCTCTTTGAAGAGGTCACAAAAAGATCTGTCACGTGTTGGGGTAGCATTATGAAAATCACAACATACCAGGATGGCTTGGCAAAGAGAGATACCATACTTCTTCTGATAGAATGCTTTGATATCATTCATGTCAATCTCAGAACGGGAAACCATAATCCTGATCAATGTCTTATGACGAGTTCCAATACCCTGTTTAAAACAAATAATGGTGTCTCATATTTAGAACATACTCTTACTGAGCAGGATGTGGATTTTAAAGTGTAGCCCTTTTGCTCACCCATGGGATTTCCATGGAGAAGCTATCTTCTTGTTCGAATACATGCCCCACCCCACACATGCACGTGCACGTCACACAAATGACAATGAAATGGTAAGAAACCAACTGCTACATGTGTGGTCTGAACAAAGAGCTTTTACAGGCTCCTAATTGGTCTCCGACCATTCATTCTTTCCTGTATCTCTCTAAACTATTAAATAATTGCAAATATAGTGAACTTCCTAAACTTTCAAATCTAATCATGTAATTCATCTATTTAAAACTCTTTATTAGTCCTCTATGGTTCTCAGGATGGAAACCATTCATTTTATCAGCTTAAAATGTCCTGCCGAATTCTACAACTCCCTCCACTGTGCACAACCGCTCTATTTTCTTGCAAGCATCATGCTACGTTTTGCCTGCAAGCCTTTATGCACGGAGTTTCCTCCTGCTAGACCACCCTTCCTTTATCTCCTCATCTCTTCCACTCTTGCCTCGCCTAGCTAATACCTACTAAAACTTCAGGTCTTAGTTTAGCTGACACAAAGGCTGCATTAATTTCCAAAGTCTGAAGTAGATGATTTTCTTCTGCTCTCCAGTATTACCAAGTATTCATCGTTACCCATCTTAATACCCACACCCCTAGACAAAAGCAGACATGGGGGCAGACTGTGCTACCTTAGATGTAAACAACAATGTATATCATTTCATACAGATTCTTTAATATTAATTGAATGGTTAGATATCTCTGAAGACCTCCTTATTTTGAAATTGCACAGGTAACACAAAGATAACTTCATTTGGGGGCTTACAATATAAATGTGCAGGTGGTATTCTATATGGTACCATGCATGTTAGAGAACAAAGTGAAACGGTTGAAGCGGCACCTCAAAAATATCTTAATAGCATCTTCTACTTAAGTAAATCATAGAATGACATTTTAAAAGATTCAACCGTTAATCCACGACATGAAAGACAGAGAAATAAAAAAGGGAAGAATAATAAAGAAGACAAATGATATTTAGAAAGGGGAAGATTGTAAAACTCAACATTCTTAGTGAAAATATGTTACAAAAATCACACATTAAAAGAGGAAGTTTACCACCCTTCCTGTGCTGACTTACAAGCTCACCTTACACTTCTACCTATTTAAAAAAAATACTAAATCTAATGGAAATTTTATTCTAATTACCTCTGCATTGGATAGAAAAATTTATTTAAATGGGACAATATTAGAATATGTATGATTTTCAAATAATATGAGATTTTCTGAGCTTCACTCTACAAACAATCATTTTTTCCCCTAAGCAAGTCATATAAGTAGAACGGTACCTTGATGGCCTGGTGAAGCTTCTCAGCAAAGAAAGCTGGTTTGCTTGAGGCACACTTCACTGTAAGAAAGGCAAATTGTAGTTGATGTATTTACCGCAAACACAAACGAAGCACGCATGTAAAAAAACATGGATTACAGTTTTACTATCAAGATTTCTATTTTTTCATTCCTATTCCTAACACCTCCCCCTCTACAATAACGGATGGTGGGTTTATAAGACAATACTTCCGTTACTCTCTAGATTGTTATCCGAGAAAAGAATATCTAAAACCACAATCACCTAGTTCCCATTACTTTAATCCACCCCAGCAGCAACTTCAATAGCTACCAGTGTTCTGAGTATGTTCTCCTTGCGAAGAGGGAAACAAGTAGGTTAAAGGCATGTTAGCACACAAACGAGTAGATTTTTAATGTTGTAATACAAATAATGTCTGAGGATAGGGCAGGCTTTAAATAGAAGACAGCTGCCCAAATAAAGATTTGTCAAATCTTGAGGTTCATTACCTTGGCACTCAAAATGTGTTCTGAAACGGGGAGTGCCAGTCCCACCCCAGACCTACTGAATTAGAATCTGAATTCTAACTAGATTTCCAGAAGATGCATCTTCATATTAATATTTGAGAAGTACTGCCTGAGCACACAGGTTTCCAATTCTGACCGGTCAACTAAATACCAGGAAGAACTTTAAAAAGCACAGATTTTCAGGAGCTACCCCAGACCTACTGAATCAAGACTCTCCTGGACTTGCCCAAGATGATATAATTAGCAAGTGGCAGAACCAGGATTTGAATTTACATTTATCTAATTCCAAATCCCATGCACTTAATGCCACTCTGAATTGTCCCTATACTGTGCCCAGCCTAGATCTGTACTTGGAATAGCAGGTGCTCAATAAATACTTTCCACCTCTCCAAAGAGAATAAAACTGTTGTTATTAAGAAGGTATTCATACACCTTTAGCTAAGTATTCTCTGCCATAATCTTACATGTTGTCTCCCCTAAAGTATAGATATACTCTATCTGACTACTGGGGTGGGGGGGATTGTTCTATTTTATTTTTTTAAGTATGGGGCATCATTGAAAATACAATTTCAAGTTATAAAAATCTTACACCTTCAGGATTACATACCAATAGCTGTGAGGCAATTCTCAATGTCACCTTTCAGCTCCAGGTCCAGAACTTTGTTCATGTCATGCTGACTGTACTTGGTGTATTTCTGAAACACTGAATATTAAACATAAACTAAAAGATGTGCAAAACATCCTATTCTTTAGCAAACTTCAGCAAAATCAGGACAACTGACTCAAAAAATTTCTTGAGATGACTGACTTTCAAGGCACACTTTTAAAAGCTATTTATTCAACTGAGCAGTAACAACAAACATTGCCATCAAGTTGATTCCGACCAATGCGGCCCCGCAGGGCAGAGTAGAACTGCTCCACAGGGTTTTCAAGAAGCGGCCGGAGGATTTGAACTGCCGACCTGTTAGTTAGCAGCCGTAGCTCACCGTAGCTCTTAACCACTGTGCAGTATAGTACGGATATTTCATCTTCTCCTAGGACTGCAGACTGGGCTTTGGACTGGTTCCTTCTGGTTCAAACCCCTGCTGAGAATTTACACTCCTAACAAGTTCCCAGGGAATGCTAATGCTGCTGGTTAAGGACCAGTTCTGAGAATCATTAGCAGAGCAGTGGTTCTCAAAGTTTATTATACACAAGAATCACCTGGGAATCTGGTTAAAATGTAGAATTGCTTCAGTACATCTGGGGTAGAATGCAAATTCTCAGTAGGGGTTTGAACCTGAACAAACTGGTTTGAAGCCCTGACTGCAGAAAATGAAGTCACATAGTTACTTTGCTGCTCCTGTTTATTTGGGGGAAATTTTGCAAGTGTTGAAGATTATTTAAAATGGCACATGATTGACAACCATGCCCTTTACTACAGCAGAGCTAAGTGTCGTGGCAAATAGATCTTCCCTTAAATAAAATCTGTGTAGTAAATTTTTCTTAAGCTTCAAATTAGAAATCAGTGTGCCATGATAAGGTAAGGGACTTCATTTAATCATCATGACTTCCCCTTTGTGTTGGCTTCCAGGAGGCTTAGAATTAGATCATGTGCCCAAAGATAAGAACTTGTTGCTGTTTTCTAGAACACCTACATACTCTCCTTCACTTAACCAAACCCAACAAACTCATTGCCGTCAAGTCAGCAATGAGTCGACTCATAGAGGCCCTATGGAAACAGAGTAGGACTGCCCCATAGGGTTTCCAAGGAGCCGCTGGTGTATTCGAACCACCAATCTTTTGCTTAGCAGCTGAGCTCTTAACCACTATGCCACCAGGACTCTTTTCTTCACTTAGATGTGATTTTTTTTTTTTTTTAATTGTAATACATCATCTGTTCTGTCGTATGTGTGTCTTTTGTTGCATCTATTCCAGATCTCTTGGGGGAAATAGAAAGAGTGAAAATACTAAAACGAAGCTCCACATGCCGAAGTCACAAAATGTGTTTCAAATACTCTTCAAATAGTGGCTGCATAAGGTTAGATAAATGAACCAATAGCAATGACGGGTTGAGGCACCACGCCCATTTAGTGTAGGAGTGACTCTAATTAAGACGTCTCTCCTTCCTTGCCTTTATTTGTCTTTCAGAAAGAAACGTGTATCTTACATAAGCAGGTTGCAGAAAGCAACTTTTTTTTTTTTTTCCTTCTTACCGCTGCAAAGATGAGGATAGCTTCTTGAGGTCAGAATGGTGTTGAATACTTTCAGATCTGTCCCCCTCCTTCCTTCTCCTGCTTGGTATAAGGCCTAAGAAAGATCACAAAAAGAAACACTTGACTATTTGCTGAGATGATATCTGCATAGGAATGTTAGGGCTTTTCAAAGCTTGTCTAGAGAGCTGCTTTGTGTCCCATACAATCAGAGCAGGCAACACTCAGGTTGCAAGTTCTTTAAACATAGGGACCATGTTTTGTTTGTGAAGTATTTTCCACAGTATTGCTCAAGGTGCCTTGCAAACACTGGAGACGGAATATATGTTTGCAGAATAAGTATTTGCTGAATTAAATTCCTTTCAGATTATGCTCTATATCAAGACAATGCCAAGGGACTCTAAATAAAAAATCTTCCTTTATTATTAAAAGTAATTATCAGAAAATGGTACTAACAAATCAATAACTCAATAAAAACCTAGATCTTGAATTTTCATGTTAGAATTTCTCAATTGAAATTCTGATGTAACTTAATAGCTATGCCATCTTAAATAATTTAACCTTACTAAACTATATAGAGTTTCCTTTTTTTTGTAAATGGAAAAGGTAATCTCTGCTCTATTGTCACAAGCACACTCTGTTCACTTTGAAATGTTAATTACCATCATCTCTCTGGGTCACACTAATCCATGTGGTCCCCATAAATATCTACATAACAGTCCTGATATTCTTCGAATGGAAAGCAAATTCAGAATACTACACGTAAATAAGAATAATCTTTTTATTATAGGCAATTAGTCAAATGCTAACTTTTCTCCTTTGATTTGCTCGCACAGTTTCTATTAAAGTGATAAAGCTTCCCATGGACAGAAAAAGTTATTTTGGAATTTTGCAGCAAACTAATCTGATATGTATACATTTATTCAGAAATAGTTACTGAATGTCTATAATTTGTAAGATAATGTACTGGAACAGTGAAGGGGTGGGGGGTAGATAACTGAATTTCTATGCCTACTAACTCATTTCGATTAATTTATACAGAGAATACGCTCCCATGAAGAAGACATATGCAAATAATAATTTGCTTGCTTTAAAAACAGAAATTTCAGGCCCTAAAATCGCAAACTTTTTCTAATGCGGCCAATAGATTGGTGTCTAAATAACCAGGGGCCCACTAACTGCAACTATATGCAAACATATTCTCAAAAGTATATACATTCATCATGACAATGAAGTTCACATTATTATAATACCACTGCAACATTTTTACAGTGTCAACTTACAACCGTAAGGATCCCAACTGTTGCTATTAAAAGATCGCTAGATGTGCTTATCCTTTTCAGTTTGCTGAATAAAAAATTACTTTTCTCTTTTTTTTTACTGGGCAAATGAAAATTTAGAGTGTTCTCAAAAAATCAGTCCTTGGAAATGACAAACTAAACTCTCCTTCAGTTCTCTCTGGTTTTATGAATAAGAGGATCTATTGAAAACTTAAAGTTGTATTATTTATTTATTTTCTTTCTTGGGCTGCATAAATACAGGAAGGTGTGCCTCATTCAGCGAAGGAACATTAAGGAGCTGTTGGCCTCTTGGAAGATCTTAGATTTACTTTGATACGGAAAGCATCAAGTGGTAGCCCCTCTCAAGGTAGGAAAACTACTTTAGCAGGCTTACCCTGGCATCTGCGTCAACCAAGTCTTCATTCACACAAAGATCCTCAGATCGGTCACCCTGAAAAAAACAAAAAACAAAAAACCCGTTCTATTGTAAGATGTTGTCTGGCGTGGAATCACATGATTTACCTAATTTTCCTAAAATCAAAGCAATGATATTCTTAGAAAAACAGAGTAAACTACACATTGCTAGAAAGAGTGCAAATCTAAAATGTTAGTCTTCATGAAAGCTAATTTCATAAAATATTTGAATTATACCTTCGCAAGAGAAAGCAGAGCCCTCTGAAAATCGCCAGATGTGTCTGAAATGATGTCTTTGGCCAGATCTCTCTTCAGTTCTGAAAATACAGAAATATAGTTTGCAATAAACTAATGATAGATGATGATGATGATACCTGACATCTATATTGGCTTAGAAATTGCAATGCCACAATATTCAGTGACTTACAGAACACATTTTAAAATATTATCATTATTTGCTAAAGTAGAGAAATCAGAACCAGTGAAATTTTGGATCATCAAAATGATTTCCTGTGAGGCAACAGAAGGAGTCCCTGTGTGGCACAAATGGTTAAGTGGCACAAATGGTTAAGTGCACAACTACTACCCAACAGGTTGGCAGTTCAGACCCACCCAGAGGTATGTCAGAAGACAGGCCTGGTATTCTGCTTCTGAAAGGGCAGTCTCGAAACCCCTATGGAGCACAGGTCTACTCTGCACACATGGGGTCTCCAAGAGTCAGAGGTGACTCAACAGCAACTAACAACAACAACAAAGGAATTGGAAGCAATTTAGGTAATATTGTGAATGAAAACTTACATTCATAAAACTACTTTCGTTTGATAACAACAATAAATTGCATAGGTATATATTACTTAATCATTAATTCTGAAAAACAATATGTCAAAATTGAAGCAAGTAAATAGGATGAATAGAATAATTGTTTATAAAAATAAAAGTGGTACTTTTATTTTTCAAATTATAAATATATCATATAGGTTAATATTATATGTACGTGTGTGTATATATTTAAAAATTTTCTGTTTCTAAATACCCATACTTAACTATGCAAAATATTACTATAAAAGAAAAAAGTGCTTCTTTATTTTGATTCTTTATTTTGATTTATTAAACTTCTCTGGAAACAATATGCAAGACATGTTGTATACTCTGTACTTGAGGTAAGGATCAGGCAGAAAAATATCCTACGGTGTCACATATTGGGTTTGGAAACCATAAAAGCCAAGATTGTTGGGAAATATAGAGAAGAAAAATGGTAAAAGACCCCGAACAGCCCAGGACCTGCCTTCCTCCTTTGTGGTTGAGTTCACCATTTATACGAAATGTTTCCCTGAGTAGATCAAATGGGCATGGCTCACCGTTCATCTCCATGGATCTAACTAGAGATGAAGAGTAAGTGAGTCATTTCCGTCCACAATGGTGAAGTTCAGATTTCCATGAGAGGGTTAGAAGCACTTAGATCCTTACAAACAGAAAACACTTTGTTTGGAGACTTTAATTTGTTACATACTCTTTTCAAAATAAAAGACAGGATTTTTTGAATAAAATACACCTCAGAATAATGTGTTTTTTATGAATGGTCTGACTAAGACTGGAGGCACCCTGGAAAGCATGGCCCCTGGTCTCCCCATCACCCCAGAACTAAAACAATTTCCGAGGCCAACTCTTCAGACAGGGATTGGACTGGACTGTGAGACATAAAGTGATACTTGCAAAGAACATGCCTCTTAGACAAGTAGATACAAGAGACCAAAGGGGCAGCTTCTGTCCAGAGGTGAGATGGGAAGGCAGAGAGAGTTAGGAGCTGGTTGAATGTTCATGGGGAATCAGGGGCAGAGGGGAGGAGAGTGCTGTTGCAGAATGGGGTGAGCGGTTGGGGTCTCATATCAATGTATGTTAAAAAAAAAAATTCTGTATGGGGCACTAACTTGAAATGTAAACTTCATTTAATTACATCAATAAAAAATTAAAAAAAAGAATAATGTGTATTTTAAAAATTATTTAAATTGAATGCTCTGAGTTTTTCATCATAATAATTTCGGTAATTTGTCCTAAACCAAAAAAAAAAAAAGGATCAAACCTGATGCCATCGAGTCAATGCTGACCCTATAGGACAAAGTAAAACTGTCCCATAGGGTTTCTAAGGAACAACTGGTAGATTCAAACTGCCAATTTTTTGGTTAGCAGCCGAGCTCTTAATCACTGCACCACCAGGGCTCCAATTTGTCCTATGCGGGCATTTTCTATTAAAGTCATTGTCTCCCTTGTCAGCACCCTACTAACTTGAAGGTTGTCTCTTAAGGGTGTGGGCATTCAATATACATGAGCCAAACAAATAATGAATAAACACTTCAATGTGTAGAGTTTCCAAAGCCCCTAGAATTAACCTCCACATTGAATTTTAAGAAAAGCGTGTCAGATTTCCTTTCCAACTAAGTCACTGGGATTGTTAGACATTGCAATTTACCCTCTTGGTAGACTCTGTTAATTTCTTTGATTTCTCTGTTGGTTCTTGATGCCAAAATTTCAATCAGAGCGTCCTCATCAGTTCCAAGGTTCTGAGTTGGAAAAGAAGAAAAGAAAACAATGTAGAAAGATCTTCATTTGAGAGGATCACCTAGTTTATGTGTCTCAAAATTTATCTGAGTCTGACATCGAGTAAATTTTACCCATCATATTTAGTAATTAAAATAAACTTTATTCTATTGCTCTAAAACAAAATTAGTTTATAGCTACCATTTTAGGTAAAGGTATAAAAAATGCAGATATATGACTCATACAGTGACATCACCAGGAGGGTGGACAGCAGCACAGTCCTTTGTGCCAACATTTACTTATTTGTTCATTCATTCATTCGTTTATCGATTCCCACTGATTGACAGACACTCAACACCATGTTAAGAATACAACAGCAGGTATAAACAGACTTGAACTACACATCCTCTTGAGGAAAGAGGTTTTGCTTAAATCAGGCGGTTTACCTTCATGGCACCACGAAGTTCATCAGCATCAAACTGGGCTGGAGTTTTTAACAGAGCCAAAGCAACTTCCTCGACATGACCTTTGAGGGCCTTCTTCAGAGCTTCATCCAGGGGCTATAAAGAATAAAGTAAATCAGGGCTTCTAATAACAAATGTGCTAGGTAATACAGCAATATGTTGTTCCCTGACCTTAAGGTAATTTTACTGCTGATCCCTAAACCTAACCATCTGTTAGAGCCCGTTTACTTCATATACAAAATTGTATCAGATACTTAAGCATTCTATTTTAATCTTTTAGAGCTAGAATGATTAGAATGGAATTTACTGAATACATTGATAACTTCTTTTCGGAACGAATTCTTAAGTCTTTAGTCAGGGAAGAAAGCACAAAGCTGAAAATGTAGGGGGGCATGTACACATACCGATGAAAACAGTAGTAAGAATACTTTTAAAATTAAGTATTAATAATTTTTCTAATATTTGAGGTTTGCACGGCTCAAGTAAGCAATATAATTAGATATTAACATTATATAGTTTTCTAACTGTACTGCTTACAAAACAATAACCCATATATATTGGGAAAGATGTAAAACTTATATTTAAAGTAGAATTATGTTCTACATTTCACAGTAGGCATTAAATAGTTCAGTGTGTTAGCAGAGGACATATTCCAATCAGAATATATTCCTTATTGCCAACTAACCTTGATGTTTGCTGTGTCCAAATTAAAAACTTGTCTCTCATACAGAACACCAAATTGTCAAAGAACTTTACACCAAAACAAACAATCTATTAACAGTCAGTAAGCTCACCAGGATTGATTCAATTGCAGCACAGGGGATTATTACTGAAATCCCAGTCTTAGGTATAATAGGAAAATAGTGGGCAGAGATTCAAAGACTAAGTAACTGTACTTCAGGATCTATGGTTAAGCATGAATATTACTAAAATGAACTAGCTATCTTCACCACCATAGCTTACCTTTCCTTTTTCCTGGAGGTATGCTGCTTTGATTTGCTGGCGTTGTGCATTGTTTCTCTTAGTTAAAATGTCAATGATGGTTGCTTCATCCACACCTGGAAATAAAAAGCCAAAGGCCATCAGTCAATTTGTTGTATTATGGTGGCTTGTATGTGTTGCTACGATGCTGGGAGCTATGTTACTGGCATTTCAAAACCAGCTGGTGTCACCCATGGGGACAGATTTCATCAGGGCTTCAGACTAAGCTTGACTGGGAAGAAAGATCTGCTGATCCACTTGCAAAGGTTAGCCAATGAAAACGTAAGAGATCGTAACAGAATACTATCCTATATATTTTTGGAAGATGAGCCTCCTCAATTGGAACGCATTCAAAATAAAGAGTGCCTGCAACAAGGGACTCAAACATACCAAAGATAATGAAGATAGCTCAGGACTAGGCAACATTTTGTTTTGTTATACAAAAGGTAGCTATGTATAAGTTGCTCTCAAAGGCAACTAACAACCGGCTTTGAAAAGCAAATTGCTTCATCATCAATGATTGGTTTACAATGATTCATTATCAAGTTATTCTTCTGCCTGAATGGTCTTTCCAATCATATTTTTCCCCTCTGAATACTTACCTACAAGCGCATCATGCACTTGCTCAAAGAAAAACTGAAAATGCAGTTTCTGAATGTAAACGATACCCAAATGTAGTTTATTAAATATGAACTGTTCATGTCTATCATGACCAGAATTAATTGGTTATTCCTTTAACTATGTTTTCAAACTAGTTTTTGTTGCTTTATAACGTTTTCCAGGCTATCATTAAAAAAAATAACTACTTAAATATAAACTTGTCTCAACAAATTACTTTACCCTT
This sequence comes from Dugong dugon, assembly GCA_030035585.1. Classification (NCBI taxonomy): domain Eukaryota; kingdom Metazoa; phylum Chordata; class Mammalia; order Sirenia; family Dugongidae; genus Dugong; species Dugong dugon. Next base: position 82,354,436 of record CM057471.1, on the reverse strand, counting down.
ATTCTTGAAATTATGTTATGAGAATGACATTTTCTAGGCAAAATCGATACTGATATTGAAAGATGCTCCAACTTAAGTGTTTAACAAACAAAGAAATATAAATTATATCAGCCTAGAAAATCACTTGCTACACAAAATGTCAGAGAACTAATTATAATGCCATTTCATTCACTTGACTGAGAAAGGAAGAGGCAATTGTTCCTGGCCTTGGGTTGCAGATTTTGGCCCTACTTCAAACCCTAAATGTGAGCAGAGGTGTTGAATTCAACATTGAGCTTCTGCTAAAAATGCACTGGTAAGAATATCCCTAAATACATTCCCAAATACATCTTCATTTGAGAAAGAAATCATTTAACTTCAAAAGGAGAGATTTTTCCCATTGCAAATGTATGTTTTTCAACAGTCATTTCAATATCCATTGTGATGTCCTGGAGGGCCTGTCTTCATCACCTTTAACTGTTATTGCTTTGTGCAAGGCAGCAACATCCGAGGATGGATTGAAGCCTGGGTAGGGACTCACTGCTGACCCAGGGCCGCCTTTGGATCCTTTCACAGTTTTCTGTGGATGAGAGAGACATACATTAACGTCCGTTCACACAATATTAGTTTCTATTTTAATATTGTAACTAACTTATTTTATTGTCCCTTTACTTACAACGTATTCCTGCTCTTCATTGTCAATAAACCAGGCCTGTTTGAGGAACTCTGATACCATTGCCATGGCTGAAGAAGTATCTGGGAAAAAAAAAGGTAAATGATTTAACAAAACACAAACCCATCACACACATGTGCTTTTTACAGATACCTGTTGCCATCAAGTCAACTGCGACTCATAGAGACCTTATAGGACAGAGTAGAACTGCCCCATAGGGTTTCCAAGGCTGTAAATCTAAGGAAGCAGACTGCCACATCTTTCTCCCGTGGAGCGGCTGGGGGCAGCTGGCCTTTCCATTAGCCGCCGAGCACTTAACCACTGCACCACCAAGGCTATTTTACAGACACACCACCCAGCATTGTCTTTACTTTCCAAGATGACTTTTAGGGATATCATGAAATGCTAGAAGCAAGGTTTGTTTTTTTGTTTGTTTTTGTTGGTGGTGGTTTTTATGGTTTTGTTTTGTTTTGTTAAAGGAAGACATTACCCTCTAACCAAAACCCCTAGCCTCCACTCAAACACCTCTTTTTGGCATTTTCAGTCTTAACCCTTAGGGGTCAGCTGGTTGCTACATGTAAGCATATAAACCGGAGGGAGGAGCTGGTGATTCACTCCATCCTGAATGTTTAGTGCACACATTGTATGCCTGGAGCCCCTGCCGCTCACTTCAAAAGGTCAGCAGTTCAAATCCACCAGGTGCTCCTTGGAAACCCTATGGGGCCGTTTTACTCTGTCCTATAGGGTCTCTATGAGTCAGAATCCACTTGACAGCAACAGGTTTTCATTATATGCCCAGCACTGAGGTACAGAAACAATTAAAGCATCATCCCTTGCTCCCCGTGGGACCACACACAAGGGCTGAGGAAACTTCCCAGAGGAGGCTGGAGCTGATCCAAGCCTCTCTTGAAATGAGGCATGGTTAAGCCGGCAGAAAACTGGAATGAACAAAACAGCGCAGCTTGCCATGTTCTAAAAACTGCAAGAAGTCTGCAGAACAAGTAACTTTGTCAGGAGCCCTAACAAAGAGGTGTACATGTATCTCCCAAATCTTTGGGAAAATATTAATGCATTTTAAGCAAGATTTCATTTATATTTCAGAAAGATTATTTCTGCTTATAGCACATAGGATGGCTGAGAGGTAGGCAAGATAGAAGCCTGGAGACCATTAAGTAGGCCATTAGAGAATCTAAGATTAATGTAAGTATTAATTAGGGCCTGATCAAGAAAAGTGGCTATAGAGAAAGCATAATGTTTACATTTGTAAGGTCGAATCCATAAAAAAAGCAGAAGTGAATTCAAACTCAAAATACTATCCATAAAAACATAACCCAGTATAGTTCTTATTGAAACTCTGTTAATTCTGTTTCCTTTTCCATTCCTTGGTATACAATCAGTACTTGAAATAATTGCTATACTCACATATCTTACTATTTGAAGTCTCTAAATACTAATTCTATATGTTTTCTCCCCCAATACACACACACACACACAAACCTGGAACCAAATTACTTTATACCAGATTCTTTGCTCTAACAGGAAGCATTAGAGTGAAGTTGTTGCAACTTGCATGTCCTCTTTTAGCAAACTGTCTTAAAGGAAATCCCTTGCATCGTTACCTTGGATTGGCAATACATTTATGTAATGAACCATGAATGTTTTTAAACTTCGACTGTGTTTAAAGTGATGTGTTCTCTGTTTTGTCCACTGAAAAAGTCATTAGCGAACATTTTTATGTGGGGAAGTGTTTTTAAGAGCCCATTCTCAAGATCTACACTGATCTAACTCTCCATAACTTTTGGGCTTATCCTGCTAGAGGCTATTATCATAGATACAAGCTGCGAGCGAGAGAGGTTGGAAGGACAACCTGTGGCTACTTTAAATTTCTGATGTGAAGATAAATGACTCACGATGAGTAAAACTCATAACCTGATTCCTTAACAGCATGCTCAGGCAAAGTACTTGAATCCGACCCTGCTAAAAAATGACTGTAGCTCCAAGTAATGAGATTAAATACATGAGGGAAATAATATCGAAAATTAAAGCTGTTTCCTGAAGTAAAAGCCATGATGTACAATTTTGCATGAGGTTCTATTCCCCGTTACAGCCATAATCAGGTACAATTGCTGTTGCCACATCAAGTTTCACGTTCCATCTGCTTAACCAACAGCTTAACTGGCACACCCAAAACCTCATACCAGCTCTGGCAAAGTTTGAAGGACGCTAAATTTTCATTTCTATCATCTCATCCATGCCCTGAGTAAAGCTGCATCCGCAGATCGAGGGATATGATTTGCCACTTAGCAAAGTACTTTTCCATCAGTTCTAGACATAAGTTTTCCAGTAACAACACTCTTCTCAATTAAAAAAGACCAACTACAGAAGAAACCAAAGCACAGACTGAGGATATTGTCAGGTATACGAATAATAATTAAATTTTTATGGAATATTACGAATGAAAACTTTACAAAAACTTTACTCCATTAGCTTTTTCCACTTCTAAAAAAATGGCTTGCATAATAGATCAGTTTCTTAAAACAAAACTTGAGAAAGTCTAGGAAAATAACAATATTGCTATATTAGTTATATATCACAAAATAACAAAAATAAAGGGAGTGAGAAATTTCTTTGATACATCAGAGTAGTCCATAGAGGAGACATACCTTGCGACATATCTTCTGAGTTCTTAGATTTTAGTCTGAGCTAATCTGGATGGCCTATGAGCATGGTATGGAAAGTCAAAGTGCTAGAATGGCGACTTTCTCAGGAAAGCAATTAGAGGAAAATGGAATCCCAAGCCAAAGAATGGCCACTAGCTCTTAGCAAAGTTTAAAGACACAAAGATCATGGCAGGATGTCAGAAACTGCTCTAATAGAAACAGATCTTATCACAGACTGCTAGTTAAGTGCCCAAAGCCAAGCGCGTGTGTTAACATGTACAACTCTCAGTAGTTGTGACACACTTCACAAATACACAGGAACAATATTTCCGCCAAATTTTATTGCTAAACCATCAACATCTACTCTCTGTATGAAAACCAGTATTTCCATTTGATAAAACCCATTCACCAACTTGAAGGTAGCGCTTGCTTTACTATAAATCAAATAATACATGCAGAAGTCTTTTGTAGACTGCCACACATTATACAAATGTCAGATAATATTACTCTTCAGAGAATGATCTAGTCTAGAAATTAGAATTGTATGGTCAGTAAAAGACAAATAGTCCTCTGAGTTCACAAAAGTTTTCTTTTTTTCAATTGCAATATTTAAAGCTTCCACTAGGTATTTAAGAGTCCATTTTATTATCTTATTTTGACTCAGTATTATTTAGTTACCAGTAAACTGTAAAACCAAGTTTATGTCAGTGCTTAACATTATCTAATTTGAGGATGATACTGACCTATTATATATAGGTTGACCTATATAGAAATTATCAATATTCCATATTTTTTCAAATTAGTGATTTTTTTTTTTGAATATGCACTGCCTATCAATCTCAGGTTACTGGTGAATCAATGTGTAGCTTTCTAGAGATTAGCATATTTTGTATATTTATATGCCCTAAGAGAGTCCTCTTCATTTTATGCAGCAAGGATTTAAAGAAGGCAATTACTCATAAAAAGTATATCCAAGATGTTAGATAGAGAGGAATCACTCCTAACTAAGCCCTAAGATAAAGATATTACAGAAATAGTAAATTAGCAATTGCACCAACTAGACGATTTGAAAACACTAAGGCTTACTGTATCTACGCTAACTTCCTGATTTTTATAATTGTACCGTGGTTGTGTAGAGGAACCCTGGTGGTACAATGGTTTAAGCGCTCAGCTGCTAACTGGAAGGTCAGAGGTTCCAACCTACCAGCCGCTCAGCAGGAGAAAGCTGTGGCAGTCTGCTTCCGGAAAGATTCACAGCCTTGGAAATTTGATGGGGCGGTTCTACTCTGTCCCCAATGGTCACTATGGGTCGGAATGAACTCATCGACAATGGTGTTTTTTTTTTTTTTGCTGGTTGTGTACGAGGATTTCCTTGGTTTTTTGGATACACAGATGGAGGTATTTAGAGGCAAAGAGACATCATATCTGCAACTTTCCATCAAATGTTAAAGAATATAGATAAATACAGAGAGACAGAGAAAAAGGAGAGAGGATGAATGATACAGTAAATGTAAAACATTAACGATTGGGGGAATAGAGGTAACATGTACATGGTAATTCTGTGTAATATGCTTACAACTTTTCTGAAGGTCTGAAATTATGTCAAAACAATAAGCTCCCTGTTTCTTCTTTTTTTTTAGTCTCAGCTTGCATCTGTGTTGGTCTCACGAAAGGCTACTTCTAAAAATTTTTGACAGATGAAGCTTAACTGTGTGGTCTATCATGTTTGCCTGGTTGCAAGCTAGCACCATCAGAACTCAACAATGAGAGCAACAGCAAGTAAGTACTAACACTTCCAAAGGGCAACATCATTATCCCTGTTTTCTAGTTAGGAAAACAAAGTATAATTTCAGACAAACTTCCAGATAGGGAGTGGCAAGAATCAAGGCATAATTTTATGCCTTCTGATTCCAAAGTCTGCGTATATTCTTTTAAACTAGTAACCAAGAAGACGGGGACAAGATTCATGTTATTTTTAACAGTTCACACTTGAGAATCAGATCATTAACAGCCAGCCGTTGGAGACTGTGGCAATTTCGGCCCAGTCCTAAGGAGTTTATTTTAAAATACTTTGGCTATGCAGTTTTTCCCTGGTATATGTACTTCACAAGTCCTTCCCACATCCACCCATATGAGAGTAGGCAATTAGACTCTACAGTGGCATAGCTTTGAAAGATCAGCTTCAGAGGTAACCTCCTGAATGTTTTGCTTCTGTGTATTTGGGTAATGGGTGTTCGCCTTGCCTAGAATACTCTTTCTGCCCTTACACCCACATCCCTTTGCCTAATTAATTGCTACTTCTAAGTTAAGATTCAGCAAAAATCTTAATCGCATCATCCAGAAAGCCTTCATTGGTACCTCAACACTGAGTTGGGTGATCTTCTGTGTCCTCCCAAAACATCCTGCCTGTACTCCTACGGAGCCCTAGTGGCATCGTGGTTAAGAGCTCGGCTGCTAACCAAAGGGTCAGCAGATTGAATCCACCAGGTGTTCCTTGGAAACCCTGTGGGGCAGTTCTGCTCTGTCCTGTAGGGGCACTTGGAGTCGGAATCGACTTGATGGCAAAGATTTGTGCTCACTCCTAGACTAGCCTCCATCATTATGCATTATCGTTTGTTTTCTTTTTTTTTTTTAGATTTACTTATTTATATCCCCTAGCAGGGTTCCATGAAGGCAGTATGAATATACCATTCATTGTCTACCTCCAGTCTTTGGCAAAATGCCTGGTATTAAGTATATTAATAAGTGCTACTGAATGACTAAATGGTGTATCAGTGCTAATATTTTAGGAAGTCATGACTTCATTATTTCCAATCCCCTACACATATCTACACTTAATTAACACACATTTTCCACCCACAGCTACAAGATACAAGAATTGAGGAGTTCTCAGTCATCGTCTTGTTCTCTTTAATTGGCTATATGATCTCAAGAAAACATTTAACTCTCCAGAGGCTCTTCATTTGTACAATGACAGTGTTGGAATAAGTAGTACCCAAGATTCATTATAGCTGTGAAGTAATATTATAAACACCAGTCAGAAATTTCACTTCAAGAGGATAGAGGTGGAGAAAATTAACATAATGAAGAAAGGCATAATATAAATTGGAGCTGTTCTGATCTTGATAAAAATCTATCCCATTTTGAAGAGGGAAGAGTTCACTCCAAGAACTCATTATGTTCAATGGCTGAAAAATAATAACTCCATTCATTTGGCTCTGATTTTAAATATATGTCGGAGATTAATGGGTTTAGGGAGGGTTAAAAACAACCCGGGCTGTCAGCTAACATCATATACGGAAATCAACTTTTGCAGGCCTTTTGATTGAAAAAGTATTTAACTAGCATGAAACACTAGTTGGTTCCTCAGTAATGTTATTATGAACTATTTTCTCAACATGAGTCAGATGTTAGCATCTGCCAGATGTGGCTGAGCCTGGAGCGAGGGTGGTAACATTACTTCCTGGGAACAGACCATTCCAGAATTTGAAACTAGCATTTTACTGTATTTAAAGCATTTGCGGTGTGCCTTGTCTTACAGTTACCGAAATACAAGCCTGGGGACAGAGGGGAATACTGCTTTTCCAAAGTTACTGCATGTTTTTAGGCATAAACATGGCAAGGAAAAGCATATATCTTTCTTAATTAGCTATCATTAAAAAGTGAGAAATCAGGACATTTCATGTAGCATTCGGAGTGGTTTAAGAGAAAAATTCTTGAAGGAGGATTTATAATGAACAATAGTCAGATATATGGATATGATTTGTAATCCCTCACTTTTGCAAATATGTCTGACACCATGAAAAACTCTACTTTCAATTTGCTTTGTGCTTTTCTAAGTAGTTTTATGGCCATTAGCTCATTCAGCAATGAGTCCTAGATGCTGTTAAATAGAATAAATTGTGGAGGGCTCCACTGGAATTTCTATGGCATGACTTATCTGACACCACCCAGGAAATACCTCCTTTTCCCTTGTGTTTGCAGACTAGCACTTTAAAAACCCACAAGTGGAGACTACAGGGAAATGAATGTGGCCACACCCTCTTCAGACAAAATGACCAGTAAGTGGTCCCTATTATTCAGACTGCATTAGGGAAATTTAACACGAATTGCAAAATGTTAATTACTAAGGGCATGATTACCACTATGAGGTATGAATCTTTTTAGTTCCCCTTACGGAAGAAGAAAATAAATAATGAAAGGCCTGCTGTTTTTTAGCAATTCCCTGCAGCCCACCTCTGCCAGGTGTGTTCTCTTGGCTCCCCCACAAGCATCCCGCACCCATCATGATTTCCATTCGAGGCACAAACAGCTCTTTGGAAACTCATACCTTTTAGGAGGAAAACACATTGTTTCCTTCTTTTCCATGGTAACTCACCAAAAGTACAATAAGCCAGTATTAAGGAAATTTAACATATTTTAAAATTTGCCTTTCTTACTTAAGTATAGCAAAGCAATACAATTTATGGATTCCAAAATGTAAGTGCCTAACATCATTTTACAGAAAGATTTCTCAGAATAGCTTAAATGCAACTTGTCATATAGTCTACAGAAGCAGTAACATTTAACATAGAGATCGGAAAAGTGTTCAGAACAACCAAAACTAACTAAAAGGAAAACCAAGACTTACTGTTCTTTCTGCCTTCTTCCAAAGAACTGGAGAGGTTGTGCTCTGAGCCGTTCACTCTAGACATGGAGTCTTGGGCTTCTGTTTTTATAGGATCTGAAAGGAGGCCACACCTAGCAACCAGAAGTTAGTAACTGGCTGCCTGCCCAAGCCTTGTCTGAAAACAAAGTGAAACAAGCTTGCAAAACTACTCTGTGAACCAGTCATAGCTGACAGTTGGAAGGAAAAGTAACGGAAGGACAGGTTTTATCCCCCTTTATTGGGCACTCTTATTCCAGAGGGGTAGAATGTAATAGATTTTCAAGTATGCAGAGCTAGCCACCCCAGAACGGAGCCCAGTGATTGGCACTCATTTTAATTAAACTGCTTATGGAAGTAAAACTTTTGAATTTTTGTTTCAAAATTAAAACAAAACCAAACAAAAACCTTAGGTTTGAATACCAGCTCCATCACTTTTTACTGTGTGACTTTTAGGACATATTTAACTTCTCTGAGCCTGTTTCTACTTTTGTAAAATGGAGCTAATGTTATTTAAGCTCCCTACCGCAGTGGTTAAGAGCTCGGCTGCTAACCGAAAGGTCAGTAGTTCAAATGCACAAGGTGCTCCTTGGAAACCCCATGAGGCAGCTCTACTCTGTCCTATTGGGCCACTATGAGTCAGAATTGACTCTATAGCAAAAAGACGTTGGTTTTACCGACTAGAATTCTTGATAACTGAGAAATAATATATTGTTGCAAATTTTACCATTGTGCTCTGCTGAATAATTTTCTATTTATACTTCACCAGCATTTTTTTTCTGCCTTCAAAATAAAAAGAATTTTTATACCTGCATATAGCTTGTTGATTTACATAAGAAATGTAAAAGAAATAAAGTTACAATATGGCTCAAAAATACGAACAAAGTTAATGCTAAGGTAGGATAATTATGACATTTAATTAAAGTATTGGCATTAGAGGAAGGGCTGTCTTCGTTAGTTCTTTTGTATAGAATCATTTCTATATAAACATTGATAGAGACAGATCCTTGGCATTTTAGGGTTGTTGAACAATGAAACAAGGAACTGGAACGATAAATTGAAAGGCTTAATGGAGTAACAGCTATCACGGAAGAGGTAGTGTAAGAAAGTTCCCAGCTGACATAAGGGTGGAAAAGCTGTTCTGGTTGATTTACTGGTGACTCATTTTTATTGTTTGTGAATGCTTACAAAGTATTATATAATATTTCTATTAAAGTATGTACAAGTGTGAATTTTCTCACAGCATTATGGTTTGATTTACATTGTACTTCAGTAGTTTGTTCTTCTTCCTCTTTTCCTAATAGTAGCTCAGGTAACTATATATCAGGTTTAGAGAAATAGACTAAAATAGTTTCTTAAGAGTGTCAGTCCTAGTAAACCAGTTGCAGTTGAGTCTATTCTGACTGATGGCGACCCCATGTGTGTCAGAGTAGAACTGTGCTTCATAGGGTTTTCAATGGCTGATTCTTCAGAAGTAGATCACCAGGCCTTTCTTCAAAGGCACCTCTGTGCAGACTCAAACCTCCAACCTGTCAGTTAGCAGTCAAGCATGTTAACCATTTGTAACACCCAGGGAATCCCAGTATTCATTACACACTAAATCCTGAATGCCAATTTCAATGAAATCAACATATTCTCAAGCAGGATGGCCATTTAATGTAAATATTTGGGAAAAATACCAACGTATGTTTGTGGCACCTACCATAAGTATGTGTTGAAAATAAGAATGAATGATTGCATTATCTACTAGTTGGTTAATTGATATTGTTGTGAATCAATCTTGATAGATGTAGACTAGCTGTCTAATAAAACTTTTTTTTTGTCAGCTGAGAAGGAAAAAGATAATTCTGTTTGCGTTTGCATTCCTAAAGCTGGTAACGGAGATGTTGGAACATTCCTGCTTGATGACACTCTTGTGAAACAACAAAGAAAATTCGTTTACTTTTGTTAAAAAAAAACTACCTGGAAGAAATATATACTCTCATTTTGTTTTTGTTGTTACCAGTAGCGTAAACCCAAGGGGTTGTTTTATACATTTGGGTTTGTAATGCGTTGGAGAACCTATAATAGCAACAGTAAACATAGTACTTGTGGCAGATTTTTTCTTTTTTTAAGTAGAAGAACATTTTTCCCAAATTAACTTCCAGCTGTAACTTTAAGGCCAGTCCTCCTCATTTTGAAGGGCAACCCTAAGCATGAAAAGAAAGTCCCTAATCATATAGGGATATTGCTGTGAATGATCTGTTAGAATGTCTTGTTCAGACAAGAAAAATGGCAACTGGATTTGTAGAAATGAAAGAAAAGATAAGAAATGTTAGCATGCACAGCTTAAGGACATTTACGGTTTGCAAGTTTTATCTAGTGAAATGCCACATAACCCAACTCCCTAGAAATGACTCACCACTCATCCTGTGTCTTCAAGCTGATCCATCAGCTCCACTTCTTTACAAAGAGAGAGAGAGAGGAAAGTGAAGGAAGAAAAGGAGAGAAAATATAGTTTAAAAGAACCACTAGTATGTTACATTTTCTCCACGTTTTTATTTCTACTTCTTTGGTGCAGAACCTGAAAATGAAGAGAAAAGAGAAAAACAACAACAAGACAATGAGGCAAACTGGGGAGTCTCTCAGACACATGCTGTATGTAAGCCAACAAAGCAAAAGTATTGAGACACTAGCAAAACGGTTGATTTCACCAAGGTGTTCTCTCACGCTTTGTATTAAGCTCTATGTAAGTATTTCTTTTCATATCAGGGAAGAGAAGCATTCAGAATTATGAAGAACAGCATTTCACTCACATCCCGAAGTCTCCCTAATCCTCCCCACCCCCACTATCTTCAGTCAGTGAGAATCATTGTTTTAGTTTGTACTTCTCATGTGTTCATAGGTTAAAGTATTTTAAGAAGTAGTGTACTGAATGTTTTTCTCTCACCTCTAGTAAAGCCAAATAATTAGCACACAGGCACAAAAAACAAAAAATTATGGAAATAATTCTTATTTCTTAGTTATTCCCAACATCACATGAAATAAAGACAGTATTTTTTTTTTCTTCTTTTTCTTCTTCAAAGTTTAGCTCAAGCTAATTGTCAAACGGAGAGCTAGGGCCAAAAGAATTCACTTTCTTTGAACCTCACATAAACAGAAAAAAAAGACACAATTATCTCTGGGCAAACAACTTAAAGGAACTTCACCTTTTTAACATATCTGTGTAGCAAGATGATCAGTTGAGAACATGGCAGGATAATGTTTTGATAAATGATCTTGCTTTTCTGTTTACGGATTCAACAAGAAACAGAGAAGGAAAGTTATCACCCTCTCTCCAATTAATGTAAACCAGGATTTTAAGCCCCTGAGATTGGTGTTTTCTTATCTCCATATACTTCTTTTGGGGGTGTGGGGGAAAGTTTCTCATTAGGTTGGGCATCTAGAAGACAATGTTCTGGTTCTGAAAGTCCAGACACACCTGGAGCAGTGTGTTTCAACCATTAGCTCAAAACCATTAGTAGATTATGAAATCTATTTATTATACTATGGCCATGTTTAGAACATAAAATAGAAAGGAATAAAAGAGAACAAAATAGAAACTACCAGAGTGTTTCATGTATTGTAAGAGTATTATTTTGTGAAATCTGGGCTTGCAGTGGCGTGTGTATGCCTGTGTGTGCGTGCGCGGTGGAAAGTTATAAAATGTATTACAAAAGAATGTTGTGTTCAAAATGTTTGAAAAAACTCAAGGACTATGGTGGATGTAACCAAGAGAGGCAGAAGATAAAGGCTGTGTCCTTCTAATTATACAATCTAGAGAATGTGCATATGTCATACGGAGCCATGTGTATGTGTGAAAATTGAAATATTGTTTGTATTATTAAAACCTGTTAGACAACCCAACTATCCTTCAATAACTAATAGATAAAAAAGTGATACAATATGAGGTACCTAGATATACCAACATGAATAAATCCTGAAAACATAATGTTGACTAAAAACAGCAAGCTGCAAAAGGATGATACCACTTAGGAAAATTTTTAAACATGAAAACAACAGTATATAATTTACAAGTGCTTACATATGAAATAATCATGTAACAGCATGAAAGGAAGGGGATGGAGTGGGAAATGGTTTATCACCATATCTATGTCATTTTATTTCTTTTGAAAATGTATTCTGAAATAAGTAACATTTGTTCAATTTCCGTGTTGGGTACAAGGATGTTTGCTATGTCTTCTCTGTAACTTTGTATATGTTTTAAAATTTCAAAATTATATTGATAATGAAATCAGGCATTGTGTCTAACTTCTTTCATTCAATATTGTTTGTGAGATTAGTTTGTATGTTACTGTGTTTTCATATTCTTATTGCTCTATGGTATCAACATCTATGTATCCATTTTTCTATAGTTGAATATCGAAATGTTTTTATTTCAGTTGGGTCTGTTTTAATGTCCCCCATTTCATTTCTTTTTTGGGTTATTTGTGTCCTCTCCTGTTTTTCTTTTGTCAGTCTGGCCAGTGGTTTGTCGATTTTGTTGATTCTTTCAAAGAACCAGCTTTTGGTTTTGTTGATTCTTTCTATTGTTTTTCTGTTCTCTATTTCATTTATTTCTGCTCTGATCTTTACTGTTTCCTTTCTTCCGGTGGTTGTGGGCTTTTTTTTGCTGTTCTCTATTTGTTTGAGTTCTGTAGTTAATGTTTTGATTTTGTCCCATTCTTCTTTTTTGATATGTGCATCTATTGCTATAAAATGTCCTCTGAGGACTGCCTTTGCTGTGTCCCAAAGGTTTTGGTATGATGTGTTTTCATTCTCATTTGATTCTAGGAATTTTTTCATTCCGTCTCTGATTTCTTCTATTACCCACTGATGTGTAAGCAGGGTATTATTCAGTTTCCATGTAGTTGATTTTTTTTCCTTGCTCTTTCTAGTGGAAATTTCTACCGTGATGGCATTGTAGTCAGAGAAGATACTTTGAATTATCTCAACGTTTTGGATCTTGTTGAGGATGGCTCTGTGGCCTCAGATGTGGTCTATTCTGGAGAACGTTCCATGTGCAGTGGAAAAGAATGTGTATTTTGCAGCAGTTGGATGGAGTATTGTACATATGTCTATGAGGTCCAGTTGGCTGATTGTGCCCTTTAGGTCTTCTGTATCTTTGCTGAGTTTCTTCTTAGTTGTTCTGTCCTTTACTGAGAGTGGTGTGTTGAAGTCTCCTACTATTATTGTGGAACTGTCCATTTCTCTTTTCAGTGTTGTTAGAGTTTGTTTTATGTATTTTGGAGCCCTGTCATTGGGTGCGTAGATGTTTATTAGGGTTATGTCTTCATGATGGATCCTCCCCTTAATCATTATATAGTGTCCTTCTTTGTCTTTTATCTGAGATTAGAATTACCACTCCTCCTGTTTTTTGGTAGTTGTTAGCTTGATATATTTTTTCCCAACCTTTGACTTGTAATAAATTCACATCTTTGTTTCTAAGGTGTGTCTCTTGTAGACAGCATATTGATGGATCCTGTTTTTTTATCCATTCTGTCACTCTCCGTCCCTTTATTGGTGCATTGAGTCCATTTACATTCAGTGTAATTATTGATAAATGTGAGTTTGTTGCTGTCATTTTGTAGTTCTTTTTTTTGTGGTGCTGAAGTTTTCTTTGTTCTTCTTACTGTCTTGTGCTGAATTACTTTTGTTTGTGGATTTCTTTTCATTTCTTTTGTTTTTGTAAGTTTTGTTTTTGCTGAGACTCTATGTTTTTCGTCTTTATTTTTATGAGTTGGTTTGTTAATTTTCTTTGTGGTTACCATGAATTTTACCCTTATCTTTGTAAGTTTGAAGCAGTCTACCCTTACTTGGTATCGCCTTGCCTTCCTCTCCATTAGAAGGTTCTGTACCTCTGCCGTTTATTCCCTCTTTCACTGTTTTGATGTTGTTGTCATCCATCGATTGACTGCTTTGATTCCCTGTTGTATTTCTTTTGGTTTTGGGTAGTCCTCGCGAGTTTATTTCCTAGATTGGTATCTGGCTCATACGATCATGCGTCCTAGGTCCTGCCTGAGGGCTGATGCTGTTTGTCCTCAGATTGAAGAACTCCCTTTAATAATTCTTGTAAGTTTGGTTTGACTTTTACATATTCCCTTAGTTTCTGTTTATCTGGAAATGACCTAATTTCACCATCAAATTTGAACGAGAGGTTTGCATGATGTATTATTCTTGGCTGACAATTATTTTCTTTCAAGATTTTATATATGTCATCCCACTGCCTTCTTGCCTGCATGGTTTCTGCTGAATAATGTGAGCTTAGTCTTATCGTTTCTCCTCTGTATGTGACTTCTTGTTTTTCACGAGCTGCTCTCAGTTTTCTTTGTTTGTCTTTGGTTTTGGTGAGTGTGAATATAATACGCCTTGGTGATTTTCTTTTGGGGTCTCTTCTATATGGGGTTCGTTGAGCTTCTTGGATGGCCAGATTTTCATCTTTCATGATATTGGGGAAGTTTTCTGTCAGCAGTTCCTCAATGATCCTCTCTGTGTTTTCTGTTTTCTCCCTCTGTTCTGGAAGTCCAATCACTTGCAGATTTTTGCTTTTGATTGTGTCCCACATAACTCTCAGGGTCTCTTCATTTTTCTTTGTTCTGTTTTCTGAGTTTTTCTGAAACAGAGCTGTATCCAAGTGTTTGTCTTCAGTTCCACTGATCCTGTCTTCCACGGTTTCAAATCTGCTGCTCAGCCCTTCTATGACATCATCCATTTCTGAAATCTTGTTGTTTATCTTTTGAATTTCTAATTGTTGTTTTTGTATAATTTCTAGTTGTGAATTTATTTTGGCATTTTGTTCCTGCATCATCGTCCTGAATTCTTCCAATTTTTTGTCTGTATTTTCCACAAATTTGACTATTTTTTTCTCATGTTTGTCAGCGTTTTGCCTCAGTTCTTGGAAAATTCTGAGTATTAGAGATTTGAATTCCCTATCAAGTAGTTCTAGTGCATTTTCTTCCACAGGAGAGTCATCTGGTGTTTTAAGTTGGACGCCTACTTGAACCATCCTGTCTTGTTTTTGTAAATGTTTTGATATTGTTTACTGTTTTCGTGGCATTCAGTAGATATTTCTCTCATTTATTGATTGTAGATTTGTTTGTTTCATCCCTTTTTTTAAAAAAAAAAATTGAGTATTTCTGAGCAGGCAGACTGCGTGGTCTTTGTTGTTTGCTCGTCTGTCCACTCAATACTTTTCGTCTCCTTCTTCAACTGGCAGGTTCAGTCACTGAGATATGTTACAGCAGGGTAGGTCTAGCTGAAGAGGAGCCACTGGGACAGATTGTTTGTGGCACTCACTACAGCCCAGGGTGTGTCGGTAATCAGTGCTGGGCAGGTTCCAGTAGGCCGTGCGTGCACTGCTTGGTGGTGTGATGTTAAGCACACAGTGCAGGTAGGCAGGATGCAGCAGGGAGACGGTTATGTGTGGAGCTAAGCTGGATATGGGAGGGAGGAGAGAGGAACAGGAGCCAAAAACATACAAACAAAGCAAAAAGAATGCTAGGGGAGCTTGCCGTTGGAATGGAGAGATGAGAGACTATGAAATGGAGAAAAACAGAAAGGGAAAGAGGAAGAAAAGAGAAGAATGAACAAATAAAAATCAGAAAGGTTAAAGAACTGCAAAGTTCCCAGGGATCCCACCGATGCAGCTATGAGGTCTGGGGAAGTTGCTCTCAGGTGTCACAGTGCAGCCTGGCCAGAAGGCACAGAGGCATACAACGCCCAGTATTCAGGGATCAGAAAGAGAAGGAAGATATAGACAGACGAGAAACTGAGAAATGAAGAAAGACAAAAGGGAAAAAGAGGGAAAAGAAAACAAAACAAATAAAAAAAAAAAAGAACAAGAAAGGCCCCCCAGAAAAACAGGAAAAAAAAAAAAAAAAAAGAAATGTCCTCAGGGATCCCTGTGTATGTCTGTGGAAGCCGAAGGGGAGTCTCCCTGGTATGCAGCTCCGCCTGGCCAGAAAGGGCTCCCAACTCAAGAAAAGGAAAAGAAAACAGACAAACAATTCAAAACGAAGAAAAGCCCCGGGATCCCACCAGTGCGGTAGCCCAGACCAGGAAGCAACTCCACACTCAAATGGAGCCCCACAGACCCTCAGGAAAAAGTAAAGTTGGCGCACGGAGCCAGACACTTGAGCGAAAGGAGGGGGAGGCAGCGAGAGCCAAGCAAGAAATCAAAAGAAGCAGAAAAGAAAAAAAAGCAACACCAGCAGCCAACAAATGGTACTCAGAGAGCCAGCCGGTGCGGGCTGGTGTTTCTGGACAAGAAACTGTGTCTGCGGGAAGCAGAGGAGGCCGAGCGTGGGTAAAGAAGGGTGGAGAGTGGGGAAGCGTGTATCACAAATTGCTGGCGCTCTAGAGCCTCTCAGGAAGGAGCAAAGATGGTGCACGGAGCCAGGCACTTGAGTGAAAGGAGGGGGAGGTGGCGAGAGGCAAGGGAGAAATCAAAAGAAGCAGGAAAAAAAAAAAGCAACACTAGCAGCCAACAAATGGCACCCAGAGAGCCTCCCGCTTGGGTGTGTAGAGTCCAAGTAGCCGCCGCCTCCCAGTCAAGAGACCATAGCAGTGGGAAGCAGAGGAACTAATGAACAAAACCCTCGGGATCCCACCAGTGTGGCAGCCCAGACCAGGAAGCAGCTGCACACTCGAATGGAGCCCCACAGCTCCTCAGGAAGAAGCAAAGACGGCGCTCGGAGCCAGGCACTTGAGCAAAAAGGGGGGCGCAGCGAGAGGTAAGCAAGAAATCAAAAGAAGCAGAAAAAAAAAAAAAAAAAGCCAAACCAGCAGCCAACAAATGGCACTCAGAGAGCCAGCCAGTGCGGGCTGGTGTTTCTGGAGAAGAGACTGTGTCCATGGGAAGCAGAGGAGGCCAAGTGTGGGTGAAGAAGGGTGGAGAGTGGGAAAGCGTATATTACAAATTGCCGGCATTCTGGAGCCCCTCAGGAAGAAGCAAAGATGGTGCACGGAGCCAGGCACTTGAGTGAAAGGAGGGGGAGGTGGCGAGAGGCAAGTGAGAAATCAAAAGAAGCAGAACTAAATAGCAACACTAGCAGCCAACAAATGGCACCCAGAGAGCCGCCTGCTTGGGTGTGTGGAATCCAAGCAGCCAGCGCCTCCCGGTCAAGAGACCATGGCCGCGGGAAGCAGAGGAACTAATGAACAAAACCCTCGGGATCCCACCAGTGTGGCAGCCCAGACCGGGAAGCAGCTGCACACTCGAATGGAGCGCCGCAACCCCACAGGAAGAAGCAAATATGGCACTCGGAGCCAGGCACTCGAGCAAAAGGAGGGGGAGGTGGCGAGAGGCAAGTGAGAAATCAAAAGAAGCTGAAAAAAAAAAGCAACACTAGCAGCCAACAAATGGCACCCAGAGAGCCGCCCACTTGGGTGTGTGGAATCCAAGCAGCCGGCGCTTCCCAGTCAAGAGACTGTGGCGGCAGGAAGCAGAGGAGCCTGAGCCGGAGCAAGGAGGGGTGAGGGGTGTGAAAGCGCACACCGCAAATTAGCGGCTGTTTTGTCTCCCACTGGATGCTCTGTGAGGCTGCTTTCTGGTACCCCCGTTTGCTGGTCTCCGATAGGAGTCCAAGATGGTGGATCCACGCTGCGTTAGCTGGTAGGGGACCTCTGCATGAATCTCTCCTCACTCTCTGTTCTCTTTCAGTATTCTCACTCCATTTGGTGCTTGGCTGAGTTCTGTATCTCTTCATTTGATGTTCTAGGGTTTCAGGATTGTTGCATTCCTTGTTTGGCTTAGTTTTTTGGATCTTTGCTGTGGAGGGACGGCATGGTGCTTCTGCCTAGAGTGCCCGACATCTTGCCAGAACCTCCTGATGTTCTATTTTTAATCCAGGTAGTGGTTACCTGAGCATATCCATTTTGTGAAAATCATTGAACTATATAGCTATGATTTTATACCTTACTATATGTATGCTATCTTTCAATACTGTTTATATTTAAAAGAAAAAGAGAGATCAGGCCTCAGTCTCAGATTAGACAACAGTATCTAACAGGAATTCGTTTTCATTGCGTTTATTTTTAGTATTACCTTCTATTTAAAGCGAGCAGCACTGGTTTTCCATTAATGGTAGTGACATGATATCTGTTTAAATAAATTTACTTCTACACAAACACACACGCACACACAAACACACACACACACCACATACAAGGTAATTGGCCTGACCAAAAGGGTGCAAACAGTTAACACACTTGTCTGGTAACTAAGAAGTTGGAGGTTTGAGTCCACCGAGAGATGCCTTGGAAGAAAGTCCAGGTGATCTACTTTTGAGAAATCAGCCATTGGAAACCCTATGGAGCACAGATCTACTCTGATACACATAGGGTTGCCATCAGTCAGAATCGAGTCAACAGCAACTAGTTCTTACAGGGGTGAGTAGAATTCTTGGGCTGGAGAGGAGAACAAGAGCTTGGAGTTCTCGAGGGTAGACAGTAGTCTTGAATCTTCTCAAATGTCTCAGAGTCCTCATGGTCACAGAAAGGGCTGACTTCATGGAGCACAATAGAAAGCAGCACCAATTGCCGTGGTCTTGGGACCTTAATGCAGGTCCTCATTGCTGAGCTGGTCATCAGCAATGGTGATCACTCTGAACCAAGAGCAAGGTGGACCTTTTCAAATTTTACTAGATTGTGTAAACCCTGCATTCTGCTGTGATCCAAGAATAAGAGAAGAAATCCTGAACACTAACTTATATCAAACTTCTTACTATCTTTATGCCTAATGTTGTGGAGTTGATTCCAACTCATAGCGACCCTATAGGACAGAGTGGAACTGCCCCACAGGGTTTCCAAGGAGCAGCTGGTGGATTCAAACTGCTGACCATTTGGTTAGCAGCCAAGTTCTTAACCACTGCACCACCAAAGTTCCTTTACTATTCTTATCGTGCATGAGAATTGAGGTGAATTTTAGTGTGATGTCTAATTTGAAGGAATATGTTGTAACTTCCATCACAGTGTTATAATTTAATTCAAATAGCCACCAACCAAAAACAGCTGACAGACTTGTACTGCAATCTTATCTCTCTGCCCCTCCACATGTCCTTTTGTGAGTAAGAAATTTTAGAGAAGATAGGAACTCAAATCGAGTGGTGGCTTAGTATCCGTTACTGTATGACTTAGGAAAAGTCAGTGAATGCTTCAGTGATTCATTTGTTACATCCCACCAGCAGGATCTTGTTAAGGTTAGTAATTTTGTGTTTCACAAGTCTTTTTAATCCTTAAATATGATATTCCTGTTCTTCTTTCTATTATCCTTGAAAAAAAGAATAAGACATGTTGCATTGGTTATTGTGACTAGTTTTAGCACAATAAAGTCTTCAAGAAGTACAATTAAGTGTGAGTTAAGGTCAAGAGGTCAAATTATGCTTTCTAATTTCAAGGAGAGCAAAGGAGTTACTTAAATCCAAAACTGTGAAATTTCAGGTTTCATAATGCCAGATTAATAACCATACATTCTGTATGCAAATTCTTCCATAACTCTTAGAAATGTGTGCTATCGAGTGAAGTTCCTTCTAACATTTATATATAGTAGAGCTGCAACAGTTTTTGATGAGAAAAGAAAAAATATATATAAATTCATCACGAGGAAAATATTCATGTGAATAATAGTTATTTAGTCAAAAGCCTGGTTGACTATATACTTT
Source organism: Dugong dugon (assembly GCA_030035585.1). NCBI lineage: Eukaryota > Metazoa > Chordata > Mammalia > Sirenia > Dugongidae > Dugong > Dugong dugon. The sequence continues at coordinate 82,334,801 of CM057471.1, read as the reverse complement.
CTAAGACGTATGGACTAATTAAAAAGTAATTATACAATCAAGACCAAAAAAAATGTCACGTGTATTTTAAAATACAGTGAAGTTTTCCCATAAGCATTGTCCAATACCCATGAGTTTATGATATGAACAAGAGAGTCACATCTTTCAAGTTGACAGTGTCTATTTCAAATTCTATTTTAACTCAATAGATTACAAAGTAATTTTAGAAAATTCTTTAAAAGAACAGTTTAAGAGTATCCAAGTGTGGATTATATTAGCAGCCATGACAGGTATTAGAGATTTAATAAGTAATGTTATGCTTCTGTATCTCAGTTTACTATCAGCTGAACATTGCTGGCCACTGTGGCAGCTTTTGATTGTTGTGAATTCATCTTTATGGTAGGTTGAATGTATTAATGGCCTCAGTTGTTGTTCTCCTTGTATTAATACCCTTTGCTCTGTACCTTTGTAATCTCTTCTTTCTCTGACTGTGGGCCTGGCCGTGTAACTTGATTTTGTTAATGGGACAATACCAACTTGATGCAGGCAAAGGTTTAAAACGTGCTTTTATGTTTTTGCTTCCTCTTGGGAACACTATTGCAATGAAGGGAACAAGCTCACACTAGCCTGCTAGAAGGATATGAGAAATATTAGAGACACATGTAAGAAAGGTGAATCGTTCTAGTCAATCCTTTCTTAGACCAGGCAGCCCCCAGTCAACCCAGAAGCTGACCACATAAGTGAACTCAACTGAGGTCAGCTGAGCCCATCTTAGATCAGCAGACAAATCAACTAATATATACTGTATTTTACGCTAATAACATACGCCTTCTATGTTTGTTTGACAACCACTTCTTCTCCCCACAAGGTATTTTCTAAGCATGCTATGCTAATTTTTTCTACACAAAATGTAAAAAAAATTGGCACATTGGCACTTATGAGAAATATCTCGTGGGAGGAGGGAGAAGTTGGCAAACAAACCTAGAAGGTGAGCATTATTTGTGTAAAACTATGGTAGATCATGAGAAAAAAATAAATAGCTGTTGTTTTAAGCCACTTATTTTCTGGGTGGTTTTTTACACAGCTATAGCTAATTGATGCAAAATCTGGTTCCAAGAAGGAGGATGCTGCTGTAACAGAAACCTAAATTGTGTGGCATTGGTTTGAGGATAAGTGGTAGATGGAGAAGAAACAATTACTGGAGTTTGAAAAAATGGCAAGGAGACTGCTCGTGCAAGCTAGAAAACAGTACCACCATTTGTTACATAGTTGCAAAACTCTTGGTACAATCATTCCCTAAACTTAACTTGGAACGTAGAAAATATGTCAATAAGCATATAGACTCATATATAGAGATCTCCAGGCAAAATGTTGAAAAGTGGGCTAGTTTTTGCTAGCTTTGCAAGATAAGATTCTACAAGAAACAGAAGGGCTAAAAAAAGAATTGGCTAGTTCTTAAATAGCATTCAGAGGGAATATAACGGACTGACACTTGCTGGACTGAAAAATAAACAGTTTTTAATCTCCAGTTTCTCAAGCTAGTCAAATATAAAATCCACATACTGCTAGAAATACACACCCTCAATATAAAGATCAAATCCAGGTTGTAGCTATGAGACTCATTGTTAAGACCTGTGCAAGAATTAAGCTAGTGTCTAGTAGACCATCTCCCATAGACAAAGTGCTTTAGGGATCTGAAGGACATTGTCTCACAGGATCCTAACTCAAATTAAGTTTCAATAATTAAGTACAGAGAGAAAGACGTGTATTGAAAAGAACCATGGGTGTGGATTGTGCTGAATGGAGTGCACTTGAATAGGATTCATAGGATGCCCACAAAGTTTTTAAGAAAGTTGTATCAGTTAAGGTGCACCTTCATGGAATGTAAGAGACTGACACTATTTAAATTATAGAAAGACTTATTTGACCTCGACTTTTTACTAGCAGTAGGCAAGTAGATAAAATTACTCTGCTACCAAAAAAGAGCGGTTTTTCAGGAGAAGGCAAGGAATGTAATGGAAAGAAGAATGCCTCTGTTGCTGGTCTGAACACTGTGACTAATAATGAACTGGTGAGTCACTTCCATAGATCTAATCAGAAACATTCTCTACTTTCTGAGTAGGGGAAACTGTCAATATTTATTCAGATGGATTAGAAAATTGCTATGGACTGATGAAGGCTAAGTGTCTCCTGTTCTTGTTTATTTGTTTGTTTTTGTTTTTGAGTGGGAGGATTTATTGTGTTCATGCTACGTCCATCTTATCTTGGCTATTGGGTGATTTTGGCAGTTAACTTTTTTGTTGTAGGTATCAGGATCAAAGGGAGCCACACTCAGAAGCTGTATTCATTCCTGGAGTAAGTAAAGAGAAACTGGGCTTTGAACATAGATAAGACTTTTAACAGTCTTGGAAGAGGATGAATGTATTTTGCATGTGGAAGTAGCATGAATAATTGAGTTTAGAGGATGGAGCATGATAGATCAATTGCATTAATTGCCCCAATTAACAGCCTCTGTATATCTATATACTTTGCCCCATAATTTTGTCATCCCCTTCCACTCTGACTCTAGATTTGGTCATGTGCCCTGCTTTGGCCAGTGGGACAGTGGCAAACATGACATAATCAGGCTTAAAAAAGGACTTTCATGTTTTTGCTTCCCCTCTGGGAATCTTGTTGCTGCCATGAGAACAAACTGATGATACCCAGTAAAAGAATATGAAACGGATATGGAGGAGCGCTGAGTCATTCCAGACAAAGCCATCCTAGATCAGCCAGTCTTCAGTTAACACACCAGCTAACCACAGGTGCATGAGTGAGGTCGGCTGAGCTCCTCCCACACCAGCAGAATCAGCCAGCCACTATATAGACTCATGAGAAATAATAAATCATTTCTTCTTAAGCCACTAAGTTTTGGCATGGTTGGTTATGTAGCAATAGCTTAGTGATACAATGTCTGTGATGTACCATTGATCTAAAAAAGGAATCATGAGAAATGTTGATATAGAAACTACAAAAAAAAAAATAATAATAATCTCCTAAACATTCACCTCAAACTGATTCTCACTAGATCTATAAATTGAACTCACTAGATCACTTTTTTTATAAAAAACATTAGATGTGTTTAGTTTTTTAAAAAATACAAAATAAAAAGCATAAATACTATAATAATGTTAACTACTTTAGTGTTTCGTTTTTTGAGGATGAAGACTATTCACACAAAGTGTTATTCACAGAGAAGTTTTGGAAATTTGCAGACAGATATTCTGAATTTTTTTTTTGAATTGCTATTTAACAATGAAGTGTGACAGCTATGTAAATAGATAAAAATAAAACAAAAACAGTGGTGTAAACTGTAAAGAATTCTAAACACCAGATAGATAATAGAAGAAATTTTTCTCTTTATTTATGATACTATAACCTCTAAATTTTAATATCCATGCTAGTTAACATCACTTAATCCCAAAACCAAATGCAACAAAATATGTTATTATTTGGTCAGTTTGGAAATATATCATTTTTATATATAATTAATTTGAAGTAATTTTAACAATGCACTAAATTTATTAAGTTTTAAATGTTAAATTCTATTTTTAGAGATTGTTTTGAAACATCTTGAATTAGCTTTATAATATATCCTAAGATTTTTGGAAAATTATATGGCGCTTCCTCAGAAAGCTAGAAATAGATGTACCATTCGATCCAGCAATCCCACTCCTAGGAATATATCCTAGAGAAATAAGAGTCGTCACTCGAATAGACATATGTACACCAATGTTCATGGCAGCATTGTTCACAATAGCAAAATGATGCAAACAACCTAGATGCCCGTCAACAGATGAATGGATAAACAAACTATGGTACATACACACAATGGAGTACTATGCAACGAGAAAGAACAACAATGAATCTGTGAAGCATCTCATAACATGGATGAAACTGGAGGACATTATGCTGAGTGAAATAAGTCAATCACAAAAGGACAAATATTGTATGAGACCTCTATTGTAAAAACCCATGAAAAAGTTCACACACAAAATGTAACAATCTTTGTTGGTTACAAGGGATGGGAGGGGTGGGGGGGAAATACTAAATAGGCAATAGATAAGTGGTATCTTGGGTGAAGGGTGAGACAGTACACAATACAGGGGAAACTAGCACAACTTGTACAAGGAAAGGTCATGGAAGCCCCATAGACACATCCACACTCCCTGAGGGACTGAATTGCTTGGTGGAGGGCTGTGGGGACCATGGTCTTGGGGAACATCTAGCTCAATTGGCATGACACAGCTTATAAAGACAATGTCCTACATTCTACCTTGGTGAGTAGTGTCTGGAGTCTTAAAAGCCTGTGAGTGGCCATCTAAGATACTCCACTGGTCTCATCCCTTCAGGAGCAATGGAGAATGAAGAGAACAGGATACAAGGAAAAGATTAGTCTGAAGGACTAACTGTCCACAGCTACCAAGGCCTCCACCAGACTGAGTCCAGTACAGCTAGATTGTGCCTGGTTACCACCACTGACTGCTCTGACCAGGATCACAACAGAGGGTTCTGGACAGAGCTGGAGAAGGATGTAGAGCATAATTCTAACTCACACAAAAAAGACCAGATTTACTGGCCTAAAGGAGACTGGAGAAACCTTGAGAGTATGGCCCCCAGACACCCTTTTAGCTCAGTGGTGAAGCTACCTCCGAGGTTCACTGTTCAGCCTGGGAGTGGACAGCCCCATAAAAGCAAATGAGACTAACGAGGTACAGGAGTCCAGTGACAAGGGCCAGAAGGCAGAAGGGGACAAGGAAGCTGGTGATAGGGAACCCAAGGTTGAGTAAGGATATTGTTGATATGTAGTGAGATTGTTAACCATTGTCATAGGGCAACATTTGTAGTAACTGTTAAATGAGAAACTATTTTGTTCTGTAAGCCTTCATCTTAAGTGGGAATAACAGCACAATTGGAAGAGCGTAGTCAATGACACTGAACTGTGTATGTAGAAATTTTTGAAACGGTGTATCTTTGGCTATGTGTAGTTTCACAAAAAAAAAAAAAGGTTGAGAAGTTAGAGGGTTAATATGTTGTGGGGTTGTTACCCAATGTCATAAAACAACATGTGTACTACTGTTTCATGAGAAACTATTTGCTCTGTAAGCCTTCACCTGAAGTACAATAAAATAAAAATAAAAAACTATATACCCTAAGATTTTATTTTTTTACCTAAAACCACTTTTCCTACATTTTTATTTAAAAAAAAGTATTTAAATGATTTTTTCCTAATTATTGAGTTCATTAGGCTACATATCACCATGAAAAGTCTGCACATCTAAAATTATTAGAATCATATGTGCACATGTTCTAACACTGTGGTATTGGTGAAGGGGAAAAAAGGATACACATCGTTCTAGATACATACCAGAATTTTCAGTGACCTATGTAGTCTGCATATTCAAGGACATAACTTGACAGCAATGGGCTTAATTTTTTGTAAAATGTCTATCCCTTCATTACTAGTAAAGAGACCTTTATTATATATTCTGATAGCTGGTAATTGAAACTTTTCCAGAGTATTTTTCTTTTTCAAAATTGTACTGACAATTAAAAACTAAGGTAATTTTAATTTAAATTATACTAAATTTATATGTAGACCTTCCAACAATTGAAATTTCATGATATTAATACTTCCTATCCAAGGACATGATATGTTTTTCCATTTACTCAAATTATATTTTGTTTTTAATATGATCTTGTTTTTTTTTTTTAGAGATATCTTCGTTTTCTTGTTGTCTTGACTTCAAAATATTTTGTGAATTTTTTTACTATTCTGAATGAAATATTTCCCCCATTTCCATTTCTATGTAGTTTTGTTAGAGAAAGGCTATTGAGTTTTTTAATCTTTAATTCAACTAATTTCTTGCAATAGTTTATTAATACTAGTACTCTTCATTAGATCATGTTATGCTTTCTAAATATACAATTATAGCATCAGCCAAATAAGATAAAGTCATCACATCTTTGCCAATGTTTAGTGAGTTATTTGGTTATTTTGTTTCCTCACTACATTTTCTGGAATTTTCAAAAGTGATGAAAAATAATGTGTTAGCCAACATCCTTGAGGATTTCCTGATTATAAATGAAGTGGCTTTAGTAGTTCACAATTTTGAGAAATACATATTGTTAGTTTTTTATGTAGCATTTCTAAGTAGTTTCATGTTGCTCCTTTTTGAGGGGGAGTAAGTAAATGCATAAATTTAACAACTGCCTTTTCAGCATCTGTTGAATTATTTTCTTCTTTGATGTGCTAATATAATAAACTCGATTTTTAGTGTAAGAATGGACAAGTAGATGAATGGGGAAAAAGAACTACTAATAGATACCAGCATAATTGACAACTTGATACATTTACTTCAAAAATTTATTTTCATACCGTAGACAAAGGGTTGAGATATCCATTATACCAGAAGCTTTTACAAATTTTTGAAAAATAAAAACAAACAACTCAAATAAACAAAAAGATGGGAGAAAAATAAGACTATTCAGAGGAAAAAATCCATATGAGCAAACAAACATAAGTTGGTCAAATTTTCAAGTCATGTGGGAAATACTGTTTACAACAAGAAAAATAGTAGCTGCTGAGGCTGCTTATGTACAACAAACATCTAATGGGATTTGGTTCATTGATTTGAGGTTTAGATCATGGTTTCATGGGACAGCTCAGTTAATAGGCCTAATAACATGTTTAGTGCTTCTATTCTACCTCCTAGTTCATTGTGTAGTGCCTAGGGTCTTAAAATCTTGCAAGGAACCAGCCAAGGCACAACAATTGGTCTTCATTCACCTGGAGTAACAGAGGAAGAAGGAGATTCAGAATAGGAGGAGGAAATGGAATATGTGACTAATTGCCTCCATGAACGACTGTCTTCTTTGCCATGAGACCAGAAGAACTGGATGGTGCCCAGCTACCATTACTGAATGTTTTGACCAAAGATTCTATAGAAGAATCTTGATCAAAAGATGGTAATGCAGAACAGAATTTCAAATTCTTATGGACTCTAGGCTTTCTGGAGCCATGATGGCTGAATGAATCCCTGAAACTATTTCCCTGAAATAGTCTTTGAACCTTAAACTAAAAATATCCCTGATGTCTTCTTAAAACAAACAATAGCTTAACTTAACTAGTAAAAAATGTCTACCTTAAGCATTATGCTCTTTTAAGAACTATCTATGTGGGATCGAATTGGCAACATCAACTCAAAAGATTAGATAGGAACCTTAGGGGGCAGTGAATTTATGTTAAAGGGGGAGGAACAACTCAGAAAAAGAAGATAAGAATGGTTGCACAACTCAACGAATGTAATCCATGTCACTGAATTGTACAAGTGGAAACTGTTGAATTTGTGTATGTTTTGCTGTGTATATTCTCAACAACAACAAAATAAAATTAAGAAAGAAACAATAAGATATTAACATATGCTCATCAGATTAGTGATGATTTAAAACTGTCCATGGAGCCCTGGTAATGCAGTGGTTAAGAACTTGGCTGCTAACCAAATGGTTGGCAGTCCAAATCCACCAGCCATTCCTTGGAAACCCTATGGGGCAGTTCTACTCTGTCCTTTAGGGTCTCTATGAGTCAGAATTGACTCAATGGCGATGGGTTTGCTTTGATTTGGTTTATAGTACCTTTAAGGAGCTGTAATGGTGCAAAGGTTAAGCAATCAGCAGCTTATCACAGAGTTAAAGGTTCAAGCTCATCTAGTGGCTCCTCAAGAGAAAGAGCTGGCAATTCGCTCCGATAAAGATTACAGCCTATAAAACCCTATGGGGCAGTTTGAGTCTATCACATGGGGTCGCTATAAGTTGAAATTGGCTCAATGACACCTAACAACAACAACATAGTACCTTTACTAGCAAGGCTAGCATAGAAGGGTACTCTCATACATTGAGGGTGCTTGTTTGTTTATTTGTGGAAAGCAATTTGGCAATTTATTTTAAAATAAAATACCTTAAGAAGAGGATCTATTCAGAATGGTGGGAAGCAAACCAAGAGAAACTAATCCTGTGAAATGAAAGGCAGAAGAAAGTGTCAGGAAGGAAGATGTAAACAATATCACCAAAGGCTACAGAAAGTTCAACTAGGGGGATTAAAAATGAACCTTACGGAGAGGGGCAAGATGGCGCTCTAGGCAGAAACACCACGCCGTCCCTCCACAGCAAAGATCCGAAAAACTAAGCCTAACAGAGAATCAACAATCCTGAAACCCTAGAACACCATATGAAGAGATAAAGAACTCAGCCAAACACCAAACGGAGTGAGAATACTAAAAGAGAACGGAGAGCGAGGAGAGACTCAGGCAGAGATTCCTTACCAGCTAACGCAGCGCGGATCCACCATCTTGGATTCCTATCGGAGACCAGCGAACGGGAGAGCAGCCTTGCAGAGCATCTGGTCGGAGACAGAACGACCGGCGATGTATGCCTCTGTACCTTCTGGCCAGGCTGAGCTGTGAAAATTGAGACTGACTCCCCCAGACCTCATAGCTGCATCGGTGGGATCCCTGGGAACTTTGCAGTTCTTTAACTTTTCTGATTTTTATTTGTTCATTCTTTACTTTCTTTCTCTTCCCCCTTCTGGTTTCCTCCATCCCATAGTCTCTCATCTGTACATTCCAACGACAAGCTCCCATAGCATTCTTTTATGTTTGTACGCTTTTTGCTCCTCCTCCTCTCTCCTCTCTCCCATATCCAGCTTAGCTTCACACATAACAATCTTCCCGCTGCACCCTACCTACCTGCACCGTGCACTAGACATCACATCACCAAGCGGTGCAGGCACGCCCTATTGGAACCTGCCCAGCACTGACTACCGACCGTCCTGGTGGCTGCAGTGAGTGCCACGAGCAACCCATCCCAGTGGCTCCTCGTCAACAAGATCTGCCCAGCTGTACCACAAGAATGAAAAAAAAAAAAAAAAACTACAATCAATAAACGAGAGAAATATCTACTGAATGCCCCGAAAACAGCAAACAATATCAAAACATTTACAAAAACAAGACAAGATGGCTCCAATAGGCGTCCAAATTAAAACACCAGATAACTCTCCTGTGGAAGAAAATGCACTAGAAGTACCTGATACGGAACTCAAATCACTAATACTCGGAATTTTCCAAGAACTGAGGCAAAAAGCTGACAAACATGAGGAAAAAATAGACAAATTTATGGAAAATACAGACAAAAAATTGGAAGAATTCAGGAAGATGATGCAAGAACAAAATGCCAAAATAAATTCACAACTCGAAATTATACAAAAACAACAATTAGAAATCCAAAAGATAAACAACAAGATTTCAGAAATGGACGGTGTCATAGAAGGGCTGAGAAGTAGATTTGAAACCATGGAAGACAGGATCAGTGGAACTGAAGACAAACACTTGGATACAACTCTGTTTCAGGAAAACTCAGAAAAAAGAACAAAGAAAAATGAAGAGACCCTGAGAGTTATGTGGGACACAATTAAAAGCAAAAACTTACGAGTGATTGGCATACCAGAACAGGGGGAGAAAACAGAAAACACAGAGAGGATCATTGAGGAACTGCTGACAGAAAACTTTCCCAATATCATGAAAGATGAAGAGCTGGTCATCCAAGAAGCTCAACGAACCCCATATAGAAGAGACCCCAAAAGAAAATCACCAAGACATATCATATTCACACTCGCTAAAATTAAAGACAGACAAAGAATCCTGAGAGCAGCTCGTGAAAAACAAGAAGTCACATACAGAGGAGAAACAATAAGACTAAGCTCAGATTATTCAGCAGAAACCATGCAGGCAAGAAGGCAATGGGATGACATATATAAAATCTTGAAAGAAAAAAACTGTCAGCCAAGAATAATATATCCTGCAAAACTCTCATTCAGATTTGATGGTGAAATTAGGTCATTTCCAGATAAACAGAAACTAAAGGAATATGCAAAAGTCAAACCAAACTTACAAGAATTATTAAAGGGAGTTCTTCGATCTGAGGACAAACAGCTTCAGCCCTCAGGCAGGACCTAGGACCTAGGACACAGGTTAACATGAACCAGATACCATTCTAGGAACTGAACTACAGACGACTTTCCAAAAACAAAAGATATACAACAGGGAATCAGAGAAATCAATGAAAGGATGACAACAACATCAAAACAATGAAAGAGGGAACAAACGGCATAGGTATAGAACCTTCTAAAGGAGAAGAAGGCAAGGCGATACCAAGTAAGGGTAGACTGCTTCAAAATTATAAAGATAAGGGTAAAATTCATGGTAACCACAAAAAAAGTTAACAAAGCAACTCATAAAAATAAAGACGAAAAACATAAAGTCTCAACAAAAACAAAACCTACAAAAACAAAAGAAATGAACACAAAATCCACAAACAAAAGGAACTCAGCACAAGAGAGTAAGAAGAACAAAGAAAACTTCAGCATCACAAAAAAAAGCACTACAAAATGACAGCAACAAACTCACAGCTATCAATAATTACACGGAACATAAATGGACTCAATGCACCCATAAAGCGACGGAGAGTGGCAGAATGGATAAGAAAACAGGATCCATCTATTTGCTGTCTACAAGAGACACATCTTAGAAACAAAGATGTGAATTTATTAAAAATCAAAGGTTGGAAAAAAATATATCAAGCTAACAAGTATCAAAAAACAGCAGGAGTGGCAATTCTAATCTCAGATAAAATAGACTTTAAAACAAAATCTACCATAAAAGACAAAGAAGGACACTATATAATAATTAAGGGGATGATCCATCATGAAGACATAACCATAATAAATATCTATGCACCCAATGACAGGGCTCCAAAATACATAAAAAAAACTCTAACAGCACTGAAAAGAGAAATTGACAGTTCCACAATAATAGTAGGAGACTTCAACACACCACTCTCAGTAAAGGACAGAACAACTAAAAAGAAACTCAGCAAAGATACAGAAGCCCTAAAGGACACAATCAGCCAACTGGACCTCATAGACATATATAGAACAATCCATCCAACCGCTGCAAAGTACACATTCTTTTCCAATGCACATGGAACGTTCTCCAGAATAGACCACATCTTAGGCCACAGAGCAATCCTCAACAAGATCCAAAATGCTGAGATAATTCACAGTATCTTCTCTGACCACAATGCCATCAAGGTAGAAATTAACACTAGAAAGAACAAGGAAAAAAAATCAAACACATGGAAACTGAATAATAATCTGCTTACACATCAATGGGTAATAGAAGAAATCAGAGATGGAATTAAAAAATTCCTAGAATCTAATGAAAATGAAAACACATCATACCAAAACCTTTGGGACACAGCAAAGGCAGTCCTCAGAGGACAATTTATAGCAATAGATGCACATATCAAAAAAGAAGAAAGGGACAAAATCAAAACATTAACTACAGAACTCAAACAAATAGAAAGAGAACAACAAAAAAAGCCTACAACCACCGGAAGAAAGGAAATAGTAAAGATCAGAGCAGAAATCAATGAAATAGAGAACAGAAAAACAATAGAAAGAATCAACAAAACCAAAAGTTGGTTCTTTGAAAGAATCAACAAAATCGACAAACCACTGGCCAGACTGACAAAAGAAAAACAGCAGAGGGCACAAATAACCCAAATAAGAAATGAAATGGGGGACATTACAACAGACCCAACTGAAATAAAAAGGATTATAAAGGAATATTATGAAAAACTATATTCCAACAAATTTGAAAACCTAGAGGAAATGGATAAATTTCTAGAAACATACGGCCTACCCAAACTACAACAAAGTGATATTGAAAATCTGAACAGACCCATAACATGAGAAGAGATTGAAAAGGTAATAAAAAAACTCCCAACCAAAAAAAGCCCTGGCCCAGATGGCTTCACTGGAGAATTCTACAAAACATTTACAGAAGAGCTCGTACCAGTTCTACTCAAGCTATTTCAGAGCATAGAAGAGGAAGCAACACTTCCAAATTCATTCTATGAAGCCAGCATAACGCTGATACCAAAACCAGGCAAAGACATCACAAAAAAAGAAAATTACAGACCAATATCTCTCATGAATATAGATGCAAAAATTCTGAACAAAATTCTAGCCAATAGAATTCAGTATCATATCAAAAAAATAATACACCATGACCAAGTAGGATTCATACCAGGTATGCAAGGATGGTTTAACATTAGAAAATCCATCAACGTAATCCACCACATAAATAAAAGGAAAGAAAAAAATCACATGATTATCTCAATTGATGCAGAAAAGGCATTTGACAAAGTCCAACACCCATTCCTGATAAAAGCTCTCAATAAAATAGGTATAGAAGGGAAATTTCTCAACATAATAAAGGGCATCTATGCAAAACCAACAGCCAACATCATTCTTAATGGAGAAAGGCTGACAACATTCCCCCTGAAAACAGGAACGAGACAAGGATGCCCTTTATCACCACTCCTATTTAACATTGTGCTGGAAGTTCTAGCTAGAGCAGTAAGGCAAGAGAAAGAAATAAAGGGCATCCAAATTGGTAATGAAGAAGTTAAACTGTCCCTGTTTGCAGATGATATGATACTATACATAGAAAACCCTAAAGACTCCACGAGAAATTTACTGGAACTAATAGAAAGATTCAGCAGAGTAGCAGGATACAAGATAAACATCCAAAAATCAGTTGGATTCCTATACACCGGTAAAGAGAACGATGAAAAGGAGATCAGGAAATCAATACCATTTTCAATAGCCCCTAAAAAGATAAAATACTTAGGAATAAATCTGACCAGGAATATAAAAGACCTATACAAAGAAAACTACAAAACACTGCTGCATGAAACCCAAAGGGATCTACATAAATGGAAAAACATACCATGCTCATGGATAGGCAGACTCAACATTGTGAAAATGGCAATTCTACCTAAAGCTATCTACAAATACAATGCAATTCCGATACAAATACCAACAACATTCTTCAAAGAGATGGAAAAACTAATTATTAACTTTATATGGAAAGGGAAGAAACCCCGAATAAGTAAAGCACTACTGAAGAAGAAGAATAAAGTTGGAGGACTCACACTACCTGACTTGAGAACCTACTATACAGCTACAGTACTCAAAACAGCCTGGTACTGGTACAACAACAGAGACATTGACCAATGGAACAGAATTGAGAACTCAGATGTAAATCCATCCACCTACGGTCACCTGATTTTTGACAAGGGCCCAAAATACATCAAATGGGGAAAAGACAGTCTTTTTAACAAATGGTGCTGGCAAAACTGGATATCCATTTGCAGAAAAATGAAACAGGACCCATACCTCACACCATATACAAAAACTACTTCAAAATGGATCAAAGACCTGAATATAAAGCCTCAAACTATAAAATTCATAGAAGAAAAAATAGGACCAACACTTCAGACCTTAATACATGGCATTAACAGGATACAAACCATAAACATCAACACAAAAAACCCAACAGATAAACTAGATAATTGGGATCTTCTAAAAATCAAACATCTATGCTCTTCAAAAGATTTCACCAAAAGAGTTAAAAGAGAACCTACAGACTGGGAAAAAATTTTTGGACAGTACAAGTCAGACAAAGGTCTAATCTCCATAATCTACAAGAAAATCCAACACCTCTACAACAAAAAGACAACCAATCCTATCAAAAAATGGGCAAAGGAAATGAACAGACACTTCACCAAGGAAGACATTCAAATGGCCAACAGACACATGAGGAAATGCTCGCGATCACTAGCCATTAGAGAAATGCAAATTAAAACCACAATGAGATACCATCTCACCCCGGCATTACTGGCACGAATCAAAAACACTGGAAATAACAAATGTTGGAGGGGCTGCGGGGAGACGGGAACTCTTATACACTGCTGGTGGGAATGCAAAATGATACAGCCATTTTGGAAAATGATATGGCGTTTCCTCAGAAAGCTAGAAATAGACGTACCATTCGATCCAGCAATCCCACTCCTAGGAATATATCCTAGAGAAATAAGAGTCATCACTCGAATAGACATATGCACACCTATGTTCATGGCAGCATTATTCACAATAGCAAAACGATGGAAACAACCTCGATGTCCATCAACAGACGAATGGATACACAAACTATGGTACATACACACAATGGAGTACTATGCAACGAGAAAGAACAATGAATCGGTGAACCATCTCATAACATGGATGAAACTGGAGGACATCATGCTGAGTGAAATAAGTCAATCACAAAAGGACAAATATTGTATGAGACCTCTATTGTAAAAACCCATGAAAAAATTCACATGCAAAATGTAACAATCCTTGTTGGTTACCAGGGATGGGGGCGGGGGGAATACTAAATAGGTAATAGGTAAGTGGTAACTTGGGTGAGAGATGAGATAGTACATAGTACAGGGGAAACTAACACAACCTGCACAAGGAAAGGTCATGGAGGCCCTATAGACACATCCAAACCCCCCGAGGGACTGAGTTGTTGGACGGAGGGCTCTGGGGACCATGATCTCGGGGAACATCTAGCTCAATTGGCATGACACTACTTATAAAGATAATGCTCTACATTCTACCTTGGTGAGTAGTGTCTGGGGTCTTAAAAGCCTATGAGCGGCCATCTAAGATACTCCACTGATCTCATCCCTTCGGGAACAAGGGAGAACGAAGAGAACAGGATACAAGGAAAAGATTAGTCCGAAGGACTAATGGTCCACAGCTACCAAGGCCTCCACGGGACTGAGCCCAGTACAGCTGGATGGTGCCCGGCTACCACCAATGACTCCTCTGACCAGGATCACAACAGAGGGTTCTGGGCAGAGCTGGAGTAGGATGTAGAGCATAATTTTAACTCCCAAAAAAAAAAAAAAAAAGAAGACCAGATATACTGGCCTAAAGAATACTAGAGAAACCTCGAGAGTGTGGCCCCCAGACACCCTTTCAGCTCAGAGGTGAAGTTACCTTCAAGGTTCGATGTTAAGCCTGGGAAAGGACACCCCAGTAAAACTAAATGAGACTAACGATGTACAGGAGTCCGGTGACAAGGGCCAGAAGGCAGAGGGAGAGTAGGAAACTGATGATAAGGAACACAAATTGAATAAGGACACTGTCGATGTATTGTGAGATTGTTGACCACTGCTATAGGGCAACATTTGTAGTAACTTAAATGGGAGGCTCTTGGGCGAGAATGGCAGCACAATTGGAAGAGCATAGTCAATATCACTTAAATGTGTAAGTAAAAAGTTTTGAAATGGTGTTTAAATAAAATAAAAATAAATAAATAAATAAATAAACAAATGAGACTAAAGAGGTACAATAGTCCACTGACAAGGTCCAGAAGACAGAAGGGGACAAGGAAGCCCCCTGGTGATAGGGAACACAAGGTGGAGTAAGGATATTCTTGATGTGCTGTGAGATTGTTAACCATTGTCATAAGGCAACATGTGTAGTAACTGTTAAATGAAAAACTATTTTGTTCTGTAAGCCTTCATCTTAAGTGAGAATAACAGCACAGTTGGAAGAGCGTAGTCAATGTCACTGAACTGTGAATGTAGAAATTTTTGAAACGGTGTATCTTTGGCCATCTGTAATTTTCATCAAAAAAAAAGGTTGAGAATTTAGAGGCTTAATACGTTGTGGGGTTGTTAACCAATGTCAAAAAACAACATGTGTACTACTATTTCATGAGAAACTATTTGCTCTGTAAGCTTTCACCTGAAGTACAATAAAATATATATAAAAAAAAAAATAAAAAAAAAATAAAAAATAAAAATGAACCTTACATTTGGAAATTAGGGTGGAGATTGTGGCCTTAAGGATAAGAGTTTCAGAAGCATAGTGGGGAGAATATGATTTGAAAAGAGTACAGAGCTGAAACTAGGGACTTGATAAGTGTAGGCAACTCTTAGACACACACATACACTTTCAAAAATGGTGGAAAAACAGAGGAGGGCAACAAGATACTAATTGTGAGTGGGGGAATGGTTTTTACAAAGTGGGAGAGATCTGAGTATCTTACCATGTAGAAGAAGATAAGGAACTGTTAGAGAAGGAAATTTTAAGTTACAGGAAAAAAAACAGGATAGTAGATGCAACAAACTTCTCGAAGATTTGCAAGGACAGAAGACGCAGTACAGAAAAGAGCCATTACCCTTAGAGATAAGGACTAGCCCTTCCTCTGAAGATCTCATATCTTTCTTCGCTGGATGATGATTTGATAGGAAGAAAGAGAAGAACACCTAGTTCACAAGTGGTTATCTTTGATTTTCATAAGGTGCTAAAGCAACTAATTTCACTATCATGTTGTAAGACAGAGGTAACTATAGTTTAAGGGTAATAGATAATTACGGAGTTTTGCAACGATATACTACCTTTTTTCTACTGGTATACTGATGGCAAGAAAGGTAAGGCTAATTTTAGTAGCTACATAATTCAAAATGTCTTGCAATATAATAATTGTTCAGAAATCTTGGAAGTGATTGCTTTATAGCGTGCTAATGTATAGAAATCATTCTCTTAACTTCTCGGGTATTTTATATTTTTACACATTCATACAAATATGGAAGATCATAAAGTTGCCGTAAAATGAGCATAACATAAAGCATAACATTAAAAAAGGGGGAGAGAAAAAAGCACACTTTTTATATCTAAGATCTTTAAGCTCAAAGCCAAACATGTAAATTCTAACATTTTCTCTAAATCTGATACATAACCAAGAGTCCTTTGGAGAGACTAAAAATAAGCAAAAAATGAAAACGAGACAATTCTAAATTCCGCATGTGGTAGCCAGGTACAGAGGAAGCCTAAAACTTAAATTCAGCTGATGGGTTTACGTGAGCAAACCAGAGAATTAAGGATCCGGAGGTCTCATCAGAAGCTCTTCTTCCTATTTGAAACTATATCCCTCCTGTTGCCTGGCTAAGGTTTTTGCATTTTTAAAATGCTGTGGCAGGTGCTTGCAATATGCACAGTTCAGTTTAATTTTCATCTGGGTGAACAAGAAGTCAGCTGCCTGGAGCTGAGGCTTACTCGTGGACACAGGTAAATTTGCTTAAAGTCCTCTAAGTGTAAAGAGAATAAAGCCTTAGTTGGATGAAGAGAGAGCACAAAAAACTCACTGGGATTAGACATGATGGGTTAGGCAAATATTATTTATAGCATTTGATATTTGCAATATGGAAATGAAATGCAGAGCAGAACTGCCTCATGGGATCTTAAAATGCAGCATCACCAAACTTCCTTTAAACAAAAACATCTAAGTTACATTTCTATGTAGACAGAGTATACTAAGTTTAATATAACTATAAGATATTGATTTTTTAAAAACTCTATAGATAGGGTTTTGTTTAAAACAACTATTACATTGCAGAAAACTATTGCACAGCGAATGTTGCTACCGTAAAAGAAACTTTCTGAGAAAATTAATGAAGAATCCATTTTGTGAACTAACTTGCTTTGCAGAAGGAGTTACAGTAGTTTAAGACGTTTAACTGTGGTTTGATGAATCCCGACTTAAAAATTTGCCCCAGAAGAGGGAAGAAGGGAGAGAGATTTGTGGGGGATTGCATAATTCTGGCAGAACCTAAGTAATGAGAAGATAATACCACACCTTTTCTTGAAATACTTGTAAATGTCTTTAATAGGTGGTTTCACTTTAACCTGTGCTTAAAACTGAAATATGACCTCTTTTTTATTTAAAGTAAAAGAAGCTTTTTCAATTACTTATTTAACTGTAAGGAAAAGTAATAGGAAAGCCACATATTTCCCCATGAGAGGGCACTCGGAATTGCTTAAGGTACTCATGTCTTGAAGAAGTTGCAATGCCCAATAAATTACAGCAAAGTTATTTCAGCTATTGAGACATATTCTTTATTTCCACTTGGTCTCATGGAAGCTTAGAAAACACTTTAAGACTGATTCCTAGGGCAAGGCATTCTCTGACTTGGAGCTTTTCCTTACTGAAATTGTTTTCATATTTCAAGGCACAGCTCAAATGCTAACTACTCTTCGGCACAAGTTCAGATCTCCATAGATCTAAATATGCTCTGAAAAGAAAGCTTACTCTTTTTCTTCCTATTGGATTTCCAAATGACCTACGCATAAATAGTGCAGACTTTGAAATTGTGCTTTCGCCTTATGAGGTGATTGCAGCCAACACATCATAAATGGGAGATTGTCTGATGCTTAGATAATCTTCTTACAAGCATAGCCAATAGTTAGAAAAACAAAACAAGCAAAAAAAAAAAAAAAAAACCCTACAGTAGTTTGATAACATAAAGGTTGTTGTTGCTAGGTGCCATCCAGTTGGTTTCGACTAATGCACAACAGAATGAAACACTGCCTGGTCCTGTGCCATCCTCACAATCAATGTTATGCTTGAGCCCACTGTTGAAGCCACTGTGTCAATCCATCTCATTGAAGGTCTTCAAATTTTTTCACTGACCATCTGCTTTAGCAAGTATGATGTGCTTCTCCAGGGACTGGTCCCTCCTGATAACATGTCCAGAGTACATGAGATAAAGTCTCGCCATCTTTGCTTCTAAGGAGCATTCTTTCTGTTCTTCTTCCAAGACAGACTTGTTCGTTTTTCTGGCAGTCCATGGTATATTCAATATTCTTCGTCAACACCATAATCAAAGGCATTGATTCTTCTTCGCTCTTCCTTATTCATTGTTCAGTTTTCGCATGCATATGAGGCGATAGAAAACCATGGCTTGGGTCAGGCACACCTTAATCCTTAAAATGACATAAAGGTAATAATAATTAAACCTTTGAAGGCATCTAAATTCTCTGGCTTTTGTGGACACGTTCTGAAGATATCATATCTCCTCATCCATAATAAGGATCATATAAGGGGTGTGAGACAAAAAGATCTTATAAAAGTCATTATCAGCACTGTATGCAATGGTGAAAGTGAACTAGAGGAGTAATAGGCTAATAGCTTATCCTACCTGGGCCAATGGAAGCTGGGGCACAAAAAGGGAGTTTCAGAAGACAAGGCAGCTAAAGCCAGCTCTAGGGACTCTGAACAGCACAGTGGCAGGAGACCAGACTGTTTACATGCTATGTAAAGGGCAAGAGCAAAATTGATGGTAATAACTAATTATTAATATTTATTGAGCTCTCATAATGACCCAGACAATGGCAAGTAGGCTTTACTAGGTAGGAGAGTAGAGGAAAATGTTCAAGAAAGAGAGTGAAGATCTTGGCAAGGTAAGAAAGCTGTGTCCTCATCAGCTCCTCAGAGGAAAAGGTCATCAGGAGCATTGGTAGGTTTTCAACTAGCTCATTATAAATATACTAAGTTAATTATCTTACCCTTAATAAAAATAATACCTGTGATAGTGTTGATTTGTGTTTTTAAATATAAGCCTTCTGTATTAGGATTTTTAGTGACAGAAGCTGAACTCCAACATTTTAGTCAGAAAGGAGGAATGTACTATAAAGATACTGAAGTAGCTTTTTTAACTCAAGGGTGAATATGGTCTTTAGACTTTTCTGGAATGAGGAATTTGAATGTTGCTTGATGTTTCTTTCTTCTTCTCTTATCTCTGCATTTATCAGACTAGCTTTTCTCCTCAAGGTAGGAAAGATGACAGACAACATTCCTGGCCTTCATATCACAGCTTCACTTTGAGAAAACATCTTCCCATGTTTAAGGAGAAAAAAAAAATCGTCGGGAAGTGTTCTGACTGGCCTAGCTTGGTCAGTGGCCAACAGCTAAAACAATCTATTGTGAACAGAGAGTTAATGTACTAAGACTGGAGGACTTCACTTGAATTACTTGGTTGGTGTTGGGGAAATAATGTTGACCCAAAAAATGATAAGGTGGTTCTTAGCATCGGAGAAAAATGCTTCTTAGACAAAATAATATATGTCTACAATATTGTTTAAGAAAGAAAATCTACCATCTTCCTGAGTACCCCAGTTTTATTTTTTATTGCTCCCCAAAATGTTTAAATTCCTTAAGCTTCAATCTGAAATTAATTGCTTTTATTTTCCCCTTGGTAGAGCTGAAAAAAAAGTTTCTATCATCTATATGGTGATTTATGGTTAATAGGGAATTTTAAAAATAGATAAAAATTTAGTACATTGCTTCCATTCGGTAACAACAGGCATGGAATAAATTCTTCCACTGGTACTGATTTAAACTGAAAAAAAATAATCAAATTCCACTTTTAGTATAAATATCTCATAATTATTGCAGCATTAAAGTTAAGTGTCTTGTACATTTGATGTTTTTGCAAAAGTTATAAATCATGTAATGGCTTTTATGAACAGTTACAACATAAAAATATTTAAAACAAGTAAGTCCTATTGCTTTTCACAGTTGTCATAGAACCTCATTTCATATATTCCTCATCTTAGTAAGATATTGTGAAGATAGGGCAAGTATAATCTAGTCCATGATCTTTTTGTAGTCCTTACATTTTTGTTTCTCTTATCATAATCCTTTCCATTTATATAGTATTTTGCAATTTACAAAGCCCCATTATATAATTCTCTCATTTTATCATGATTGACTGCCTTGTATTTTCCTAGTGCAACTCAATCACACCACAATGAAAAATAATCCTTGAGCTAGATTGATTGACTTTGTATAGGGTGTACTCTATTGAATAGGTAGGGCTATTGAGAATCAGAAATAAAACAAAGATTAGAACTGAGTTTTTGTGACCCTCCACAGGATGTGCATTCAACAGGTTAGCCTCCAAAGGCACTAAATTTGAGATAATGAGAGCTTACTAAACAAATGTTCTTTGTTAGAAAGCCTATGACTGGTTTGGAGAATGCTCCCAATCTCTGCCAGCTTAATGCTTAGCTTGGAGATCCATTTGAAGTCAGAGGGAGTGTCCAGTTAAGATTTAAAACCTATCCTAGAAGACCTGTCTTAGTTATCTAGTGCTGCTGTAACAGGAATACCACAAATGGATGGCTTTAACAAAGAGAAGTTTATTCTCTCACAGTCTAGTAGGCTAGAAATCCAGATTCAGGGCATCCGCTCCAGGGGAAGGCTTTCTCCCTCTCTTAGCTCTGGAGGAAGGTCCTTGTGATGCATCAGTCTTCCCTTGGTCTGGGAGCATCTCAGCACAGGAACCTCAGGTCCAAAGGACGTGCTCTGCTCCCGGCACTGCTTTCTTGGTTGTATGAGGTTCCCATGTCTCTCTGCTTGCTTCTCTCTCTCTTTTTTTTTTGTTTTGCTAGTTTTTTTTTTTTTTTTTTTTTTTTATTGTACTTCAGGTGAAAGCTTACAGAGCAAATAGTTTCTCATGAAATAGTAGTACATATGTTGCTCTATGACATTGGTTAACAACCCCACAACATATTAAGCCTCTAAATTCTCAACCTGACATTGACTACGCTCTTCCAACTTTGCTGTTATTCTCACTTAAGATGAAGGCTTACAGAACAAAATAGTTTTTCATTTAACAGTTACTACACATGTTGCCCTATGACAATGGTTAACAATCTCACAGCACATCAAGAATATCCTTACTCCACCTTGTGTTCCCTATCACCAGGGGACTTCCTTGTCCCCTTCTGTCTTCTGGCCCTTGTCACTGGACTACTGTACCCCTTTAGTCTCATTTGGTTTTTTTTTTTTATTATTTTATTTTATTTTAACACCATTTCAAAACTTTTTACTTACACATTTAAGTGATATTGACTATGCTCTTCCAATTGTGCTGCCATTCTCGCCCAAGATGAAGGCTTACAGGACAAAACAGCCTCCCATTTAATAGTTACTACAAATGTTGCCCTATAGCAGTGGTCAACAATCTCACAATACATCGACAGTGTCCTTATTCAATTTGTGTTACTTATCATCAGTTTCCTACTCCCCCTCTGCCTTCCGGCCCTTGTCACCGGACTCCTGTACCTCGTTAGTCCCATTTAGTTTTACTGGGCTGTCCACTCCCAGGCTTAACATCGAACCTCGAAGGTAACTTCACCTCTGAGCTGAAAGGGTGTCTGGGGGCCACACTCTTGAGGTTTCTCCAGTATTCTTTAGGCCAGTAAATCTGGTCTTTTTTTTTTTTTTTTTTTTTTGGGTGGGGAGTTAAAATTATGCTCTACATCCTTCTCCAGCTCTGTCCAGAACCCTCTGTTGTGATCCTGGTCAGAGCAGTCAGTGGTGGTAGCCGGGCACCATCTAGCTGTACTGGACTCAGTCCGGTGGAGGCCTTGGTAGCTGTGGACAATCAGTCCTTTGGACTAATCTTTTCGTTGTATCCTGTTCTCTTCATTCTCCCTTGCTCCCGAAGGGATGAGACCAGTGGAGTATCTTAGATGGCTGCTCATAGGCTTTTAAGACCCCAGACACTATTCACCAAGGTAGAATGTAGAGCATTATCTTTATAAGTAGTGTCATGCCAATTGAGCTAGATGTTCCCCGAGACCATGGTCCCCAGAGCCCTCCGTCCAACAACTCAGTCCCTCGGGGGGTTTGGATGTGTCTATAGGGCCTCCATGACCTTTCCTTGTGCAGGTTGTGTTAGTTTCCCCTGTACTGTGTACTATCTCACCTCTCACCCAAGTTACCACTTATCTATTACCTATTTAGTATTCCCCGCCCCCTCCCCTCCCATCCCTGGTAACCAACAAGGATTGTTACATTTTGCATGTGAATTTTTTCATGGGTTTTTACAATAGAGGTCTCATACAATATTTGTCCTTTTGTGATTGACTTATTTCACTCAGCATAATGTCCTCCAGTTTCATCCATGTTATGAGATGGTTCACAGATTCATTGTTGTTCTTTCTTGTGCATAGTACTCCATTGTGTGGATGTACCATAGTTTGTGTATCCATTCATCTGTTGATGGACATCGAGGTTGTTTCCATCGTTTTGCTATTGTGAACAATGCTGCCATGAACATAGGTGTGCATATGTCTATTCGAGTGATGACTCTTATTTCTCTAGGATATATTCCTAGGTGTGGGATTGCTGGATCGAATGGTATATCTATTTCTAGCTTTCTGAGGAAATGCCATATCATTTTCCAAAATGGTTGTAACATTTTGCATTCCCACCAGCAGTGTATAAGAGTTCCCATCTCCCCGCAGCCCCTCCAACATTTGTTATTTCCAGTATTTTTGATTCGTGCCAGTAATGCCGGGGTGAGATGGTATCTCATTGTGGTTTTAATTTGCATTTCTCTAATGGCTAGTGAACGCGAGCATTTCCTCATGTGTCTGTTGGCCATTTGAATGTCTTCCTTGGTGAAGTGTCTGTTCATTTCCTTTGCCCATTTTTTGATAGGATTGGTTGTCTTTTTGTTGTAGAGGTGTTGGATTTTCTTGTAGATTATGGAGATTAGACCTTTGTCTGACATGTACCGTCCAAAAATTTTTTCCCAGTCTGTAGGTTCTCTTTTGACTCTTTTGGTGAAGTCTTTTGAAGAGCATAGATGATTGATTTTTAGAAGATCCCAGTTATCTAGTTTATCTGTTGGGTTTTTTGTGTTGATGTTTATGGTTTGTATCCTGTTAATGCCATGTATTAAGGCCTGAAGTGTTGGTCCTATTTTTTCTTCTATGAACGTTATAGTTTTAGGCTTTATATTCAGGTCTTTGATCCATTTTGAAGTAGTTTTTGTATATGGTGTGAGGTATGGGTCCTGTTTCATTTTTCTACAAATTGATATTCAGTTTTGCCAGCACCATTTGTTAAAAAGACTGTCTTTTCCCCATTTGATGTATTTTGGGCCCTTGTCAAAGATCAGGTGACCGTAGGTGGATGGATTTACATCTGGGTTCTCAATTCTGTTCCATTGGTCAATGTCTCTGTTGTTGTACCAGTACCAGGCTGTTTTGAGTACTGTAGCTGTATAGTAGGTTCTGAAGTCAGGTAGTGTGAGTCCTTCAACTTTATTCTTCTTCTTCAGTAGTGCTTTACTTATTCGGGGTTTCTTCCCTTTCCATATAAAGTTAATAATTAGTTTTTCCATCTCTTTGAAGAATGTTGTTGGTATTTGGATCGGGATTGCATTGTATTTGTAGATTGCTTTAGGTAGAATTGCCATTTTCACAATGTTGAGTCTGCCTATCCATGAGCATGGTATGTTTTTCCATTTATGTAGATCCCTTTGGGTTTCATGCAGCAGTGTTTTGTAGTTTTCTTTGTATAGGTCTTTTACATTCCTGGTCAGAATTATTCCTAAGTATTTTATCTTTTTAAGGGCTATTTAAAATGGTATTGATTTCCTGATTTCCTTTTCATCGTTCTGTTTACTGGTGTATAGGAATCCAACTGATTTTTGGATGTTTATCTTGTATCCTGCTACTCTGCTGAATCTTTCTATTAGTTCCAGTAGATTTCTCGTGGAGTCTTTAGGGTTTTCTATGTATAGTATCATATCATCTGCAAACAGGGACAGTTTAACTTCTTCATTACCAATTTGGGTGCCCCTTATTTCTTTCTCATGCCTTATTGCTCTAGCTAGAACTTCCAGCACAATGTTAAATAGGAGTGGTGATAAAGGACATCCTTGTCTTGTTCCTGTTTTCAAGGGGAATGTTTTCAGCCTCTCTCCATTAAGAATGATGTTGGCTGTTGGTTTTGCATAGATGCCCTTTATTATGTTGAGAAATTTCCCTTCTATACCTATTTTATTGAGAGCTTTTATCAGGAATGGGTGTTGGACTTTGTCAAATGCTTTTTCTGCGTCAATTGAGATGATCATGTGATTTTTTTCTTTCCTTTTATTTATGTGGTGGATTACACTGATGGATTTTCTAATGCTAAACCATCCTTGCATACCTGGTATGAATCCTACTTGGTTGTGGTGTATTATTTTTTTGATATGATACTGAATTCTATTGGCTAGAATTTTGTTCAGAATTTTTGCATCTATATTCATGAGAGATACTGTTCTGTAATTTTCTTTTTTTGTGATGTCTTTGCCTGGTTTTGGTATCAGCGTTATGCTGGCTTCATAGAATGAATTTGGAGGTGTTGCTTCCTCTTCTATGCTCTAAAATAGCTTGAGTAGAACTGGTACAAGCTCTTCTGTAAATGTTTTGTAGAATTCTCCAGTGAAGCCATCTGGGCCAGGGCTTTTTTTGGTTGGGAGTTTTTTTATTACCTTTTCAATCTCTTCTCTTGTTATGGGTCTGTTCACGTTTTCAATATCACTTTGTTGTAGTTTGGGTAGGCCGTATGGTTCTAGAAATTTATCCATTTCCTCTAGGTTTTCAAATTTGTTGGAATATAGTTTTTCATAATATTCTGTTATAATCCTTTTTATTTTGGTTGGGTCTGTTGTAATGTCCCCCATTTAATTTCTTATTTGGGTTATTTGTGCCCTCTGCTGTTTTTCTTTTGTCAGTCTGGCCAGTGGTTTGTCGATTTTGTTGATTCTTTCAAAGAACGAACTTTCGGTTTTGTTGATTCTTTCTATTGTTTTTCTGTTCTCTAGTTCATTTATTTCTGCTCTGATCTTTACTATTTCCTTTCTTCCGGTGGTTGTAGGCTTTTTTGTTGCTCTCTTTCTATTCGTTTGAGTTCTGTAGTTAATGTTTTGATTTTGTCCCTTTCTTCCTTTTTGATATGTGCATCTATTGGTATAAATGGTCCTCTGAGGACTGTCTTTGCTCTGTCCCAAAGGTTTTGGTATGATGTGTTTTCATTTTCATTAGATTCTAGGAATTTTTTAATTCCATCTCTGATTTCTTCTATTACCCATTGATGTGTAAGCAGATTATTATTCAGTTTCCATGTGTTTGATTTTTTTTCCTTGTTCTTTCTAGTGTTAATTTCTACCTTGATGGCATTGTGGTCAGAGAAGATACTGTGAATTATCTCAGCATTTTGGATCTTGTTGAGGATTGCTCTGTGGCCTAAGATGTGGTCTATTCTGGAGAACATTCCATGTGCATTGGAAAAGAATGTGTACTTTGCAGCGGTTGGATGGATTGTGCTATATACGTCTATGAGGTCCAGTTGGCTGATTGTGTCCTTTAGGTCTTCTGTATCTTTGCTGAGTTTCTTTTTAGTTGTTCTGTCCTTTACTGAGAGTGGTGTGTTGAAGTCTCCTACTATTATTGTGGAACTGTCAATTTCTCTTTTCAGTGCTGTTAGAGTTTTTTTTATGTATTTTGGAGCCCTGTCATTGGGTGCGTAGATGTTTATTATGGTTATGTCTTCATGATGGATCATCCCCTTAATCATTATATAGTGTCCTTCTTTGTCTTTTATGGTTGATTTTGTTTTAAAGTCTATTTTATCTGAGATTAGAATTGCCACTCCTGCTCTTTTTAGATAGTTGTTAGCTTGATATATTTTTTTCCAACCTTTGATTTTTAATAAGTTCACATCTTTGTTTCTAAGGTGTGTCTCTTGTAGACAGCAAATTGATGGATCCTGTTTTCTTATCCATTCTGCCACTCTCCGTCTCTTTATGGGTGCATTGAGTCCATTTATGTTCCGTGTAATTATTGATAGATGGAAGTTTGTTGCTGTCATTTTGTAGTGCTTTTTTTTGTGATGCTGAAGTTTTCTTTGTTCTTCTTACTCTCTTGTGCTGAGTTCCTTTTGTTTGTGGATTTTGTGTTCATTTCTTTTGTTTTTGTAGGTTTTGTTTTTGTTGAGACTTTATGTTTTTTGTCTTTATTTTTATGAGTTGGTTTGTTAACTTTCTTTGTGGTTACCATGAATTTTACCCTTATCTTTATAATTTTGAAGCAGTCTATGCTTACTTGGTATCGCCTTGCCTTCCTCTCCTTTAGAAGGTTCTATACCTATGCCGTTTGTTCCCTCTTTCATTGTTTTGATGTTGTTGTCATCTTTTGATTGATTTCTCTGATTCCGTGTTGTATTTCTTTTGTTTTTGGAAAGTCCTCTGTAGTTCCGTTCCTAGAATGGTATCTGGTTCATGTGAACCTGCGTCCTAGGTCCTAGGTCCTGCCTGAGGGCTGAAGCTGTTTGTCCTCAGATCGAAGAACTCCCTTTAATAATTCTTGTAAGTTTGGTTTGACTTTTGCATATTCCTTTAGTTTCTGTATATCTGGAAATGACCTAATTTCACCATGAAATTGAATGAGAGTTTTGCAGGATATATTATTCTTGGCTGACAATTTTTTTCTTTCAAGATTTTATATATGTTATCCCATTGCCTTCTTGCCTGCATGGTTTCTGCCGAATAATCTGAGCTTAGTCTTATTGTTTCTCCTCTGTATGTGACTTCTTGTTTTTTTCGAGCTGCTCTCAGGATTCTTTGTTTGTCTTTAGTTTTAGTGAGTGTGAATATGATATGTCTTGGTGATTTTCTTTTGAGGTCTCTTCTATATGGGGTTCATTGAGCTTCTTGGATGGCCAGCTTTTCATTTTTCATGATATTGGGAAAGTTTTCTGTCAGGAGTTCGTCAATGATCCGCTCTGTGTTTTCTGTTTTCTCCCCCTGTTCTGGTATGCCATCGCCCGTCAGTTTTTGCTTTTAATTGTGTCCCACATAACTCTCAGGGTCTCTTCATTTTTCTTTGTTCTTTTTTCTGAGTTTTCCTGAAACAAAGTTGTATCCAAGTGTTTGTCTTCAGTTCCACTGATCCTGTCTTCCATGGTTTCAAATCTACTTCTCAGCCCTTCCATGACACCGTCCATTTCTGAAATCTTGTTGTTTATCTTTTGGATTTCTAATTGTTGTTTTTGTATAATTTCGAGTTGTGAATTTATTTTGGCATTTTATTCCTGCATCATCTTTCTGAATTCTTCCAATTTTTTGTCTGTATTTTCCATAAATTTGTCTATTTTTTCCTCATGTTTGTCAGCTTTTTGCCTCAGTTCTTGGAAAACTCTGAGTATTAGTGATTTGAGTTCCCTATCAGGTACTTCTAGTGCATTTTCTTCCACAGGAGAGTTATCTGGTGTTTTAATTTGGATGCCTATTGGAGCCATCTTGTCTTGTTTTTGTAAATGTTTTGATATTGTTTGCTGTTTTCGGGGCATTCAGTAGATATTTCTCTGGTTTATTGATTGTAGATTTTTTTTTTTTTGGTTTGTTTCATCCTTGTGTTACAGCTGGGCAGATCTAGCTGAGGAGGAGCCACTGGGACGGTTTGCTTGTGGCACTCTCCGCAGCCATCAGGACATTCGGTATTCAGTGCTGGGCAGGTTCCAATAGGGCGTGCCTGCACAGTTTGGTGGTGTGATGTCTAGTGCACGGTGCAGGTAGGTAGGGTGCAGCGGGAAGATGGTTATGTATGAAGCTAAGGTGGATATGGGAGAGAGGAGAGAGGAGGAGGAGCAAAAAGCATACAAACATAAAAGAATGCTAGGGGAGCTTGTCGTTGGAATGTACAGATGAGAGACTATGGGATGGAGGAAACCAGAAGGGGGAAGAGAAAGAAAAGGAAAGAATGAACAAATAAAAATCAGAAAAGTTAAAGAACTGCAAAGTTCCCAGGGATCCCACCGATGCAGCTATGAGGTCTGGGGGAGTCGGTCTCAGTTTTCACAGCACAACCTGGCCAGAAGGTACAGAGGCATACATCGCCTGGTATTCAGGGATCAGAAAGAGAAGGAAGAGATAGAGAGACGAGAAATTAAGCAATGAAGAAAGACAAAAGGGAAAAAGAGGGAAAAGATGACAAAACTAATCAAAAACAGAAGAAAAATAAAATTAAAAAAAAAAAAAAAAAAGCAACACCAGCAGTCAGTGCCAACAAATGAGACCCAGAGAGCCCCCACTCAGGGGCGCAAATTCCAAGAAGCCGGCAGTCTCGGGGTTAAGAGACCGTGGCTACAGGAAGCAGAGGGGCGAACGAAGAAAGGCCCCGGGATCTCACCAGCGCAGCAGCCCAGACCCGGAAGCAGCCATACGCCCGAATGCAGCCCCACAGCGCTGCAGGAGATAGCAAAGACAGCACCCTGAACCAGGCAGCCAGGCAAAAGGAGGGGGAGGCGGCAGAAAAAGGTTCGCCAGCTGCCAGCAAACGGCTCCCAGAAAGCCGCCAGCCCGGGCGCACGGAATCCAAGCATCGGCGCCCCCCAGCCCAGGGACCCCGGCCATGGAAAGCAGAGGGGCAAATGAACAAAGGCCCCGGGATCCCACCAGCGTGGTAGTCCAGACCTGGAAGCAGCCACACGCCCAAACGTAGCCCCACAGCCCCGCAGGAGAGAGCAAACACGGCACTCGGAACCAGGCACCCAAGCAAAAGGAGGGGGAGGCGGCAGAAAAAGCCTCGCCAGCGACCAGCAAACGGCCCCCAGAAAGCCGCCAGCCAGCGCGCGTGAAACCCAAGTACTGGCGCCCCCCAGCCCAGGGACCCCGGCCACGGAAAGCAGAGGGGCGAACGAACAAAGGCCCCAGGATCTCACCAGTGTGGCAGCCCAGACCCGGAAGCAGCCACACGCCCGAACGCAGCCCCACAGCCCCACAAGAGAGAGCAAAGATGGCACCCGGAACCAGGCACCCAGGCAAAAGGAGGGGGAGGCGGCAGAAAAAGCCCCGCCAACAGCCAGCAAACGGCTCTCAGAAAGCCGCCAGCCCAGGCGTGTGGAATCCAAGCACTGGCGCCCAGTCCAGGGACCCCGGCCACGGAAAGCAGTGGGGCGAACGAACAAAGGCCCCGGGATCTCACCAGCGCGGCAGCCCAGACCTGGAAGCAGCCATATGCCCGAACGCAGCCCCACAGCCCCGCAAGAGAGAGCAAAGACGGCACTCGGAACCAGGCTCCCAGGCAAAAGGAGGGAGAGGCGGCAGAAAAAGTTTCACCAGTGGCCAGCAAACGGCTCTCAGAAAGCCGCCAGCCCAGGTCCACGGAATCCAAGCACCGGCGCCCCCCAGCCCAGGGACCCTAGCCATGGAAAGCAGGGGAGCCCCAGCCGAGGCGGAGAGGGGTGGAGGGTGGGAAAGCGCACACCGCAGTTTACCGGTCGTTCTGTCTCCCACCGGAGAACCTCTGCAAGGTTGCTCTCCTGTTCGCTGGTCTCCGATAGGAATCCAAGATGGTGGATCCGCGCTGCGTTAGCTGGTAAGGAATCTCTGCATGAGTCTCTCCTCGCTCTCCGTTCTCTTTTAGTATTCTCACTCCGTTTGGTGTTTGGCTGAGTTCTTTATCTCTTCATTTGGTGTTCTAGGGTTTCAGGATTGTTGATTCTCTGTTAGGCTTAGTTTTTTGGATCTTTGCTGTGGAGGGATTGCGTGGTGCTTCTGCCTAGAGCGTCATCTTGCCTGCTTCTCTCTTTTATATCTCAAAAGAGATAGGCTTAAGACACTATTTAATCTTGTAGACCTCATCAACGTAAGTGTCGCTAATTCATCTTTTTTTAAAAAATTTTTTATTGTACTTTAGATGAAGGTTTACAGAACAGTTTCTCATTAAACAGTCATTACACGTATTGTTTTATGACATTGGTTAACAACTCCACAACATGTCAACACTCTCCCTTCTCGATGTTGGAAGACCTTTTTTTTTTTTTTGGTGAAAATATACACGGCCAAAGTTACACAGTTTTCAAAAGTTTCTACATGTACAATTCAGTGACATCGATTACATTCTTCTAGTTGTGCTGTTATTCTCACTATCCTTTTCCAAATTACTCTATCACCATTATCTTCAACTCACTTCCCCCTAGGCTTCCCATCAAACTTTTTGAGTTATTGTTGTCAATCTGATCTCACATAGATGATTTTTTTTTTGTACCTTAGATGAAGGTTTGCAGAACAAATAGTTTCTCATTAAACAGCACACATATTGCCCTATGACAATAGTTAACAACCCCACGACATGTCAACACAGTCCCTTCTCAAACTTGTGTTCCCTATCACCAACTTTTCTGTCCCCTCCTGCCTTTTAATCCTTGTCCCTAGACTGCTCTGCCTCATTAGTCCCGTTTTGTTTTATGAGGCTGTCCAATCCCCGGCTGAATGGTGAACTTCGGGAGTGACTTCTCTACTTAGCTAAAAGGGTAGCTGGGGGCCATACTCTTAGGGTTTCTCCAGTCTGTCAGGCCAGTAAATCTCGTCTTTTTTTATGAGTTAGAATTTTGTTCTACGTCCTTTCCCAGCTCTGTCCAGGACCCTCTATTGTGATCCCTGTCAGAGCAGTCAGTGATGGTAGCCGGGCACCATCTAGCTATACTGGACTCAGTCTGGTGGAGGCCGTGGTAGCTGTGGTCCATTAGTCCTTTGGACTAATCTTTTCCTTATGTCTTGTTCTCTTCATTTTCCCTTGCTCCTGAAGGGGTGAGACCAGTGAAGTATTTTAGATGGCTGCTCACAGGCTTTTAAGACCCCAGACGCTACTCAC
The DNA here is from genome assembly GCA_030035585.1 of Dugong dugon. NCBI lineage: Eukaryota > Metazoa > Chordata > Mammalia > Sirenia > Dugongidae > Dugong > Dugong dugon. The sequence continues at coordinate 82,303,543 of CM057471.1, read as the reverse complement.
CAAGGTAGAATGTAGAACATTGTCTTTATAAACTGTGTTATGCCAATTGAGCTAGATATTCCTCAAGACCATGGTCCCCGCAGCCCTTCATCCAGGAATTCAGTCCCTCAGGGAGTTTGGATGTGTCTATGAAGCTTCCATGACCTTTCCTTGTACAAGTTGTGCTGGCTTCCCCAGTATTGTGTACTGTCTCAACCTTCACCAAAATTACCACTTATCTATTTAGTTCCCTCCCCACCCCTCCCATCCCTTGTAACCAACAAAGATTGTTTCTTTTTCTGTGTAAACTTTTACATGAGTTTTTACAGTAGAGGTCTCATACAATATTTGTCCTTTTGTGATTGATTTCACTCAGCATAATGTCCTCCAGTTTCATCCATGTTATGAGATACTTCACAGATTCATCATTGTTTTTTATCTTTGCATAATACTCCATTGTGTGTATGTACCATAGTTTGTTTATCCATTCATCTGTTGATGGGCATCTAGGTTGTTTCCATCTTTTTGCTACTGTGAACAGTGCTGCAGTGAATATGGGTGTGCATATGTCTATTTGTGTGACGGCTCTTATTTCTCTAGGATATATTCCTAGGAGTGGAATTTCATTTTGCAGTGCTTTTTTTTGTGGTGCTGACGTTTTCTTTGTTCCTCTTACTCTCCTGTGCTAAGTTTCTTTTGTATGTGGATTTTTTTTTCCATGTGATTTGTTTTTGTAGGTTTTGTTTTTACCAAGACTTTATGTTTTTCTTCTTTATTTTCAGGAGTAGGTTTCTTAACTTTCTTTGTGGTTACCTTGAAATTTACCCTTATCTTCCTGGATTTGAACCAGTCTATTATTGCTCGATATCACCTTTCCTTCCACTAATTCATCTTATTACAACATATTGATAGAGTTTACAACACATAGGGAAATCACATCAGATGATAAAATGGTACACATTCATGCAATACTGGGAAACATGACCTAGCCAAGCTGACAGATACTTCTGGGGGACACAATTCAGTCCATGACAAAACCCATCCTGAAGATAAAGACATAGAATACTTAGGAATCTCCATCATTTGACACTTGGACCACTTCACATATGGAATCTGAGATTTATGTTCAGCTGAGTTCTTAGAATCTACCCTTAAGCCCGTGGTCTATTTACCACAGGTATTAATGCAAATCAGGTGGTGGTTATAACTTGAAACAATATATATGTTGTTGGTGGATCCAGAAGATGGTTTAATCCAGGGCCTAGAGAATAGAAAGCAATTGACCAAAGCTTTGGAATCTTGGGGCGCAATATTAAAGTTAGATTTCTTTAAAGAAAAACAAAATCTAAATTAAAAAAAAATTATTATGTTTTAAGAAATCAATAAGATATTGTTCCATATATATATATATATTCTTTTCCTGAAGGCTGACATCTTTGCTTTTCTTTATTTTCATATATTACTGAGAACTTTAACCGATAACCTCCATTTTAAAATCTTCTTTCTCTTCTATGGTTGATCTTTTGTTGTTGCTTTTTTGCTGCCTAAAGTAGTGATCCTCTTTTACAGACATTAATAGATGACAATTACACTGTCATGTGTCATAAAGGAAAAGAATGGCTTCAGGTAGAGCTCTGTGGAAGAAAATAGATATAAAGATATATTTTATATATATATATATATATATATATAAAACGTGTATATATATATATATATATATATACAGACACACAGACACACACATATATATGTATATATGTATATGTATGTGGGGTCCCAGTGGCACAGTGGCTAAGAGTTTGGCTGCTAACCAAAAAGTCAGCAGTTTGAATCCACTGGCCACTCCTTGGAAACCCTATGGGACAGTTCTCCTCTCTCCTATAGGGTTACTATGAATAGGGATTGACTCAGTGGCAATGGGTTTGGTATTTTTTGGTTTTTTATGTATGTATGTATATGTATATGTGTATAGATATCTGGATTGCTAAAAATAATCAAACACCAAAGAAATTGAAACAAAGTTTATTCTGAGCAATTATTCTGTATGTATATAGAGGCTTACGAAGAGAAGAATAGATGATCAACAATTGGCTAATTTTAATGTGATCCATTGAACCCTGCCTTCCTCCGTTTACTGAGATCAACAGATATCAGGTTACTTCTGGCCTGGCTGCTAATAATTTGCCCCTCCACCCACTTGTAGCCATGAGACTTATTGAAATTTGGCTCAGTGGTTAAGAGCTCAGCTGTTAACCAAAAGGTCAGCAGTTTGAATCCACCAGTTGCTCCTTGGAAACCCTATGGGGCAGTTCTTCTCGTCCTATAGGATCTCTATGAGTTATAATCGACTTGACAGCAATGGGTTTTTATTTTTGTTTTTGGTTAAAGTCTTTTTCATTAAATTAGGAGGCAGTGGTTTGCTGACTCTCCTTTTGTAGCAGGAAAAGAAATTTTACATTGGTGTAGAGCAGTTTCTGACAGGCTTTTGTAGTTTGAGTCAGGCTTTTTATGGTTAATACTTGGTTTCGTTGATAAGAAAAGACTTAAAATCAAAGTAATATATCTGTTATTAATTTTCCCCTTCAACAATGTATATTCATTTATATTTATAGATAAGTAATTTGTACCATTTTCTTCATATTTTTAGTACTATATTTTATGCAAATAATGCATATCTTCAATGTTTGTCAACGGCTCCCTTCCCCTGTGATGTATTTTTGTATGTTTGCTATGCTGCTTTATTTTTACAGCAACGTGTAAAAAGAATTGGCATAGTGGTGCTTATGAAAATACCTTGTGGGGGGAGGCAGCAGTTGGCAAACAAACATAGAAGGTGCACGTTATTTTCAGAAAACTATGGTAGTATGCATGCTCTATCAATGCTGAGAATACACATAAAAATATATATCCCCGTTGCCATATAGTAGAAGAATAAAACGATCCCTATTTCTAAAGCCATCTTCACTAAGAGCCAATTGTCCTGTTCCTGTATTTCTCTTTCAACTGAAATTCTATATTGCAGGTTCAGAGAGAAATTCTCTCAATATCATTTCTGAGGAAGAACACAAAACACAAGTTTGTCAATGAGAATATCAGAGTTTTATCTGCTGTCTTAATGTCTAAAAAGTTCTGAAAATGGGAAGATAACGTATTGATTAAACATTTTTGTTGATGTTATTTTGTATTGTTTTCTTTCTCAGCTGCAAGTTCAGAGCTAAGACACTGATGACTTGCCTCTTCCTTTCCCGCTCCATGTTCTCAGCTTCACATATATCCTCAGCCTAGCAAAACCAGTTCCTTTACCATTTCCCACAAAGTTTGATTCCCATTTGTGCACATTTGCTTTTCCTATTCCCAGTAGAGATGCCCTTTTCTCTTTAGACTGTAAATCTTTGTATTCTTTAAAGTCCAACTGCAACCTACAATGATATATTCCTTAACATTCTGATTCATTCCTTTGAGTAATCAATCATATTCTTGTTTATATTATTAATTCTTCCATAGTTTCATAAACTCCTTTAGAAAAGTCACTGTGTTTTTAAGGCTCCTTTAATGTAAACTTCAAAGCAGTCCTGTTAGAAATTATTACCATTTCCATTTCTCTGATGATAAAATGATTCGAGACTCAGAACTATAGGTCTTTTTTTTTCTAAAGAAGAAGTGAGTTAAGTGACAAAATTTGAACTCAGAACATTCTGGCTGTTACAACAATGAACTACATACCCACCTACCACACAGAACTGGACTCAACACATAGTAGGTGTTTGAATTGATTGTTATTTATGTGTTCTCTTCCAAAATTGGATAATAATGACATAAGAGGAAGATTGTCCTAAACTCCTTTTCAGTGAATTTAGTACGAATATATAGTTATTTGTGTGGTTATCGGAGACCTGGTGGCACAGTTGTTAAGAGCTGTGGCTGCTAACCAAAATGTTGGCAGTTTGAATCCACCAGCTGCTCCTTGGAAACCCTATGGAGCAATTCTACTCTGTCCTACAGGGTCGTTATGAGTCGGAATTGACTTGATGGCAATGAGTTTGGATTTGGTTTTGTGTGGTTGTCTGTGACATTATTTATTTGCTATCCATCTCCCCCAAAAGACTGTAAACTCCTGAATTTATTTATTATAGTACCATTTCCTGGCACAGTGCCTGGCACACAGTAGGCACTTAATAAATACTTGGTAAATGAATAATGAATGATAAGACGTCTCTCTACTAGAATGAGGTCATTGGTCCAAGGAGTTCTTAATAATAAGTAGTCAGACAGGACAATCTGGTTGGCCTTCTAGGACTGGGAAGCCAATAACATTTCTCCTAAGTAGCTCTGAAGAGAAATCTTCTAGGAGTGGTTGGACAGGCTGAAGGTGAGTCTATACTGACCTGTTCCACTGATTAGACATGAATTCTATGATTGAGCAACAAATGTGGGAAATTCAGATCTTTGAAACCTATTCTAGTTTCAGTTTCTGAAATTCTAACTTTTTATTTCCTTTCTTCGTCTTAAAAAGAAATCTTTCACTGTTAATTTATGACATGATGACAATAATGACGAATGGCTTTTTTGTATAATAATCCATTGCAGATAAGTTATTAACAAGTAAAATTCTAAGTGATCAGAATAGGATTTAGAATAGCCTCATTGTAAGGAGAAATAACCATTACTTGGGTACAATTTTAGAGAGAGAGACTGGGGAGAAGGATAATATATTTAGGGTAAATATCAGTAAGAAAAATAAAAGACAAAAGAAGTAGTGCTAATATCTGCCTGACTTGGTAAGTTCCTGAAAAAATAGTTTACTTGGGGCCAGTGCAGAGCTTTTTGAAATGAATGAGTAAAGAGGGGATTCAATCTATCCATGTAAACCTGCCTTATCTTTCTTTGTTTCTTTAATGCTCTGGCTAACACTGGCATAAAGCATGTCAGTCAACAGCCTTTTCCTGTACCCATGACTCTGCAATTCTGAAACACAAAACTTTGTAGGGCGCTGTGTCCAGGTGGGCAGGTGGCAAGGTAATAATGTGATTGTTTATTTATGGATCACTAGACGATTCCTTGTGGTTTAAGTCTGAAACTAAACAGATCCTACCCTCTACTGTCAAAGATATTGAGAAAATTTAAGTTACTCAGTCACATGTTGAGATCTCTTAGACAAGCTTGAATTTTTTAGGAAGCGAAATGGAAGGACAGAAGGTAGGGAGAGATTTCAGCAGCCCCGAGCCTGCCCCTGGTAACTTTCAGAGTATAATGCATCTCCCATTCTCTAATGTTGTTACACTGAGTGGTCCATCCTGGTGTATGTAGTGGGAATGTTTTCCCTCTTATAACAAAGTTGGTCATTTTAGTTATAAAACTGAATTAGTTCTGCTCTGTTGTACTACAGAAAAATGTGTGTGTGTGTGTGTGTGTGTGGGTGTGGGTGTGTGTGTATTCAATATTCCCTCAATGTCAAGCTTCCTAGGTAGCAGTAACTTATATTTTCTCAGTATCTTTGAACAAATTATAATGGCAGAGTTTAATTTGGCAATGCTTAAACACACTGGAGTAGTGAATTCTGCTACTGGATCTGGATCAAAGGGGACCACAATTATTGCATTATATTTATTTTACTTTGATACCTGCATAGAAGCTTCAAGGTTGTTGGTACTTTGTTAAACAATATAACATAGGTATTTTCAAGAATAATAAGGAGAATAGTGATTCATAAATGTAGGTCTAATCATGGTCTCCATTCAATCTGAGGCCATTTTATTTAGAAGGCACACAAGACCTATGAGTTGCTAGAACTAGAAACAGTATTTATTAATAATTCACTATATTTATAAGACAGCTCAAGCAAAGAGTACTTCAAACTACTTTCTTTGTTAAATGAAATACACGTATTTATAAATGTGTGCTTATTTTGAAGATAGATAGATAGAAGCTGTTTTCACACCAAGTGTTAAGTCCCTGTGCCACTGAAATATTTCACTGATCTCCTGAAACTTTATCTTCTGACTGCCTGATTCATGAACTGTTAAAACTATACTGAGAGCAGGGAGATTGAAAAGTGCCTAGCAATCTCTTCTCAAGCATGTAATTACAAAATCTCTTAAATCAAAGATACGGAAAAGTTTTGTCTGCTACATCTGTCAAGAGTGAAGCTATCTGTTTGTTTAACACTTTAATGCTTACAAGGCCTTTTCACATATATTTAGTTATCAGCGTCACAGTTACACTCTTGGGAAGGTAAGTCAAGTGATATTATCATTTTATAGGTTTCAAAACTGAAGCCCAATGAAGTTGGGATTTAGCTAAATCAATGATTAGTAATAGGTCTTTTACCTTCTGTGAGTACAGAGTACTTTACACTTAGACCATGGTACCCACCTTAACTTAGAAACTTGTAGGCGTAAAATGATCAGAAATTCTTCCCAGAAAGAAAACTAATAGATTGACAATGAAATCCAAAAATGAGGTCAAAATATGATGGTTTTAGTGACTGTGAAAACGTTGTTCTCAGGCACCGTCTAGTTGGTTGTGACTCATAGAGACCGTATGTACATGTATACATTTTAATACTGAATTATCACTTGATGAATTCCTGTAACTATAGTCCCATCCTCAGAGTACACAAAACCACAGTCATCCACTTGGTTTCCCTTCTTTCAAGGGTGTGGGAACCTCAAAAGTACACTTTTGCTTCTGACTCCTATATCATTATTCAATTTCCTGTAGGATTCTTGAAAAACCAGTTCTTCTGGAGTTAGTGCTCATGGTGTGTTCATGCTTTTCAAAGGTTTCTTTCTTTCTGAAAACTTTTGTTGTTATCAGTAATTTTTCGTACCTGACATTTGAGACAAAGCCAGGTAATGAAATAATGAGACAGTTTGATTTCTTCAATGTCTTTATAATGAAATGAACACAATGCAAAGGCATCATGCCTGCCTAGTTTTCTCCATTCAGGATTTTTTCTCAGGGTTGATGGTTCTTGAACTCTATGATTTTTCACACTTTTCTTTGATTTAGTCTCTGAAATTCTTTCAATTCTTGAATTACCTTTTACTATTTAGTTCCTATTTTGAAATCTTATTTTATTTATTTATTTTTTTTGCTTCTATTCACTGAAACTATTGACTCCATATACATCCGAGATACCAATTTTCTTAAGAGTTCTTCAGAAAAAAAATGCTGATTCTGCCAGGCAAATTTTTTTGTGTTTTTGGCTTCAAATAAGTTATTGTCCTTGCAAAATTGCCAAGTATAAATTCTATTCATTACAGCAAATGTAATACAAAATATCATTATTCTATTTTTAAAACAAACTAATGAGAAAAATACTAAAGCATGAACTGTCAGCTAAGTAGATAATACGGCTTACTCTGATCACACCTGTTTTGGAGAGTAATCCAATTCAATGAACTTATAAATATTCTATCCCTCTGTATCTGAGATGTATTTAAATAATTGATGGTGATATTGAATGGAATTCATGTTTTATTCATCTTTCTGAAAATTTAGAACATTTTATGACTTAAAATACTTTGCTTATATCAATGACATGAATGATGTAGATTGAGAGAAGTAGTAAAAATTCCTCCTTAAAGACTTTGTTAATTGTTAAATAACAAAAAAACCCCAACTATTTGATTCTCATCTTCCCCAAGCTAATGCTCTTAGATTAATATATATAGGAAAACCCTTCAACATCTGGTCAGTGATAGCTTTTTTTTCCCCCCTAAGAGTATGGTCACTGGCTAGCATTTCAGCACAATTTCAAGTAAAGGAACCATGCAGTTAATAGATGTTCCAGGAAATACCCTGTGTCACTTGACATGATGCATGGCTAATGCTAGGATGATATGACTCTGCTATGAGCATATGGACGCACAAATGTGGGAACTTAGGGAGTATCAGCCTGAAAGTACCTGGATTTTGACAGTTACCCCAGGACTCACAAACACTGAAGGCTGCTTTGTTAAGCAACAGGTGGAACATAACTGGCTCTTCAAGGTGGGGGCCATAACAGTCAATCAAGGAAACCACTACCTCACACACCAAATGCAAACATTAAGTCAGTTGTTGGCCAGAGTCTTTGAACATCTTATTAAGAAATAACTATTATGGTTTACTGTAGTGTTTACAGTGTGAATCACAAATGCTCTTCAGGGTACCTCATTTTTATTGGCACTACATCAGTTTAATATGTTGCTAACAGTGATTTACATATAAAGGCTCCTTTGTTTCTTTACTGTTTTGTTTATGGGATTGGAAGAACAGAAAAACTCATTCATTCAGTAACTAACTTTACCTGAACTCAAGTGTAACGAAAGCTTGAGTTATTAAGGTTTCCTTTACATTAAATTATAGTTTAAAAGGTTATTTTAAAAACTGGACATAGTTCACACAAAGTAAAAAAGCAGACATTGTTTCACAAAAAAGACAATAATCCAATTTTACAGAATCAGCCATTACAAATTTTTTTTATTGTTGTAATTAAATGAAGTTTACATTTCAAGTTAATCTCCCATACAGAATTTTTTTTTTTTAACATACATTGTTATGAGACCCGAACCGCTCACCCCATTCTGCGACAGCACACACCTCCCCTCCGCCCCTGATTCCCCATGAACATTCAACCAGCTCGAAACTCTCTCTGCCTTCCCATCTCACCTCTGGACAGAAGTCTCTTGTATCTACTTGTCCAAGAGGCACATTCTTCACAAGTATTACTTTCTATCCCACAGTCCAGTCCAATCCCTGTCTGAAGAGTTGGCCTTGGAAATTGTTTTAGTTCTGGGGTGATGGAGAGACCAGGGGCCATGCTTTCCGGAGTGCCTCCAGTCTAAGTCAGACCATTAAGTCTGGTCTTCTTACTAGAATTTGAGTTCTGCACCCCATCGTTCTACTGCTCCATCAGGGACCCTCTGCTGTGTTCCCTGTCAGGACGTTCATTGGTGGTACCCGGCTACCTTCTAGTTCTTCTGGTCTCAGGCTGATGAAGTCTCTGGTTTATTTGGCCCATTCTGTCTCTTGGGCCAATACTTTCCCTGTGTTTTAATTCCAAGGCAATTTATTGTTAAGTGAGTTTCAAAATTATTAATATGAGAAACTGAATTAAACCAGAAGAGTTAAACTGTGTGTGTGTATACGTACATATATACACATATATATACATATATATATATATTTTTCCCATATATTATAGAAGTCCTTGGGCAAAATGACTTTATGCCAGTTTCCTCATCTACAAGATAAAGACAAGGTCACCTACTTTTTTGTACCTGTGGAAATGATGTGAAAAAATGATAATGTATAGGGTAGGATAATAAGATGATATGAAGCACTATAGCATAAGAGTTAACAGCAGAGTTTCTGTAATTTAATTTCTGGGGAACAAATCTGATTTTGCTACTTTCTAGCAGTGTAAGTCTTAACAAGTTTCTTCATCTCTTTGTGCCTCAATTTCCTTTCTGTAAAGTAGGCATAACAATTGCTACTTCATATAGTTGTTAACCCATTCACTGCCATTCCATCGATTCAGACTCATAGCAACCCTATGGGACAGGGTAGAACTTCCCCTTAGAGTTCCCAAGGCTGTAAATCTTTACAGAAACAGAATGCCACATCTTTCTCCTGCGGATTGGCTGGTGGGTTCGAACTGCCGACCTTTCTTTTGGGTTAGCAGCTGAGCACTTTAACCACCGCACTACCAGGGCTCCATTCATATAGTTGTTACTGGGTTATATAAAACCAGCTATGTAGAAAGCTTAGCATGGTGTCAGTTATAAAGTAAGTTCTCAATACAGATTAGTTTTGAACATTTGCTCAGAACAAACGAGCTAAAGTAGTCTTGATATTGGTCCCTAATTAGACCATATTAAGGAAAATATTTTTCTAAGATAAAGATGAGTGTTAAAACAAGACAAGTTTAAGTTCTTCTTAGGAAATGGATTTTTTAGCATTTTACGTTTTTTTCATAATGTATATTAGGTTGTTTTGCAGAGGGGACTTTTTGTACTTTGATGATGTTCTCTGTAATTCCTTATGTGTTTTTAAAGACACATAATCCAATTTACCTTCTAACTGTTTGGCCCTGAAGAGAAAATAGATTAGATGAGCTCTTAAAAAGCTTAAAGAAAGCAAATGAATTATTAATTATTCCATTTCTCCTAACTGAGTTTACCGGTTGCCATTCAGAAGAAGCAAAATGTTTATCATTTAATTATCAAAGATGGTATGTCATAAAACAGGAATGAAGAGAGTATCATAACAAATCTTATAAAAAGCACTTGAAAGAAAAAGAAACAGCAGCATTCCACATTATAAAAATTGCCAAACATAATGCAAGATCAGAAATACTACTAATACTAGCAACTACTGAAACGAGAAAGACAACAGCAAGCGCTTCTGCAGCTGTAGTACTTGGTACTGAAAACTCCAGGAGATCCACATGCTGTGGCTGGGCTGAAAGCCTGTCACAGCAGGTTTTTCTTAGTCTGTGTGCTTTCAAAACACTTTCTCAGCTGGTTGCTATAGAAATAATTATACTACATAATAACTGAGAATCAGAAGCAGATAGATGTGAAAGTAGAAACGCTGTCATTTATGTGTGTTTGCTCTAATATCCTTAGGAGTAAAAGGGAGATAAACTTAAAAACAAAAAGCATCATTATCTGAATTGAAAAATTAAAAATATAGGTTTCTTTTAACCAAGTTTTCCATTTCGACACAACAAAGTGGTTAAGTGAAGGCTGTTGGCTCAAGTCTCGGGAGTAATCAGCAAATGCTAAAGAAAACAGGAAGTAAGGGCCCCTGTCAAGTGGAGGCATGTCTGATTTTAATCATGAAACTCAGAATAAGTATATCTTTGAAGGAATGATCTCATCTTGAAAACTATATCTTTTTAGATTTGTAGTTATTCTAGGATATCACCACTTGGAAAAAAATACTCAGAAAGCCAAAGCCATCTTTCTGCTAACTCTATATTCACTTTCTCTTTTTAAATATTTTTTCTTGTGAGATTTAATAAAGAAGAGTTTATAAGATATGTAAGACATGAGACGGTGCCCAGCTACCACCACTGACTGCTCTGACCGGGATCACAACAGAGGGTTCTGGACAGAGCTGGAGAAGGATGTAGAACAAAACTCTAACACACACACAAAAAGACCAGATTTACTGGCCTAAAAGAGACTGGAGAAACCCCGAGAGTATGGCCCCCAGACACCCTTTTAGTTCAGTGGTGAAGTCACTTCCGAGGTTCACTGTTCAGCTGGGGTTTGGACAGCACCATAAAACAAAACGGGACTGGTGAGGCACAGCAGTCCAGGGACAGGGACTGGAAGGCGGAAGGGGACAGAAAAACTGGTGATAGGGAACCCAAGGTTGAGTAAGGACAGTGTTGATGTGTAGTGGGGTTGTTAACCATTGTCATAGGGCAACATGTGTACTAACTGTTCAACGAGAAACTATTTGGTTCTGTAAACCTTCATCTAAGTGAGAATAGCAACGCAACTGGAAGAGCATAGTCTATGTCACTGAACTGTGCATGTAAAAATTTTTGAAATGATGTATTTTTGGCTATGTACATTTTCACACACACACAAAAAGAAAAGTTGAGAAGGGAGAGGGTTGACATGTTGTGGAGTTGTTAACCAATGTCATAAAACAATATGTGTATTACTGTTCAATGAGAAGCTATTTGTTTTGTAAACCTTCACCTGAAGTACAAGAAAAAAAGATATATGTCACATCTTATATGTATATATGTCAATGTATACGTATATACATAAGGCATATATGTAAGTATGCATACACATACACACACACACACAAAATGTATAATGAATAATATAAACGTAACCCTGGGTGAGCACTTTCTAGCTCAAGATATAGAACATGGTCACAACCCAAAAGCCCCATCATGAGCCTCCTTTTGACTCTATACTCCTTGTCCCCTGAAGTTAACCGGTATCCTGGTATCTATGATCATCATTTCTTTATAATGTTACCACCTACATATCTATCCCTAAACAGTATAATCTAGTTTTGCTTGTTTTTGAGTTTTATATAAGTGGAATCATAGAGTATTTTTGGCTAATTCTTTTCCTCAACATTGTGCTTAGAAGATTTATTCATGTTGTATATAGCCGTAGAACTTCATTTTCAAGTACACACACTCTACTGCATGAATATACTTATTTTTTTAACTTATTTAGTTAAACATTCAGCTAATGATGAATAAATTTTGTTGTTCCTACTTTGGACTATTATGGACAATGCTGTACATGTCTTCTGGTCTACAAGTGTTCCCGTGAGTGCAATTGATGGGTAGTAGTTATGTGAATCTTCACCTTACTAGACAATGCTGTAATGTTTTCTAGTGTCACTAATAGACACTCCAACTAGGAGTATAGGACAGTTCTCATCTCATTTCTATTAACCTTAGGTATTGTCAGATTTATTTAATTTTTGTCCATCAAATGGATGACAAATCGTATCTTATTGTGATTCTTATTTGCATTTCCCTGATTACTAATGAGGTTGACTGTCTTTTCTTAAATTTATTGACTATACGGTTTTCTTCTTTAGAAAATTTCTGTATAAGTCTTTTGCCCATTTTTCTATTGGACTGTTTTTTTTTTTTTTTTTTTTGACTTGTGAAGGTTCTTTTTATATTCTAGTCTTTTGTCATTTAAACATATTACAATATCTGCTTCCACATTGTCTTTTCTTTTCAATCTTTTATGGGGCCTTTTAATGAAAAGAAGTTCTTACTTTAGATATGGTCAGATTTTCCATCAGGGTTTGTGCTTGTTTAAAAAATACTTCACTATCCTGTCGGAACGGCGACGGCGACAGTAACCAACTGCACAACTCTTACAGAGAAGTGGGGCCAAGGAGGGTCACTCAGAGGAGTTGACCCCAGCCACAGTCCCAGGAGTTTATTTATAGTCAATACAGCAAGCAGCAAAGCAAATAACAGAACAATGGGCTTTCGGTGAGTAACAATAAGTTTCGGGCAAGGGAGAATGGGCTTCAGGTAAACAAGGCAATCAGTAACGGGACAATAGGTTTTGGAAAAACAAGTCGTGCCTAATCTCCTTCTTATGGCTGACAAGTCTCCAACATGTTGTGTACAGCATAGAGGCCTGTGGGGAGCCGCAGCTGTCAAGAGTGTAGCCACGTTTAAATGGCACATATCCCCACACTATCCCAAGTTCATGAAGATAGTATCCTATATTACCTTCTAGACACTATTATTTTACTTTCACATTTAGATTGAAAATTTATCTGGAAATGGTATACAGCGGGAGGTAGGAACACCAATTATATTTCCATTTGGAGATCTGATTGCCCTGTACTTATGTTTTGAAATATTCTTCTTTTCTCCACGAATCTATAGTACCACCAGTATTATATATCAAGTTTATATATGCATATAAATCTAGGTATATTAGATATACAGTCTTTCTACATTCTCTCTATTCTGTTCCGTTTGTCTATTGATCTTTCTCTTTGCCATTACCACAGTATGTTAATTTCTAAGTTTGATAACAAAGTTTGATATCTGATTGGGCAAATCCCATTATCTTTTCTTCTTTTTCAAGTCTTTCTGGGCCAAGCCACTTTGATAATTCTCAACAGTTAGGAAACAGTTTATCACTTTTCCCATTTTGGCATGATAATGTGTGGAAGAATCTCGTGATAACAATTGAAGCTTTTTAGTCATTATGAAGTAATAGATGATAGAGTTACAGAAGGGCCTAAATTGGAAGACCAAATATCTGCTTTACAGTGGCTATTAATTCTCCTTTGACACATCGAAAGTTGAAAACTTATAAGTCAGCTTAAAAAAAGAGAAATATTTGAATTTAATCTACTATGTATTCCCAAGTTAATCATTCCATATTAAGTACTCCTAGGTAATTAACTTTATCTCAGATACTTCAATCAATTAAGCCAATTAAGAATCTAAGATAAATACACGGGTATAATAATATTTGTATTTTAATAAGCAATGATAAGCAGGTCCATTCCAATTTCAAACTGAATAATGTGAAGGAATTAAAATGGTAAATGGAAAATGCTAATTAAGAATTCGTTAAGCATAGAACATTGTGATAAGTTCTGGGGTAAAACCTCTAGTTACCATCGAGTCAATTCTGACTCATGGTGACCCCATGTGTATCAGAGTAGAATTGTGTTCAATAGCGTTTTCTATGGCTGATTTTGCAGAAGTAGACTGCCAGGACTTTCTTCAGAGGTGCCTCTGGGTGGACTCAAACCTTCAGCCTATCAGTTAGCAGTTAAGCGTGTTAACCTTTTGCACCATCCAGGGAGTCCAGTTCTGGGGTGTAAGATAGTAATTCTACCTTCAAGGGTCTAAGAACTAGTTGAAAAACGTAGTGGAAAAATAGACTGTATCTTTGTTTTGTACATAAAAACTTCAACAACCATTCAAGTGTAAATATAGTTAATATTAAATGTATAGGATAATGGTCCAAAGGTATACTTAACTACCAAGAGATGAAGGAAGGCTATCAAAGCCTTAAAACACAGCACAGAATAGCACTCAAACAGAGATAAAGGGCAAAAAGTGTATTCTTGAAATAAGAACCACCATTAGTCAAGATAAAGAGACCAGAGCGTGCATGATGGGCTGGCTGACTGGATTTCAAATTGCAAGTAAATTGTATGGAAACTTTGTACCTATAAATATGAAAGCTAATATGAAAATAAATAATTCCATAAGAATATAATTTCTCAGGATTATCTCTAGTTAAAACAGAAAACTTGAATGAAAAGATCATAAACATTTAATAAATTAAATTAATAGTATAGAGAGAGAAAAAGAAAGACAGATAGATAGAAAGTTTCATATACCCCCCCCCCCCAAAGACACCAGGCTTAGACTATAGGCAGCCCCTGGGTTACAAACAAGATCCATTCCTAAGTGTGTCTTTAAGTTGAATTTGTAGGTAAGTCAAAACAGGTGCATATGGTTCTTTTTTAGCCTGACTTTAGTGCAAGAAGTGGGAGAAAGATGTGGTAGTGCGCTTCTGTAAAGATTTTCAGCCTTGAAAATCCTGTGGAGCAATTCAGCTCTGTCCTAGAGGGTCGCTATGAGTCAGAATTGGCTCATCAGCAATGGGTTTAGTGCAAGAAAAGGCTCGAAGCTTTTTCAATGATTTAAAAGCTGCACAGGCAGCAAGTGAGGGTGATTGTGAAAAAGACTTTGTTGTAAGAGTTGGTCAAAAAGTGAGGGCAAATTTACATAACATTAAAGGGAAAGTATGAGTTGTCCTTTAGTCCACGTTTGTAACCTGTGGATTTACTGTATTTGATAAAGTTAAAATGGAAGGGGCAGAGTTGATTTATCTAGTGATAGTGCTTGAATGATATGGAGACAATAGTAATCATAAAGTCTGTGGATTTGGCTGAGTTTTTGTCGTCTGTCTCAGAAGCCTTGAATAAAGAGAATGACAGGCCCATGTCAGCCAACTATCGACTTAGGACACACTGTGGAAGCCCAAAATTCTTTCATGGCAGCTTTCAAAATGACCCTCATCTCCTGCAGCCAGAGAGAATCTGTCCCAGGATTTACTTGAAATGGTATTGTAAGAGGTGAAATGCAAGTTCTGACAAGTCTCCTAAGCTAAACATAGAACACTGATATGAAAGAAGTGGGAACCTGAGCCTGGAATGGGGTCATTTGAATAGATGCACCTGAGGATCTTTAACCCTCTGGACTGGCAGAAGTAGGCCTTTCCACTTTGCTGGTGAACAGCTGCCTCGCTTTTTCTAGAGACCTTACCAAGACTTCACAAGATTAATTTTTGTCCCCCTTAAGACTATCCTCATTGCCTCTAAACTAACAATAGGATGCGGTCTCAGCACATCTTGAGTGGAAAATATAGTCTTTGCTACAGGAAAAAAAAGGATTATTCACTAAAATTTCTGCCCTAGCTAATATGTACTGACAGGGATAAGGGTAATATATGTGGGAGTGGATCTTGAGAAAGAAGGACCAAGGGAATAGAATATAAGACAGAATAGGGAAGAGTTTATTAACATGGAATCACTATCTCATAACTCAAGATTTAACATCCTAGCAAGAACTCTTGAGCCCAAACTTATTATGATGCTGGGATGGTTCCTTGAAACTCGAATGTGACAAGGGACTATAGTAAATGAGGTAGAAGTGTTAAAACTACTTTGGCAGAGTGTTGATGAA
Organism: Dugong dugon; assembly: GCA_030035585.1. Lineage (NCBI taxonomy): Eukaryota > Metazoa > Chordata > Mammalia > Sirenia > Dugongidae > Dugong > Dugong dugon. The sequence goes on along the minus strand of CM057471.1, from coordinate 82,287,342 downwards.
GAGCTCAAAAGACTCTGTGTGTTGAGCATGTTAAAATGGATTTATAATATGGGAACACAGAACCAATTACCTGACTAAGTTACCAAGGGCTTCCTCCAAAGAGATAAAAATATATAATAATGAAGGAAGCAATAGCATCTTTGGAAACATAGTACTAGCTGTTTTATATAGACCAGGGATGACAGTAGGAAATACTGTCATGGAAATTGAAATGCCAAGTTCACATGGATCTCACCAGATGGAATACACAGGAATCAAATCACCTACATCTGTGGAAAGAGGTGATAGAAAAACTCAGTATCGTCAGAACAAGGCCGGGCCGACTGTGGAACAGACCATCAATTGTTCATATGCAAGCTCAAGTTGAAGCTGAAGAAAGTTAAAGCAAGTCCATGAGAGCAAAAATACAATCTTGAGTATATTCTGTCTGAATTTAGAGACCATCTCAAGAATAGATCTGACACATTGAAAACTAACGACCAAAGACCAGACGAGCTGAGGAATGACATGAAAGACATCACACATGAAGAAAGCAAGGGTCATTAAAAAGACAGGAAAGAAAGAAAAGACAAAAATGGATGTCAGAAGAGACTCTGAAACTTGCTGTTGGACATAGAGTGGCTAAAGCAAATGGAAGAAATGATGAGGTGAAAGAGCTGAACAGAAGATTTCAAAGGGCAACTGGAGAAGACAAAGTAAAGTATTATAATGAAATGTGCAAAGACCTGGAGTTAGAAACCAAAAAGGAAGAACACACTTAACATTTCTCAAGCTGAAAGAACTGAAGAAAAAAATTCAAGCTTCGAGTTGCAACATTGAAGGATTCTATGGGGAAAATATCGAACGACACAGGAAGCATCCAAAAAAGATGGAAGGAACATGCAGAGTCACTGTACCAAAAAGAATTGGTCAACGTTCAACCATTTCAGGAGGTAGCATATGGTCAAGAACTGATAATACTGAAAGAAGAAGTCCAAGCTGCACTGAAGGCATTGGTGAAAAAAAAAGGCTGTTGGAATTGACGGAATACCAACTGAGATGTTTCAACAAAGGGATGCAGGACTGGAAATGCTCACTCATCTATGCCAAGAAATTTGGAAGATAGTTACCTGGGCTACCGACTGGAAGAGATCCATATTTGTGCCCATTACAAAGAAAAGTTATTCAACAGAATATGGAAATTATTGAACAATATCATTAATATCATACGCAAGTAAAATTTTGCTACAGATAATTCAAAAATGGTTGCAGCAGTACATCCACAGAAGAATGAATACATCTGTCTTGCAAGAAGTACAGCCAGAATGCTCCTTAGAAGCAAGGATGGTGAGACTTCATCTCATGTAGTTTGGACATGTCCCTGGAGAAGGGCATCATGCTTGGTAAAGTGGAAGGTCAGAGAAAAAGAGGAAGATGGGTTGACACAGTGGCTACAACAAGGGGCTCAAACATAACAACGATTGTGAGGATAGTGCGAGACTGGGTAGTGTTTCATCATGTACATAGGGTTGCCATGAGTCGGAACCGACTGGAAGGCACCTAACAACAGCAACAGATTCTAGAATAGTAGAGACCAGATGATGTCTTTAACCAAACATTGTAGTGTGCACAGGATTACCATCATAGGCTTCAAGCTGGAGTGCCTTTACCTGCAAAGATCTCTACCCAAAACCAAAACCCACTGCTGTTGAGACGATTTAGACTCCAGGCGACCCTATAGAACTGAGTAGAACTGCCCCATAGGGTTTCCAAGGTGTAAATATTTACAGAAGCAGACTGCCACATCTTTCTCCCATGGAGTGGGTGGTGGATTTGAATAACTGGCCTTCTGATTAGCAGCCAAGCACTTTAACCACTGCACCATCAGGGATCCTCTGCAAAGATCTCTAATGATGACAAGTAGATTATGGTTTTCTTAGTGGCAAAATAGTTGGGCAACTGACCAGGTTATTTCTTGACTTGTATAAATAGAAAAAAAAAAATCAAGACTTAGCAAACAGAAGACCGATATTAACCACCAAACTTGAAACTAAAAATTCTTCTTCCCAACTGGTGTTTGCAAAGGCTGGAATGGTGAATTAAATTGAAAATAATGGGGCCTACTTCCCCCGCATCCTTTTTGTCTTTAACAGTAGCATTAATCGCTATTATTTTACTTTGGATATGGTCTTGCCCTAGAGAGAGGGGACAGCTTCAGAAGCTTCCACGTGGCCTTTTCTACACTGATGACTCCTATCCCAGAGGTTAAAGATCCAGTATGAGGTTCTTCCAGCTGCTAAGTACATCTAGCCCAATTATGAACCCAGAGATCACGGAAATTATCCACTGGACCCACTGTGACACATACTTGAGCCAGTACTCCATTTCTCAGCTGGTCTAGATATGACCCATTCTAACAGGAGAACCTTGATTGCATGTTGGGTCCTCTTGTATTGATGTTAGCTTGGACCCTATATCCAAGTTCCTGAAAGATCTGGGCATTCTCTGATCTCCAGTGTATAATTACTTGATTAAAATGGCATGCGGAAAATACGGAAAATCTTTACTTATGTAATTTTTGTTGTATTGCGGTGTTCTTTCACGAGTCTGAGAAAATGCTCAGGTTTTTAAATTGGGTTAGGGATTGATATTCCATTGGCACATTAGGCTTCTACTCATGCAATTCAAATAATTTTTTTGTTATATAAATTAAGCCATGTTCTTGTTGGCTGCCCCACTATTTTTCCCAGAAACACCTTGATCTATTAGCCTTCACCATAATTCCCCAATAGTTAAGTGTTGCCACTTGACCTCTGCTACCCCAGAGTCCCATTATTACCACTGAAAACAGGGAGCCCAGTTCTTTAAAAGTATTTTGTACCATCAACCTTGTCAACAAAGGACAGCCATCACTGGGATTCTCAAAAATTCCAGTCCCTCCATCACTAACACATTCTTTAGCTACTTAGTGATGAGAATGTTCTCTGGCCCTTGCAATGAACATAGGTGGATGCCCAGGTCTTATACAATAGAGGCATTCTAGTATGCTCACTTCTCTGAGCCTTTTGATCCCTTCTTCAAAACTCTGCCAAGGCAATTCTGTCATTTCTGTCTAATTTAGTATGACCTTTTTTCCCACACAAGCTTGCAGTATTAGGACCATTTCCATGTGTTTCTTGCCGGTGAGTTAAATCCTCATTCATGGGAGAATATGCCCTTATTAACAAATACTCCTTTTTTAAGCTTGTCTTTTTTCATCTCCAGCCCCCACTCCAATCCAGCACTATCAAGATCCACTTCCTGGTATGCTCTTCTGGTTCCTTTTGGTACAGATTAATCATGTCCTGAAACTCTGTGGTGAATAATTACTTTTCTTCCTCTAGCAGGGATGTACTTTCCTAGTTGCCACACTGAGACTTGTCCCTAGTTACAAAACTAATAGGAAAGGAAGTAGGGTCAGATCTTGAAGATGCCATATATCATCTTCCAAGGAACCCATGTCAGTGAGGTTTTTGTCATGATCTTCAGGAAAGGAAGACTGCTACTCTCCATGAAAATGAAGTAGGCCACTCCTGTAGGTCCAGGGGTTCAGGGAAATCTGGGAGTTCAATGTTCCTGAGCACATCTAATATTACCACCTAATGTCTGAGGGTCCTAATCCTTCCCTGTCAGATTTCTGAATTTAACATAAAATGCTTGCCAGGCTGTGATTTCAGCTTTCTTTATAGTTCCACTCCTATTACAATCAAGTCCATCATCCAATCTTCAGCTCAATATAATTTCTAGCCCTGTAGGTCCTCTAAATTTCACACATTGATTTCATAGTAATTAACAAACCTGAGTTTGTCAGTTTTCTTTTTCAGCACAACAGTGGCACCTAGCAACAACCAACTCTCAGTGTTTATAATTACTAATCCTGCTATATCTCTGAAATGCTAGTTATGTTGTGTAAGTCAATTCATCTCTTTTGACCTGCATCCCATCCCAACTCACAACAGGTGAAAGTCATCAAAATTATAATACTGCGGTGAGCCAAAGGCTTTTAACAATTTACTTATTGCCAGCAGTTTGGATCCCTATTGCTATCCAGCTGGCAAGTGATCCACTTCTAGAATCCCATCGTAAGAGAGTGCTTTCTAGGACCACTTTTGAAATTACCTATTTTCAGTTGGACTTCCCACAGACAAACCCTGTGATGAGAAATTGTGTGAAAGTGAATTATTGGAACATGCTCCTGAGAAATGAGGAATGGGGAAGTGGGACTGGGGAACAGAAGAAGGCCAATCAAGGGTGCATTGGCAAGCAACATCCAACTGAAGGTAGCTTTTGATCAATCCTGCCATGGAGTTCTAGGGATATTATTGGTCAAACCTTCAAGTTGGTCATCAGAGGCAAAGAAGCTAGACTATTTTATCTCTGCAACCAACAGACATTGCTTCAGAGCTATGACTGGGAGAATGTAAATCCCCAGGCACATTTAATTCTCCCTTGTGCAGGAAAGGATCCCTGTTGGTGCAGTGGATAAGCACTTGGCTGCTAAAAGGAAGGTCAGCAGTTTGGACACACCAGCTGCTCCTTGGGAGAAAGATGTGGCAGTCTGCTTCTGTAAAGATTACAGCCTTGGATACCATGTGAGGCTTTTTTTACCTTGTCCTATAGGGTCACAATGATAAAAAGTGGTTGTGACCACCTGAAGACAGCCACTTGACATACACTCAGAGGTCAGCTCCTAGGAGTGAAAGCACACTGGGCAGGTGTGCATGGAGTAGAAGAGGAATCTGAGGGGATGCGGGAAGAAAACTAATGGTGTATGCGCTGACCCTAGACCTTCATGCCCAGGGAACCATTTGCAGAATGCGTGTATCTTTTCTCCATAACTTTAGGCTGTTCCATTAGACATCCTGGCTTTCAGAGAGAACATAGTAAGGGTTCTACTGGAACCTGAAGCTGTGTTGCATACTTTTTGTCAATGTGGGTTCCAAAAAATTTACCAAGGGTTACTTTTAATGTGGAGGCACAGAGAAGTGTGTCTGGGTCTTGGGGGTACTCATTTGGATGCATCTTGATGCTTCTATACCTGGTGATAACAGAGAAGGGGTAATTGCAGCAATTGCAGTAGGATGAAGGCAAGGTACCATGAGCCCAGACTCTTCAGGGTTGAAGATATGGGTCACCACACCAAGCAGTCAACCTAGACCAGGTGCAATGTTAAAATAGGTAGTAGACGAGTGAGAAGAACTCTGAGCTGATTAGTTACTATTAAAGACTCTGCATAGTTCAGTATATTCTGTAAATTCTGTTTTCTTATCTGCATGCACAAGGAATTTACATCACAGTCCCCCAAAATAATATGCATAAGCAAGTCTGAGGAACTGTTTTCCATAGGTGAGAAAACACATTTTAAAAAAATCATACAAGTGTGATAGAACCTCTTTGCTTCTATGAAGGACAAATAATAAAAACCACATTAGAGTCTATTCAGTTAATCTGACTTTATATGTTTTTATGTTTCCAAATGTAATCAATATAATGTCTCATTGAAGTGCCATTCTACTATACAATGCAATCTTAAAGTTGATCTTACCTTAGTCACTCCTTATCATAACTCTGTTGTTTGCACAATTATTATCTTTGCCTGGGGTTATAATTTTACATATTTATTGCCTACAGAGGAGATTTACAATAGATCTATAACTCACAAATTGATATACTGAATGACTTTCTTATGCCTTTAAGGAAACATGTCACAATAGGGGTAATTCAACATTGAAAATTTTAAGGATAAAATATAACAATGCAATTCCTATTTTACAAAAAGTACCAAAATAATCCATATGATAGAACAATCTTCACCCATATTAGAAATACTTTGTGTAAATATATACAAAAATCATGCTATTATAGTTTTCATTCTGTCAAGTAAGACAGTGAAAGTGAAATCAGTACTATTTCTAACATATGGAAATTTAAAAATTTGCATGTGACTCTGTAAGTAAAATAAGAAAAGGTTTTATCTGCAAGGTTATCTGCAAGGATGAATCCACTTGAAGCATTGTTTATAGCTATAGAAGGGAAAATATTCCAAAAACAATTCAGCCTATGACAGAATAATCTTTAACATTTCTTTCTAGAGCTAAAATAAACAATTAAACAAATCTTATGTAAAATTATTTTGATGCTGGTTTCATAAATGTTTTATTCACACTCAGTGCTAATTAACTTATAAATCTATTAATTAAAAGAGCAGAATCCCATGTTGTAATACAAATAAAGAGACCATTTTCTTCCAAGGGAGCAAAGCTAAGTTAGTATTCAGAGATTTGAAACAGAATATAGACAAAATAATAATAATAATAACTTCTCAACTCAGTCAATCTACAATGAACATATGCAGGAAAAAGTAGATTTTTTTCCCCTTAAAATGGAGCAACTGCATAATTACAGATTACAATAGGTAAAAGAAGAAACAAAAGTTACATAAGTCTTGCATAATTGGACAAGTTATAAAGAGGTGCAGTGAAAGTTTCATGAAAGCACAAATCAGCATAAAATTTAATACTATTATCTCACTTAGATCTGTTCTTACTAGTGCATCTATCATGCTTCTGGTTTTTTCTGACCTGTAGAACCAAGCCTTATTCCCCATCCCTCAACATCTCTGAATCTCTCCAGGGAAACAGCAGAGCTCAGTGGTAGAGAAGAGCCACTCTGACTGAGGTCATACCCTGATTTCATCCATCTGTGCAACCAATATCTATTAAGCCAGTCAGTGTTTTAGGTATGAACAAAACAGTCCATATACCTATCTTCATCCAGGTTATATTTACATTGGTATGACAGACATAAATAGAAAATACAAATAAAATAAGTAGATAAATAAATATCTTGAAATTCGGAATCTTTTACTTACTGTGCAACCATGGGTAAGTTAGTTAACCTATCTAAGGCTCATGTATTTTTTTAAATGTAAAGTGGGAATGATAATATTGTTATTCTATGAGGATATACACACACACATATATATGTATATATATGAACACATACAATCTTCTTTGAGGTTAAATTTAGCCTTCATTAAGAGGGAATTATAAGTCACAATTTAGACTGGGCAAGGAGCCTTACTTATATAGACAGAAATCAACTCATGGAACTAATCATGAGTTTTTATGCTATAAATTGCCTTCATTGGCATGATCAAATAGAAAGAAAGATATAAATTATGGACTACCTGGTGAACAAACAAAGAACCTTGTTATCTGACTACGCAGACTGATGCATAGATCCCCAGAGAAAATTTGAACATATCCTGTTCTTTATCAGAAGTTAGAGGCTCCTTTTTGATCTTTCCTAACATCCAATGTAAAATGATAAAGACTCTCTGAAGTATCAAATTATTTTATTAAAGAGGCCATCATTTTGTATTAACTCCAAAGCTTAGAAATCATAGTTTTTTAAAAAAAAAAATGCTGAAATTGTAACTGTGTCTATTGTGGGAAATTAGGTTGGCTCATAAATTTTGCCTTCTACTAATTACTTACCTTATACTATGCTCAGAATTCTTTTTCTTTTCTTTGATCTTCCAACCATTCTCAAACCTCTTACAAAAGAGAAAGCATCTCTCCCAGCAGCAGCTTGTCTCATCCCTTATCCTGGTCATAAAGGAATTCTTTGTCTGTTTTCTGACTCTAAATACAACACAAAGCTTTATTTCTTCTACATTGCCTCATATCCTTGTGAAGATAAAATGAGATAATTCATACAAAACTCACTACATAGTGCCTCATATATAGTAAATGCTAAATAAATATTAGCTACTATCATTTTCTGACCCCTCTCTCTGTTCTCATTGGGCTGTAGTTTAGAATCTGAGTCCTTTTTGCCTTGTGGAAATAGCCTCTCAATAGGTTTCCCATCTCCAGTATGACCTTCCCACCCCTGACTTCCCATGCATACTATGGATTGACACAATATTAAAAGCCCTGATTAAGAGTTCTGGACCATTCAGGTTCCTCATTGTCTTAGTTATCTAGTGCTGTTACAACAGAAATACTACAAGTGGATGGCTTTAGCAAAGATAAATTTATTTCTTTACGGTAAAGTAGGCTAAAAGTCCAAATTCAGGGTGTCAGCTCCGGGGAAAGGCTTTCTCCCTCTGTTGGCCTTCTCATCAGTGTTCCCTGGACTAGGAGCTTCTCCGTGCAGGGAACCCAGGTCCAAAGGACACACTCTGCTCCTGGCACTGCTTTCTTGGTGGTATGAGGTCCCCTGTCTCTCTGCTCACTTCTCTCTTTTATATCTCAAGAGATTGCCTCAGGACCCAATCCAATCTTGTAGATTGAATCCTGCCTTACTAACACAACTGCCACCCATCCTCTCTCATTAACATCATAGAGGCAGGATTTACAACATACAGAAAAATCACACAATACCAGGAATCATGGCTCAGCCAAATTTTGGGGGGGACATAATTCAATCCATGACACTCATCAAATACTTTTAATTAGCCCACATCTTAATTAGGCCTTCAAGACCAGCTACTGCCTAGATCCACTTTCCCTTTCTAGTTTTAGTTCTGGTTATGCTCTGTAAGGAGCCTTATATTCCAAAATCAATTTGTTTGCTATTGTTCTATGTGCCTGTCTTAGTTCTCTTGTGCTGCTGTAACAGAAATACCACAAGTGAGTGGCTTTAACAGACAAAAATTTATTCTCTCACAGTTAGGAGGCTGGAAGTCTGAATTCAGGGTGCCGGCTCTAGGAAAAGGCTTTCTCTCTGTGTCGGCTCTGGAGGAAGGTCCTTGTCTCTTTTGAGCTTCTTCTCCTCCTAGACAATCACGTTGCTTGGCATCTCTCTTCCCCCGTCTCTGCTTGCTTTTCTATCCTAATCTGCTCTTTTTGTATCTCAAATATGATTAGCTTAAAATACACCCTACACTGATACAGCTTCTTAACATAACAAAGAAAATCCATTCCCAAATGGGATAATAGGCACAGGTATAGGGTTAGGATTTACAGCACATATTGTTGGGGAACACAACTCAATCCATAATAGTGCCTCAACATTTCCTTTCTACCTGAAATTCCCATTCACCACCTAACCCCAACAGGCACATATTCTCACTACCTGTCCTCCAGATGTCTTCTTCTCTGTGATTCCTTCAGCTAGGAGGAATATATTTTTTTTAATTGTACTTTAGATGAAGGTTTACAGAACAAACTAGCTTCTTACTGAACAGTTAGTACACATATTGTTTTATGACATTGGTTAACAACCCCATGACATGTCCTTTCCCTTCTCAACCTTAGGTTTCCTCTTATCAGCTTTCCAGTACCCTCCTGCCTTCTAGTCCTTGCCCCTGGGCTGATGTGTCCCTTTAGTCTCATTTTGTTTTATGGGCCTGTCTAATCTTTGGATGAAGGCTGAACCTCAGGAGTGACTTCATCACTGAGCTAAAAGGGTATCCATGGTCCATACTCTCAGAGTTTCTCCAGTCTCTGTCAGGCCACTAAGTCTGGTCTTTTTCTGTGAGTTAGAATTTTGTTCTACGTTTTTCTCCAGCTCTGTCTGGGACCCTCTGTTGTGATCTCTGTCAGAGCAGTCAGTGGTGGTAGCTGGGCACCATCTAATTGTACTCGACCCAGTCTGGTGGAGGCCGTGGTAGTTGTGGTCCATTAGTCCTTTAGTCTAATCTTTCCCTTGTGTCTTTAGTTTTCATTCTCCTTTGCTCAGGAGGAGCATTGTTTTAACTCCTGGGGACTTTGCCATTACTTTTCTTATAGCACACATTACTTTCCACTTTTCTAGCATAGTTATTTGTGTACCTGCCTTAACTCTCCCAGTACAGTACAGGACCTTGAGGGAAGAATCCATATCAGGTTCATATTTATATTCCCAAAGTATCCTCACTTAAAAAATATTTGCTGACTAAATGAATGAATTAACTTTTCAAGTCCTTCAGAACAGAAAATTGAGAAGGTTAAACATCAAATACAAATAATATTTGACTACAAGGCTGGTTTCCTAACCAGGGAGGTGGTGACTTGTTCTATGACGTCATTTCTGGATAACAAGGGAGATAACCCTGCCCCTAAACAAACAACTCCCAAGTTCAAATATTCTACCAGTAGAAACTCACCTGGTTTCAATTCCTAGCCAATGCACCTCATGCACAGCCATAATCCTTCTGTCAATGGTGGCTTTAGCTGAGCTTCCAGACTAAGACAAACTAGAAAGAAAGGCCTGGTGATCAGCTTCCAAAAATTAGTCAGTGGAAACCCGATGGATCACAACAATGTGATCTACAACTGAACGTAGGGATGGCACAAGACTGGGTAGCATTTTGTTCCATTGTGCATGGGGTCTTCATGGAAGGAGGGCTAACTCAATGGCAGCTAACAACAAGAAACCCACTAAAAATGATAGTCTTAGTATTCCTGTTGGTTTTTCAGTTTAGGTTTCAAGAGAAATGCACATGTCAAAGTTGCTTGCTATATTGCAGAACATGAAAAAGATGACGAAGGACAAAGGACGCTGAAAACAGAAGCAGAACAGTGCAAAAAAAAAAAATTTTGCCTGCATTGTACTTTTCATATACATGGTCCTGTTTTAGTATTTGGCAGCAATCTAGATTCTCAGTGGAATGTGTCATAATTTACCTAACATGAGGTAGATTACAGTTTACTAGCAAGTTCCTAGAACCTGCCAAGAGCAGAATCAGAAGGTATGGCTTGACTTGGAGAAAATTTGGGCGATATGCTATCGGGACACTATGAGCTGGAATTGACTCGACGGTAACGGGCTTGAAGGCAAGCATGAGTTGATTTGAATGGGAGGGCCAGGAAATAAAAGAAGCTCCAGCAATTCATGCTGCTTCACCATGCAAATTCAGAACTCACTATTGAGTCAAACCAGCCATGAGCAGTCACAGTATCCTGGCCCAATCCAGAGAAGCCAAGGAAATAATTACGTTAAATCAGAAAGAGAGAGTCACTGAAGCAGGCTCAAAGGGAAACAACTCAAGTTAAACCAGGGGAATATTAGTAGTTACAAAGTAGTAAAGGACATGCATGCATGGAGCCTACATAACATTGTGTTAGACTTTGTGTTGCTCCATCCAATTTATATTTCTGTTTACTCCATACGTAAAGGCCTTCACTCTGTCCTCAGTAGTTTTTATAATTATGACATATTATTGACGGTTCCTAGAATATGGTATCTCACATCTCACTGACCTGAGGCTATAGGAAAAAAAAAAATATATATTTTCTTTTTATTCCTAAATTATGATGGCAATGGACTCTGCACTTCATTGGTAGAAAGTCATGCCCATAAAAGAGTGATGTCATCTAAACACTATCTCACATGTGCCCCCAAATCAGTTTTCAGCTACAGTCACAATGTGGGGTCTGTGGTCAGTAATATGCTGGAGTGAATTCCTACCAGCTCACAGGAACCAATTGTGTGCTTCTCTTCCCAAATCCATGTTTAGTGAAATGACGCTGGTAGCTTGCAATTGCCCATGATAGCAAATGCCATAGGTCAGGGCTTTCCCCACCTCTGGAGAGCCGGATGTTAAATATTCACCACCACACCACCCAGTCTGTCCTGGTCTTCCATTGTCCAAGCTCTCACTGGTTTAATCCACTATCTATGAAGGCATCTGGTGAATCCCCACCACTAACACTCCTTGTCATGAGTTCAATAGTAGTGCCAACAATATTGTTTATAGATGTTTCCAAAGCTTTCAATTTAGGAGTTGCCAGAACTTTCCGAGATTCCATGCACAGGTGGAGAGAGTAACCTACCTCAGCTCTTCATTTTGCCACCTGAGCTTTCAAATGTTCTTAGTGCCCCCATGGTTTCTCAGTGTCTCCTCTTGGCTTCTCCATGATATCTCAAAACAAATCCAACAAACCCTGTAGGAGAGAGACGTTATTCTAAACCTTCTCTAATTCGTTTTACCACTCAGGGGCCTCCTGTCAATTACCAAAATATGTTTCTCCTACCTTAGTGACAAAACAAAAGCATTCATGCATATCAGTAAATGTAAGCAATGTAGGGTATGTGAGGCCATGGGGAAGGAAAGAAGGGACATTGACTGATGACATGAGGAGCATATGGAATGCAGCTCAGTCAGCCAAAAATCAAGCATGTCATTTACATTTCTTTTAAAAATAGTATGTACTCATTGTGCTAGATATTTCCTTTTCACTCTCTTTCCCAGATTAGCTCCCCACCCTTTTCATCCTGCTCTGTGTTCTGAGAAGCATATATTTAAGGACTATGTCAATGACTCCCTTGCCTTCACCTCCTGTTGAGTCTGACCGAAGGGAGATGTTAGCAGGAGATTTGGAGGGCTAGAGGAGAGAATGTGTAAGTATTTATTCCCTTAGATCTCTCTCTGATGAGTGATTATGGGTTGGCTGATCTCTCTATAAAAAGCCTGTTGGTTGGCCATCTACATATAGCTACTCTTTGGTTTCTGATAACTGTTCTTTCCCCTTGCCTCTTCAAGCCTAAGGGTAGTAATAGCTCCCTGCTGTAGCCCAAAATACAGCACCACCATTCCTAAAATCTTGCCCTATACCTTTAAGAAAGAAAAATCCATTCTATTAAATCTTATTTATTATCCAGTTTGAGTATGCCATCCCTTAGACTTCTGACTGATACGCCAGTTAAACTAAGTCATAACCCAAGTGTCTTAATCTTCTGCTCACTAGAGGCATTTCTATGTGGTATATTTATGGATTATATACTCATGTTGTTTTGACTACAAAAAAAAAAAATGAAGCATAATTCTACCAAAAGTTGCTATTTGTTTAACTTAGTTATTCTTTATCTACTGCCACCAATTTTTTGAGATGTTCACAGAGGTTAATATATTTTTTCTGAATACCTCCTCTTAACATAAATAGACACTTGAAAAGAAATTAAGGATAATGGAGCAACATTGAGTACACTGAATCTTGTAATATATGTATAAACATTAGTTTGACGTATATTTGTATGAGAAAGAAATTACAAATTTTTTCTCAGAATATTAAATATATAGTGATGAATTTGAACAAATGGGTTCCATCTCAGGAGCACCATCTCTGGGTTTAGTTATGTTACAATGAAAATCTGGAGGTACAGTTTCAGTTTAACATAAGGAAGTGCTAGGAATCCACTCTGATGTCAGTAAGATCTTGAGCATCACATTATTTGGTTGAGTAGTTTCCAGAGAAATATTTTCCTTCTCGTTTATTCTTAGAAAATCAACCACTGGAATAACTCATATTAAGAATTAACCAGGAGTTTGACAGAGACTGGAGGGACCCCGGAAGATATGGCCCCTGGACTTTCTGTTAGCCCCAAACAAAAACCATTCCTGAGGCCAACTCTTCAGAAAAAGATTAGATTGGACATGGGACACAAAATGATACTCGTCAAGAGTGTGCTTCTTAGCTCAAGTAGATACATGAGACTAAATGGACAGTTGATGTCCAAAGGCGAGATGAGAAGGCAGAGAGGGTCAGAAGCCGGTTGAATGGACATGGGAAATCTGGAGTGGAAAGGAGGAGTGTGCTGTCATAGTATAGGGAGAGCAACTAGGGTCACATAACAAGGTGCGTATAAATTTTTGTACGAGAAACTAACTTGAATTGTAAACTTTCACTTAAAGCACAATTAAAAAAAAAAGAATTAACCAGGATATCTTTTAGGTTGTTCTAACCATTGTCTCCCTGGTCAACTTCAGTCTGTTATCCAACTAAAATGCTGCTCCAAAGCTAAAGAAATTTCTAGAATGAGAAAGACAGGGCACCCTTGCCCTGACCTGCAACCAGAGGACTGGAAGAAAGGTTATGTTACATGACTGACTCATTGTGAAAATGTGAGAAGGAAGTACTGCTTCTTTTTACTGTCACGAGTGACTACATAGTTTGTAAATCCTTATGTTATGTATTCCATAAGGGTAATATAAGTTTAAAATTCCATCTCCTTATGATATAATTTCTATTGTCTTAGTTATTGAATCTAAAGAATGTGATCTTATAACTATGGGCTTAAGTGTAGCTTAAAAAATATATATATATTTATTTATTTATTATATATATTAGGTACATGAAAAAAAAAGGCCTAAGTCACTCCCTTTATCCCCCAAAGAGCTTAACATAATGCATTGAACATATTAGGATCTGGATACCTATTGATTGAATTTAATGCGAATATTCAAAATAAAGCTAAAAATCATATTGGCTATTTCTGAGAGTGGTTCCAAATATAAGCATTTGTTTTTCTTTTCACATTAAAAAAAAAAAAAAATTCAATCTGCTTGCAGGATCTTGAGACTTCCAAGAAATCTTATGAATCTCCCAGGAAGCTGAAGATTACCTAAAAAGGATTGGCAACAGAGACATGACACATCCAGCCATTGCCACTGATGTACTCTGGCCCAGAATTTTTTCTGATGAAACAAAGCTCACACACCCTGTGTGACTCAAGGTATTAAAAGTGATGAAGAATATGGACAAGGTAAGCCATGATTAATTACTTAATACAAAGAAACTCTAATACCAAATGTACATGAATCCCAATATTTAACACTCATTGTATTCTTAAAAAATGTGATCCCTGATGTTTTAACACACCTTCATTTATTTTCTTAAGAATTTCCACTCATAAGCTCCCAACTCAATAATGGGCACAATTCTAGCGAAATAAAACAACTAAATTAATCAGATATAAACTTTTCCAGGCTGTTGCATTTATCTAGCATGGACAGTTCTGATGAGATCTAATTATACTGTTGTTTATTTAGAGTGGGCTATAGGTCAATAGGTTAAAACATTTTTCTGCTTCTCTTTAGCAATAAGCAGACACGCTCCCATATATAAATCAAAACATCAGGAAGCATTGAACTGAGAAGTGCCAGGACAAAGCTGACATTCAGCACCAACCCAAGGTTGCAGTAACATTTCTCAACAAATCTGAGGGATGATTTGAGAATAGAAATGATAGAATTTTTATCAAAATTGGTCATATGGGTAGAGAAAGCAGGACAGAAGACTTTTTAATCAAGTGATATCATTCAGTGTAGAGATAGGTAGATAGCTGCCATCGAGTTAATTCCTACTCATGGTGACTTTATGTACAACAGAAGGAAACATTGCCTGGTCCTGTGTCAGCCTTGCAGTCACTGTCATGTTCAAGTCCATTGTTGAGGCTACTGTGCCAGTTCATCTCACCAAGGTCTTCCTTGCCCTTGTTGATCCCCTGGTTCACCAAGCATAATGTCCTCCTTTAGTGATTGATACCTGTAGACGATGTGTCCAAAACAAGTAAGCCCAAGTATGTCCTGTTGTAATCTACAAGGTTTTCGTTTGCTAATTTTCAGAAGTATATCACCAAGCTTTTCTTTCTGGTCTGTCTTAATCTGGAAGCTCACCTGAAAGCTGTCCACCATGAGTGACCCTGTTGGTATTTGAAATACCAGTGGCATAGCTTCCAGCATTATAGCAACACACTAACCATCACAGTACCATGCACTGACAGGTCACAGTTACTCAGGATAAGAAAGGCTATATTATAATAGAAAATCGAACCCTAAAATCTCACCTGATTTGTTCACTCAAAGCCTATTGTGCATCTGGTTGCTCTCAAGAGCAGCTCCCTTCCAAATGATTATACAGGCACATTGGAAATTCTTGATTTCCCAGATTGCTGTCTCAGGGGAAGAGATAACTGGGGCATGTGTGTGGATTTGTCGACTGCTGAAACCTAAAAGTGACATGTGGACTGAGGCACAGACTATAGAACTCACCAAATATTCCACATGCTAGCCAACATTTCCCAGACTCCATATAGTTAGTTTGGGACAGTATGACTAATTCTTGCCAATGGGCTATAAACAGCAATGACTGTGACACGTCCAAATGAGGCATTTAAGCGCCAATGTGAGTTCTTCAAGCTCTCTCTCCCGTGCCATGGTGACTGCAGCTCCAAACAGCTACAAGATTAAAAAAAATAATAAAATAAACCTGTATCCCCAAGTCACTGTTTGGAAGAAACTTCTCTGAGTGAGCCACTGTATATACAAAGGACTTATAGAAAAGACAGGATTACAGTTGTGTGTGTGAAGCCCTTGAGATTTGGAGTTTGTTTCCACAGCATGGCCCAGCCTATCCTTACTGATCTTCCAGTGCAGATGGGTGCTTTAGAACTAAGTCCTCCAACGGAGAGTCTCAAGTTCTCCATTTTCCTAGAACTCTGCTATTTTTGAAAAATGGGCAGTACAACTCAAATTAACAGCATTCTGTAACAGGTAAAGGCTATGTGGCTAGGAATGTATCTTCTCAGTTTTAAAGTATTAATACTTTTTTAAGCATAACAGCTTTTAAACATTTTAAACATATTAGCTAATTCTTCCAAGAACAGACATTCTTACCCCAAGTCATTTTCTTCAATTTTACTTCAGGATCTATTAAAACCCAGCTGAGATTTTAATAGCTGGCTAGCATGATGTTTTCATAGCAGGCTGAAATTCCTATTTTCTCAGGGTAAAGCAGAATGCTCTTTCACCCAGCCACTTCTTTGTATTAAAAAGTTGTTGTTATTAGGTTCCATCGAGTCGGTTCTGATTCACAGTGACTCTATGTACTACAAAACAAAATACTGCTTGGTCCTGTGCCATCCTCACAATCATTGCTATGCTTGAGCCCATCATTGCAGCCATTGTGTCAATCCATCTCATTGAAGGTCTTCCTATTATTAGAATAGGTCTTTCCAATTGTGTGCTCTGCCATACCAAAGATAAGTTTGAAAATCTATGTTGTAAATTGGACAGGATGCAGATCACACAAATTATTGACTTCTAATGTCACTTCCTACAAAAAAGACACTACTAATCCTTTTTTTAAATGTTTGCTTCAGATATGTTTTCAAATATTCAGAAGTAGAAAGGGCCTGACCCTCTCTAAACTTGGAAACAATTTGTGTTTGATATTCCTAGCAGAAGCAAGTCTACAAAATTATTTTTAATAACCCTGCAGACTTTAGTTTCAATATAAATTGTACACAGTTTGAAAGTACTTAATGGTAGATAGATACTCTTGCCTCTGGGAGGGCCAAACCTCATGACTGTGGAAAAGTACAGTCAGAGAAACCATGAATGTATAATTACAACGTCACTTTGAGATTTTAATCCTTTGGTTTCAGCTAAGATGTAAGCAGTCAGGTTTATGACTAAGGAGACCACTTTTTCCCTCTCATGCCAGGAATCAGAGAGAATAGGCAGGTAGCTAAAACTAAGCATAGAGTAGCATAGGGAGAAACACTGAGCTGTCAAACCAGTAAACCAGTTGCCATTGAGCCGATTCTGACTCATGGTGATCCCATGTGTGTCAGAGTAGAATTACGCTCCATAGGGTTTTCAGTGGTTGATTTTTTTGAAAGTAGGTCACCAAGCCTTTTTTCCAAGGTGCCTTTGGGTGAACTTGAACCTCCAACCTTTTGTTTAGCAGTGAGCGCATTAATCACTTGCACCACCCAGGGATTGAGCTATGAAATACTCTCCTTAAAAGCCAAACGCAGAGAACAAAAAATCAAAGTGCTACTTTAAATTTGTAGAACTATTTTAAACCTAAGAATTTTCAATAACCAAAGCAACATGAAGAGAGAAGTCTTAATGTCATAGCAGAATATGGAAAACCAGGGTCATGTTATAAAGTTATTGATAATAATATTTCTTTCCTTGTTTATATTTCTTCAATACTTTCTTTTAAATGTGCAAGTCTTTTGAACATGTTATCCTTTGTATAATACAAGGAAAAAAATGGCGGATGAGTATTCAGTCCTCTCATATTGCTTAGGCACCAGAAGAATGTTCTCTTTGTCCCCATACTTTGGGCTTTGGTATGCAGCCTAGAGTCATGAGTGAGGAAGGAAATGACATGAATTAGAAGATGAATCCTACTTCATTGATTTTTTCCAGTTCAGGGCAGGGATTGTATTTGCATAAAAGAAAGGGTGAAAGAGGAGAAACAAGAAAAGCAAGAGGCTGGACTGGGTTGAAGAAAAAGATATGGGAAGTTTCTAGAAAATGAGTGAGATTACTGGGATTTGATTGTCATAGTGCGATAAGTGGGTCTTTGAGGAGATTAATGGATAGGTGAAGACCATTTTTAAAATTTTGGGTTATGTGTTATAAATGGAAGCCTTCTTTTGGAGAGACTTCAGTAAAGATTAAAGATCTCTCTGGCTCTCACTCTCTGTAGCTCTCTTCTGCTCATTATCTCTATTTCAATACAAAAGAGATATTTTCTCTCTCTCTCTTTCTCTCTTTTTTTTAAAGTAATAAAATGCTAAAATGGGTCAAAGAGTGACCAGCTTTATCTAGGTTGTTCTGACTTCTAACAAAGTATTTTAATTTTCTGGAAAATATAATTAACCACTGTGCTATACTGAGACAACAGGAAAACTCCAAACAATGATAGCTGAATATGGTCATTCACTTAATGAAAATTCTCAAAATACCAGGTCTGGGTCAATACATATTGTCATGGGTTGAATTATGTCCCCCAAAAAATGTGTGTGTCTATTTGGCTGGGCCGTGTGATTCGCGGTATTGTGTGATTTTCCTGTATATTATAAATCCTGCCTCTATGATTTTAATAAGGGACAATGGGCAGCAGTTGTGTTAGTAAAGCAGGACTCAATCTACAAGAGTGGGTTGTGTCCTGAGGCAATCTCTTGAGATATAAAAGAGAGAAGTGAGCAGAGAGACAGGGGGACCTCATACCACCAAGAAAGCAGTGCCAGGAGCAGAGCGCGTCATTTGGACCGGGGTCCCTGCGTGGAGAAGCTCCTAGTCTGGGGGAACACTGATGAGAAGAAGGCTGACAGAGAGAGAAAGCTTCCCCTGGAGATGATGCCGTAAATTTGGACTTTTAGCCTACTTTACTGTGAAGAAATAAACTTCTCTTTGTTAAAGCCATCCACTTGTGCTATTTCTGTTGTAGCAGCTCTAGATGACTAAGACGCATATACTCCAGTGAGGAATGTTTCCAGTTATTACTAACAGAAAATAGGTCTAATAGCAGCTTAACATTAGAGGTATACTTTTCTTACATAACAAACAAGTTGAAAATAGGACTCTGTTGGTTTTGTTCGGCAGCTTAATTAGTGATGTCAGACTTAGTATCTCTGTTTCTTTCATCATAAAGAGTCTGTCATTTACAGTGCCAGGTCCTTGAGACAAGAGGAATACAAGTTTGGTCCTTGTACTTCGTGGCAAAGGAAGAAAATGCCATGGGAAGCTGTGTGGTCCTGAGAAGAGAGCTTGGGGAAAACAGCAAAAAGGGTTTTGTGTAGTTCTGTTACTTACTTAAAGTTTGACTTCTAAGTGTGCCCCCCAGAGGGCTGTATTATTGGCTTTTGGTGATTTTCCTAAGGTTATTCTCCATACTCGGGTACTGCCAGTTAGTCTGGTTAATACCAGGTTGAAACCAGAATTAGGAATAAGGGTATATCTGGGCCCTGAGGCATATCATAACCCTTCCATCCACCCTGTCCCCCTAAATAAAAATCTTTTCACAAAACAGTATTATTATAAACAATTTGTACCGCTAAATAATCAAGCTCTTTACTTCTCAAAATGGACCGCCTCTTGATTAAAAACAAAGGGGAAAGTTATATCATTAAGGAATTTACTGGCAATATGTAACAGCTAGTGTATTTTACAATCCCCAAATATCTAACAACCTCAATGTAAAAAATGGAAGTTCTGTAGGCACAGAAACTGAGCTTGGTTTGAGTTAAGACCTTCAAAATTTTTTATTTCCAGCTGGATGATAGAGATCTGAAAACTTGAGAGGTTTCCAACAAAACAGAGTGAGGTCAACATAACCTATGCTGCCTACTAACTAAATGCAGCTTCAAGAACTTTTGAAATAATACAGTAGGTTATAGCTTACAGCCGTCTTCATTTTGTTCCACAGCATTTTTATTTTTATTTTTCCCTGTGCTGTTCTGGTAGAGCTGCTGCAGTTTGCCCCTCTTCTGTGGATAGGAGCAACTTTCATCTGAGACTTGAAAATCTTGGGCCATAACAAGGAAGTATTAATTAGAGGAGAATTTTTATCTTCCTTACTGTGTGCGATTTATTACCACAGCTCTCATTTAGGGTTGGTTAGGGGTCAGACCATGATGACTTCCAGACATACACCCATGAATATTTTTCACCTGAGTTTACTTGTCTCTTTTGAAGTTGAAGAGCTGGGAGTGCCATGGATGGACTGATCTGGCGTCAACAGAAAGCAGAGTTTTTTCAGATGGCTCATGAGTTGGAAAGAAAAGAATACAACTGTGAAAAAAGGTATTTTATTACACAACATGCAAATGTTTTTCTTAACTTGTAGAACCAGTTTGATAAAATGCACTCCAAACCAAGGTAAATAACATACAAATAGCCTATTCTTCCTAATTCCAACATAATAAAGAATGTATTTCAACTTCCTTACCATAACATTAAGTACTCAAAAAATAGCTTTTTTGTACTATGTGGATAAAATCTAAAGCTTATAAGAATGTATATAATCTAAAAGTGGTAAGAATAAGAATGTATTTGGTACAGAAAGGTGTACTATTGACATACTAAGCCAACAAAATATAATCTATTTTCTAGAAAAGTTCATATCCTTTGATGTAGTATTGATAATAATGATGAGGATAATATAATTGCTACAGTTTACTGAATGGCTTAATAAGTATCTAGTGACTTAAATAGATTTTAATTTTGCATTAACCCATTTAATCTTCACAACGACGCTAGGCAGTAGGTATGCTTTCCACCACTTTACAAATGAGGAAACTTTGCCCTGAGAGGGGTAATTATTTGCTCAAGGTGAAATGGATTAAACGTAGAACTAAGGAAAGGAACTCAAGTTTTTAGCACTTCAAAGCCTAGTTATTTAAGCACTATTTTGTTATACTTTTCAACCTTTAGATCATATCATAGAAAATGGTGAAAGAGAATGAATATATATATATACGTTCCTGCTTATTGTAGCATTATTTACAAAAGAAAAAAAAACTCTTCCATCAATTTAAAAAAGAACACAGCCTAAATCATTTAAGAGACCAATATAACCTTAATATGAAAATCTGACAAAAGATTACATAAAAAGAATACGGAGTGTGACTGTGGAAGCTAAAAACAAGATGGAGTCACTTACACCCAGCCAGAAGAGCATGGCTGCTACCTGGTTTCACAGGGCAAACATTTAAGATAATAGGTAACCTGACTCTTAGAAATAGTAATTAGCTTGTTTTTGTAGATTTGTGTATAATCAACAGATCCTGCTCTTTAACCCCTGCATTCCAGACAAGTAGATGCCCAGTTGCCTGAGAGCATGCTTGGCAGGCATCGATCCCTCAGACGTGCATCATGTGTCTTAGCCAAACGCAGTTCTGAGGAAGAAAGAATTTCAAGAGATAATGAATATCTGAAAAACTCATTGAAACTGTTTGGACTTCCCTGGCTTTCTTTGTTCCTTGGACTATAAATACCCCGTACTGCCTCTTCTTTGGTGCAACACCCAGTCTCATGCTGTGTATTGTCCAATCTGTGAATTGTATGATCAAATAATCTGGAACCCTGGTGCCACAGTGATTAAGAGCTCAGGCTGCTAACCAAAAGGTCAGCAGTTCGAATTCACCAGCTGCTACTTGGAAACTCTATGGGGTAGTTCTACTCTGTTCTCTAGGGTTGCTATGAGTTGGAATTGGCTTGATGGCAATGGGTTTATGATAGAATAATAAAGCTCTAGTATTTTTTTTTTAACTTTGTTTCCATTCCCAGAAGTTCTTTTACAAGAGCAATCTCTTTCCTAATCAAAGATGCAAAAATCCTAACCAAAACATTGGCAAATTGAATACAGGCAGTCCCTGGGTTATGAACGCCCAACTCTTGTACAGCACGCAGTAAAGCCTATTATATTAAAAATCTGAGGTACATACAATGGTTCGTAATAACAAGCAGATGCTATTTTGCAACACACATAAAAACATTATTGTTGTTGAATGAACATGGGAAATTCGGGGTGGAAAGGAGTGTGCTGTCATAGTATAGGGAGAGCAACTAGGGTCATGTAACAATGTATGTATATATTTTTGTATGAGAGACTGACTTGAATTGTAAACTTTCACTTAAAGCATAACAGTAAAAAATAATAAATAAATAAAAAGAAAATGTTCTGCATGTCACTTTAGTGAGTGGCATCTGCAGTCTTAAAAGCTAGTGAGCAGCCATCTAAGATGCATCAATTGGTCCCAACCCACCTGGAGTAAAGGAGAATGAAGAACACCATAGACACAAGGAAAATATTAGCCCAAGAGACAGAAAGGGCCACACAAACCAGATACTTCATCAGCCTGAGACCAGAAGAACTAGATGGTGCCCAGTTACAACCAATGACCGCCCTGACAGGGAACACAACAGAGAGTCCCTGACAGAGCAGGAGAAAAGTGGGGTGCAGAACTCAAATTCTAGTAACAAGACCAGACTTAATGGTTTGATTGAGACTGGAGGGACCCCAGAAGACATGGACCCCAGACTCTCTTTTAGCCCAAAACTAAAATCATTCATGAGGCCGACTCTTCCGACAAAGATTAGACTGGACTATGGGACATAAAATGATATTCGTGAAGAGTATGCTTCTTAGCTCAAGTAGATACATGAGACTAAATGGGCAGTTCCTGTCCAGAGGCAAGAAGAGAAGGCAGAGAGGGTCAGGAGCTGGTTGAATGGACATGGGAAATCAGGGCCGGAAAGGAGGAGTGTGCTGTCATAGTACAGGGAGAGCAACTAGGGTCATATAACCATGTATGTATAAATTTTTGTATGCGAGACTAACTTGAATTGTAAACTTTCACTTAAAGCACAACAATTAAAAAAAACTTTGTTATTATTACTGTATTATTATGTTAACAATGTTTTAGTGTATCTGGAAGTGTTTATTGTTTTTTATGCATAGAAAGGTACACTATTATACTAAGACAAACATTTGTGCCCATCAACGGACAAATGGATAGATAAATTATGGTATATCCACACAGTGGAGTATTATGCAATGATAAAGAACAACAATGAAGCTGTGAAATATCATATAACATGGTGGAAGCTGGAACTTATTATGCTGAGTGAATTTAGTCGGTCACAGAAGGACAAATACTGTATAAGACCACAATTATAAGAACTCAAGAAAAGGTTTAAACACAAAAGAAAACATTCTTTGATGGTTACGGGGGTGGGGAGGGGGGGTGAGGGTTAGTGAGGGTTATTCACTAACTAGATAGTAGATAAGAATCATCTTAGGCAAAGGGAAGGACAGCGCACACCACAGGGGAAGTCAGCACAACTGGACTAAACCAAAGCTAAGAAGTTTCCTGAATACAATCAAATACTTTGAGAGACAGAGTAGCAGGGGTAGGGGTCTGGGGACCATGCTTTCAGGGGACATCTAGGTCAATTGGCATAACAAAGCTTATTATGAAAATGTTCTGCATTCTACTTTGGTGAGTGGTGTCTGGGGTCTTAAAAGCTTGCAAGCGGCCATCTAACATGCATCAATTGGTCCCAACCACCTAGAGTAAAGGAAAACGAAGAACACCAAAGACACGAGGAAAGTATTAGCCCAAGAGACAGAATGGGCTACATAAACCAGAGACTTCATCAGCCTGAGACCAGAAGAACTAGATGGTGCCTGGCTACCACCAATGAACGTCCTGACAGGGAACACAACAGGGAGTCCCTGATGGAGCAGCAGAAGGATGGGTTGCAGAACTCAAATTCTAGTAAGAAGAGAAGACTTAATGGTCTGACTGAGACTGGAGGTACCCCGGAAAGCATGGCCCCTGGACTCTCTATCAGCCCAGAACTAAAACAATTTCCGAGGCCAACTCTTCAGCCAGGGATTGGACCGGACTGTGGGATATAACCTGATACTCGTGAAGAGTGTGCCTCTTAGTCAAGTAGATACAGAAGACCAAAGGGGCAGCTTCTGTCCAGAGGTGAGAGGGGAAGGCAGAGAGGGTCTGGAGGGTCTTGATATGATAAAGTTTATACACTGAAACCCTATGGCAACTAAATACCATGGTGAAATGCGGAAATAAGAAATGAGACAAGGATATCCGCAATCACCAGTGTTATTCAAGATTTGAACCAAAGTTCAAAATAAAGAAATTAAAGGCTTATAAATTGGAAGGTAAGAGATACAACATTATATGCAGATGACATGATAGAAATCACTCCCCCAAAAAAGTCTACAAATAAACTATTAAATTTAGAAATGTATTGAGCAATGTGGTTGAATACAAAGTAAGGTTTCATATATCAATTATAATTCTATTCATCAACAAAAAAATAAAAACAAATATATGTTACATGTAAATGGTGGTAGCATATAAATGGCAAAAAAAAAAAAGGTAAGGAACATAATACCTCATTATATGACAAACATTCCCCTTAACTTTTCTAGATTAGAGAAAAATGCAAATGATTCCCTAAAGTTAGCATTTAGTGAAGCATTTCATTTTACTTGGATCCGTAATCAATGCCCAGGGAAGCAGCAGCCAAGAAATCAAACAACATATTGCATTGGTTGAATCTGCTGCAAAAGACCCCTTTAAAGTGTTGAAAAGCAAAGATGTCAGTTTGAGGACTAAAGTGTGCCTGACCCAAGCCATGATATCTTCAGTTGCCTCATATGCATGGGAAAGCTGGACAGTGAATAAGGAAGACCAAATAATTAATGCCTTTGAATTACGGTGTTGTTGAAGAATATTGACAATAACGTGGACTGACAGAAGAATGAACAAGGCTGTCTTGGAAAAGGTACAGCCAGAGTGCTCCTTGGAAGCAAGGATGGCGAGACATCGTCTCATGTACTTTGGACGTGTTATCAGCAGGGATAGTCTCTGGAGAAGTACATCATGTTTGGTAAGGTAGAGGGTCAGCAAAGAAGAAGACCCTCAACTAGATGGATTGACGCAGTGGCTGCAACAATGGGCTCAAATACAGAAACAATTGTGAAGATGACGCAGGACCGGGCATTATTTCATTCTGTTATACATAGGGTCACTATGAGTCGAAATCAACTGGACAGCACCTAACAACAACAACAAAGTTAGCCTGTTTCAATCACATTCGAAAAAAATTTTTAATACAAATTTAGTAGAAATAACATTACCCATCAAGGTCAGAAAAACAGAAATTTGTTCCCAGTGTTATCAACTAGCTTTGGCATCTCAAGCAAATCATATAACCTCTCTGGGCCTCAGTTTACTCACCTATAAAATTTAAATCTTAAATTACATGAATTCTACATTGGTAAGTATTTCAAGATTTCAATTCATATGTATATAAATCAACTAGTAAGTAGAAACAATGTTGACTTGTTAGAAGGATTCTAATACTAGTATTTAGAATGACTCTTCAATGTAATCATAAGCATATCCATTGCCGTTGAGCTGATTCCAACTCAGAGCAACCCTATAGGACAGAGGAGAACTGCCCCATAGGGTTTCCATGGAGTGGCTGGTGGATTTGAGCTGTTGACCTTTCGGTTAGCAGCCTGAGCTCTTAACCACTGTGCCACCAGAGCCCCATAATCATAAGCATAATCATGCATATAGCTGTATAATCCACTTATGATTTATTGATTAATATTAATCAAATGCAAATATTTTTTGAGTAGTACTTTTTCCTGAATAAGAAAAAAGGAAAGTTAAAATAGAGAGTGTTCATGATTTGTGGCTATTTAAAAAGTTATGTTTATGTAACTGTTATATATACATATATTTATCTTCACATATGCTTCTCAGAAACCACAAGAAATATTTGTTTTTCACTGTGTATATTTTACTTTAACTTTACGTAAACAGAGATCAGTCAAAACAATGTGGGAATAACTAATGAAGATAACCAGAGACCTGCTGAGCTGAAAGTCTTTCCAACAAAGCAGCGCTATATTCCATATGGTTTAGCTCTATCTTACATCACCAAGGTAAATCCATTTTCTATAAATGAAATAGGTCTAGTAAATGCATTTTATTTTGTTTTATGCTGATTTGTATAGAAACACGCAAAAGCCACCACAGTATGACAAACTAATAGACAAGTAATGGTGTATAGCAACAAATATCCATCAATGTAGACAGATATTTTAGGAATATAGGTAATTCTTCAACGTTTACCTATTGAATTAAGTAACATCGATCTGAGCAATATTATAAATTTCATCTCAGAAGCCCATGCAAATAATATAAACAAGAATATGATCTTTTAGTAAATATGTAAAAACAAGCTCAATAACAAAGATACATTGTAGTGTTCCTTTGAGAGATATGTTCTAGACTTAAGAAACTTCCTGAAATACCAGTTCAGTGATAACTTGTAAATGAAAGGTGGCACATTTTTTTCAACCTAGTACATCCCTCCTGTAAAAATAAAGGTATTTCTCATTACTCTAATGATTTTGAATATATTCCAAATTAGTGTTACCTATTTTGAATTTTTTTTTTAATTATTTCAAGATTGATAGGCAAGAACACATCTGAGAGTAACTGAATAATGACTAGGGTTGGGGTATTTTCCATTATCAATTCTTAATCATATTATTTAATGATTCTTTTCTTTTCCATTTCATTAAGATCTTCATCATGAGCTGCTT
Source organism: Dugong dugon (assembly GCA_030035585.1). Classification (NCBI taxonomy): domain Eukaryota; kingdom Metazoa; phylum Chordata; class Mammalia; order Sirenia; family Dugongidae; genus Dugong; species Dugong dugon. Next base: position 82,260,655 of record CM057471.1, on the reverse strand, counting down.
GCATTGAGATATTAATGATTTAGTCAAATCCGTAGAAAAAAGTCTTAGCTTCAGTTGTAAAATAATACATTTTTCTCCAGGATAGCTGTGAACCAAACTAGCAAAATCTTTGTTGCCTCACTGTAGGCAGTTTTGCCAAGTACTTGGTGCTGGTCGCAAATAGTCATAAATATGTATTTTGGTGATTAATGTGGGGATTCACTTGAAAAGCGATAACAGCCTCACAAGTCAAGTTGGATTATCCTGTGATTGTACATAACATGTAGTAGAACATGGAATATTGGAACAGTGATGTCCAAAGGCATTTATAGGAATGCCGCTTTATCGCCTTCCAGAATTTTTCAGAATGGGTATATGTAGTATCTAGTTTGCTAGGAAAAATTGAGAACAAATATTAACAAGAACATGCCGGGGGAGACGACTGAGTTAATTAAATAGCCAAAGTTTGAAGACTGGATGATTTAAAATTGTTTAAATTTGTATGTCATCAGAATCTCATGATTACAGATTACAGACATTTGGGGTGACTTGGAAAAAATAGAAAATTTGAATGATTCCTAGAATTCTACTAGATTGAAGTAGAATGCAAACAAACTTTTTTTTCTGATTTAATGTTTTCATTCATCATATGTCGTGAGACTCAGGTAAAATAAATCTGGTATTTTAAAAATTATTTTGTATTGAGGGACTCTAATTGTAGACATCAACAAATTCTTAACTTTGCACTACGCTGTATTTATATGTATATTTAAGCCATGTTGGTGGTATATATATGTGTGTATGTGTGTGTGTGTGTGCGTTGCTGTTAAGTGCTGTCAAGTCGGTTCCGACTCATAGTGACCCTATGTACCACAGAAGGAAACGCTGCCTGGTCCTGTGCCATGCTTATAATCATTGTTATGCTTGAGCCCATTGTTGTAACCACTGTGTCAGTCCATCTCGTTGAGGGTCTTCCTCTTTTTCACTGACCTTCTACTTTACCAAGCATGATATGCTTCTTGGTAAATGTCCTTCTCCGGGGACTGATCCCTCTTGATAACATGTCCAAAGTATGTGAGATGTAGTCTCGCCATCCTTGCTTCTAAGGAGCATTCTGGCTGTACCTCTCCCAAGACAGATTTGTTCATTCTTTTGAAAGTCCATGGTATATTCAATATTCTTCCCCAACACCACAATTCAAAGGCTTCAATTCTTCTTCGGTCTTCCTTATTCATTGTCCAGCTTTTGCATGCATATGATGAGATTGAAAATACCACGGCTTGGGTCAGGTGTGCCTTAGTCTTCAAGGTGATGTGTTTGCTTTTCAACACTTTAAAGAGTCCTTTTGCAGCAGATATGCCAATGCAATGCGTCTTTTGATTTCTTGACTGCTGCTTCCATGGGTGTTGATTATGGATCCAAGTAAAATGAAATCCTTGGTAACTTTATTCTTTTCTCCATTTATCATGATGTTTCTTATTGGTCCAGTTGTGAGGATTTTTGCTTTCTTTATGTATATTATATACACATATATACACATATATATAAAATCTTTCATAATAAAAATAGTAATACTATCTTTTCTCAGTGCTAAAGTGTCTTTTTTTCTTTCCCATTTCAACTTTTCTGAAATTGGGATGCATCTTACAATTGATGAAAGTACTTGTAGATCATGAATCATAATTGATAATCTTTTATAACTTACAGAATATGGTAGTAAGTGGCATTAACTAAGCATTTCATTTATGAACTTGGCCTGGCACAAAAAAAGCATTATATTTGTACCTGCTGTTATTATCTAATTTGACTCAAATGTTTAGAACTTTGTAAAATTCTGAACAGTTCAGATATTCGTTCAACATTCATTGTAATAACAACAACAATTTCAACATACTGATATGAGTAAAAACACTCAAGGAAGGAATCTTTGTTTTGTTCACGAATGGAGCCTTTGAACCTAGAATCATGCCTGGCATGTAATAGGGGCTCGAGGAATAAATGTTAAATGAATATCTGAGCTGTTCAGAATTTTGCAAAGTTCTAAATATTTGAGTCAAATTAGGTAATAATAACAGGTAACATATACAGTTTATGTTATGCTTATTTCATGCCAGGCCGTATTCTAGGTACCTTATTCATATTAACATATTATTTAAACTTTTAACCCTATGAAGGCCATGCTATTTTTATTCCCATTTTATAGATGAGGAAACTGAGGCTTTAAGCAACCTGTCTAAGGTCACACAGCTAGTTAAGTGGTGGAGCTAGTAAGTGATGGACCTGGCTCTGGGCTCTGTGCTCTTAAACGGTATGCCATACTACCTCTGTGGGATCTTAGGAATTTTAGGAATTATCTAATCTAAATACAAACCTTACCAGGGATCTCCAGGCATTACAGATGGGGGTGTATTGGCAGAATTTGTTAGATTAGATCTCATTCTTCCAGTTCCCAGTCTCATATCCCGGCACACTCTGTATTATATCACACCAGAATTATGGTAAAGGAGAGGCCAAAAACCCAATCATGGGGGCTTGGAGAGATGAGGAGTGTTTTGCAGTTTTAAACAAATAATTAAATTAATATATCGGTATTTAACTCTCCTTGAGGAACTGGTCAATTCAGCCTGTTTGGTATGATATAGGTCGGGTTAAACAAGAGTTGTTGAATAAAACCAAAGTGGCATTTATTTGGACATTACATACTAAAATAAGGTTGAGATTCCACCTATAATAAACAGAATCAAAGTTTCGGAGATGCCTATATAGCAAGTAGTATCTTTTCAGATAAGTTCGTTATGAAATAATGAGTCTTTGACAAACAATTAGAGAAATGCAAGCATACACACAAACTTACGAGTGATGACCGTACTTAACCAGGGCTTTTGCTTCTATATTTCTTATTAAGATGTATTTTGTGTGCATTTTCCATGAATCAAGTAAAATTATTTAGTAACTCACCCACCATTTAGATAGCAAAGTATTGACAAATAAAACTCAATTTAGCTTTTGAATAACACAGACTGATGGCAATCTTGATTACTAAAAGATTTGGATTTAAGTCTTTCCCATATACCTCAAAACGGAACAATGAAGCACTTTAATTGTGTTAATTAGTCATTGTAGTAAATCCAGAATCAATAGCATTAACAAAGCAACTGTGGAGATACACAGACAGACTTTGTTTATTATTGCATAGTCAGCTTCTTGATGAACCAGCCTCTTAGCCTTATAGTTTTCCCGTATATTCCAGATGTGACGGGAGCACTAACCACAACAGTTTCCCAGAACATTCTTCAGTAAGGCAGGCCCGACCAGATCAGAACAGAACATTGGGTTCTTCTTGTACTTTCTAACATGTAGATAATAACAGAGAATGACATCAGGGCCATTAGCATATGGTGATTGCTATGAAACCTATGAAACCGAGCAAGAGTTTGTCCTCAAATGCAGGGATGGGAATGAGGAAGAGGAAATTAATCTCTGAAGAGAGAATGATCCCATACACTTAATGTGTTACAGAGAGGCTGGGTGAACAGTTGATAGGAGGAGTAACGTAGGAGAAGAAATAACCACATGGAATTAGAGTCAAAAGACTAAGGTTGAAATGTCAAATTAACCACTTATTAGCAGTGTGATTCTGAAGAGATCTCCTATCTTCTCTAAGTAGTGATTCTCTCATCTGTAAAATTAGATTAATAAAACCGATTGCAAAGGTGATTTTGGGGGATTAAATAAGATAAATGTATAAGAAGTGTTTAATATAGTAAAAGATAAAAAGTTCGAGAGGAATCACGAAAACATTGTGTTACATTTTTAAAAATTGGTTTATATAGTGATACTGGATTTTCTTCTAATTTTGAATTTTTCAATTTTTTAAAAATTTTTACAGATGACAAAGGACATACATCAAATGCAACATCAACACAAACAAATTACCAAGCAAATGGAGTTTATGAGAAAAGAAGAGAAAGTGAATGATGATAAACGTTTTCTACTATAGCATTGCTATTGTACATAAGTGCTAATAATTTACCATTGACCCAGTTGATTATCTAGCATTATAGCCAACTTTCTGTTAAAAAATGTGTAATATGCACTATAATAGGCCTGTTAGTCTTAACTAGGTCTTCGTTGATCCGATCGGCCTATTGACGTGTTTAAAAATTATAATCTATAGTTTTCATTTTGGTAAAACCTACCAGTGAGTTACATATCTAGTAATCAACCTTTTGGTTAGAAGCAGAGCTCTTAACCACTGTGCCACCAGGGCTCTGGTCATGCTGTAGTGGCAGGTGATAGCTCCCCCTACTGAACAACAGTGTATATAAACCAAAAAACCAAAGGCCTTGCCATCAAGTGGATTCTGACTCATAGTGACCCTGTAGGACAGAGTAGAACTGCCCCATAGGGTTTCCAAGGCTGTAATTGTACAGAAACAGACTGCCACATCTTTCTCCTGCAGAGCAGCTGGTGGGTTCAAACTGCCAACCTTTGAATTAGCAGGCAAGCACTTAACTACTGCACCACCAGGGCTCTTTATCAGACATACCCCCCAAAACATTAAGAGCTTGTGGGTGTGTATAGGTGGAAAGGCATTTAGATTAACACACACACACACACACACACAAACACAACTCTACTTCTCACATTTTTACAACTGCCCCACATACACGTTTTTGTTAGCTGCTGAGGAGTCAGCTCCCAGCTCATAGCCATTTCATGCAAAATGGGACAAAATACTGCCTGGCCCTGCGCTGTCCCCATGATCAATTGCAGATCAGACCATTGTGATCCATAAGGTTTTCACTGGCTGATTTTTGGAAGTAGATCACCAGGCCTTTCCTTCTAGTCAGTCTGAGTCTGGAAGTTCCACTGAAACCTATTCAGCATTATAGCAACATACAAACCTCCACTGAAAGACAGGTGATGGGTGCAGTGAGGTACATTAGTTAGGAATCAAACCTCGGTCTCCCTCATGGAAGATGAGAATTCTACCACTGAACCACCAATGTCCCCACATGTGTAGGCTTGACAAAAGCTGAAGATATGGAAGACAAGATAATACATTTGAAAGGCATCCTCTCCTTGTGTTCAGTAGGAAAGCAATCCAAGCAAGCATTAAATACCCACATAGATCTGCATGGAAGGTGCCAAGACTAGATTTTCATTTCCTTAACTTACAAGGTTCAAATAATGTCTACATTAAGTTTCAGTGCAATTTAATTTTTTCCTAGTCCTTTATGCATTTCTAATTGTGCCAGACTCTTTTTAATTTGTTCACCTATTCAGCTAATTTTATTTTTATTAAGTACATACTCTGGGACCGATAAAGTACTCAGTGCTGAGAATAATGCATTGAAACAAGCAGACAAAATCCTTGCCTTCATGGAAATTACATTCTATTGGGGAGAGACTAGCATTCACATTAATTTGCATTTAAACTCTGAAATCTTCAATGTATAAAACTTTCCCAGTAAGTACCAGTGAGTTGTTAGATTTTAGTCATTCCCTCAACTAAGTTTAGAAATCCAAGTTTTAATCCTTTTACTTGGCACCTATTGCTTAGAAACTGCAGTTAAGCTATTAATCCCTAACAAATTTGGGAGCTCTGCTGTCTATTAAAATATAATGAAGGGATAAAATGTATTTCTAGTTCCTTGCTGATGTTTTTAAGTGAGTCTAAAAAGAGCTGACAGAAATACTCTGAAAATTGTGTATTGTGATTTTAAAAATGTGAAAATCAGTGGTGCTTGTGATATGGAAGTCAGTGAGAGATATGCCTCCATAAAAGAACTTTCTGCTATTTCTTTAAGACCTTGATCCTTTCCCAATCACCCCAAAATACAAGCCATCGCTATCACCAAATTTATCATTCTCCTTACTTAAAAAGAGTTATGGAGAAATACTAAATAAAGTATGATTTGCAAAATCCCCATAGGCTTTGAAAGAGCAAGAGAGATCATCAGACCAAAAATGCCTGTGTACAGACCCTAGTGGGGGTTTTTGTTTAGGGTTACCTTCTGTTAGAGCTCAGTTTTTAAGCTACTGAAATTAGACTTTGGAAGCCAGAGGATAACCTTTCCAAGACTGATACGTGAGCACATGTCTTAAATCAAAAACTGCCCACATAACAGACTGAAAAGTGCCTTCCCATTCTGTTCAACATCATGGGAGACAGGAGGTCCAGTGTTACTAGCTTCTCTTCTTGCTCATGGGAATAGCACAACAAGAAATGGGTGGTAGTGAAGATACTGTCTTTCTCTGCAATAAGGGATTTGTTGAGGTTTCATTCTATAGAACGTATGTAACCAACCAACCAATGACGTTTTAAAGATGCTCTAAACCCTTCTCTTTGCTCTATAGAATGATCATGAAAGGAAACTAAACATGCTAAAGAGAATATTTGGAGCATATTGTGACCAAGTAGTACAGAAGAACAGACACTGGCAAGGTATAATGAAGGTAAGGTCAAAATGTAAATTGTCTCCTAGAAAAGTAATTTTATATGAAATGCTAAATAGGCCCCAAACCAGTTGCCATCAAGTCGATTGCGATTCCTGGTGACCTCATGTGTGTCATAGTAGAATTGCATTCCAGAGGGTTTTCAATGGCTCTGATCTTTCGGAAGTAGATCACCAGGCCTCTGGGTAGACTTGAACCACCAAGCTTTTGGTTAGTAACCAAGCGCTCAACTGTTTGTGCCATCCAGGGACACCTAAATAGGCCCACAGAGACAATAAAAACCAGTTGTGGAAAACAAGCAGCTTCCTTTAAATATTAAACTTGATTACTACTGTATTTTCTGTATATTTCTTCCCTTCTTCCTTGTGCTATTTTCATTCTCATTTGGTGGAAGGGAAGATGATTCAAAACTACTCGCAGCAAACTTGTTTAAGTGAGGCAACACATTTGATGAAAAATCTGCTATACATTAAACTAAACCAAATCCATTGCTGTCAAGTCAATTCCGAGTCATAGTGACCCTATAGGACAGAGTGGGGTTTCCAAGGAGCACCTGGTGGATTCGAACTGCTGACCTTTTGGTTAGCAGCCATAGCTCTAAACCACCATGCCACCAGAGTTTCCTGCTATACATTAGGCAATGAATAAAAGCTAGTTCTCTCTAAGCCTTCAAGATTCTCATCTTAAAACTAAAGAATTAAGTTAGATATGAGCGCCAGGTAGTCATTCTAGCTTTTTTTTCTTGTTTGCAGAAAATTACTCTTTTAGTCATTCATTCATATAAAAGAGTCTGAAACAGGGAGTTATAGATAGTTTATAAAATTCCATATCTCTTCAAGTGTCAACACTGATCTCCAGTCTACTAGAAGAGGAGACAAATGACTTTCACAACAAGTCACTTTTGAAGCATCTTCACCATCTGAGATAGCACTATGCTGGAAGATACAGCAGAGAGAGAAATAGAGGGGAGAATGAGGAGGCCATGCCTAGGCGAGTTTGCTTGACTAGTTCCAGATAACCTTCTGTCAGCTGAAGTGAGAAGTGATTACTCCTTTATTTTAACTTTAATTAAAAATACCTCTCATGTAATTACAAAATCATAAAGGCACTTGACTAAAGGGTAATTTTTTTTTTCCTCTTAATTTGCCTTTCAAACTTCAGTTGGTGGAATGATGACTGTATTAGTTTCCTATGTCTGCTATAAAAAATTTCCACAAATTTAGAGTCTTAAAACAACACATATTTATTATCCTATAGTTCTGAAAATCTGAAATCCTACACAGGTCTCACTGGGCTAAAATCAGTGTATTGGCAGAACTTCCTTCCTTATTGAGACTCTAGGAGAGAATACCTTTCCTTGCATTTTCTAGCTTCTAGAGACTACCAGTATTCCTTGGCTCATGGCCTCCTTCTTCCAAAATCAAAGCTAACAATGTAGCATCACTGTGACCCTACTTCTATCTTCTCATCCCCTTTTCTCTTCCCACTTCCACTTTGAAGGACCTTTGTGATTATATTCGGGCCCACTCAGGTAATCCAGGGTAATCTCTCTATTTTAACGTCAGATGCTCAGCAATCTTAATTTCATCTGCAACCTTGATCGCTCTTTGCCATGTAACCTAACATAGTCATAGGTTCCAAGGATAAGGAAGTAGACATCCTTGGAGGATGGGGGCAGGGGTGATTATTCTGCCTACCACAAAGACTATGGGTGAGAAGTACATAAATAAATATGTTCACATGGTTTATAGATCTATAAAGCAAAATTTGAGTTCAAACCTTGAACCTAGCCTCTAGATTATAGTGTGATTAAGTGGCTCACTTTGGCCACCTCCTAATTTGATCAAATGTTACAGCTGAATTGATCATGTCTATGTTAAGATTCTCTGGCTAAAAATATTGAATATACCATGGACTGTCTTGGATGAAGTACGATCGGGATGCTCCTTAGAAGCAAGGATGGCAAGACTACGCTTCACGTACTTTGGACATGTTATCAGGCGGGACCAGTCCCTGGAGAAGAACATAATGAGGAAGACCCTCAATGAGATGGACTGACACAGTGACTGCAACAATGGGCTCAAGCATAACAACGATTTTGAGATGGCGCAGGACCAGGCAGTGTTTTGTTCTCTTGTACATAGGGTCACTATGAGTTGGAACTGACTCAATGGCACCTAACAACAACATGTTAAGATTTATTCAATTTATACAACATGCAGACATGATTTTAATAATCTGTCATAGAAATTCACCTTTAAATTTTTGAGACAAGGATTAATTTTAAAGTATCTTTTTCTATCTTCAAAAAGTATATTTGATGAAAATAACAATGTTTCAGTAATAAAAAAATGTTTTTTCTGGCCTTCTCCCTTTATCTTCTTCCAATGTACTTAGGCTCTGATGAAGAAAAATGATGAGCTTATGGAAGAAAAGAAAAATCTCCTTTACCGAGCAAAACAAGAAAATGAGAAACAGGAGAGAGAAAAGGTAAATTTTAAAAAGATTGTTCTTTACAATTTATAGTTTAGGCCTGGTGGAAATTTTGATCATATCCTTGCTATGTCATGGCTCAAAAGTCTAATTTCTAATTTTTCTGAATAACAATCACTCATTTTTCAACCATGATTTATGAACAATATGCTAGTATCTAGGATTATAAAGAGGCATAAAGGTAAAGTTATAGGAACATATAATTTTAGTAAAATAAGGAAAGTACAATAATAAAGATGTTGATGGGTTATTATGGAACACTAGAAAGAAGGAGCTCTTGGGTGACACAAACAATTAAGCACTAAACTATTTGCCAAAATCTTGGTAGTTCGAACCCACCCAGAGGCACCATGGAAGAGAGGCCTGGCAGTCTGCTTCTGAAAGTTCACAGCCTTGAAAATCCTATGGAGCATTTCTACTCTACACATATGGGGTTGTCATGAATTAGAATCAACTCGACAACAATTAACAACGACAACAAAAAGAAGAAGAAGAAAAAAAATTCAAGAATAACTTCTTAATGGATAAAGGCCTGAGCTGAGTTCTAAAGCCTAAGAAAGTATGAGTCCGGCTATGGGTTGAAGTAGAACAGGCATGCAAGGCTTAAGAAAAACCATGAGCTATGGACCTAATTGTGAGGGATACCCTTGTTTACCAGCAACTCCAATCCGTTACCCACTGCAGAACATACAACAAGTTGGGGACAGATCATGGAAGAGCTTGTTGGCCAAGTTGAACAGCTAGTCTTTAGGGTTGACTGGGAGTGTATCTTTGGAATGTGAAGAGAAAGGAAAATATGTCTAGTCATGCAGCTCACAACACCATCGTGGAAGATGGAGGGGAGCAGACAAGAGTCAATGTTAGGAGGCTTGCTCTCCTTTAGTCCAGGGGATAGAAACTCCAGAATAGTTTCAGCAGGAGACTGACATGATTGTATTTATATTTATTAATATTTATATTTATACTTATACACACACATTAGTCCCTCATACAGGTGTGTAGAATGCTCCATGAATCAGACCATTGTAACCCAGGCTAAAAGCTCCTGTTATAAAAATTTCCTTCTATATCAATATAGACATTATTTAATAACAAATTCCTAATTTAAAAAAATTAATAAAAAATATTTTTGTTGAAAAAAATAAACCAAGAACAGAAACATACATATATAAAAATTAGGTTTTTTTTTTTTTTTTTTTTAAATGAAGCTCATTGTACAAGATAGACTTATTGGGACGTGGGGGTTACACAAAATGTTTTGAAAGATACAACCAGAGTTAGTACACTCTCAAAATTTCCTATTCCATACTTGAAAGAGTGGTACAATTACATTAATCTGAGTTTCAGAAATCTGTATTAGTAGTATCTGATCTTGCTCCTAGCAATCACTGTTTGTCAGCATCACTGGCCATTCATTTCATGGCAATTCTTGGATATAGTGTTCAAACCTAGGTCATTATATTGGCTGTACAAATACTTTTACTTAAGTATGAAAGTAAAATGTTTAAATATTTAAGCATTTTGATTTCCTTTCTGTTAACCGTGCTTTGGGAAGAAAATGTAATCTTTGCAGTAAGACATTTAACTGGAACTAAAACCAAACACCAAACCCGTTGCCAACGCGTCAATTTCGACTCATAGAGACCCTATAGGACAGAGTAGAACTGCCTCGTGTGGCTGGTGGATTCAGACTGCTGACCTTTTGGTTAGCAGCCTGAGCTCTTAACCATTGTTCCACCAGGACTCCATTTTTTAACTTTATTTTTATTTTGTTTTGTTTTAATGCAATAGATAACTAAATGATTTTCAAAGATTGTTGGTATGGCTGCTTTTAAATAATATGTTTTCACACATGAATACTTGTTGGAATCTCCTTTAGGTCTTGATCTCTTTTCTCTTTATTTACCTGGGCCACCTTATCCTTTTTGAAAGTTTAGATTAATGATTCCCAACTTTGTACCTATTGAGTTCTAAACCCACAAAGTCAATTGCCTCTCTATTGCGGTGTTCCAGCAGCAACTCACATCCTATCTGCCTCAAACTCTTCATCTACTCCTTTCCTCATACCCTATTTACCTGTTTCTCCCCTACATTTCAATTTATAGGACAAGTCTTTATCTAGGTGGTCAAGGTAAACCCCTGTTTTTACAATTTGCACCCAAATGGGAAAAAGAATACTTCTGATATTTTACTAAAAATGTACTTCTCAATTAAAAGTTTGAAAAATGTGTTTCTTCAAATAAATATTGGAAAAGAAAATGAGCAACCAACATAGCCAGTCTTTAATGCTGGTTGTCACCATGGAATTATCTGGTTGTTACTAGGCTGATTGACTTACTTCCCATAATACCTCATTCAAATGGTGTCACAAATGTCACCATGAGAGAATATAAGAATTCCTCTCCCTGTGAGTTCTGGAAAATAAAATACTGCCCCCTCATATACACACATGCCTACACACATAGAAACACAAACACACAACACATGATAAGCTGTGGTCCACCACTGCTAGACTGTTTAAGTTTTCCCAAATATCCTTTGATATTTCTTATATCTGAGACTCTGCTATTCCTAAAATGGTCCATGCCTCTATGCATGGTGAATTTTGAGTCATTTATAAAATTCAAGCCAAATACCTCTTCCTACAGGAAGTTTTCGCTAACCAATCACAAGAGAGCCAGTCATTTCCTTTTATGTACTACACTTGTTCTTTATACATATTTGTATTTTTTATTTTTCCCACTATCTTATAATTTATTATTTCATTATTTCTCTCTTCTACTAGATAGAGTTCTTTGATGGGTGGAGATAGCATGCTTTTTCACTGATCTATTTCTACCACGTGATCTAGCCTGTTGTTTTTGTGTGCCTTTGAGTCTATTCTGACTCATAGCAACTCTATATGACAAAGTAGAACTGCTTCATAGGGTTTCCTAGGCTGTAACCTTTACAGGAGCAGATTGCCAGGTCTACTCCCCATCCTCCCGCCCCCTCCACAGAGCTGCTGGTGGGTTCAAACCACCAACCTCTTAGTTAGAAGCCAAGTGCTCAATCATCGTGCCACCAGCGCTCTTTGTGATCTAGCCTACTTCCCAACAAAAATGATAATGAGTTTTCAATAATTCTTTGTTAAGTTGAATACCCATGAGAGAAGAGATCCATGAGATCCATGGTTATACTTTCTTTCCCTTCTCCTTTTTTTTCTCTATCTGCTAGTATTTTTCAACCATAGCTACAATATAGTAACTATCTGCTGTCAGGCACTGGATTAGGCACCTTTGAGAAATATTAAGGAATAAAATTTGCTCCTTCCTTATCTCTATCCTATACCCATCATCACCATTAAGGAGTGACAAAGAGGAAGACTTCAAGATGACACTGGGGTCTGCCTTGACCACCTAGGTGAAGGATAGTCCTATAAATTGAAATGTGGAGGAGGAACAAGTATATAGGGTATGGGGAAAGGAGTAGATGAAAAGTTTGGGACAGATATGACGTGAGTTGCTGGTGGAACACCCCAACAGAGAGGCAACTGACTTTGTGGGTTTAGAACTCAGTAGGGTGAAATTTGGGAATCATTAATTTAAACTTTTGAAAAGGATAAGGTGGCGCAGGTAAATAAAGAGAAAAGAGATCAAAACCTAAGACTTCATTTATGAGAACTGAAGAAAACAATCAATTCTACAAAGGAGATTCCAACAAGTGTTTAAGTGTGAAAACAAATTATTTAAAAGTAGCCATACCAACAATCTTTGAAAGTCATTTAGTTATCTATTGTGTTAAAACAAAACAAAACCAAAAAATAAAAGTGGAATTTTACCTTCTCATATTTAACTTTGAAAATAATTATAATAATTAATTTTGAAAAAAAATGGTGTATGCTATTACATCATTATTTTGAAATACGTATATTGCACACTTGGCTTCTTGAAACTTTTACTCGGAAAATGAATTTTCTACGTACTCATCATTCTCTAAGTCAGTAATTATGTTCCCCAATGCTGAGGTTTTATAATTACTAGGGAAGTCTAATTTTTCTTGATATTTCCGGTAGCCTACTTATATTTCTCTGTATTTGTAAAATCACACTCAATTATCCTTGTGTAACACAGCAATGTCCCACTCACTTAGCTTTTAGAAAGATGTCAAATTACTTCCATTTTATGATCTTTTCCTTTGAATCACACAAACACACACACACATACTCAAGTAAACACGCCTCAATTTATTATCATGCCCATCCAATGTATCTATCTGTCAAAACTCAGATCTTTAGAGACTTCTGATTTGGTGGAGTAAGCCCCTATCAAACCAACCCTTCCATAAATAACTGCAGATGCCAAGCAAAATACGAAAATAACTATTTGATGGTTCTGGAGAATAAAAGAAAGTATACATAATTTGAAGGGAGTCAGAACTTGGAGAAAAAACTAGTGCAGGTAAATATTTCATTTTTTTTGCAGCTTAGGCCTAAAGGTGGGCCCCAGTGGTGGCATGGCACAGGGCAACCAAATCTATGATAGAAAGCCCACCAGCTGTCTGGCCTGAGGAAACAGGAATGGAGCCCAAGGCAACCACAGCCAGTGAGAAGTGAGGAGGAAATTCAAGAAAGGAGAGAGCAAGACAAGGGGAACCCCAAATTCTGTGTTGAAGCTCTCTCCAGTCTTAAGCTGACTCCTGAACCATCCACGTGTTAGGCAGACTCCAAACAGTTCAGCTAAGATGAAGACTTGAATAGAGTTTTGAGCTGCCACTTGTTGCAATTTAACTTTAACCAAGTTAATTGCCTGTTAAAATACAAAACATCAAACTCCTAAGGAAATAAAACAGATTCTAAAGTCTCCAAAACATAACATTCACGATACACAGGACATAATTTAAAAAAAAAAAAGAGAGAGAGAGAGAGAGAGAAACACAACCCATTCTCAAGTGAAAACAATGACCTGAGATCAGCCAGATACTCAGATGATGGAATTATCAGGTAAAGATCTTAAAGCAGCTATTATAACCATGCTTAATGAAACTTCTTTTTAAAAATGCCCACAAAGTAGTACCTGAGTGGCTTAAAAAAAAAAAGTGGTTAAGTGCTCAACTGCTAACAGAAAGGTTGATGGTTCAAACCCACCCATAGTCACCTCAAAAGAAAGGCCTGGCAATCTGCTTCCAAAAGGTCACAGCATTGAAAACCCTATGGAGCACAGTTCTACTCTGCGTACATGGGGTTGCCATGAATCAGAATCGACTGGACAGCAACTAGTTACTGGTTAACGAAAGAAAAGAGAGGAAATCATAACAGAGAGATATAAAAAAAAAAGAGAGAACCAAATGGAAAGATTATCACTGAAAAACACAATATCTAAAATTAAAAAAAAAATAACTCAGTGGGCTTAATAACAGAATAGAGATACCAAAAAATATTAGTAAATTTGAATATGGATTAGTAGAAATCACTCAAGCTTAACAAAAAAAAAAAAAAAAAAAGAATAGAATCTCGGGGATCTTGTGAGACTATGTCAAAAACTCTAATACACATGTAACCCAATTCTCAGAGAAAAAGAAAAGACGTAGAAAAAAATATGAAGAAATACTGGCTGAAATTTCCCATGGTTGGGGAAAGTAAAAAATGTATAGATTCAAGAAGCTTGGCAAACACCAGACAGAATAACTGTGAAGAAAGTCGCACCTAAGCACACAGTTATCCGACAGCTGAAAACCAAAGACAAAGCCATGAAAGCAAGCAGGTCAAAGAAAATATATTACATAGAAGGAAACAATTCAAATCCAAGGATTTTCTCTGAGAAATCAGGGAGGCCAGAAAACAGGGGAAGAGCTCCTCTGAAGTTCTGAATGAAAACAATTTTCAGCCCATAATTTTATAACCAGCAAAAATAAACTTCAAGAGTGATGGCAAAATAGATACGTTTTCAAATAAAACTAAAAGAATTTATTGTCGGTGGACATGCACTACAAGAAATGATCCTGGAAGGATCAAGGAAAATTATACCAGAGAAAAAAATCAAATCTTGAGGAGTGAAGGAAAAGGATAGTCAGTGGTAAATATAGAATGTTAATTTTCTTAATTAAAGAAAAATACAACTGTTTATATACATACAAAATTTTCTTCTGGGGTTTGTAATGTGCAAAAAGATGCAAAGAAACTTTTTAGGGTGGTGGAAAGGTTCTATATCTTATTCATGGTGGTGGTTTCATGGGTGTATACAACTGTTAAAACTCATTTAATTGAACACTTTAAATGGTTGCAGTGGTTTTGTGTCTTAGTCATCTAGGGCTGCTCTAACAGAAATACCACGAGAGGATGGTTTTAATGAAGAGAAGTTTATTTCCTCACGGTTAAAGTAGGCTAAAGTCCAAATTCAGGGCATCAGCTCCAGGGGAAGGCTTTTTCCCTCGGTCAGCCTTCCTCTCTTTGGTGTTGTTCTGGACTAGGAGCTTCTTCAGACAGGGACCCCGGTCCAAAGGATGCGCTCTGCTCCTGGCACTGCTTTCTTGATGGTATGAGGTCCCCCTGTCTCACTGCTCACTTCTGTCTTCTGTATCTCAAGAGACTGCCTCAGGACACAGTCCAGTCTTCTAGATCAGGTCCTGCCTTACTAACACAACTGCCACCCATCCTCCCTCATTAACATCATAGAGGCAGGTTTACAACATATAGGAAAACCACACAGTACCAGGAATCATGGCCCGGCCAAACTGATACACACATTTTTGGGGGGACATAATTCAATCCACTACATTTTGGATACAAATCATGCTATAATGAAGTAGATTTAACAAAAGACCTTGAGAAGAAGGATGATAAGTTATACATGCAGTAGATTAGTGTATATGTATACAAATAAGTAGATAACTATAAATGCAGTAAATATTGAAGTTTGTGTGATTCTCATACACTCTACTTCCTTATTTTCTTCTTACGGATTCAGAGCCTCTAAAGGTAGGGAACAATGCCATACACCATTGCAGGAAGATAAGTCAAGAAAATATTTTATTTAATCTACTTATTTTTCTTTCTTTTTCACAATGAGCTCAGAGTGAAAACTAAGCTCCAGGCATGCTCTCTCTCTCTCTTTCTTTCTATCTCTTAAAACTTTTACTCTGATATTCCAAGAAGCGTCTTGGCATAGCAGAAACCCAAAACCCATTGCTGTCAAGTCGATTCCGACTCATAGTGACCCTACAGGACAGAGTAGAATAGCCCTAAAAGATTTCCAAGGCTGTAATCTTTTTTTAATCGTAATTTAGACGAAGATTTACAGAATGAACTAGCTTCTTACTAAACAGTTAGTACCCATATTATTTTGTGACATTGGTAATCAACCCCAAGACATGTCAAGACTCTCCCTTCTCAACCTTGGGTTCCCCATTACCAGCTTTTCCTGTTCCCTCCCGACTTGTAGTCTTTGCCCCTGGGCTGGTGTACCCTTTCAGTCTCATTTTGTTTTATGGACCTGTCTAATCTTTGACTGAGGGTGAACCTCAAGTGTGACTTCAGTACTGAGCTAAAAGGGTGTATTGGGGCCATACTCTTGGGGTTTCTCTAGTCTCTGTCAGGCCAGTGAGCCTGGTCTTTTTTTGTGAATTAGAATTTTGTTCTACATTTTTATCCAGCTCTGTCTAGGACCCTGTATTGTGATCCCTGTCAGAGCAATTGGCGGTGGTAGCTGGGCACCATCTAGTTGTACTGGACTCAGTCTGGTGGAGGACATGGTAGTTGTGGTCCATTAGTCCTTTGGACTAATCTTTCCCTTGAGTTTTTAGTTTTCTTCATTCTCTCTTGCTCCCAAAGGGGTGAGATCAGTGGAGAATCTTAGATGCCTGCTCACAGGATTTTAAGATCTCAGACACTACTCACCAAAGTAGAATGTAGAACATTTTCTTTATAAACTATGTTATGCCAATGGAGCTAGATGTTCCCAGAGACTATGGTACCCCCAGCCCTCCTCCCAGCAAACTCAGTCCCTCATGGAGTTTGGATGTGTCTATGGAGCTTCCAAGACTTTGCCTCAGACAAGTTGTGCCGGCTTCCCAGTATTGAGTACTCTCACCCTTCAACAAAGTTACCACTTATCTCTTGTGTATTTAGTGTTTTTCCATCCCCACCCCTCACTCCCTCATAACCATCAAAGATTGTTTCTTTCTGTGTGTAAACCGTTCCATGGGTTTTTATAGTAGTGGTCTCATACAATATTTGTCCTTTTGTGATTGACTTATTTCACTCAGCATATACCCTCCAGATTCATCCATGTTGTGAGGTGCTTTGCAGATTCATCATTGTTCTTTATGATTGTGTACTTCTCCGTTGTATGTATATACCATAGTTTGTTTATCCGTTCATCTGTTGATGGGCATCTAGGTTGTTTCCATCTTTTTGCTATTGTGAACAATGCTGAAATGAACATGGGTGTGCAGATGTCTATTTGCATGACAGCTCTTATTTCTCTAGGATATATTCCTAGGAGTGGGATTGCTGGATCATATGGTATTTCTATTTCTAGCTTTCTAAGGAAGCACCATATCATTTTCCAAAATGGTTGTACCATTTTGCATTCCCACCAGCACTGCAAAAGAGTTTCAGTCTCCCTGCAGCCTCTCCAACATTTACTATTTTCTGTTTTTTTGATTCCTGTCAGTAATGCTGGGGTGAGATGATATCTCATTGTGGTTTTGATTTGCATTTTTCTAATGGCTGTTCAGATTTTCAACATCATTTTATGTTAGTTTGGGAAGGTAATGTGTTTATATAAATTTGTCCATTTCCTCTAGGTTTTCAAATTTGTTGGAGTTTAGTTTTTCATAGTGCTCTGTTATGATCCTTTTTATTTCAGTTGGGTCTGTTGTAATGTCCCCCATTTCCTTTCTTATTTGGGTTATTTGCGTCATCTCCTGTTTTTCTTTTGTCAGTTTGGCCAGTGGTTTGCCAATTTTGTTGATCCTTTCAAAGAACCAACTTTTGGTTTTGTTGATTCTTTCTATTGCTTTTCTACTCTATTTCATTTATTTCTGCTCTGATCTTTATTATTTTCTGTCTTCTCTTGACTGTAAGCTTCTTTTGCTGTTCTCTTTCTATTTGTTCGAGTTGTGTAGCTAATGTTTTGATTTTGTCCCTTTCTTCTTCTTTGATGTGTGCACGTATTGTTATAAATTGACCTCTGAGCACTGCCTTTACTGTGTCCCAAAGGTTTTGGTATGATATACCTTCATTCTCATTTGATTCTAGGAATTTTTTGATTCCATCTTTGATTTCTTTTATTACCCAGTGATTTTTAAGCAGGGTGTTATTTGGTTTCCATGTAATTGATTTTGTTCCTTGCTCTTCCTGTTGTTAATTTCTATTTTGATGGCATTGTGATCAGAGAAAATACTTTGTGTTATCTCAATGTTTTGGATTTTGTTGAGGGTTGCTTTGTGGCCTAAGATGCAGTCCATTCTGGAGATAGTTCCATGTGTGTTGGAAAAGAATGTGTACTTTGCAGCTGTTGGGTGGAGTGTTTTATATATGTCTATGAGGTCCAGTTGGCTTATTGTAGACTTTAGATTTTCTGTATCTTTGTTGAATTTCCTTCTAGATGTTCTGCCTTTTACAAAGAATAATGTGTTGAAGTCTCCTACTATTATTGTGGAACTGTCAATTTCTCTTTTCAGTACCGTTAGAATTTGTTTTATGTATTTTGGAGCCCTGTCATTGGGTGCATATATATTTATTATGGTTATGTCTTCATGATGGATCGTCCTTTTAATCATTATATAATGCCCTTTTTTGTCTTTTATGGTGGGTTTTGTTTTACAGTCTATTTTATCTAAATTACTATTGCTACTCCTGCTCTTTTTTGGTAGCTGTTTGCTTGTTACATTTTTTTGCATCCTTTGATTTTTAATAAATTTATTTCTTTGTTTCTAAAGTGTGTCTCTTGTAGACAGCATATTGATGGATCCTGTTTTTTTTTTTTTTTTTTTTTTTTTTAATCCATTCTGTCACTCTCTGTCTCTTTGTGCGTGCATTTTGGCCATTTACATTCAATGTAATTATTGATAGGTGTGAGTTTATTGCTGTCATTTTGTAGTGATTTTTTTTTTTTTTTTGTCGTGCTTACGTTTTCTTTGTTCCTCTTATTCTCCTGTGCTGAATTCCTTTTGTTTGTGGGTTTTTTTTTCACTTTTGTTTTTGAAGATTTTGTGTTTACTGAGACTTTATGTTTTTCTTCTTTATTGATGAGTAGGTTTGTTATCTTTCTTTGTGGTTACCTTGAAATTTACCCTTATCTTCCTAAGTTTGAAGCTGTATTTTATTACTTGGTATCACCTTGCCTTCCTCTCCATTAGAAAGTTTTATACCTACACCGTTCATTCTCTCTTTTATTGTTCTGACATTGTTGTCATTTACAGATTAACCTCTTTGGTTCCCTGTTGTAAAGCTTTTAGTTTTGATTAATCCTTGAGAGCTCATTTTCAGGAAAATATTTTAATTAACCTTCTAAATATGAGTATCTTTTTAGTGTTATGAGGTAGAATTTAATTCATTCACCTAAAAATTAGAGTATTAATATCATGTACTGAAACCAAATATTATGGAGTCATTCTTTACTCTTCCTGTATCTCACTTTCACATGGAATACAAAAGTAAGTCTAATTGTTTTTATCTCAAAAATACATCCTAAATCCAACCATCTCCCTATCTAGTTCCCTAACCCAAGTTACCAACATCTTCCTGGTCAACTACAATAACTTGCTAACTGGTCTCCCACTTCCCCTCTCATCACCATGCACACCTAACTTCAATTAATTCATCAATCAGCATTGACAGTGATCTTTTAGAACTCTAAGTCAGATTATACCATATACTGCTTAAAACCCTTCAGTGGCTTTCACCGGACATAGAATAAAATCCAAACTCCTGACCATGCCCTACAAAGCCGTGCATAACCTGACTCAAGCCCTATCATATATCTTTGGGCCACTCTCTCCCTCACTGACTGGGATCTTGTTGCACTAGCTTATGTCATTTCTAAGATCTCACTACACTCTTTCTTCCTTCTGGGCTTCTTATATTTCCCTTGTTGTTGCTGGGTGCCGTCAAGTCGGTTCCAACTCATAGCGACCCGATGTACAACAGAAGGAAATACTGACCATCCTGCGCCATCCTCACAATTGTTGCTATGTTTGAGCCCATTGTTGTAGTCACTGTGTCAGTCCATCTCGTTGAGGGTCTTCCTCTTTTTTGGTGACCCTCTACTTTACCAAGCACAATGTCCTTCTCCAGGGACTGGTCCCTCTTGATAACGTGTCCAAAGTAAGTGAGACAAAGTTTTGCCATCCTTACTTCTAAGGAGCATTCTGGCTGTACTTCTTCCAAGACCCAAACCCAAGCCAGACACAGTGCTGTCAAGTCAGTTCAGACTCATAGCAACCTTATAGGACAGATTAGAACTGCCCCATGGGATTTCTAAGGCCATAAATCTTTCCAGAAGCAGACTGCCATATCTTCACAGAGTGGCTGGTGGAATCGACCCATTGGTCTTTTTGTTAGCAAGGAGTGCTTTAACCACTACACCACCAGCACTTCTTTCTTCCAAGACAATACTCAAGAAATCAAACCACATATAGCATTTGGCAAATCTGCTGCAAAAGACCTATTTAAAGTATCAAAATCAGAGATGTCACTTTGAGGACTAAGGTGAACTTGACCCAAGCCGTGGTATTTTCAGTTGCCTCATGTACATGTGAAAGCTGGACAATTAATAAGGAAGACTGAAGAAGAATTCACACATTTGAATTACAGTGTTGGCGAAGAGTATTGACTATAGAATGGACTGCCAGAATAACAAAAATCTGTCTTGGAAGATTTCCCTTGCTTATACTTTTATTTTTCACATCCACCTTTCTATTCTCAGCATGGTCAACTTCTTACCATTCTTCAAGACTCACTTTAAAAGTCATATCCTCTGAGAAATCTTTCCTAATCAGCCTTACATAATTAGGTATCCCCATTTCTTCAATACCTTAGCACCCTATTTCTGGTGTTTTTTCCAATCTTTAAATTCTACTTGTATATTTATTTAGTTGTTCTCTGTTCTTCTCCCTTACTAGAATATAAGCTCTATCAGACATTCAATGAGTGTCTTGTTCCTCATTGCATTCTTGGCTCTAAACTGAGTGCTTATCATGTAGTAAATGTCGAACAAATATTGAATGAATGAAAGGAACAATGAATAAACAAATGAATAAAATAAACATTTGGTCAATGCTATTTGTGAACTATATTGTAGAATTTTTTATTAAAGAAGTATCTGTGGTGACTTTTATGACAATTCTTATAAGATTCTTCCCTATTCTTCTTCTTATTTCAGCTATACAAGAGCTGCAAGAAATCAGAGTGGAACTGGAAAAAGTCCAGGAAATTTTTAAACTTGCACATGACCACCCAAATTCAACAGTGTCCCCAGGGAAGATGAAATCCTGGGATTTGGATGCAGAAACAGAACAAGAGAGTAAAAACAAGCCTGGAAGTGTAATCCTTTCTCATGACTTTACGATAATTAAAATAATATTTACTGACATTAATCTCATCACCTTTTGAGCAAATATCCTTTGGATATCAGAATTTCCAATACAAGACAATGTATAATGTAATTGAAATCCTCCTTCCTTGACATTCATAAGCACTATATTTGAAGGCATTTATTTCATGTATACCCAAATGCACATATGCCGTTTTCTTGTGCAGGTCTAGTGTTTCTCCTTTAAAAAGACCTTTTAAAAATCACTTCACAATGTTATGTTGAGATGTAGGTGCTGGCTTCTAGGCAATGTACGTTCTCTATAGAAGTGGCTCACTGGATTCATATTCTACCAGAGCCTGAGAATCTTCAAAACTTTAGGTGCTGTATCTTTGAAAGCCAGAGGTTTATTTTCTTTTACTTTTGTTGGAAATAGCCAGGTGAGTATCTTCCAAATTAGAGCGCTTCTTAATTATTGGTTATAACTAAAACAAAACATTATCTTGGGTGGTGTTGATTTGATCTTATGGTAAAACAGCAGAAGTATGATCATTAAAATAAACAGGACAAAAGGCTATCATTATCTTTATAAGGGTTTTGGGTAGTTTTTTTTTTAAAAAAAAAAACAGCAAAACCTATGGAAACTAAAATAATTATATACTGTACATACATATGTAAAATCACGTTGTATATTAAGAAATAATCACATTAATTTGTAGATACTCTGTCCCCAACCACCACTCTCCCATATACATGCATTCTTAATGACAGGTTATCTGTTCTTTCTGATTCTTTAAATAGCTGACTCCCTTCCATGTCCCACAGTAGGCATTACTGGCCATGGATAGAAAATCCAAACACAGTGATAACATAGGGTTACCCCTGCTCATGTGTGACTCACTGATTATTGCTGCTATATTTCATGCTCACTCAGGCTCCATACCCAGGTACTCAACATCTGATTTTATGAGAGGCCCAACCCTAAAGCATGCCACACCTAATTGGTGCAATTTCAGTCACCAACAATTACCTCTTTGTTATTTAATTTTACCTTCCCAGTTAGTTCTTAGAATGTTTTTTGCCCTGTTGATGAGACATAGCTCTAGCCTGAGACACCTCTTTGTCCTGGTTTGAGCTATAAACTGTTCACCTCCCCAAGATCCAGGGAAAGAATACAGTGAAAAGTGTTTTAAAATTTTGATTGAAAATCCAAATTCTTCAAAGCCATCTTGAAGATTTAAAACACTAGATATGATTACTCATCCATCCATTCCACAGTTACTTATTAAGATAATGTTAAACTGTTCCCTAGGAACACTTCAATTAATATATGGTCTTTTTATACTTATCCCACTTGGCTTTTTACCCGTTTAGAGTACAGGTAGAAAATTTGTGTGAAATGTACTTCCACATATTCTTTAAAAGTCTCTTTGTATGTTTTATAAAATAAAACTTAAAGCTATTTTTCTGCCCTCAAATAAGCACTCAGCTGCTTGAAAAGATAAAGTACAAAAGTAACAAACCTCTCAATTTGTAGCGTCAAACAACTTCCCCCAACATTCCTAGAGTATTTTTAAACATTTTCAAAACACAGATCTCCGAATTTGAAGCATTTGGTATTGAATACAAGAGACTTTGCATTTGAAGTATGCTTTTTATTGCTGCTTTTTAGCAGCAATAGTACTAATACTATTTGCTCTACTTTATCCATTAAAAAGCAAAAACATCATTAACTGAAAGTCAAAACTGAAGTTGTATTTTCTTTTCAGGATGTCAGCACAGCAGAGGAATGAAAGACTATACCAGCAGAGCAACACATAGCAGGAGCCGTAGTCACACTGAAAAAAAATGAAACAGGTCTTCTCCAAACGAGAAAGAGAGATTAAACAGATTTTGCAAAAGGAAAATGAATCTAGAAGATTGAACGGCCCTCAAGAAATAATCAATGGATTGTTGAAAATTTTACTAAACACGGTAAACATCAATGAGATTTTCCAAATGAAACTTTGATGATTAAGGACATGAGCGTTGGGGATTTTTATCCATTCGTTTGTTTTTAGTACCTGGTCCTGTCCCTAGTGTGCTGGGGCAAATGGCTCTCTGAAGGAGAGCAAACCCTAGCAGAGAATTTGTGAGCTAGAGACAGTGTTAGTGCTAATTCAGACCAGCAGTGTTCAAACATTTTTTAAAATAGAGACTTCTTTCTTTGAACTAAATCTTGTTTCTAAGACCCAAATATAAAACACATTAAAGCAAAAATAATAACCAAAAATAGATGCTTTAGTAAACTGAGTAGGGCAATCGGAGTTTTAAAGACAATGAATGCTTGAGAAACTCCAAGGTAATCTAGGCCATGCAGACCCAGTTTTTAAAATGCTCATGTGGTACAATCCTCCCATTTTATTCAGGAGAAAACAGAGGTTATATAACATCAGGAATCCCTGGGTGGTGCAAATGGTTAATGCCCTGACTGTTAACCAAAAGTTTAAGGTTTGAGTCCACCCTGAGGAGCGTGGGAAGAAAGTGCTGGTGATCTACTTCTGAAAATTCAGCCCTTGAAAACCCAATGGAGCACAGTTCTTCTCTGACAAACAAAGGGTTGCCATGAGTCAGAATCAACTTGACAGAAACTGGTGTATAATATCACCTCAAATTATAAAACTAGTGAATGATGAGCAGCCCTGCCCCTGAACTTCCCCTCTGATGCTCTTCAAGTACATCTTTATCTCTTCAGGTATTGCAATGAAACTTTTCACTGATGTACAGATGACCCTAAATTCAATTTATAGCAAGAAAAAGAATCAAGTATACTTGTTTTTCTTACTTTTTATAGGAAGAAAGCATCGCTGATGTAATGGTGTACTTATCTGAAAGGTTGATCATAACATGGTGAAAAGTAATATGGTGATGTTTAAATACAGACTTTTTCTTGTACTCTTCCAGCATCGTTAAGAATATAGTTTATGTCTCTACTGCAATTGATTAGAACACTGGGAGAATCATAGATTTGATTTTTGTGTGGGCCACATAGTATAAGGCCCTTCACTGGCCCTTAATTAAAGTAGCTAATTATCTTTCAAATGCTAAAGGCTAGAGAGTGTTGATGAATTGCCATCTTAAATCTTCATCGCCTGCTAAAAATGGATGCTTTCATTATAGTGGCCAGTGTCAACTTTATGTATAAAGTATTTATGAAATATTCTGTTGTTAATATGAATGTCATTAATAAACATAGAAATGCCATGATCCTGTTTCAATTTTTATACTTTCTTTTTTTTTTTTCAATAGTTCAATTCGACCATCCTGTTTTACTTAACACAATATATTATCGGTTACAAAGAGTGCATTAACTCCAGGTTAATGGCCAAGATTGTTCCCAGAGTCCGTATTTAAAACTCTTAATTACCTACATACAGGAATGGTACAATTTAAAGCCTGAATAATGGAAATAGTTGGAGCTTAGAGGACATTCATGACCAAAATGATATTTATTCAGAAAATCTCCATGAAGACATATCTTAAATGAAATTATAGAATCATTTGTTAAAACATAGCATGTCTCTATGTATTTTCACAAATCAGCCACCATGTGATAACAGAAAATGTAGAACAGTTTTTGTACAAAACACAATTTTTTTCCAGTCTAGAAAGGAAAAAAAAATTAAATTTTAGAAATTTTTTAATTTGCAAAATGTAAATAATATTTTTCTAAAAATAAAAGAGTTGTGGAAATAAAAATTGCGTTACAATAGTGCATAATTAGATCAGAACAAAACACAGCAGTTACATGGGGTGAGTGGTACAAAGGCTTACTATTTCTACAGCACTCAGAGATGGAGAAGCAAGGGGGTAGCACTGAGCAAACATGGTGTCAGCTCATTTATTTAAAGATTTACAAACTAACAATAAAGTGTTACAGAAATATAAACACAGTCAGTCAGAGTTACATACATATTGGGTTGGGAGAGAAAATGCATCCTGAAAAGTCAGACCCATGAAAAAATTTTGGAAGTAAATAACGATGAAGGCTGTACAGCATTGTGAGTGTAATTAAAGCCACTGAATTGTACATTTACAAAAGGCCAAAATGGCAAATTTTATCTTATATGTATTTTACACAGTAAAAAAATTCCCAGAGTCATAGAATCTCAGAGTCGTAATGGACTTCAAGTGTCACCTAGTGCAACCACTTTCCTGATTCTTGAATCCTTCTGACAACTTCCCAGTCTGTTGGCAATTCAACCTTTGTCCAAATAACCTTTAATCAGTTGTCAAGTCAATCCTGACTATGACAATCCTATGTGTGTCAGAGTCGAGTTGTTCTCCATAGAGGTTTCAATGGCTAATTTTTTTGGAAGTAGATCACCAGGCCTTTCTTCCAAGCTGCCTCTTGGTGGACTGGAACCTCCAACCTTTTGGTTAGCAGCAAGTGTGCTGCACCACCCAGGGACTCTTCCAAATACCCCTAGTGGTGTAATAGTTGAATAGTGTAAGTAGAAGTTTCAAAATTTCTGTCAAGAAAAAATCAAATCTTCATTTTTTTCAGGACCATGTTTTATACTGTGATCTTCTGGCTGCATGGCAAAGAATCCATCACCTGCTAATGAAAAATGATGCTGAGCGGTTTGAGCCCCTAAAAGCAGATAGTCACATACATGCAAACATCTTGACCCATGAAGCATTATGTAAGGATGTACCAGAGGATCTTGAAAGGTACTTCGAAGAATTATGAATTGATGTAGACATAATTTTTGGATTTTATTTTTCATATTATTCAATAGTTAATAAAATTATTGTTTTTCAATGTGGGGTCATAGCTTTATACTGGGCTTACCTTATTGGAGATTTGCAAGAAGAAGAAGACAATATAAGCAAATATCTGAAAACAAAGCAAGGAGAGAAATGATATTTTGGAGCCTGAATTCTATTCCTTGTCTTTTAATATGCGTTGTTAAATTTCCTGTAGTAGCTTAATATATATTTATTCTATGTAAATATTAACTTCATCAATTTTGTGATTTTTCTTTTTAAATTCTGACAGTTCAAATAATGACTAATAAAAGAATCACCCTATCCTCATATATCTAAAGAAATAAAAATCTTATCTCTCGAGAAATAATGGGACCAAAAAAAATGTAAGCTATTTTACTTAACACAATATGTTATCTATTACCCAGAATGCACTAACTCCAATATCAATTGTTATATACTTCTTAATGTTTTCATGACTTTCTAAACTGTGTTGTGGACCAATTTGTGGTGAATCTTTTCAGAAATCCTGTGATGACCAAAACACATGTGAATCATCAAGATGTAGAGAAAATAACCCTGCATTGCATTTGAAATGGAAAACTCCCCAAATTAATTATTGCAGATACCCCACCATCGCAGACTGGTAAGATAAACAACTCCTGAAATTCACTTTGCACTTTCATAATCAGTAATGTGTGTTCCATTACGCTCTGTTTACATACTGGCCCATATGGACTATTATAGTAAACATATTTTTCCTAAAATTACAAATTACTTAAAAAATAAAGTTGACTTTATGTGAAGTTTTGCTCACTCACAAGTATTTATTGAATGCTTTACTATGTACCAGGTACTGGTTTTTTTTTAATCATATTTACTGAGGTATAATTTACAATCACTAAAATAAACGCTTTTTAGTGTACAGTTAAATATATATACCCGTGTAACTACCATGATCAAGATACAGAACGTTTCGTCACTCAAAACATTCTTTCACCAACACCTCCCCCCATTCCAGGCAAACAATTATCTACTTTCAGTCATGATTAATACTGCTTTTTTTAGAATTTCATATAATTATTCAGTAGATGCTATTTTATATCTGGCTTCTGCTTCTTCTGCCAGATATAAAATGTTCTTGAGATTCGTTCATATTGTTTTGTTTCAGTAGTTCATTCCTTTCAGTTACCTGATACTCCATTTTATGGATAGACCATGACCTGTTTCTCCATTCACCTGCAGTTAGGATATTTTGATTGTTTCAAATGTTATAAACAAAGTATTGTGACGGTTTGTGAATATATATTTGTATGTACGTATGTTTTTATTTCTCTGGAGTAGATACTTAAAAGTAGAATTACTGGTTCATATGTAAACTTGTGTTTTACTTCTAATCACTATTTTAGGCTCCAAAAGTACAGTAGTGAAAACGAAAAATGTCCTCATTGAACTTACTTGCAAAATTAATTGAACTTACTTAAAAAAAATCATCCAGTGTATCTTATGTTATGTGTGTATGTGTGTGCATATATAGATACATTAATAAGTACACATCCAAGTAATAAAACACTGAGGCTAGCTCAACACAGCTTGGATTTTTTTAAAAATTGAGTTGAAATAATAGACGTATGAATTTTATATTTCTTTGTAAAAACTATCAAAAACTTAACAGCTTAAAACAATGTACATTTATTGTCTAGTTTCTATGAGTCATGAGTCTAGGCATAGCTTTGCTTGGTTCTCAGTTTACGAACTCACAAAATCGCAATCAAGGTGCTGGCCAAGCTGTGTTTCTTTCCAGCTCTTGGGGCTCCTCTTCTAAGTTCATGTGGCTATTGGCAGAAGTTAGTTCCCTGTGGTTATAGGACTGAGGTCTCCATTTTCTTGTTGACTGTCAGCCAGAGGACTAAGCTCAACTGCCAGAGGCTGCCCACAGATCCTGCCATGTGGCCTTTTCATAGGTGCTCTCACAGCATGGCCACTTACTTCCTGGAGGCCAGTGTGAGAATTTCTCTGGCCTCAGGGAGGACTCCAGTCCCTCTTTTAAAGGGCTCACTTGACAGTTCTAACCAGGATACTTTCCCTTTTAACTAACTGAAGGTCAACAAATTAGGAATCTTAATTATATCTGAAACTTTTCTTTTGCATAAAATGTTACATAATCATGGAGATGACATCCCATCATATTCACAGTCCTGCCCACAGTCAAGGGGAGGGAATTATACAGGGCATGTACACCAAGGGTGGGGTAACTTGGGGGCCATCTTAGAATTCTTCCAACCAACAAGATGATACACTGAATTTACTCAAGTCTGTTTACTTTCATCTCTCCACTCCTCTTCATTTGAATGGTTGTTTTTCTGAATTGACAAAACAGTAATTTTGCCACACAGGAGAAAGACTTAAGTTTGTACTGTCCTTGAAGGGTCATACCACATGTGTTCTTATTCTGTTTATGGAGTTTCTACTTTAATAATTTCAAAACAAGAAAAACAAAACAAAACATGATTCCTTTCTGAGTAACTGGATGGCTGTAACAGTAGTGCTTTATAACACCAAATTTCTTTGATTTGGAGGGTTTGTTTGTTTCTTTTGGGTTATCACATGATGGGTATTAGAATGAGTTTAGATCCATTATTAGACATCTCCTCCATTAATAATGTCCTCTTTTAGAATGTGACACATATCAAGAAACATCACTCACTCTGGATGACCTATGAAGCCTCAGAAGAAATGGCAGAGGTGCTAAAAGAAGCCTGGAAGGACAAACCAATAAAGAAGTCACCCTCAACATCATAAATATAGACCAGGTCAAATTCCTCTTATTTGTATTGCAGTGAGATGGTACAACCCAGTTAAAAAAAAAGAAAAAGTACACACATAGAACCCCAAAGAATTCCTTGTCAGCCCTTTATATCAGATTTAAGAGATAGAATCTATCCCAAGCAAATTCTACACATGGGTAGAGATTTGGGGATGGCTCCTCTAAATCTATTCAACTAATCATAAACACTGTGCTAGGTCCTCAAGAAGTTCAGATATTGAAATAATCATACAGAACATTAAAATAAATGTATTTAATATATTTAACCAAATAAATGAAGGAATTAGAATCAAAACATGAAAAAAAGTTATTATCCATAAAGGATAGGAAGATATGAAGAACCAAATAGAACTTCTAGAAATGGAAAAAAAAATACTCTCTAAAAATAAAAATTAACTGGATTGATTAAACAGCGATTAGACACAGTTGAGGAGAGTCACAGAACTGGAAGTAGAGCTAAAGAAACTACCTAGAGTATAGCACAGAGCAATGAAGAGATAGAAACTATAAAAGAGAAGTTAATTGACATGGAGAATAGAGTAGAGTAGAATACAATAAAATATAATACCCAAGGAATGTCCAAGGGAAAGAGAGAATAGGTGAGGGGCTTTATTAAAAAAGATAATGGTTTAGCAATTGCCAGAATTGATGAAAACCATGATTCCACAGATTCAGGGATCAGACAAATCCAAAACAAGATTAAAATGTATGAATAGATAGATGAATTAGATAGCTACATATATAATACCTATATCTAAATCTATATCATATATAGATATATAGATACATATGTATGTAGCATTATATGTTATATACTATACATTGCATATTAAAAATTATATGGTATTTAAGTGAGATATCAGAATCAAACTGCAGAACTTCAAAGACTAAAATAAATTTTTAGAGATAAAAGATCAGCAATGTGTATGCATAGAAAAAATAATAAGTAATATTTTAGAAGATGAAAGTACTCGTTTAGAGTTCTGTTATCATGATGACTTTATTGTATTTTCCCCAACTTTTCACAGCACAATTTAAATTTAAATAAAAGGAAAAGAAAAAGGATTTCTTGTTTCAGAAATCTCCTCAGCGTGGTACTTCAGAAAGTTTCTGAAGATACATGTTTTGAGCTAGATGGTCTTAGCCATTTTACATTTTTTTTTAGGTCTACAGTTGACAAGCACAGTCTAAGAATATACACAAACTACATTTAAGACTAAAATATGTATTTTTTTACCTCCATTCTGTATACAAAAGCCAGATCTGCCACCTCTTCCAAATCTTCTGGACTAAACTCTTAATATTGCTGTCTTCATTATTATGTCCTGGACAGAACACTTCACCTCTCTGCATTTTTTTTTTTAATTAGATGTGCATAAGGGTCAGCTAGATGATTTCTGATATCTCTTGTTCTAATTATCTAACATTCCATCACTTGTTCCTTTCATTTTAAAAGAGAGAGAAACAGATTGGCAGCCAGTATAAATGGCTGGATTATACCATTTCAGATCTAATTTACAAGGCTGACAGAATCACAGTCAGGATAACAGAGCTGAAAGAAACTTTAGAGATGGTATACCCAACCCTCCTTTTAAGGAAAGTATGCTCTATGGAGCAGTGCTCAAATTTTATCTAGAAATTTAGTAATAAAACTGAAAATGGAAATCAGGATTCTAGACTCTCTGTCCAGTAAATGAAATAATGTCCAAAAGTGATCAGTAGAGTCGTTGTCTCAAAGCTATGGGTCAGAAACAGCTTGATGACAACTGATATATATGTATATATACAATGCCACCACCCGTCTGTCAGTTTCTCATACTGCAATGACTTATATGTTGCTATAATGCTGGAAGCTATGACATCAGTATTTCAATTACCAAGAGAGTCACCCCTGGTGGACAGGTTTCAGTGGAGCTTCTGGACTAAGACAGACTGAGAAGAAAGACCTGGTGATCTACTTCTGAAAATCACCCAGTGAAAACCCCGTGAATCACAGAATATATTCTGACATAGAATTGGAACATAAGACCTATAATTGGAAGGCACTACACACTAGCTGCAAAAATGGACTCAAACATACTAACAATCATGAAGCCGGCACAGGACTGGGCAACATTTTGTTCTGTTATGCATAAGATCGCCATGAGTCAGCAGCAACTCGACAGCCACTGACAACAACATGTACAGTGTAATTCTGCCATGTATTTAGATAGGAAGTATCTATTAAATGTTTTCAAATATCTCTTACAAGAAAAAATATTAAAATTTCATTAGTAATATTGTTCATTTTCAAATAATTTAATATGTTCCAAATATTCTACTCAAGAGACATTTATTAGGTTTCTGCCATGTTTAAATCCTCTACTATGCACTTTTAGGCTATAGAGATGAATGGAAACATGGACTTTGTCCTCAGAGGGGTAATAATAACAGAAACATTCATTGCCCATTTATGACATTAAAGGTGCTGTACAGAAGAGTTTATGTGCATAATATCTCATTCAATTTTCACAAGATCCTATGAACTCTGTATTATCATTACCTTTTTTAAGTGATAAAATAAGAAGTTTAAGGGAAGTGGTGCAGCCACAGCTAGTTAGTGAAGGAGTCAGTATTCAACAGATTCCAGGCTGGAAATATTAAATGTTAACACATAAAATAATGCCATTCTGAATCCAATTCCCTATGGGTCATTATAGTTAAGGTAAAGACATATCACCTAACTTGGATCTCTTTTTTACTAAGCTCCAACCTATCCACCTGTCATAAAAATAGTGATTTTAGACAGTCCCATATGAGAGTTATACTGAGAAGGCCAGAGTATTTTTAAAATAGAAAGGGAAACAAAAAAACAAAATAGAGAAGCAAAGGAGATAAAATGATACAGGGAGAAGAAAAAGCAAGATGATAAATGAAAGGTTTGGGGAAACAATCAAGATTTTAGGTTTTGGAGACTTCTGGCAAAATGGTGCTCTAGGCAGAAGCACCACGCCATCCCTCCACAGCAAAGATCTGAAAAACTAAGCTGAACAGAGAAAACAACAATCCTGAAACCCTAAAACATCAAATGAAGAAATAAAGAACTCAGCCAAGCACCAAATGCAGTGAGAAAACTGACAGAGAATGGAGAACGAGGAGAGATTCATGCAGAGGTCCTCTACCAGCTATCGCAGCTTGGATCTGCCATCTTGGACTCCTATGGAGACCAGCAAACAGGGGGTACGAGAGGGCAGCTTTATGGAGCTTCCAGCAGGAGACAAAACAAATGGTAATTGGTGATGTACGCTTTCCCACCCCCTGCCCTTCTTTGCCCCCACTCAGCCTCCTCTGCTTCCCGCGGCCACAGTCTCTTGTCCAGGAAACACTGGCTACTTGGATTCCACACACCCGAATGGGCCAGCTCTCTGAGTGCCATTTGTTGGCTGCTGGTGTTGTTTTTTTCCACTTCATTTGATTTCTTCCTTACCTCTCACCACCTCCCCCTCCTTTCGCTCAAATACCTGGCTCTGTGCTCCATCTTTGC
This sequence comes from Dugong dugon, assembly GCA_030035585.1. Lineage (NCBI taxonomy): Eukaryota > Metazoa > Chordata > Mammalia > Sirenia > Dugongidae > Dugong > Dugong dugon. The sequence continues at coordinate 82,228,107 of CM057471.1, read as the reverse complement.
TTCTTCCTGAGGGGCTGTGGTGCTCCGTTTGAGTGGGGAGCTGCTTCCCCTTCTGGGCAGCTGTTCCTGTGGGATCCTGGGGCTTTTGTTTGTTTGTTTTGAATTGTTTGTTTTCTTTTAGTTTGCTTGAGTTGGTAGCCCTTTCTGGCCAGGTAGTGCTGCGTGGCAAGGAGACTGCCCCCTTGGTTTGCACAGATGTGCAGAGGATTCCTGAGGGCATTTCTTTTTTTATTGGCTTTTTTTTTCTTTTTTTTCTGTTTTTTTGGGGGCTTTTCTTGTTCTTTATTTTTTTAATTTCTTTTGTTTTCTTGTCCCTCTTTTTCCCTTTTTGTCTTTCTTCAATACTCAGTTTCTCATCTCTCTATATCTTCCTTCTCTTTCTGATCCCTGAACACCTGGCGTTGTAAACCTCTACGCCTTCTAGCCAGGCTGTACTGCAACAACTGAGAGGGACTTCCCCAGACCTCAGAGCTGCACCGGTGGGATCGCTGGGAACTTTGAGGTTCTTTAACCTTTCTGATTCTTATTTATTCATTCTTTTCTTTTCTTCCTCTTCCCCTTTCTGTTTTTCTCCATTTCATAGTCTCTCATCTCTCCACTCCAATGGCAAGCTCCCCTAGCATTCTTTTTTGTTTGTTTGTATGTTTTTGGCTCCTGTTCCCCTCTCATCCCTCCCATATTCATCTTAGATCCACACATAACAATCTCCCAGCTACATCCTGCCTACCTGCACCTTGTGCTTAACATCACACCACCAAGCCACACAAGCACAGCCTACTGCAACCTGCCCTGCACTGATTACTGACCCGCTCTGGTGGCTGTAGTAAGTGCCACAAAAAACCCATCCGAGTAACTCCTCTTCAGCTAGACCTGCCCTGCTGTACCATATCTGAGTGACTGACTCTGCCAACTGGAGAAGGAGGTGAAAAGTATTGTGCCCACAGAGGAGCAAACAACAAAGAACACACAGTCTGCCTGCTCAGACATAAGGAAAAAAAAAGGATGAAACAAACAAATCTACAATCAATAAACAAGAGAAATAACTACAGAATGCCCTGAAAACAGCAGATAATATAAAAACATTCACAAAAACAGGACAGGATGGTTCCAGTAAGCATCCAAAATAAAACACCAGATGACTTTCTAGTGGAAGAAAATGCACTAGAACTACCTGATAGGGAATTCAAATCTCTCATACTCAAAATTCTCCAAGAACTGAGGCAAAGAGCTGACAAATATGAGGAAAAAATAGACAAATTCATGGAAAATACAGACAAAACTTGGAAGAATTCAGGAAAATAATGCAGGAACAAAATGCCAAAATAAATTCACAACTAGAAATTATACAAAGATGACAATTAGAAATCCAAAAGATAAACAACAAGATTTCAGAAATGGACGGTGTCATAGAAAGGTTGAGAAGCAGATTTGAAACAGTGGAAGACAGAATCAGTGGAATTGAAGACAAACACTTGGATACAACTCTGTTTCAGGAAAACTCAGAAAAAGGAACAAAGAAAAACGAAGAGACCCTGAGAGTTACGTGGGATACATTAAAGCAAAAATTTGCAAGTGATTGGAATTCCAGAAAACACAGAGAGGATCATTGAAGAACTGCTGACAGAAAACTTCCCCAATATCATGAAAGATGAAAAGCTGGTCATTCAAGAAGCTCAACGAAACCCATATAGGAGAGACCCCAAAAGAAAATCAACAAGGCATATCATAATCACACTCGACAAAACCAAATACAAACAAAGAATCCTGAGAGAAGCTCATGAAAAACAAGAAGTCACATACAGAGGAGAAACAATAAGACTAAGCTCAGATTATTCGACAGAAGCCATGAAGGCAAGAAGCAATGGGATGACATTTATAAAATCTTGAAAGAAAAAATTGCCAGCCAAGAATAATATATCTTGCAAAACTCTGGTTCAAATTTGATGGTGAAATTAGTTCATTTCTAGATAAACAGAAATTAAGAGAATATGTAAAAGTCAAACCAAACTTACAAGAATTTAAAGGGAGTTCTTCGATCTGAGGACAAACAACTTCAGCTAACAGGGAGACTCTAGGATGCAGGATCGTAACAGCCAGATACGAATCTAGGAAATGAACTCTCGAGGACTATCCAAAAGCAAAAGAAATACAACAGGGAATCAGAGCAGTTAATCAGTAAATGACAACAACATCAAAACAATAAAAGAGGCAATTAATGGCATAGCTATAGAACCTTCAAATGGAGAGGAAGGCAAGGCTATACCAAGTAATGGTAGACTGCTTCAAACTTAGAAAGATAAGGGTAAAATTCATGGTAACCACAAAGAAAGTTAACAAACATACTCATAAAAATAAAGACGAAAAACATGAAGTCTCAGCAAAAACAAAACCTACAAAAACAAAAGCAATGAAAAAAAAATCCACAAACAAAAGTAACTCAGCACAAGAGAGTAAGAAGAACAAAGAAAAGGTCAGTACCACAAAAAAAAGCACTACAAAATGACAACAACAAACCCACATCTATCAATAATTACACTGAATGTAAATGGACTCAATGCACCGATAAAGAGACAGAGAGTGACACAATGGATAAGAAAACAAGATTCTTCAATATGCTGCCTACAAGAGACACACCTTAGAAACAAACATGTGAATTTATTAAAAGTCAAAGGTTGGAAAAAAATATATCAAGCCAACAACTACCAAAAAACAGCAGGAGTGGCAATTCTAATCACAGGTAAAATAAACTTAAAACAAAACCACCGTAAAAGACAAAGAAGGACACTATATAAGAATTAATGGGATGATCCATCAGGAAGACATAACCATAATAAATACCTACGCACCCAATGACAGGGCTCCAAAATACATAAAACAAACTCTAACAATGCTGAAAAGAGAAATTGACAGTTCCACAATAATAGTAAGAGACTTCAACACACCACTCTCAATGAAGGACAAAACAACTGAGAAGAAACTCAACAAAGATACAGAAGACCTAAAGGGCACAATCAGCCAACTTGACCTCATACACATATATATAACACTCCATCCAACTGCTGCAAAGTACACATTCTTTTCCAATGCACATGGAAAATTCTCCAGAATAGACCACATCTTCGACCACAGAGCCATCCAAAACGTTCAGATAATTCAAAGCATCTTCTCTGACCACAATGCCATCAAGGTAGAAATTAACACTAGAAATAGCAAGGGAAAAAAACAAAAAAACAAATTACATGGAAACTGAATAATACCCTGCTTACACATCAGTGGGTAATAGAAGAAATCAGAGATGGAATCAAAAAATTCCTAGAATCAAATGAGAATGAAAACACATCATACCAAAACCTTTGGGACACAGCAAAGGCAGTCCTCAGAGGACAATTTATAGCAATAGATGCACATATCAAAAAAGAAGAAAGGGACAAAATCAAAATATTAACTAGAGAACTCAAACAAATAGAAAGAGAACAGCAAAAAAAGCCCACAATCACCAGAAAAAACGAAACAGTAAAGATCAGAGCAGAAATAAATGAACTAGAGAACAGAAAAACAATAGAAAGAATCAACAAAACCAAAAGTTGGTTCTTTGAAAGAATCAACAAAATCGACAAACCACTCACCAGACTGACAAAAGAAAACCAGGAGAGGACACAAATAACCCAAATAAGAAATGAAATGGGGGACATTACAACAGACCCAACTGAAATAAAAAGGATTATAACAGAATATTATGAAAAACTATACCCCAACAAATTTGAAAACCTAGAGGAAATGGATAAATTTCTAGAAACACGTGGCCTACCCAAACTACAACAAAGTGATATTGAAAATGTGAACAGACCCATAACAAGAGAAGAGATTGAAAAGGTAATAAAAAAACTCCCAACCAAAATAAACCTTGGCCCAGATGGTTTCACTGGAGAATTCTACAAAACATTTACAGAAGAGCTTGTACCAGTACTACTCAAGCTATTTCAGAGCGTAGAAGAGGAAGCAAGACTTCTAAATTCATTCTATGAAGCCAGCATAACCCTGTTACCAAAACCAGGAAAAGATGTCACAAAAAAAGAAAATTACAGACCAATATCTCTCATGAATGTAGATGCAAATATTCTCAACAAAATTCTAGCCAATAGAATTCAGCATCATATCAAAAAAAAATAATACACCACGACCAAGTAGGATTCATACCAGGTATGCAAGGATGGTTCAATATTAGAAAATAAATCAATGTAATCAACCACATAAATAAAATGAAAGAAAAGAATCACATGACCATCTCAATTGACACAGAAAAGGCATTTGACAAAGTCCAACACCCAGTCCTGATAAAAACTCTCAATAAAATAGATATAGAAGGGAAATTTCTCAGCATAATAAAGGGCTTCTATGCAAAACCAACGGCCAACATCATTCTTAATGGAGAGAGGCTGAAAACATTCCCCTTGAAAACAGGAACAAGACAAGGATGCCCTTTATCACCACTCCTATTTAACATTGTGCTGGAAGTTCTAGCTAGAGCAATAAGGCAAGAAAAAGAAATAAAGGGCATCGAAATTGGTAATGAAGAAGTTAAACTGTCCCTGTTTTCAGATGATATGATACTATACATAGAAAACCCTAAAGACTCCACGAGAAGTCTACTGGAACTAATAGGAAGATTCAGCAGAGTAGCAGGATACAAGATAAACATTCAAAAATTCCTATACACCAGTAAAGAGAATGATGAAAAGGAAATCAGGAAATCAATACCATTTTCAATAGCCACGAAAAAGATAAAATACTTAGGAATAAATCTGACCAGGGATGTAAAAGATGTATACAAAGAAAACTACAAAACACTACTGCATGAAACCCAAAGGGATCTACATAAATGGAAAAACATACCATGCTCATGGATAGGCAGACTCAACATTGTGAAAATGGCAATTCTACCCAAAGCAATTTACAAATGCAACGCAATCTCGATTCAAATACCAGCAACATTCTTCAAAGAGATGGAAAAACTAATCATTAACTTTATATGGAAAGGGAAGAAGCCCCGAATAAATAAAGCACTACTGAAGAAGAAGAAGAAAGTTGGAGGACTCACACTACCTGACTTCAGAACCTACTATACAGCTACAGTAGTCAAAACATTCTGGTACTGGTACAACGACAGATCCATTGACCAATGGAACAGAATTGAGAACCCAGATGTAAATCCATCCACCTACGGTCACCTGATCTTCGACAACTGCCCAAAGTCCATCAAATGGGGAAAAGACAGCCTTTTTAACAAATGGTGCTGGCAAAACTGGATCTCCATCTGCAAAAAAATGAAACAGGACCCATACCTCACACCGTATACAAAAACTACTTCAAAATGGATCAAAGACCTGAATATAAAGCCTAAAACTATAAAGTTCATAGAAGAAAAAATAGGACCAACACTACAGCCCTTAATACACGGCATTAACAGGATACAAACAATAACCATCAATGCACAAACCCCAACAGATAAGCTAGATAACTGGGATCTTCTAAAAATTAAACACCTATGCTCTTCAAAAGACTTCACCAAAAGAGTAAAAAGAGAACCTACAGACTAGGAAAAAATTATTGGACAGTACAGGTCAGACAAATATCTAATCTCCATAATCTACAAGAAAATCCAACACCTCTACAACAAAAAGACAAATAATCCTATTAAAAAATGGGCAAAAGAAATGAACAGATACCTCACCAAAGAAGGTATTCAAATGGCCAACAGACACATGAGGAAATACTCGCGATCACTAGCCATTAGAGAAATGCAAATTAAAACCACGATGAGATACCATCTTACCCTGGCATTACTGGCACGAATCAAAAACACTGGAAATAACAAATGTTGGAGGTGCTGCAGGGAGATAGGAACTCTTATGCACTGCTGGTGGGAATGCAAAATGATACAACCATTTTGGAAAATGATAGGGCGCTTCCTCAGAAAGCTAGAGATAGACATACCATTCGATCCAGCAGTCCCACTCCTAGGAATATATCCTACAGAATTAGAGTCGTCACTCGAATAGATATATGCACACGTATGTTCATGGCAGCATTGTTCACAATAGCAAAATGATGGAAACAACCTAGATGCCCATCAACAGATGAATGGATAAACCAACTATGGTACATACACACAATGGAGTACTACGCAACGAGAAAGAACAACAATGAATCTGTGAAGCATCTCATAACATGGATGAAACTGGAGGACATTATGCTGAGTGAAATAAGTCAATCACAAAAGGACAAATATTGTATGAGACCTCTATTGTAAAAACCCATGAAAAAGTTCACACACACAATGTAAGAATCTTTGTTGGTTACCAGGGATGGGAGGGGTGGGGGGGAAATACTAAAGAGATAATAGATAAGTGATATCTTAGGTGACAGGTGAGACAGTACACAATACAGGGGAAACTAGCACAACCTGTACAAGGAAAGGTCATGGAAGCCCCAGAGACACATCCTAACTCCCTGAGGGACTGAATTGCTGGGCGGAGGGCTCTGGGGACCATGGTCTCGGGGAACATCTAGCTCAATTCGCATAACACAGTTTATAAAGACAATGCTCTACATTCTACCTTGGTGAGTAGTGTCTGGGGTCTTAAAAGCCTGTGAGCGGCCATCTAGGATACTTTGCTGGTCTCATCCCTTCGGGAGTGGGGGAGAGTGGAGAGGGCAGGATACAGGGAAAAGATTAGTCTGAAGAACTAATGGACCACAGCTGCCAGGGCCTCCACCGGACTGAGTCCAGTACAGCTAGATGGTGCCTGGCTACCACCACTGACTTCTCTGACTGGGATCACAACAGAGGGCTCTGGACAGAGCTGGAGAAGGATGTAGAACATAATTCTAACTCACAAAAAAAAGGCCGGATTTACTAGCCTAAAGGAGACTGGAGAAACCCCGAGAGTATGGCCCCCAGACACCCTTTTAGCTCAGTAGTGAAGTTATTTCCAAGGTTCACTGTTCAGCCTGGGAGGGGACAGCCCTGTGAAACCAAATGGGACTAATGAGGTACAGTAGTCCAGTGACAAGGGTCAGAAGGCAGAAGGGGACAAGGAAGCTGGTGATAGGGAACCCAAGGTTGAGTAAGGATATTGTTGATGTGTTGTGAGATTGTTAACCAATGTCATAAGGCAACATTTGTAGTAACTGTTAAATGAGAAACTATTTTGTTCTGTAAGCCTTCATCTTAAGTGAGAATAGCAGCACAATTGTAAGAGCGTAGTCAATGTCACTGAACTGTGCATGTAGAAATTTTTGAAACGGTGTCTCTTTGGCTATGTGTAGTTTCACAAAAAAAAAAAAAAAGGTTGAGAAGTTAGAGGGTTAATATGTTGTGGGGTTGTTAACCAATGTCATAAAACAACATGTGTACTACTGTTTCATGAGAAACTGTTTGTTCTGTAAGCCTTCACCTGAAGTACAATAAAAAAAAAAAAAAATGTAAAAAAAAAAAAGATTTTAGGTTTTGGTTTCTTATAATTTGGGGTACTGTAAACCACTTGCCAGTAGGTGGAGTTAGAGTATAAATTCCAACACTCAATTTTCCTGGTGGGCAAACAAAAGCTCCACAGCTAATCAAATCCTGGAAATTGAGCGTTATTGATTACTTGTTAGTGAGGATAATTTTAAAACAAATTATACTATGACAAAAAGACTATTTGACTATTGGAAACATGGATATTGGTACCATCATGAAGAACCACTGTAATGCCACTGTGCATTAAAACAACTTATTCAGTACTTTTCCTCTGAAGGTTTTTTGTTGTTTGCTTTTCCAGTATTCCAAGAGATTTTTCTACGGCCATTTAGTAAGTGCAAAGTAAAAGCAGTTTTAGAGATTCCCAGTTCCACATAGTAAACGCCATGTAAAAGGTTTACAGATGCTCATTTCCCCAACCTTTCTCTCAGACTGAAATAAAAAAAATAAGAACAACAAAACTTCAATGTGATATGATTTTAGTTAAGAACACATTGATAGAAACAGACAAATAAACTTTTGTTTTCTCAACCAAATAATACAGGGCAGGGACAGATGAATCAGTAAGGTACACATGAACTTACTTGTGTTTACTTACTAAACTGTAGTGAACAATTTCACATGGGTTTCACCACATTTTTGACATGGTAAAAACAGGTGAAATTGTTCACTACTGATTAGTAAGTATGCACAAGTGAGCCCGTGTGTACCTTGCTTATTGGGTAATCCAGCCCTGATACAGGGTTATACACACACAAGAACCTAAAGACCTGACAGCCGTTCAATTCCTCACTTGTGTAAATCACCCAACAAGCACGTACTTAGTAAAGTATGGCCTGTCTGTGCCCATGAATGCTCCGAGACAGACATTGTGGTACGTTAAGGAGCAATCACTTGTCATTTCCAACACAATAGCTTTAATTTAATTATAAATTAATAATTGACAAGACATTTTATAAAAAGCAGGCATTTTTCCATTGGTTTCTTATTTTCAGCAAGATCTTCCTACCTCATTCTCATCCACCCATGGGAGTAAAGAGATGATTTCATTTCTTTAACTTCCTGAGGAATACAGCTAATGGATTCAGAGTGAAAGATATGAAACATCTGCATAAAGAGAATAAGGGAATTTTTAAAAACCTACTGATGACATTTGTAACTTAAGTTTTCTTTCTCTTGGATTTCAGAATTCAGGAATAAAAACTCTTGTAAGAGTATAAAGGCTAGGCCACTGATGTAGTTAAAGGCATTTCTTTAATCACCCACAAATTGGTATGTTAGTGATGGACCGTTCCTTACTTTATCAGATATTTCAGGTAATGAGACGAGGGTAAAACCCACTGCCATCAAGTCGACTTAGACTTATAGCAACCCTGTAGGACAGAGTAGAACTGCCTCAAGGCTCTATTCTTTATGGAAGCAGACTGCCACATCTTTCTCCAGTGGAGTGGCTGGTGAGTTTGAACTGCCCACCTTTTCAGTTAGCAGCCTAGCACTTAACCACTGTACCACTAGGGCTCCTTGAGAGGACAGAACTGCAGTAACAATTGAAATGGGATAAGTGACTGAGATATTAACCTGTATTTTGTCCTTGATGCATGTTTCCCCACTTATGTTGACTCCAAGAAGGCAGCCAGCCACCTCATGCTTTCTTACCTCATAGGAGGTTTGTAAGTAGGGTAGAAAGGATAATTGGCTGACAATCTGCCTTCCTGGCATTCTTGAAGCAATTATGCCAGGGAGGAGAAAGAGAGACAAGTGCCTGTGGTAAGAAGAAGGAGAGGAGGGAAGGCTTTGTCCAGAAGTCTAGGGTAGAAAGGGACATCTGGAAATATACAGTTAGAATCTAGTTTGCTCGCTCCCTCACATCATCTCAGGAGGTGAGAGGAGTTGTATGCTAGGTGTGAGGGGGAGTAGCTTCACTGTACATGTTAGCAAAGTTTACTGGGCTTCCAGATGGAACCGAAACCCAAGGCTGTCAGATTCAGTAGCCCGTGTGAGCTTAGACAAGGCATTTCAGTGGTAACCATATGGGCAAAAGACTGAGACCAAAAAAAAAGCTTCAATCAGTTGCTGTTGAGTCTATTCTGACTCAGTTAAGTGCTGTCCTACTAACTGAAAGACTGGTGATTTGAATCCACCTAGGGGTACCTAGGAAAAAAGGCCTAATGATCTGCTTTCAAAAGGTCACAGCCTTGAAAACCCTATGGAGTGCAGTTCTATGCTGCAACACCTGGGGTCGCCATGAAAAGACTTAAGGCTTCCCCAAAATGTCTTATTTTTCATTAGACTTGTGTGAGTAAGAGAGCGCTAGCGATGATTCAGACTGAATTTTCATGGGATTGGTGCTCAGAGAAATAGCTAATTTTATTTACAAAATAAATACCATTTCTGAGATTTGGGACTAAGATTTCTATTTGTTTCATTTCAAGTTTAGATTCTCATTCTGACATTCTTCCCTAAGAATAATTAACTAAATGTCTATGCCAACAAGAGCAAATAATGTTTTTATTTCAAAGAAGAGAAAAAAAAGTGAGAAAATGGAACGAGGATTATATAAGAACAACACCTTTTTTTTTTTTTTTTAACGTTCTTGCTGGGTAAACATTAAAGAAACAAAACCTCAAGAAAATATCATTATGTGTATAACCAACACAATTCTTGCAAGATGGGAGTTGGGAAGGGATAGAATCTGTACATTTTAATATCCTTGTCACCTTTGTGTGATTAGTCACAATATCACTTTAAAATGGAAACACAAACAAGATCAGAGTGGGTGCAATGATTTGCCAGGAAGCAATGATGAGGAAATAAGTCACCTGGATAAACAAAAATGGATATAAAAGAAATTTTGAAACATCGTCTTGGGTTCAAGCTGTATTATCTTTGAGGAAAAAAACACAATTAAGCTATTGATCCTATAATTAGTATTTATTTTTCAATTCTTATAAATTGCCTTGAAGAAAATCGTGATTGTCTAGTGAATTTCTAAAGTCTCCATTGAAAAGAAAATATTAATATATCAAATTTATATTGTAGAGGAAAGAGAAGATAAATGTGATTGCTCATCCTTTCATCCATTTGTGTTGTTTTATAGTTACAGTCTTGCATTTGGAAGCCCCCATGTTTGTCTCATATACTTTATTATATCAATATCTCTTAAAATTAAACTCTTCAATGAAGAAATTCCAGCCAGATTTATCCTCCACACCTTTGATAACACTTCAGCAAGTCATGTATGTGCAACTTTACCCTATTAAATTATTATTTCCTATTACATCCCCAGGGCAGTAGTAGAGTGTAGCCTGGTGTTTCTCTCATTACCTGCAACAGAAGCATCTGAGAGAGCCAAATTCAGATTTCCTTACCCTAATTATTTGCATAAAAAAGAAAAGTAAGACCTACTTAAACAGGCTTAAATCGAAAGAAAATTTTGGTTTAAGTAATTGAAAAGGATAAATGATAATGGGTTCAGATATGGTTTGTTCTAGGAGCTCAGATAGTATCCTCAGGACTTGCAAAATCTCCATCCTTAGATTCTACTTGCCTTCGTGTTGAGTTGATTAAAAGAAATGATTAAATTTTGAAGTCATTTCTATTAAAATCAGAAGCAACTTGTAAATGTCTAATATTACCATCAAATTCAAACTTTTTCTGGAGACTATGAAAAAAAGACAATGAAATATGAAAATTTCAATACACAATATGACAAAAATTATCCTGTATAATATATGTGTATATATATAAACACACATAGGTGTATACATATACATGAAAAAATTGCATCTAATAATAGATTATACAATAGTAAAAAAATTCAAAACCAAATAAAATAATTAAAAAAGATGGCTCTATTTATAAAAATACATAGATTTTTCTCTGTCATAGCAATAACAAATTTGAAACTAAAGTAAAACAAACATAGTCATTTATAATAGGGACAAAATAATAAAATTGTCAGACTTAAATATAGCAAGAATAGTATATCCCAAAAAACCAAAGCTGCTTCTGTTGAGTTGCTTCTGACTCATAGCAACCCTATAGGACACAGTAGAATTGTCCCGTATGGCTTCCAAGGAGCAGCTGGTGGATTCGAACTGCCGACTTTTTGATTAGCAACCAAATGCTTAAACACTGTGCCACCAGGGCCCCTAAGAATAATATAGAGTAATGTAAATTAAATCATAAAATAAAGTATATAATATAATCTGAATGATAAAAACTAGCTATCATAGAAATATCAGTACTTCCAAAATTAAAATTAAAGTGTTACACAGCTCAAATTATAATCTCAATGAGCTTTTCTATGGAACCATACAAAATGATCCTAAAATATATATGGAAGAATAAATCCCTAAAATGTTCATGAAATTTATAAACATTGATAATAACAATTAAGAGGGGAAAGTAGAAGACTTCCAAATATTAATGTAAAGTCACTGTGGTAAAAAGTTATAATTTTGGCACAGGAATATGTAATTATATTGGTCATACATGGTTTAGCATCCAAAGAAAACTTCAGTATATATGGAGTCTTAATATAACTTAGTGCAAAATGGTGGCTAATTTAATAAATAGGGTTGATATGACTGATTATCAATCTAGAAGAAAACAAAGCTTATCTCCACCTACAGTGCGATGGATCACTTTTGTGTGGCCTTTCTTGCCATGGTCTTGTAACTCCCACCATAGTGATTGAGTGGGAATGTGCAAATAAGGTAATTGTGGCCCTCCAAGGGTACTGGTCAGTTTGCCACCCTGCTAGCCTTAAAAGAGAGCCAATTCCAGAGCAGAGAGAGAATCTTACCACCACCAGGGAAGAAGAGCCAAGAGCAGAGCACATCCTTTGGACCTGGAATCCCTGCACTGAGACCCTCCTGGACCCAGAGACATGGAGAGAGCTGTAACACTGAAGACGGCAATACAGTGAGAAGCAGCAGCAGAGAAACGGCAGTAGCAGAGGCAGCAGAACCACGAGACTGGCAGGAGATGGTACAGTGGGCTTCCCGGCCCACAGAGTGAGAAAGCTGAGTGCCTTTGGGCCAAGGCTTACTGGCAGAGTAGGGTGCCTCCTGGCACTTATCAGCAGAGCTAAAAGAGCTTTGTAACACTTGCCCAAGCCAGGTAGAGGCCAAGGGCCAGAGAGAGGTGTGCCTGAGGGCACAGCTGAGAAGAGGCTGTCCTGATGCAAGAACTGTATCCTGAGTGTTTCTGAATCTGAATTGTAATTTGTTACTTCTCTAATAAACCCCATAACCATAAGTTTAGTCTATGAGTTCTGTGTGGCCATTGCAATGAATTATCTTACTCAGCAGAGAGGTAGAGATTGCCGACAGAGGAACAGTTAGTGTCAGGATTGGTAAAGAAGGCGAAGAGAGGAGGGATGTCTGACATCTGCCTCATAGCAACCAGCCTTGGGCTGTTGATCTGGGTTCTCCTTCCGCCTTGTGTAGTTAGAGGAGGTTAGACCCCACCCCCATGCCATTTTTACACTACCTTTCTTTTTTTAAAAAAATATTGGAAGATAAATTTAGAAGGCTATTTGTAGAAATTTAAGGTTGGGGAAAACCTTCCTAAGGAATCTGAAAAGCTGTAAAGAACAAGCTAGAGATTTTGGCTATTTTAAAACTAGAAATTTTTGCATGTTAGAAGATGCTGTGAAGAACATGAAGAGACAAATTCAAAGATATGTCTATAAAGTAAAGGTTCTATTCTTGTAAGAAACTAGTTGTTGAAGGATCACTCCATGTAAAATCCAGCTGTGGAATTCATATATACAAAACAGAAAGAGAAATTTCGAACTTTTGGAAGAATTTCAGATAATACTTAAGCATTTGTTTCCCAGAAATATCTTTCTAATGAAATGATATTTCTATAAAAATATGAAAAATTGCCTCAAGTCTTTATTTAAAAATAAGCAAATAATAAGCAGAAAGGCATTCGTTGGAAAAGATAAAGAATGAAATGACAAAGGAAACACAAAGGTGATGGACAATAATTAGTAAGATCTCAAAATGTTCCCTCCTGATTTTCTTTTCTTGTCAGAAAGACAGAGTCTAGAAGGGTCAGCAGACACTTTGACCAAGAAGGAATTCTAGAAATGTGAGTCAATAAAGAGAGCATCCTGTTTTTCATTCCCAACTGTTGCAAATTAAAAATAGAATTCTGAAAAATATAAAAGATGCATGTCACAAGATAATCACTTGTCCTAGACCACCTATAAATTATGAACAAAATTGGAATCAACTCTACTACCTCAGCTTTGGTTTTTTGTATTTTAGTAACTCAAATATATTTCAAAGGCAGAAATTGTTGTTATTAGTAGGGAAAAGGCTGTAGCATCTCTACTACTGGAATTAAACAGAGAAAATCTTGGCAAACCTGCTGTTTCAGGAGGCCATGGCAACTGTGAACTAAGATCATTTGTCTTGGGGGCGAACAGAGATGGAGGAGGGATCATTCACTTTTGAAAGACTTCAGTGGATGAATGCACTCAATCTGTCCCAGATTCATTTCATTAAGAAAGAATGAACTAGCTAACATGGCCAAAATCAAGTTCACTTAAGGTAATAGGCCAGAATGAAAAGATAAATACCAAGTGTTGAAAAGGATGGGGGACAATGAAAACTCTTTTATGTTGCTTGTTGTCACTGCGTGCTGTCAAGTTGATACTGACTCATAGTAACCCTATGGGACAGAGTAGAACTCCCCAGTAGGGTTTCTTAGGCTGAAACCTTTATGGGAGCAGATTGGCAGGTCTTTTCTTTCTCGGAGTGGCTGGTGGGTTTGAACCTCTGAACTTTTGGTTAGCAGCTAAGCACGTAACCCTTGTCCCACTAGGTTCAACTATAAACTCATTGCAGTTGAGTCGATTGTAGTTATAGCGACCCTAAAGGACAGAGTAGAACTGCCCCATATGATTTCCAAGGAGTGGCTGGTGGATTCAAACTCCCAACATTTTGGTTAGCAGCCGAGCTCTTAACCAGTGACCCATCAGGGCGGGAGTGTAAATTGTTACACCTTGCTAAAGAATTATTTGGCAGTTCTAAAGTTGAGCATATGAATGCCTTATGGCTCAACAATTCCATTACTAGGTTTGTATGGCCAGCAGAAATGTGCATATACGTTCACCAAAAAATCTGCACAGGAATGTTCATAGCGGTTTCATTTATAATAGGCCCAACCATAATAGACCCAGGTCACCTCTATCAGCAGGATACATTTGTAACTTGTAGTATATTCTCCCAATGGAATATTCTAAAGCAACGTGAATGAGTGAACTACAACTACGCACAACGACATGGATAAACCTTGCAAACAGGTTGTGGTGCAAAAGAATCCAGATGCAAGAGAGTGCGTGATGTTTGGTTCCATTTATAAATAATTCAAAAACAAACAAAACTATGGTATTATGGTATTCGAGGTCAAGATAATGGTTATCCTTGGGGAACAGAGAATAGTGACTGGAAGGGGGCATGAAAACCCAGGCGTTCTGGGATGCTGGTGGTGTTCTGTTTGTGAAAGTTCATTAAGCAATAAACTTATGTTTGTGTACTTTTCTCTATGTGTGTTATATATTTCAGTGAAAAGTTCCCCAACAAATGTGTGTCTGTAGTATAGAGCAGGAAGCAGTGGGGAGGAGAATGAGCAAGTTAACTTTCCTTTTAATGCAGGGAATGTTTATAAAAAAATTTTTTAACAAAAAGTAAACAGCAATTCCTTTTTATAGAGTAATTATCTTTATGTCTATCTTGCCCAATAACCTGGGAAAACAACATTTCTGGTTCTTATCTCAATACTAAAGACTATTATTGCTCCTGTTCCAAAGAACAGTTTTCATACACTTGGCTCCATTTCCCAATTCCCTGAAATATATAAAATACGAATATTATTAACTAAAGAGATATCATTTTATAAACTACTTCTATGTCCATAGTAACTGTAACTTTGCAAATCCTTTTACATAATACTATTCTGTGATCCACAAAGGCCCAATGAAGTGAAGTTGTCAATAAGTACTTTGACTGAGAATGAGTCCTCTGAGTACATGTTGAATGACTTTACATTTAAGACACTATCTTAAGCACTGCTAAGACAGTAGGTGAAGACCTGTCTTTCAAAGGTATTAAAATCTCTTCCCAGTGTGCTAGATTTAGAAACTGCCCTGTTCTCACCTACTATGAGATGGCCAATCCTCTTGGCAATGCTAAATAGTTAGATGGAAGTCAAAATGCCAGACAGGACAGTAAGAAGTGTGCTGAAGCCCAAAGAGAAGCACTGAGTGTAGAACGCTAGGAAATAGTGTAAAATAGGCCAAGCTGGCACAGAAGAATCATACTGAAGACTCCTTAGAAGAGTCACCAGCTGTGCAAAGAGAGAAACTGGCACAATTATACAAATAGGCTTGATCAACTAAGGGCATTCACATGCAAAAAATAATTACAAAGGGACACTTTAAATACACACTTCACTTGTATGCATGAGGGACAGAAGAAGTTGGAATTTTTGTGACTAGTCTTAGAAAGAGTAATTAAAATGTGCATATATGATGTTATATATGTATATATAGGTATGCATGCATATATATGGATATGTGTGTATGTGTATATACTGTTACAGATTGAATTGTGTCCCCCAAAAATGTGTGTAAACTTGGCTAGACCATGATTCCCAGTACTGTGTGATTGTCCACCATTTTATCATCTGTTGTGATTTTCCTATGTGTTGTAAATCCTGCCTCTATGATATTAATGAGGTGAGGTTAGTGGTAGTAATGTTAATGAAGCAGGACTCAATCTACAAGATTAGGTTGTATCTTAAGTCAATCTCTTTTGAGATATAAAAGAGAAAAGCAAGCAGAGAGACGGGGACTTCATACCACCAAGAAACAAGAGCCAGGAGAGCAGCGTGTCCTTTTGACCTGGGGTCCCAGTGCTGAGAAGCTGCTCTACTAGGGAAGACTGATGACAAGGACCTTCCCCCAGAGCTGACAAAGACAGAAAGCCTTCCCCTGGAGCTGGCGGCCTGGATTTGGACTTCCAGTCTCCTAGTCTTTTAGTCTCTGTGAGAGAATAAATTTCTGTTTATTAAAGCCATCCACTTGTGGTATTTCTGTATAACGCCACTGGATAACTAAGACATATACATACATATATAGAGAGATAAATGATGATAATATAATTGTGCATATATATGTGTGTGTATGTGTGTGTCATGGATTGAGTTGTGTCCCCACAAAATATCTGTCAGCTTGGCTGAGTCATGATTCCCAGTGTTGTATGATTGTGTAATCTGATGTGATTTCCTTCTGTGTTGTAAACTCTATCACTATGATGAGCTTATATGTGATCTCCTTATGTGTTGTAAATTCTATCACTGTGATGAGGTTATACTGTTGAGGTTGACAAGATTAGATACTGTCTTAATCCAATCTCTTTTGAGATATAAAAGAGAGAAGCTATCAGAGACACATGGGAACCTCATACCACCAAGAAAGCAGTGCCGGGAGCAGAGCGTGTCCTTTGGACCTGAGGTTCCTGCGCTGAGATGCTCCCAGACCAAAGGAAGACTGATGCATCACAAGGACCTTCCTCCAGAGCCAACAGACAGAGAAAGGGTTCTCCTGGAGCTGATGCCCTGAATTTGGACTTGTAGCTTACTGGACTGTGAGAGAATAAACTTCTCTTTGTTAAAGCCATACAGTTGTGATACTTCTGTTAGAGCAGCACTAGACGACTAAGATAGTGTGTATCTGTATATATAGATGCACACACACACAATTGTATCATTACTATTTACTTCCAGCTCAAAAGAGCTTCTGAAGTTAGGAATCATATTTTGTCATCTGTTTTAAGCCTGGCATTTAGGTAAGTGTCTATTAGAGTATGTACCCGAAAATACTGGCTAAACACGAAATAAAGTGTTATTTAGGTATGTAGAGCTTCTTAACTGATTGACAGATGATCCCAGACATCAAAGTTTTTATAGTCACTGTTTTAGTCTCTTCCTTTATTCTCAGTTGTCAGTTTTTCTTTAAATAGTGCAAAACTTCTACAGCCTGCTGTTTTAACTCAGAATTTAGTTTTCTAGTCTGAGAATCTGAGGATTCATCCTTTCTACACTAAATCCATATATTTTACAACAGATAATTGTCATCCTTAAATCTTTCTTCACCCTTTATGTGAATTCACAAAAGTGGAAAGAATTTATAATCTCAAATAAACGGGATATGATATTTAGAGCACTAACCTAAACTGAAATAAAAAATTTATATTTTTGTCAGCATCCGATTTATGACACATTGTCATCTTACTCTTCGCATGTGAGGTTACGCATATTTTTAATAAAATCAATAAAAGTGCAAGTGCAGTATTTCAAGGTTGTTATTTTTAACATATCTCTTCATGTCAATAATACACTTTTACAACAATAATTTAATAGCTATAAGTACTAACCATTTGCATGCATGCACCATACTTTAGTCTTAAATTTTAGTTTGGAATATTTTGAACATACAGAAAACTAGAATGAATAACATTCTGAATAGCCTTCAACTCACCATTGAGCTTTATGAAATAAAACACTGCAGTATTGAAACCCCGGGGTACACTTGTCTGATCCAATTTCCCATCTGCTCTTCCTAGAATACTGCATTTTGTGCTTATTATCTCCATGTGTTCATACTGTTACTATATCTGTATGTACCCACACACAATATACACCATTACTTTTCATTAAAAAAAAAAAATTATGTAAACAATGTCTTGCTCTATATGTTCTTTTGCATTGTACTTTTTAAAAACTGAACATATTTTGGAGATTTATCCATGTTGTTTTGTGAAACCACCAGTATAATCGTTTACACTACTGTAGAATACACAACTCCATAGAATAACTGAAATATACTATATGACTATAACATTATTTCCTTTGTCTAGCATCTTATTTAGAGCATTAAGTTGTTTCCAATTTTTCGCTATTACCCAACCCCCACCAAAAAAAAAAAAAAAAAAGCAACAATGGGCATATGTGTGAGTGTTTCTCTAATAAAATGCTAGGCCTCAAACAAGTGCATTTTCAACTTTATTAAAAATTTCTAAGTGGCTGTTCACACCAGTTGAGCCATGGACACTCTCAATAAGAGTGAATGCAAGCTATCATTTCTCCAAATACTCATCATCACTTGTATTGTTAGACTTTTAAATGGTTGTCATCCTACTCTGTGTGAACGGGTATTTTAGTGTGACTTTAATATGCGCTTCACGATTATGGAGCCCTGGTGGCACAATGATTAAGACCTCGGCTGCTAACCAAAAGGTCACCAGTTCGAATCCACTAGCAGCTCCTTGGAAACCCTATGAGGAGTTCTACTCTGTCCTATAAGGTCACTATGAGTCGAAATCAACTCAGTGGTAATGGGTTAGATTTAGTTTACATTGATTACTACAGACATATATAAATTTTCATGTTTCTGGCCTTTTGTGTTTCTGCCTGTTCATGATCTTTGCCTTTTTTATTTGTTTGGGCTGGTTTTTCTTTTCTTATTGATTTGAATAAATTCTTTGTAATTCTGGATAATACTCATCTATCTGTTCTATGTATTGCAAATCTCTTTTCCACTCCATGACTTATTTCTACTTTTGTTCATACGCCTTTTTTGAGCAGAAAATTTTTATTTCAGGGTACTAAATGAATTAATCATTGTTCGTGAATTGCATTTTCTATATTTTGTTTAAGAAATCTTTCCTTATCTTTCTAAACATATTTTCTTTTAAACATTTGAAAGTTTGGCCATTCTCATTCAGACATTAAATCCACCTGAATTGTGTAAGTTTAGAATGAATTTAAAATATTTCTTATAGAGAGGCAGGGCAAGATGGTACTCTAGGCAGAAGCACCACGCCGTCCCTCCACAGCAAAAATCCAAAAAACTAAGCCTAACAGAGAATTAACAATCCTGAAACCCTAGAACACCAAATGAAGAGATAAAGAACTCAGCCAAACACCAAACGGAGTGAGAATACTAAAAGAGAACGGAGAGCGAGGAGAGACCCATGCAGAGATTCCTTACCAGCTAACGCAGTGCGGATCCACCATCGTGGATTCCTATCGGAGACCAGCGAAAGGGAGAGCAGCCTTCTAGAGCATCCAGTGGGAGACAGAACAACCAGTAAACTGCGATGCACGCTTTCCCACCCCCCACCCCTCTCCGCCTCAGCTGGAGCTCCCCTGCTTTCCGTGGCCAGGGTCCCTGGGATGGGGGGCGCTGGTGCTTGGATTCCGCACGCCCGGGCTGGCGGCTTTCTGAGAGCCGTTTGCTGGCCGCTGGCGAAGCTTTTTCTGCCGCCTCCCCCTCCTTTTGCCTGGCTGCCTGGTTCCGAGTGCCGTCTTTGCTCTCTCCTTCAGGGCTGTGGGGCTGCGTTCGGGCATGTGGCCACTTCCAGGTCTGGGCTGCCACGCTGGTGAGATCCCGGGGCCTTTTGTTCGTTCACCCCTCTGCTTCCCGTGGCCACGGTCTCTTAATCCCGAGACTGCCGGCTTCTTGGAATTCGCGCCCCTGAGTGGGGGCTCTCTGGGTCCCATTTGTTGGCACTGACTGCTGGTGTTGCTTTTTTTTTTTTTTTCTTTTTTTCTTTTTTTAATTTTATTTTTCTCCTTTTTTTGATTAGTTTTGTCATCTTTTCCCTCTTTTTCCCTTTTGTCTTTCTTCATTGCTTAATTTCTCGTCTCTCTATCTCTTCCTTCTCTTTCTGATCCCTGAATACCAGGCGATGTATGCCTCTGTACCTTCTGGCCAGGCTGTGCTGTGAAAACTGAGACCGACTCCCCCAGACCTCATAGCTGCATCGGTGGGATCCCTGGGAACTTTGCAGTTCTTTAACTTTTCTGATTTTTATTTGTTCATTCTTTCCTTTTCTTTCTCTTCCCCCTTCTGGTTTCCTCCATCCCATAGTCTCTCATCTGTACATTCCAACGACAAGCTCCCCTAGCATTCTTTTATGTTTGTATGCTTTTTGCTCCTCCTCCTCTCTCCTCTCTCCCATATCCAGCTTAGCTTCATACATAACCATCTTCCCGCTGCACCCTACCTACCTGCACCGTGCACTAGAAATCACACCACCAAGCTGTGCAGGCACGCCCTATTGGAACCTGCCCAGCACTGAATACCGAATGTCCTGATGGCTGCGGTGAGTGCCACAAGCAACCCGTCCCAGTGGCTCCTCCTCAGCTAGATCTGCCCAGCTGTACCACAAGGATGAAACAAACAAACAAAAAAAAACTACAATCAATAAACGAGAGAAATATCTACTGAATGCCCCCAAAACAGCAAACAATATCAAAACATTTACAGAAACAAGACAAGATGGTTCCAATAGGCATCCAAATTAAAACACCAGATAACTCTCCTGTGGAAGAAAATGCACTAGAAGTACCTGATAGGGAACTCAAATCACTAATACTCAGAATTTTCCAAGAACTGAGGCAAAAAGCTGACAAACATGAGGAAAAAATAGACAAATTTATGGAAAATACAGACAAAAAATTGGAAGAATTCAGGAAGATGATGCAGGAACAAAATGCCAAAATAAATTCACAACTTGAAATTATACAAAAACAACAATTAGAAATCCAAAAGATAAACAACAAGATTTCAGAAATGGACGGTGTCATAGAAGGGCTGAGAAGTAGATTTGAAACCATGGAAGACAGGATCAGTGGAACTGAAGACAAACACTTGGATACAACTTTGTTTAAGGAAAACTCAGAAAAAAGAACAAAGAAAAATGAAGAGACCCTGAGAGTTATGTGGGACACAATTAAAAGCAAAAACTTACGAGTGACTGGCATACCAGAACAGGGGGAGAAAACAGAAAACACAGAGAGGATTATTGAGGAACTGCTGACAGAAAACTTTCCCAATATCATGAAAAATGAAAAGCTGGCCATCCAAGAAGCTCAACGAAACCCATATAGAAGAGACCCCAAAAGAAAATCACCAAAACATATCATATTCACACTCACTAAAACTAAAGACAAACAAAGAATCCTGAGAGCAGCTCTTGAAAAACAAGAAGTCACATACAGAGGAGAAACAATAAGACTAAGCTCAGATTATTTGGCAGAAACCATGCAGGCAAGAAGGCAATGGGATGACATATATAAAATCTTGAAAGAAAAAAATTGTCAGCCAAGAATAATATATCCTGCAAAACTCTCATTCAAATTTGATGGTGAAACTAGGCCATTTACAGATAAACAGAAACTAAAGGAATATGCAAAAGTCAAACCAAACTTACAAGAATTATTAAAGGGAGTTCTTCGATCTGAGGACAAACAGCTTCAGCCCTCAGGCAGGACCTAGGACCTAGGACGCAGGTTCACATGAACCAGATACCATTCTAGGAACTGAACTACAGAGGACTTTCCAAAAACAAAAGAAATACAACGGGGAATCAGAGAAATCAATCAAAGGATGACTACAACATCAAAACAATGAAAGAGGGAACAAACGGCATAGGTATAGAACCTTCTAAAGGAGAGGAAGGCAATGTGATACCAAGTAAGGGTAGACTGCTTCAAAATTATAAAGATAAGGGTAAAATTCATGGTAACCACAAAAAAGTTATCAAACCAACTCATAAAAATAAAGACGAAAAACATAAAGTCTCAACAAAAATAAAACCTACAAAAACAAAAGAAATGAACACAAAATCCACAAACAAAAGTAACTCAGCACAAGAGAGTAAGAAGAACAAAGAAAACTTCAGCACCACAAAAAAAAGCACTACAAAATGACAAAAAAGTTCCATCTGTCAATAATTACACTGAACGTAAATGGACTCAATGCACCCATAAAGAGACGGAGAGTGGCAGAATGGATAAGAAAACAGGATCCATCAATTTGCTGTCTACAAGAGACACACCTTAGAAACAAAGATGTGAACTTATTAAAAATCAAAGGTTGGAAAAAAATATATCAAGCTAACAACTATCAAAAAAGAGCAGGAGTGGCAATTCTAATCTCAGATAAAATAGACTTTAAAACAAAATCTACCATAAAAGACAAAGAAGGACACTATATAATGATTAAGGGGATGATCCATCATGAAGACATAACCATAATAAATATCTATGCACCCAATGACAGGGCTCCAAAATACATAAAAAAAACTCTAACAGCACTGAAAAGAGGAATTAACAGTTCCACAATAATAGTAGGAGACTTCAACACACCACTCTCAGTAAAGGACAGAACAACTAAAAAGAAACTCAGCAAAGATACAGAAGCCCTAAAGGACACAATCAGCCAACTGGACCTCATAGACATATATAGAACAATCCATCCAACCGCTGCAAAGTACACATTCTTTTCCAATGCACATGGAACGTTCTCCAGAATAGACCACATCTTAGGCCACAGAGCAATCCTCAACAAGATCCAAAATGCTGAGATACTTCACAGTATCTTCTCTGACCACAATGCCATCAAGGTAGAAATTAACACTAGAAAGAGCAAGGAAAAAAAATCAAACACATGGAAACTGAATAATAATCTGCTTACACATCAATGGGTCATAGAAGAAATCAGAGATGGAATTAAAAAATTCCTAGAATCAAATGAAACTGAAAACACATCATACCAAAACCTTTGGGACACAGCAAAGGCAGTCCTCAGAGGACCATTTATAGCAACTGATGCACATATCAAAAAAGAAGAAAGGGACAAAATCAAAACATTAACTACAGAACTCAAACAAATAGAAAGAGAACAACAAAAAAAGCCTACAACCACTGGAAGAAAGGAAATAGTAAAGATCAGAGCAAAAATAAATGAAATAGAGAACAGAAAAACAATAGAAAGAATCAACAAAACCAAAAGTTGGTTCTTTGAAAGAATCAACAAAATCGACAAACCACTGGCCAGACTGACAAAAGAAAAACAGCAGAGGGCACAAATTAACCCAAATAAGAAATTAAATGGGGGACATTACAACAGACCCAACTGAAATAAAAAGGATTATAACAGAATATTATGAAAAACTATATTCCAACAAATTTGAAAACCTAGAGGAAATGGATAAATTTCTAGAAACATACGGCCTACCCAAACTACAACAAAGTGATATTGAAAACGTGAACAGACCCATAACAAGAGAAGAGATTGAAAAGGTAATAAAAAAACTCCCAACCAAAAAAAGCCCTGGCCCAGATGGCTTCACAGGAGAATTCTACAAAACATTTACAGAAGAGCTTGTACCAGTTCTACTCAAGCTATTTCAGAGCATAGAAGAGGAAGCAACACTTCCAAATTCATTCTATGAAGCCAGCATAACGCTGATACCAAAACCAGGCAAAGACATCACAAAAAAAGAAAATTACAAACCAATATCTCTCATGAATATAGATGCAAAAATTCTGAACAAAATTCTAGCCAATAGAATTCAGTATCCTATCAAAAAAATAACACACCACGACCAAGTAGGATTCATACCAGGTATGCAAGGATGGTTTAACATTAGAAAATCCATCAACATAATCCACCACATGAATAAAAGGAAAGAAAAAAATCACATGATCATCTCAATTGACGCAGAAAAGGCATTTGACAAAGTCCAACACCCATTCCTGATAAAAGCTCTCAATAAAACAGGTATAGAAGGGAAATTTCTCAACATAATAAAGGGCATCTATGCAAAACCAACAGCCAACATCATTCTTAATGGAGAGAGGCTGAAAACATTCCCCTTGAAAACAGGAACAAGACAAGGATGCCCTTTATCACCGCTCCTATTTAACATCGTGCTGGAAGTTCTAGCTAGAGCAATAAGGCAAGAGAAAGAAATCAAGGGCATCCAAATTGGTAATGAAGAAGTTAAACTCTCCCTGTTTGCAGATGATATGATACTATACATAGAAAACCCTAAAGACTCCACGAGAAATCTACTGGAACTAATAGAAAGATTCAGCAGAGTAGCAGGATACAAGATAAACATTCAAAAATCAGTTGGATTCCTATACACCAGTAAAGAGAATGATGAAAAGGAGATCAGGAAATCTATACCATTTTCAATAGCCCCTAAAAAGATAAAATACTTAGGAATAAATCTGACCAGGAATGTAAAAGACCTATACAAAAAAAACTACAAAACACCACTGCATGAAACCCAAAGGGATCTACATAAATGGAAAAACATACCATGCTCATGGATAGGCAGACTCAACATTGTGAAAATGGCAATTCTACCTAAAGCAATTTACAAATACAATGCAATCCCGATCCAAATACCAACAACATTCTTCATAGAGATGGAAAAACTAATTATTAACTTTATATGGAAAGGGAAGAAACCCCGAATAAGTAAAGCACTACTGAAGAAGAAGAATAAAGTTGGAGAACTCACACTACTTGACTTGAGAACCTACTATACAGCTACAGTACTCAAAACAGCCTGGTACTGGTACAACGACAGATACATTGACCAATGGAACAGAATTGAGAACCCAGATGTAAATCCATCCACCTACGGTCACCTGATCTTTGACAAGGGCCCAAAATACATCAAATGGGGAAAAGACAGTCTTTTTAACAAATGATGCTGGCAAAACTGGATATCCATTTGTAGAAAAATGAAACAGGACCCATACCTCACACCATACACAAAAACTACTTCAAAATGGATCAAAGACCTGAATATAAAGCCTCAAACTATAAAATTCATAGAAGAAAAAATAGGACCAACACTTCAGGCCTTAATATATGGCATTAACAGGATACAAAGCATAAACATCAACACACAAAACCCAACAGATAAAGTAGATAACTGGGATCTTCTAAAAATCAAACACCTATGCTCTTCAAAAGACTTCCCCAAAAGAGTCAAAAGAGAACCTACAGACTGGGAAAAAATTTTTGGACAGTATAAGTCAGACAAAGGTCTAATCTCCATCATCTACAAGAAAATCCAACACCTCTACAACAAAAAGACAAACAATCCTATCAAAAAATGGGCAAAGGAAATGAACAGACACTTCACCAAAGAAGACATTTAAATAGCCAACAGACACATGAGGAAATGCTCGCGATCACTAGGCATTAGAGAAATACAAATTAAAACCACAATGAGATACCATCTCACCCCGGCATTACTGGCACGAATCAAAAACACTGGAAATAACAAATGTTGGAGGGGCTGCGGGGAGATGGGAACTCTTATGCACTGCTGGTGGGAATGCAAAATGATACAACCATTTTGGAAAATGATATGGCGTTTCCTCAGAAAGCTAGAAATAGACATACCATTGCATCCAGCAATCCCACTCCTAGGAATATATCCTAGAGAAATAAGAGTCGTCACTCGAATAGACATATGCACACCTATGTTCATGGAAGCATTGTTCACAATAGCAAAACGATGGAAACAACGTAGTTGCCCATCAACAGATAAATGGATAAACAAACTATGGTACATACACACAATGGAGTACTATGCAACGAGAAAGAACAGCAATGAATCTGTGAACCATCTCATAACATGGATGAAACTGGAGGACATTATGCTGAGTGAAATAAGTCAATCACAAAAGGACAAATATTGTATGAGACCTCTATTGTAAAAACCCATGAAAAAATTCACATGCAAAATGTAACAATCCTTGTTGGTTACCAGGGATGGGGGGAGGGGGGAATACTAAATAGGTAATAGATAAGTGGTAACTTGGGTGAGAGGTGAGATAGTACATAGCACAGGGGAAACTAACACAACCTGCACAAGTAAAGGTCATGGAGGCCCTATAGACACATCCAAACCCCCCGAGGGACTGAGTTGTTGGACGGAGGGCTCTGGGGACCATGGTCTCGGAGAACATCTAGCTCAATTGGCATGACACTACTTATGGGGATAGTGCTCTGCATTCTACCTTGATGAGTAGTGTCTGGGGTCTTAAAAGCCTGTGAGCGGCCATCTAAGATACTCCACTGGTCTCATCCCTTCGGGAGCAAGGGAGAATGAAGAGAACAGAATTCAACAAAAAGATTAGTCCAAAGGACTAATTGTCCACAGGTACCAAGGCCTCCACCGGACTGAGTCCAGTACAGCTAGATGGTGCCCGGCTACCACCACTGACTGCTCTGACCAGGATCACAACAGAGGGTTCTGGACAGAGCTGGAGAAGGATGTAGAGCATAATTTTAACTCCCCCCCCCCCCCCAAAAAAAAAAAAAGACCAGATTTACTGGCCTAAAGAATACTGGAGAAACCTCAAGAGTGTGGCCCCCAGACACCCTTTCAGTTCAGAGGTGAAGTTACCTTCGAGGTTCGATGTTAAGCCTGGGAGTGGACAGCCCAGTAAAACTAAATGGGACTAACGAGGTACAGGAGTCCGGTGACAAGGCCAGAAGGCAGAGGGGGAGTAGGAAACTGATGATAAGGAACACAAATTGAATAAGGACACTGTCGATGTATTGTGAGATTGTTGACCACTGCTATAGGGTAACATTTGTAGTAACTATTAAATGGGAGGCTGTTTTATCCTGTAAGCCTTCATCTTGGGTGAGAATGGCAGCACAATTGGAAGAGCATAGTCAATATCACTTAAATGTGTAAGTAAAAAGTTTTGAAATGGTGTTAAAATAAAATTAAAAAAAAAAAACCAAATGAGACTAAAGAGGTACAGTAGTCCAGTGACAAGGGCCAGAAGACAGAAGGGGACAAGGAAGTCCCCTGGTGATAGGGAACACAAGGTGGAGTAAGGATATTCTTGATGTGCTGTGAGATTGTTAACCATTGTCATAGGGCAACATGTGTAGTAACTGTTAAATGAAAAATTATTTTGTTCTGTAAGCCTTCATCTTAAGTGAGAATAACAGCACAGTTGGAAGAGCGTAGTCAATGTCACTGAACTGTGAATGTAGAAATTTTTGAAATGGTGTATCTTTGGCTATCTGTATTTTCATCAAAAAAAATTAAAAAAAAGGTTGAGAATTTAGAGGCTTAATATGTTGTGGGGTTGTTAGCCAACGTCATAGAACAACATGTGTACTACTATTTCATGAGAAACTATTTGCTCTGTAAGCTTTCACCTGAAGTACAATAAAATATAAAAAAAAAAAAAAAAATTTCTTATATACCATACCAGCTGCCATGGAGTTGATTCTGACTCATGACCACCCTATGTGCATCAGAGTAGAACTGTGCTTCATAAGGTTTTCAATGGATGATTTTCAGGTTTTTTTTCCAAGGCACCTACTGGTAAACTGGAACTTCCAGTATTTTGATTAGCAGCTGAGATTGTTAAACATTCGCACTACCTGGAGACTCCCAGTTCTTATATATATGGCCAATTTTCCTAAATCTACTTATTGATCAGGTCACTTGTTCTTTTCCTGCTCATGTTTACATCCTAGATTATTGGTGAAAAAGGTGGTGAGTTGAGGGTTAGGAGACAGAGTTTTAGGCCTTTGATCTTTACTTCAACTAAAGAAGCAGTTTTACATATTGAGATGCTGCCAAAATCTCCTTTGCATTAGGGGATACTGTCTTGAAACCACTGTTAACATGCAAACTTATGCAAACTTTTAAGTGAGCTTCGTAGAGATTTTAACCCTTATCAGCGAACTGATCTAGGGTAGATTATTTAATCGTTGTGAGCCTCTAACCTTATCTGCAAAAAAGGGATTATTAATACCTACTCTCTGGGTGTTGTGTCAAAATCATTAACCTAGAAACATCTACTTACATTGTCTGACACACAGAGATGTTTTTACCCTTGGCAGTGAAAGGAAACAGCTTGAGGGAACTAGAACAAATCAAGGTGAATGTTTGCTTCTCTAATTCTGCCATAACAAGGTGACAATAAATAAGACTGAGAATGCCAGTCTTTGAAAACCAATGGAGTGAATGTCTAGTGAAACTACAGGATCAGACTTCCCCTCTATGGGTCCTGGGATTTTCCCTGAAGGAAATCAATGTTTTCACTTTTAGTCCTCTCTGAGAGGAGTCATCACTGAGAGATGCTAGTTTTTTTCTTTGCTTTTCCAAGCCTCAGAGTGAGCAAAAGCTGAGGGAACCATTCAGATAGGGATTGGTGAGGGGAGGGAGAGGGAGCAAAGAGAGCAGGGAAGTGGTCCAGTATGAGGTCCTGGGGACAGTCTGGGCTTAGGCAGTAGTTGACAAGACATAATTTTTTTTTCTTTTTTTTCTGAGTAACCTTTCCAATATCCCCAAACCTTCAAGTCAGTTTTCTTCAAAACTATAGCTAAATTTCAATTATGCCATGAAAAAATAGATAAATCCCGATACGCACCCTTGAGTGTATGCTGTTCAGGGAGAGATCAGGGACCCTTTCTCTCCATCAGAGTGGGCATGAGAAGTGACATTATGTCATCAGATGACAAATGTATCTGGTGGAGACAGTATCAGGATCAGCTCTGATGCACGTATGTTGAGACCAAGAGCCTAGAGTGGGAGAAACACAGTGACTTTACGGAACCCACTGGAGATGGTACCCTTGGGAAGTGGTCCTAGAGAGAGAGATGGTGGGGCTAATTTCTCCTTGGGGTCTGGTGCTACAATAATGTGAATTTAACAAGAAAGAATTAAAGGCTCCTTTTGATGAGGCTTAGGAGAAGTCAACAGCAATGTAGAAATTAAAATATGAGCAAAGATGCCACAAATACTATCCCTATCAGAAAATCTCAAACCTTTTTGCTAAAACTCTTCCTGTTCCCATGTTAGATCCATTCATTAAATCATTCATTTATTCTAACACTTTTTTAACAACCATTTGTTGAATGTCTTCTACGGGCCTGAGCCTGTGACAGATACTTAGGATACTATGGGAAGCAAAACAGACTTGCCCCCTACTTTTGCGATGCTTGCGGTGTAGTAGCAGAGACCAGCACTAAACAAATGAATGAAAAAAGGTATTGGGGCAGGAATGAGAGTATGTAATCAAGAGAGCATCAAATGGTTACAGCCAATGCAATTCCTTGCAAAGATTAATGTCACTCTAAAGTCCAGAAAAGATAAAATGATGCTTACTCACTTTGAGGACTAACATGCGCCTGACCCAAGCCATGGTATTTTCAATCACCTCAAATGCATGTGAAAGATGGACAATGAATAAGGAAGCCCAAAGAAGAATTGATGGCTTTGTATTATCGTGTTGGCGAAGAATACAGAATATACCAGGGACTGCCAGGAGAACAAACAAATCAGTCTTGGAAGAAGTACAGCCAGAATGCTCCTTAGAAGTGAGGATGGTGAGACTTTGTCTCATGTACTTTGGACATGTTTTCAGGAGGGACCAATCCCTGGAGAAGAACAGCATGCTTGGTAGATGGTCAGCAAATGAGAGGAAGAAACTCAGTTAGATGGATTAGCACAGTGGCTACAACAATGGGCTCAAACACAGCAACAATTGTGAGGATGGCGCAGTGTTTTGTTCTGTTGTACATAGGGTCACTATGAGTAGGAACCAACTCGACAGCACCTAACAACAACAACAACAAATGCCACTGTCTGTTAACTTGTCATACTGTAGTGGCTTGTGCACTGCTCTGATACTGGAAGTTATGCCATCAGTATTTCAAATATCATCAGGGTCACCCATGGTGGACAGGTTTCAGTGGAGCTTTCAGACTAAAACATTTAAGAAAGAAAGGCTTGGCCATCTACTTCCAAAAATTAGCCAATGAAATCCCTGTCGGTCACAACAGAATATTGTCCAATACAATGCTGGAAGATGAGTCCTCTAGGATGGAAAGCACTCAAAATGCACAGTGGCCACATAATGGACTTGAAAATACCAATGATCATGAAGGTGGTGCAAGACTGGGCAACATTTTGTTCTGTAGTACAGGATGTTGCCATGAGTCGGAGCCCATTCACCAGCAAATAACAACAACAACTGCATTTTAAAACATCAGAAAGTAGAAAGGCTTTTATTAATATTTATTAAAATGAATATTTTGGAACTTGGTCACCTCATTTAGCTGGAAAATGCAACCGTGCACAATGTTACATTCACAGGGGTAGGAGATAAGGTGAAAGTATTATGAGTATGTGTGCAGAGTTTACTGTTAATGGGACCTGATAGTTATATTGAATTTCTGTAAATTATTCTCTAGGAACAAGTTAAAAGCTAGAATATCTATAAACTTTTATGATTTTTATGTATTTTGACTCTCTTAGAGTTAAAGATGTTAATAATCAGTTGCCCACACAATGCAATTTTTTCCTTATCTCAAAAGAAAGCCAATGGAGGCATTCCTCATAAGGGGATTTGTTTTTATAGCCTATAAAGCCATAAAGGAGCCCTGATAGCACAGTGGTTAAGAGCTCGGCTGGTAACCAAAAGGTCCACAGTTAGAATCCACTGTTTCTCCTTGGAGATGCTATAGGTCATTTCTATTCTGTCATATAGAGTCATTATGAGTTGGAGTTGACTCAAAGACAATGAGTTTTATGGTTTGGTTTTGAAGCCATAAAACAACTCTCTTTAGCTACTTCCAATTTTAAGGTGTACGTAGTATAGTCATGCTTTTTGTTTGTTTGCTTAAAGTATGAATAGCTTTGTAAGATACCCTGTGTGAATCTGAAACAACAAATTGTGTATCCACTTGTCTGATAGCCTGAAAACATCTAATTTTACAGTCTAATTAATAACTATGTAGAAGGTAAAGTCCCCAAAGACTCCCTCTGCTTCTCTTAAAAAACGGCTCTGATTTCTTGTTATGTAATGTGGATTGTTATGGAATTCTGAATCATAGGTTTAATAGGGAAGAAATCAGAGAGTTGCAATGTGGGAAAGTCTCTGCCCTTTATAAGCTTTGGTGCAAGTTTTCTCTTTTGAGCAACACTTGAGACCAGTCTTAGCCTGTTCCTGCTTGCATCATGGAGTAGATAATGTTTCTACACTAGTCTTTGTCTTCACGATGTTACCAAGTACCCCAAGGGGCTGAAGGTACAAGAAAGGCAGGGAGTTACAAGTATCCATTTATACTTGTACGTAGAGGATATCTAATCCCTGTAACTATGTATTATGGATTGAATTATGTTCCCAAAAAACATATGTTGTAACTCTTAACCTCTATGCCTGTGGTTATAATCCTATTTGGGAATGGGGTGGCTTGGTTATGTTAATGAGACAGCATTAGTGTAGGGTGTGTCTTAAATTAATCTCTTTTGAGATACAAAGGAGATACAACAAGCAAAGGAGGAAGCAGAGATGGGGGAAGATTAATGCCAAGCCGTATGGAGATCTCCAAGGAACCAGAAAACAAGCTGAAGAGACAAAGACCTTCCTCCAGAGACAGGGAAAGAAGGCCTTCCCCTAGAGTTTGTACCCTGAACTCAGACATCTAGCCTCCTAAACTGTGAGAAAATAAATTTATGTTTGTTAAAGCCCCTCACTTGTGGTACTTCTGTTAAAGCAGCACTAGATAACTAAGACACTCTGCTTTTTTTTACTTCATAAATAATAGCCTTAAGGCCTTCCCTAATCTTGGATTACCATGGATACACATATACCTATACTGTCAACTATAGTACTTATAAAACCAGTTGCCATTGAGTCTATTCCAACTCATGGTAACTCTGTGTATGTCAGAGAAGAAATGTGCCTCGAAGGGTTTTCAGTGGCTGATTTTTTCAGAAGTAGATTGTCAGGCCTTTATTCCCAGGAACCTCTGGGTGGGCTTGAACTGCTAACCTACAGGTTAGCAGCTGAGCATGTTAACCATTTGTACCACCCAGGAGCTCCATTAACTACTCTATAAATTCAAAAACTGTAAAAAAAAAAAAAAAAAACCCAAACAAACCAAACCAGTTGCTGTCAAGTCAATTCTGACTCACAGCGACCGTATAGGACAGAGTAGAACTGCCCCATAGGATTTTCAAAGAGCAGCTAGTGGATTTGAAATGCCGATCTTTTGGTTAACAGCCAAGCTGTTAACCACTGTGCCACCAGGGCTCCCCCAAAACTCTATAGGCATAAGTTCCAGCAAGATGGCACTCTAGGCAGAGGCACCACACCATCCCTCCACAGCAAAGATCTAAGAAACTAAGCCAAACAGAGAATGCAACAATCATGAAACACTAGAACATCAAATGAAGAGATAAAGAACTCAGCCGAGCACCAAATGGAGTGAGAATACTGAAAGAGAATAGAGAGCAAGGAGAGATTCATGCAGAGGTCCCCTACCAGCTAATACAAGGTGGATCCACCATCTTGGACTCCAATTGGAGACCAGCAAGCGGGGGTACCAGAAAGCAGCCTCACAGAGCATCCAGTGGGAGACAAAACAGCCGCTTAGCTCCACACATAACCATCTCCCCGCTGCATCCTGCCTACCTGCACAATGCGCTTGACATCACACCACCAAGCATTGCAGGCATGGCTTACTGGAACCTTCCCAGCACTGATTACCGACCTGCCTTGGTGGCTGTAGTGAGTGCCACAAACAACCGTCCCAGTGGCTCCTCTTCAGCTAGACCTGCCCTGCTGTACCATATCTGAATGACTGAACCTGCCAGTTGGAGAAGGAGGCTAAAAGAATTGAGCGCACAGATGAGCAATCAACAAAGAGCACGCAGTTTGCCTGCTCAGACATACTCAATTTTTTTTCTTAAAAAAAGGGATGAAACAAACAAATCTACAACCAATAAACGAGAGAAATAGCTACTGAATGCCCCGAAAACAGCAAATAACATCAAAACATTCACAAAAACAGGACAGGATGGTTCCAGTAGGCGTCCAAATTAAAACACCAGATGACTCTCCTGTGGAAGAAAATGCACTAGAAGTACCTGATAGGGAATTCAAAGCTCTAATACTCAGAATTTTCCAAGAACTGAGGCAAAAAGCTGACAAACATGAGAAAAAAATAGACAAATTCATGGAAAATACAGACAAAAAAATGGAAGAATTCAGGAAGATGATGCAGGAACATAATGCCAAAATAAATTCACAACTAGAAATTATACAAAAACAACAATTAGAAATCCAAAAGATAAACAACAGAATTTCAGAAATGGATGATGTCATAGAAGGGCTGAGAGGCAGATTTGAAACCGTGGAAGACAGGATCAGTGGAACTGAAGACAAACACTTGGATACAACTCTGTTTCAGGAAAACTCAGAAAAAAGAACAAAGAAAAATGAAGAGACCCTGAGAGTTATGTGGGACACAATCAAAAGCAAAAATTTACGAGTGATTGGCATTCCAGAACGGGGGAGAAAACAGAAAACACAGAGAGGCTCATTGAGAAACTTCTGACAGAAAACTTCCCCAATATCATGAAAGATGAAAAGCTGGTCATCCAAGAAGCTCAACGAACCCGATATAGAAGATACCCCAAAAGAAAATCACCAAGGCATATCATATTCACACTCGACAAAACCAAGACAAACAAAGAATCCTGAGAGCAACTCTTGAAAAACAAGAAGTCACATACAGAGGAGAAACAATAAGACTAAGCTCACATTATTCGGCAGAAACCATGCAGGCAAGAAGGCAGTGGGATGACATATATAAAATCTTGAAAGAAAAAAATTGTCAGCCAAGAATAATATATCCTGCAAAACTCTCGTTCAAATTTGATGGTGAAATTAGGTCATTTACAGATAAACAGAAACTAAGGGAATATGTAAAAGTCAAACCAAATTTACAAGAAATATTAAAGGGAGTTCTTCGATCTGAGGACAAACAGCTTCAGCCCTCAGGCAGGAACTAAGACGCAGGATAGTACGAGCCAGATACCAGTCTAGGAAATGAACTCTTGAGGACTATCCAAAACCAAAAGAAATACAACAGGGAATCAGAGCAGTCAATCAATGGATGACAACAACATCAAAACAATGAAAGAGGGAATAAACGGCAGAGGTATAGAACCTTCTAATGGAGAGGAAGGCAAGGCGATACCAAGTAAGGGTGGACTGCTTCAAACTTAGAAAGATAAGGGTAAAATTAATGGTAACCACAAAGACAGTTAACAAACCAACTCATAAAAATAAAGATGAAAAACATAAATTCTCAGCAAAAACAAAACCTATAAAAACAAAAGAAATGAAAAACAAATCCACAAACAAAAGTAACTCAGCACAAGAGAGTAAGAAGAACAAAGAAAACTTCAGCACCACAAAAAAAAAGCACTACAAAATGACAACAAGAAACTCACATCTATCAATAATTACACTGAATGTAAATGGATTCAATGCACCCATCAAGAGATAGAGAGTGACAGAATGGATAAGAAAACAGGATCCATCAATATGCTGTCTAAAAGAGACACACCTTAGGAACAAAGATGTGAACTTATTAAAAATCAAAGGTTGGAAAAAAATATATCAAGCTAACAACTACCAAAAACGAGCAGGAGAGGCAATTCTAATCTCAGATAAAATAGACTTTAAAACAAAATCTACCATAAAAGACAAAGAAGGACACTATATAATGATTAAGGGGATGATCCATCATGAAGACATAACCATAATAAACATCTATGCACCCAATGACAGGGCTCCAAAATACATAAAACAAACTCTAACAACACTGAAAAGAGAAATTGACAGTTCCAGAATAATAGTAGGAGACTTCAGCACACCACTCTCAGTAAAGGACAGAACAACTAAGAAGAAACTCAGCAAAGATACAGAAGACCTAAAGGGCACAATCAGCTAACTGGACCTCATAGACATATATAGAACACTCCATCCAAACACTGCAAAGTACACATTCTTTTCCAATGCACATGGAACGTTCTCCAGAATAGACCACATCTTAGGCCACAGAGCAATGCTCAACAAGGTCCAAAACACTGACATAATTCAAAGTATCTTCTTTGACCACAATGCCATCAAGGTAGAAATTAACACTAGAAAGAGCAAGGAAAAAAAATCAACTACATGGAAACTGAATATACGCTGCTTACACATCAGTGGGTAATAGAAGAAATCAGAGATGGAATCAAAAAATTCCTAGAATCAAATGAGAATGAAAACACATCATACCAAAACCTTTGGGACACAGGAAGGGCAGCCCTCAGAGGACAATTTATAGCAATAGATGCAACATATCAAAAAAGGAGAAAGGGACAAAATCAAAACATTAACTACAGAACTCAAACAAATAAAAAGAGAACAGCAGAAAAAGCCCACAACTTCCGGAAGAAAGGAAATAGTAAAGATCAGAGCAGAAATCAATGAAATAGAGAACAGAAAAACAATAGAAAGAATCAACAAAACCAAAAGTTGGCTATTTGAAAGAATCAACAAAATCAACTAACCACTGGCCATACTGATAAAAGAAAACCAGGAGAGGACACAAATAACCAAAATAAGAAATGAAATGGGGGACATTACAACAGACCCAACTGAAATAAAAAGGATTATAACAGAATATTATGAAAAACTATACTCCAACAAATTTGAAAACCTGGAGGAAATGGATAAATTTCTAGAAACACATGGCCTACCCAAACTACCACAAAGTCATGTTGAAAATCTGAAAAGACCCATAACAAGAGAAGAGATTGAAAAGGTAATAAAAAATCTCCCAACCAAAAAAAACCCTGGCCCAGATGGCTTCACTGGAAAATTCTACAAAACATTTACAGAAGAGCTTGTACCAGTACAACTCAAGCTATTTCAGAGCATAGAAGAGGAAGCAACACTTCCAAATTCATTCTGTGAAGCCAGCATAACCCTGTTACCAAAACCAGGAAAAGATGTCACAAAAAAAGAAAATTACAGACCAATATCTCTCATGAATATAGATGCAAAAATTCTGAACAAAATGCTAGCCAATAGAATTCAGCATCATATCAAAAAAATAATACACCACGACCAAATAGGATTCATAGCAGCTATGCAAGGATGGTTCAACATTAGAAAATCAATCAACGTAATCCACCACATAAACAAAATGAAAGAAAAGAATCACATGATCATCTCAATTGACGCAGAAAAGGCATTTGACAAAGTCCAACACCCATTCCTGATAAAAACTCTCAATCAAATAGGTATAGAAGGGAAATTTCTCAACATAATAAAGGGCATTTATGCAAAACCAACGGCCAACATCATTCTTAATGGATAGAGGCTGTAAACGTTCCCCTTGAAAACAGGAACAAGACAAGTATGCCCTTTATCACCACTCCTATTTAACGTTGTGCTGGAAGTTCTAGCTAGAGCAATAAGGCAAGAGAAAGAAATAAGGGCATCAAATTGGTAATGAAGAAGTTAAACTGTCCCTGTTTGCAGATGATATGATACTATACATAGAAAACCCTAAAGACTCCACGAGAAGTCTACTGGAACTAATAGGAAGATTCAGCAGAGTAGCAGGATACAAGATAAACATTCAAAAATCAGTTGGATTCCTATACACCAGTAAGGAGAATGATGAAAAGGAAATCAGGAATTCAATACCACTTTCAATAGCTCTGAAAAAGATAAAATACTTAGGAATTAATCTGAGCAGGGATGTAAAAGACCTATACAAAGAAAACTACAAAACAGTACTGCATGAAACCTAAAGGGATCTACATAAATGGAAAAACATACCATGCTCATGGATAGGCAGACTCAACATTGTGAAAATGGCAATTCTACCCAAAGCAATTTACAAATACAACGCAATCCTGATTCAAATACCAGCAACATTCTTCAAAGAGATGGAAAAACTAATCATTAACTTTATATAGAAAGGGAAGAAGCCCCGAATAAATAAAGCACTCCTGAAGAAGAAGAATAAAGTTGGGGGACTCACACTACCTGACTTGAGAACCTACTGTACAGGTACAGTAGTCAAAACATCCTGGTACTGGTACAATGACAGATACATTGACCAATGGAACAGAATTGAGAACCCAGATGTAAATCCACCCACCTACGGTCACCTGATCTTCGACAAGGGCCCAAAGTCCATCAAATGGGGAAAAGACAGTCTTTTTAACAAATGGTGCTGTCAAAACTGGATCTCCATCTGCAAAAAAATGAAACAGGACCCATACCTCACACCGTATACAAAAACTACTTCAAAATGGATCAAAGACCTGAATATAAAGCCTGAAACTATAAAGTTCATAGAAGAAAAAACAGGACCAACACTTCAGGCCTTAATACATGGCATTAACAGGATACAAACCATAAACATCAATGCACAAAACCCAACAGATAAGCTAGATAACTGGGATCTTCTAAAAATCAAACACCTATGCTCTTCAAAAGACTTCAGCAAAAGAGTCAAAAGAGAAATTATAGACTGGGAAAAAATTTTTGGACGGTCCAAGTCAGACAAAGGTCTAATCTCCATAATCTACAAGAAAATTCAACACCTCTACAACAAAAAGACAAACAATCTTATCAAAAAATGGGCAAAGGAAATGAACAGACACTTCACCAAAGAAGACATTCAAATGGCCAACAGACACATGAGGAAATGCTCGTGTTCACTAGGCATTAGAGAAATGCAAATTAAAACCACAATGAGATACCATCTCACTCCGGCATTACTGGCACGAATCAAAAATACTGGAAATAACAAATGTTGGAGGGGCTGCGGGGAGATGGGAACTCTTATACACTGCTGGTGGGAATGCAAAATGATACAACCATTTTGGAAAATGATATGGCGTTTCCTAAGAAAGCTAGAAATAGACATACCATTGCATCCAGCAATCCCACTCCTAGGAATATATCCTAGAGAAATAAGAGTCGTCACTCGAATAGACATATGCACACCTATGTTCATGGAAACATTGTTCACAATAGCAAAACGATGGAAACAACGTAGGTGCCCATCAACAGATAAATGGATAAACAAACTATGGTACATACACACAATGGAGTGCTATGCAACGAGAAAGAACAGCAATGAATCTGTGAACCATCTCATAACATGGATGAAACTGGAGGACATTATGCTGAGTGAAATAAGTCAATCACAAAAGGACAAATATTGTATGAGACCTCTATTGTAAAAACCCATGAAAAAGTTCACACACAAAATGTAACAATCCTTGTTGGTTACCAGGGATGGGAGGGGAAGTGGGGGAAATACTAAATAGGCAATAGATAAGTGGTATCTTTGGTGAGAGGTGATACAGTACACAGTACAAGAGAAACTAACACAACCTGCACAAGGAAAGGTCATGGAGGCCCCATGGACACATCCAAACTCCCCGAGGGACTGAGTTGTTGGACGGAGGGCTCTGAGGACCATGGTCTCGGGGAACATCTAGCTCAGTTGGCATGACACTACTTATAAAGATAATGCTCTACATTCTACCTTGGTGAGTAGTGTCTGGGGTCTTAAAAGCCTGTAAGCAGCCATCTAAAATACTCCACTGGTCTCATCCCTTCAGGAGCAAGGGAGAATGATGAGAACAGGATACAACGAAAGGATTAGTCCAAAGGACTAATTGACCACAGCTATCAAGACCTCCACCAGACTGAGTCCAGTACAGCTAGATGGTGCCCGGCTACCACCGCTGTCTGCTCTGACCAGGATCACAGCAGAGGTTTCTGGACAGAGCTGGAGAAGGATGTAGAGCAAAATTCTAACTCTCCCCCCCAAAAAAAGACCAGATTTACTGGCCTAAAGGAGACTGGAGAAACCTCAATAGTGTGGCCCCCAGACACCCTTTCAACTCAGAGGTGAAGTTACCTTCGAGGTTCACTGTGCAGCCTGGGAGAGGACAGCCCAGTAAAACTAAATGAGACTAACGAGGTACAGAAGTCCAGTGACAAGGGCCAGAAGGCAGAGGGGGAGTAGGAAGCTGATGATAAGGAACACAAGTTGAGTAAGGATATTGTTGATGTGTTGTGAGATTGTTAACCACTGTTATAGGGCAACATTTGTAGTAACTGTTAAATGGGAGGCTATTTTGTCCTGTACGCCTTCATCTTGGGCGAAAATGGCAGCACAATTGGAAAAGCATAGTCAATGTCACTTAAAGTGTACGTAAAAAGTTTTGAAATGGTGTATCTTTAGCTATGTGTATTTTCACCAAAAAAAATAAAATAAAAAAGCTGAGAATTCAGAGGGTTAAAATGTTGTGGGGTTGTTAACCAAAGTCATAAAACAGCATGTGTACTACTGTTACATGAGAAACTGTTCTGTAAGCCTTCACCTGAAGTACAATAAAATATTAAAAAAAAAAAAATCAATGTCTATTTTTTCTCTCATAACATGAGTATTTAGTAGGTACCAGAAGAAGTTGGTAACATAAAAACAACCAATTTGCCTTCAAGTTAAGATTTTTAATACAGAAAACTTAAGAGTCAATATGAAAATGGCTTTTGAGGAAATTCTCGTCGCCTTTCTTTACCTCTCTAAATGTAGCCCAACTCATGTATTACCACCATTAAAGGCTCTCTGCTGTTCTAGGCTAACCCGGCTCCCTTCTCTGGCCCTCTTAAGTACCTATATCCTAGGTCCCCGAAAATAATTTTAATATCAGAAGCTTGTTCTTATTCTGAACCCTGTATTCAAAACAGCTCTCAGCATATCTGCTCTATTTGAAGGTGGCGTAAAAGGAAGGTAGACAATGGCAATCACGTCTTTTCCTTCCTCCCACGCTCACAGGGGGAGACACCAACCTAAAACCCCTGAGTTACATCTCACTTTCCCACTGTCTGGAGCCCTTGTGGCGCAGTGGTTAAGAGCTCAGCTGCTGACGAAAAGGTCAGCAGTTCGAATCCACCAGCTGCTCCTTGGAAACCCTATGGGGCAGTTCTACTCTGTCCTATAGGTCGCTATGAGTCGGAATCAACTCCACGGCAACAGGTTTTCCCCATTAACTGAAGATATCTTCAGGAGACAGTAGCTGTTTATGACTGAGGTTATATCTTACACTTTTAAAAATAGTTCCTACATTAGGATGATAGGCAAAGTGTTGAATTTATACCAGGGCCCAGGGGAAGATCTTTAAATTACTTGTAAATGAATGTGAATCACACTTTTTTTTTCCTGAATTAATAAGAAACTCTCCATCCAGTCTGAGAATCTAAGCAGATGAACTAACTCCCTGAGGAACGGAGTTCCGCTTTGAGTTGGAACGGTTTGGGCTTCTTGGCTAACCCGTATGTGGGCGTCAGGTCGAGCCGGACTCCAGGGCATTGCTGCACCTTGAGCTGCTGCAGAACAGCGGTGAGGAAAATGAGTATCTCATTGCGCGCAACATCTTCTCCAAGACACTTCCGGATTCCCATTCCAAATATCAAAACTTTCACAAGAAGACTTTTATTCAGTTCTCCGTTTTTGTTTAGGAATCTCTCAGGTTGAAATAAACTGGGATCATCCCAAATAGTTCTGTATCAAGTAACAAAAATAACGTTTTAAAAAGAAATTATTTTATCATTTTCCCATTGTTGGCAAGTTCTCCATAATAATTTTGCGGTAAATGTTTTGTTCAGTGTGGGACTATCCTTTATAAATTATACACATGTGCACAAAAATAATTATTATGGAGACCGAATTATACATATAATTATTATGTATGTATATATATATTCGTGCATCATTCTTTCCTTTAATATAATGATGGATTTAGTTACTATGAGGATTTAGCATATTCGTTACTTTATTTTCACTAAAATGACTTGTAACTCATTAGCTAATAAAAAACAGAAAAAAAACCCCAAAACAACCCATTGCCATGGAGTCGATTCTGACTCACAGGGACCCTGTAGGACACACTAGAACTGCCCCATAGGGTTTCCAAGGAGCAGCTGCTGGATTCGAACTGCCAACCTTTTAGTTAACAGCCAAATGCGTTAGTTAATAAAAGACCTGAGAATTTATTTAAAATTTTAATGATTTTAAATTAAGAGTTCCACAAGATTCGTACAAGAATATTCCTCACTTTCGCTGCCTGAGGCACCTTCATCTCCACCCTCCATTTTATGTTTGATAAAGGTGAGCTTCTAGCTACATTATATTCAACTAACATTTATTGAGTGCCTACTATGTGCCAGACACTAATCTGGTAGCTGGGGTAGAGGAAAAAACAAATTAAAAAAATAAATAAATAAACAGAGACAAAAAAATTTATGCTTGGTGGCCTCCATTCCAGTAGGATTTCAGACTCCATTTCAAATATCAGCTGGCCATACCCAAGCAGAGGGTGATCCCATAAAGTCTTCGGCGGACATACGCCATTGAACACACTTCTGAAATTGGATTTTCCTGAACGAATCTGTATTGAGATTGCCCTTCCCATTACAGGTGAAGAGGGAGAACTGAACTTCTTTCAAACTTTTTTTTCAAGAGAAACAGAAGTTATGAAGTTTGGTTAAGAAGTGTATAAATCTTTCCCAGACTGATAAATAGTAAACAAACAACCAGACAGTCTTTCCCCAGAAGTCATCGTAGTGACTTACTCATCATGGTTTACTTGGTACATGTTAATAAAGGTACAAGTTTTCTTGGGAAGGAAATAGTCTTTCAGAGGAGTGTCCACTGTAGTACTGGGTAGGCAAAATACAGCATTACAGCACATTCTGAAAATTTAAATATGCCATCCCTTAACTTCCTCCTACAATTCACAGATTATTTTTTACTATAAGGACATGAAACCCTTATAAATCTGTATTCTTTGATTAATTGAAACATCTTTCACCTATTATCAAATTAATGATTTATTATATATATGGCACACTTATTATATGCAAGGCATTGCTATGAGCTAAAATCTTAACAGAAAATTCTCTCAATATTTCTATGACAGAGTTGATCACGAGCAGGCAGATGGTTACACCAAGGGAAAAAGGCATTATTAAGCACTTTCTTGTACCAAACGTGCTTCTGGCTTTTATTAATAGGTTAGAAAATCAAAACATAGCATCTTTTAGTACTTGGTGGAAGGAATAATGGATTTAGAACTATGAACTCTAAACTCTAGAAGCTTCTGTGAATGACGTGTTGGGCACATCTCTTACCTATTCTGTGATTTTTTTTCCTAACTGTGTAATGGAGGGGTTGGTTGTGTGGGAAGATCTCTAAGTTGCCTCTAGAATGAACATTCTTTTCTCTAGTCCCATTCTCAGTCTTCTATCGATAAACCTTCCCCTTTTACAACACTATAATTATGCATGAGAGGGATTCAATCATGCAATTGTACCCACGTGCATTTCCCACCTCACTAGATTGACCCCACACTCACTTCTCCCCAGAGGAGAAGCAGTGACGTTTATATTTGCATTTGAGAGAAGGCACTGGCACATTTGGCTTAGTCACTCCTGAGCTCTCTTCACACCAGTCAGCCTGCAGAGAAGGTACATCTCATCTGTAAACAACCACGGGATGAGCTTAGAGGAGCACATCCATCTTTCCAGAGCAAGCCTGTTATTGTCTAATCCTGCCAGAGACTGAGTGATGAAAATATGTCTAATTCATGTGAGAAGTTTTAGTAAGCCTATTTGGTCCAGGTTTAAGCCCAGTCCTGAAAACTAGCTCTGAATAATTAAGAAAGCTAATATTTTGACCTCTATTTCATCTATGTCCATCTCTCAACTGGTACTGAACTTTGGCGAATAATATGGGCATTATATGTTGGGTGGCCTCAACACCCAAGAAGAGGGAAGGCCAAATGAGTAATGGACCTATTTTTCTGAAAGAATTACCTCCTTCTACGTACAGCATCACCTCCTTCTATGTACAGCCACTTGTCTATCTCGCGCATTCCTCTGTGGATTCAGCTCCTCAGATGTGTTTCCAGAGCCCCATATATGTGTTTCCTTTCATCCTAAGTGATGCACATAAACTTGGTAGGACTTCTCTGTTCCTGATTGCTTAGTAGAGAAGTAGGTCATGCTCTTTTAAGGCGTACCCAAGGTCTCCTTATGAAAGTCGTTGGGACAGAAGAGTTGCTTCTTAAAACTTAAGTGAAAGACCAAATGTACTTCAACCAGAAAGAAGATCTGACACAGCAGCTAGAAGGAAGGGGTCGCTGTGAATTGATAGGCATGGTTTGTGAATAAGGAGAGCAAACTAAATACAGGAGTCTCTCTCACTCACTGTCTGACCTTCACTGTGCTCAGCTGGTGGTTGATCCCATTGGCAGTTGGTCAGCCGAGGGCGCTGCATATTTCTGTGGCCAACTACGGAACAATTACATCAGCTCTCTAGGAAAACATACATTTCTGCTCCTTCACTACTTAAAGGTGAGAAGAAAAAAGGTACTGAGAATTGTATTCTCTGTTTGAATTGTGTGAAATAAAAATAGTTCAAACTACCAGAAATTTTGTTCATATTTAATAAAACCCGTCTATTTAATCTATACTGGCATGCATTTGTGTGCTGGAGATTCTAACATGAGGTTCAGTAAATTTTAAAATATCTGTAAATGGATTTTCTCTTTAATCTATTTGTGGCAACCTTGAGTTCCTCAGTCTACTGTCCAGAAAAACTTCAGGCTGCTGAAAATGAAGCCACATCAGCAGGAGGCTGAGGCTGTCCATAGGAGGAGATTAAGTGTGTTTGTATGATATCTCATGGTCAAATGTATATCTTAGTTGGATTGTCCATTGCTTGGAATTTCCATATCCTTCTTTGCCCTTAATAGTGCATATAACATGAAAGTTAATGGCATCATATTTGGGTTATGAAAAAAAGCCTAAAAAATACACTGTTGCTCTACTCAAAAATTTCATTGCAGGAGCACAAAATAAAATAAAATCAGATTTAAAGTAATACTAAAATAATTAACATAGGTGCTAAGGCACTTAATATTCCAATGAATCCCAAGATTCCTCATCTCCCTTCTCAACCATAACTTGCTTTTTTGAAGAGAATTATATGCTCACCAATGAGGAATAGTGAAAGGAAAAAAGGAGACATGTCTGAATATTTCATTTATGAAAGCTTCTGTGTAGGGTTAAGATTTTCCTGTCTTCAAATCTGGGTGATTTTAGTCCAATGTTTCCATCTGAAAGAAAAGTAAGTTTTTAATTTAATAATAACAATGATAATTATAAGAAAACTTATATGACTAAATTATAATTTTTATCTCAAAGTTTGTTACCAATTTCTTCTTGAATTTTGGCTTGAATTTCTGGATAGTATATCAGATAAAGAAAACCCCAGTACAGACATGTTGACGCTGTTTCAAACCCTGAAAAATAAATGAGAAAACGGGTCATAGGAAAAAGTATCAGGATAATTAATATCCTCAATTTACTTCATATTCAAGTACTAAGAATTAGGGGAAAGGAATCTAAATATAACCATACATTCATAGAACCACAATAAAATAATTCTATACATTAGAGTTGATTT
Source organism: Dugong dugon (assembly GCA_030035585.1). Taxonomy (NCBI): domain Eukaryota; kingdom Metazoa; phylum Chordata; class Mammalia; order Sirenia; family Dugongidae; genus Dugong; species Dugong dugon. The sequence goes on along the minus strand of CM057471.1, from coordinate 82,183,303 downwards.
AAAAATATGCCATTGAGTAATCTCCAACTCATGGTGACCCATGTGTGTCAGAGTAGAACTGTGCTCCATAGAGTTTTCGGTGGCTGATTTTTTGAAAGTGGATTGTTAGGTCTTTCTTCTGAGGTGCCTCTATGTAGACCTGAATACCCTGCCTTTCAGCTAGCAGCCCAGTGTCTTAATGGTTTGCATCACCCAGGGACTCCTTTAAAATATTAGTGTTATTTATCAGACATGTGAAAACGTTGGTAACATTGCACTACATAACAAACATTATTGTTATGATATTAATGACTATATGCAATAATCACAATTATAATTATATGTAGTTATTAAGTGTTTGGAGCCCTGGTGGTACAGTGGTTAAGACCTTGGCTGCTTACCAAAACGTCAGAAGTTCAAATCCACCAGCTGCTCCCTGGAAACTCTATGGGGCAGTTCTACTCTGTCCTCTAGGGTCGCTGTGAGTCAGAATCGACTAGATGGCAACAGGTATTAAGTGTTTACTCTGTTCTAGGATTTATATATATTTTCTCTAAATCATAATGCAGACATGTAAGGTATATATAATTATGCTTATTTTACTAAAGAGAAAGGCTGTGCCGCAGGTACATTATGGCCTTCACTCAAGGTGACTCATCTCATAAGAGGCAGACCCAAGACTTGAACTTGTGTTTATTCGGCTCCAAAGGCCAGGAGTTTGTATAAGCACATAATGGAGGATTGAATAGACTCATATTTTTTAAATAATAATTTTTAGTGTACTTATACCATTGCTGTCGAGTCGATTCCGACTCATAGCGACGCTATAGGACAGAATAGAAATGCCCCGTGAGGTTTCCAAGGAGCGACTGGTGGATTTGAACTGTCAATCTTTTGGTTAGCAGCTGTAGCTTGCCGTAGCTCTTAACCACTGCACCACCAGGGCTCTTAAATAGTTTAAAATTCTGAGATTATCTAAGATAATTTCATTTATTTCTGAGATTATCTAAGCATTGGTTAGATGTTTTGCATTACTGAATAAAAAACATAAAGCAAGGATTTCTATATATCAAATTTTATCTTTTCTCAAGGGCAACTCTAAGACTACATCAAAGAATGTGATCAGTTCTTGAAAACCTAAAACTCAGAAATGCCACATTAAAAAGCTCTTTCTAGCATAGTGAGAATAGCAGCGCAATTGGATGAATGGAATCGATGTCACTGAATTGTACATGCAGAAACGTTTGAAATGGTGTAACTTTGGCTATGTGTATTTTCACAAAAAATAAAAATAAAAAAAAAAAAAGGTCCTCCAACACTGAGAAGGGAGAGTGTTGACATGTCGTGGGGTTGTTAACCAATGTCATAAATATGGGTACTGACTGTTTAATGAGAAACAATTTGTTCTGTAAACCTTCATCTAAAGTACAATACAAAAAACATTAAAAAAAAAACAAAGCTCTTTCTGGTGGATGGTTCAACATGATAGGAAACATTCCTGATTTGCTGAAATAAGTTTGTTCAATTCTCTACTTTTCGGTCTTCATTCTGTTCACTCACATACTACACTGTTTTCATTGTAAATTCACTTTTATGACTACCTAATGTCAAAATTAATACTGCTAGTCACTAAATGTTAAAAATATAGTAGAAAAATGTGTTTTCGATTCTATACTTTTTATTTCCAGGTTCTCACGATGGCAGTGACAACAACAATCATGATGAAGATATTTACAAAATATTGATCACTTAATTACACTGTCATTTAATATTCAAAACCCTATGAGATAGGGGTTCTAATTATTCTTACTTTGGATATGAGAAACTTGCAGTGTAGAGATGGCAAAATAATTTGACTGAGATCATACAGGGGTAAAGCTAGTATCTGCACTCAATTCTGTAGCTCCACAACATTGGGGCTTAAATATTTATTTATTCTTTAAAAAGCTCACATCTAAACATATATAAGCACTGTACTCAAGTTTAGCTTCAGACCAGAGGAATCTCCTTTCCAAATTTCTCAGGTCCAGATTTTCACCTTTTACACAGAGTATTCTCTTTAGTGAGCCTGTAGGTTCTACAGTTTCTAACTAACAAACTTTCTAACATTGACTTCACACTGCAAGAAATCATCCTAAAAGCAAGTTGTCCAAATGAAGTTGCTGATCATGGTCTCTATAGTAGAGTACAGTATGGTGTGAAAAATTGGATGTCTATGCAGCATATGGAAACCCTAGGGTGTAGTGGTTAAGACCTAGGGCTGCTAACCAAAAGGTTGGCAGTTAGAATCCTACTAGGTACTCCTTGGAGACCCTATGCGGTAGTTCTACTCTGTCCTGTAGGGTCGCTATGAGTCGGAATTGACTCCATGGCAATGGGGTGTTTTTTTTTTTTTAATGCAGAATATATTAACTCTATTCTCTATCAACAGAGGGGGAAAAAGAAAGAAAATAGGCCTTGGATAAATGTGGACTGAGATTTTGATCGTCATTTATTTGGCTTTTTACATCAAGGCTTAAGCAAAAGACTATTATCTACTTTGGTAGATTAGCTAAATATTACTGAGATCATAAGCAGTGATTTGGGGAAAGCTTGAGTGTATCCTAAGAGAAAACTAAATCTTTTATATGATTATTTGAAAAGTTAAATATGGAAATATAAATGCTTATAATATAGAAGCTCTGATTGAACAGAATGTTACAAATTGTATCCATTAAATACGTGGTTTATAGCTCACTATTTTATTCTAATAAACTATTCTATTCATCTCACTAGTGAGGTAGAAGACACGTGGAAATTTATTGTTTTCTTAGTATTCATTAATACTCTTATTTGGATTCAAATACAAATTCCATTTGATCTATTTATTGAGTGGATAAATGCTTTATACAGAAATGCGTTATCCTGAATACCTCTTTTCTGCACACATTCGAAAAAAATTAGCTGGGCTGCACACATCGATGGTTCTCTGTATCCTAGTTCCTTCTATGATCTGCCATAATTTCACATTTGCTGATTACTTGAGGATATTGACAGTATTATATATGTCTGTAATATATTTTGAGTTTATCTCATCAAATCAAGATGAAAATAAAGCCCTCCTGATGCCCACACATACTTGATACACAGTGGCATTCATGCTTAAAAAAAAGTGCTCAAAAACCCTAATGTTAATACTTAGCATCAGACAGTTGGCAGAAGAAAATGCTAAGTATAGCATGATCAAACTTATAGGATAAATAACTAGTGCAGCCATCAAACTGAAATCATGATAAAAAATAAAACATAAACATATATACATATATATATAATACATATGGTGCATTTGCATGCAACGCAAATCAAAACAAATACCTATGTTTACAAAGAACATTCAGGAACACAAATGCATAGATCCTAGAAAAAAATGAATCAGAGTGCCAATAAAGATGGTATACAATAAAAAGAAAGGAAAATAACAGGTTGGAAGACCATCTTACCTAAAATGAAACTGCTAAGACACCCTTAGCATTTTTGTTTGCTTGTTAGACTAAGGAAATCAGCTTCCTCCAGGCTAGTACTTTATAGGAACCATAAGAAATATGATAGATAAAAATGAGTAGAAAAAGAAACTATAGAATTTAAGAATGATAGTAATACAGTAGCAGTATAGACTTGTACAGTTCTTCTGAAAAAGAATTTGGCGATACGTATCAAAAGCGCAAAAATATTTTTATCAGTTGATCCAGAAATTCTGCTTCTGGATATTTACTGTAAGGCTGTAATTCAAAAAGAGGCAAAACTGATGCACAAAGACGGTCTCCTTAACGTTAGCAAGATACACAATGTCTGCACTATCTGTGCAGGCCAGGACTTGCAAACAGTTTGGGTGTCCATCCCAGAGACAGCAGATGGCTAAAACATAGGGGGTGCATGCCATGGAGTATAATACAACTGTTAGAAGCAGCAAATTAGTAACATACACGGCAACCAGAGTTGGATCTTAAAAACATAACGTTTCATGAAAAAAGTTAGAAACCAATTGAGATCTAAATAGCAACATTTACATAAACTAAAATACATGATAATACAAGAATGCATGGTAATACATGATAATATAAGTAAAGCCCATTTCATAAGAATACATTCATGCAAACAAAGTAACACTTTGAACACATTAAGAATAAATGCCAATGGATTAGTGGAAGAAACTGGGAATGGATGTAGGGGATAAAAAGTAATAGGCAACTAACTCACTCACTAACTGAATAAATAAATCAAGCCCATGATTTCATGGACCAATGATGTCAATACACCATGAAATAAGGACTATTATTAACTCAAGTTTCTACACCTGTGCTCAAAATAAAGTTTTTTTTTTTCAAATGACATAGGAAGAAAGCAGAATTCCAAATTGTCTACAGCATGAGCTCAACTATACAAAATGGCAAATGCAAAAAGAAATACTATAAATAGTGGATAACAAAACATTGCAATGATTTTTGTATTATATACTGATAAATGTTGTCGCATACCAGCTCCAAATAGGTCATTCACGGTGCTTTTGATTTCATCATCATTTAAGGTGGCTGTTTTGATAGCAGCACGTTTGTTGTGGCATATATTAGTTAGAGCATCAGTAATGTCTCGGGTATGGTCCTGAGGAGACAAACCTTACCATGATTATTCACCTCTACCTGTATGTCACATCTCATATGAATTCCATGAAAGAAGAGCCAGAGACTCATGTAACTTGAAATGAACCCACTATTCTTATGAATATAAGTACATTGTTTTAAACCTTGCAAACGTTTTTGTTTGAAAAAAAGTAATGCTTGATCTTAAAAGAATGTAGACTAGAAAACCAAGCTACAGAACTCTTTCTTTTTTTCTTCAAAAACATCTTTCAGTCAACAGAAACAAGTGCCTTAGTCTATCAGCATACTTAGAAAATGTCAGTATTGAAGTTAACATCTATAGAGAAATTATGTAGCATTTAATATAATACACCGTCTCCTCACTTATCAACATGGTTAAGCTCCAAAGAATGGTCATTATGGGAAATTGGTGTTATGTGAAAAGGGGGGATGACCACATCCAATCATAAAATGGAGGATGACTACATCATTATATAACTGCCAAATTACACCATTACATAACTACCAAACCACTGAGAATCATGGCCCAGCCAGATTGATAAAAAAAACTTAACCATCAAAGCCAGCGTTACTCTTTCCTCATACCTCAGCATTCGTTACTACTAGATGTACATTGTTAATGCCCAAAATAGTTGGATAGTAGATTTTTTACTACTGTTGGAAATGCAAATAGTCGGATAACGAGATAGTAAGTGAGGAGAAGGTGTAAAAGTTTTCTGAATCTATTGTGTGAGTTTTACTGTCATCATAGGGAAACAGATGGGGGAAGGGGTAGATTAGGGAATGAGAAGAAAAGTTTATGAACTCTTACAAATTCATACACTTATTGTACCTGATCTAGAGTTCCTGGTTGTACCTTAAAACTGATTATCTTCTTCTTTTTTCATTGGAGGGGACTTAACGCTCACACCTCTTTATTTGCTCAATTACCACCTTGACATCTATCTTTTCCTGTTATATTTTTTCCTATTACCCTCACCTTAGTTGATTGGGTCCAAAGAGCTAGCATTCTTTCTGGAAGATACATATCTCATTAGGGTCATTTATTCTTCTAAGGACCATCAAATTGGGCAAACTCATGTGAATGACCTCATAGGAAAAGTATGCTTCTGCCACCTGTAGAACCTTACTGCATGTTTTGTGATCTCAAAATTCATTTCTATATAGTAAAGGAACTCAGGTAGGAGATGTAGGCATAATGGAAGTTGTTGAAAAAAAATACTGATGTTTTTAAGTTCAAGACTTCATAATTTCAGATATACTTAATGGTGCAAAATGAAGAGACAAAATAGTTGACTCATTTCTTCAAGGAACCCATCAACATTTGGGTAATCATTTATCAGTTGATTACAGATTCATAATTCATGCATGTTGTCTCAGAACTGGGGAAATTTCTGAGGTTTCAAAGACTTTAGAGTTATCCTAAAAGACCCTACGTGAGAACTGAGTATAACTGTGCAATAGTCCTATTGACTAGAGCTCAAGTTTACTAACAGCATGGGTAAGTTTCACTGTGGCAAAACTGTAGCGAAATGATCCAAGGTAGAATACAACCTCCTGCATACTCGATGCTTCTCACCATTACAAAACCCAGGTTTGGTATGAATTTAAATCCTTACCTTATCATACATAGAAAGATGATCTCGTACATGTAGTGCAATAAATCGATTTAGGGCTTGATAAAATTCCCAGGAAGCATTTATAATCTGTAGTGGAAGGTGGCAGAAAAATGGTATGAAATCGGCAGGGTTAGCTGCACTGGAGGCTTTCAATAGCTCATCATTTGTTTTAACTATCTTAAGAAACTCCTCATCATTGTGTTCATATCTTTTGCCAAAGCAAAAGGCACAGACAACGTTGGCCACTGCACAGGTGGTCACACTTCTGGGGTCAAAGCTGCCCCTCTTGGAAATCAATTCTGTGAAGACTTTCACCAGCTCAGAAACTTCCTCGGTGATATGTTTCTCAAGCAGGCAAGAGCAGGTTGAGGATTTTGCTTCTGTGTTGGAAAAAGTTCTTAAAGCATTAGAGGCGATTTTCTTATGAATCTTCCAACTTTCTCAGCAATTGACTGAAAATGAAAGATTCTTTGCTTCTGTCAGGACAGAAAAGGTGTGCATATTAGGTCTGCCTGCAAAATTCTCTCCATCCTTGAGCAGTACTGCTTCACTATTTCCATTCCATTCACCACCACAACAGGCACCATTCCCAATTTGATAAGGAAGACATCTCCATATTTCTTCCTCATCTCCATAAATGTCAGGTAAGGATGAGCTCCAAGCTGGGGGAGATTTCCAACCATGGGGAAGGACCATGAGCCAGCAGGAGACACCTGCTTTCCACCCCTGCTCCCTAATGCTCTTACAAACACAAAAACTATCACCAAAATTATGAGAGAAGTAGTCACCTCTCCAGGAGTGACTGCCAAGTGGAATATCATCTTCAGAAGTAAAGCTCCTAAAACAGAAAAATGTAAACCTTATTTTTGTAGTTTTAAGCATAGACAAAATAGACTTTCTCCCTTGAAACATTTAGAAGCAAAGTAGAGACTCTTCGGAGGGTGTCAAAAGTCATTCTTCACTGACCACAAAGAGGGAAAAATCAAATTCTTGTAAAACACATTGCATCTTTATCTGGATTCTATTCTTCTCACAATTCTAACCACCAAACTCAAATCTTCTATGTAAGTCATTGACCACAGACAGAAGAGGAGGGAAGCTCAATGTAGAAAGCAACGTGATGCTTTAGAAAGGGATTGAGGTTATACAGGCTGATTTCATACTCATTAGCTGGAGACCTTCATCCTGTCGCTTACACTCAGAGCATCCCAGTTTTCTCATCTAAGCCTCCTGCCTCACAAAATTAGCTACAACTTCTTCCAACAAATATTTACTGAACTCCCTTCCCACGTCAGGCACTAGGAATATAAAATAAAATTCCACAGACTATTTCACAGTACTATTAAGGAGCCCTAGTAGCACAGTGGTTAAAGCACTTGGCTGCTAACTGAAAGGTCAGTAGTTCAAACCCACCAGCCACTCTGTGAGAGAAAGATGTGGCAGTCTGCTTCCATAAAGATTACAGCCTTGGAAACCCTATGGGGCAGTTCTACTCTGTCCTATAGGGTTGCTATGAGTCAGAATCAACTTGATGGCAATGGGTCTAATGAGGAAACTAAATAAACAAAAATGATAATACAATGTGGAGCATTCTATAGGAGAATTGGATACAGAGTGGTCTCTCACTGTTTGAGGTTCAAATGAGATAATTATAAAGAAATTACTTGGTGAATTATAAGTCATTTAGGGACTATCTAATTCATTGTCTGCCTAGCCCCTCTGTCAATGGACTTCCCAGCCTATTTATAAGAATGACTCTCTGAAACTGTCTTTCTGCTCCATGACCTGTCCATCTAGACACAGGTGACTGATTCAAGGATGGGTCACTGGCCCAAGAGGAACCTTTCTTGGGAATATGGAACTGGGTCTGTGGAAGGTCATCCTTTCTTTGGGCAGTTTAATCTATAAAATATAAGTTCAGTAGACAATTTGGGGACATTTTACTTACTGGTAGACCTGAGAAACCATTAAAGCTCGTCTGAAAAACAAATGAAGCAGAAAGGAATGTAAATAGAAGACACTGAGAAACCTTGTGACTTTTCATTTACTGTTTCTAGTATCTTCTTGAGACCTAGGAGCACTCTGGTCCTTGGGTTGAATTCTTCTTTCTTGCTTAAGCTACTTAGAATCGGCTTCTGTTACTTTCAACCAATAGGGTCCTAACTAAAAAAAAAAAAAAAAGTCTCATACATATGCAGAATACTTTGTTAGCTGGTGGTTTACTAGTAGAATTCTCCCCTTCCATGCTGGAGACCAGGGTTTGATTCCTGACCAGTGCACTGGCCAGCACACCTCATACACAGTCACCACTCATCTGTCAGTGAAGGATTGCATGTTGCTGTGATGCTGAACAGGTTTCAGTGGAGCTTCCAGACTATCACTAAGAAGAAAGGCCTGACAATCTTCCGAAAATCAGCCAATGAAAACCCTATAGATCACGATGGTCCGATTCTGTCGTGCATGGGGTCACCATGAGTTAGCAGCTGACTCAACTGCAGCTAACAACATAGAATACAGAATATTCTCTCCCTTAAAAAAAAAACACTACTAAACTATTCGTATTTCTTAAAATTATTTACCTAGATGATATTGGTGGGCGGTATACTCATTGGTCAATGTAAACACTTCTTTTGACTTTTGAGAAAATTTAAAATATATATATACCTTAATAAATTGAGAAGCATTCTGGCAAGCAATAATGAATTTGTCTTTCAGGTTATAAGAGCGTGATGGACTTGTAAAAACCTCTACACTTACGTTCTACTATAAATAGCACCAAGGGTCAGTGGAATGTTTATCTTAAAGTTTTAGCATAAACAGCTCCCACTCTCAGTTTGCAAGCAAGGGCTTGTCCTCTGCTTTATCTGATTGTTTCACCTTCTAAAATCAACGCTGGAGTTAAAATTGAGAGATCAGCTTTTTTTTAATGGAAAAATAAAACTGAGTATGCATTTAAGTTAAAAAAAGCAAAACAAAACAAAATAATGAAAAACAACTAAATCACCAATCAAAACAACAGCTACAATTTGCCAAATGTCACTATTGTCTCTGTTCAGAAAACAGAGTGAGGACTTCATGGTGTTGCTTGCTTTCCAGCATATGCTGCTTTTGTAAAACTTCTTCTGTTAATAGGAGTAACTACTGGCATTTATTGAGCTCTTCCATGTGCCAGAGACGGTGCTAAGCACTAAGTCTGCACATCTTCTTAAATGCATACCTCTGTGAGGTGATGCATATATCATCCTGTTATAGAAAGGCTCAGAGATAGAAAATCATTTTCCCATGTATTTCCCTTTTTTTTTTTTTTTTTTTAGCTTAATAATAAATCACCAGTTATTTACCTCTGTTGTTGCTGTTTGTTGCCATGGAGTTGATTCTAACTCACTGGACCCCTGTGTTACAGAGTGCAATTACTTGGATGTAATCTTAATGGGAAAAGATCACTAGGCTTTTTCTTCCAGGGTAGCACTGGGTAGGTTCCAACTACCAATCTTTAGGTTAGCCATCCACTGCAAACTGTTTGGGCCACCGAAGGACCTTGTTTACCTCTAGTACTCGCTTTTTTTTTTTTTTTTAAAGAAGAAGATTGTTTTTATTGTCACCATTACCAAAGAGATATCAGACCAACCATAAAGGTACACTTCCATGCTTCCCCTAAGAGAGTTTTGAAGCAGAAAATACAATAATAGGGTTTCCATAAGACAGATTCAAAAAATCCATGGCAATCACAGTTTCGTGACTTGAAGAATGCAAACATTAGGAGAACTCCAACTTTACAAGATAATCTAAACTTGGATAACGGGAAATATTGGGCAACTATACTACCTCTCAATAATTTCTGCATTCCATTCGATCACCTTTCGTTGGAATAAGCATATTCCATTGACGAGTGAGCACTTCTAGTGCTGCATCTGTTTGAAACGTTTCAATTGGTATTCTGTCAGTTCCTGGAGACTTGTTTTTCTTCAATGCCTTCAGTGCATCTTAGACCTCTTCCTTCAGTACCATTGTTTCCTGATTATATTCTACCTCCTGAAATGGTTGAAAGTCAACCAATTCTTTTTGGTACAGTGGCTCTGTGTATTCCTTCTATCTTCTTCTTTTTTTTTATTTATTGTACTTCTCTAGTACTTGCTTTTTTATAAAATTCAATTTCTCTTGGGCACACACCAAAATTGCTAGTCTGCACATCAATGATCAGAGTCGTTTCCAAGGCAGAGTATTAAAGCAGGTAAGAAGTGGATGTAGCTGGAAGAACACTGGACACTCAGGAAAGATGACTGGGTTTCCCTACTCTCTCTTCTTTTTGGCTATGGGATGTCGGTTAAGTTACAATCTCTCTTGACTTCAGTTTCCCCACTTGGAAACTGATCACGTCAGCCTAGAAGATGTCTAAGGGTCCTGCCAGTTTAGTTTGCTGTACTCAGAGCTAGAGAGAAGGCAGGGTGGTAGGCTGAGAGTGTTGTACAGGAGTGACTGCCCAACAATATTATTTCACAAGAGTCCACAGAGCAGTTAACAGCTCATCAGCAAAGTAACTATGCCATCAGCCTGGGCCATTCCCATTTCTCGTATTAAATTCTCTTTGGCAGTTTACTAGGCACAGATGCCTTGCCAACTTTCTCAGCGACCTTCTTGGAAAGCACTGAAGGCACATTCTGTTCCTGTTGTTTTGGGGTGAACTAGGACTGAGGATACGGGGTGTCAGGCGCCCTGAATGTGGGCTGCTACCCTGTTAGAGATTCAAAGTGAACCCTCACTTCTTTAGAGGACAGCCAGGTGAGAAGAGTACTATGTAACTGGAAGGTTTTTGTACTAATTCTCAAGCCCATTTGCACATTAAACCTGCCGGGAGCTACTAAACAATAATAACGCCCAAGTCCCAAACCCGCTGATTAAATCAAAATTCTAGCGATACGTATTGAAAAACTTCCCAATGCGTGTGAGGAGAATTCCGGATTGAGGACCTTTTTAGTGGAGAACAACCTGCCAGGATGATCAGCAAACAACCTCAACAGATCCACTCAGCCAAATTACAATGGAACTTGGAAGGCTCACCTGTGCCCGGAAATCTTGCTGGTCAGTGCGAGGAATCTGGCGGAGGGATCTAAAGCCAAAGCAGGTTTTTGAAAAAAGGTGGCTGTATCCTAGGGAACAGAACCAATCTCGGCCACAGCATCAACCGGTCCCGGAGTCTCCCTTCCAAGAAAGGCCAGGAGAAAGTGGCTGCTTCTTGCCTTATATCCAAACAAAAAGTGATGGTGAGGGGTGGGCCTTGGACCAGTGTGAGGAGGAGTCTGGAGCTGGACCAGGGCTTTGGAAGCAAGAGAGAGGGATGGAGAGGCCTCTGAGGCTAGAACTGGGTCTGGGAAGCTGGGAAATGCTGGTGTGAGTGAAGAGAGACGGATCACATCTGAAGCAGGGTCTCTGAAGGAGAGAGTAAGATGGAAACTGATCTTTGAATAAAGCAGGGAGAGAGAGGAAAGATGAAAGGACAATCATTTAAAAAGAACTGGTGACAGGTGGAGTCGAAAGATATGTAGCAAGGAAGCAGCAAACAGCGAAGGAAAAAGACGGAGCAGCATTCAGAGAAGTTGCCGTGAGTTTTAAACGCCTCTCTCTCTCAAGTACTGCGGGCCTTTTGTACCAGGAAAATGGGCACAGCCGCTGATCCCAGCAAGCTGAGGAGCGAGGAGGCGGAGGCAAATAAAATATAAACAGTGCACAGGCTTAACTTTCTCCTGGGGTTTAGTAAATTCCTCGGTAGTCTTCCCCAGACAATACGCATTCCCACAACTAGAGTTTGCTTTGGTGTGAGAAAAGTCCTATCAGCACCACGGAACCTTTTCCCAACCTGAATAAACCCAGTTTTCCCACTTGTTACGTGGTCAATGGCCTGTTATTCTTGGGCATCATTCTGAATGCCTGCAATTTCTACATAACAGACTATTTTTTAAGCTTTAGAGTATGGTTTGGGGTTGAGGGTTCAATGTTAGCTTTTAATGAGAGAGCCCAAGAATGATCATCGGCAATCAATAGTTTCTCATGTAGATAAGAAAGCATGCCCAGAAAAAGAAGGTAAACCTCACATTCCCTCTAGGGTAACCTTTAAACTTCGGCAGACAGTGTCATATTCACAAAACATTGTGGATTTCTAAATCTCAAAATTCTGGAAGTCACATGTCCAAAAATCTGACAAGGGCCTGCAAACCATAGGAATTTTCTGACCCACTAGTGACGTGTTTTTCTACTTGGCACTTAATCATCATGATTCTTAAACAAAACAAAACAAAAACAGACAAAAAAACCTTTGCCATGGAGTTGATCCCGACTCACAGCCCTACAGGACAGACTGCCAACATCCAACATCTTTCTCCTGCAGAGAAGCTGGTGGGTTTGAAACCTGACTTCTTGGTTAGCAGACAGTGGCTTAACCACTGCACCACTAGGGCTCCTTCATCATACTTAGCTACTAAAAAACAAAACAAACAAACAAAACCAAAGTTTTACTCCTAATATATATATATATATTTTTCATTAAGTATCTCATTCTCTGATATAACACCACATTGGATTACTTAAAAAAAAACAAACCTGAAATCGGAAGCTAGTAGAAAAGCAAATTTATTGACACTATGCAGCCCTAGTGGCAATAGTGGTTAAGTGATATGGCTGCTAACCAAAAGTTTGGCAGTTCAAATCCACCAGCTGCTCCTTGGAAACCCTATGGGGCAGTTCTACTCTGCCCTCTAAGGTTGCTATGGGTTGGAATTGACTGGACATGGGTTTATTTTTGGATGTAGCCATATCCAATTCTTTGTCTGAGTACCCATTTTATAGACAGTTGTTAATAATTCTCTGACAATGTGTTCTTTGAAAAGTTTATAGACAGAGGATATCTGAGAGGAAAATGATAATTTCCTCATCCCTTGCCTCCCCAGTGGTTAACTGGGAAATCCATCCAGAATAATAACTGTGATAGTTAACATTTATCGTGTGCTTACAATGAAAAGGCATTTAAAAGTACTTTCTATATTACTTCAGTTATTTCTCATAGCCAACCTTTCAAGGAACTGCTGTTCTTTTCCCTCTTTCACATATGATGAATCCTTTTTTTCGTTGTTTTCTTTTTGGTTTTTTGTTTGTTGTGTTTTTGGTTGCTGTTATTGTTATAGAATTATAAATAACACAACATTTGCCATTTCGCCCTTTTTTCTGGTGTAGCACTTAGTGGTAGCACTTATACTTGTCAGGTTGCGCAACCATTCTCCTTAACCAATGCCAGTTTTCCCATCACCGTGAACACAGACCCACTACTTCCCAGAGAATAATTCCTTCTCTCCCTCCTCCCTCCCACTCCAGGTAACCACCAATAGCCAATGGTCTCTATATATTTACTTACTCTTCCCTTTTCATATAAGTAGGTCATCCAGTCCTTGTCCTTTGGTGATTGACTTATTTCACTCCACATAATGTCGTCGGTCCATTCATGTTGTAGCATGTTTCAGGACTTCATTTCTCTTTATGGCTGAGTAGTATTCCATTGTATGTATGTACCACATTCTATTTATTCCTTCACCTGTTAATGGGCACTTAGATTGTTTCCATCGTTTGCTATTGTGAATAGTGCTATAATGAACATAGGTGTGCATGTGTCTGTTTGTGTTGCTACTTTTACATCCTTAGAATATATGTCTAAGGATTAGAATTGCTAGGTCATATGGTAGCTCTATTTTTAGTTTTTTGAGAAATCGCCCTACTGTTTTCTACAACTTTTGTACTGTTTTACATTCCCACCAGCAATGGATAAGGGTTCTGATCTCCCCACATCCTAGCCAACATTTGTCATTTTCTATTCATTATTATTATTATTTTTAATCAATTGCCTTTCTAGTAGGGGTGAGATAGTATCTTGTGGTAGTTTCGATTTGCGTCTCTCTAACGGCTAATGATGATGAGAATCTTTTCATGTATTTATTGACCACTTGGATATCCTGTTTGTATCTGAAGTATCTGTTCATGTCCTTTGTCCATTTTTTGATTGGGTTATTTGTCTTCTTGTTGTTAAGTTGTAGAAGTTTTATATATATTTTAGATATTAGACCCTTACTGGATATACCATTTTTAAAAATTTTCCCTGTCTGTAGGTTGTCTTTTTAATCTTTTGATAAAGTCTTTAGATGAGCATAAGTACTTAATTTTTATGAGATCCTAATTATTATTTTGTCTTCTGCTTCTCACGTATTCGTTGACGTGTTTGAGAATCTATCATTTAAAAAAATAGCTTCACTCCTATCTTTTCTTCCAAGTTACATATGATGAATTGTGAGGCATAGAAAATTTACAAAATTTTCTGAAGCTAACAGCACGTAGGTGATAGGACAACAATCTGAACTCAGGTAGTCTGACTCTGGAGTCCTGCTGGCACAGTCATTAAGAGCTCAGCTGCTAACCAAAAGGTTGGTAGTTCAAATCCACCAGCCACTCCTTTGGAAACCTTATGGGGCCGTTATACTCTGTCCTGTAGGGTCGCTATGAGTCAAAATCGACTCTAAGGCAATGGGTTTGGTTTGGTTTTTTGGTTAGTATGACTCTAGAGCCTGTGCCCCAGCCACTGGTTATACCACCTTCTAGTGGAGAATTCTTCAGCTAAAACCTGAAGCTTCCACTGCTTTCAGTAACCATCCTTACTGACGTACTTCATAACACAAGCAACAATCATGTAAGATTCATGGAGTTACTCCTTCAAACTAGGTTGTAGATTATAGGTTCTACAATGGATTCAAACATACCTACTATTGTGAGGATGGTGCAGGATCAGGCAACGTTTTGTTCTGTTAGACATAGAGTAGCTACGAGTCAGAGACGACTCTGAGTCAGAGCTGACTTGATGGCACCCAACAACAACAACAACACATGCAGTAAACGGCTTGGGATGGGATATGGTATTTGCTACCCTCGCCCTGTGGTTGGAGAATTAAAATCAGTTCATTCATATTATTGCCTATTTTTCTTCTAATTTTTCCTATGGGAAGCAGTTAGCAGGGGCACTGCTACCAAATTTCCCGGGTTCAAATCCAAGTCCTGTTATTTCATGAATTTGAGCAAGTTATTAAATCTCTTTGCCTCAGTAGTCCTTATCAGTAAAATGAGGACTATTAGCAGTACCTAGCTCACAGGATAGTTAAAAGAATAAAAATGAGTTAATATCTGTAAAACATAACATCTGGCACATGATAATCATTCAAAAGACAGTAGTTCCTGTAGATGGTGTTGTTAATATTATTTTACGATATCAAAAAATATCTAAAATATCAAATATCCTTCTGTTGTGAACTAATTTTGTTCTTTAGAGTATGTCTTGGTTAACTTTTTTTTTTTTTTTGTCAAAATAGTTTTGTAGTACTGGCATAATTATTTGAAATTTGTTAAATTATTATAAAGCAATGGGTTATTTTGATCCTTTTTGTAAATGAAAGGTCAGTCATTAGTGTGGTGGCCCTCAGGAAGCTATGTCTACCTCCTAATTCTCCAAACCTGTGAATATTACCTTATATGGTAAGCCTGTTGCTGTGGAGTTGGTTCTAACTCATAGCGACCCTATAGGACAGAGTGGAACTGCTTCATAGGGTCTCCAAGGTTGTAATCTTTACAAGAGGAGCCCTGGTGCTGCAGTGGTTAAGTGCTCAGCTGCTAACTGAAAGGTTGGAGGTTCAAACCCACCAGCCGCTCCATAGGAGAAAGATGTGGCAGTCTGTTTCTGTAAAGATATAAAGCCTTGGAAACCTTATGGGGCAGTTCTACCCTGTCCTATAGAGTTGCTATGAGTCAGAATCCACTCAACGGCAATGGGTTTGGTTATTTTTGGAATCTTTGTGGAAGCAGATTGTCACATCTTTCTCCTATAGAGTAGGTTATGGGTTTGAATGGCCAACTTTTTGGTTAACAACCAAGTGCTTAACCATTGCACCACCAAGGCTTCTTCCTTACATGGTAAATAGAGTGACTATTAACTTATACGGAAAAAGATGTGATTAAATTGAGGATTTTGAGAGGAGGGGCTTATCCTGGATTACGAGGTTGGGCCCTAAATCCAATGACAAGTGGACTTATAAAAGGGAGAGAGAGGGAGATATGATAGACACACATGAAAGAGGAAAAGGCAGTGTGACCATGGAGGTAGACATTGAAGTGATGCAGCCGCGAGCCAAGGAATGCTGGCTGCCATCAGAAGTTGGAAGAGGCAAGGGGATCATTCTCCCATAGAGCCTTAGGAGGGAGTACAGCACTGCCAACGCCTTAATTTAGGTTTTTAGCCTTCAGAACTGTGAGAGAATAAATTTTTGTTGTTCACAGTCACCTAGTGTGTGGTAATTTGTTATAGCAACCTTAAAAAACTAATACAGTCAACTTCCTTTTATTTATGTAACCAGAAGATGATCTAACAATGATTCAGAACATAACCAAAGCTTTTTTGGGAAGTCCATTCCAAATATTTGGATCGCTTTTTTGTTAAGGGAACAAGTATTTGATTTATGAAGTTACTCAATTAAAAAAAAGAAGATTCTACTAAGTTGGGCACTGTACTCAGCCTGGAGGATGGAAAGATAAAACAAAGAAGAATGATACAGAGATAGATAAACAAACAAGTAAGATATATATTTAAAGATGCTATAAAAGAGACATGTTAAAAATACTCTTAGGGATTAAGAGAAAAGGGTGGTTTATGGAGAAGATGATATTTGAAATAACTTTTAAAGCCTAAATGAAAACTTCCTAGATGGCAAGAAGAATGAAGAGATGCTAAGCAGAAAAAAACATTTGAAAATGTAGAATGATTTAAAAGAACTTGTCATGTTTAAGGAATGAATTGAGATACAAGATGGCAGGATGTGAGCCTGGAAAAATCTTTCTAAATCAGAAACCTCAGAATGAGTCCTGAACCTTCAGTCTCCCAAGCTAGATACTAGGTCTTGTGGATTCAGCAATCTGTATATCTCTTACTCTCCTGGCCTCTTTATTCCCAATTGCCATTACCTAGTTCTGGTCCCAATAGCCATTACCTATTTCTGGTCCCTGTCAAATCTTTTCTGGGCTATCATCATAGGTTTCTCTATTAATTATGATTGCAATCAATAGCCAACAACAACAGTTAAAATGGTTTCAATAAATAGAGTTTATATTTCTTACACAGCAAAATGTCTAAAGTGATGGCTTCCAACGGTTCACAGTTTCATGACAGTTGGCTTGATATTTCTGTCATTCTTTGGGTCTTTCCCTTTGGTTGCTAAGTGGCTGCTACAGCTGTAGCCATCACGTCCACATTCAAAACAAAAAGAAGGGTGGACTGACCCTGCCAGCTATATCTGTACCATTCTATCATTCAAGAAGCATGAAGTGTTCCCGGAAACCCCCACAGACTTCTGCTTAAATCTCATTAGTATTAGAGACAATGAGAAAGTGAGTATTTCACTTGGCATAATGTCACTGCAAAAACAAAACAAAAAAAAAGAGGTTCAGTTGGTGAGAAAGCGGGGTAAGCTGGATGTTGGGAAGACAACTAACAGGGTCTGCCGCCCCTTGTATCTAGTGCTTGTTTCCCATCTCTCCCTCATCTCATGCTCTGCTCCACTGTTCAAATCTGCTCCTTAATAGAGTGATCTTATAAGTCCTCATATTGTATTATAATTATTTTTCACATCAGTTTTGTCCCCTCCACACTGATTTTTTTTAAGGACAAAATTTGTGTTGTAGTCATCTTTCTGTTGGATAAAAAAAATTAAGGATCTATTTAGCACATGTTCTTTAACATCATCTCCTTCTGTAACTAGGATTAAATAAGAGATATAAAGTACTCACTGGGAGAAGATGCTAGCTCACAGTAAGTGTGTAATAAATGTTGTTGTTGCTGTTGTCACGTTTCACTGGACTAAACATCAGGGATGAAAAGGAACAGCAAAACCTAGTGCTTCCCTCCAGTTGCATCTTTGATCTAACTGTCATCCCAGGTGTATGCAAAGGTTGTCACCACATCTATGCAGGTGTGATCATTATATTATAAGGGCATACTACTCTTACCTTATTGAAGAGGTGTTCTTCTGTTGCTCCCGTAGCAATACACACGCCTGACCTCTGCAGGTATATGCCTTGGCTCTGCTGGCTCCGTTGCTCTCAGGCAGACTTTTTGGTTGTCTTCTGTGGTGCCTCCCAAAGCTACCCTCTCTTGGCCACGTGCCCCCCTAACTCTTCTTTTCTGCCCTCTATTTTCTGTTCTTTTAAAGGTTTCAGACCTTTCAATCTTCAGATGAAGTCTCTCCTTAGCGATGATACTCACATCTCCCTTTGCTGTGCCTCTGGTCACTCTGCCCACTTGGCTGTTGGAGTGGATATTGTGGGGCCTCATCCAGATATGCTCTTCAGGATCAACACATGCATTTTAGAGCCACTGGCAATATCTGCTGCTGATGACTCTCAACTGCAGCCCCTCGGAAAATTTTGCACTTGGCTGCAAGAAACGGTCCCATTCAAGATTGCATCTCTTTCCAGGGGTGGCCTGTGGCTAGTGCTTGATGCAGGGATCCAAAGGCCTTGCTAATTTGATTCAAAATAGGACAACTCTGAAGGGTCATGTCATTCCAGCTTCCTGACTCCCAGGGGATCAGCTGAGGCTTGGCTGCAACTGCATCTACATTGTAGGTCAAGATTTCTCTCTACCTTGCTCATTCTTTGTAAGTGTATCTCCTTAGAGTTCTTAATAAAACTTCTACATAGAAATCTCCATTTGGAATCTGACAATCACAAAAGCTACATCTCTACCAATACAAATGCCTGTATCTATTCAGAAGACTTATATTGCTTTTTAACATTGCCCTTCCATTCCCATCACACCAACGTATATTCTCCATACATACACACATCTCAGTGTACTTCACAGCAAATAGGAGGCATCCATAAAGTCTCAAATGTAGGCCACCTACATTTGCTTCTTCTCAGAAAATCAGCTTACATCTCTTCGCCAGATATGCATGTAGAATAAAACCAATTTGTTACTCATTTTGATATGTAAAATAGAATTTGGTACAAGAATTAAAGATGGAAAATGTATGACAGACGTTTGCTGCTTGTGTTTCTTTGCTGCTACCGTGATCCACAGTCTGTTGAGAATTAGGATAATGGTCAATAAAAGATTAACTTCGTGGTAACTATTTGGGAGCTACCAGATACAGGAACAGGAAGCAATAAAATATGAACAACTTAAATCCACTCTTGTCATAACAGTGCACCTTGGACTAGAGGAAGCTCTGCTCTAGTGCATGTACTGTAAAAATTATTTGATTTCATCCAGTCTTAGAATACGTCAGTTTTTTGAAGTGGTGCTTAAAATTCTGTACATTTACCTCAAGGAATGAATGTGTTGGTTTACTTCATTCCATCACACCCAGAGGTAGAGTGGCCTTAGCAGAGGGTGTGTTTGAGGTTAAGCTATAGCCACCAGTGAAAAACACACAATGATACTTTTGTTGACAGCTGTTTGAAGAATTGCTCTAATCACCTAAATTTTCTCTCTCTCTCTCTCTCTTTTTTTTTTTTTTCCTTTCTCAACAAGTAAGTACTTACTGTGCTCAGTGCTAGGGTTGCAAATCTATTCTCCTCATCTGACTTAGGCCCAGTTTAGGGAGAGGATACAATATCCAGGGCTGAAAACAGTGTTTGAGTTTTCCACAAACAGTGGGACTGATATTCTCAAAGTCTGAAAGAGAGAAATAAGCACATATAATTCTTTCACCTTGTATGGGAAACTTTTCAACTAGGTAATAGTAATAAACCAAAACCAAGCCAAATCCACAGCCATCGAGTCGATTCCGACTCATAGCAACCCCCAGGTCTTTCTTCTTTCCTGGAAATTTCCAAGGCTGTAAATCTCTGTGGAAGCAGACGCCACATCTTTCTCCCATGGAGCCGCTGGTGGTTTTGAACCACAGACCTTTTGGTTAGCAGTCAATCACGTTAATCATTGTGCCACCAGGGCTCAGTGGTTATTAAGATAGTAATAAAGAAAACAGTAATACTTCGATGTTTCTAATACTTTTTCTATATCTTCAATAATCATGACTCCCAATATTTAGCTTGGTTTTGTATATTTCATAATTCATTTTAATATATATGCATTGAAAAGTTTGCTACAGCGGGTATTGGGCTGTGTTAAGGATACACAGATGTAGCTTTGAGCTGAATACTGATTTTCTGCAAGATAAAAAGCTTATTCTAATGTTTGTATCAAATGAAAAATGCTGATTAATGCCACAGAACCAGGGAAATATTTCAGAATCAGAAGTACCAAATACCTGATTGTCTGGTCTTAGGATGATGTTGAAATGGGAAGGTTTGGTCGAAAATCTGTATAAAATGCCACTACACCCTGATTATCTTCCCAATTTGAGCCGGTAGGAGATTGTCTCTCCTCCACCCTAGCAGAATGCAAGTTTCAGAGGCTTAGCCAGTGGAACTGTGGACTCTTGAACACCAGACACAGCCATTGGCTAAGGGCTGAGGGAAAGTTGCCTTATTGAAAACTGCATCTCCCAGCCTCCACTGCAGCTAGAAGTGACAAACAGGAAATAAATAAAAGTTATTGCATGGAACTTCTCTTATAGGGTCATTATGAGTTGGAATCGACTCCACGGCAGCGGGTTTGTGTTTTTTTTGGTTTTGGGACATGCCTCCTTATTCCTTTTATTCATTCTTTCCTCTTTCTTGGAAGAATTGTGGTGACTTGGGGATGAAAGCCATTTACTAAGGAAGGAAGAGCAGAAAACAGAAGGATCCAGAGCCACAACACCTATCCTGGACTTCTTCCTACATATTTCTTGTTACGTGAAATGAAAAACAAATTCCAATATCTTGTTTAAACCACTATTCTTTTGGGTTATTATAATCTAAATTTATCAGAATTTCTCAATTCTAAAACTTTTGAGAAAATGCTGATATTTGAAAATGCTGATGTTTGAGAGTGTCCCAATCAATCAACTGGGTCTCTGCTGTATCACTTTAAATGAAGCCTTTTGCTTGGTGTAACTTGCTCACACACAGAGCTTCCAATCAGCTCTTTGGTAACTAGTTCTTAAGTTTGAATAATTAGCAATAGGAAATCTATAACCTGAAGGACAGAAGCAACAAACAAACAAAACAAAATGGGAGAGGGGACTCAGAAAAAATAAAAAATAATGCAAGAAGAAGAATAAATTTTAAAACTGTGATTCAATGCTCAGGGAAACAAGTTTATTGCCATTATGAAACAAAAGTAGGATATCATAGGTTTGGAGAACCGAAAGGAACATTTCTAAACTTTAAAATTTATAATTCAGAAATTGAAAACTATACTCAGTTAAAAAATTGGACCATAAGCCCATGAAATTTTTTAAAAGAATTAGACTGGAAATAGAGAAAAGCTAAACAAATTAGCTGATGCACTCAGCTATTCAACTATTGGGAATTCTGGAAGGTGATAAAATGTAAGTGGGATAATTATTAAAGCAAAACTATAAGAAAATTTCCTAGACCTAAAGGGTTTGAGGTTCCAGTTTGATATGACTCATGAGGAACCCAACACAATTAAAGAAAAACAACTCACACTAAAACACATTGCCATGACATTTCAGAACACGTAGAATAATGAGAAAACCCTAAAAGTGTTACAAGAGGAAGAGCAGGTCACTCACAAATGACTGGAAATCTAAATGGCATCAGACTTCTTAACAAGATCGTCATGGAACAGTAGAAGACTTTGCAGCAATGTGTTCAAATTTTGATGGAAAATAATTTCTAATCTGGAATTCTAAATGAATCCAAACTATCAAGTCAAGTGTAAGGCTAATAGAATAAAAATACATTTTGACATGAAAGTACTAAAAAATATTTTCTTCCTATGTACTTTTTCTTTTTTCTTTCTTTTTTATTTTTGGAAGACAGAGCATTTTTCCCAAGCAAGCAGAAGCTAGGAATAACATGAGAGAGAAATGAAAATAATAGTAGTGAATGGAAGTACTTCTGCTACTAATAGTAGTAGTCCTCAAATAAAAACTGGACAGCAGAACTAGAAGGAAACCAACTTGAATAGAGTAAGAGGATAGACTAGCATAAGGAGGCTATCTCCAAGCAAAAAGTAGAATAAATGAAATGACATGTCCATACAATCTTATGGAATCAAAGTCTAAAGAAGTCAGGTACTATATCAAAAATCTGAAAATTTACAAAGAATATTTTTTCAATAGAAACTGGCAAATTTGCACTCTCAGTAAAGGACAGAACAACTAGAAAGAAGCTCAGCAAAGATACAGAAGATCTAAAGGATCAGTTAACTTGACCTTATAGACATATATAGAACATTCCACCCAACAGCTGCAAAGTACACATTATTTTCCAGGGCACATGGAATGTTCTCCAGAATAGGCCACATATTAGGACACAGAGCAACCCTCAACAAAATCCAAAACACTGAGATAATACAAAGTATCTTTTCTGACCACAACACCATCAAAGTAGAAATTAACAACTGGAAGAGCAAGGAGAAAAATAAATAAATAAATAATTACATGGAACCTGAATAACACCCTGCTTAAAAACCACTGGGTAGTAGAAGAAATCAGAGATGGAGTTAAAAAATTCCTGGAATCAAATGAGAATGAAAACACAAAACACATCATACCAAAACCTTTGGGACACAGCAAAGACAGTGCTCAGAGGTCTTTATAGCAATAGATGCACAAATCAAAAAAGAAGAAAGGGACAAAATCAGAACATGAGCTACACAACTGAACAAATAGAAAGAGAACAACAAAAGAAGCCCACAGCCACCAGAAGAAAGGAAATAATAAAGACCAGAGCAGAAATAAATGAAATAGAGAATACAAAAACAATAGAAAGAATCAACAAAACCAAAAGTTGGTTTTTTGAAAGGATCAACAAAATCGACAAACCACTGGCCAAACCGACAAATGAAAAATAAGAGAGGACGCAAATAACCCAAATATGAAATGTGGAACATTACGACAGACCCAACTGAAATAAAAAGGATCATAACAGGGCAGTATGAAAAACTACACTCCAACAAATTTGAAAACCTAGAGGAATTGGACAAATTTATAGAAACACACTACCTACCCAAACTAACACAAAATGATGTTGAAAATATGAATAGACCCATAACAAAAGAAGAGATTAAAAAGGTAATTTAAAAAAACTCCCAGCAAAAAAAAAACCCTGGCTCAGAGGGCTTCACTGCAGAATTCTACCAAACATTCAGAGAAAAGTTTACACCAGTACTACTCAAACTATTTCAGAACATAGAAAAGGAAGGGATACTTCTGAATTCATTCTATGAAGCCAGCATAACCCTGATACCAAAACCAGGCAAAGACACCACAAAAAAAGAAAATTAATAGACCAATATCTCTCATGAATACAGATGCAAAGTTTCTCAGCAAAATTCTAGCCGATAGAATTCAGCATGGTATCAAAAAAATAAGGGAACAAGACAAGTAAGATTCATGCCAGGTATGCAAGGATGGTTCAACATTAGAAAATCAATCAATTCAATCCACCACATCAATAAAAGGGAAGAAAAGAATCACATGATCATCTCAATCGATGCAGAAAAGGCATTTGATGAAGTCCAACACCCATTCCTGATTAAAAAACGCTCAACAAAATAGGTATAGAAGGGAAATTTCTCAACATAATAAAAGGTATCTATGCAAAACCAACAGCCAACATCATTATTAATGGAGAGAGGCTGAAAACATTCCCCCTGAGAACAGGAACAAGCCAAGGATGCCCTTTATCACTACTCCTATTTAAAATTGTGCTGCAAGCCCTAGCTAAAGCAATAAGGCAAGAAAAAGAAATAAAGGGCGTCCAAATTAGTAACGAAGTGAAACTGTCTCTATTTGTGGATGATATAATACCATACACAGAAAACCCAAAAGACTCCATGAGAAAACTGCTGGAACTAATAGAAAGATTCAGCAGAGCAACAGGATAAAAGATAAACATACAAAAATCAGTTGAATTCCTATACACCAATAAAGAGAATGACAAAAGGGAAATCAGGAAAACATACCATTTATAATGCCCCCCTACCAGAAAAAAATACTTAGGAATAAATCTAACCAGGGATGTAAAAGACCTATACAAAGAAAACTACAAAACACCACTGCAAGAAACCAACAGATCTACATAAATGGAAAAACATACCATGCTCACTGATAGGTAGACTCACATTGTGAAAATGACAATTCTACCCAAAGCAATTTACAAATACAATGCAATTCTGATTGAAATACCAACAACATTCTTTAAAGAGATGGAAAAACTAATCAGTAACTTTATATAGAAAGGGAAGAAGCCCTGCGTAAGTAAAGCACTATTGAAGAAGAAGAAGAAAGTAGGAGGACTCGCACTACCTGACCTCAGAACCTACTGTACAGCTACCATAGTCAAAACAGCCTGGTAATGGTACAATGACAGATACATTGACCAATGGAACAGAATTGAGAACCCAGATGTAAATCCGTCCACCACAGTCACCTGATCTTTGGCAAGGGCCCAAAGTCCATCAAATGGGGAAAAGACAGTCTTTTTAACAAATGATGCTGGCAAAACTGGATGTCCATCTGCAAAAAAATGAAACAGGACCCACACGTCACACCATACACAAAAACTAATTCATAATGGATCAAAGACCTAAATATAAAGCCAAAAACTATAAAGATCATAGAAGAAAAAAATTGGATCAATGCTAGAGGCCCTAACAGGATACATGCTATAACGAACAACACACAAACTCCAGAAGATAACTGGGATCTTCTAAAAATTAAACACTTATGCTTATCAAAAAAAAGTCTTCACCGAAAGAGTGAAAAGAGAACCTACAGACTGGGAAAAAATTTCTGGCTATGAAAAATCTGACGAAGTTCTAATCTCTCAAATCTACAGGAAAATCCAGTGCCTCTGCAACCAAAAGACAAATAATCTAATTAAATGATGGACAAAGGAAATGAACAGACACTTCACCAAAGAAGACATTCAAGTGGCTAATAGACACATGAGGAAATACTCAGGATCACTAGCCATTAGAAAAATGCAAATCAAAACCACAATGAGATACGATCTCACCCCAGCATTACTAGCAAGAATCAAAAAAACATAAAATAACAAATGATGGAGAGGCTGCAGGGAGATGGAAACTCTTATGCACTGCTAGTGGGAATACAAAATGATACAACCATTTTGGAAAATGATACAGCACTACCTTAGAAAGCTAGAAATAGAAATACCTTATGATCTAGCAATCCCACTCCTAGGAATATATCCTAGAGAAACAGGAGCTGTTACATGAATAGACATATGCACACTCGTGTTCATTTCAGCATTGTTCACAATAGCAAAAAGATGGAAACAACCTAGATGCCCATCAACAGATGAATGGATAAACAAACTATGGTACATACACACAATGGAGTATTATGCAACTACAAAGAACAGTGATGAATCTGTGAAGCATCTCATAACATGGATGAATCTGGAGGACATTATGCTGAGTGAAATAAGTCAATCACAAAAGGGCAATATTGTATGAGACCACTACTATAAAAACCCATGAAAAGGTTTACACACACAAAAAAACAATCTTTGATGGTTACGAGGGAGGGGAGGGGTAGGGATGGAAAAACACTAAACAGGCAATAGATAAGTGGTGACTTTGGTGAAGGGTAAGACAGTACACAATACTGGGGAAGCCAGTACAGCTCGTCCAAGGCAAGGTCATGGAAGCTCCATAGACACATCCAAACTCCCTGAGGGACTGAATTGCTGGGATGAGGGCTATGGGGACCATGGTCCTGAGGAACATCTAGCTCAATTGGCATAACACAGTTAATAAAGACAATGTTCTACATTCTACTTTGGTGAGTAGTGTCTGAGGTCTTAAACACCTGTGAGGGGCCATCTAAGATACTCCACTGGTCTCAACCCTTCAGGAGCAAGGGAGAATGAAGAAAGCCAAAGATACAAGGGAAAGATTAATCCAAACAACTAATGGACCACACTACCACGTCCTCCACCAGAATGAGTCTAGTACAACTAGATGATGCCCAGCTACCACCACTGGCTGCTCTAACAAGGATCACAATACACGGTCCTGGACAGAGCTAGAGATAAATGTAGAACAAAATTCTAACTCACAAAAGAAGACCAAATTTACTGGCCTGACCGAGACTGGAGAAACCCTGAGAGTATGGCCCCAGGACCCCCTTTCAGCTCAGTAATGAAGTCACTCCTGAGGTTCACCCTTCAGCCAAAGATTAGACTGGCCCATAAAACAAAATGAGACTAAAGGGGAACACCAGCTCAGGGGCAAGAACTAGAAGGCAGGAGTGGGCAGGAAAGCTGGTAATGGGGAAACCAAGCTCAAGGAGAGTGTTGCCATGCTATGGGGTTGTTCATCAATGTCATAAAATGATAGGTGTACTAATTGTTTATTGAGAAGCTAGTTTGTTCTGTAAATCTTCATCTAAAGTGTAATAAAAAGAAAGAAAGAAATTGGTAATTTGTATTAGGAAAAAAAACAGTTGCCTAAAAAATTGCTCAATTTACATACTTATTTTCTTTTCAAGAATCATGACTGACATTCTGAAAACTAGAATTCTCAATATATTGGACTTCATTTTTCAGTTCATAATATCATAATACAGTTACTAACTTATTTATTATACATTCTTGATTCAGCTGATGGTCTGGTACAACTAAAGTCCCTGGGTGGCATAAATGGTTTGAGCTTGGCTATTAGCCAGTGGGGTACTGGTGGTGCAGTGGTTAAGAACTCGCTGCTAACCAAAAGGTCAACAGTTCAAATCCACCGGCTGCTCCTTGGAAACCCTATGGGGTAGTACTCTGTCCTATAGTGTTGCTGTGAGTCAGAATTGACTCGACAGCGATGAGTTTATTAACCAAAAGGTTGTCGGTGCAAAGTCAACCAGAGATAACTTGAAAGAAAGGCTTGACGATCTACTTCCAAAAGATCACTTCCATTGAATACCCTATGGAGCACTTCTACTCTGCACGTACAGGGTCACCATGAATTGGAATTGACTTGATGGCAACAGTTACAGTATAACTAGAAAAAATCAATATGTGGTCAAAATTTTATTCCAAGAATCCCCTTTTGTCGATTGCAAAAAAATAGTTTAGTTTAATCTTTTATTAATTTTTTACTGCTGAACACTTTGGAGCTGAGTCAACTGAGGTTTTTTTTTTTTTTTTTCCTCCCTTTATTTAAAAATTGCAGGTTTGAATATTTGAAATTTTCTTGAATAAATATAAAAGCCACTCTAGGTTAATAAGAACAATTTTAAAGGGTACTTGGCCCCAGGAGTAATTACTATGACTGCACTAATAGATCTGAATTTGACTTGAGAATACAGTGAATTCATTTAGAGGGCTGAAAACAAACTCAGGAACTTATCTGCTTCATCTGTTCTAAGAAGGACTCACCCTTTCCAGGAAGATGGACCTTTATTATTTTATTCTCTTTTCTAAGTCTCTCATTAGAAGGAGTCTACTCTGTTTCTTAATAATACTATTTCTGGCTCAAATAACTCATGCTACAACATACACTTTTTAAAATTCATTTCCTCTTATTCTCTCTACTTACAAAATAATACAGTCCATTCCTAAAGTGTATGTTTCTGTTAAAGAAATTTGCTCGTGGCTTTTAGAAGAATCGGACTATTTTAAAGAGCAAGTTGGCTTCGTTGGATTTGTGATTTTCCCAGCACATTAATATTTTTGATGTGATCAGGGATAAGATTTCTTACAGTTGAGAGAATCATTATCAATATATGAAGACCTAAAGAAAGAGAAAAAATTAAGCAAACAAACAAACCTTAAATCCTGTAAAAGAGTCTTACTACGTGGCTGGTTTCATAGCTAAGCTTTCCGATGTTTAGCTATTTGGTGGCAGTAAGAGTGCAGATAAAGAATCCCAAAAAACATTTCCTCTTGTGGTCTAAAAATTTAAAAAGTAGTTGGTTAAGAAGTCTATACACTAGATCATAATTTTTTTAAAAACATTTTTGACAAAACTGGTCTCTGGAAAATAAGGACTTCTTCGGTCCCCATCTCTGAGGACACGGACCCAGGGTCGAGGCTGCCAAGGGTCGGATCATGGAGCTGGGTACCACTGCCAGGGGAGATGCAACCGTGCTCAGAGTTCTACTAGGATTTTGATTATTTCTGCTAGTTGGTTAGAAAGAGGCGTACGTTTTGTGTGGTCTGCCACTAACCCTGTTTTTCTAATAAGCCCTATTCATGTACCTTTTTGCAGAAATCCAGGTTTCCTTGGCACAGATAAATTGTACTATTAGCAGAAACATCTAGTACTTACTATTTTTAAGGATTATTTGCAGCTTTACATAAGTTAGTCTTATGTAGTCCTTAATAAGGGCTCTTGGAATCAGGTATAAGTATACCATTTTAGAGAATAGTTAACTGTGGTTCAGTGGTATTTTTGCAGGAATAGTACAAGGAACTCTCATATAGATCCTGCACCCAGTTTCCCCAAATAGTAACATTTATTGCGTTTGCTTTATCATTCTCTTCGTCTCAACTTTTCAGGGTAAGTTGCAGACATGATGTCCCTTAACTCTTAAATATTTCAGTGTATTTTTCCTAAAAACAAAGACATCCTCCTAAATAACTATGGTACAATTATCAATATCAGGAAATTAACACTGATACAATAAAATTATCTTATTAAAATTTCAGCTCTTTTTTTCAAAATCATGGTTGACTTGATTCTGATTGATAAAAGTAAAAAGTCCCCAGAAATAAAAATACCTTCTCAACAGGAAATGGCATTGCAACTAAAAAAATAAATAAGAAATAAAATGATAATGCTGCTACCCCAGATCAAATTATGACCATTAACTTAATAGAATAAGAATTGTACCATATCTCGGATATCACTGGACACTTTCAGAACTGAAGTCCTGGAAAACGTACAGCCTATTAAGGTGGAGTAAGTACTGATACACAATGACATTTTGCTGTTTTATTTAGTCCAGTATTTTTCAAGCTATGGGTTTAGCTCATTAGTAGGTTGTGACCAGTGTTTTTAAAAAGTGAAATAAAAAGGAATGGAAAATATCACAAAGCATCATACATAGTTAACGTAAATACTGATATGTGAAAAATTTTAGTATGTACATATGTTTGTGTGTATGTGCATATACACACATATATGTGTGTCTCCTTTGGTATACTGTATGGCAACGTAAATTAGCTTATTTAATATGACACAATCAGGAAAGTTTGAAAGCCACTGGTTTATTTTTCACTCAGTTAGTTATTGCCTACAAATAACAAATGTGATTTATTTTCATTAATCTTTTTTTCCTTCCTGACCGTACTAGATATTTATAAGGCCTTTCTCAGCATTCTGCCTCCACACACACCCCACTCTAATATACGCAGGGAAACTCTTAATTTAGGAATAATGTTTTTTGTTTGTTTGCTTGTTTTTGTTTTTTGAGCTTTCTTTTTCATATTAAAGCGTATTCACCTAGCATACCAGGTAGCTGTTTATTTTAGCTATTAGTGTCTCTTGCCTCCTTTTGTAATGATCCTGAGTCTTTTCCCACCAGATAAAATCTGCCTAAACAAAATATTGATTTGTCTAATGTGTTCACCATTATATACTGAGTTCCTAGCCCATAGATTGGGCTCTGTAAGTATTTGTTAAATAAATAAATGAATGTGCACAGAATCTGTTAACAAGACTGATCCTGTCTACTGGTATACAATGACCGCCTGAAAACATGCCGCATTAGCAAATCGTGTAATCTCATGCTCCCCTGATATTGTACAACTTAAGGGGTAAGGAAGATAGGGGATCTCGTCTTTATTAGGATTACAATAGGGCTGGCTGCAAATTAAATCCAATCAGCAAAGATACATGCTACAATCTGGATGAACCTTGAAAACATTATGCTGAGTGAAATGTCAGACACCAAAGGACAAATATCGCCGTATTTGTTGATTAGTGGTTACCAGGGTCTGGAGAGAGGAGGGAATGGAGAGTTACTGCCTAAGGGGCACTGAATTTCTGTTCGGGGTGATGAGAAACTGTTGGAAATGGATAGTGGTCATGAATACACAACATGGTAAATGTAATTAATGGTGAATGTAATCATTGTACACTTAAAAATGGTGGAAATGGACATTTTTATTATATGTATTTTGTGACAATATATTCTTTTTTTAAAACCTGGCCAGCAAAAATGTTTTCCTTGGCCCATATATGTTCATTAATTTCCTACATTTATGTATCAGAATTTTCACATTAAAAATTTAGCTTGTCTTGAAAAAGCCTAAGGTCTGGCAACACCGTTTGGCTGGATCTGGATGGTGGCTGATTCATGTAGGTGGGTCATGTGTGTAAATATTTTGTTTCTGTTTGTCTCCCCTACTAGACTGTGAGTTCCTGACAATCATCTCATCTGTTTATTAGTCGGGGCTCAAGATATATGTGTAAGTTAGATGTATAAATTATGAATGGGCCAGAGTGATTCAGGTCAATTTTGAAAATGGCTTAAATAACTATAAGGTTCAGTTCTCTGTCCTTCAGTTTATTTGGAGTCCATCCCATGGAAGTCTTGTCTAAACTCATGGCTTCAGCTACCGTCTCTACCGTAAAGCTAAATCTCTAACCCTGTCCTCTCTTCTGGATCCTAATCAGGTAACTAACTGTCCCTCAACTATTTCAACCTCTATGTGTCAAAAGATTAATCTGTTATCTAGCCAAAACATACTTTCCAATTGACTGTCCCCTTTTTTAAATACTACCACCATCCTCCCATGCGTATAACCTTAATGCCTCAGCAACTGTAGACTCCTCCTTCTCCCCCACCAGCTGCATACATTCTGTGAGTTAATAATTCTAGTAATTCAGTCTTCAAGATAGCTAATATCTTTTTTTTTTCTTTCTCTCTTTTCCATGCCTCTAATTGGCTGTTAACCAAAAGGTAGGCAGTTTGAATCCACCAGCCACTCCTTGGAAACCCTATGGGGCAGCTCTACTCTGTCCTACAGGGTGGCTATGGATGAGAATTGATTCAATGGCATAAGGTTTGGTTTGGGTTTGAGCCCATGGTTAAGTTTTATCATCTTGGTAGGCATGTAATTGTTCTTCTCACCTCAGGCCTCTTGCCTTTCAATATAAATTTATTTATAATATGAACAAATATTTATCTAATATCCGCCACTGCTGTAGGAGTTAGGGATACAGTAGTGAACAAAAATGAGGTTCCCTACCCTCGTGGAACTTGTAGCCAATGAAGGATACAGGCAAACAAAAACCAAACACATCCATAATAATATAATTTCAGATAGTGACCACTTATATGAAAAAAGCAGAAGAGGATAGTGAATGACAGATTAGAGAGGTGCAACTCTTTTTTTAAATTAATAAGTTCATCTCTTTTAAGGTTTAAATGTGTATGCACTTAAAGGAAATTTATTACCCACAGTTTCCCAGATTAAATGTCCTGAAACATTTCACCTTCCTGTCACTTCTCTATTCAAACATATTCACAATTATTCATTTATAAAATATATGGGATAAAGTCCAACAGACTTAGTTTAGAGCAGATTCAAATCCCTGCTGAGAATTTGCATTTCTAATAAGTTCTCAGGTGATGCTAATGATGCTGGTTGGGGATCAATTCTAAGAATCACTAGTAGAGCAGTTGTTCTCAAAAGCTATCATACATAAGAATAACCTGGGAATCTTGTTAAAATGCAGATTCCGATTCAGTATATCTGAGGTGGAAATGCAAATTCTCAGCAAGGGGTTCGAACCAGAACAAACCAGTTGGAAGCCCTGGTTTAGAGTTACTTAATCTGGCCCCAAGTATTCTTTCTTGCTTTTAGTTTATAAACACAAAACTCTAGTGATATTGCTTAACTTCCTGTCATTTACGCTTGTCCACTTGACAGGCTTATTGTCATTTTACATCTGCCTAGAGCACACCTACTTTTCAGAGTCCAGTGCAAAAGCCATCTCTTTGGGGAATTTTTTCTTAACCACCACAATCTCTCTACTCTAGACCATCCAATAAGACACAGAAGCTGTTTTTTTTTTAATTGTTGTCAAGTTGGCTCCAACTCATGGCAATCTTATGAAACATTGCCTGGTCCTGCTCCATCTTCATGATGGCTGGTATGTTTGAGTCCATCATTGTGGTTAGTACATTGATCCATCTCATTGAGGGGTTCCCTTGTTTTCTTTGGCCCTCTACTTTACCAAACATGGTGTCCTTTTCTAGTGATTGGTCTTTCCTGACAACATGTCCAAAGTAAGCAAGTTGAAGTGTTGCCATCCCTTCTTCTAAGGAACGTTCTGCATGTGTCTGTTAGCCGCCTGAATGTCTTCTTTGGCGAAGTGTCTGTTCATATCCTTTGCCCATTTTTTAATTGGGTTATTTGTCTTTTTGTTATTGAGGTTTTGCAGTATCCTGTAGATTTTAGAGATTAGATGCTGATTGGATTTGTCTTAGCCAGAAGTTTTATCCCAGTTTATATGTTGTCTTTTGACTCTTTTGGTGAAGTCTTTTGATGAGCATAACTGTTTGATTTTTAGCAGCTCCCATTTATCTAGTCTCTCTTCTGGTGCTTGTGCATTGTTACTTATGGTTTGTATTCTGTTTATACTATGTATTAGGGCTCCTAGCATTGTCTCTATTTTTTCTTCCATAATCTTTACCATTTTTGATTTTAGATTTAGGTCTTTGATCCATTTTAAGTTAGCTTTTGTGTAAGGAAAGTTCTGGTTGTATTACTTCTAAGAATGACTCATTTGTTCTTTTGGCAATCCATGGTGTATTTGATATTCTTCACCAACACTGCAGTTCAAATGCCTCAATTCTTCTAGCCTCCTTTTTTATTGTCCAGCTTTCACGTGCATATGAGCTGACTGAAAAAAGACCACGGTCTGGGTCAGGATCACCTTCGTCATCAAAGTGGCATCTTTGCTTTTTAAAACTTTAAAGAGATCTTTTGCAGCAAATTGGCAATATCTGTGGACACAGAATCTACTACCTTATAATTAGCAGTCTCCTTATGATTATATTTTATCTTCCAAGATAGATGGTCCTTTTTGGAGAACAGCTGTCTTATATCACTTTGAATTCTTCTCATGACCTTACAGAATGCCTTGCATACAAACATGCTTGTTGAATAAGTGTTGACTGGCTGATTAAGTATATGCATTGATCAAAAATCAGCTTTTATGGGCACATCACTCAAATCATCTACCCCTTCCTCTTGGTGGCATACTTATACCTGGTATAGAATTATCATTTGAATTGTCCACATATGTATTTTATTTACCCTTCGAAAGCTGTGTGTCACTGTAATCCAAATAGATTTTGTTTCCAGGATGAAATGGTTTTCTTAATAGGATGTCAGCTTTCTACACTTGCCACAAGGGGGCGCAGAAGTTCTTTCCCAGGAACAAGAATGACTCCATAGCATCATCCTCCTACAATTTGCCACCTCAATATTTTGCTCTCCTCATACTTACTCTCATGATTTTTTTCTATCTATGCTGTTTTTTTCTGCATGTATTTCCCACAACTAAAGGAAAATTTCCTCTTTACGTTTAAAAGCAACTTTTATTTTAGTTTGCCTGATTCCATTCCTCTAAACCACTAATGACAGTTTAATATCGACTGAGATTCGTGATCCTGTTTGTAAAGATGTGAATATCTCCAGTGGCACCGGCGCTTTTTGGAAAATATTTATTGTTGGAAATAGCAATTAAAGTGGAAGCCAGAAATGATCATTCAATGAAAATCTGACATGCATGACAGGTAACAAAATTATTTTTGTCCCCCGCTTTGCCTACACTACTGAGTGTTCCTAGTTCCTTAATATTTGCCAAATAGGGGAAAAAAAAAAAAGCTTGACTGAAACTTGAACTTCTAATACTCTACACATCTAAAATTCTAGAGCTAGGAGGAATACTAGAAATAATCTAGACCAAAGTCTTCCACTTTATAAATAAGAACATTAAAATCAAAAGACCAGCTGAGCTAGTTCAAGGGCTCCTTCTGGTCTAATGCTCTTTCCATTAAGCTCGATTGCCTCTCTGGTTATCTTAATATAAAGTCTAGGCCATAGTTTAAACAGAGCTAAAAGGCCATTGACCTTGTTAAAAAACAATGGCATCTGTTATTTTTCCACTGGAAATGTAATCAATCATATACTAGTCAGCATAGTAATAAGAGCTCAAAATTCAGTCCGAATGGTAGCTTCATATTGAATTATGACTAACAAATAATGGATTTGTTTTGCAGAACTCATTTAAAAAATGCTCATAAGATACTTTCTAGTGCACACAACTGCATCAAATCCAGGCAACTGGTTCTGCTATTCACCATAGTGAATATCTTAGAGAGATAAAGGCATCTAGATTTTATTACTGCTCATAAAGTTTAGGTTCAGAGGTTTTCACTTTCTATAGGTACTTCGTGGATGATTCCAATTGCCCATCTGGAGTTAAGACTATGAGTATTCTTGATGCAATCTATGGGAATGGCTAAGTCTTTTTACCTAGTTAGTTCTCTTGAAGACACAGGCTTCAAGGGGATTGTACCAGCCTCCCAGAAGCTACCTATAGGCAGCTCTTTATAGATTTCTTGTTGTTGTTGTTGTTGCTGTGTGCCGTCGAGTTGATTTCAACTCACAGTGATCCGTGTCACAGAGTAGAACTGGTCCATAAGGTTTTTCTAGGCTGTAATCTTTAAAATATGAGTCAGAAATCAACTTGAAGGCACCTAACAACAACAACAAAAAATCTTTACAGGAGCAGATCACCAGGTCTTTCTCCTGAGGAGCTCCTGGTTGGGTTCAAACCACCAATCATTCAATTATCAGAACCAAGGTCTTGTCATAGTGCCACATAGTCCTGGCTTTCAGAAGCTTCTTTTCTTTTTCCCAGAATGAGACCTTCCAGGGAAGAATGACTGCATAGGCAAAGTGTCCGCACAAAGACTATCTATGCCTAGTTCTGAGTCTGGAATGGGCAGGCAGATTTTGGCCAGCATGTAAAAGAATTTCAAGGGGGAATACTTTCATTTATCATTTTTCATTTTGTCCTAGTTTAAAAGTCAAATTATGTTACATAGTTAGATAAATAAATAAAATTCTTTACTTATTAAAAAATGCATGGCATTCTTTGGCTTGTGCCCACTATTATAATCACAGATACGAATTTGAAAGCACAATGACCCTCAATAATCTCTTCCAAATACATAATTTTCAAAACATTTCTTGAGTGGTTTTGCTTAATGATATCAACTGATAAATGACTAAATTTTGGAAAAGAGCCAATCAACCAACATCAATTATTGGCTATAGTCATCTTCCCTGGGTGTGACATGTGAAAAGGATTTATGACAAATCAAGTGTAAGGTGAAGTCTGAGGCAAATGTTAAGGAAGGGTCTGTATCCTGTATGTGGAGTTTGAGGTTTCATATTAACACTAGATGTTTCAGTGATAATAGGAGTTGCATAAGCTTGCATTGGCCAATAGAAACAGAAAACAACTTATTCACCCAAATCACTTGGGGATAAATGAAGGGCAAGTTATGGAGGTTTCTGGAAGACTCTGTTCAGTACTTATTTATGGGAGAAGAGTTTTGATTCTATCTGAGGCTACGCAAAGGCAGGGATTGGCCACCAGGTCAAAGCAGAACAGAAACAAAATGTTAAGCCATTGAAATGACATAAAACTTCTTGATTAGGGGAAGTGGGACTGAATTGGAAAAAACTTTGTAAACTTCAAAGGACTCCACACATATAAAGAATTTGTATTAATATCATTATTATTTATAACATTATTTATAACATTATTATTTATAACATAAATAACCCATGGATGTGGAATATATGCATGTGTGTGGTTACCTAGAAGAGAGAGCATTGGAAATGTGGGCCCTGAGGAAGAAACACTCAGAAATGACAAGAGTAAAAATGAGGCCTCAGGAATGTGGAAATAGGGGTTGCCTACCTGTTACCGTCGAGTTGATTCTGACTCATAGTGACCCTATAGTTCCCCTAGACATCAGCTATTACCTGCTTTTCCCTATCTCAGTGGCCGATGAAAACCCTATGGATCACAACAGTCCAATTCACAATCTCTCATGGGGATGGCACAGGACCAGGGCGGTGTTTTGTTCTGTTGTATATGAGGTTGCCATGAGTTAAGAGTCAACGCAGAGGCAGCTAACAGCAAGAAGTTTTTTGTCTCATTTACCGCATATATTCACCGCTCTTCTTGAGTTCTGTAACTTTCTTTCTGTTAGCAAATACACTCACCTTGAATTTCACAGCGGAAATAGAATCACCAGGGATGACTACCTAGCTTGCCTACCGGCAAACAGATCTGAAACTGGAAACGCTTCGTACCACTAGGTGGGAAATCCCCTCTATCCACACGTTTGAATCTTCTACCATGTTATAGATGCCACACCTTTCCACCTTCTCAGGGGACTTTTTCTATCAATAAGCTTCTCTCTCTCTGTCCATATGTGTGTGTATGCCTGTGTGTATCTGTCTGTCTCCGACACACACTCACACACACACCTTCAACTTTCTCCCCTATTAGCTCTTTTATTTCAACAAACAACACAGTCAAGTCTCTCCTTTTAAAAAGAAATGCCTCTCAAGAACCATATCCTTTACCAAACCCAAAAATCCAGCTGCCGCGGAGTCGATTCTGACTCATATTCATAGTGTCCCTATATGACAGAGTAGAAACGCTCCATAGGGTTTCCAAGGCTGAAAATCTTTATGGAAGCCAACTTGCACATCTTTCTCCTGCAAAGCGGTTGGTGGGTTCAAACTGCTGACCTTGTGGTCAGCAGCTGAGCACTTAACTGCTGCGCCATCAGGACTCCTTATACCCCTTACTACCTACTCCATATTTAGGAAATGAGAAGTAGAGATATCTTGCCCCTCAACAAAAAATTTCTTTAAAGTGTTACTGAAATACACGGCTTTTCCTGTCTAAACTTAGATTCACTGGCCAGCCCACTATCATTTTTCTTTTCCTCCAGTTATACCCAGGGAATTTTTTTCACCCAAATCACCAACTAGTTGAGATCCCAATTCAAATTTGTGTTATAGGTTGCATATAAAATACACCAACACTTAGTGGATTAAAGCAACAATAAAAATGTATTATCTTTCTTGATTTCTGTTTGTCAGGAAGTTAGACAGGACACAGTGAAGGTGGCTTATCTCTGATCCACAATGTCTGGGATCTCACTAGGAGATGTGAAGCTAGGGGCTCACACTGATGATGGTTGTCAGCTAAGACTTTAGCTGGGACTGTCGACTGGACAAGTAGTTTCTTCAAGTAACCTAGGTTCCAAACATGGTGACCTAGTTCCAAAGGCAGGCATCCTGAGAGACAGAGCCAGGTGGAAGCTGTAT
This sequence comes from Dugong dugon, assembly GCA_030035585.1. Taxonomy (NCBI): domain Eukaryota; kingdom Metazoa; phylum Chordata; class Mammalia; order Sirenia; family Dugongidae; genus Dugong; species Dugong dugon. The sequence continues at coordinate 82,145,514 of CM057471.1, read as the reverse complement.
CTTTTTTATGACCTAGCCTCTGAAGTTATCACTCCTGCCATACTCCCATTGGTCAGACAGTCGCAAATTCCCTTCGGATTCTTTTATATCACTCTACTTCTGGTATGTTTCATCTCTTATACAACAGAACATTGAAGATCTTGGTAAGATCAAACTTTTAGAAAACCTAGTATATTTTTCTCATAGAAGTGCCCCAATACCCTTTTGAAAAGATGAGAATTGAGTCTTAACTTGCCATCATTACTAGTCTGTACCCAACATAAATGCAGTTCCTGACCTATTTATATTTGCTTTCTAGTTAATGTTCCAGAGTGATGAATTGTATATGCTTACCACTGGTGTATGAAGGGGTCTTTCCTTTTATAAAGTTCTAGAAGGAGTGTTTTGTAGTTCCCTAAATCTGTAAAATAATGTAAAATCACTTACGTTCGTACTCCATATCATTAATAATGAGCGATCTCTATTGTATCCCTTCTCAACCTGTATCTTTGCCCAGTGTGAATTTACTAATATTGTCCATCTATTTCCAATCTGAAAATTAGAAATATTTTGAGTATTTTTGTAGTTCTTCTTTGGACCTTTTCATTTTCTTTTGGTAGAAAGTTCCTAGAACTCCACCAAATATATTCTAAGAATTTTTATTAGTCTTATGGACTACGGCTGTGTATTTTTCTTTAAAACCTAATGTATGTTATCTGGATACTTCTTCCTTCAAAGAATTAGAGAATATCAGTTCTAAGGAAAGTTCAATATTCAACATTTCAAATGAATGAAAGTTTCATTACCTAAGACGGGAATGAAGGAATTAAATAAAGAACAAATAAAATTTCATGAAAGCAGAATGTTAAAAGCAAAACAAAACTCTGAAACAGTGTACCTACACAAGAGATCAAGTTTAGTATTTCAGGATGGTAAATCTAAAGGCCAAGTTGCAAAATTTATTGGCACTTTGATGTTTGAGATAGATGACAATGATAAAGAGAAGTTTCTCAATATAAAAAATCATGTTGGCACATTCCAGCCTAATTACATAAACCAGAGTTCTTAGTGGTTTTAAAAGCAATGTGAGTCTTGGCAGAGATGGGATAAAAGGGAGAGACATAAACCAAGGCAAAGATCTAAAACAATTTAAACAGTTAAAATAAAATAAATAAGAGAAAATGTATTAATTCTTAGAATATTGGTAGGAGGTGATCTATAGCCCAATAACATCTGTTTTTCTCTCATCCTCTGCGTAACCCCCACTACCCCATTCTCTTCTTGGCTCCAAATTCAGCTGGACTAGATAATGACTGAGAGCAGAAAACAACATCACTTGTTTACCCAGAACCTAGAGCAACATCTTAAACCTCCTTGATGAACCTCAAACATTTGTGGAATGGATGGATGAGTACTGGGGCGCTGAACGGATGGGCAGATGCGAGAGAAGTAAACAAAAGAGTCTCAGTCATTTTGTGCTTCTAAATGCTCCATCTGGCTTAGCTCACTGTGTGGAACAGAGAGCCAGATAGTAGGGACCTATTAGCTATAAGGATCCCTGGTGGCACAACGGTTAAGCACTCAGCAGCTAACTGAAAAGTTGGCAGTTCAAACCCATCCAGTGGCTCCATGGGACAAAGACCTGGTGATCTGCTTCTGTAAAGATAATAGCCAAGAAAACCCTATGGGGCAGTTGTACTCTGTCACATGCATTTGCAACGAGTCAGAATCAACTCGACGACACCCAACAACACCACTATTAGTTATATCTACAACATAAAGAAGCACTGGTGAACATTTTAACATATTTTCTTTCAGAAATCAAATCACTCTCTGAATTTTGTTGTTGTTAGGTGTCATCAAGTCAGCTTTGACTCGTAGCAACACTGTGTATCACAGAATGAAACATTGTCCAGTCCTGCGTCATCCTCACAATCGTTGTTATGCTTGAGCCCATTGTTGCAGCCACTGTGTCAATCTAGCTCATTGTGGGTTTCCTTTTTTCCACTGACCCTCTGCTTTACCAAGCATGATGTCCTTCTCCAGGGATTGGTCCTTCCTGATAACATGTCCAAGACAAGCAAAACGAAGTCTCACCATCCTCACTTCAGGGAGCATTCTGGCTGTACTTCCTCCAGGACAGATTTGTTCCTTCTTCTGGAAGTCCATGGTATATTCAATATTCTCCACCAACATCATAATTCAAATGCAACAATTCTTTTTCTGTCTTCCTTTTCATTGTTCAGCTTTCATATGCATATGAGGTGATTGAAAATACCATGGCTTGGGTCAGGCCTACCTAAGTCATCAAAATGACAAAATGACAGACAGGTGGTAGATTTTCTGAGTTTCTGGCAGGGAAGGGAAGGTGACTTTAACTTAGTGTATACACAGATCATTGGAGAAGGCAACATAATATAGTGGAAATAGCTTATGGCTGGAAATCAGGAATCCTGCAGTCTCAAATGTGCTTTGCATGAAATATTCAATGTAACTTTCTTTCATTAAGTTGTTCAGCTCAATGATGCTTAACTAATACAAAGATTTCCAAAGTAAAAAATAAAAATAAAAAAAAAGAGCCCATTGATTAGAATAAAGATGTGTTATGCTCTCAAACCTACCAAGCCAATCAATTAAAAATATATATAACTTAAAATTAGGAATAGTAAAAAAAAAAAAAAAAAAGTAGAGCACTTTTTCTAAGTATACCAGGTCTTCTGAAGGTAAAACCTATTGCAGTGTTTAATTATGGAGTATTGCTTTGCTAGTTAGATTTTACTAGACCAAAAAAAAAAAAAAGTCACAATCACTCAGGCATAGACTCAGATGTCCTTTAAAGAAGAGCAATTCTAAGGACAGAAGAACACAGTGTGGCAGCCTTATCCATCATTGAATGAAGCCAAGGTTTGAGTTCTGGGGTTTTTTTTCTTAGCGAAACACAACTTTCTACCTCCAAAAAATAGTGTTGACAAAGGCTTATTAAAAAAGAAAAAGGTCATATGATTTACTTAAACATCAAATTTCTCTTTACAAAACATTTTGGATAGTAAGGTGTAAATTAATCAGATACCCTAATATCAAATTTCCTTTTTTGAACTATGCAAAAGGTTTTTACAATGACAACACAAAGCAAAATGTATCGTGGGTTTAAGCTGAGCACAAAAGCTTTAAAAAAAGATTAAAGATTATTATATTATGATATGTTATAATATTATTCCTCTGAAGAACGTTGTTGTTTTTGTTTTACCAGGAAATTTGCTTGATTAGATTTAAATTGAGAACTCTGTCTAGCCTGTGGCTCGGGTCTCAGGTTAGAGCTCAGTCAGCCCCATATATGTACAGTTCATGGATCAGCCAGAGATCTGGACAGATTTTTTAGACAGAATTTGTGGTTCTTTTCTAGCCTTCCCGAACCTGGTTGCTCTGGTCTCCTTTACCTTATTCCTCGGGCCAGGAAAACATCACGTTTTCTGTTGGGGTTTTAGCTGGCCCATGCCACCACTTCTGCAACTGAAGGTGCATGAAAAATGATGGGGGAAGTCACCCCATACAGATCCCTTCCTCCAAGATGCAGTTCCGCTCCAAAACTTGCCTGGTTTGGTCCATTCTACAGAGTCCTCTAGTAGTTGCTGTTTTCTATTTTGTCCAGAGTTTACAGCTGTCATGTGTGGGAGGTTCAATTTGTTGAAAGATTTCTTCCCCATACCGGAAGCAGAACTCCATTTTTGTTTGCCTATTTTTGTATGTGTGTGGGGCGGGGTTGTGAAGGCTGAGAGAGAGTTTATGAACTTTTGTTGGTTTATCTGTGGTAAGCTTATGTGAGGCAATTCTCTAACCTTCCTGGAGTCCAGGGTTATATGAACCTTTATCAGATCCAGAGTCCAAAACTCACTAATTGGTGTGTTTTAGCAAAGACCTCTGGTCTCTTTTTTCACAGAACAGGCACAGCGCAGAAGGGGTCAAGTGAGGAGGAGAGAGGGTTATAGTGGAAAACAACCAACCAGTCCAGATTCTTGAATATTTTCCGTTAATAGAAATATACTATGAAATGGCATAAGACCCACTTCACTTTCTGGTACCTGTCTTTTTCTTCTTTTTTTCTTATCTGATTTCCTGTATGCTTAAATATGTTAAAGTAAATTAGCATGACATCTTAAATATAAATACTTCACCACTCACCTTAAAATAACATTTCTTACATACAAAAATATTTTTTTACATCTAACAAAATTAATAACAGTTCCTTAATATTATCTAATACCCAGTTCATAATCAAGTATCCTTGATATTTCAAAAAATGGCTTCTACAACTTCATTGTCCGAACCAGGATACTTTGCAGACCACACATGGCATTTCTATTAATCTATATTATTCTCTTCTTATGCAAAAGCCTAGAGACGTTCCTGTAAAACATTCTCGATTTGTCTAGTTACTTCCTTGTGGTTCTGTTTAACTTGTTGCTCTGATTCCTGTATTTCTTGTAAGCAGGAAGTTGGATCTGAAGGCTCGATGGATATAAATAAATCATTTTGGGTCTAGAGAACAATGTAGGCAATGTTGTGTATTTCATATTTTATCACATCAAGATCTACATAATATTAAAGCCATCCATTATTGTTAATGCAAAGATTGGTGATTAAGATGGGGAGAGTGTTCCCTCCGTTGTAAAATTATATTCTCTCCCTAAAGATCCAGGAGTGATCAGCACAGTCTTGCTTTGGAACCATGGAAGTTCTGTTTCCCTTCAACCATACACTTAACGATTTCAACACCAAATCTTTACCATTCCTGAATTAACAATTGTATTTAGAGTTGTAAAAGAATATCTTTCCAATTTTATCATTATTTCTAAATTACAAACTGGCAACCTTTTGTCCAATAATTTTCCTCAACAACGGGGGCCAAAGGGTTACCCTGAATTTCTGTTCATACCATAAAACATAGTCTGAATACGTATTTATTTTTCTTAAATTGCCAATTTCAAAGTAAATAATCTGTTTAATAGTTGTCTCAAATGGTTTCAAATGAGTTTTTTGGGGGGTGGAGGGAAGCTTTTTCCTTTCTTGAGTATCATTATGAATTCCCACATTTTCGCAGATTCACGGAAGTTTAATTCACTTTGATGCTCAAGCAGTCATAACTTTGGCCAGAGGGAAACTTTCAAACAGGTGTCATGTCTTCTTGAAATGACATCATGAAACATAATCTCTTTTACGACAGGGCCTCTCCCCAACCCACCAACATCTCTATTTCTCGTCATTCTCTTCTTTATCTCTTTCTCTCCAGAATCGGAGCCTGCAACAGTGTATTTAATATATATTACGATTCTTCCTAGTAGTGTCTCTCTCATTTTAGGCATTCACTAAATAGTGGTTACCAATGAATTTGAAACCATGAAGAATGTAACCTTATTTGGAATATAAAATATAGATGATGATAACGATGATGATGACGATAGCTAATCCTGTACAACTTTTGCTCTATATTAAGCACTGTTCCAAGCCCTACACATAATTTACTCATTTTAATCCTCACAATAATCCCATAACAGGTACCATTAACATTTTTCTCATTTTACAGATGAAGAAACCAAGTCACAGAGTGATTAAGTAACTTGCCCAAATCACGGTGCTGGCAAAGTTTTGCTGATATTAATTTAGAAGTTATGAAGATGATAGTCATATTTAATATGAGATATGTATAAAATGATAAAAATATATGTAAAATAATGTCATCCTAAAAGAAGGTGAATATCATCTTAATATATTTTTGTATTTTTTCTATGGTGGCTTGTATGTAATTTTTATCTCTTTTATTATAGTTTAAGCTTTTTTGAAAGCGGGCATTTTTAAAGTCCCCGTAGAGCCTGAAAGAGCACTAAATTAATAGTAATAAAGATAAAACCAGTTGCTGAATTGATTCCCACTCACAGCCGTCTCATGTGTTTCTGAGTAAAACTGTGCTCCATAGAGTTTCTGATCGTTATGATCTTTTGGAAGTAGATTGCCAGGCTTTTCTTCTGAGGTACTTCTGGGTGGATTTGAACTGCCAACCTTTTGGTTAGTAGCTGAGCACTTAACCATTTGCACCACTGAGGGTCTCCTAGTAACAAGAATAGTAGCATATATTCACATAGCACTTACTATATTCCAGAGGAGCCCTAATGGCACTGTGGTTAAGCACTCAACTGCTAACCAAAAGGTCGGCTGTTCAAACCCACCAGCCGCTCCATGGGAGAAAACACCTGATGATCTTCTTCCATAAAAATTAACCAAAACTAAATCTATTGCCATCGAGGCAATTCCGACTCATGGCAACCCTATCGAACAGAGTAGAACTGCCCCATAAGGTTTCCAGGGCTGTAATCTTTACTGAAGCAGACTGCCACGTCTTTCTCCTGCAGAGCGGCTGGTGGGTTCAAACCACCAACATTCTGGTTAGCAGCTGAGTGCTTAACCACTGTGCCACCAGGGCCTAGGAAACTCTATGAGGCAGTTCTACTCTGTCCTGTAGGATCACTATAAGTCAGAATCAACTCCACAGCAGCAGGTAATATATTCCAGGAATTTTTCTTAGTGATTTAAATATATTAACTCATTTAGTTCTTACAGCAGCCTATGAGGTAGGTACTATGATTATTCCCATTTTATACATGAATAAACTAAAACACAAAGAGATTCAGTAACTTTCCTAAGGTCCCACAGCTTGTAAATGGCAAATCCAGAATCTGAACCCAATCTAGTCCAGGATCAGTGCATTTAACCCTTATGTTTTGCTGTTTATGGAGATTGATTAAGGACTCTGTGAGATATATTCATATTAGATACATTCATATTAGTGGATAACATGATATGTAATATGACTCTAGGCATGATTTCTCTATATGATTATCAGCCTAAGACCAACTTATACTTTTAGATAAACTGAATAAGAATCATACTGCATAAGTTAGGAAGTGCATTTGTAACAATATGTAATTCTCAGAGCCTATAACTTCTGCTAGAAGCCCTGGTGGCTCAATGGTTAAGCGCTTGGCTGCCAACCAAAAGGTTGTTGGTTCAAACCCACCCAGCAGCTCCACAGGAGGAAAGACCTGACAATCTGCTCCCATAAAGATTACAGCCTGAGAAACCCTGTGGGACAGTTCTACTCTGTCACATTGGGTGGCTATGAGTTGGAATCAACTAGACGGCACCTAACAACAACAACATAATTTCTCCTTTGATAACATCGATCATTTAACTAAGGTCAAATTTTAAATCATTTTTGAGAATCACGGCCATACTTTGCACTTATTCAATATCAGTCTTTAAACATTCTCCTCTAGATATAATGTATACTCTGTATTAGTAAATACAAAGTAAATTTTGAAACATTAATATTTTAAAGCATAGCTGCCAAATAAACTTCCTAAAGCACAAAAGTTTATTTTACCAAAACCAAGATGATGTCTCCTCTCCAAACAAATCTTTTTTTAAAAACCAGTATAAATTTATTTTCTACAGAGCATTAATTCCATGTTCCCAAAGAAAAGAAAATAATAGAAAATTAAGTACAGCTTTAGTCAAGCCAAAACTTGGAATTTTGCCCATATTCTTGACTATGACTACATCACAGAACAAAAATAATATCTTCCAAAGAAAAAGACACAAGTGTTTAAAAACAGTAGCTACAAAGGCAAACTACTGTTCAACCAAGTATGTGCCTGCAACACAAAGAACTATCTTTAGATCTCTTTTTAAGATGAGTCCATTCATAAGAAGAGACAAAAATACATAATAGCCACCAAAATACATACCTCATTGTTTAAGACACTGAATTCTTACAAGTAATTGATTAATAAGGCATTGGAATCACAAATGGAAATGAAGCATTATTTCTCAAAATTAAAAAAAAAAAGATGAGCTTCTTATACAAAGGAATTAATATATACAGTTCCTTCATAGACTACACAAAAATAAGAATTTAAAATAGGAAGAATAATTATTTGAGAGGAGTAGTAATTTAAAATAGTAAACATATCTTCTAAATGACCTGAAAACCATAGCCCTTATAATTTCAAGTTTAGTAATTGTTTCAAAATTAAATAACAGTTTTGGCACTTCAGTAATATAAATAATAAATTCATAGTACCTCTATTGAAATGTTTCTATAAAATTCAAAATATATATATCAAATTATTTTCTCCAATAGTACACTAAAGAATCATACCATTTCTATAAGTTGGTATACCAATAACAACTAACAATACCAGGCTAGCAAAATTCATCCAACATATGTAACCAACGTACACATCCATATTTATACTAATCAGCCCAAATAACATAATGGATCCACATAGAAACCAATTCTAGATATCCTAACAAGAAAAGAATAATAAAAATTAGAGAGACCTACCTTCTCAAAGACCAAAAACCAAAAGTATTTTCCACACTTAATTAAATTATTTTGGTAGATGACAGAGCTCTCCTACTAGGTCTAAATCCAATCTTAATTTTCCAGGCCAACAATTAACAGATTCTGTGATGTTCATTGCAAAACAGTTAGGCAAGTTAGTACATTTAAAAAAAGATTATAAACCAATGTGTAGATGTAAATATCACTACCCATGATAGCTTTCTCATTCTTGCCAGGATCCTCCTATGTCAGAGTAAAGAAGGATTTTCTTCTGGGTATTTTATCTCCATTGATCCTCCTTCTTGACATTGTGGGAAATCAAGGCTTAAATTTCCTTGGCTTTAAAAAAAAAAATTAGGTCTTCATACGTAGGGAAGAAGACCAGCTAACAATTTTGAATCATTTCCTTATAATTCCCAGAAAGTCCACTTTGTTCTGATGCATTAAATAAGGATAGACAAACCCTTATCTTCAACAAACTTTTCAATGCAGTCTTTGAGAAAAAATAAAACAAACAAACTACAGGTGGAACTGATGATTTGGTGGGAAGGGAAAGAGATTTGAATTTAAATGGAACAGTTTCAAAAACAAGAGCACAGGCACATTTCCTCATCCTCTTCTTGCTCTTCAGCATGAAATGGTGATCCAGATGGGACACCTACTTGCCAGTTAGTCGACTCAAGCCATGGCCTTCTGTCCTCTGAATAAGGGCATGAGCTCCTAGTCTCTGCTTACTGAAGTGATCTTCTCATTTCATTGTGAGTACCTTCATAGGCTGGAACAGGATACATTTATCTCCTTGACTAAATCTGATATGGGGGCTAGTGAGTTGAGGTAGAAGGGTTTGCATTGCAGAAGAAAGACTCAACAGCCAGAAAACAATTTCATCCTCATTGGGAACTCTTTCGGTCTCCCTACAAGACTCCTCCTGAAATAGCTGATGGTGACTCACTTGCTTTGGGGACACGCTTACAGTGGCCAAATTTTTATGGTACTTGATTGTGAACTCTTCGATTAGCAATGTTGCCTGGCAACACAACAGCATCCCCAGACTTTCTCATTTTGACTTACCCAAATTCAAAATAAGAGCACAGATGGTTTTAAGATTTCACGTTTAGTATTTTTAAGGATAAAATATATATGACAACTTTATTCCCTAGCACACAAAATTTAAAGATTTCGTGCAAAGGAATTTCATTTATATTTATATATTAAATATCCTTGCCTTTTCCTTCAGTCTCCATTCCAGCTGTTCTCATCACTACCCGCACACTCAAAAAATCTCTCCCTATATACATTTTTAGTAATAATTCTGTCTAGAAAAGAAAGGAGAGAGAGAAAGAAAGACAGAAAGAAGGAAAGAAAGGAAGGAAGGAAGGAAGAAAGAAAAACAGGGAGATTACATCTGAACTGCCATTCAAAGAATTGCTTTTCTGCGTGTGGCAAGTGCTACTTTCAAAAGTACTTATATACAGAGCAAATATCTCAAAGATTCAAACATAATGTAATTAGAGTGGACATTTAAAAAAATTAGCATTTCAATGAATGCTTGCAAAGAATTGCCCATGAAGATATTCTTCACATTTTTTCTTTAATACAAATTATTTAAAACATCCAAAAGTAAGAGAATGATTAATAAAATGTTAGTATATCTATGTGATAGAATCCTATGTGGACATTAACATTGATTCTGTGAACTGTTTAATGACACGTAAAGATGTTAATAATATATTAGATTATAAAGTATAAAAACATTTTAAATTGCATGTAGAATATGACCTCATTTTTTGCAAATATAAAGATGTGTGTGTGTGTGTGTGTTTGTGTGTATAATAAGGGCAGTGTTGTTATTAGGTGCTGATGAGTCAGTTCCAACTCGTAGTGACCCTATGTACAACAGAAAGAAACATTGCCAGATCCTGCACCGTCTTCACAATCATTGCTATGTTTAAGCCCATTGTTGCAGCCACTGTGTCAATCCATCTCATTGAGAATCTTCCTCTTTTTTACTGACCCTCTACTTTACCAAGCATGATGTCCTTCTCCAGGGACTGACCCCTCCTGATAAAATGTCCAAGGTACATGAGTCTCCCTAACCTCTCTTCTAAGGAGCATGCTGGCTGTACGTCTTCCAAGACAGACTTGTTCATTCTTTGGGCAGCCCATGGTATATTCAATATTCTTCGCCAACCCCATAATTCAAAGGTGTCAACTCTTCTTCAGTTTTCCTTATTCACGTCCAACTTTTGCATGCATATGAGGCGATTAAAAATATCATGGCATGGGTCAGGCGCACCTTAGTCCTCAAGGTGACATCTTTGCTTTTTAACACTTTACAGAGGTCTTTTGCAACAGATTTGCCCAATGCAATATGTCGTTTGATTTCTTGATTGCTGCTTCCACGGGCGTTAGATTTTGCATCCAAGTAAAATGAAATCTTTGACAACTTAAATATTTTCTAGGGAAGCGCAAAGAATAGTTGCATCATCTTGCTAGGTAGAAGCATAAAATTGTTGCTTTGTGGAAGGTTAAGTACACGTAGAGGGGTGTGTACAGATGCTGAGTAGTGAAAGCGTTGGAGCATACCAGTTTTTAAGCTATCTTCTCTTAACTCCAAACTCTCCATTCTATACTCTGCTGAGACTCAGCAATTGACATTTCCTCTTTGTCAGATTATTTCTTGCTAGGTTTTGCTAGTAGGCGGCAATAGAGAAATGGAAGGAAGGAGGGAGAGGAGGCACAGGCTCCATACTGTTTTTTTGATGTTCCTTCAGCATCTCTCTAGCAATAGCCCATTACCCTGGCAACAGCAGTGGTTTCCAGTTCTTAGCTTCTTCCAGCACTCACTGAGCCCTCTCAGAGATACCTGAGCAAAACAAGCTGTATACTTTCCTCAGCCGTCTAGACCCCAGCCCAGTGAGTCCCTCTTTCTAGCTTCTAGGTTATGACGTTGTTGTTGTTGTTATTTGCTGTTTAGTTGGCTCCAACGCATGGCATCCTCATGTACAACAGAACAAAACATTGGCCTGTCCTGCACCATCTATATGATTGTTGGTATGCTCAAGTCTATTGTTGTGGCCACTGTTATTTGGAGTGCACTCATCATCCAGCACTATACCAGACAATGTTCTGTTGTGATCCATAAAGGTTTTCATTGGCTAATTTTCAGAAGTAGATTGCAGGCCTTTCTTCCTAGTCTATCTGAGTCTGGAAGCTCTGCTGAAACCTGTCCACTGGTGGCATAGCTTCCAGCATGTAGCAACATACTAGTCACTACAGTACAACAAACTGACAGACGGATGGTGGTTCTGATAAGCCACCCCAACACCTTCCTTTTTTCTACTAGCCCTGTGGTCATAGTTACTTCCTGAAATTAATGTCTTTGTTCCCTAATGTTTCCTTTTTACCTTTTTTCACCATTCCCTATATTAATTTTTCTCTGTGAAGATAATTGGTGTGATTTCTGTGTTCCTGATTGGACTCTGAGTGATGCAAGCACTTATCACACAGGCCAGGCTCTGTGGTTTATACACATTGTTTAACTTAATGCTCACAACAACTCTGTCAAATGCGTACTTTCATCGAGTTTATTATGGCTGAGGAAGGTGGATTTAAGGGAATTTAAATACCTTACCCATGGTCACAAAGAAAATGTGTGTCAAAATCTGGATTTAAAACTAGATCTGATTGACCCAAATATCTATCAACTGACAAGTGGATAAACAAAATGGTATATCCAAACAATGGAATATTATTTAGCCATAAAAAGAAACAAAGTTTTCCTACATGCTACAAAGTGGATGTAGCTTGAAAACATTATGTCAAGTAGAGGAAGTCAGACACAAAAAACCACATATTGTATGATTCTACATTTATGAATGTCCACAATAGGCAAATGAAAGTAGATTGGTGGGTGTCAGGGGCTGGAAGGAGGGGGAAATGGAGAGCAACTGCTAATGAGTATGGGGTTTCTTTTTAGAATGATGAAAATGTTCTGAAATTGGATAGTGGTGGTAGTTGTACAAATCTGTGAATATACTAAAAACCACCAAATATTACACTTTAGTAGAGTTTTTTTGTTAGAATTAGTTTAGATTTACAGCAAAAAATATAGTACAGAGTACATATACTTTATACCCGGTTTCCCTTAGTATTAACATCTTACTTTCTTATGCTAAAATGTACACTTGAAAAGGATGAATTTTATGGCATATGAAATTTATCTCAAGAAAACTGTTAATACAAAATGTACTTAAAACCAAATAATAAAGCATAGCAATGAATAACTTCATTAGTTTTCACGACAGGAAAATGGATTATTTTCTTTCTTAACTAGCCTAAAATAAATGCAGAGGAAGATTTTCTGCATTTTTGTGAGAAAACCACTATCCTGTATATGTGTGTGTGTATTTTTCCCAAAAGGTTCACCCATAGAGAGCATTTTAATTTTCCATGGTTTTGATATGCTGATCTGAGACCTTGCAGAGAAAAGTATTTGTGATCATGGATGGAAGAGAGAGAGAGAAAAGAAGGAGGGAGGGAGAGAGTTGAGGAGGGATGGAGAGAGAAGAAGGAGGGAGCAGGGGAGGAAGGGAGGAAGAGGAGAAGGGGGGAAAGGAGGAAGGAAGGGAGGAAGGGAGGAAGGGAGGGAGCGAGGGAGGAAGCGGGGAAGGAGGGAGGGGGAAGGGAGGAAGTAAGCAAGGAAAGAAGAGAGAGAGATATTTCTCAGAAAGTATGAATTGCTAATAATATAAAAAAGATACTTCACTAAACTGTTGCCATGGAGTTGATTTCAACAATGGTGATCCAATGTGTTACAAAGTGCAACTGTTCCATAGAGTTTTCTTGGCTGTAATCTTTATGGAAGCAATATACCGACCTTTCTTCTGTGGAGCCACTGGGTGGGCTCAACAGCCAACCTTTAGGTAGTAGCCAATCACAAACTGCACCACGCTGGGAGTAAATAAATTTAACAATAGGATATTCTCTCATACGCTTAGACTGGCAAACATTATCGAGAACTCTCGTATGTTACTGGTGGAAGTGTAAATAGTTATAGCCTTTTAGGAAAGCATTCTGACACTGTGTGTTACAATTAATAATCCACGTATCTTTTAGTCAGCAATCTCACTTCTTGTCCTACATTCCATAGAAATAAAAGTATTAGTGCATAAGGATATAGTTTCAGGGCTATATGTGACAGATTTGGAAACAAAATGAAAGTCTACCAGTTGGGGAATAGTTTAATATATTGTAATAGTTTACACAATATTGTTGGTGTTAGTTGCCATTGAGCTGACTCCAACTCATGACAATCTTATATATAACAGAACAAAACACTGCCCAATCCTATGCCATCTTCATGAAAATATGAAGATCCATTTTCCCGGAAATATGTTTATGATATAAAGCATGATGAAGAGAAACATATACAATATTCTATTTGTATGCATGTATGTATGATTCTAGGAACATGGCGAGAGTTATAGGAAGACATATATCATGTAATTAACTTTTGGCTACGTTGTGGGTTAGTGGGGGGTAAAGTGGGGAGGGGAGGAAGGTGCAGAGGGAAAGGAAATGGCAGTTCACGGAAACAGCTTTATTTATCAAAAAAGGTGCCCCAACATGTATGATATTATTCCATGTATGCTATTTTATATATAAACGTATGTGAATGCATAAAGATGCATTCACATACATTTACATGTTACAAGTGGATATCTGAGGCTAGTAGGATTTCAGAGATACATTCTTTTAAGTTTTACAAAGATTGCATATCATTTACATGATCAGAAAAATTGATGAAACTATTTTCAGTGGTAAAAAATAGAAATAATCTGAGTAATATTTGTATTGTTATTTTTTAAAAGCATTGAACTTGAAATATATTTGTTAATTTTTGGATGCAGAAATTATAATAGTCTGGAGAATGACTGGGATGGAAACTTACCTTTAGTACACTGGAAATAAAAGTTTCAAGCTAACAAATAGCATAAATCCCATATGAGGAAAGGACATGTTTAATTCATATAACAAACAATGGTTTTCAAATCTCTAAGATCCACCAAGCCAAGGGTGTGGCATAAAAATGAGAATGCTAAAATCTAGTATGCGGTTTTTGCTCTCACAGTGTTTTATGTCGCTTTAGCCACTTCTTTTTCTGGACCCCGGAAACAGCCACAACGAAGGTCTATTAAAACTTTCACTTCATTTATAAGCACCTGTTTTTTTCATTAATGCTTAATATAATAAAGTACCATGATATATTCAAATTTTTTAAAATTGTCGTACAGATATATATGTGTTTTTAATGTAATTACTGATATTGTTTTTCATTTTAAGAAGAGACAGCTTATAAATGTGACAGGCTAGATGGATTGCTTGTTAATTTTTAAATATTATTTTTAAATGGAGGACACATATAGAAATGTATGTGTATGTCATATTTAAATAGAATTGAATAGCATTGTATTTAATAATATAATATACTTAAGAATACAAATATCAAATTACATTTTTCCTGTTGGAAACTATCTTTAAAAATGCTCTAAGGAATTTTCTCCTCTCTTCTCACTCTGCTTTTCTTTTTCCCTCCCCTCATTGTCAGAGTTATAATGTCAAAGCAAGTGAGGTATTAAAAAAATTATTTTTAAAAGGTGAGAATAATAACAACAATCACCAAAAAAAAAAAAAAAAAAACCGGGGGAAGGGGGAGAGAAGAAAGTCAGAACCACATTAACAAAATGCATATTTAATCAAGTCTAGGAGATCAAGCCAGACGGCACTTGGTAAATACTCTTTGGAGAGAGTAATTCTCAAAGGTTGTGTTTGCTGTTGTGCTTGAAGTTTGCTTTGCGTGTGATCTAAAACACCAGATGACCAGTAATCTCACTTGCCCTTTCTCTTTCTACTCTCTGTGGGTTCTGTATACACCTCCTTCCCCCTCCACTCTTGCCTGCCCCTGGCCATCTCCCAGCTCCCTTGTTCTTCTAAACATGTCTGGGGTGGTTAGGATTCAGCAGGTCACACCTTAGCCTGTCAGGACATGGCACATCCCATGGCCAGCATTAGCTCATCGCTTCATTTCATCTCCAAAGGGCCCCGACAAGTTCGCCTTGTTAGACACAAATCTCAGTGAGCCCAAGGCAGCCAGCGGTTCCCCATTTGGTTATCTGTCATATCTCCTTATGTTTTGGCAGCCTGAGAGACACACAGTTCTTATTAACCTCAGCAAGGGCCATGGCAAAGAGGAGGAATTGCTAGGATAGAGAGGAAGTTATGGAAGTGTTTTTGGATTTAGTCTACACAAGGTCAGCATTTACAAACTGCGTATGGTTGGGCCCAAATGCATGATATATTTTTTAAAGTTTCAGTTCAGCTAAATTCAAATCCCCAGAAACATTTATTAAGGATATACAATGCTGATGGGGAACAGTATATGGCACCTAAGTTTAAAGAGTTTAATTTTTCATGCACAACCAGTTTTGATCTTCATAACAACCTTGCAAGATGGGTGGGTAAATATTTATTCCATTATATTGCATTCCATTCATAGTCATTCATTTACCAAACTTTTCTGGGAATCTAGTCTGTATCAAGAACAGCTTTTGGAGGGGAGCTACCAAAAATTTAAAAAAAGCTGATAAAACATGGTCCTTTCTCTTCATAGACTAAAGGTCTTATGAGAGAGGCATAGAGTTAGGCAGATACTACATGTAGTAAGGAGTCCCCAGGTGGTGCAAATGGCTAACTTGCTCAGCTGCTAACCAATAACTTGAAGGTTCTAGTCTACTCAGAGGTGCCCTGTAAGAAAGGCATGGCAATCTACTTGTGAAAAAAGAGCCTTTGAAAACCCTATAGAGCACAGTCCTACTCTGACACACACGGTGTTGCCATGAGTTGGAATCAACCCAACAACAGCTGGTTATATACAGGAAATACAATAACAGATAGCAAAAGAGGGCAGAGAAGAAGGTGCCCAATAAGGTGGGGTAAGAGAGCACATTCCAGGGCTGGATGCTCAGAGGAGGTGGTGTCTGAGTTGAATCTTGAAGAAGAAGTAAGTTTGCTGGGGCGGGAGGGTACTTCTAATATATTTTCCCTTTAGTTCATACTTCTGTAAACCCTCTGAGGTTCTCATTCATGATTGCCTCTTTTCAAATGTTTCAATCCAGGTTTAATGCAGTTACATGAACTGGGCAAAGCCAATTAGCAAATAACTTGCAGAAATGGGACATAACAATCTCATTCTGCCTGACTCATATTTAGAGTTCTTTGCACGAAGCAATATTATTTCCTTCGGAGAAGCGACTTCAGTTTTGAAGAAAGCATTGAGGGTGGAGAATAAGTGAATTATAAATTGAGATAATTTCAACGTAATTATCTGCTAGAGAACAAAAATAAGTTTAGGAAGTATTTTATTGGAAATATTATAATTTTCTAACTCCCCAGTACAAAGTAGATAAAAATTTCCATTTTGCTTTAAATTAGGATTATTCTATAGTAAATATTTTGTTATTTCTGCAAAGTACAGATCACAACTCAAACTTTTCTAAATAAGAATAGAGCTGAATTTAAAGTCAAATTCCATATTAAGCACTTTTTTGTTCCAAGAATCATTAGAAAAGTTAAAATCATGCTCCTATCTGGCCAAAGAAACATTTTGAAATTATTTTAATGAGAATTAGAGAAAATGAAGCAGGTAAAAGAATACAAATGCATTCCTTTTATAGATGTTCATGGGAAAACAAGAAGAACATTACAAAGGCTCTCTAATAAAAATTACACAATCGAAAATTACTAGATTAGGATTTCCTGCTCTGCCACAGGTTTGCTGTGTGACTCTGGACACTTCACCTTACCAGGGTGAGCCCTTCTGTCCTCTACTGTACAATGGGAGTAATGATCAACGTTGTATTCCAGTTTACAAAGTTTTGGTAGATAAGTTAAATGATATATGAAAATAACTTGCAACATAAAACACTGCATAAAGTATGAAAAGGAAAAATGTTTGTATTTACCATCACAAATGAAATATTGTTTATTTATTAATAAAGAAGAATGTTTGTATTACCAGATATTTGAGAGAAAGAATAGATACAGACATTTTAGGAAAACCAGAGTCTTCTCATGGGTCAATTGTAACAAGTCCTGTTATGTACAACATATTGAAAGACGGGTGGTGGGACTGAGGGACAGAGAGCTGAAATTTCCCCTAAAGAACAAGTTGTTTGAATGTTTCTATATCGATTTATATAGACCACTTGTCTGTCAGTTCGTCATACTGTGATGGCTTGTGTGTTGCTGTGATGCTGGAAGCTATGCCACTGGTATTTCAAATGCCAGCAGGTCACCCGTGAAGGACAGGTTTCAGTGGAGCTTTCAGCCTAAGACAGACTAGGAGGAAGAACCTGGTGATCTACTTCCGAAAAAAGTTGGCCAGTGAAAATCTTATGGATAGCAGCGGGAATGTTGTATGTATAGTGCTGGAAGATGAGCCCCTCAGGTTGGAAGGCACTCAAAATACAACTGGAGGAGAGCTCCCTCCTCAAGGTAGCCCAAGCCCATTGCTGTTGAGTCCATTTCAACTCATAGCAACCCTATAGGACAGAGTAGAACTGCCTCGTAGGGTTTCCGAGGAGCAGTTGTGGATTCAAATGCTGGCCTTTTGATAAGCAGCCATAACTCTTAATCACTGTGCCACCAGGGCTCCTTTTCAAAGTAGAATGGACATTAATGACATGTATGGAGTAAAACTTTCAGGGCCTTCGTTTGCTGATGTGGCACAACTCAAAATAAGAAACAGCTGCAAACATCCATTAGTATTCGGAACGTGGAATGTACAAAATATGAATCAAGGAAAATTGGAAGTCATCAAAAATGAAATGGAACACTTGAAGATCAATGTCCTAGGTGTTAGTGAGCCTAAATGGACTGGTATTGGCTATTTTGGTTCAGATAGTCATATGGTCTCCTGTGCCAGGAATGACAAATTGAAGAGCAACAGCATCGCATTCATTGTCAAAAAGAACATTTCAAGATCTATCCTGAAGTACAACACTGTCAGTGATAGGGTAATATCTATATGCCTACAAGGAATACCAGTTAATATGACTATTATTCAAATGTACATACCAACCACTAATGCCAAAGATGAAAAAATTGAAGATTTTTTACCAACTTCTGTAGTCTGAAACTGATTGAACATACAATTAAGATGCATTGAAATTACCAGTGATTGGAATGTGAAAGTTGGAAACAAAGTTGGAAAATATGGCCTTGATGATAGAAATGACGCCAGAGATCGCATGATAGAATTTTGCAAGACCAATGACTTATTCATCAGAAATACCTTTTTTCAACACATGGATTATACACATGGACCTTGCTGGATGGAATAAACAGGAATCAAATCGACTACGTCCGTGAAAAGAGATGATAGGGAAGCTCAATATCATCAGTCAGAAAAAGGTCAGGGGCTGACTGTGGAACAGACCATTCATTGCTCATATGCAAATTTCAGTTGTAGATGCAGAAAATTAAAACAAGTCCACAAGAGCCAAAGTATGACTTTGAATATATTCCACCTGAATTGAGACACCATCTCAGGAATAGGTTTGATGCATTGAACACTAATGACTGAAGACCAGAAAAGTTGTGGGATGACAATAAGAACATTATACACAAAGAAAGCAAAAGGCCATTAAGAAGACAGGGAAAAAAGAAAAGGACAAAATGGATGTCAGAAGAGACTCTGGAACTTACTCACGAACATACAGTAGCTAAAGCGAAAGAAGGAAATGATGAAGCAAAAGAGCTGAACAGATGATTTTAAAGGGCGGCTCAAGAAGACAAAGTATTATGATGAAATGTGCAAAGACCTAGAGTTAGAAAACCAAAAAGGAAAGCATACTTGGCATTTCTCAAGCTGAAAGTCCTGAAGAAAAAATTCGAGCCTCAAGTTGCAATTTTAAAGTATTCTGCAGGCAAAAAATTGAACGACTTAAAAAGCATCAAAAGAAAATGGGACGAATACACAGAATCACTGCACAAAAAATAATTGGTCAATGTCCAACCACTTCAGGATGTAGCATATGATCAAGAATCGATGGTATTGAAAGAAGAAGTCAAAGCTGTATTGATGAAGAACAAGGCTTTAGGAATTGATGAGATACCAACTGAGATGTTTCAACAAATGGATGGAATGCTGAAAGTGCTCATTTGTCTATGATAAGAAATTTAGGAGACAGCTACCTGGCCAACCAACTGGGAGAGATCCATATACTTGCCCATTCCAAAGAAAGGTGAGCCAGAGAAATTCAGAAATTATCAAACAATATCATTAATATCACATGCAATTAGAATAAAATTTCTCAGTATACATCTTTCACATTAATGTCTTTAATGAGACGTTGTGATACTCATTCTTTCTGAATTTTCTATGCTGAAAAAAAAAAAAAAAAACCCTGAAGACGTTGTATTCTTCTATTTCCACCACTTCCACTTTTTGATTCTCAAGCTAATGACAAATGCAGAATCAAGTGTAAAAACTGGCTTAATGGCATCTTGAAATGCGATTTCTCCTTTAGGTGCTGAAATGTTTCCTTTGGAAAGTCTGGAACAAGCGTTCCAAATGGGCTAAAGCCATTGACTGGTTAGCGCTGCTAACTTTCAACATCTGTGAAGTATTGACTGAATTTGTCCCTGTATATTTATTTCCTTTGCATCCAACATCTTTCAGATCTAGAATTAGGATTAATTTTTCCATCTTCATGGTGTGCTACTTATCGTCTCTCTCATTAGTTTAATTTGAGTTAATTAGAATCTGTAGTTAGTTCTCAATCCTTGTTATAGTAGAATAAGTAGACAGAAAGGCACAGACACAATTATGTCATTTTATTGTCTGGGGGAGACAGAAAGCCAGTGGGGCTCCCCTTATTAGGTGAACACTTACCTTACTTCAAAATGTCCCAATAATACAAACAGCAGTGGGAGCCATTTCACATTCCAAATCCCATCACTCCTTTCCTCAACTTCCTTACAATCCGATTAACTCAAAGGTGATGGAAGAAGAGAAATATTCTGTACTTGTCAAAATGACAAGATCCATTACATGATTCACTGAATGAGCAGTATGTGTGACAGTTGTGGTTGAATTCATGTTTTTACTTTTAAAATAAATTTCTTTTTTGTCATGTTTTATTAAAATCCCCTTTCAAATCAATGTGTATAGCAAGTGTGCCTGAATAATCTCTTTTTATGACCATGACGGTTTGATAAATAGGAGAATGAAATAAATATAAACCTTTTTGGTTTGCTACCCTGGAAGAAAACTTTACTTTTGTCTACAGATTTAGAAAATGAGCTTTTGGTATAAAGGTAAAAGCATTGCATTCTTGAAAATACGTGTGGTTTAGGCCTGATCTGAATTTGAACGAATAAATGCACTATTTATAAAAAACATCAAAAGAGAAGCATAATGTGTAATGTAATTAATATAGATGACATTTACTGTGCTGTACTTAACTGTGGGCTCAAGTGTAACAATGATTGTGAGGATGGCACAGGACCAGGCAGTGTTTCGTTTTGTTGTACATAGTGTTGCTATGGGTCAAAACTGACTCCACAGAACCTAACAACAACAATAGTGAATTATAAGCCTCCAATTCAATGGTTAAACAATAATAAATGTAAAGAATATAATCAATATGAATGATTTATTAATGCTTAGCAAATAGAGGTTACTTAAACACAAAGATTCCAATAATGTTTATCATATACGTAGAAAGACCTAGAGACTCACTCCTTCAGAAAATTCTAATTGAAAACCAGTGGGAGCCATTAGAACATGAATAAATGTAAAACAAACGAAAAACAGATT
The DNA here is from genome assembly GCA_030035585.1 of Dugong dugon. Lineage (NCBI taxonomy): Eukaryota > Metazoa > Chordata > Mammalia > Sirenia > Dugongidae > Dugong > Dugong dugon. Next base: position 82,124,254 of record CM057471.1, on the reverse strand, counting down.
TTAAGGTACTAAGATCAGGTGGTAGGAAACAAAATAAATGTCAGCTACTTAGGAAATCTACACTGAATAAGAAACTACTAATACTCCTCCAAAAGGGATATTAAGGAATTATCTGAAAGATATCCTCCTCAGGGTCCTCTAGGTTCATAAAAGCATTAGCTAAGTTGTTTTTTCCTTATCTTTAAATAAAATATATAGTGTGAAAACATTGTTTATTATTAACCTAAAATATATTTTAATTGACTATACTCTACATTTGCTTCTCAAAGGTAGCTGTTGTCTTCAGAAATATTTTCAAGAGACACTTTTTTTTTTCTCCCTTAGGCTTCACTCAGATGAATTATATAAAAGGAATAATTATAATAAATTCATTACATTTTTTTCTTGGGGGCACTATATTGCCATTCATTTTGGGGTGCTTTTAAAACACATAAGTTAAATAATGTAACATGATTAAACATTTTTTACTGGAAACCAAAATTCCATAATTGCTCACCACAGAAAACATATTTATTTATTATATGCTATTTGTACAACACTATCATTTACATAGCATATAGGAGTAAAAAATGACCAGCAAGAAAAAAACTGAGACTGAGAATATCACTTCATGTATTCAGTAAATGAAAATGTGGGCAAAATTCTTTTTTTTTTAATTGTACTTTTGATGAATGTTTACAGAGCGAACTATCTTCTCCTTAAACAATTAATATACATATTGTTTTGTGACATTGGTTGTCAACCTCAAGAGAAAATTCTTTAGATAACTATGTAATTTGTCACTTTTCATTTGTTAGTTTGGGGACAGGTGTAGCCATCATACTGGGACAACTTAGCTTGTCCCAGTACCCTCTTTTCCAATGTGATTTAAAATGTATATTTAATAGAAATTGATTACTTTTTGCAACAACAACAACAACAACAAAAAAAAAAGAGTCTGTTACCTGTGTTAAAATCAACACGGCTAAAGACCTTGAATAAATTCCCAAGGAGGAAATTGGTTTTTGTTATGTGGTCATAGGCAACAAACATTATTTTTCTCTTTCACCTAAACCACTAAACAAAATGACCAGTGTAATATTTAGGAAGAAAAAATAAAAATAAAAACCAGAATAAATAGTAACAACAAAATATACTACTGTACAAAACAATTGAAGCACATACATGTACATGTCCTATGAAATGAGCTTTATGGCAACATTCTTATATGAATATATTAACCATCTTAATATACTACTTTCCTGTGTATGAGGCATACGGTTGTTTCCTTTTATTGTTATGTCTTCTTAGACTATAAATACTACATTTATGTTTAGCCACAAAGTTTAAGGCTATGGGCTCCCTTATTTCCCAGTTTTAATTTTATTTGCAAGGGGCAAATGTGGTAATTCTGGGTTCTATACCCAGAAGTCCCTGGGTGGTATACACAGTTGACACATTCAGCTACTAATAAAAGTCCATCCAGAGGTGTCTCGGAAGAAAGACTTGGTGATCTACTTCCAGAAAACCAGTCATTAAAAACCCTATGGAGCACATTTCTACTCTGACACACACAAAGTCACCATGAGTCAGCATTAATTCCACAGCAACTTTTTTTTTTAAACCAATATAAGGAGGAAATTCAATTCCATTTTCTCAGCTGTAAAACAAGCCAAAACCTGCTTTACTTGTCTCCTAGCATTACTATAAGAACACTGATAAAATATATCTGAAAGTTGGGAGAATAATACAATCTTTGGCAAAATATAAGGTGATACCAGAATTCTCACTGCATACCACTCAGAAAGATTAATACACTCTACCTGGATGATTTGGGCAGGAAACAATTTTCTTTCTCAGAATGTTTTTTATGGTATGAAAAGTGTTCATGCAAACATATAGGATTAGCTAGCCTATGTGGTGCCTTTGTGCCAACTAGAAAAGGGTGCCCCTCTCTCTAGGCAAATGCCAGCCCTTCCCAGGGCTGTGGCTTGGCCAGTGGAATCTGGGCTGTCTCTCAGGCCCACCTCACACACTCATTTAGTCAGGGGCCCTTGTATAATGAACAACTTTTGTAACTGTCCACTGCAGTCCTGCAAACATGCTTTAATGTTATACACTCAGATTTTCATTACAAACAAAATTGATCTCTGAACACATACGAACAACTGAAATAAATAATCTCACAAATAAAGGGAAACTTATGCTCTATGTGGTTAGGTTAGTTGTAGCTATATGAAACTCTGCTTTTAGGTCAGTTTTAATGGAATTTTCAAAATAACTTGTAATAATAATTGGCTGCAAATTTCATAAACTGCAGATTAGTGAATTTTAATTGCTGTTTTACAGTATAGATCTGTGCTTAAAATTATAATATGAGCCATATATGCCATTTTAAGTTTTCTTGTAGCCACATTAAAAATAATGACAAGAGAGTTCCGGCAAAATGGCTCTCTAGGCAGAAGCACCATGCCGTCCCTCCACAGCAAAGATACGAAAAACTAAGCCGAACAGAGAATACAACAATCCTGAAACCCTAAAACATCAAATGAAGAGATAAAGAACTCAGCCAAGCACCAAATGGAGTGAGAAAACTGACACAGAACAGAGAGCGAGGAGAGACTCATGCAGAGGTCCCCTACCAACTAATGCAGCACGGATCCACCATCTTGGACTCCTATCACAGACCAGCAAATGGGGTACGAGAAAGCAGCCTCACGGAGCAACCGGGGGAGACAAAACAACCGGTAATTTGTGGTGTGCGCTTTCCCACCCCCAACCCCTCTTCGCCCTGACTCAGCCTCCTCTGCTTCCCGCGGCCACAGTCTCTTGACTGGGAGGCGCCGGCTGCTTGGAATCCACACACCCAAGCGGGCGGCTCTCTGGGTGCCATTTGTTGGCTGTTAGTGTTGCTTTTTTTTTCTGCTTCTTTTGATTTCTCACTTGCCTCTCGTCACCTCCCCCTCCTTTCACTCGAGTGCCTGGCTCAGTGCACCACCTTTGTTTCTTCCTGAGGGGCTCCAGAGTGCCGGCAATTTGTGATATACGCTTTCCCACTCTCTACCCTTCTTCACCCATGCTCGGCCTCCTCTGCTTCCCACGGACACAGTCTCTAGTCCAGAAACACCAGCCCGCACCACCTGGCTCTCTGAGTGCCATTTGTTGGCTGCTGGTGTTGCTTTTTTTTTTTCTCCTTCTTTTGATTTCTTGTTTAACTCTTGCTGCCTCCCCCTTCTTTCGCTCGAGTGCCTGCCTCCATGCGCTATCTTTGCTTCTTCCTGAGGGGGTGCGGAGCTCCATTCGAGTGTGGAGCTGCTTCCCGGACTGGGCTACTGCACAGGTGGGATCCCGGAGCTTTTGTTCGTTTGTTCATTTTGAATTGTTTGTCTGTTTTCTTTTCCTTTTCTTGACTTGGGAGCCCTTTCTGGCCAGGTGGAGCTGCGTGGCAAGGAACTCCCCTTCAGCTTCCACAGATGTGCAGAGGGATCCCTGAGAAAATTTCTTTTTTTGTTGTTTTTTTTTTCTTTTCTGTTTTTTTGGGGGGCCTTTCTTGTTCTTTTTTTTTTTTATTGTTTTCTTTTCTTTTCCCTCTTTTTCCCTTTTTGTCTTTCTTCATTGCTCAGTTTCTCATCTTCCTTCTCTTTCTGATCCCTGAATACCTGGCATTGTATACCTCTAAGCCTTCTATCCAGGCTGTACTGCAACACCTGAGAGCAACTTCCCCAGACCGCATAGCTGCACTAGTGGGATCCCTGGGAACTTTGCAGTTCTTTAACCTTACCGATTTTTATTTATTCATTCTTTTCTTCCTCTTCCCCTTTCTGTTTTTCTCCATTTCATAGTCTCTCATCTCTCCACTGAAACAGCAAGCTCCCCTAGCATTCTTTTTTGTTTGTTTGTATGTTTTTGGCTCCTGTTCCTCTCTCCTCTCTCCCATATCCATCTTAACTCCACACATAACAATCTCCCTGATGCATCCTGCCTACCTGCACTGTGCACTTGACATCACACCACCAAGCAGCACAGGCATGGCCTACTGGAACTGGCCCTGCACTGATTACCGACCTGCCCTGGTGGATGTAGTAAGTGCTTCAAACAACCCATCCCAGTAACTCCTCTTCAGCTAAACCTGCCCTGCTGTACCGTATCTGAGTGACTGACCCTGACATATGGAGAAGGAGGCAAAAAGAATTGAGCACACAGACACGCAAACAACAAAGAACACACAGGCCACTTGCTCAGACATACTCAAAAATTTTTTTTTTAAAAAGGGACAAAACAAACAAATCCACAATCAATAAATGAGAAAAATAACTACAGAATGCCCTGAAAACAGCAGACAATATCAAAACATTTACAAAAACTGGACAGGATAGTTCCAGTAGGCGTCCAAAATAAAACACCAGATGACTCTCCTCTTGAAGAAAAAGCAAGAGAACTACCTGATAGGGAATTCAAATCTCCAATACTCAGAATTCTCCAAGAACTGAGGCAGAAAGCTGACAAACATGAGGAAAAAACAGACAAATTCATGGAAAATACAGAAAAAAAACTGGAAGAATTGAGGAAGACGGTGCAGGAACAAAATGCCAAAATAAATTCACAACTAGAAATACAAAAACAACAATTAGAAATCCAAAAGATAAACAACAAGATTTCAGAAATGAATGATGTCATAGAAGGGCTGAGAAGCAGATTTGAAACAGTGGAAGACAGGATCAGTGGAACTGAAGACAAACACTTGGATACAACTCTGTTTCAGGAAAACTCAGAAAAAAGAACAAACAAAAATGAAGAGACCCTGAGAGTTATGTGGGACACAACTAAAAGAAAAAACTTACAAGTGATTGGCATCCCAGAACAGGAGGAGAAAACAGAAAACACAGAGAGGATCATTGAGGAACTGCTGACAGAAAACTTCTCCAGAATCATAAAAGATGAAAAGCTGGCCATCCAAGAAGCTCAACGAACCCCATATAGAAGAGCCACAAAAGAAAATCACCAAGACATATCATATTCACACTAAATAAAACCAAAGACAAACAAAGAATCTGGAGAGCAGCTCGTGAAAAACAAGAATTCACATACAGAGGAGAAACAATAAGGCTAAGCTCAGATTATTCAGCATAAATCATGCAAGCAAGAAGGCAACGGGATGACATATATAAAATCTTGAAAGAAAAGAATTGCCAGCCAAGAATAATATATCCTACAAAACTCTCATTCAAATTTGACGGTGAAATTAGGTCATTTCCAGATAAACAGAAATTAAGGGAATATGTAAAAGTCAAACCAACTGACAAGAATTATTAAAGGGAGTTCTTGGATCTGAGGACAAAGAGCTTCAGCTCACAGGCAGAACCTAGGATGCAGGATCATACAAGCCAGATACCAGTCTAGGAAATGAACTCTCGAGGACTATTGAAACCAAAAGAAATACAACAGGTAATCAGAGCAGTTAATCAATAAATGACAACAACATCAAAACAATAAAAGAGGGAATAAACGGTATAGGTATAGAACCTTCTAATGGAGAGGAAGGCAGGTGATACCAAGTAATGGTAGACTGCTTCAAACTTAGAAAGATAAGGGTAAAATTCACGGTAACCACAAAGAAAGTTAACAAACAAACTCATAAAAATAAAGACGAAAAACATAAAGTCTCAGCAAAAACAAAACCTACAAAAACAAAAGAAACGAAAAAAAATCCACAAACAAAAGTAACTCAGCACAAAAGAGTAAGAAGAACAAAGAAAACTTCAGCACCACAAAAAAAGCACTACAAAATGACAGTAACAAACTCACATGTATCAATAATTACACTGAATGTAAATGGACTCAATGCACCCATAAAGAGACGGACTGTGACAGAATTGATAAGAAAACAGGATCCATCAATATGCTGTCTACAGGAGACACACCTTAGAAACAAAGATGTGAATTTATTAAAAGTCAAAGGTTGGAAAAAAAATATATCAACTAACCACTACCAAAAGAGAGCAAGAGTGGCAATTCTAGTCTCAGACAAAATAGACTTTAAAACAAAATCTACCATAAAAGACAAAGAAGGACACTATATAATGATTAAGGGGATGATCCATCATGAAGACATTACCATAATAAACATCTACGCACCCAATGACAGGGCTCCAAAATACATCAAACAAACTCTAACAAAACTGAAAAGAGAAATTGACAGTTCCACAATAATAGTAGGAGACTTCAACACACCACTCTCAGTAAAGGACAGAACAACTAATAAGAAACTCAGCAAAGATACAGAAGACCTAAAGGGCACAATCAGCCAACTTGACCTCATAGACATATACAGAACGCTACATCCAACTACTGCAAAGTACACATTTTTTTCCAATGCACATGGAATGTTCTCCAGAATAGACCACACCTTAGGCCACAGAGCAATCCTCAAAAGACCCAAAAAGTTGAGATAATTCACAGTATCTTCTCTGACCACAATGCCATCAAGGTAGAAATTAATACTAGAAAGAGCAAGGAAAAAAAAATCAACTACATGGAAACTGAATAATACCCTGCTTACACATCAGTGGGTAATAGAAGAAATCAGAGATGGAATCAAAAAATTCCTAGAATCAAGTGAGATTGAAAACACATCATACCAAAACCTTTGGGACACAGCAACTGCAGTCCTCAGAGGACAGTTTATAGCAATAGATGCACATATCAAAAAAGAAGAAAGGGACAAAATCAACACATTAACTACAGAACTCAAACAAATAGAAAGAGAACAGCAAGAAAAGCCCACAACCACCAGAAGAAAGGAAATAGTAAAGATCAGAGCAGAAATAAATGAAACAGAGAACAGAAAAACAATAGAGAGAATCAACAAAACCAAAAGTTGGTTCTTTGAAAGAAACAACAAAATCGACAAACCACTGGCCAGACTGACAAAAGAAAAACAGGAGAGGACACAAATAATCCAAATAAGAAATGAAATGGGGGACATTACCACAGACCCAACCGAGATGAAAAGGATTATAGCAGAATACTATGAAAAACGAAACTCCATCAAATTTGAAAACCTAGAGGAAATGGATAAGTTTCTAGAATCACACGGCCTACCCAACCTACAACAAAGTGATGTTGAAAATCTGAACAGACCCATAACAAGAGAAGAGATTGAAAAGATAATAAAAAAAAACTCCCAACCAAAAAAAAGCCCTGGCCCAGATGGCTTCACTGGAGAATTCTACAAAACATTTACAGAAGAGATTGTACCAGTACAACTCAAGCTATTTCAGAGCATGGAAGAGGATCAACACTTCCAAATTCATTCTGTGAAGCCAGCATAACACTAATACCAAAACCAGGCAAAGACATCACAAAAAAGAAAATTACAGACCAATATCTCTCATGAATATAGACGCAAAAATTCTCAACAAAATTCTAGCCAATAGAATTCAGCATTATATCAAAAAAATAATACACCACGACCAAGTAGGGTTCATACCAGGTATGCAAGGATGGTTCAACATTAGAAAATCAATCAACGTAATCCACCACATAAATAAAAGGAAAGAAAAGAATCACATGATCATCTCAATTGGCACAGAAAAGGCATTTGACAAAGTCCAACACCAATTCCTGACAAAAACTCTCAATAAAATAGGTGTAGAAGGGAAATTTCTCAACATAATAAAGGGCATCTATGCAAAACCAATGGCCAACGTCATTCTTTTTTTTTTTTTTATATATATATTTTATTGTACTTCAGGTGAAAGCTTACAGAGCAAATAGTTTCTCATGAAATAGTAGTACACATGTTGTTTTTTGACATTGGTTAACAACCCCACAACGTATTAAGCCTCTAAATTCTCAACCTTTTTTTTTGATGAAAATTACAGATGGCCAAAGATACACCGTTTCAAAAATTTCTACATTCACAGTTCAGTGACATTGACTACGCTCTTCCAACTGTACTGTTATTCTCACTTAAGATGAAGGCTTACAGAACAAAATAGTTTTTCATTTAACAGTTACTACACATGTTGCCCTATGACAATGGTTAACAATCTCACAGCACATCAAGAATATCCTTACTCCACCTTGTGTTCCCTATCACCAGGGGGCTTCCTTGTCCCCTTCTGTCTTCTGGACCTTGTCAGTAGACTATTGTACCTTTTTAGTCTCATTTGTTTATTTATTTATTTATTTTATTTATTTTATTTAAACACCATTTCAAAACATTTTACTTACACATTTAAGTGATATTGACTATGCTCTTCCAATTGTGCTGCCATTCTCGCCCAAGATGAAGGCTTACAGGACAAAACAGCCTCCCATTTAATAGTTACTACAAATGTTGCCCTATAGCAGTGGTCAACAATCTCACAATACATCGACAGTGTCCTTATTCAATTTGTGTTCCTTATCATCAGTTTCCTACTCTCCCTCTGCCTTCTGGCCCTTGTCACCAGACTCCTGTACATCGTTAGTCCCATTTAGTTTTACTGGGGTGTCCATTCCCAGGCTTAACATCGAACCTTGAAGGTAACTTCACCTCTGAGCTGAAAGGGTGTCTGGGGGCCACACTCTCGAGGTTTCTCTAGTATTCTTTAGGCCAGTATATCTGGTCTTCTTTTTTTTTTTTTTTTTTTGGGAGTTAAAATTATGCTCTACATCCTACTCCAGCTCTGCCCAGAACCCTCTGTTGTGATCCTGGTCAGAGGAGTCATTGGTGGTAGCCGGGCACCATCCAGCTCTACTGGGCTCAGTCCCGTGGAGGCCTTGGTAGCTGTGGACCATTAGTCCTTCGGACTAATCTTTTCCTTGTATCCTGTTCTCTTCGTTCTCCCTTGTTCCCGAAGGGATGAGATCAGTGGAGTATCTTAGATGGCCGCTCATAGGCTTTTAAGACCCCAGACACTACTCACCAAGGTAGAATGTAGAGCATTATCTTTATAAGTAGTGTCATGCCAATTGAGCTAGATGTTCCCCGAGATCATGGTCCCCAGAGCCCTCTGTCCAACAACTCAGTCCCTCGGGGGGTTTGGATGTGTCTATAGGGCCTCCATGACCTTTCCTTGTGCAGATTGTGTTAGTTTCCCCTGTACTATGTACTATCTCATCTCTCACCCAAGTTACCACTTACCTATTACATATTTAGTATTTCCCCCCGCCCCATCCCTGGTAACCAACAAGGATTGTTACATTTTGCATGTGAATTTTTTCATGGGTTTTTACAATAGAGGTCTCATACAATATTTGTCCTTTTGTGATTGACTTATTTCACTCAGCATGATGTCCTCCAGTTTCATCCATGTTATGAGATGGTTCACCGATTCATTGTTCTTTCTCGTTGCGTAGTACTCCATTGTGTGTATGTACCATAGTTTGTGTATCCATTCGTCTGTTGATGGACATTGAGGTTGTTTCCATCGTTTTGCTATTGTGAATAATGCTGCCATGAACATAGGTGTGCATATGTCTATTCGAGTGATGACTCTTATTTCTCTAGGATATATTCCTAGGAGTGGGATTGCTGGATCGAATGGTACGTCTATTTCTAGCTTTCTGAGGAAACGCCATATCATTTTCCAAAATGGCTGTATCATTTTGCATTCCCACCAGCAGTGTATAAGAGTTCCCGTCTCCCCTCAGCCCCTCCAACATTTGTTATTTCCAGTGTTTTTGATTCGTGCCAGTAATGCCGGGGTGAGATGGTATCTCATTGTGGTTTTAATTTGCATTTCTCTAATGGCTAGTGATCGCGAGCATTTCCTCATGCGTCTGTTGGCCATTTGAATGTCTTCCTTGGTGAAGTGTCTGTTCATTTCCTTTGCCCATTTTTTGATAGGATTGGTTGTCTTTTTGTTGTAGAGGTGTTGGATTTTCTTGTAGATTATGGAGATTAGACCTTTGTCTGACTTGTACTGTCCAAAAATTTTTTCCCAGTCTGTAGGTTCTCTTTTAACTCTTTTGGTGAAATCTTTTGAAGAGCATAGATGTTTGATTTTTAGAAGATCCCAATTATCTAGTTTATCTGTTGGGTTTTTTGTGTTGATGTTTATGGTTTGTATCCTGTTAATGCCATGTATTAAGGTCTGAAGTGTTGGTCCTATTTTTTCTTCTATGAATTTTATAGTTTGAGGCTTTATATTCAGGTCTTTGATCCATTTTGAAGTAGTTTTTGTATATGGTGTGAGGTATGGGTCCTGTTTCATTTTTCTGCAAATGGATATCCAGTTTTGCCAGCACCATTTGTTAAAAAGACTGTCTTTTCCCCATTTGATGTATTTTGGGCCCTTGTCAAAAATCAGGTGACCGTAGGTGGATGGATTTACATCTGAGTTCTCAATTCTGTTCCATTGGTCAATGTCTCTGTTGTTGTACCAGTACCAGGCTGTTTTGAGTACTGTAGCTGTATAGTAGGTTCTCAAGTCAGGTAGTGTGAGTCCTCCAACTTTCTTCTTCTTCTTCAGTAGTGCTTTACTTATTCGGGGTTTCTTCCCTTTCCATATAAAGTTAATAATTAGCTTTTCCATCTCCTTGAAGAATGTTGTTGGTATTTGTATCGGAATTGCATTGTATTTGTAGATTGCTTTAGGTAGAATTGCCATTTTCACAATGTTGAGTCTGCCTATCCATGAGCATGGTATGTTTTTCCATTTATGTAGATCCCTTTGGGTTTCATGCAGCAGTGTTTTGTAGTTTTCTTTGTATAGGTCTTTTATATTCCTGGTCAGATTTATTCCTAAGTATTTTATCTTTTTAGGGGCTATTTAAAATGGTATTGATTTCCTGATCTCCTTTTCATCGTTCTCTTTACCGGTGTATAGGAATCCAACTGATTTTTGAATGTTTATCTTGTATCCTGCTACTCTGCTGAATCTTTCTATTACTTCCAGTAAATTTCTCGTGGAGTCTTTAGGGTTTTCTATGTATAGTATCATATCATCTGCAAACAGGGAGAGTTTAACTTCTTCATTACCAATTTGGATGCCCTTTATTTCTTTCTCTTGCCTTACTGCTCTAGCTAGAACTTCCAGCACAATGTTAAATAGGAGTGGTGATAAAGGACATCCTTGTCTTGTTCCTGTTTTCAGGGGGAATGTTTTCAGCCTTTCTCCATTAAGAATGATGTTGACTGTTGGTTTTGCATAGATGCCCTTTATTATGTTGAGAAATTTCCCTTCTATACCTATTTTATTGAGAGCTTTTATCAGGAATGGGTGTTGGACTTTGTCAAATGCCTTTTCTGCATCAATTGAGATAATCATGTGATTTTTTTCTTTCCTTTTATTTATGTGGTGGATTACGTTGATGGATTTTCTAATGTTAAACCATCCTTGCATAACTGGTATGAATCCTACTTGGTCGTGGTGTATTATTTTTTTGATATGATACTGAATTCTATTGGCTAGAATTTTGTTCAGAATTTTTGCATCTATATTCATGAGAGATATTGATCTGTAATTTTCTTGTTTTGTGATGTCTTTGCCTGGTTTTGGTATCAGCGTTATGCTGGCTTCATAGAATGAATTTGGAAGTGTTGCTTCCTCTTCTATGCTCTGAAATAACTTGAGTAGAACTGGTACGAGCTCTTCTGTAAATGTTTTGTAGAATTCTCCAGTGAAGCCATCTGGGCCAGGGCTTTTTTTGGTTGGGAGTTTTTTTTATTACCTTTTCAATCTCTTCTCTTGTTATGGGTCTGTTCAGATTTTCAATATCACTTTGTTGTAGTTTGGGTAGGCCGTATGTTTCTAGAAATTTATCCATTTCCTCTAGGTTTTCAAATTTGTTGGAATATAGTTTTTCATAATATTCTGTTATAATCCTTTTTATTTCAGTTGGGTCTGTTGTAATGTCCCCCATTTAATTTCTTATTTGGGTTATTTGTGCCCTCTGCTGTTTTTCTTTTGTCAGTCTGGCCAGTGGTTTGTCGATTTTGTTGATTCTTTCAAAGAACCAACTTTTGGTTTTGTTGATTCTTTCTATTGTTTTTCTGTTCTCTATTTCATTGATTTCTGCTCTGATCTTTACTATTTCCTTTCTTCCAGTGGTTGTAGGCTTTTCTTGCTGTTCTCTTTCTATTTGTTTGAGTTCTGTAGTTAATGTTTTGATTTTGTCCCTTTCTTCTTTTTTGATATGTGCATCTATTGCTATAAATTGTCCTCTGAGGACTGCCTTTGCTGTGTCCCAAAGGTTTTGGTATGATGTATTTTCATTTTCATTTGATTCTAGGAATTTTTTAATTCCATCTCTTATTTCTTCTATTACCCATTGATGTGTAAGCAGATTATTATTCAGTTTCCATGTGTTTGATTTTTTTTCCTTGCTCTTTCTAGTGTTAATTTCTACCTTGATGGCATTGTGGTCAGAGAAGATACTGTGAATTATCTCAGCATTTTGGATCTTGTTGAGGATTGCTCTGTGGCCTAAGATGTGGTCTATTCTGGAGAACGTTCCATGTGCATTGGAAAAGAATGTGTACTTTGCAGCGGTTGGATGGATTGTTCTATATATGTCTATGAGGTCCAGTTGGCTGATTGTGTCCTTTAGGGCTTCTGTATCTTTGCTGAGTTTCTTTTTAGTTGTTCTGTCCTTTACTGAGAGTGGTGTGTTGAAGTCTCCTACTATTATTGTGGAACTGTCAATTTCTCTTTTCAGTGCTGTTAGAGTTTTTTTTATGTATTTTGGAGCCCTGTCATTGGGTGCATAGATATTTATTATGGTTATGTCTTCATGATGGATCATCCCCTTAATCATTATATAGTGTCCTTCTTTGTCTTTTATGGTAGATTTTGTTTTAAAGTCTATTTTATCTGAGATTAGAATTGCCACTCCTGCTCTTTTTTGATAGTTGTTAGCTTGATATATTTTTTTCCAACCTTTGATTTTTAATAAATTCACATCTTTGTTTCTAAGATGTGTCTCTTGTAGACAGCAAATAGATGGATCCTGTTTTCTTATCCATTCTGCCACTCTCCGTCGCTTTATGGGTGCATTGAGTCCATTTATGTTCAGTGTAATTATTGATAGATGTGAGTTTGTTGCTGTCATTTTGTAGTGCTTTTTTTTGTGGTGCTGAAGTTTTCTTTGTTCTTCTTACTCTCTTGTGCTGAGTTCCTTTTGTTTGTGGATTTTGTGTTCATTTCTTTTGTTTTTGTAGGTTTTGTTTTTGTTGAGACTTTATGTTTTTCATCTTTATTTTTATGAGTTGGTTTGTTAACTTTTTTTGTGGTTACCATGAATTTTACCCTTATCTTTATAATTTTGAAGCAGTCTACCGTTACTTGGTATTGCCTTGCCTTCTTCTCCTTTAGAAGGTTCTATACCTATGCCGTTTGTTCCCTCTTTCATTGTTTTGATGTTGTTGTCATCCTTTGATTGATTTCTCTGATTTCCTGTTGTATATCTTTTGTTTTTGGAAAGTCGTCTGTAGTTCAGTTCCTAGAATGGTATCTGGTTCATGTTAACCTGCGTCCTAGGTCCTAGGTCCTGCCTGAGGGCTGAAGTTGTTTGTCCTCACATCGAAGAACTCCCTTTAATAATTCTTGTAAGTTTGGTTTGACTTTTGCATATTCCTTTAGTTTCTGTTTATCTGGAAATGACCTAATTTCACCATCAAATCTGAATGAGAGTTTTGCAGGATATATTACTCTTGGCTGACAATTTTTTTCTTTCAAGATTTTATATATGTCATCCCATTGCCTTCTTGCCTGCATGGTTTCTGCCGAATAATCTGAGCTTAGTCTTATTGTTCCTCCTCTGTATGTGACTTCTTGTTTTTCACGAGCTGCTCTCAGGATTCTTTGTTTGTCTTTAGTTTTAGCAAGTGTGAATATGATATGTCTTGGTGATTTTCTTTTGGGGTCTCTTCTATATGGGGTTCATTGAGCTTCTTGGATGACCAGCTTTTCATCTTTCATGATATTGGGAAAGTTTTCTGTCAGCAGTTCCTCAATGATCCTCTCTGTGTTTTCTGTTTTCTCCCCCTGTTCTGGTATGCCAATCACTCGTAAGTTTTTTCTTTTAATTGTGTCCCACATAACTCTCAGGGTCTCTTCATTTTTCTTTTTTCTTTTTTCTGAGTTTTCCTGAAACAGAGTTGTATCCAAGTGTTTGTCTTCAGTTCCACTGATCCTGTCTTCCATGGTTTCAAATCTACTTCTCAGCCCTTCTATGACACCGTCCATTTCTGAAATCTTGTTGTTTATCTTTTGGATTTCTAATTGTTGTTTTTGTATAATTTCGAGTTGTGAATTTATTTTGGCATTTTGTTCTTGCATCATCTTCCTGAATTCTTCCAATTTTTTGTGTGTATTTTCCATAAATTTGTCTATTTTTTCCTCATGTTTGTCAGCTTTTTGCCTCAGTTCTTGGAAAATTCCGAGTATTAGTGATTTGAGTTCTGTATCAGGTACTTCTAGTGCATTTTCTTCCACAGGAGAGTTATCTGGTGTTTTAATTTGGACGCCTATTGGAGCCATCTTGTCTTGTTTTTGTAAATGTTTTGATATTGTTTGCTGTTTTCGGGGCATTCAGTAGATATTTCTCTCGTTTATTGATTGTAGATTTTTTTTTTTTTTTCGTTCTTGTGGTACAGCTGGGCAGATCTAGTTGAGGAGAAGCCACTGGGATGGGTTGCTTGTGGCACTCACCGCAGCCACCGGGACGGTCGGTAGTCAGTGCTGGGCAGGTTCCAATAGGGCGTGCCTGCACCGCTTGGTGATGTGATGTCTAGTGCACAGTGCAGGTAGGTAGGGTGCAGCGGGAAGATGGTTATGTGTGAAGCTAAGCTGGATATGGGAGAGAGGAGAGAGGAGGAGGAGCAAAAAGCGTACAAACATAAAAGAATGCTAGGGGAGCTTGTCGTTGGAATGTACAGATGAGAGACTATGGGATGGAGGAAACCAGAAGGGGGAAGAGAAAGAAAAGAAAAGAATGACCAAATAAAAATCAGAAAAGTTAAAGAACTGCAAAGTTCCCAGGGATCCCACCGATGCAGCTATGAGGTCTGGGGAAGTCGGTCTCAATTTTCACAGCTCAGCGTGGCCAGAAGGTACAGAGGCATACATCGCCTGGTATTCAGGGATCAGAAAGAGAAGGAAGAGATAGAGAGACAAGAAATTAAGCAATGAAGAAAGACAAAAGAGAAAAAGAGGTAAAAGATGACAAAACTAATCAAAAAAGGAAGAAAAATAAAATTTAGAAAAAAAAAAAGGGCAACACCAGCAGTCAGTGCCTACAAATGGGACCCAGAGAGCCCCCACTCAGGGGCGCGAATTCCAAGAAGATGGTAGTCTCGGGGTTAAGTGACCGTGGCCACGGAAAGTAGAGGGGCGAACAAACAAAGGCCCCGGGATCCCACCCGCGCGGGAGCCCAGACCTAGAAACAGCCACACGCCCGCACGCAGCCCTACAGCCCCGCAGGAGAGAGCAGAGACAGCACTCGGAACCAGGCACCCGGGCAAAAGGAGGGGGAGGCGGCAGAAAAAGTTTCGCTAGGTGCCAGCAAACGGCTCCCAGAAAGCCTCCAGCCCGGGCGCGCGGAATCCAAGCACCGGCGCCCCCCAGCTCAGGGACTCCGGCCACGGAAAGCAGAGGGGTGAACAAACAAAGGCCCTGGGATCCCACCCGCGTGGGAGCCCAGACCTAGAAACAGCCACACGCCCGCACGCAGCCCTACAGCCCTGCAGGAGAGAGCAGAGACGGCACTCGGAACCAGGCACCCAGGCAAAAGGAGGGGGAGGCGGCAGAAAAAGGTTCGCTAGGTGCCAGCAAACGGCTCCCAGAAAGCCTCCAGCCCGGGCGCCCGGAATCCAAGCACCGGCGCCCCCCAGCTCAGGTACTCCGGCCACGGAAAGCAGGGGATCCCCAGCTGAGGAGGAGAGGGGTGGGTGGTGGGAGAGCGCGCACTGCAGTTTACCGGTCGTTCTGTCTCCGACCAGATGCTCTGCAAGGCTGCTCTCCCGTTTGCTGGTCTCCGATAGGAATCCAAGATGGTGGATCCGCGCTGCGTTAGCTGGTAAGGAATCTCTGCCTGAGTCTCTCCTCGCTCTCCGTTCTCTTTTAGTATTCTCACTCCGTTTGGTGTTTGGCTGAGTTCTTTATCTCTTCATTTGGTGTTCTAGGGTTTCAGGATTGTTGATTCTCTGTTAGGCTTAGTTTTTTGGATCTTTGCTGTGGAGGGACGGCATGGTGTTTCTGCCTAGAGCGCCATCTTGCCCAGATCTCTCGGCCAACGTCATTCTTAATGGAGTGAGGCTGAAGACATTCCCCTTGAAAACAAGAACAAGATAAGAATGCCCTTTATCACCACTCCTATTTAACATTGTGCTGGAAGTTCTAGCTAGAGCAATAAGGCAAGAAAAAGAAATAAAGGGGAACCAAATTGGTCATGAAGAAATTAAACTGTCCCTGTTTGCAGATGATATGATACTATACACAGAAAACCCTAAAGACTCCACGAGAAATCTACAGGAACTAATAGAAAGATTCAGCAGTGTAGCAGGACACAAGAGAAACATTCAAAAATCAGTTGGATTCCTATACACCAATGAGGAGAACGATGAAAAGGAAATCAGGAAAACAATACCATTTTCACTAGCCCCTAAAAAGATTAAATACTTAGGAATAAATCTGACCAGGGATGTAAAAGACCTATACAAAGAAAACTACAAAACACTGCTGCATGAAACCCAAAGGGATCTACATAAATTGAAAAATATACCATGCTCATGGATAGGCAGACCCAACATTCTGAAAATGTCAATTCTACCCAAAGCAATTTACAAATACAATGCAATCCCGATCCAAATACCAACAACATTCTTCAAAGAGATGGAAAAACTAATCATTAACCTTATACAGAAAGGGAACTAGCCCCAAATAAGTAAAGCACTACTGAAGAAGAAGAAAAAAGTTGGAGGACTCACACTACCTGACTTCAGAACCTACTATACAGCTACAGTAGTCAAAACAGCCTGGTACTGGTACAACGACAGATCCATTGACCAATGGAACAGAATTGAGAACCCAGATGTAAATCCATCCACCTACAGTCACCTGATCTTCGACAAGGGCCCAAAGTCCATCACATGGGGAAAAGACAGTCTTTTTCACAAATGGTGCTGGCAAAACTGGATATCCATCTGCAAAAAAATGAAACAGGACCCATACCTCACACCGTATACAAAAACTACTTCAAAATGGATCAAAGACCTGAATATAAAGCCTAAAAGTATAAAGTTCATAGAAGAAAAAATAGGACCAACACCTCAGGCCTTAATACATTGCATTAACAGGATACAAACCATAATCATCAATGCACAAAACCCAACAGATAAGCTAGATAACTGGGATCTTCTAAAAATCAAACACCTATGCTCTTCAAAAGACTTCACCAAAAGGGTAAAAAGAGAAACTACACACTTGGAACACATTTTTGGATAGTACATGTCAGACCAAGGTCTAATCTCCATAATCTACAAGAAAATCCAACACCTCTACAACAAAAAGACAAATAATCCTATTAAAAAATGGGCAAAGGAAATGAACAGACACTTCCCCAAAGAAGACATTCAAATGGCCAGCAGACACATGACGAAATGCTCGCGATCACTAGCCATTAGAGAAATGCAACTTAAAACCACAATGAGATACCATCTCACCCCGGCATTACTGGCACGAATCAAAAACACTGGAAATAACAAATGTTGGTGGGGCTGCAAGGAGGTAGGAACTCTTATGCACTGCTGGTGGGAATGCAAAATAATACAACCATTTTGGAAAATGATATGGCACTTCCTCAGAAAGCTAGAAATGGTCATACCATCCGATCCAGCAATCACACTCCTAGGAATATATCCTAGAGAAATAAGAGTCGTCCCTTGAATAGATATATGCACACCTATGTTCATGGCAGCATTGTTCACAATAGCAAAATGATGGAAACAACCTAGATGCCCATCAACAGATGAATGGATAAACAAACTCTGGTACATACACACAATGGAGTACTATGCAACGAGAAAGAACAACAATGAATCTGTGAAGCATCTCATAACATGGATGAAACTGGAGGACATTATGCTGAGTGAAATAAGTCAATCACAAAAGGACAAATATTGTATGAGACCTCTATTGTAAAAACCTATGAAAAAGTTCGCACATAAAATGTAACAGTCTTTGTTGGTTACCCGGGATGGGAGGGGTGGGGGGAAATACTAAATAGGCAATAGATAAGTGGTATCTTGGGTGAAGGGTGAGACAGTACACAATAGAGGGGAAACTAGCACAACCTGTTCAAGGAAAGGTCATGGAAGCCCCATAGACACATCTAAACTCCCTGAGGGACTGAATTGCTGGGCGGAGGGCTCTGGGGACCATGGTCTTGGGGAACATCTAGCTCAATTGACATGACACAACTTATAAAGACAATGCTCTACATTTTACCTTGGTGAGTAGTGTCTGGGGTCTTAAAAGCCTGTGAGTGGCCATCTAAGATACTCCACCGGTCTCATGCCTTTGGGAGCAAGGGATAATGAAGAGAACAGGATACAAGGAAAAGATTAGTCCAAAGGACTAATTGCCCACAGCTACCAAGGCCTCCACAAGACTGAGTCCAGTACAGCTAGACGGCGCCCGGCTACCACCACTGACTGCTCTGACCAGGATCACAACAGATGGTTCTGGACAGAGCTGGAGAAGGGTGTAGAGCATAACTCTAACTCACAAAAAAAAGACCAGATCTACTGGCCTAAAGGAGACTCGAGAGTATGGCCCCCAGATACCCTTTTAGTTCAGTGGTGAAGTTACCTCCGAGGTTCACTGTTCAGCCTGGGAGTGGACAGCCCTGTAAAACCAAATGAGACTAACGAGGTACAGGAGTCCAGTGACAAGGGCCAGAAGGCAGAAGGGGACAAGGAAGCTGTTATAGGGAACCCAAGGTTGAGTAAGGATATTGTTGATGTGTTGTGAGATTGTTAACCATTGTCATAGGGCAACATTTGTAGTAATTGTTAAATGAGAGACTATTTTGTTCTGTAAGCCTTCATCTTAATTGAGAATAGCAGCACAATTGGAAGAGCATAGTCAATGTCACTGAACTGTCTATGTAGAAATTTTTGAAACGGTGTATCTTTGGCTATGTGTATTTTCACCAAAAAAAAAAAAAAAAAAAAGGTTAAGAAGTTAGAGGGCTAATATGTTGTGGGGTTGTTAACCAATGTCATAAAACAACATGTGTACTACTGTTTCATGAGAAACTATTTGTTCTGTAAGCCTTCACCTGAAGTACAATAAAATATATATATAAAAAAAAGAATAACAAGAAACAGGTTAATTTTTGTTAATATTTCAGTATTATATTTTATCTAACCCTATAGATCCAAAATATTATCATTTCAGCATGTAATCAGTATTTTTAAAATTAGATTTTTTTCTTTTTCACACTTTTCTTATACCAAGTCTTTGAAATTTCAGTTCAGAGGCTACATTTTCATCAAAAGTACTTAATCTGTTAGATTTCATAAAATTTGCAGTTGAAAAAGTAGACTCATATACCCGTTATTCCAAACATGCTTAAAATATTTTTAAATAAAATTTTAAAATTCTTGAATCACACTAATCAAATCACATTTCAAATGCTCGGTAGCCTTATGTGGCCATTGGCTGACTGTATGGGACAGCAAGTTAGATTATATAGCTGCTATAAATTTTTAAAGATATTTACTAATCATCAGATGTACTTTTTGATTATTTTTAAGGTATGGCACCTAAAAAGAAAACAGGCTTTATTAAAATGATATCCAGTTAGATAACTAAATTATTAATCAAATACAGAAAAGTAGCTTTCAACAAAACGCCTATGTTTAAACAGAAGATTTTGTAGAGTAATAGTTGTTAGGTGCTGTTGAGTCTGTGCCGACTCATAATGAGCTTATAGGACAAAGTAGAACTGCCCCATAGGGTTTCCAAGAAGTGGCTGGTGGAGTCGAACTGCTGACTTTTTGGTTAGCGGCTGAGCTCTTAACCACTGCCCACCAGGGCTCCTTGTAGAGTGATAGATGCCTATTTTGTTGAAATATTGGTTGCCTGTACTAGGTTAGAAACTTATTCTGATGACTGTCATCTTTTTTTAACAAAATAATTTTGACATCTGTAATAGCCACATTCATAATTTTCTGTTTTAAAAAAATAAAATATTGCCTTAGTAAAAAAAAAAAAAAAAAAAAGGTTTCTCGTGCACATCTTGTAACTTGATTACCTGTTCATGTTTTTAGTGTAAAGGGAAATTTCAGTTCATTTCTAAGAATGGCATTTCAATGTGGAGAAAAGTTTTGGAGAACACAAGTTTGTTTGCTGCTTTACATTACTTTTTTTATGTTGAAACTTGGAAAATGAAATTATGGACATGATTCTGAACATTCACACTCAACTACTCAATTTCCTAGTCCCTGGAATAATACAAGCGTTAGTTACAAAGACCTACCAAGCATTAACAAAATCAGTGTTTCTAGCAACTTATAGGGATCTATTTTTTTCTACTTTTATATTCTTCTCATATGTTCTGGAGAACGTTCACCCTCTCTTAAGCTTTTTCATTTTGACAGGGAAAAGAAACTTGGGGATTTGTTCTACTATATTATTTTATACTACCTTAGTCACTGTTATGGATTGAGGTGTGTTCCCCAAAGACATTTATCAATTTGGCTAGGCCATGATTCCTGTAATGTGTGATTTCCCACCATTTTGTCATCTGATATGATTTTCCTATGTGTTGTAGATCCTATCTCTATGATGTTAATGAGGTGGGATTATTGGAAGTTATGTTAGTGAGGCAGGACTCAATCTACAAGATTAGGTTGTGTTTTAGGTCAATCTCTTTTGAGATATAAAAGAGAGAAGGGAGCAGAGAGACAGGGGGACCTCATACCACCAAGAAAGTAGAGCTAGGAGCATGAGTCCTTTGGATCCGTGGTCCCTATGCTAAGAGCAGGGGAAGTTTGATGACAAGGACCTTCCTTCAGAGCCAACAGAGAGAGCAACCCTTCCCCTAGAGCTGGCGTCCTGAATTCGGACTTCTAGCCTCCTAGACTGTGAGAGAATAAATTTCTCTTTGTTAAAGCCATCCACTTGTGGTATTTCTGTTACAGCAGCACTAGATAACTAAAACGGTCACCATTAAGTAGCAAGAGGAAGATCTTAACTGTTTTCTCTATAAAAAACCAAACCCATTGCTGTCGAGTCATCTCCGACTCATAGTGACTCTAAAGGACAGACTAGAGCTGCTTCCATAGGGTTTCCAAGAAGCAGCTGGTGGATTCGAACACCCACTTTTTGGTTAGCAGCCAAGCTCTTAACCACTGAGCGGCCAGGGCCCCATTTTCTCTATAGAAAACCAACACTGAGTACTGTAATCTTCTCTCCACGTAAATTGATAAATATCATTCATATCATTCCGATTCTTGATGTGATTTGGTTCAATTGACTTTGAAAGTTTACATTAATTCCATGTTAAAATATATGTTAAATTTGTGCATCTAATTCAGAAATCAAATATTTTTATTTTATTTCTTGAAATTATCTACACCTCAGCTTTTTCTAAAAATTTCTTGAAGTTACTTTCTAACTTTCTTACGTTCGGCACTTTGATGAGATGAAACAGACTGAGTTTTTATAATGGAACATCATTGTGTTGTTTCCAATATACGGATTGGCAAAATCAGACAATTCAAGCCTTCAGATTACCTACCTGAGACCAGTCAGTGAGATAGTATCTAAAATACTTTGAGCCAATTAATAATTAAAATTGCAACTCTTCCTTTTCAATTTGCAAAATCTGTTCAGCTATATTGCCAACTTTTTGTCTGGACTTGACTCAGCGTGAGTTAGAATGACTTTGATGGGTAAACAATGCAGATTAGTACTAGATTCACAAATTGTCCTTCCTCCCTTGCACCAGAATTAAGCAGAGGGCTCAGGCAATTTCCTTCAAAGAAAGCAGACGTCTTGTTATGTTCCTGTTTACAACATCCTCTGAATAGGGAGGCATTCTAATATTTATTTCAGCAATGTAATTCATGCCACTCTAAATATGCTGAACTCTCTGGTAACCCCATGAAGAGGCAGTGAACTGCACTAACAAAGGAGTGCTCTATGCAGAGAATTATGTGCAAAGAAGAAAAGCATGCAGTCTCATCTTTTTAAAAGAAAATAGCTTTTACAAGTTAACCCCATTGCAGAAACTCATTAATACACCTGACAATTTTTTTTACTGGCATTTTATTGTATGTAATGCTGCTTGTAATAAGTAACACATCAGTTAGGGCATAGAAAAACATCCTGTCTCACATACTTTTATTTTAATGGCAATAGTTACAATGAGATTTGAGCTACAAAATAAAAAAGAGAGAGCACCACCATGATATTCCTTATAAGTTTTTTAACCGATTGAATCTTCTTCATATTTCGGTGTATGTTTCTCATCAATGTATAATGCCTTATTTCGCCAAATAATGTGGATAGTTATTCATATGTATCATGAATACATGTTTACCAAATCAAAAAACCAGAAACTGATTCCGACTCATAGTGGCCCTTTAGGATAGAGTAGAACTACCCTACAGGTTTTCCAAGGAGGGGCTGGTGGATTAGAGCTGATGACCTTTTGGTTAACAGCTGAGCTCTTACCCACTGCACCACCAGGGCTCTGGATACATGTTTACTCATGTTTAAATTTAAACATATTCTAGTTAAAGGACATTAATACTTCAATACTTCATACTCTTTATTTTAATAATACATTCAACCTAGTTGTCCTCCAAATATGAAGCTGCTGAGAGTTGTCACTTTGTATGTAAGGAAAGACCTTCATATTCCTGCCAGGAGGTTAACTACAAGTCAGCATTGCCCCTTTACGTTTACGTATAATTTCAGATTTTTGAGCCCCAGGCTATTGTATGGACAAGGGCAAAGATAGAGAGCTAGAGAAGGTACTTGAAATTCTCCAGCACATTTTCCCTAGATACTGTAGGTTCTTTGCCTGCAAATTCTGGGCAGCAATTCATTCACTATTTCCTTGTTGCTGGAGTAAAGAAACTGAGAATGGGAGTTGGGCTCAAGTGGATGCTTCTTCCTCCCTCACTCCTTACCTGCCTCCACTCCCGCGAAAACACACTGTTTCCACAGCGTCATCTAAAGACCACAACACATTCTGCCATGCTGCATTCCATTTTAACCCTGAGTTGTGCGAACGGTTTACAAATTATCTCAGTAGGATAGTTTGGCATGAGTATGAATTTTTCAAAGTGGGCTGGCACTTAAACTAGTTTATTGCAATGGATAAGTTTGAAATACCCAGTATGGTAATGTGTTTCTGAAGCCATAAGCAGCTGAAAGAAGACAAATTACCAAGACTGATTATGCTTAACAGGTTTGATTTCCCTACATATCAGTTATTCCCCTCCAACCCTTGTCTTGACCCACTGTCTCTAGGGAGACTTTGTATAAAACACAATGAAATTATCATCACTTGGGGGCTTGCACTGCCAGACATAATCCAGGTAAAGCACGTTTTTATAATGAAGCCAAGTATATGACTTAGTGCACTCGTGATGGGATTCTTTTTGGTCTGTAAATTGATAGGCACAGCCAGAGGGATTATGTAAATAATCAAGGGAATGAAATGCAATGCAGAGGGTATAACTCTACCCCAGGCTGCAAGGCAAGAGACAACGTGTACCTGGCAGCACGCAGGACTGAAGCAAGGTGCCTAAAAATGGAAATGCAGTTACTTTTTATCGTCATATTGTTCATGGGCACCTACTGTGCATAGTTATGTTAAACACTCTCTTCTCACTTCCAATGCTACTGTGAGAGAGTTCTAAATCATTCCGTATTTTGCTGCCCACAGTTCTCTTGAAATAAACTTTAGGCTTCTGAACCATGGTTATTAACCACTAAGTGTGTTCTGTCTTTATAATGAACTTTCAGAAATTTGTCATGAACCTAATGCACAAAGAGGATGTTTTCTTGCATCATACGCTAGGATCATGAAAATGTTGATTCATGTATTTAGTAAGTACTTCTTTGGAAACACCTACACTAAGGCATGTGCTATGATAATTTCTGCGGTGCAGCGCCAGTAAGCACAGGCCCCATGATAGGCGAGTGGGTGAGACAGATTCATAGATACCATAGTGTGATAAATTCCCTGGTGGGAAGACATTAGATGCTGTAAGAATTTCCCTCTCAAATAAAATAAAACCAATTGTGGTTGCATCATTTCCCACTCACGGCAACCCCATGTGTGTCAGAGTATAACTCTGCTCCATAAGGTTTTTAGTGGTTGATTTTTTGGAAGTATATCACCAGGTCTTTTTTTTTTTAGGTGACTCTGGGTGGACTCAAACCGCCCATCGCAAAATTAGCAGCTGAGCACATTAACCGTTTACACCACACAGGGACTCCAGAAGAGCCCAAAGGAAGGGCATTATCCCCAGTCTAAAAGGGTCTGGGAAGGTTTCCTAAAACATAGTCATATTAAGGCCGAGATCTAAAATAGGAATTAACCAGGTGAAGAGTGAGAGAGAAGTAGGGCAAAAAAAGAAAAAAAGAGAGAGCTTTTCAGATAGAAAACATGGCATGTTCTAATTAGCAGAAACAAGAAAGGGAGTTCTGCTGGGGATGAGGTGGGGAGCAATGTGATGAAGCTCAGAGTTTACGGGCAGAGAAGGAACCGAGGTGAAATTAGGGAGGTAAACAAGGCCCACGTACTCAGAAGTAAATTTAATATGTCATGCTAAGGAGCTTGAATTTTATCATCCGTAGCGCAAGGGAAGCCACTGAACAGCCTTTAGCAGGGAGATGACAAGCAGATCTGTGTTCAGAAGGATTTGTCTGGCTCTGTGGAGATGGATTAGAGGGCTAAAATGGGCAGGATGCTTAGAGTGGCCAGCCCTGAGTCACCTCTGTCTGTCTGTATTTCTTGTTCCTTTCTGACAGGGGAATGCTTAGAGTGCTAATTTGTCCATTTTAAACTGCTATGAGGACTTTCTTCAAATAAATGCCATGGAAATAAAACTTAGAGAACTATCCCAGAATCATATGGCAAAGAACAGCTTAATTCATCAGGTCTAATTCCCCATCTTCAAAACGAACCAATGTCTCTAAGGTCAGGTGAGTACATTTTACCTAGTCATTATTTATCTAACATGTTGTAATCATAACCTCCCTTAGGGACCCATTCCAGCATTTTTTTTTTTTGCCCTGGAACATTGTAGATGCTCGGTAAATATCTGATGAACGAACAGTGTTATCTAAAATAATTTTCTCTTGTACCATATAGGCTAGTATTAATAAAGAAAAACAATAGAATCCGTCTAGAAAATTTCTGCAAATATCTTAACTGCATCTTTCTTTTACTAAGGCTAAATTTAAAGACTTTCCTTAGATTTTATTGGCAAGCATTCAGGCCAATGGACTCTCTGAAAGAATAACTTAGTTGAACTATGAACTTTAACATCAACCGTAGTAATTTAACCCTAATCATTATACAATGACACAGCACTTTGAACAGGACTTTCTCAAGTATATAGGAGGAAATGTTTCACCACTAAGTAATTATTCCTTGTTATCCTGATTATGTAATCAGTCCTCTTTCCTTTCTCTCTCAAATGCAGTATTATTCCTGTGATGCCTAATTTCAAAAACATTTCTTTACAGGTTCACTGCCCACTTATCAAACACATAAAAATCAAGAGGTTATCTCGTTCTTGGCTTTGGAAAAAAAATTCCTGCAGAGAAAGTTCAAAAGTTCTTAACAACAATTGATTTTTAACAATATAAGCTACTGATCAATGACTTTATCTGCAATCTGATATGGGGAGAAAACTTTAATGAATTATTTTTAAACATTTGCATGTAAAAGAATTTAATTGTTTAAGTAGGAAAGTCCATGTTAATGCTTAATTTGCTTTCTTTAGATGTGTAACTTGAATCTGATTTGTATCATCCATGGTGAATAAGTACCTTAGTGAACAGCTTTAGGGGATAAAATAGTCATGGAACCATGCACTGTAAAGCTTGAAGGGGAGGTCCATCCAGTTGAAAGCATTGTGTAGCAATCGAGATTGCAGAGGACTCTTGAGAACCAGAGGGTCCTCCACTAGTCCAGGCTTCCACTGCTGATTTCTGGAGGGCTGCAACTGGGACCCTGGACTCTTGACTCAAATTAGGACTCTTTCCACTTGACCCAGCATCCTAATTTTATGCTAGGGTTTTCCATACGGGAGCTATTAATAGACACTGAATTACTTTAAAAAAGTCATTTGAGAGGATTATCTCTGTATATTGATGACCTATTATACTCATTGATCTCTATGGGAGATGTTTTAGTTTATTATCCTCCTTTTTGCTTCCCTCTACCAGTAATTAGATAAAATTTCACAAATGCACGTGCATTCTATATATTATTTTGCATTTGCTACCAGCTACATACACTCAAATTAATCCGTTTTTGGAAAGGTCTTAAGCATATTCCTTAAATTAGTCATCGATTAGTTTTTATAGATCTTAAAGCAATATTGTTTGATTAATTGGTAACTCCTGTGATACATTAACTTAACTTACCTGTTTAGCCATTTTCATACCCACGGAAATTAGGGAATGACTTAATTTTTCTCTCAAAGCCTTTTACTTTCAATATCTTGACTTGGTTCAAAATAGGCTCAGGCAATATGATTTGTGTTTCAGAGTCTCCTAAAACGTAGAGTAAAAGATACTCCAGTGGATCTTCCAACATGGCAGAGGTGCCCAGGGATAAGATATATGTAAAGGTAGGTCCTCAGCATCATCACTATAAAGTGGGTGGGGGCAAAGAATTGAAAAAGACCTGTGAATCTGAACCTGCTGCTGTTTCTAAGACATCACAATTTCGATGAAACTTCTCTTCCTGGAGTGCCACCACTGTAAGACTGGTGGACCCAATGGATCATTATCAAACCATTGCCATGACCACCAGATTTAAAAGGATGCCCGGGCAGAGCGCCCTACTGACAACAGAGCCCTGGAATTCCTTCTTAGAAGTGTGTTCTTTTGAATGAATCATGCTGCTTCTCTGTCAAGCATTTACTTTTAGGATGCCTATCCCCATGGTGGCTATGAGTCAGAATCAACTCGACGGCAACAGGTTTTTATTTATTTATTTTTATTCCCATGGCAGTTATTTCTCAGGAATAATGAGTTTCAGCAACTTTCATTTTTTCAGCAAAGGTTTTTTAAACCAATGTATAGGGTGATATGATATATACCATATCTCATAATATCGTCGGTATTATAATATCCTGGAGCCCTACTGGCTCAGCTATGGCTGCTAACTAAAAAGTCAGCAGTTCGAATCCACCAGCTGCTCCTTGGAAACTCTCTGGGCAGTTCTACTTTGTCCTATAGGGTCGCTATGAGTCAGAATCGACTTGACGGCAATGGGTTTATACATACATATGTGTGTGTGTGTGTATATAAGCATAATTGGAAAAAAAATTATAAAATTATATTCACCCTTATGACTTGCAGTATATTGTGATATACTATATTCTGCATTTTATTTTTAAAAAATGCTAGTCTCAAAAAAAAAAAAAAGCTAGTCTCAACACACTAAATTGATATCATACTTTAGTTTGACGATTAATTTGACAGATTATTTGAGCAAAGGAATGAAATGTTCCTTTTGATGTTTTAGAAAGACTATTCTGTCTGCATTGTGAAGTATGGCTTGGAGGATATGAGACATCCCAAGGGTCAACCATCTGGACAGAAGCCTGGAGCCTAACCGAGCAGCAGAGAAGAATCTACTTCTCTTTATCATGGGTGGGTCTAGATGTCCAGGAGGCAATGGGAGGGTGATGGTTTTAAAATGTTGACCTCCACTTGAGCCAGAGTAAGGACCTAGGAAACAAGCAAAGCAAGACCATTGTGAAATTAGTCCAGTCTTTTGGGACTGCAATTTGGAAACTTCAAAATAGAGATGTTAGCCAGATATACATGGTTCTCCAAATTGCTGAGGTTTTTTATTTACTAATTCATTCATTCAAAATTTATTTATAAAATTATTATATGTCAAGATCGTGCTGCCAGGAACACAGAGAAAAATAAAACTGATTCTTGGCCATAAAACAGAGCCACACATCTCTCCCAGAAAGAAAACATACCTTGTTTTCTATATTTATTTCCCTTTGCTCTTCCTCTATGTACTTCGTATAAGTTTCTGAAAACCTAGCCACGCTTAGCTGTACTAGGAGGAACCTCCAGTATTAGGAAAAAACAAAAGACCCTGCTTCCCACCACCAGCACCATGGCAAAGGGGAAACTTGGGAGAACAAATCTGGAGTCACATGATGCAAAATGGACCTCCCAATGGAGACTCCATTTCCAGTAATTGACCCTTTGAGGTTCTGGATTTTGTTTTAATTAGAGATCTGACATTCTCTTAATCTTATCTCCTATTTTTTTAATGCCTTTTCAAAACGTTAGTTTAACTGTTAAGGAAATTGGTTGTTTATCATGAAGAACCAAAAGATGAATGAAAGATAGTCTCATTTCTAAATACATCTCCCTTGATGTACTTAAGCTATCAGTAAATAATGCTGGCAACAGCTGAAACAGGTTTACAAAATACTAAGGGACATAAGATAATGATCTGAGCAGTAACATAGAACAGAAGTAGAGTTATTCAACTACAGCACACACAATAACTCCCTCTGTGAGTAGCAGGCTTCGGTGGAAGATCAAAGAACTAACACCTGAGACTATATCAAGAAATTTAGTCATTAAAGAGCCAAAAATGTAGATCAGAATCTTCTTTCTGATTAACTCAGGATATGAAGTAGAAGAGAATGGGCAAAATATCTTTCCAGTGAAGTGAAGAAGGAAAAAACAGAAAAAGAAAAGTAAGCAGTACTCTACATAAACATAGTTCAAAGTGAACCTTTGAAATAGAAGCGCTAAAATATTGTATTTATTTGGATACCTGTAGATCATCCTATCAGTCCCCCACCATCAATATGCACAGTGTCTGATTATGTGTCCCACATTTCTGAAAATTTTAGAAGTATGATAGAAAATTTGAAGTACTAAATAAAAAAAAAAAAAATTCAATAATCCTAGTAAATTATCACTGTAGGGTGACTGAGTTCAATGGCAAACCATTCTTGGCTTTGCATTTGGCCCAAATAATTGGTATTCAGTATTTTTAAAGTTTGTTATATCTAAGGAATATTTCTTTACTACTTGTAAAACGAAACCATACAACTAGATGTTCCCTAAGGCATTTCCCAGTCTTAAGACCATATATGCTAAAAACGTTTTGAAATAACAGACCCACTTTTTAAAAACATATATATGTGTGTATGTATGTGCGTAATATATATGTGTATATATGGCTATATTTATTTATTTATACATATAAATATTTTTTAAACAAGTGGGTTTGTTCTTTCAAAACGTGTGTGTTCATTCTCTACTAATGGAATCATTTATATAGGTGTCTGTATATATAATATGTGGAGCCCTGGTGACGAAGTGGTTACGAACTTGGCTGCTAACAGAAAGGTTGGCTGCTCAACTCCACCAGCCGCTCCTTGGAAACTCTATGGGGCAGTTCTACTCTGTCCAATAGGGTCGCTATGAGTCAGAATCTACTCAACAGCAAAAAGTTTGGTTTTTATATATATATATATAAAATGTAATATTGCTCTCTACTGATGGAATTAAATATTTATAATTCCATCAGTAGAGAACACACATAAACTGTGACATTTCTAGCATTCCCAACAGTTGAGACTATTAGATGGTTCTTGTGGAGCTCTGAATAAAACTACCATCTGGATTTTTGTGTTAAAAGGTTATTGAAAGTATGATATTTCCATCCAAACAAATCTAGTTACTGAAGAAATAATTTGTGTTAATGCAAGGCGTCTAATAATGTGGCTCATCAGGGTGGCAGAAGTGTGTTGGCACAGTAAATCATTTGCAATGCTGAAGACTTTCTTTGGTTTGGAAACATTTCCAAACATAACCGTTTGTTATGCCAAATAAAAGCCATAATTGGGCCCATGACTTCGTACGGCATCTACTGATGAAGAGCACATCTTAAATCTGAGGAAAATGCAGTTTTCCATATGTTATAATCAGTAGGTTAAGGTTTTACCTTTGATTTCTTGAACAGTGATTGAGCATTATTTGGTGCTGGTAAAGAACATAACCTAATTTCCACAATTGCTGTTATATAACCTATAGAAATAAAGATTACAGCCTTATCTTTTGCCATGGCATTCTTGTAACCTTGCACCTCTTTATAAATTGAAAGGTTTATATGTGTGGTCTTTTGCAACAGTGCACACACCTTGTGTATACATCTGAAGTCTTGTTCAAATTTGGTTGCTGTGGTGGTATCCACAAGAGTATTTTTGTGGTAGGTGTTGCTGTTTGCACCAAAGTAATTCAAGTTTGACTTATAGACACCAAAACCTAGTAAACACAAGTTAATTCCATGTGGCTACATTGTTTTGCATGTGAATAGTACCTCCTAGAATTCTGTGAGACCTGTGCTTGGGTCTTATTGGGGATAATCAAATCTTTGGTAAGGATTGGAGGCACCTAGTATGTGTCTCACCCAGATAAAAGGGTCACACAGTAAAAAGATTCTGGATGTGCTTGATCACAGTAGTGCAAATCATCTTAAAGTGGTTGTCTTCTGTTCTCTAATAGCTGTTTTATGGATATTCATGAGAAACATCATGAAAGAGATTAAAATATTATTTCAAACATATTATTTCATGAACATGTAATACCCTTATCTAAAATCTTCAGGTCTTACAGCAATTATTTACTTATAACTAGATAGAAATATAGAGTATTGGGTGGAATCCAGGGCATCCAAGTCCCAGAAGGAAAGGTTTTTTTAATATACTGCATTATTCAAGCCTATAATCTCTTGGATTGTTATATAATGTTTCACTTCACGTTTGGAAATGTTTCCAAACCAAAGAAAGTCTTCAGCATTGCAAATGATTTACTGTGCCAACACACTTCTGCCACCCTGTTGAGCCACATTATTAGACGCTTTGCATTAACACAAATTATTTCTTCAGTAACTAGATTTGTTTGGATGGAAATATCATACTTTCAATAACCTTTTAACACAAAAATCCAGGATCCTATTTCATGTAAGTGTTCAGTCAATCAACATGCGTTTATTCAGGCATCTGCTAGGAGCTAAAGTACAAGATGTAGTGGAGAATTAAAGGCAATCAAGAAATGATTCCAGTCCTCAAGTTACTCAATATACAGGATAGGAAACAGACACATAATCACAATTATAAAGCAGTATGATCAGGATCATAAACAGGATGAGTTTAAAGGGCTGTCACAAGAGAGGGTTTAGCAACTGACTGCATGGTGAAGCCTAGAAAGACTTGAAGAGGTAACATTTAAGCTGAGAATTGAAGTTACCATTAATTCTAGTCAAAGGAGAGGGATTGAGGCTTTCATGGTAGTGAGTACAACATTATACATTATAGAAACTCAAAAAAGTAAAGTATATTAAGAATATTAAGGCAATGATGATTTATAACCTGGAATATGTTAGGATGTGTGTAGCAGACTAAGGTAAAAGTAGGATGAGTCCTTATTCTGGTCTGCCTATGTGCCTTCCAAAAGGGTTGAACTTTATCCTGTGAGAAATGGGAAGACTTTGAAGAGTTTTGAGCAGGGAACTAGAGACATGATTACACCTTTATTTTAAAAAGATAATTCTGGTGGTCAGATATTACGAACATCTATTACTTTTTAGTTAACCCTGTACCACTTTATTTTGAATACTGCCCTTACCTGCTCCTTGTGATTCTGGTAGGGCTGGCGAACAAGAACCTCCACCTCCCCACCATGGTGTTAGGCATATGGAACAAGCTGACTAATTAGACTCGCCCAGGAGTAGAACCTGACCCAAGACAGCTTAACGTGGGCATCTGGGGGCTGGATCATATGCATGCGAGGGGAGAAGAGCATCATGCTAAGAGGATCATGTTAGCCTGTGGCTGTTTGGCCATCTTTGATAGAACCTGTCCCAAGGAGGTCAATGCTGAAGAAAGCAGAGCTGAGTGATGAAGAGATAGAATCCTGATGACATCATTTGAAGCCATATATCCAGCTTGCTTACTTTGTATCCACTTGCTTATTCTGGACACATCATCGGGAAAGACCAATCTCTAGAAAAGGACATCGCGTTCTGCAAAGCAGAGGGTCAGCAAAAATGAGGGAAACCCTCCATGAGATGGGTTGACACAATAAACCTGAAACAATGGGCTCAAGCATACCAATGATCACGAAGATGGCAGAAAGAGAGGACAGCATTTTCTTCTATCAGGCATAAAGTCACCATGTGTCAGAGCCAACTTGACAGCAACTAACAACAGCAATATCCAGCTATGGTTGACGTCAACTCTCTTCTTATCACAGTTACTTGATTCAATAACTACCTTTTTAAATTTAATTGTATTTTGAAAAAATAGTTTGAGTTGGTTTTCTGTATTTGTAGCTGAAAGTGTTCTCACTAATACAGTTAAAGTCAGATCAGACTGGAAGAAAGAGGTACACTAAAAGAAATTAAAATTATCTAGATGAGTGATGATAAGGGCCTGAACTAAGACTATGGAGCTAAAGAAGAGAGGATATACCTCACATGTAAGATTTCTGAATTAACAAGACTCAGTGACTTATTAAATATGTGAGGAGGGGGAGAAGAAGAAAGAAGGTACATGCATGTTATCTATAAAACACTCTCCAACATACACCTAGGTAGATGAAAAGGGCACATTCTTTCCTAAAATGAATGAATGAAGAAGCAGAATATTCTTTTGCTCCCCTTGGGGTTCAGTCCAAGGAAACCTATGTGGTTTATTGCAGTCTGGTAAAGAGCCAATGCGAAGAAACAAAGGCTCTGCCTCTCTTCCCCAGTTCTCCAGGACTAGGGTTCCAAGCTTGGTGTTAATTAGCTCACATAGCACTTGCTGTGCCTTCGTCTAAAGGCTGAGAACTGTCAGATGTAAAGTGCCAGCTAAGCTAAGTGCCTGCAAAGGGGTGAGGATGACTCATTTTGCTCTGCTTCCATCCCTTGCACAGCTGTGAATGGGATAGAAACTTAAACCCTCATCTTTGAAGCCTGTCTTTGCAGGTAACTCCAAGCAGAGCAGTAATTCAATCTCCAGTTCCCAGAGGTATAAGTGATAGTGGTGTCAGAGAGATGATGCCACATCTATGCCAAAATGCGGCTGCAGAAGGACTCCATTGCCTCTATTCAAAAGCTTAAGATTAATCTTGGGCGATTTGTCCCCTATGATGGAATGAAAAAAAAAAACAGATCAGGCAGGGACTTAAAATAGATGTTAGTTTTTAAAAAAAAAATCAAGTCATACATCTGTACATTATTTATTATACATCTATAATCTATAAAGAGCTCATTTAAATCTGAATGCAAAACACCAAGACTTTAATATAAAGGGTATGAGCAGGAAGTCCATTCATGAAGAAATACAGACAATAAAAAGATGCAAAGAAATTTGTTTAGCATCATGAGCAATCAAATAAATATAAATTAAACAAAGCTAAGTATCATTTCATTAATAATGACTTGGGGGCAGGAAATTAAAATGCTAAAATAAAGTAATCATTTTGGAATTGGATATTTTGACAGCTACTAAAAACCACAAAATATTCTTACTCATACCCAATATTCCTATTCCTGGGATTATGTCCCAAGGATATTATTCAGCAAAAGAAAAAGCCGTATGCATTAAATGTCTATTATAGCATTCTCTACAATATCCAATATATTGGAAAAAATTTAATTGACCAACAATATGGAAGTGGATAAACAAAAAAATTACAATGTATATATATATAAAGTGATAAATATTATGTATATATATGACAATGTGTCAATATGGAAAATAGTTATAGCTTTCTAAATAAAAGGCAGTATATACAAATTGTATATGCACTACATGGACTAAATGTATATATTTGGACAAAGACTAAGTTGAATCAAATAAAGAAAACTAAAATAAAGCAACGCATACATTGAAACTTAATTTATGACCACAAATGAAAGAGGCACAAAAGAGGATCTATTTAATAAATGGTATTGGGACAACAAAAAGACAAAATCAATTTCAGGTAGATTAAAAACTTAAATGTGAAAGCTGAAACTGTCAAACTTTTAGAAGATAACATAAGAAAATATTTTTCTTGCCTCAGGATAAGGAAAAACTCCCTAAACAAGACATAAAAAGCATTTACCATAAAAGGAAAATGATATAATTGACCCCCTAAAAATAAGAAACTTCTATTCATCAAATGATACTCTAAGAAGATTAAAAAGACAAGCCATAAATTTGGACGAGATACTTGTAATGCATGTAACTAACAAAATACCAGTATCTAGACTGAAAAATTGAAAAGCAGGCAAATCCATGCAGATAGTTTATAGAAGAAGAAATATAAATGACTATTAAATAAATGAAAAGATTCTCAGACTCACTGGCAATCAGGCAAATTTAAATTAAAACCACATTGAGATATATTTCATACCAAAATTCATTGCCATCGAGTCGATTCCAACACATACAGGGTTGATATGAGATATTTCATACCAGAGTCGCTATACATAGCTGCATGTATTGTACACTACTCAACCCCAGGGAGATCATTCACAAGGACTCTAAAACACCTCGAAGCTGTGCAACACATTGGCCCTGATTTATAACCACCAAAATGCCAGAAATTAAAAAATCTGTCAACACCAAATATGAGCAAGGATGTGAAACAATGAGAACCTCAGTCACTATTTACTAAAATGTAAATTGGTTCAACCATTTTGGAGGACAGTTTGCCATTAATTGGCAAAATGGTAGGTTTGGAAGAGGGAAATAATGTTGACTAGGGATGAACACAGAAATGTCTGATGTTGATATTAAAATTAAGAATACGAAATGACACTAAACAGCATGATTTTGTCCAGATGTACTTAGAAACCTGGCAACAAAAATGAAAGAAGGTTGAGACAGGGTAAGAAACTATCAGGATGGATGGGGTTAATGTTTAGGAGGGCTAGTAAATTGAGAGTGCCAGTGGAGTTGAAGTTAAAATAGTTATCCATGGTACCCAAGTTAGTACCTAAACTAAGACATGTTGACAAACTATTGGCTGTGGGCCAAATCTGGCCCAATATCTGTTTTTGTATAATGTTTTACTGGAGCACAGTCACACCATTCATTTTATATAAGCTATGGTCGCTTTTTCTCTACAACAGCAGAGTTGAGCAGTTATATCAGAGAGCGTATGGCTTGCAAATTCTAAAATGTTTACTACCTGGTCCTTAATAAAAACAGTTTGCTGATCCCTGGACTAAGAAATTAGGTAAGTAAAAAAAGAAAAAGAAGAAAAAAAGGAGGTCTTGGTGAAATTAAAAGTATATATTTTAATGAGATAATGAAAAGATATTTGATTACTATCAGGGAAAAGAATTACAGTGTTCATGTATGTGAAGC
Source organism: Dugong dugon (assembly GCA_030035585.1). NCBI lineage: Eukaryota > Metazoa > Chordata > Mammalia > Sirenia > Dugongidae > Dugong > Dugong dugon. The sequence continues at coordinate 82,088,687 of CM057471.1, read as the reverse complement.
TGAAGCAAAACTGGACGATTACAAGGTCCAGGATGTGGTTATGCCATTGGGTCGCCAAACTTACATAAAGATGTGATTAAACATAGCAAACTTTTGATATCTAGTAAGCATAGTAGAAAATATGGAATACTTTGGTGAAGGGTAAGGCACTACACAATACCCGGGAAGCCAGCACGACTTGTCCAAGGCAAGGTCATGGAAATTCCATGGACACATCCAAACTTCCTGAGGGAGCAAATTACTGGACTGAGCGCTGTGGGGACCACGGTCTCTGGGAATATCTAGCTCAGTTGGCATAACATAGTTTATAAAGAAAATGTTCTACATTCTACTTTGGTGAGTAACATCTGGGGTCTTAAAACCCTGTGAGCGGCCATCTAAAATTTTCCACTGGTCTCACCCCATCTGGAGCAAGGGAGAATAAAGAAAACCAAAGACACAAGGGAAAGATTAGTCCAAAGAACTAATGGACCACAACTACCACAGCCTCCACCAGACTCCGGTATAACTAGGTAGTGCCTGGCTATCAACACCGACTGCTCTGACTGGGATCACAACAGAGGGTCCTGGACAGAGTTGGAGAAAAATGTAGAACAAAATTTTAACTCAAAAAAATAAAAAGACCAGACATACTGGCCTGACAGAGACTGGATAAACCCTGAGAGTATGGCCCCCAGAAACTCTTTTAGCTCAGTAATGAAGTCACTCCCGAGATTCACCCTTTAGCCAAAGATTAGACAGGCCCGTAAAACAAAATGAGACTAAATGGCCACACCAGCCCAGGAGCAAGGACAAGAAGGCAGGAGGAGATAGGAAACCTGGTAGTGGGGAAACTAAGGTCGAGAAAGGGAGAGTGTTGACATGTTGTGGGGCTGGCAACCAATGTCACAAAACAACATGCGCATTAATTGTTTAATGAGAAGCTTGTTTGCTCTGTGAACCTTCATCTAAAGTACAATAAAAAAAATTTTTAAAACTAAAAATCTGGATTAGAAAGCCAAATACGTCCTATGAATTGAAAGTCCTCCATCACATGGTTGTTATTGTTGGTTGCTGTCATGTGGACATAGATATAATTGAGTCAGTTAAAAAGATAGAAAAAAATAATAATAAGAGTTTGAACTTTGCTACTAGAATCTCTGGATCATTCTATTGCCTTTTATCATTGCTGTAGCTATGACAACAGTCTACAACAGGTGTATCCACTCACAGTTCGGGTATTTTTGTCATGGTAAGATTTCCAAAAATGCAGTATCCTAAAGTAAAAAGCAGTCCATATCTCTGTCCCATAAATGTCCCTACGTATTCACTCCAGGTTTGCAGAGAAGCCCTACTCCTACTATGGAGTAGGAAGAAGAGATGTAATATTTTTTCCAGGCACTGAAATCTCTATGTATTGTTTAGAATATGAAAGCAATGTTGGCAAAATGACAATGTGGTCACGGAGGAAATTCACCTCAACCTAAAAGAAAATAAAAAGAACTGGCTTTGCAAAAATGCCACAAATTAAGAAAACTAGGAAGGTGACATATAGCCACAGTCTTCCTGCCTCTCAAGGCAAATAGACATAAAGTTTCATGGGAAGTCTCCTTATATATTCACTAAAAAGGAACACCAAGATTCTTGTTTTTTTTAACCTGCTTTGCCAGACTTTTATGAATGGAAAATTACAGTGCAGATGATTTTTTGAAATTTTATGGACCAAGTGTGCTGGTTGGAGACACTGATTTTTAGCTACATATAATGTGAGTATTCAATCTGTGCCAACTCAGTTTGAGCCATCGCTTAGGAAATCTGGAAGCAACAAGCCATTAGCTGTTCAGAGAACAGATACTGGGTAGACCACACCCAAATCTAAGTATTTCTCTTTAACAGCAATGTCAATAAATTACAAAAATAAAAACGTGGAAGATTCTACTATATATAAGGCACTTCCTTCTGTACTACATTTGATGCTAAGCTGAGTAAGATAGGTCATTCCCTCAGTTTATAGTCTGATGGGAGGATGACCAAGGACATTTATGGAAACTAGATTAAATATTACCTCATAATAAAATCACAAATTTTTATGGGGGTGATGAATAAGAGGTGATAAAGACTAAATTGATTTGAAAAGACGGGAGGAGTTAGGAAGACAGAAGGACTCTGAGGATATCACTGACCTCACTAGACGTTAGTTTTGTCATCTGTGCAATGGGGAAAATAATAGTATTTCAACCTAGATTTATAAAACTAGAGCAGCATCTAGGCCATAACAACTGCAAATAACTGTCAGTTGTCATTGTTACTTTTTTTTTTTTTCTGGGTTAATGTAATTTTTTGAAAGGTTGAATTTGAATGATGAATGGGAATCCAACATTTGAAAATGTTGGTGTGTAGAATTCTAGGCAGAAGGAATGTAATCCTCAGCTGCTAGATACTTCACTGGTATGAATCCAGAATGTAACAGGCTAGGTGGATTTAATATGGATTTACCGAGTGAAATGCCTTTCCCAAGCCAGATGCCTAAAAGGAACTCTGGGGCACCAAGGTTTCTCTGACCTTGAATCTATATTTGCAAAGAACAATTTTATTTACCCAATTCTATGAATTTCCTGATTTACACTTTGGGTGCAGAACTGCACTAGCCTCTTTCTATATGTTCACTAGGATAAAGTAATTTGTCCATGCACATATTAATGACAGTCCAGATATGGAGGCACATAAGAGACATTTCTATATGGTCAGTCCACAAATTGACTCAAATAGTGCCTGAAATAAGAATAGGTGCATAATGGTATTTCAATTCCACGGAAGTGGTATATTTGAGTCACATGGTGAGGTATGATTACCTCACAATTCTATGAAACAGAGCAAGATCTATGTAGATGCTGGTGAATCTTAAAATCCAAAGAAACTATTCTTAAAATCCAAAGAAATCTAGGTACCTGTTGGAATTTAGCAGTTTAGAGGGAATGAACTGAACATCTAACCTGATATTTGGGGGAAGAAATCATCATGGAATAGCAAATAGTTAATGTACAATGAATGCCTCAAAACCCTTCCCAGGACTTTGAACTATTGAAGCTTATTTTCTTGGAGAAACAGTTTGGAATGCCAAAAGATAACATTATGAGACTATGTGTGTTTACACACCACTCCTCTCTCAGTTTGATATACAGTGGTGGCTTGCATGTTGCTGTAATGCTGGAAGCTATGCCACCGGTATTTCAAATACCAGCAGAGTCATCCACGTTGGACAGGGTTCAGTGGAGCTTCCAGACTAAGACAAACTGGGAAGAAGTACATGGTGATCTACTTTTGAAAAATTAGCCATTGAAACATTATAGATAACAGCGGAACATTGTCTGATACAGTGCCAGAAGATAAACCCCTTAGGTTAGATTGGAAAGAGCTCAAAATATAACTTGGGAAGAACTGCCTCCTCAAAGCAGACTCAACTTTAATGACATGGATGGAGTAAAGCTTTCAGGACCTTCATTTCTGACATGGCATGACTCAAAATGAGAAGAAACAGCTGCAAACATCCATTAATAATTAGAACATGGAACGTATGAAGTATGAATCAAGGAAAATTGGAAGTTGTAAAAAATGAAATGGAACACTTGATGGTCGATATTCTAGGCATTAGTGATCTGAAATGGATTGGTATTGACCATTTTGAGTTGGACAATCATGTAGTCTACTATGCCACAAATGGCAAATTGAAGAGGAATGACATCACATTCCTCGTCAAAAAAAACATTTTAAGATCTATTCTAAAATACAATGCTATCAGTAATAGGATAATATCCATACACCTACAAGGAAGACCACTTAATACGACTGTTACTCAGATTTGCGCACCAACCACTAAGGCCAAAGATGAAGAAATTGAAGATTTTTACCAACTTCTGCAGTCTGAAATTCATCAAACAAGCAATCAAGATGAATTGATAATTACTGGTGATTGGAATGCGAAAGTTGGAAACAAATAAAAAGGATCAGAAGTTGGAAAATACGGTCTTCATGATAGAAAAAAATGCAGGAGATCGAATGATACAATTTTGGGAGACCAATGACTTATTCACTGCCAATACCTTTTGTCAACAACCTAAATGGCAACTGTACACATGGACCTCACCTGACGAAATACACAGAAGTCAAATCGACTACATCTGTGGAAAGAGACCATGAAGAAGTTCAATATCATCAGAACAAGGCCAGTGGTCAACTGGGGAAGAGACCATCAATTACTCATATTAAAGTTCAAGTTGAAGCCGAAAAAAATTAAAACAAGTCCATGAGAGCGCCAAAGTATGATCTTGAGTATATCCCACCTGAACTTAGAGACCATCTCAAGAATACATTTGATGGGTTGAGTACTAATGACCGAAAACCAGATGAGTTGTGGAACGACATCAGGGGCATCATACATGAAGAAAACAAAAGGTCCTTAAAAAGACAGGAAAGAAAGAAAAGACCAAAATGGATGTCAGAAAGGACTCTGAAAGTTGCTCTTACATGTAGAGTAGCTAAAGCAACTGAGAAGAAATAATGAAATGAAAGAGCGAATAGAGGATATGAAAGGACAGCTCAAGAAGACAAAGTAAAATATTATAAAGAAATGTGCAAAGACCTGGAGTTAGAAAACCAAATGTGAAAAACACACATGGCTGAAAGAACTGAAGGAAAAAGTCAAGTCTCAAGTTGCAATATTGAAGGATTCTATGGACCAAAAATTGAATGACGCAGGAAGCATTAAAGGAAGATGGAAGAAATACACAGAGTTACTCTACTAAAAAGAATTGGTGTACATCCAATCATTTCAGAAGGTAGCATATGATCAAGAACCAACGGTACTGAAGGAAGAAGTCCAAGCTGCACTGAAAGCATTGGCAGAAAACAAGGCTCCAGGAATTGATGGAATACCAACTGAGATGTTTCAACAAATGGAAGCGATTCTGGAAGCGCTCACTCTTCTATGCCAAGAAACATGGAAGACAGTTATCTGGACAACCAGCTGGAAGAGATCCATACATGTGCCTATTCCAAAGAAAGGTTATTCAGTGGAATGCAAAAATTATCAAACAATATTATTAATATCACATGCAGATAAGATTTTGCTAAAAATAATTAAAAAATGGTTGCAGCAGTGCATTGACAGGTAACCACTCAAAATTCAAGGCTGATTCAGAAGAAGATGCAGAACAAGGGATATCACTGCTGATGTTCGATGGATCTTGGCTGAAAGCAGAGAACACCAGAAAGAAGTTCACCTGTGTTTTTTTGACTATGCAAAGGCATTCAACTGTGTGGATCATACCAAATTATGGACAACATTGAGAAGAAACAGAATTCCAGAACACTTAATTGTGCTCGTGTGGAACCTGTACATAGACCAAGAGGCAGTCATTCAAACACAAGAGGATACTGTGTGGTTTAAGATCAGGAAAGGTGTGAGTCAGGATTGTATCCTTTTATCAGACTTATTCAATCCATATGTTGAGTGAAAAATCTGAGAAGCCAGACTATATGAAGAAAACGTGTCATTGGGATGGAGGAAGCTTCATTAACAACTTATGATATGCAGATGACACAACCTTGCTGAAAGTGAAGAAGACCTGAAGCACTCACTGATGAAAATCAAAGACTACAGCTTTCAATATGTATTACACCTTAGCATAAAGGAAACAAAAATTCTTACAACTGGACCAATAAGCAACATCATGACAGAGAAATTATTGAAGTTGTAAAGGATTTCATTTTACTTGAATCTACAATCAATGTCCATTGAAGCAGTAGGCAAGAAATCAAATGCATTGGGCAAATCTGCTGTCAAAGACCTCTTTAAAATGTTAAAAAGCAAGATGTCACCCTGAGGACTAAGGTGTGCCTGACCCAAGCCATGGTATTTTCAGTTGCCTCATATGCATGTGAAAGCTGGACAGTGAATAAGGAAGATCGAAGAAGAATTGATGCATTTTAAACTATGGTGTTGGTGAAGAATATTGAATACACCATGGACTGCCAAAAGAACAAACAAATCTGTCTTGGAAGAAGTTCAGCCAAAATGCTCCTTAGAAATGAAGATGATAAAATTTTGTCTCACATATTTTGGACATGTTATCTGGAGGCACCAGTCCCGGGGTGCTTGGTAAAGTAGAGGGTCAGCAAAAAAGAGGAAAACCCTCAATGACATGGATTGACACAATGGCTGCAGCAATAGGCTCAAACACAGCCAAGGATTGTGAGGATGGCGCAGGACTGGGTAGTTTTTCCTTCTGTTGTGTATAGGTCTCTATGAATCGGAGCCAATTTGGAGGCACTTAACAACAACAACATATGTATTTATACAGTCTATGGCCTGCCTATTTAAGAAGTCAGGAATATAAGGAAAAGATATGTGTGGGTTTTTTTGTTTTCTCAATAGAAAAGTTATATCCTGTGATAACCACCTTCCAGTGATTTAGAGTAAGGCTTTGAAATCTGGGTTCAGAAAAAACCATGATACTATTGCCTTAGGCAAACCATTTCCTATGTTCACACACCATTTGTTTTTAAAATGTTTAAGGTCTACATTCTAAATTGCTTTTCTGTGCTTTAAAGCTATAGCCGTCTGACTTAAGAGAGAAATGGATTTCTGATTCCCAGAGTGTTGTACAAACCCTTTCCAAAACTAAATAGGACCATCTACTTACGATTTTGGATAAATACCTACCTTTGCTTTATTCTTTGAAAGAAGGGGAACAGAGGAGAAATCATTCTTTATCCTGCAGAAAATGAACAGAAACAACAAGAAAAATATACAAAAAATCACCCAGCTAGAATATTCTTGAAGTGCTATCCAATATATGCTAATCATTATTTATGTTGTCAGAATATCTAAGAACTGATACTAAAACAATAGGCATCAGAGTAAAATATGTTAAATGGTATGAAACTCATATTTCCCCAGGGTACCCATTCCTGGGTCAGTTGAAAAATAATAAAAACTATGTTTCTTTCTCAGGCTCTTGGAATTTACAGCATTGCAAGGTTTACAGCCCCCATCAAAGAATCGCCCATTATAATGGGGAGTCCTTGGGTTGTCACATGTGTGGTCATGAATGAGCTTCTCTCTTCTTTCTTGAACCATTCTCTTTAGTGATGGTGCTTACCAGGGCTTTTGTTAGTGATAAAGTCATCGGAGAACATCTCACTGAATTAACAACTTAAGAAAGCAGATAGGAGAACTAAGGGCATAATCTCTCTTTAGTGGTTGCTAAACTTTGAGTAGCAACCTCTCTGCTGACTGGCTGCTGCTACCTTATCTTCCAGGCATTGCTTTGGTTCCCACACACCTTTGCTACAGCTACCAATATACTGAAGTCTTTAAAATACCAGTAATAATGTATTTTCTAGGCTCATTATTGCCCATGAGCCATTCTTCCTTTTTTCAATTCCTTTTATCATGTGGGTAACAGCTAAACGAATACCCCTGAAACTTCTGTGTTGGAGGGGGGTGAAAATGACTTTTTCATTAATTAATTTCAGTCTACTCTGTTCTTATCATTATGATTAGAGACCATGTTGAGGGGTGAGGCCTGGGTCAGATTAAATCTCACTGGAAAATGGTAAATTGTGATCAGATTCATCCCTCATCTCTAACAACCAAAGCATTTAGTTTACTTGTCTGGTGCTATATTCTGTTAGAGAGAGTTATTCCACGGTAGTTCTTCAGTCCCTCCTAAAAAATACTCCTGAGGCCAGCATTACCCTGATACCAAAGCTGATGATACCGCAAGTAAAGAAAACTACAGACCAATATATCTTATGAATATAGATGGAAAAATTCTTCAACAAAATGTTAGCATACCAAATACAACAGCATATTAAAAGGATTATACACCATGACTAAGTGGGATTTATCCCAGGAATGCAAGCGTGATTCAACATAAGAAGGTCAATCAGTATAATATACCACATTAATAAGATAAAGGGAAAAAAAACCACATGATTATCTCAAGTGATTCAGAAAAGGCATTTGGACTTCATCAAAATGAAAACAAAATGTTTGTGCATCAAATGACTTACCAAGAAAGTGAAAAGACAAACTGCAGATGGGAGAAAATATTTGGTAATTATATATCAGGTAAGGGTTTAATACCCAAAATATATAAAACATTCCTACAACTCAACAACAAAAAGAAAAACAACACAATTAAAAAAAAAAATGGACAAAGAACTTGAATAGACATCTCTCCAAAAAAGATACACAGGCGCTAATAAGCACACGAAAAGATGTTCAACAACCTTAGTCATTAGGAAAATGCAAATCAAAACCACAATGAGATACCACTTCACACCTACTAGGATGGCTATTATTACAAAAAATAAAATAAAATGACAAGTGTCAGTTAAGATATGAAGAAACTGGAACTCTCCTTCATTGCTGGTGAGAAGGTCAAGTGGTGCAGTTTCTATGTAAAACAGTTTGGCAGTTCCTCCAAAAGTTAAACATACAATTACCACATGACCCAACAATTACACTCCTAGACATATACCCAAAAGACTTTAAAGCAGGACTCAAAGAGATACGTGTACACCATCGTTTACTGCAGTGTTATTCCCAATAGCCAAAAGGTGGAAACCACCCAAATGTCTATCAACAGATGAGTGGATAAACAAAATGTGGTATATACATACAATTGAATATTATTCAGCCATAAACAAAATGAAGTTTTGATACATGCTATGATGTGGATAAACTTTGAAAACATTATTCTAAGTTAAATAAGCCAGATACAAAAGGATAAATATTGTATGATCCCATTTATACGAAATATCTAGAATAGGCAAATGCACAGAGACAGAAAGTAGGCCAGTGATTACCAAGGGTTAGGAGGAGGAAGGAATGGAGAGCTAGGGCTTGATGGGTGCAGAGTTTCTGTTTGGGGTGATGCAAAGTTTTGGAAATAAATAGTGGTGATTGTTCCACAAACTTGTAAATACAAAGCCACTGAATTGTACCCTTTAAAATGGTTAAAAAGTAAAATTTTGTTTCATATATTTTACCACAATTAAAAAAAAAAAGTACTCCTGGTGGGCCAAGCATGATTGATTTTCCAAACACATCCAAATATGTCTGAATACTAGTGGATTTTAGCTTGAGTTTAGACTCAACATGGAATTCTCAATACAAAGCACAACGTTGCAGTGATAATAAGCTGAGAGAATTTTATAACTTTAAGAAAAGTTAACCAAGAGTTTCTGTAAAAAGAGCAACCTCAAAATTGAATGGGAATAACCTCAAATCATTAGGAAAAATGTTTCTTCACATGTGCCCCTTTTTTCTTCTAAGTAATAATTCAGCAGTACGTGTGTGTGTGGAGTGTAGTAAGAGAAGAACATTTTCTGATATTGGTTGCCACTCATAAGAAAAAGCTTTTCAAAATTATGCACAAACTAAAAACAAATAAGCCAAAACAAATCATGTTTTTTAAATGGCTGTGTTCTTTTTATCAGATTGAAAAAATAATTTCCATTTCACTCAGTATAGCAGGCTAGATAAACTGAAAATCCTCCTTCTAAAAGACAACTGAAAAATGCAAGAAAATTACAATAAGTAACTATCAAATGCATCCTTGACCACAAAAGAAAGCAAGAGAAATCTCCAAAAGCCAAAAAAACAAGGAGGAAATTAAAAATTGGGAGCTGAACAAACTGTTCTTGCCCTTGAGAATTGACCGCCTTGATAGCCAAATGGTTTAGTAGCCAAGTAGGGAGAGCAGTCAAGGTCACATGAAAAGGAGGGTAGGAACTGAAACCTCACATCTTTGAATGGCTCTACAGTCACTAAAGAATGTAATAGAAAAATATGCCTTCTGACTCACTGGCACTGGGAAGCAACATCATGCCTGCCTATGGTCTTAGCTCTTTAGCCTGGACTCTTGGGTAGAAAAAAAAAATCATCCTCCCCTGAGATTTCATAAGCACAAGCTTGTACTCACTGTCAGTGTTAACAAATGGAGTTCCAGCACTTAGGCTTGACATTGCAGCCCCTTCCAAGCTAATGGAAGGGATACAAGACAGATAAGAAGAATAAAATATTCCTTCTCCCCCTAGAGTGACTTGAACTTGGTTCTGATAAAGTGAATTAAGAACATTCAAAAAAAAATTGTCAATATGATTCTCCTTTTCAATGTGATTTGTATAAAAGTGTATAATTTTGCTCTATTTCCTAATATATTTATGGAAGTATTATTTATACAAAAGAGCCTTTTAAGACATTCAAACTTTGGATATTGTTACAGTGTTCTGTAAAATATATCCACCTCCCAAAAAAACTTATATTTTTTTCTGCCCAACAGTATTTCAACTGAGAAATTACATTGAAGTTTCATTGTTAGTACAGAAGAAGACACTTTAGATTTTCCCCCTTACCGTTTATGTATAAGGAGCCCTGGTGGCATAGTAGTTAAGCGTTTGGCTGCTAACCAAAAGGTCAGCAGTTTGAATCCACCAGCTGCTCCTTGGAAACCCTATGGGGCAGTTCTACTCTGTCCTGTAGGGGCACTGCGAGTTTGCATTGACTCCAAGGTGATGGGTTTGGTTTCTGGTTTATTTACATATAAAGATATAATACATCCACAATTCTGTTGAATTCCATAGCTAAATAATGATTTGAGTTTGTTGATTTTATTAAAACAAACAAACAAACCTATTGGTGTTGAGTCATAGATGACTCATACAGACCTTATAGGGCAGTGTAGAACTCCTCCATAGGGTTTCCAAGGAACAGCAGGTGGATTTGAACGGCCGACCTTTTGGTTGGCAGCCGAGCTCTTCACCACAGCACCACCAGGGCTCCTGAATCAACAAAAGACACTATAAAAAAATAATAATTTAAAAAAGAATTATCAAACTCTAGAAATAAGAAACACTGTCACTGAAATTAAAAACCCAGAAGTTTTAAAATGCAGACTAAACATAGCTGAACAAATAAGTAGTAAACTGTAATATCTATTTGAGGAAGCTCTGTAGGATGCAACATAGAGAGAAAAAGAGATGGAAATTATGAAACAGATATTTAAGAACACAGAGGTTAGAGCACAAAGGTCCAATCTCTGTCTAATAGGAGATCTAGAAAGAAATTCAAAGAAATAAAGACTGAGAAATCTCTAGAATTAATAAAGGTCATGAAACCTAGATTTATTGATAAAAATGAATCCACCAAAAAGATGTAATGAAAATATACATTTAGACATATGCTATTAAAAATAAAAAAAGCAAAAAGAGAGAAGACAGTACTTCTTGATTCTGATAATGGCAGAACAAGTAATTTGGACCAAACCCTCCACTGAAGAACAACTAGAAAATCTAGACAAATATTTATTTAAAATAAATATCTTAAAGACATACAATTGCTAACAAGACAGTGAAGCACTATCATGCCAGAGTCTAGGGCAGGATGGAGGCCCAGGAAAGGAAGCCCAGTATTCGGGATACCTTTTCCCTGGGGGTATTTTCTGATTTCAGAAGATACACTTGAACATCTGAGAGACTGAGCCACATGTTTGACAAGCCCATGGTACTTATCCCAGGGCACACAGAAAAAGGGAGGGTAGTCTTGAAGGGAATCTCTTACTTTGATTATAGAATGCTAGGGCCCTCAGCTGTCCTTGGAAACTGGAGATACCAGAAGCTTAACAGTAGCCAGCATACACACTCACTGGAAGAAGATAACATCACCATAGGCTTCTGATTATTTCTACAAACAATTTTTTTTTATCCAATGCTTAGCACATCCATTGTCAGAGTCTAAAGTAGAAAAGACAACATGAACAAAATCCAGAAGAAACAACCAACAATAGACAGAGAAGTGCAGTGGGTTAGGCTGTTGGAATTATCAGACACAGATGTCAAGATAATGACAAAGAAAAGCATGTAAATGACTAGAGGATTTAGTGACAAGTTCTAATAAGCATAACTGGTGTACCAGAAGTAGAGAAAATAAAATGCAAGTACTATCTGGAGAGTTTTTCAAACTGATGAAAGTCATAAAGTCTCAGATTCAAGAAGCCCAATGAACCTCAAGTAGGATAAGTCAAAAGAAATCCAATCATAGAAACATCTTAATAAAACTTAAGGAAAAAAAAAATAAAGAAGACACAGAAGAAATATTTTTAGTAAATTTTTTTTACTAGACAACCATTAGATTGACAGCTGTTGGCAAAACTGAAGCAAGGAAAGCTGAATGAAACTGGAATTGTATCTTCAACAGGCTGAAATAAAATAATTGCCAACAAAGAATTCTTTACCCAGACAAAATATTCTACAATAATGAAGGTAAAATGAAGACAACTTTCAATTAAAAAAACCCTGATATAATTCATCATCAACAAACTCTTGCTAAAAGAAGCAAAGCATGAAAGAGTATTATTCTGGTGGAAGGAAAATTAGCCTAGGTGTAAGTTTGATGATGCAAGAAAAAATAAAGAGCAATGGCTCATCCATATAGACAAATGAAGTCATACATGCTACAACATGGTTGAACCTTGAAAACATTATGCTGAATGAAATAACTTAGTCACAAAAGAGTGAATATTGTGTGATCCCACTTATAGGAAATATCTAGAATAGGCAAGTGTATACAGACATAAGCTTACTAGAGACTACCAGGAGAGGGTTGAGGGAGAGGAAAAAGAGGACTCATTGCTTAGGGAGCATTGAGCTTCTGTTAAGGATGACTGAAAAATTTGGAAATAGATAATGGTTATGGATGAATAGCATAATAAAACATAATTAATGCCAGCTAATTTTACATGTTAAGAATATTGAAATGGCAAATGTTTTGTTACATATATATTTACCACAATTTTAAAAAATTAATGGAAAAGAAAATTATGACAATATATCTAAATAAATGTATCTGAATGAATGTAGAAAAGATTGTAATTACAAAATCTGGTTATATTTAAAATGTCTGTTTAAGATCTTTTGGACTTTTTAAGCCCTCTCTCTCCTCTCTCTCTCTATATATGTAACTGATTAAAAAATAAAAACTTTTAAAGGAAAATAAAAGAACAGATTTCTGTTTCCTACCTACAGCAACCAAATTTCTTTTTAATCTTTATCTACAGGCATGTCTCATTTTAATCAAAACTCTTCAAGAAAATTGAAGAGAATACTTTGACTCATTCTATGAACACCGGATTATATTGATAATAAAACTAGAAAAACAAGAAAAGAAAACTGCATACTAATATCCTTTATGAACAAAGATGGGCAATTTTAAACAAAATTTTAGCAACCAAGACAGAAACTATATAAAATGATTAATACTTAATGACCAAGTGGGATTTATCTCCAGAATGGAAGGTTGGCTTAACATTTAAAAATCAATCAATGTAATTCTCCATATGAATATTTCCATACACGAAGAAAAAACATTTGATAAAATCTAATATCAATTCCTGATAAAAACTTTCAGCAAACTAGAAACAGAAAGGAACTTCCTCAGCCTGATAAAGAGCATACAAGAAAAAACTTATAAACTAGCATCATACTAGTAAAAAACTGAAGGCTTTTTCATAAGCTCAGAAACAAGATACAAGTGTTTGCTCTCACCACTTCTACTAAACATTTTATTCCAGATTCTAGATGGTGAAATAAACAAGAAAAAGAAATAAAAGACATCCAGATTAGAAAGGAAGAAGTGAAACATGATTATCCATATAGAAGATTTGATGGAATCTACAAAAAAGATACTAAAACTAAAGAGTGATTGGAAAGGTTTCAGAGCTCCAGCGGCGTAGTGGTTAAGGGTACGGCTGCTAACCAAAAGGTTTGCAGTTCGAATTCACCAGCTGCTCCTTGGAAACTCTATAGGAAAGTTCTACTCTGTCCTATAGGGTCTCTATGAGTCAGTATCAACTCGACGGCAACAGATTTGGTTGGTTGGAAAGGTTTCAGGATACAAGATCAGTAAGCAAAAAGTCAATTGCATTTTACATACTAGCAACAAACAATAGAAAATTGAAAGTAAAAGATATCATTTATAATTGCATAAAACACTATGAAACACTTAGGGATAAATCTGACAAAAGACATACAAGATCTATATAGCAAAACCTACAATTTTCAAATTAAAGAAGAAATAAATGGATTGATACATAACATATCCATGGGTCAGAAGACCCAATAGTGTTAGTATGTCAGTTCTACCCAAATTGATCTATGTTGTTGTTATTGTTGTGTTTGAGTCAATTCTGACTCAGAACGACCCCATGTGTGCAGAGAACTGCTTCACAGGGTTTTCAAGGCTGCAACATTTCGGAAGCAGGTCATCAGGCCTATCTTCCAAGGCGCCTCTAGGTAGGTTTGAACCACCAGCCTTTGCAACTAGTGGTGGAGTACTTAGCCATTTGCACTACGTAAACCAACCAAAACCAAACCCATTGCCGTCGAGTCGATTCCAACTCATAGCAACCTATAAGACAGAGTAGAACTGTTCCATAGGGTTTCCAAGGAGCAGCTGGTGGATTTGAACTGTCAACATTTGGTTAACAGTCAAGCTCTTAACCACTACACACTACCCAGGGATTCCAAACTCTTAATTAAAGTTCCAACACTCTCTTATGAAATATACAAACTGATTCTAAAATTTATATGGAAATGTCAACAACCTAAAACCTACTAACCCTATTGCCCTCGAATTGATTCTGACTCATATCGACACTATACACGAGCCAAGGACCTAGAATAGCCGAAACAATTTTGAAAAAGAAAAACAAAGTTGGAGGAGTAAGAGAACCTGACTTCAAGGCTTATTATAAAGTGACAATAACCATAACAGTGTGGTATTGGTGTAAAATTGACAAAGGTCCACAGGGCATGGCTGTCAAAGCTGCGTAAGCCCAGAGGGCTGAATATTGAGCCACAGAGGATTACTCTAGGGCCTTGAAACCTAATGGAACTTGCCCTGCTGGATTTCAGACTAGCTTTGGACCCGTGATCTCTTTATTCCTTCCATTCTCTCCCTTTCAGAATTGGAATATCTATCCTATATCTATCCCATCATTGTATTTTGTAAGCAGATAACTTGGTTTCTAGTTTTACAGGCACACAGATGGAAACAAATTTTGCCCCAGGATGGATTATACCCAGAGTCTCATCCCTGCCTGATCTTGTGCGATTATTTTGGGTTTTCTATCATGAGCAGCCAAACTTAATACTAACTAATATAAGGACAAACAGAAAGTACAAAGTATATCAATAATAACAATAGATATAAATGGACTAAAATACAATTTAAAGGAAGAGATTGTTAGATTGGATTTAAAAATATTCCAGCTATATACTCTTTAGTAGTTCCTTGACTACTAGCCGAAACATTGGTGGTTCGAACCTACTCAGAAGTACCTCAGAACATAGGCCTGTGATCTGCTTCTGAAAGATCACAGCCTTGAAAACCCTATGGAGCAGTTCTACTCTGCATACATAAGGTCACCATGAGTCCACATCCATTAGACAGTAACTAACAACAACAGCATATACTCCTTAAAACCCAGACTTAAAATATTAGGACACTGGAAGGTTGAAAGGAAATTGTTTCAGTCCATAAAATTAATAGCTTTATAGGATAAAGGTGAAGAATTAAAGATGTCTAGAGCTTGACTGATGTTGTTTTGCCATGTTAAAACAAAAATCATGAGTTCCGGCAAAATGGCGCTCTAGGCAGAAGCACCACGCCGTCCCTCCACGACAAAGATCTGAAAAACTAAGGCGAACAGAGAATACAACAATCCTGAAAACCTAAAACATCAAATGAAGAGATAAAGAACTCAGCCAAGCACCAAACGGAGTGAGAAAACTGACAGAGAAAGGAGAGCGAGGAGAGATTCATGCAGAGGTCCCCTACCAGCTAACACAGCATGATTCCACCATCTTGGACTCCTATCAGAGACCAGCAAACAGGAGGTACGAGAAAGCAGCCTCACGGACCGTCCAGTGGGAGACAAAACAACTGGTAATTGGTGATATAAGCTTTCCCACCCCCCACCCTTCTTCACCCTGACTCGGCCTCTTCTGCTTCCTGAAGCCACAGTCTCTTGACCGGGAAACAGCAACTGCTTGGATTCCACACACCCGAACGGGTGGCTGTCTGAGTGCCATTTGTTGGCTTCTGGTGTTGCTTTTTTTCCACTTCTTTTTACTCAAGTACCTCGCTCCATGCGCCATCTTTGCTTCTTCCTGAGGGGCTGCAGAGCTGCGGTAATTTGTGATATATGCTTTCCCACTCTCTACCCTTCTTCACCCACACTCGGCCCCCTCTGCTTCCCATGGACACAGTCTCTTATCCAGAAACACCAGCCCGCACTAGCTGGCTCTTTGACTGCCATTTGTTGGCTGCTAGTGTTGCTTTTTTTTTCCTGCTTCTTTTGACTTCTTACTTGCCTCTTGCCACCTCCCCCTCCCTTCACTCAAGTACCTGGCTCTGTGTGCCATCTTTGCTTCTTCCTGAGGGGCTGCAGAGCTCTGTTCAAGTGTGGAACTGCTTCCCGGTTTGGGCTGCCACGCTGGTGGGATCCCGGGGCTTTTGTTCGTTTTGAACTGTTTGTTTGTTTTCTTTTCCTTTTCTTGAGTTGGGAGCCCTTTCTGGGCAGGCTGAGCTGCGTGGCAGGGAGACGCCCCTTCAGCTTCCACAGACGTGTAGAGGGATCACTGAGGGCATTTCTTTTTACGTTGGTTTTTTTTTTTTTTTTTTTCTGTTTCTTTGGGGGCCTTTCTTGTTTTGTTTTTTTTTAATATGTTTTGTTTTCGTTTTCCTTTTTTTCCCTTTTTGTCTTTCTTCATTGCTCAGTTTCTTGTCTCTCTGTATCTTCCTTCTCTTTCTGTTCCCTGAATACCTGGTGTTGCATAACTCTGTGCCTTCTAGCCAGGTAGTACTACAACACCTGAGAGTGACTTCCCCAGACCTCATAGCTGCACCGGTGGGATCTCTGGGAACTTTGAGGTTCTTTAACCTTTCTGATTCTTATTTATTCATTCTTTTCTTTTCTTCTGCCTCCCCTTTCTGTTTTTCTCCAAATCATAGTCACTCATCTCTCCACACCAAAGGCAAACTACCCTAGCATTCTTTTTTGTTTGTTTGTATGTTTTTTGGCTCCTGTTCCTCTCTCCTGTCTCCCATATCCATCTTAGCTCCACACATAACAATCTCCCTGATGCATCCTGCCTACATGCACCGTGCGCTTGACATCACACCACCAAGCAGCACAGGCACGGCCTACTGGAACCTGCCCTGCACTGATTACTGACCAGCTCTGGTGGCTGTAGCAAGTGCCACAAACAACCCATCCCAGTAACTCCTCTTCAGCTAGACCTGCCCTGACATACCATATCTGAGTGACTGACCCTGCCAGTTGAAGAAGAGGTGAAAAGTATTTGCCCAAAGAGGAGCAAACAACAAAGAACACACAGTCTGCCTGCTCAGACATACTCAAATTTTTTTTTTAAAAAAGGGACTAAACAAACTAATCTACAATCAATAAACGAGAAAAATAACTACTGAATGCCCCAAAGACAGCAGACAATATCAAAACATTCACAAAAACAGGACAGGATGGTTCCAGTAGGCTTCCAAAATAAAACACCAGCTGACTCTCCTCTGGAAGAAAATGCACTATAACTACCTGATAGGGAATTCAAATCTCCAATACTCAGAATTCTCCAAGAACTGAGGCAAAAAACTGACAAACATGAGGAAAAAATAGACAAATTCATGGAAAACACAGACAAAAAACTGGAATAATTCAGGAAAATAATGCAGGAACAAAATGCCAAAATAAATTCACAACTAGAAATTATACAAAGACAACCATTAGAAATCCAAAAGATAAACAACAAGATTTCAGAAATGGACGATGTCATAGAAGGGCTGAGAAGCAGATCTGAAACAGTGGAAGACAGGATCAGTGGAATTGTTGACAAACACTTGGATACAACACTGTTTCAGGAAAACCCAGAAAAAAGAACAAAGAAAAATGAAGAGATCCTGAAGTTATGTGGGACACAATCAAAAGCAAAAATTTACGAGTGATTGAAATTCCAGAACGGGGGAGAAAACAGAAAACACAGAGAGGATCATTGAGGAAATGCTGACAGAAAACTTCCCCAATATCATGAAAGTTGAAAAGCTAGCCATCCAAGAAGCTCAACAAACCCCAGATAGGAGAGACCCCAAAAGAAAATCACCAAGGCATATCATATTCACACTCGCCAAAACCAAAGACAAACAAAGAATCCTGAGAGCAGCTCTTGAAAAACAAGAAGTCATATACAGAGGAGAAAGAATAAGACTAAGCTCAGATTATTCGGCAGAAACCATGCAGGCAAGAAGGCAATGGGATGACATATATAAAATCTTGAAAGAAAACAATTGCCACCCAGGAATAATATATCCTGCAAAACTCTCATTCAAATTTGATGGTGAAATTAGTTCATTTCCAGATAAACAGAAACTAAGGGAATATGTAAAAGTCAAACCAAACTTACAAGAATTATTAAAGGGAGTTCTTCAATCTGAGGACAAACAGCTTCAGCTCACAGGCAGAACCTAGGACGCAGGATCGTATGAGCCAGATACCAGTCTAGGAAATGAACTCTCGAGGACTATCCAAAACCAAAAGAAATACAACAGGGAATCAGAGCAGTTAATCAGTAAATGACAACAACATCAAAACGATAAAAGACAGAATAAACGGCATAGGTGTAGAACTTTCTAATGGAGAGGAAGGCAATGTGATACCAAGTATTGGTAGACTGCTTCAAACTTAGAAAGATAAGGGTAAAATTTATGGTAACCACAAAGAAAGTTAATGAACATACTAATTAAAAAAAAGAGGAAAAACATAAAGTCTCAGCAAAAACAAAAGAAATGAATAAAAAAATCCACAAACAGAAGTGACTCAGCACAAGAGAGTAAGAAGAACAAAGAAAACTTCAGCACCACAAAAAAAAAACCACTACAAAATGACAACAACAAACCCACATCTATAAATAACTACACTGAATGTAAATGGACTCAATGCACCCATAAAGAGATGGAGAGTGACAGAACGGATAAGAAAACAGGATCCATCAATATGCTGTCTACAAGAGACACACCTTAGAAACAAAGATCTGAATTTATTAAAAGTCAAAGGTTGGGAAAAAACATATCAAGCTAACAACTACCAAAAAAGAGCAGGAGTGGTGATTCTAATCTCAGATAAGATAGACTTTAACACGAAATCTACCATAAAAGAGAAAGAAGGACACTATATAATGATTAAGGGGATGATCCATCATGAAGACAGAATCATAATAAACATCTACGCACCCAATGACAGGGCTCCAAAATACATAAAACAAACTAACAACACTGAAAAGAGAAACTGACAGTTCCACAAAAATAGTAGGAGACTTCAACACACCACTCTCAGTAAAGGACGGAACAACTAACAAGAAACTCAGCAAAGATACAGACGACCTAAAGGGTACAATCAGCCAACTTGACCTGATAGACATATATAGAACACTCTATCCAACCACTGCAAAGTACACATTCTTTTCCAATGCACATGGAACGTTCTCCAGAATAGAACACATCTTAGGCCACAGAGCAATCCACAACAAGATCCAAAATGTTGAGATAATTTACAGTATCTTCTCTGACCACAATGCCATCAAGGTAGAAATTAACACTAGAAAAAGCAAGGAAAAAAAAACAGCTACATGGATACTGAATAATACCCTGCTTATACATCACTGGGTAATAGAAGAAATCAGAGACGGAATAAAAAAATTCCTAGAATCGAATGGGGATGAAAATACATCATACCAAAACCTTTGGGACACAGCAAGGGCAGTCCTCAGAGGACAATTTATAGCAATAGATGCACATATCAAAAAAGAAGAAAGGGACAAAATCAACACATTAACTACAGAACAGAAACAAATAGAAAGAGAACAGCAAAAAAAGCCTACAACCACCGTAAGAAAGGAAACAGTAAAGATCAGAGCAGAAATAAATGAAATAGAGAACAGAAAAACAATTGAAAGAATCAACAAAACCAAAAGTTGGTTCTTTGAAAAAATCAACAAAATCAACAAACCACTGGCCAGACTGAGAAAAGAAAAACAGGAGAGGACACAAATAACCCAAATAAGAAATGAAATGGGGGACATTACCACAGACCCAACTGAAATAAAAAGCATTATAACAGAATATTATGAAAAACTATACTCCAACAAATTTGAAAACCTAGAGGAAATGAATAAATTTCTAGAAACACACAGCCTACCCAAACTACAACAAAGTGATCTTGAAAATCTGAACAGACCCATAACAAGAGAAGAGATTGAAAAGGTAATAAAAAAAACTCCCAACCAAAAAAAGCCCTGGCCCAGATGGCTTCACTGGAGAATTCTACAAAACATTTACAGAAGAGCTTGTACCAGTACTACTCAAGCTATTTCAGAGCATAGAAGAGGAAGCAACACTTCCAAATTCATTCTGTGAAGCCAGCATAACCCTGTTACCAAAACCAGGAAAAGATGTCACAAAAAAAGAAAATTACAGACCAATATCTCTCATGAATATAGATGCAAAAATTCTGAACAAAATTCTAACCAATAGAATTCAGCATCATATCAAAAAAAAATAATACACCACGACCAAGTAGGATTCATACCAGGTATGCATGGATGGTTCAGTATTAGAAAATCAATCAACGTAATCCACCATATAAATAAAAGGAAAGAAAAGAATCACATGATCATCTCAATTGACGCAGAAAAGGCATTTGACAAAGTCCAACACCGAGTCCTGATAAAAACTCTCAATAAAATAGATACAGAAGGGAAATTTCTCAGCATAATAAAGGGCATCTATACAAAACCAACAGCCAACATCATTCTTAATGGAGAGAGGCATTCCCCTTGAAAACAGGAACAAGACAAGGATGCCCTTTATCACCACTCCTATTTAACATTGTGCTGGAAGCTCTAGCTAGAGCAATAAGGCAAGAAAAAGAAATAAAAGGTATCCAAATTGGTCATGAAGAAGTAAACTGTCCCTGTTTGCAGATAATATGATACTATACACAGAAAACCCTAAAGACTCGATGAGAAATCTACTGGAACTAATAGAAAGATTCAGCAGAGTAGCAGGATACAAGAAAAACATTAAAAAATCACTTGGATTCCTATACACCAATGAGGAGAACAATGAAAAAGAAATCAGGAAATCAATACCATTTTCACTATCCCCTAAAAAGATAAAATCTTAGGAATAAATCTGACCAGGGATGTAAAAGACCTATACAAATTAAACTACAAAACAGTACTGCATGAAACCCAAAGGGATATACATAAATGGAAAAACATACCATGCTCATGGATAGGTAGACTCAACATTGTGAAAATGACAATTCTACCCAAAGCAATTTACAAATACAACGCAATCCTGATCCAAATACCAACAACATTCTTCAAAGAGATGGAAAAACTAATCATTAACTTTATATGGAAAGGGAAGAAGTAAAGTAAAGCCCTACTGAAGAAGAAGAATAAAGTTGGAGGACTCACACTACCTGACTTCAGAACCTACTATACAGCTACAGTAGTCAAAACAGCCTGGTATTGGTACAACGACAGATCCATTGACCAACGGAACAGAATTGAGAACCCAGATGTAAATCCATCCACCTACGGTCACCTGATCTTTGACAAGGGCCCAAAGTCCATCAAATGGGGAAAAGACAGTCTTTTTAACAAATGGTGCTGGCAAAACTGGATATCCATCTGCAAAAAAATGAAACAGGACCCATACCTCAAGCCGTATACAAAAACTACTTCAAAATGGATCAAAGACCTGAATATAAAGCCTAAAACTATAA
This sequence comes from Dugong dugon, assembly GCA_030035585.1. Taxonomy (NCBI): domain Eukaryota; kingdom Metazoa; phylum Chordata; class Mammalia; order Sirenia; family Dugongidae; genus Dugong; species Dugong dugon. The sequence continues at coordinate 82,066,782 of CM057471.1, read as the reverse complement.
AGTTCAGAGAAGAAAAAATAGGACCAACACTACAGGCCTTAATACACAGCATTAACAGGATACAAACCATAACCGTCAATGCACAAACCCCAACAGATGAGGTTGATAACTGGGATCTTCTAAAAATCAAACACCTATGCTCTTCAAAAGACTTCACCAAAAGAGTAAAAAGAGAACCTACAGATTGGGAAAAAATGTTTGGACGGTACAAGTCAGACAAAGGTCTAATCTCCATAATCTACAAGAAAATCCAACACCTCTACAACAAAAAGACAAATAATCCTATTAAAAAATGGGCAAAGGAAATGAACAGACACTTCCCCAAAGAAGACATTCAAATGGCCAACAGACACATGAGGAAATGCTCGCGATCACTAGCCATTAGAGAAATGCAAATTAAAACCACAGTGAGATACCATCTCACCCCGGCATTACTGGCACGAAACAAAAACACTGGAAATAACAAATGTTGGATGGGCCGCGGGGAGATCAGAACACTTATGCACTGTTGGTGGGAATGCAAAATGATACAACCATTTTGGAAAATGATATGGTGCTTCCTCAGAAAGCTAGAAATAGACATACCATTTGATCCAGCAATCCCACTCCTAGGAATATATCCTAGAGAAATAAGAGTTTTCACTCGAATAGACATATGGACACCTATGTTTTTGGCAGCATTGTTCACAATAGCAAAACGATGGAAACAACCTAGATGTCCATCAACAGATGAATGGATAAACAAACTATGGTACATACATACAATAGAGTACTATGCAATGAGAAAGAACAGCAATGAATCTGTGAACCATCTGATAACATGGATGAAACTGGAGGATATTATGCTGTGAAATAAGTCAATCACAAAAGGACAAATATTGTATGAGACCTCTATTGTAAAAACCCATGAAAAAGTTCACACACAAAATGTAACAATCTTTGTTGGTTACCAAGGATGGGAGGGGTGGAGGGGAAATACTAAATAGGCAATAGGTAAGTGGTATCTTGGGTGAAGGGTGATACAGTACACAATACAGGGGCAACTAGCAGATCTTGTACGAGGAAAGGTTATGTAAGCCCCATAGACACATCCCAACTCCCTGACGGACTGAATTGCTGGGCGGAGGGCTGTGGGGGCCATGGTCTCGGGGAACATCTAGCTCAATTGTCATGACACAGCTTATAAAGACAATGCTCTACATTCTACCTTGGTGAGTAGTGTCTGGGGTCTTAAAAGCCTGTGAGCTGCCATCTAAGATACTCCACTTGTCTCATCCCTTTGGGAGCAAGGGAAAATGAAGAAAACAGGATACAACGAAAAGATTAGTCCGAAGGACTAATTGTCCGCAGCTACCAAGGCCTCCACTGGACTGAGTCCAGTACAGCTAGATGGTGCCCGGCTACCACCACTGACTGCTCTGACCAGGATCACAACAGACGGTTCTGGACAGAGCTGGAGAAGGATGTAGAGCATAATTCTAACTCACAAAAAAGAGACCAGATTTACTGGCCTAAAGGAGACTGGAGAAACCTTGAGAGTATGGCCCCCAGACACCGTTTTAGCTCAGTGGTGAAGTTACCTCCGAGGTTCACTCTTCAGCCTGGGAGTGGACAGCCCCGTAAAACCAAATGAGGCTAACAAGGTACAGGAGTCCAGTGACAAGGGCCAGAAAGCAGAAGGGGACAAGGAAGCTGGTGATACGGAACCCAATGTTGAGTAAGGATATTGTTGATGTGTTGTGAGATTGTTAACCATTGTCATAGGGCAACATTTGTCGTGTCTGTTAAATGAGAAACTATCTTGTTCTGTAAGCCTTCATCTTAAGTGAGAATAACAGCACAATTCGAAGAGCATATTCAATGTCACCGAACTGTGCATGTAGAAATTTCTGAAACGGTGTATCTTTGGCTATGTGTATTTTCACCAAACAAAAAAAGAGGTTGAGAAGTTAGAGGGTTGATATGTTGTGGGGTTGTTAACCAATGTTATAAAACAACATGTGTACTTCTGTTTCATGAGAAACTATTTGTTCTGTAAGCCTTCACCTGAGTACAAAAAAAAAACCCTAAGAAATAAAAAAAAAAAAAAAAAAAAAAAAATTTTTGGAGTGAAAATTCACCCAAAAATCCACTACCCTAAAAAAAATTTTTTTTAAATCATAATAAGCCAATAATAGAAATTGATTGAAGTTTAATGTATAATTTGCAAATTGGGGTAACATTTCAATTAAAACCAAAACCAAAACATTTGAACTAGGAAGTCAACAATGTTCCAACAATGAGCAGAACTTCAAAATTCTTATGCCACAGCTTATTAACATTGCCATGGAAACGGGGGCCTGAACAGTGTTTACACAATAACATTTTACCCTAAAAGACAACTTCCAGTCTGACCCTGGAGTTTCTGTCTCCTGAAAGTGAATGAATTCTTCGAAAAAGCAAAATGTCTAATGCAGAATGATCTTATTAATTAGCAAGACTATTGTCAGTGGTGTCATTAGGGGAGTGTGGGGGCTGCGGACCCCACCAGGCGACACTGTCAGAGGAAGTGACACCAAAATGCCTGTCCATAAAATTTTTGTGCAATGTTGCAGCAGAAGTTTATTTATTTATTTACTTTTTGGAGCAATTTAAATTTTTACTGGAATTTTAAAAAGAGTATCTAAGGAAAATTCCATTTCTTGCCATACAACAAAATTGCCCTGATGCTCTGCTTCACTCATTTTAATTCCCCCAAGGAATCAGGTCAGTTGCTCACAAACTTCTCTCCTCTCTCTCCCTATACTTTCTATCTCTCAAACCTACAGCCCATAGGGCTTTTCTTTCTATCGCTCATTTACCTTCCTGTCTCCATCTGAATTTCTGGCTGTAAGACACACCCATGGTGGACAGATTTCAGTGGAGCTTCCAAACTAAGACAGACTAGGAAGAAGAACCTGGTAGTCTACTTCTGAAAAAATTAGCCAGTGAAAACCTTATGAGTAATAGTGGAACATTATCTGAAATAGTGCTAGAAGATGAGCCCCTCAGGTTGGAAGGCTCTCAAAAGATTGCTGGAGAAGAACTGCATCCTCAAACTAGAGTAGACTTTGGTGATGTGGAGTAAAGCTTTCCAGACCTTCATTTGCTGAGGTAGCATGACTCAGAATGAGAAGAAACAGCTGCAAACATCCGTGAATAATCAGAAAATGGAATGTACAAAGTATGAATCTAGGAAAACTGGAAGATGTCGAAAATGAAATGGACCACATAAAGATCAGTATCCTAGGCATTAGTGAGCTGACATGGGCTAGTACTGGCCATTTTGAACTGAACAATCATATAGTCATATAATCATATAGTCATTCACGCTGGGAATGACAAATTAAAGAAGAATGGCATTGCATTCATCATCAAAAACAACATTTCAAGATCTATCCTGAAGTACAATGCTGTTAGTAATAGGATAATATCCATCCACCTACAAGGAATACCAGTTAATATGACTATTATTCAATTTTATGCACCAACCACTAATGCCAAAGATGAGGAAATTGAAGATTTTTACCAACTTCTGCAGTGTGAAATTGATCAAACTTGCAATCAAGATACATTAATAATTATTGGTGATTGGTATGTGAATTTTGGAAACAAAGAAGAAGGATTGGTAGTTGGAAAATATGGTCTTGTTTATAGAAATAAGGCCAGAGATTCCATGATAGAATTTTGTAAGACCAAAGACTTCTTCATGGCAAATACCCTTTATCAACAACATAAACGGCAACTATATGCGTGGACCTTGCCAGATGGAATACACAAGAATCAAACTGACCATGTCTGTGAAAAGAGATGATGGAAAAGCTCAATATCATCCGTCAGAACAAGGCCAGGGGCTGACTGCAGAACAGAAATTGCTTACATGAAAGTTAAAGTTGAAGCTTAAGAAAATTAGAGCATGCCCACGAGAGCCAAAATACAACATTGAGTATATCCTACCTGAATTCAAAGACCATCTCAAGAATAGATTTGATGAGTTGAACACTAATGACAGAGGAACAGATGAGTTGTGGGATGACATCAAGGACCTCATACGTGAAGAAAGCAAAAAGGTCATTAAAAAGATAGGAAAGAAAGAAAAGACCAAAAAGGATGTCAGAAGAAACTGAAATTTGCTCTTGAATATAGAGTAGCTAAATAATGGAAGAAATGATGAGGTGAAAGAGCTGAACAGAAGATTTCAAAGGCTGGCTTGAGAAGATAAAGTAAAGTATTATAATGAAATGTGCAAAGACCTGCAGTTATAAAACCAGAAGGGAAGAACATGCTCGGCCCTTTTCAAGCTGAAAAACCTGAGGGAAAAATCCAAGCCTCGAGTTGCAATATTGAAGGCTTCTATGGGGAAAATATTAAATGATGCAGGAAACATTAAAAGAAGATGAAAGGAATACACAGAGTCACTGTACCAAAAACAATTGGTTGACGCTCAACTATTTCAGGAGGTAGCATATGATCAAGAACCAATGGTACTGAAGAAAGAAGTCCATACTGCACTGAAAGCACTGGCAAAAAACAAGTCTTCAGGAATTGATAGAATATCAATTGAGATGTTTCAACAAACGGATGCAGCACTGGAGGTGCTCACTGGTCTATGTCAAAAAAAATTTGGAAGATAGTTAAGTGGCCAACCAACTGGAAAAAAATCCATACATGTGCCCATTCCAAAGAAAGGTGATCCAACAGAAGGCAGAAATTATCAAACAGTATCATAATGTCACACACAAAATTTTGCTGAAGATCATTCAAAAGCCGTTGCAGCAGTACATCGACAAGGAACTGCCAGGAATTCAAGCCAGATTCAGAATAGGACATGGAACAAGGGATATCATTTCTGATGTCAGATGGAGCCTGGCTGAAAGCGAAGAACACCAGAAAGATGTTTACCAGTGTTTTATTGACTCAGCAAAGGCATTTGACTATGTGAATCTTAACAAATTATGGATAACACTTCGAAGAATGAGAATTCCGGGACACTTAATTGCGCTCATGAGGAACCTGTTCATAGACCAAGAGGCAGTTGTTTGAACAGTACAACGGGATACCGCACAGTTCAAAGTCAGAAAAGATGTGTGTCAGGATTCTTTTACCATACTTATTCTATCTGTATGTTGAGGAAATAATCTGAGAAGATGGACTATGTGAAGAAGAACGGGGCATCAGGACTGAAGGAAATCTCATTAACAACCTGTGATATGCAAATGATACAACCTTGGTTCCTGAAAGTAAAGAGGACTTGAAGCACTTTCTGATGAAGATCAAAGACTACAGCCTTCAGTATGGGTTGTATTTCATGATAAGGAAAACAAAAATCCTCGCAACTGGACGAATAAGCAACATCATGATAAATTGAGAAAAGATTGAAGTTGTCAAGGATTTCATTTTACTTGGATCTGCAATTAACACCCTTGGAAGCAGCAGCCAAGATCGCAAATGACTTATTGCATTGGGCCAATCTGCTGCAATAGATCTCTTTAAAGTGTTAAAAAGCAAAGATGTCACTTTGAGGACTAAGGTACACCTGACCCAAGTTACGATATTTTCATTTGCTTCATATGCATTTGAAAGCTGGACAATGAATAAGGCAGATTGAAGAATTAACAACTTTGAATTATGGTGTTGATGAAGAATATTGAATATACTATGGAATTCCAGAAGAACAAACTAATCTGTCATGGAAGAAGTACAGCCAGAATGCTTGTTAAAAGCAAGGATGGCGAGACTTCATCTCATGTACTTTGGATATGTTATCAGGAGGCACCAGTCCCTGGAGAAGAACATCATGCTTGGTAAAGCAGAGGATCATTGAAAAAGAGGAAGAACCTCAAGAGTTGGATTCACACAGTGGCTGCAACAATGGGCTCAAGCATAACAATGATTGTGAATATGGCAGGGGGCTGGGAAGCGTTTTGTTCTGTTGTACATAGGGTTGCTGTGAGTTGGAACCCACTCGATGGTACCTAACAACATAACAATATGGTTCAGAGCATGGTCCCTGGAACCAGATTGATTAGCTTTGTACCCTGGCACCGCCACTGTTGGTTTCTGGTCTTGAACAAGTTTCCTAATAGAATTAGTTGGTAAGCATTGAGTGTTTACCTCGTGCCAGGCAGGTATTAGGTGACTGGCCCAATGTCACATAATTGGTTAGTGATAGAGACAGGACTTGAACTCAGGTAGCTTGACTCCAAAGTCTGCACTCTTCAAGACTATTATATTCTACCATGATTATGTTTTAGTTTTCTCATCGTCAAAATGTGGATAATAATAATATCTTCTCATGGCAAGAAGGGTAACATATGAGAAGAATGTTAGTTAATATCTTATTTACATAATATGTTATTTTTCCCCTGACATTAAATGCTCTTTTTTTTTTTTCAGTTATTCCTGGTATTGTTTTTTTTTTTTTTTTTTGAGAAATTTATTATTTTTTATAAAAATATCCCTGTGGTTAGTTATAACAATAAAAACATTTTTTTAAAGCTCAGTTTACATGTATTAATACATGTAAATACAAGGCAAATACTCTATGCTAATTTACCTTTTGCACCGTCTAATGCCCTCAGGTCGGAGCTGTCATTATTACTATGTTACAATGATGCTTCAAATCGCGTGGTTTTGTCTGCACACGCTACAAGCACTCGCTGTTGTTTTCGTTGCTGCTGGTGTTGTTATAGTCACTGATTTTGTCAAATTTTCTGGTGTTTCAGCTACAATATTGTGGTAATTAGTATTTGTGAACCTGTATCAATGACTTTTTTGAGAATGAAGTATTAATTAAAGAAAATGAAGGAATGATATACGGGAATTACTATGTATGAGTAACATTAGTACCAAAAACATTATTAAGGATTCTGTATGGTCTAGTACAGGAGGAGGTCCGTGGGATGGGGAGCGATACCATGAGTTACTTCACTGGGTGATGCTAACACTAGTGATGCCACTGACTATTGTTTGACTTAACGGTGAATTTTTAGGAGACCAGTTTCTGCAAGACTCAAGGTTCAGAAGGACATCTAAGGGCAAATGGCCTAGCTAGGTCACCCTAACTCCATGGACCCCAGAAATATGGATTCCAGGAGAATTAGAATGGCTTTTCAGTCATAATCAGAAACAGGAAATTCAAGAGAAAGATTAGGTTTTGGGAGATTATAATGAATTCATTCAGTTATCTAAAAATGCAAATTAAGGGACTAGGTAGGTAACTTACTGAGGGAAAGTAGGCTAGAATAAATAATAGAGGTAGATGGGGTTTATTTAGAAAAGGACACCATATTTGGTAAAGTAGAGGGTCAGGGAAAATCAGAGAAACCCTCAGTGAGATGGACTCAAACATATCAATGATCATGAAGATGGTGTAGGACCTGACAATGTTTTATTCTGTTACATTCATAAGCTCGCTATGAGCTGGAGCCTACTCCATAGCCAGTAACAACAACATTGTAAGTAGTGCAGTGATTGTTAAACTTGACTGTGAATCAGAATTACCTGGACGACTTGTTAAAGCACAAAATGCTGGGCCTACCCCAGAGTTTCTGATTGAGTTGGTCTGAGAGGGGGCCTGAGAATTTGCATTTCTAAAAGGTTTCCAGGTGATATAGATTTACTAATCAACGACTTAGAGAACTTCTGCTACTTGGCTCCAGCTGCACGTACCATGAGGAAATAGATTCCAAAGCTGCTTCAGTGGTTCTGAAAGCTGACTACACATTAGAATTATCTGAAGCATTTTAAAAGCATACTGTTAGATGCCTTCAAGTCAGTTCCGACTCATAGCCACCCTGTGTACAACAGAACAAAACACTGCCCAGTCCTGCGTCATCCTCACAGTCATAGCTATGTTTGAGCCCACTATTGCAGTCACTATCTCAATCCATCTCACTGAGGGTCTTCTTTTTAGCTGACCCTGTACTTTACCAAGCATGATGTCCTTCTCCAGCAACTGGTGCCTCCTGATAACATATCCAAAGTACGTGAGACGAAGTCAAGCCATCCTTGCTTCTAAGGAGCATTCTGGCTGTACTTCTTACAAGACAGATTTGTTCGTTCTCCTGGCAGTCCATGGGATATTCAATATTCTTCACCAACACTGTAATTCAAAGATGTTACTTCTTCTTCAATCTTCCTTATTCATTGTCCAGCTTTTGCGTGCATATGAGGAGATTGAAAGTACTATGGCTTGGGTAAGGTACATCTTAGCAGTCAAAGTGACATTCATTTTTTAACACTTTAAAGAGAGATTTTGCAGCAGATTTGCCCAATGAAATATGTCATTTGATTTTTCCCCATTAATAATACGTTTAATTTTCCAAGTCTTTAAACTTATAGAAAAGAACTCATATGCATTTTTCTCTGACTTGCTTTTTTCACTCATCATTCTATTTCTGAGATTCATCCATATTGATATGTATGGCTCTACTGCATTTACTTTCTTTTATTGTGTTTTAGTTGAAAGTTTACAGCACAGATTAGTTTTTCATTCAAAAATTTATACACAAATTGAGTTGTGACATTGATTGCAATTCCCACAATGTGTCAGCATTCTCCCCCTTTCCATTTGTCTAATTTTCCTGTCCCTTTCTGCCTTCTCATGTTTGATTTGAGCAGGTGTTGCCCATTTGTTCTTGTATACTTGACTGAACTATGAAGCAAGTTCCTCATGTGTATCATTGTTGGTTTTATAGGCCTGTCTAATCTTTGGCTGAAAGGTGGACTTCAGGAATGGCTTCAGTTCTGAGTCAGCAGGGTGTCTGAGGGCCCTAGTCTGGGGGATTCCTCCAGTCTCTGTCAGACCAGTAAGTCTGGTCTTTTTTTTGTGAATTTGAATTTTGTTCTACATTTTTCTCCAGCTCTGTCTGTCACCCGCTGTTGCGATCCCTGTCAGAGTGGTCAGTGGTGGTGGTAGCCAGGCACCCTCTAGTTCTTCTAGGCTCAAGCTGGTGGGGACTGTGGTTCATGTGGTCCATTAGTCCTTTGGACTAACATTTTCATTGTGTCTTTGGTTTTCTTCATTTTCCTTTGCTCCAAACGTGATGAGACTAAATCATGTACCTTAGATGGCCTCTCAAAAGCTTTTAAGACCCTAAACACTACTCAACAAAGTAGAATGTAGAACATTTTCTTTATGAACTATATTATGCCAATTGACCTAGATGTCCTCTGAGACCATAGTCCCCAGCGCTCAGCCCCAGTAAGGGTCCCTTAAGGTATTTGGATGTGTCTAGGAAGTTCCTATGACTTTGCCTTGATCAAGTTGTGCTGTCTTTCCCTATATTGTGTGTTGTCTTTCCCATCGCTTAAGTTAATTTGTCTAATATCTAGTTAGTGAAGTCCCCTCCCTACCCCTCCTTTCTCTTGTAACCATCAAAGATTGTTCCTTTTCTGTGTGTAAATATTTTCTTGGGTTTTTATAATAGTGGTCTCATACAGTATTTGTCTTTTTATGATTGACTTATTTTACTCATCATAATGCCCTCTAGATTCATTCATGTCGTGAGATGTTTCTCAAATTCATCATTTCCTCTAGGTTCTCAAATTTGTTGGAGTACAATTTTTGTAGTATTCTGTTATGATCATTTTTACTTCAGTTGGGTCTGTTGTAATGTCCTCCAACTCGTTTCTTAATTGGGTCATTTGATTCCTCTCCTGTTTTTCTTTTATCAGTTTGGCCAATCGCTTGTCAATTTTGTTGATCTTTTCAAAGAACTAGCTTTTGGTCATATGGTTCTTTCTACTGTTTTTCTGTACTCTTTTTCATTTATTTATGCTCTAATCTTTATTATTTCCTTTCTTCTGGTGGCTGTGGGCTCCTTTTGCTGTTCTCTTTCTGTTTGTTCAGGTTGTAGGGCTAACATTTTTATTTTGGCCCATTCTTCTTTTTTGATGTGTGTGTTCAATGCTATAAATTGTCCTCTGAGCGCCGCCTTTTATGTGTTTCAAAGATTTTGGTATGAAGTATTTTAATTCTCATTTGATTCTAGGAATTTTTTTATTCCCTCTTTGATTTGTTCTATTTCCCAGTTGTTTATAAGCAATGTGTTATTCAGTTTCCATGTGTTTGATTTTTTTTCTCCTTGCTCTTCCTATTATTGACTTCTAATTTTATGGCGTTGTGATCACAGAGAATGTTTTGTATTATTTTGAAGTTTTGGGTTTTATTCAGGGTTTTTTTGCAGCCTAAAATGTGGTTGATTCTGGAAAATGTTCCATGTGCATTGGAAAAGAATGTATACTTTGCTGCTGTTGGGTGGAGTGTTCTATATATGTCTATGAGGAGACGTTGGTTGATTTTGTCCTTTAGATTTTCTGTAACTTTGTTTAGTTTCTTTCTAGATGATCTGTCCTCTACCGAGAGTGGTGTGTTGAAGTCTACTATTATTTTGGAATTGTCTATTTCTCTTTTTAGTCCTGTTATAGTGTATTTTACATATTTTGGAGCCCTCTTGTTGGGTGCATAGATATTTATTAAGATTATGTCTTCTTGGTGGATTTTCCTTTCAATCATTATATAATGTCCTTCCTTGTCTTTTATGATATATTTTACCTTAAAATCAATTTTTCTGAGATTCTTATTGCCTCTCTGGTCCTTTTTGGCTACTGTTTGCTTGATATATTTTTTACATCCTTTGATTTTTAATATATTTATTTCTTTTTGTGTCTAACACGTGTCTCTTGTACACAACATATTGGTAGGTCATGCTTTTTTTACCCATTCTGCCACTTTCTGTCTTTTCACAGGTGCATTTAAGCCATTTACATTCAGCGTACTTATTAATAGATAAGAGTTTATTGCTGTGAGATTATTGTGCTTTTTTTTTTTTGAGGTGCCGACGCTTTCTTTGTTCCTCTTAATTTCCTGTGCTGAGTTCCTTCTGTTTGTGGGTTTTCTTTTTCTTTTCTTTCATTATTATAGATTTTGTATTGACTAAGATTTTATGTTTTTCTTCTTTTTTATTCTAATGAGTAGGTTTGTTAACTTTCTTCTTGGTTACCTTGAAATTCATCCTCATCTTCCTCAATTTGAACCAGTCTTTTATTACTTGGTATTACCTTGACTTCCTCTCCATTTGAAAGTTTTATACCTACACCATTTATTCCCCCTTCTGTTGTTTTCATGTTGTCATCAATTACAGATTGATGTCTCTGGTTCCCTGTTTTAAGTCTTTTAGCTTTGTTTTATTATTGAGAGTTCTTTACCTAGGTTGATATCTGGCTGATACCATCCTGTGTCCTAGACTCCAGTTGTTGTCTGATGTTGGTTCTCTACCCAAAGGACTCCCTTTAATATTTCTTGTAAGCTTTGTTTTGTATTTATGAATTCCTTTAATTTCTCTTTATCTGCTAATGTCCTAATTTCGCCATCAATTTGAGTGAGAGTTTTGCAGGATATATTTTTATTGGTCAGCAGTTTTAGTCTTTCAAGTTTTTATGTATGTCATCCCATTGCCTTCTTGCCTGCATAGTTTCTGCTGAGTAATCAGAGTTTAGTCTTATTGTTTCCCCTTTGTAAGTGATTTTTCCTTTTTGTCAAGCTACTCTCAATATTCTTTGTCTTTGGTTTTAGCAAGTGTGATTATGATATGTCTTGGTACTTTCTTTTGGAGTCTGTCCTATATGGGGTTCATTCAGCCTCTTGGACGATCAATTTTTCATCTTTTATGATATTTGGGAAATTTTCTGCCAGCAAATCTTCAACAGTCTTCTCTGTGTTTTCCATTTTCTCCCCCTGTTCTGGAACTCCACTCATGTACAAATTTTTGCTCTTGATTGTGTCCCATGTAACTTTTAGGTTTTCTTCTCATTTGATTTATTGACTGCTACTTCCATGGGTGTTGATTGTGGATCCAAGTAAAATATAATCTTTAACAACTTCAATCTTTTCTTCATTTATCATGATGTTGCTTATTACCCCAGTTATGAGGATTTTTGCTTTTTTTATGTTAAAGTGCAATCCGTACTGAAGGCTGTAGTCTTTGATCTTCATCAGTGAGTGCTTCAAGTTCTCTTTGCATTTAGCAAACGAACAAGACTGTGTCATCTGCAGGTTGTTAATGAGTCTTCCTCCAATCCTGGTGCCACATTCTTCTTCATATAGTCCACCTTCTCAAATTATTTCCTCAACATACAGATTGAATAAGTATGGTGAAAGGATACAACCCTGATGCACATCTTTGAAAGCAAACCATCCCCAAATCATTCTTATTAAATCAGAATCTCTGTTTTGTTGCTTTTTAATTTTCCTGGGTGATTTCAATGGATAGACAGGCTGGCTAAAAACCACTCTTTTGGTCATCTGATATTTAAGAAGCTAAAACATGGATTTTTATGTAAATTTTTTATTTGTAAAACGTTGCAGGATTCACATAAAAAAATACATGGGCTCCTAAGTTTGCAAATTAAAGTAGATGACTAGGTATGACATTTAGCTCAGGTGCACAGTTGTTATTGTTGTCATTGTTAGTTACCATTGATTTGATTCTAACTCATAGCAACCCATGCATGCAGAAAACTAACTGCTCCATAGAGTTTTCAAGGCTGTGAGCTTTCAGAAGCAGATCACCAGGCCTGTCTTCCAAGGTGCTTTTGTCAACCTTTGAACTGTCAACTTTTTGGCCAGTAGTCAAGTGCTTAACGTTTTATGCCACCAAGGGACTCCTAGGTACACAATAGGCAGCTGAAATGTAAGACCAGAGCCTGGAAGATAAATTTAGATTTTGGTCATAGATCTGGATATGCATGTGTAACTTTAAAATGTGGGAACAAATTCAAGCAAGCAAATGCAAACCAAGTGTTTGATATTGTCCAATTAAAATGATTAGTTAAAAAAATAATAGCTTTTACAAACATCATTATTATTGCATTTTATATTTGCAGTATAATAAGTTTTTACATATACTCATAGTATATTCAAGATGTAAAGCACCTGAAGAGTTTTTCGTTCCAAGGTACAGATAGGAAGCTTACGTTATATGAACAGGGATATTCTGATATTAACCGTAATTTTGAATGATATCCACAATGAGCATGGTCAGTGACAGAATATACTTTCTGGCATCCCTTAGCTTGTGCTTTCATTGATTAGTGTATTGATTTCCTATGGTTACTGTAACAAGACAAACTTGGTGGTTTCAAACAACACACATTTATTCTATTACAGTTCTGGAGGTTGGAGGTCCAAAATTAATTTCCCTGGCCAAAACCAAGAGGTGGGTAGGGCCACGCTCTGTCCTACGGGATAATTAATTACTTTTCAATTTTCAGCTTTTACAGCTACATTCCCCGCATTCCTTGGCTCTTAGCGCCTTCTTCCTTCTTCAAAGTCAGTAGCATAGCATCTTGCTTCAGTGTTCATTGCCTTCATCTTCTAAAGTCAAATCTCTTTCCTTCTGCCTTCCTAAAACACGTATGATTGCATTAGAGGTCACTCGGATAATCTCCTCATCACAAGATTCCTTAATCACGTCTGCAAAGACTTTGCCATATAAGCTAATATTCACAGGTTCTAGGGGTATTTTTGGTGGCTATTGTTCGCCATGGTTAAGAGCTATAGCCACTAACCAAAGGGTCAGCAGTTTGAATCCACCAGCTGCTCCTTAGAAACCCTATGGGGCAGTTCTACTCTGTCCTACAGGGTCGCTGTGATTTGGAATCTATTTGATGGCAGTGGGCTTGGTTTTTGGTTTTTTATTATTATCATACCTATCATGATTAAATATAACATAACCAAGGCAATCAAAAGATTTTTGATCATGCACAAATTCAGGATGCCAGAAATGACAGTGAGGTAGGAATTTGGCTACTTAGCTTTCCAAATGCTGAGGCCACGTTCAAAGTCAAATTGAAGATTTTGGCCAAACACTAAGGAAGAAGCTCAATTCCTTGACACCCCCTATATATAACACACGGGTTTATAACTGCTTTTTATTAACTAACAATGTATCAAAAATTTTTACCAGGTATAAGTATTTTTCTTCAATTATTTATTTTTTTATTTTACTGTTGTTTAACAGGATTTATCTAACTGTTCAGTATTTTTCTATTTTATGAATAATATTGCTTTAAAGCTACTGGTTCATAACTTAAACATATTTGATTGTTTCCTTGAAATAAACTCCTGGAAGTGGAATAACTGGGTCAAGCATTTGAACATTTTCATTATTTTGATACAATTTGCCAAGTGCTCCCACTAATGCTGTTAAAAAAACAGGGTCAGTTCTCTGCACTTTTACATATACTGTGATTGGGATAAAAAAAGTGCCACTCTACTGATAAAAATTCTAAAATGTTGTTGCTTATTTTGCATTTATTATTTTATGTTTATTGGGGGCAGTCAATTGTTTATCTGGGTATATTGGAGATGGGGAGTACTACTCCCTGAGAAACTTACTCTACCTACAACCATAGTTTCACTAATTTGCCAAATTGACTTGCACCTCTGAATTTCCTTTGTAAAAACAGTCCAACGGTATGATTTTGCTTACAGGAAATCAGGAAAAAGTATCTATGGCATTAGAAGTTAGGATACTGGTAACTTGGGGTGAGGAAAAAGGGGACAGTGATTGAGAAGGTACACAAAAGGGGCTGTGGGGTGCTGATATTGTTCTATTTCTTTTTTTTGAACGTATTGGTGTATTTCCTTCTGGTCTTCTTGCTACATATTAAAAAAAAATTAAAGCATAAGTATCACATTATGTACCAATATGAATATTCTAGTTTCTTCTAAATATTGTAGTATTTTTCATGTTATAAAATTTTTTGACATTAAAAATACTGCCTTTAACAATATTCATTAAAGTGATACAGTTTTGTCAGTCATTTCTGAATGAAAAGTCAGGTTATTTCTAATATTTTAGCTATTAGAGACAATGGTGAACTTAACTTTTTTTGTGGAGTATTTCCCCCTGTATTTTAGGGCTTTTTTTATTTATAGGTTCCGAGTAGTGAAAACACTGGATCAAAATGTCTGAGCATTTTGGGATAACTCCTCACATTGAATTGTTTTCCAAAACATCTTAAGGCAATATACACACCAACAGTGTATGGGGAAAACCCACTTCACTCTACCTGAATTATATTGTTCTATTTCTTGACCTAAGTGGTGGTTATTTTGTTTTGTTCATTTTATGGCTATTTACTGAGATGTATACTTATGATTTTTGCAGCTTTCTATACATGGTATATTTCACTTTAAATATTTTTAAAAAAATAAATAAACAACAAGAAGCACACACACACACACACACACACACGTTAGTACTCATGTCTGTGAATGCTCAGTTTAGGGCACAGTCTGCTTATTGGCAGTCAAATCTCTTTGCTTCAGAACCTAATTACTCACTGGAACCTATTATTTTAATTAGATAATTAAATTAAATGTTATTTAAACTGTTGAATTATTAAGGGGGAAGGACTGAGCTATTTCTATGAAAACTAAACTGAAGTCTTCAGAAACAATAACATCGAGTTGCTAAGCACATTGCTATCTAATCTGTCCATGAGAAAATTTTTTTTAAAAATGGGAAAATATAAAAATCCCAAAGTAGTCTACATTCACGTTGCCTCACATATGTCTTCTTCAGCGTCTTTAATTTCTCTCTGCACTTTAAGGAAACAAACACTGGAAACCATAGACAATTCAGTGTGAGTGCTATTTATACAAGATTATTACAAACTCCAAGCAGCAGACCCAGTTCCAAGAAATGGCCTTGGCCCATAGGTTTAGCAAAAATATATTCAGACTAAAATAATTATCTTAAATATGCTTTAATTTCCAAGAGGTAGTTGTTCAAACAGAACAAGGGGATACTGAGTGGTTTAAAATCAGGAAAGGTGTGCGTCAGGGTTGTATCCTTTCACCATACTTATTCAATCTATATGCTGAGTAAATAATCCGAGAAGCTGGACTATATGAAGAAGAACGCAGCATCAGGATTGGAGGAAGACTCTTTAACAACCTGCGATGTGTAGATGATATAACCTTGCTAGCTGAAAGGGAAGGGGCCTTCAAGCACTTACTGATGAAGATCAAAGACTACAGCCTTCACTATGGATTACACCTCAACATAAAGAAAGAAAAAATCCTCGCAGCTGGACCAATAAGCAACATCATGATAAACAGAGAAAAGAAGTTGTCAAGGATTTCATTTTACTTGGATCCACAATAAACATCCATGGAAGCAACATCAAGAAATCAAAAGGCACATTGCATTGGGCAAATCTGCTGCCAAAGACCTCCTAAAAGTGTTTAAAAAAGCAAAGATGTTACCCTGAGGACTAAGGCCTCCCTGACTGAAGCCATGGTATTTTCAATTGCCTCATATGCATGTGAAAGCTGGGCAATGAATAAAGAAGACTGAAGAAGAACTGATGCCTTTGAATTATGGTGTCGGCAAAGAATATTGAATATATCCTGGACTGCCAGAAGAACAAACAAATCTGTCTTGGAGGAAGTACAGCCAGAGTGCTCCCTTAGAAGCAAGGATGGCAAGACTTTGTCTCACATACTTTGGATATGTTATCAGGAGGGACCAGTCCCTGGAGAAGGACATCATGCTTGGTAAACTAGAGGGTCAGCAAAAAAGAGGAAGACCCTCAACAAGATGGACTGACATAATGGCTGCAACAATGCACACAAACATAGGAAGGATTATGAGGATGGTGCAGGACCAGGCTGTATTTTGTTCTGTTGTATATGGGGTCACTATGAGTTGGAACTGACTTGATGGCACCTAACAACAACTTGCTTTAGTCTACTTTTCCTTTTAGGGACTTTACTAATCAGTCAGTGTCCTGATTATATCAGATAAGAGGTTCATCTGACATATTTTTGTATCACAAAACCAAAACCCCAAACCTCCCACTGTAAAGTCAATTCCAACTCATAGTGACCCTAAAGGACAAAGCAGAACTTTCCTCACAGGATTTCCAGGGCTGTAAATCTTTATGGAAACAGACTGCCACATTTTTCTGCTGCAGAGTGGCTGGTGGGTTTGAACTGCTGACCTCTTTGGTTAGTAGCCAAGCGCTTTAACCACTGCTCCACCAGGGATCCTTTGGTATCACAAGACAATGAGAAAAACAATGACAGAATATGTGAAGAGCAAGAGAAATCAGAGGTGAAGAAATTTTGCTAATTGGAGAAGAATGGCAGATGAACAGTAATTAGCCCCCAAATATACATGTTCACGTACTCAACATACTCAAATTCTGCCTTCTGCCTCAACCTCCAGCCCTGACTGGCCAACCAAGCACAGATTCTCTCACCACATACAAGATTCACTTTTTCCAAAGTATTAAAACCCAAACGGAGAGAAGAGTGACATAGTATCTTCTAAAACTGTAGCCAACAAAAGCAAAGGGATATATCCATTGTTGGGTTAAAGAACAGACGGACTAATCCAGCTATGCTTAATGCCACAGTAAAATAGGAGGGTGCAGGAAGAGACAGAGGAGATATGACTGAGAGAGAAATTTAACATCAACAATCTATCCAGGGCTTTGGCTTTGAAATCAGAAAAGGTTAAAAAAAGAAAAACTTTTTTATATCACTATACAAGCAGTTATATTAACAAATTTGAATTATTTGTCTTTCAGTTACTCATGTGGGTGAGAGAAGGCTAGGCCCCATTGTCTTTTCAGTGACTGGTGATTGATTCACATTCTGGAGAAGTTCCTTGTGAAAACGAGAGAGTAGTTTGAACAATGGTTGAAGTCATGGACTATAAGTTTCTTGGTATAATGATAGCTGTTACAATCAAAGGGCTGCAAAATTTCACAGATTCAAGAGATAAATAAATTATTATCTCTGTCTCTTTCTCTAAATACATATATATATATATACTCGTGTGTGTGTGTTTGTGTGTGTGTGTACTCAGACACTCGTGCAATTTAGCTTGTCTTAAAGAAGGAAAGAAAGGTTTAACAAACCCTACCTATTTAACCGACCACTTAACCAGTAGCCACTGAGTCAATTCCAATTTGTAGTTACCCCATGTGTGTCAGAGTGGAACTGTGCTCCATAGGGTTTTCAATGGCTGATTTTTCAGAAGTAGATGGTCAGGCTTTTCTTCCAAGGTGCCTCTGGGTGGACTTGAACCTCCAACATTTCAGTTAGCAGTCGAGCACAGTAACCATTTGTGCCAACCATTTGTACCTTACCTATTACCCCAAGTTCAAGTGCCAGCCCCTTTCCTGCTGCATAACTCTGGGATACAATAAAAACACACAGCTCTGGATCAGATCTTGAAGTATATGTACCTCCTTGGCCCCTGTGCTCCCACCAAAGCTATTTTTCCCTTTGTAAACAAAGGGAAGCAATCTGATAAAGCCTTTAACCCATGCAGCTATTCCCAGAAATATATTCTTCCTTGAGTAAAGTTCTACGGACAGGGTGATGCTTACCTCAAAAATTAAATCTCAGGAGGCCCTGTGGTTTTAGGGCAGAAAGGCATGCCCTTCAAATAAGGTTAAGTTTAGGGAATTGCTGGTCCTCTAATCACAATGCCTTTTCTATAAAACATGCTTAGTGAATATTTGCTGAAATAAAATGGGCTGGTGTGGTAACCTGTCACCAAGGCTGCTCCTTTTGCCTACATTAAATAATGCCTGGTATAAACGGACTTGTCCTTACTTAATTACCCAATAAAATGTGATCAAGGATGAGCACATAGGAGTGAAACAGCATGCCAGTTATATTAAGAATCCTTGAGCTTTCACTGCCTGGGCATCAAAAAACTAGTGTTTGAATGCATAAACAACTGTGAAGCTGGGAGGAGAAGAAAGCAGCAAAACACAGCTGTCCAGGCATGGCTGGAGCACCACTCTGCAAGTTATGTAACAGCTGTAACTCAACATTATGCTGAGCAAAAGGACAAATATTGTATGACCTCACTTATATAAAAAGACAAAAAAAGGCAAACGTACAGAGACCAGAGATTATTAGTGGTTACCAGGGGCAGGAGGAAGGGGAAAAGGGGAAGTAATGAAAAAATTGCACTGATTAAGGGTGGGGTTGCACAACCGATTATTATAATTGCTGTCAGTAAATCGTACACTTGTAAAAAGTTGTACTGGCAAAAGTTGTATGATAGATATATTTACAACAAAAAAAAAGTAGGTGCTGAGGCTGCTTATGTACAACCAAACACCTCACAGGATTTGGTTCTTTGGTTTGGAGGTTTATGGTTTGGAGGTTTGGAGGTTATGGTTTCCTGGGACATCCCAATTAATTGGCCTAATAATGTGTTTAGTGCCTCTGTTCTATCTCCTAGTTTGTTGCATAGTGCCTGGGGTCTTAAAATCTTGCAAGTAGCCATCCAAGGCACAACAATTGGTCCCTATTCACCTGGAGCAACAGAGGAAGAAGGAGAGTCAGGAATAGGAGGAAAATATAAAATGTGTGGCTAATTGCCTCCATGAACAACTGAGTCCTTTGCCATGAGAGCAGAACTGGATGGTGCCTGGCTACCATTACAATTTTGACCAAAAATCCCATAGAAGAATCCTAATCAAAAGGGGAAAATGCAGAACATAATTTTAAATTCTCATGAACTCCAGGCTTTCTGGAGACATGGAAGGTAGATGAACCCCTGGAACTATTGCCCTGAGATAATCTTTAAACCTCAAACCAAGAACTTACCCTGAAGCCAAAACACATTTTTGAAAAACAACGAGATTTTCAGAGAGCAAGAGAGAAGGAAAGAAAAGAAAGAAGGAGAGAGAGAGAGCAAGAAAGAAAACAGAAGTAGGAATAACACAGAAGTTTCTAGCTGGTCTTCATGCATGAGACACAGGAGAATCAAGAACTTTGGGGATGGTTCCCAACTCACCTGGAGTAAAGGAGAATGAAGAACACCAAAGACACAAGGAAAGTATTAGCCCAAGACAGAAAGGGCCACATAAACCAGAGACTTCATCAGCCTGAGACCAGAAGAACTAGATGGTGCCCAACTACCACCAGTGACCTCCCTAACAGGGAACACAACAGAGAGTGCATGATGGAGCAGGAGAAAAGTGAGGTGCAGAACTCAAATTCTAGTAAAAAGACCAGACTTAATGGTCTGACTGAGACGAGAGGAACCCCAGAAAGCATAAGCCCCTGGACTCTCTGTCAACCCAGCACTAAAACCATTCCCGAGGCCAACTTTTCAGACAAAGATTAGACTGAACTCTGGGACATAAAGTGATACTGGTGAAGACTGTGCCTCTTAGCTCAAGTAGATACATGAGAATAAATGGGCAGCTCCTGTCTGGAGGTGAGATGAGAAGGCAGAGAGGGTCAGGAGCTGGTTGAATGAACACAGGAAATCAAGGGTGGAATGGAGGAGTGTGCCGTCACAGTACAGGGGGAGCAATTAGGGTCATATAACAATGTATGTATAAATTTTTCTATGAGAGACTAACTTGAATTGTAAACTTTCACTTAAAGTACAACAGTAAAATGAAAAAAGAAAAAAAAAAAAAGAACCTTAGGGATGGTATTGCCTTAGAATCTAGGGAGGTTGGCAAACTACAGGCCGTGGGACAAATCTGACCTGATACTTGTTTTTGTAAATAAATACTTATCAGAACATGCCTATACCCATTCATTTACTTGTTTATAATTCAGCTCACACTACAAGTGCAGAGTCCAGTAGTTGCAACAGAGACTGTTTGGCCCAGAAACCCCAAAATATTTATTATTTGTCCATTTACAGAAAAGTTTGCCAACTCCTGCCTTAAATGAATAAAAGATTAAACTTAAGTACTTGTGACAGTGACTATTCACTTAGAGAGCCAAAGCAGCTGATTCTTGAACCTATCTGGGAATTCTATTATGGAGAGGAGGGCTGGGAGAATCAATAGGAATAAGAATCAGAGTTTTGAAGTCACACTGGCCTGAGATCAAATTCTGTCTCACACTTATTAGTTCTGTGATTATGAGCAACTTCCTTACCCTCCCCACATCTGTAAACTGGGGATTCCAGGTCAGGATAGACAGAAGAGTCAGGCTCCTGCACTTGATTTGGAGTAACTATTCCATCAATCTTTGTTCCTCTATCTAAATTCAGTATTCAGCGGAGCTGGCAATTTTCACTAGGAAAAAATAAAAAATGTTGTTCTTAATAAACAGACTTAAGAGTACCCAAAGCTTTTTTTTTTTTTTTTAATCTTGTTATTTAATCTTATAATATTGTTTAATCTTGTTCCCTTTGTAACTTTTACCGGAGCTTCAATACAATAAAGCATTGTACTTAAAATGGGAGTAATATAGTTTAAAAAAATGTTTTTTTAATGTTCCCAGATGGAAACATTCATTTTAAGAATTTGAATCATTTGGGAATCCTGTTTAATGCGTTCTTTGTACAATTGCCTATATCAGTAGTGATAAATACAAATTCCATAAACAGAAGTTGAGTTTTAGCAAACGATATTACCATATTGCTAATTGTTGTAGTTTTGTATGACAGAGCACTTTTGAGTACCTTAAAAATCTTACTGACTTTTCTGTTATAAAATAAGACATAAAATAAAAATAATTTAGAGCTTCTGAAATCACAGGAGGTCTTCTTATCTAGCACTGAAATAACACTTGATTGATTTGATTTTTTTCTGTTTTTAAAGCTGACTTAGGCTAGGGTCTAGAAAGAGAGCCTTTCTTTCCCAAACAACACCCTGGCCAAGGTCCTGTCTTCATCAGCTTCTACCGAGAACAAATGCCCTTTTAGAGTCTGTTTTAATCCTTATGGTCTCTGATTCCAAGTGTGTCAGAGAATGGAAAGTTACATAGTAGCATGACAAGACAAAATGAAATAAAATAAAATAATAATAATAACCGGCCTTCAAGGCCAGCGCAGCTGTGCTGCGTGCCCTTATCGCAGGATTCAGCTTTGTAAATTAATTCGTCTGCAAATAGTGCACTGTCTCCAGGTGCAGCTTCGGTGCTAGAGCGCTGGTTTCTTACGGATTTAAGTTTAAAGTCAAAGGCTTCCTGCCCTAGGTGTTACCAATAAGTAGTGTCGTTTTCTTTTGGCTCCAAGTTTGTTCATCCAATCATATCTCAGTATGCAAATTAACCTTAGCCCATTCAGATAAAAAGGAACAAATAAAGCCAAGTGCTCGATCAGAACAAATTGCTGAGCCTGTCACCTGTATTCCAGGAACCGGATCAGAAATGTCCTCAGCCATGCCCGACTTACCTGTTCCACTCGCCAATTTGAAGATTCAATACACTAAGGTTAGTACGCTTTACATTCGCTGCTTTGCCTCAGGTTTGTGAAAACTACAATTATTTAAAGCACAAGGGGTCAATTTAAGCAAACTTGCGTAAAAAACCCTTCGGAAATATAGAAATGAAAGGCTTGCAAAATGCAGGTCTGGGTTTTGTGTCTTGCTCAAATAGCGAACTGCAAGCATATCTGACAACTTTTCATAAATTCATTCGTTAAAATTTTTCCAAGTGGTAGGAATTCTCTTCTAAATGAAAGGTTCTTGTGCAGAACTCAGTGGATTTTACTAAGCAGTTCTATTAACTTGGCATAGCCTGGGGGACATGTTTGATTAGAGAGGCAAATATTTAGCTGGAGACACTTATTTGAAAGAGCCACACGAGTGGGAAATAATAAAAAAGGAGAAACACAGAGCATGCTGAAAAAACATGACTTTTCAAGGTGCATAATTTTAGTGTCAAAATTGAATGACCTAAGTCTGATAACTGGATGAAAGCTCCTGTTTCCAAAAACCTCAAATGAATTCAAATCATTTAGTACATTTTAGGGAAGAAAACATTCTTATTTCCTCAGATAAGTTTGTTTCCATTGGATGCAGGTGGAGTAACTGTTAACAGATAAATATTTATGGAAACAAGAGCAGGAACCAGATCCACTCTTAAAAATCCACAGCTAGCAAGAACTAGGAAATGAATCTTGTTGAGTCATTCTGAGATTATCTCTGAAGTTTGCCTCTTTCTCATTGTTACATGTCTGCCTTCCTGCCAGGGTCTAGAACTCCAAAATTAAAAATATATATATATATATATTGTAGCCAGAATCACTTTATTAAAGTTAGCTTTATGGTGTGATGCTGAAGGCAAGGTAAGAAAGGAAATTTTGCAACTCAGGAGAGAGCCATTTTGCTTTCTGAATTAACAAATGAAAAACCAAGAGCATTAGGATTTAATGATAAAGAAGGCCCCTCTACTATTTACTCTTTTCCTTACTTGAAACTGTAGCAGGTTTTGAAATCCTAACGTCTGTTATATTTTCATTTCATAAGCGCAGTGAATATGGAAGTTATTCAGCTGACTGGCTCTTTTCCTCAAAAAAGTGTCAGTAGAGATCAGATTGTGCCTTTAACACAGTTAACCAGAGCTATAAAGTTTATCAATATATTATTTTCACAAAGTTTACTGAAGGAATGTTTTTCCAGTTAATTTTACTACAAATGGGAACATGAAAAATGAGGTGAGTCCATACTCCCAAACAATAAACACTTGGCAAAGGTGTGCCCAAAAGATAACTTGACTCCAGTCTCCCCCACTTTCTTACCTAAGATTGTCCTTCACAAGAAATTGTAATTTGAAGTAGGCACGTTTAAAAACACATAAAGATCGAAATTGGTGGCAATGGTTGGATTATTCCATTACTATTATTAGGGAGAGTCTTTTTTTTTTTTTTTTTTGCTATGCTACCTGGAAAGATCTGAATGTCACTTGTTTAAAAAATTTGGCTTTGCAAAAGTTTACAAGTCTTCCTTGCATGTGCGTTTCAAGGACGCTTTAATGTGAAGTATTTTTTTCTGTTGAATTAAGCCTCATTTAATAGTTATTAAGCATGTAACAAACAGTACTAGACAAATAAGATGGGTCTTAAAATTTTACAAGCACGTTAGTAGTGTGGTCCCTTAACAGAGAGAGGTTTTTAAGTTTGAAATCTCCTGTCCACTTAAAAGTCATTGCACAAGAATGCCCCTCTAGGGAAACTGACTGACCTAAGTGTTCAAAAGAAGGCAGGATTCAAAGA
The DNA here is from genome assembly GCA_030035585.1 of Dugong dugon. Lineage (NCBI taxonomy): Eukaryota > Metazoa > Chordata > Mammalia > Sirenia > Dugongidae > Dugong > Dugong dugon. The sequence continues at coordinate 82,042,753 of CM057471.1, read as the reverse complement.
GCAGGCATTTGCCCTTGCTTTTAAGGACGTTTCTGAGTAAAAATACCCAGCGCAAGTCAGTGAATTTTTTTTGCTCACACATCTATATAAATCTGTTTTACTCAGATAGCATTTTATTGTTTGATTTTTTGGCCTCAGCATTTTCACACTTGGGAGGACACCAGTTATGTATGTAATTAAATCTAAATGGTTGAGCTTTTTCAGATGGCAGGCGCTTTGCATTTTCTTTTTACTGTGTCCCACCAAAGAATTGTTGTGAACTTGCCCTTGCAAGAGGAGTTGAAAAAGTGATGGTTATTAACTGAGTTTCCTGGTTGCAAACCAAATAAGCAAGGATTTTAGAGTGTCTGGTGAGTTCCCATTTGTGGTCAGCCCCTAAACTAAATCCAAAATTATTTTTCTCTTGTTATTTTAATGCCATTCTTTATTTTCACTAAAGTTGGTGGGGCAAGGTGGAAGGAAGAGACAAGCAAGACTACGTAACAAAAAAATATTACAACTATGGTAGAAGAGCTACGGAGTCTCAAGCTTTAAACTGCTTTTCACCCAAACAAAAGAAGTCATTGATGCATTGTTTGTATTACTTATCCTCTAGTACAGTCTGATTATTTCTTTATTGGCGTGGATAAAACAGAGATCAAAGTTTTAAAATACTTTCTAAAATGATACTAGAGTTTCTGAAATGTAAAACCTCAATAACGTCATTATAAGTAGGGACATTTTTGATGTGGTGAAAACCAGGTGAAACTGTACTGCGGATTAGTAAATAAGCACAAGTAAACCTGTGGGCGCCTCGCTTGCTGGTTAATCCACCCCCAGATGATAATTCACATAAACTCGGCTCCATCCCTATTTTTGTTATTTTCCCCCTTCTTGTTAAATGGGGGTTCTGGTGGCACAGTGATTAAGCATTTGGCTGCTAACCAAAAGGTTGGCAGTTCGAATCCACCACCTGCTCCTTGGAAACCTTCTGGGACAGTTCCGGTCTGTCCTACAGGGTCGCTGTGAATCGGAATCAACTCGACGGCAAAAGGGTTTTTGGAATTCTAAATGAATCTCATACCTGCCAACTGAACCATTTCACTGAGCTTTGAAATGAAGAACTTCTTTGAAAGTTGTGTAATCATTGGGGAAATTATGTTACCTCTCCCTGCCTCCTGAGCCGTGGTGGTACCGTGGTTAAGCACTCGAGACTGCTAACCCAAAGGTTGGCGGTTCAAAGCCATCAGATGTGGAGGTCTGCCTCCCTGAAAATTACAGTCTTGGAAACCCTATGGGGCAGCTCTACTCTGTCCTATAGGATTGGTATGAGTCGGAATTGACTGGACGGCAACGAGTTTGGTTTTGGGTTTTTTCTCGCCACCTCTGTTAGATGCAAAATGAGGATAATAAAGTTACTGATTTCTTAAGGTTGCTGAAAGCATGAAATGAATTTAATGCATGTAAAGCAATTGGAATAGTGTCTGGCATATGGGAAGTGATTGATTAATGTTAGCTATCCCTGTCCTGGCGCCGCGGTTAAGAGCTACAGCTGCTAACTAAAAGGTTGGCAGTTGGAATCTACTAGCCGCTCCTTGGAAGCCCCATTGGGCGGTTCTACTCTGTCCTACAGGGTCCCTGTGAGTCGGAATCAACTCCAAGGCAACGGGTTTGATTTTTTTTTTTTTTAATCCCTGTCCTATTTATTTTTCAGAATCCTTACAGTTTTTCCAGAATTTTCTCTTTTGCCCAACCTTTCCTACACTAGTTTCCCACAAACGTTCCTCTCCTCTCGTTCTTTTCTCCTGGCTTGTCTGTCACTCTTGCACAGTCATGTCCTACGTAACAAGGATTGGACTGCAGTGAAGTCCCTAGGGTCCAGGATTTTAGGGATCAAGAATTTTCTCTTACAGGATTTGGTAACTTTCTTTATTTTCCATTCTCCCTTTACAACATTGTCTTTTGCCTTAAAAAAGAAAAAGAAAAAAGAAAATCCAAGAAGACAAGGTTTCCCAGACAGGATTCAACCCCTAAAAATGTTTACTCTTTAAACTTAACTCTGAAACTTAACTCATTAAACAATAGTTTGTTCATTCTGGAATAGATCTTCATCAGCTAATGGCATTTCACACACACACGCACATAGAGGAATATATATATGTTATATTATTGTTAAAATTCATTGTTTTATTCTGTGCCAAGGACTGTACTAAGTTCTTTACAATGATTTTATTTAATCTCGACAATAACCCTATGAGGAGGCTATGATTCTCTTTCCACAGATGAGGAAACTGAGGAACAGAATCACTTCACCACCAGGGGTCCTTTGAATACCTAAGTAATTCGTCTAAAGTTGGAGCCCTGGTGGCACAGTGGCTAAGAGCTCTCCTTGTAACCAAAAGTTCAGCAGTTTGAATCCACCAGCTGCTCCTTGGAAACCCTGTGGGGCAGTTCTCCTCTGTCCTATAGGGTAGCTATGGATGGAAATCAACTCCATGGCAGCGGTAGCTAGTAAAAGGCAAAGTCAGACTTTGAATGCTGGCATCAATCTGAGTCTTCACACTGATAAGTGACTTGTCTAAGGTCAATACAGCTACTTGGGACAGCACGTTGCCAGAATCCTGTTCTATCCTTTATTCTTTCATTTGTCCATGCCTGATTACTGGAGTGGCCATGACCATGAGCCTTTCCAGCTGCTGCTCAGCTGTTCTCAGGCCAGCAGGAGGAAGTTTGCTGCCAGTTTAGAAAAAGAGACGAACAATAGGGAAGGCTGGAAACAAACATGCTTTCAGCTTTGATCCAAGAGGTGGAATTTGGGCTGGGAGAGGCTGTGATACAGAGGGCTTTGAAATAGGTATACTATATCTATGCAAACTACATTTCTTCAACTCACATAGAATAAATTCTGGCTGGAGTGGGAGATTACTTTCCTAGTTTTCCAGTAATATTATTTAACCCATTTGGGTTAAAGACATGCTTTTGATAGAGAAGAGTTATGAGTCATTAAGCACTATGTGCAAGGCATAATTGTGGTTTTTTTTTTTTTTTATTTATTCTGGTCAAATTCTTACAAAAAATTCAAGCCACATGCATTTCCAAAACCCATGCTCTTCACTCACTTCAGTCTACACCCTCCACCTTGTCCTTTCTCCTTTTTTCCTCCCCCTTATTTAATAAGTCATTGAATGGCTGTTTGGTGCTAGGTCCCATAACAGAAGGCAAATATTGCCTCACGGAGCTTATATCCTAGAAACGTGGCAGGGGCCAGGGGGAAGCATGGGACAGAAAACAAGCAAGGAAGTGAATAGTGTAATCACATGTTATACTTCATGCTAAAAAGAAGAAAACCAAAAGCTCAGAAAACATGCAGGGAAGAGCTTACTGTTGATGAGGTTGTTATGGAGGCTCTGTTTGAGGAAGGGACATTTAAGGTGAAGCTGAGGGATGCAGAAAATAAGGTGGTCATGTAGACTGGGGAACGATCCAGAGGTGATAATAATATGTGTGAAGACCCTGAGGACAATAGCTTGGTATGTTCAAGGAATTATCGAAAGGCTAATATGGTTGGACTGAGTAAGAGAGAATATGGGTGAGATGAGACTGGAGATAGAGGCTGGGGCCAGATTAGTTGACAGATTTTATTTGAGGGAAACCACTGAGAGATGTTAGGACAGGGTTTATGTTCAAGGGCAAAGCTGATTGTGCTGGGCACTGCTTTCATTTGGGACACCTTCTCAACTCCCTTCTAAGGGAAGCAAAATCTGTTTGCTTGTGGCCTGGAAGCAGTTGAGCAAATAGAAGGATGGCTGCAGGGTGCAATAGTTTAATAAGATAAACTGAGCTTCGATTCCCTGCTCTTCTACTTAACGTTATAACCTTGGCTGAAATGATAATCTCCTTGAGTTTCAGTTCTCTTATCTGTAAACTGGGAATAATAATGACTACCTTGGAGAGTGGCTGTGAGGATTAAATGAAGTGAATTGTGGAAAGTACCTGACTACTTGTTCTTTTCTACATTTAACCCTCTCCTTCCCAAAATGACTCCAAGAATTCTAAAATTATTCCGTTCCCAAAGGTAGATGGGGCTTGTATTGTTTGTCACAGTTCAAAGCTGCTTTCATATAAAGTAAAACGGAACCTGTGTAAAGCAGAAAACCGTCAGAGAAGGAAAACTCAAATATTTTCCGTTAAATAAGGAGCGATAGAAAAGTGGTGACTGCACCCTGTCAAAGGCAGGAAACTTAGAAGACCCGGGAAAACACGGCAGTCCTGTTGAGTTCCAGCTGTCACAGGTTTCACTATATTTGTCTCATTTGGGGCTTATAATTACCTGCTACGAGGAAGCTGGAAACCTTGGTGGTGTAGTGAGTAAGAGCTACTTCTGCAAACCTAAAGGTTAGCAGGGAGCTAGAGAAAATGTTACTAGTAACCCGTTTTAAAACAGAGGAAACAGCCCAGAGAACTTAAGTGGTGGTTTCCTCAAGTTTGCAAAACTTGTAAGAGGCAACTGAATTCTGAATCTTCTCATTTCAGATCTGATACTTTTCCACATGATATCATATTTTTTCCCTAAGTACTAAAATTGATAGTACTCAGATCTCATTGGATTGTCTCTATTAAGTGCTTTCCCACCTATTACCCCACTTATATCATTCATTCCTTACTCTGACTGAGGGAATGAAATTTGGATGATGGGAGAGAATAAGGGATGGTTTTGGTACTGGATCCTCAGACTGGATGGGCCAACAGGGAGAAGGCACTCTAGAATAGTCCTCAGATTTGAATGTACATATGGGTCTTTTTGGGGTCTTGTTGAAATGTAGATTCTAACTCTGTAGGTCTGGGATGAGGTCTGAAATTCTGCATTGTTAATTAACTGCCTTCTAGGTTTTGCTCATGCTACTCAAGAAGTAGTCTGCTCACCAGCAGCAGTGGTCCAAAAGTTTTGAGTCGGTCTTTTAATTTTCTTGCAGCAACCACTATTTGGTTACTTAGGGAACTGGTTTCTGGTTCCTCCCAGAAATTCAACTACACCCAGCCAGATTAGAACCATTTACCTTCCCCTTCAGAAAATGCCAGATCATGGCCACAAACTAGACACCTCTGGACTCATTCATTGATTTATCTCCTGGAAGATAATCATTCACTATGAATTTAATATTTTAATGATAGAAACGTCTGTCTGTGATATGACATATTTTCCTTTTAAGATATTACGTCAACCCATATCTGAGAACTGCTGTCTTGGCAAGTTTTTTTGTTCCCAGTTACCTGCCTGGTTTCATGAAAATCTAATCAACAAATATCCTAAAATAAATAACACATATCCTAAGAAAGGGTATCATCCCCATTTCATAAGGACTCTGGGTACTACCAGTGTTCACATGATTTCTTTAATCTGAACTTCACCCAGGGCTTTGAACCAGTTCATTCTGGTTCAAATCGCTGCTGAGAATTTGCATTTCCATCCCAGATATACTGGATCAGAGTCTACAGTTTAACAATATCCCCAGGTGATTCGTATGTATTCATAAGAATTTTAACAAGATCCTCAATTGAAAACAAATTCTTGTTAAAACGTAGATTATGATTCAGTACATCTGGAGTGGAAATGTAATTCTCAGCAGGGGTTCAGACTGGAATGAACCAGTTGGAAGCCCTGACTTCACTGAATGGATTTGTCACTAACTGCTTGCCAGAATGAGAGGGCTGGGTGAGAAAACTCGTAAAGAGTATGAGAAGTAACTCTTTTGAAGAGCAATTCAAAGTTAAGGTTGTGTGTTTGTTTAGTTGCTGCCAAGTCAATTCAGACTAATGGTGACCCCTTGTGTGGTGTTCGAGTAGAGCTGTGCTCCATAGTTTCAATGGATGATTTTTCAGAAGTAGATCTCCAGACCTTTCTTCTGAAGTGCGTCTGGGTGGACTCAAAATTCCAACATTTTCAGCCAAGCATGATTACCATTTGTACAATGCCTTTGAAATGGCCTGGTTAATCTGTAGGATGATGCGATACCAGTCAGCATAAAAGAAACCTCATGGGAATACAGACATTGTTAAAACAGGTACACATGTCTCAAAATAGCAATTATTTGGCTTAGGGTAGTCATAGTGGTGGTGGTGGTTTGGGTTTTCATGTGATCAGGGAATACATTACACGTTTACCAGATTTAAGTGGCAGCATAGACAGAGCCATGTTCCAAAGAACTTGAGTAATACTTGTTTCATAATCAAATATTCAAATAAAATTCACTACTGAAAAAATAATGAGAAAATTCAATATTTACATAAATCTGGATTTTATAACACTGGTATGTTTTGAGTGTGTGTGTGTCAAAATGATGTTGGGGCAGCATCAGACCTCCTCTAACTTCACAAGGGGGAAGGAGAATCAAGATCAACACCCAAGGCTAATTCCTATGAGGTAAAGGTCAGACCTGCCTCCTCTCTCTGCCATCTTTACCAATTCTGACACCAACCGTCCCTCCCACGGCACTCTTCTTGCTGGGTTTGATAATTCATTGCAGTGGCCACACAGAACTCCAGACCATTCTCACAGGTATGGGGTTTATTACGGAGGTAACAGGTTACAATGTAGATTCGGGACACTTAGGATACAGTTCTTCGATCAGGACAGCCTCTTTTCAACTGTACCCATAGGCAGGTCTCTCTCTGGCCCTCAGCCCTTCAGCCGGCCTCTGCCCTGCTCAGGAAAGTGTTACAAAGCTCTTTTAGCTCTGTTGATAAGTGCCCAGAGGCACCCCACTCCACCAGTAAGCCTCGGCCTAGAGGTGCTCAGTTCTAGCTCTGTGGGTTGGCAAGCCTAGCTCCACCAAGTTTCCAGAGGCAGCCTACTTCACTAGCAAGCCTCCTGCCCAAGGGTGCTCAGGTTTCTTGTTCTGTGGGATGGGAAGCCCACCACACTGTCTCCTGCCGATCTGCTGCCTCTGCTGCTCCTCGTCTTTGGTGTTACAGCTCTCTCTCTTCATTTCCTGGTTCCAGGAGCTTCTCAGCGCAGGGATCCTGGGTCCAAAGGATGCACTTCACTCCTGGCTCTTCTTTCTTGGTGGTGATGAGATCCTCCCTTCCCACCTCTGGGATGGCTCATTTTAAGCCTAGCGGGATGGCAAAACTGACCAATCCCCTTGTTAGGGTTTCATACACCTTATTTGCATAGCCCCACCTCCACAGGGTGCCATGCACCTTATTTACATTATTAGCCAGCTATCAAATCCCCTTTGTGGGTCACAAGCACCTCATTTGCATAGTCTCACCCAGTTATTTGGTGGGAGTTACATAGACTATGGCTAGAAGGGCTGTAATTAGTAACTCACTGCACCATAGGATGTGTGTCAAAAACTCCCCAAAATTATAGGCATAGCTTCTAAAAGATACAAGGTGTTGCTAATATTAGGGTTTCTAATATTACAATATTTCTATATGAAACCTTTATTATAATGCTGGAGTACTTAATGGAAATTTGTTCGATGGGAATTTGTGCAAATATTGCAGCTCTCAAAACTATTCCTGAACGACCACCTCCTCCACCTCAGGCCCTGTTATCTGACTATTTCACCTCCTTCCCCAATAATTTTTAAGAAGCTGAAGGAATATAAATAACAAACAACTGAATTATGCTCTACATTTGACATTTTCATTAGAAGGAAGAGAATATGCAAGCAATTGTATCATTGGGTTTTGGTACTGGTAAATATTAGATATGTACAGAAATTTCTAGTACTCCTACATCTTACCTCTTTGATGCAAGGTATATTTAATATACCAAGTTGTTGACAATTATTTTTGTTATCTGTGGTACAAAGTGAAAATGTGGCTCAGAACTGAAATCCTTTGGCATCTTTTCTTTTTCCTTGACTGAGCTGAAAAGGCTGGAGAGTTTTTTCAAACAACAAGAAAAAAAGAGTATATGCTCACATTAAGTCAGACTATAATATAAAACAGAAATGAAAGGAAAATTATATTTCTCCTATTTTGGTCACTCTGTTGTTTTGTTTTCATTCCTTTGACTGCCGTTAAATGTTTTTCCTCCCATCCGTTATTTCCTCCTTAATTTCCTTTTATATTTTTCTGCATTGAATACAAGTGTTTTCCCTAGCTGCCTCGGATTTTGTTGAAAGTAGTTTCAGTGATGTCCAAGGCTGCCCTTCCGAAGATCTAGCTTTGATTCCTTTAAATGTTTAACACCTCACCTGACTTTTGCTCAGAAACTGTTATTATTCATCCTTCACCCCCAACCCCCATGGTCTTTGGTACCTTGAGAGGTTCCTAACACTGAGAAGAGGAGCCCTTGTGGTACAGAGGTTAAAGTGCTTGCCTGCTAACCAAAAGTTTTGTGGTTTGAACCCACCAGCCTCTTCTCTGGAGAAAGATGTGGCAGTCTGCTCCCATAATGATGACAGCCTTGGAAAGTCTATGGGGCAGTTCTACTCTGTCCTGTAGGGTTCCTGTCAGTCAGAATTGACTCAATGGCAATGGGTTTTGGGGTTTACACTGAGAAAAAGTTTACAGATTTACAACACTTAACACTTACTAGCAGTGGAGTTCCTGGATGGTATAAATGGCTTACAAACTTGGTTGCTAACCAATAAGTTGGAGGTTCGAGCCCAACCAGAGGTGCCTTGAAAGAAAGGCCTGCTAATCTACCTCCAAAAAAATCAGCCATTGAAAACCCTACGAAACACTGTTCTACACTGACACACATGGGATTGCCATGAGTCAGAATCAACTGGATGGCAACTGTTTTTTTGTTTTTGTTTTTTAATCCCTCCCTATTTAGCAACCCAGGTTCTTAGGTTTAGAAATTCACACAGGTGACAAAAAGGGAGAATCTCATCATGCTCCTTCTCCCTTGGTATATCTTAAAAGAAATGCTTTGTGCGTTGAAAATGTGATCTGTAAACATCTCTCTACCACCAAGAAAGTGTTATCTTCTCTTACAGGATCTAGAACAACTGGCCCAGCTGTGGCCCTGTGGAGATAATGTGAATTTGGGGCTCCCTGCGTATCTACTGGAGGGATTCAAGAATTCTGTGTTTTAGCCAATGGGCTCCAAAATCTCATAACAGAAGATAGGGCTAACAGGTCTTTATTCTGCCCATTACTCAAATTCAGCTTAATCCAAGTCAGAAATGTTTTGAGGAAAGTGTTTATTTAAGTAGAATTGTAGCTTTGCACCAAAGACATTAAGACATGTTAACTTTTACTTTGGAAAGGCTTTTCTTTTCTTTGTTCAATTGTGACTTATTCTTGAACACTAAACTGAAGCCAGCCAAGGACTACTTGTTTATCAAATGAAATGTAATATAATGCATCTTTTAAAATCTGGCATATCTAAACTTTACAGAGTAAAAATCACTTTGTAATTTCTCTCAACATTCTCGGTGATTGTTTCCCCATGTAAGAAATGCTCGAAGTCCAAGAGAATCAGTTGCATCAATCCGTCCCGACTCATGGCAACTCCACATACGTCAGAGTAGAACCATGCTCCACAGCGCTTTCAATGGCTCATTTTTCAGAAGTAGTTCTCCAGAGTATGCAAAAACCAGTTGCCATTGAGTAGATATCGACTCATGGCGACCCCATGTGTGCAGAGTAGAACTGCCATCCATAGGATTTTCATGGCTGTGACCTCTCAGAAGCAGATTACCAAGCCTTTCTTCTGAGGTGCCTCTGGGTGTGTTCAAACCACCAACCTTTCGGTTAGTAGCCCAGAGCTTAACTGTGTGTGCCATGCAGGGACTCCTAGAATATGCATAAACCCGGTGCCCTCGAGTCAATTCCGACTAATAGTCACCCTATAGCACAGAATAGAACCTCCCCATAGGGTTTCCAAGGAGCAGCTGGTAGATTCAAACTGCTGACCTTTTGGTTGGTATCCAAGCTCTTAACCACTGTGCCGCCAGGGCTCCAGAGTATGCATAGGCATCTATAATTTCCAATTGCTATTGTGAACTTTAAATTCATGTCTGTTGTAAATGTATAGTATTCAAAAGTGTCCTCAGTCCAAAGTTCATAATTAGAATATAGTCAATATAATGGTTAAAAAGGACCAAAGAATTTTTGCTTTTATACCATGATACCTTTTACTCAAAACTTGCTAAAGGCAAACAGCAAATGCAAAATGAATGTTGTCACCATTGTAGATCATTTCCCCAGGTCTAAAATAGGTTTCATAATTATAATAAACATTCATTAGCCTACACTTCTCCATACAGCCATTTTATATGGCTACAGTAAGGATGATTCTCCAAAAACATTTCATCACATGGCTAGCTGGAAGGGAAATGCCAAATGTGAAGCTAATAAAATTAAAACAGAAAAATAAATAAAGGTAGTTTCTACCAATAAATTCTCTGTAAGAAAGAAAAGAGCAATACTTGGCATTAGAGCTCAGTATCTACGCTGAGTTCTGCTTTTATGCTGAAAGGCTCCTGTTTGTAGGAAAACATAATTTGAAGACTGTACTGCTATGTCACTCTATTCTAAAGCCTTCTTGCCTCATGGATGGATTATTAAAATAATCTCCAGATGAATCCCCTGAACTCTTTCAAATCAGTTTTGGGTAATTTTTCGGTATTCCTGAAACATTTATTTGATTGTTTTACTCTCTTAATATATGCAGAATAAAGTCTAAACTTCTCACTCCAGGGGTCAATATCCACCACAAACTGACTTTGTTTTCATTGTCTGAGCTTATCTAAAACTTACTTCCTCACCAGAACTCTCTGTTCAGGGCTGATCTCTTGACTGTGTTACAAATATCCTAAGATTGTTCTCTTCCCTTGCTCGTTGTTCTCCTTTTTTCCACTAATCCAAATCCCAGTTTGCAAGGCTGCCTTCTCCCAGCCCACATCTCTATCTTCCTTGAGTTCCTCTATGCAATTAACTGATTGAAGTACTGCATTGGTCATTTTAGTCTACAACCTTCTATTCTTTTCCCGGCTGGTCTTGATATAAACACATTCTTCTCTTAGACTGCAAGCCCCTTGAGAAGAGCCATGGCTAACTCATCTTGAAATTTCCCCTAGTAACTTCCAGAGTGCATCTCATATTTCCCCATTGATTGATACACAACTTTCTGATAACACAAAAGTGACTATGGGGGATTATGTGAATGTAAACACAAATTGAAGCAAAAGCTAGGTACACATGTTCTCCTATATTAAAGGTTAAAATTGAATAATGCAAAACAGTTCCTGGTAATTTTGAACCCTCTACAACTAATTTTTCAGTTACCTTAAGTCTGCCACATAAGCTTGCCTTATTACTTTCGGTTCATGTTCGTTTTCAAAACATTCACTGACTTTAATCTGAAGGGGGAATTTGATATGTACAGTTTAGATGCAAGACTCTGATAATGAAGCTAGGTAGTGCATACATATTATAATGTAACTAGCCTTTTTTTTTCCCTAAGCTTTTTTTAAATTGCCCTCAAGTTACCTTTCAAGCAGTGAAATAAAGGACCAGAAAATAGTCACTTATGATACCAAACCGTTCAGTAGCCCTAAATGAGCCTGTTCAGAATCTGAAGTGGGAAATGGAGAAAATGATTCATAAGTATCAAGGCCTCCAAAGCTTCTACTCTTGCCTCAAATTTATGGCTATTTCAGATAAAAGCAACTTTTTTTCAGAAAATATTTTCTTCAGTCTGTATTTTCAAGTACTGGAATAATCTCATACTTCAATGAAATTTAAAAGTATTACCTTATTTCAGTGTATATGAATATGTGCATGCATGCGTGTGTGTGTGTAAATAAAATGTCTTGAACAGCCGAAAACATCTTGGAGAAAGGGGGAGAAAAGGGGAGAAGTTGCAATGCTTTGGTTTGTTAAAGAAACAGTTGCATCAAGTCGATTCCTACTCACGGGAACTCCCTGTGTATCAGAGTAGAACTGTGCTCCATAGGGTTTTCAGTCGCTGATTTTTCAGAAGCAGATCACCAGGACTTTCTTCCAAGGTGCCTCTGGGTAGACTTGAACCTCCAACCTTTCACTTAGCAGCCGAGAGTATTAACCATTTGTACCATCTAGGGACTCCTGTTAGATATTGTGTAATGCTAGCTCTATAAACCATTTTTAAAACAGCTTGCATATTTAAACTCCTTTCTATTTATTTTCTCTTCATCCTTATAGATCTTCATAAACAATGAATGGCATGATTCAGTGAGCGGCAAGAAATTTCCCGTCTTCAACCCAGCAACCGAGGAAAAACTCTGTGAGGTAGAAGAAGGAGATAAGGTGAGTTTCCTAGCACTAGTTACATTTTACGCCCGGTTTCTTTGTCTCTCTCCATTCCGGGGCCCCAAACGCCATTGCTGGCTTAAGTAGGCATGTCATTAAAATATGGCTTCTGGGGCTGTCTAGAGAAATTTTCTAAATCGTGCTTGAAGCAAAGAGATCACATAGTAGCCATCTAACAGTGATTAGCCTATGCTCTGGGGTGCTCTGTTTGATTCTTTTTGTACTAATTTTTCCTGCTTGTTTTTCATTGAAGGAATGTCTAGATTCACTGTACATACTGCAAAAGACATGACTGATCATAGATTTACAAAGAAATCATTTATTCATATTAAATTGTTCTTTTTAAGTTGCTAGAGGAAACTTAAACAAAAGTTAATGTAGGATTTTAAAAACAATATATTGCTAAAATTATTTTACTAAAATCATTGAATTTAATATTCATCAATACCTTTAAAACTGAATTTTAAATGATTTAAACTAAATAAGTTAAGTGTTATCATTCTCTAGCTAATAATAGTAAGAACAGAAACCAACTTTTGTTTAGTAATAACTTAAAAAAATAAAAGCTCTAAATATTGTTTTAATTTAATACTGAAAACAACCCTAAGAAGAAGATACTATTCTTAACCTTTTTTAGGAATGATTATGTAAGGGCAGAATAGAAAGGTTGTGTAACTCACTCAAGGTGACTGTCAATAAATAACGAAACCAGTATTCAAATGCTTCCTTCCAACACCAGAGCCTGTGACTGGCAGGGCTACTGTCTTACCTTGTGATTATTGTAAAACTAAGGTATTCTTAAGTGACCCCTGGGGAAAGGCAAGTAAAAGTCTTCAGAAATTTTATCTGAAACATACCTTAAAAGTGCATGCGTTCCTAGATCTAATTTAAAACAATTTTTCTAGTCTTTTTGTAGACCTTATCAAGGTTCAAGTCACTATAACATAAAATTTGGTTAGGTAAATTTCTTTTTTGTTGTGCAAAAAGACCATTGGCAGATGAAGTCAGTCAAATCTAAGGATCATACCTATTCATTACACCATGTTTTAATTAGTTGTAGCAATCACATGCTCTGGGCCTGTTTCTATTTTTTCCCTATTGTTCCCCCAAGAATGAAATTACTAATTTTAATGCAAGGAGCCCTGGTAGCCCAAACAGTCAAGTGCACGGCTGCTAACTGAAAGGTTGGCGATTCGAACCCACCCAGCAATTCCCCAGAAGAAAGTCCTAGTGATCTGATTCAGCAAGATTACAGCTTTGAAAACCCTATGGGGCAGTTCTACTCTGTTCCCTGGGGTTGCTATGAGTCAATGGCACCTAACAATAACAATCTTAATACATTAAGCCAAGCAGATCTATTCCATGATAGCGATAAATCTAAGAAGCTCTTCTGGATTTAGGGAAGGCCCCTAGGTTCAGGTTGCAGTATTATCAGAACGAAGTGAAGACTGATGTCTGGAGGCACAGGAGCACAGAGTTCAGCCACAGGAGTCAACAGAGGGAGAAACAGAAACAGGATAGAACTGAGTGACTTGCTTACAGACTTCACTTTTTATGTATATTAGAGGGTTCATCAGCGCATAAACTCTTCAAGGCTTTCTCACTACTTCCAGAAAAATAATCCATGTGCAAGGTTCCTTATAATATTATTCAACCCTTATTCCATCCACCAACGTGAGTTCCGACTGCACCATGTCCAGTGCTGTCCCCCGAACATCGCATGCTGGTCATTGCCTCTGTGCTGGGTCCCTAGTATAGTCCTCAGGACCTAGTTCAGATCATCATCTGTAGTTAAGAACACAGAGGTTCTACATTTTTACCTACCCTCTTTCAGTTTCTGCCCCTTTTCATGTAAAATGAGGAAATAGAAAAACTTGGGGGAGTAATAAGAAAATACGCAAACATCTTTAACAGTGCTGAGCACGTAATAAAACCTCAATCATTACCAGGTGGTACATTTCTAAAGCTATCTCTAATCTTCCCAGGTAGAACTGCTCTGCTTTGTAACATTATAGAACATTTTATTTGCCTATATTATAACCCTTGTATTTTATTGCTATTGGCTAATTTAGCTGAGGCAATATGCTTCTTATAGAGATTAACACTAAAAACCAATTGAAAAAAGTTGTCATCAAGCCAACTCTGACTCATGGCAACCCCATATGTGCCAGAGTAGAATTGTGCTCCACAGAGTTTTCAATGGCTTATTTTGCAGAAGTACATTGCTGGGCCTTTCTTCCGAGGTACCTCTGGGTAGACTTGAACCTCCAACCTTTTGGTTAGCAGCAGAGCGCATTAACCATTTGCACCACCCAGCGATCAATACTACATCTCAAATCTTTGTCCTCAGTACTTGGTATACTATAGATTATGAATAAATGTAACATTCTTCTTCTCCATCAAGCTTTGAATTTCCATACACCCCACATACTTGGGAAGACACTTGGGAATCCAGTACTAAACTTACTATTAACTAAGGCAGTGACTGTCAAAATTTAGCTTGCATTGGAACCTCCTAGAGGGCTTGTTAAAACACAGGTTGCTGGACTCCATCCTCAGAGTTTGTTTTAATAATCATACAGTGAGAATCCAAATTTTCACTTCTAGTAAATGTTCAAGTGATACAGATGTATCTGGTTGGGAGGGGACTTCACTTTGAAAACCAATAAACCAAGATACTAAACCATAAGTTGAATCTCTTCTCAAGTGTTAGCATTTAATAAGGTTTATGGACTTTAATAAGCAAGTAAGTTGATGAATGGAAACTGGACTGTGGCAATAACTCTGCACCTCTATGAAATGTTCTAAGCCCAAACTTGGGCAGAAAAATACTGCTCATTCCTGGCAAGATGACATAGGAAATTCAGAAACCTGTGTCCTACAAGCCCTTCCCAAAAATAAGAGGAACATTTATTCTTCACATTCGACCTTTTATCAAATACTTCTAGAGATCCACACATTACAGGACCTCAAAATCCCTCTGGTGGCTTGAGTGGCTCTGGCAAGCCTGGGGACTATGTGAAAAGCTTTAGAGGGCAAGGTAAGGACAGTCAGTCCCTGACAGCTGCCTACTCTTTCTCTCCACTCAAGAGGGAGGCTGAAGATCTGTTTTCACTTTGCAATTAACAAAAGAAAAAAAAAATATCCTTAATATTTTAACTCTGCAGTCTTGAGCATCTAGCTCTGCCATTGGCTTCTGGGATTAGTTTCATCAGTAAAATGAATCTGTGCCTAGAGTTCCAGATGAAATCGTGGAAGGTAGTCTGAGGACGTTCTTGGCATTCATGGGATTTGCCTTCTTTCTCAGTTGTAGCAAGGGAAAGCCGATGATCATACCCAAAGCCTTCGAAATGTTTGTCATTTATTTGCTCTGTGCTTGTTAACAATTACTCCTGCTCAGAAAAGAGGAGGCCTGTCTGTACAAATGTAAATTAAGGACACTCATATACACACAGCAAAGCTTCAAATCTCATCACACGGCTAGGCTGCTCTAGTTGGCAGAATATTTGATCACTGAAATTAAATTGTTCATGGTATAAACTGTCCATGGAAGGCAACAGTTCCCTTAACATTCCACACTCTTGTTGTAGCCTATTCCTTTCGGAATGATCTACTAACTTTTCTTTTTAAAGAATCATTGCTCTTCTCACAATTTTGCCTACAAATGTACAGGAACCTCCAACAACATTGCTTAGTGAAAGGTACAAATCTAGTAAATTACATAGTCACAGTAAACCTAATATTCTGGAACTGACTCTTTAGCTAATGAGCCAAGAGGGTTTAGGGATTTAATTTATAAGTAGAATGGTGCTAACAATGGGCTGTATACCGCCTTTCAGTGGTATTATAAAGAAAGGAGGAGGGGCAAGAACAAATGGAGGTTACAAAGCAAAGCACAGATGTGGGTGGGAACTGTTTTCTTTTCACTTCAGTGATTCTTTTAGGCTATATTGACTAATCCTGAAAACTGCGTTTAATACTAAAGCATGACCTAGCAAATGATTGTTGAGGATAAAAGCAAATGTCCATTAAAGTAAGTGCCTATGATGGGTGTAAGAGTAAAACAGGTCTGATAACTACTTTCTCCATTTCTAAATGAATTTAATATGCAAGTATACAATCTTGGAGTAATTGAAGAGTTTGGTCCTTTCTTAACCATGCTTAAGCAGCATTTGATGTTTCGTCATCATTTGAATTGTCTTCATACATTCAGGCTTGTGTTTCCTTACTTAAAAAAAAAAAGTTTCAAACATTATAAGGCAAAAGTGTTAATGATGGTGGAAAATCTGAGTTAATGTACCAGATTATTTTCTGGTTAATTCACCAACTGTTATCCCTGGAAAGGCAGTCCTGAAATAAAAACCCAGGAAATGCTAGTACTATAATTAAAACAAAACTCTTATACCTAATAATTTTGATTAATATAAAAGTTGTTTGTCACATAATGAAATATATTAAAATAAAATTTACTATATAAATATCAATATGAATGATTTATATCACCTTTATCATAACCTCATATAAGATCAATGCGTTTATAAGATTGGTAACAAAATTATTAAATGTTTATTACCTGCCTTTTTTAGGTCCAGAACAGTAAGAAATAGTATAGCTTATAATACAGACAGCAGTAAGTACTCATTGCAAAGAAGATCACTATTAGGACACAACCTTGCACAGCTGTAAGAGCTGAATTTCGGAGTTCAATGTGGGATCACATCCTGACTCTACAATTTGCTGGCTCAGACATTTAGTATCAATGAGCCACAGTTTATTTACTGTGAAATAAGATCCATAGTACTTAACTATAGTGGTAACTGTGGGACTTGATGAGCTAATAGCTATAAAGAGCTTAGCTTAGTGGCCAGAGCTTAGTGGACTCTTAACTAGTAGATATTATCAAGCTGGATTAGTCTGGCAAGGTTTAGGTGCATTGTGATTTCTGAGGTGGGTCTTAAACAATGTGTAGGATTTTGAAGTAAAGAGGTATGCTGGGAGAGAATTCTAGGGAAGGAGAATTATGGGAACGGAGGTGAGAAAAAGTTGGGCCAGACTAAGAGTAGGAAAAATGTGAACAATAAGTTTTGGTAGGTGAGGTAGGGCCCAATGACCTTGAACCTTGCCTGGAATTCTTGGTATCTCAATCACCAAATAGTAGTGGAAGAGCAAGTGCTTCACACAAACTCAGTTCAACCACTTTTAGCTATTGACCTTGGGCAAATCTCTTCTCTCCCTTGCTTCAGCTTCTTCATCTGTAAAATGGGGAACATGTTGTATCTCATAAAATTATTGAGAATTAAATGAGTTAATGTATATGAAGTTACTACAACACTACTGGATATATAGTAAGCACTCTAGTGATAGCAGCTATTAAAAATAATTATTTGTTCTAAGAAATCAACCAGATGATGCTTTCATAAGCTCATCATTTTAGAGATAAGGCAGTGGGCTTAATTTCAACATACTGAGTTTGTAAATGTGCTAGACTTTGGGCTAATGGAGATACAGTGCTCACTTATAAGAAGCTCCAGTCTATTTTATAGGGTCATTGCCCTTGGATTTGCTAATATGTTTAGCCTACTGAATTGAATTACCATTTTTTTTACAGGCAGATGTTGACAAAGCAGTGAAGGCTGCAAGACAAGCTTTTCAGATTGGTTCTCCATGGCGTACTATGGATGCTTCCGAAAGGGGACGACTGATATACAAGTTGGCTGATTTAATTGAAAGGGATCACCTGCTGCTCGCAGTGAGTATTAGCCACATCAGGCAGGTAGTAAGAGCTCTAGAAAACATCTGTTGTTTGAACTGGAAAGTTGGTAGGTTTTCGTAGTCATTAGGTTACTACATGTGCTACAAACAAAATATAAAATATTTCAACTTCTAGATTTTATACAGAAATGTTAACATTGAACTTATTCTTAAATAATAATCTGTACTGTAGTTTTGGATGATGTAATTTCTGCCCCTATAATAGATTCTACAGTCTAAACTTTGCAAACACTGAGTTAAACAAAAGTTCACAAATGTCTTTCCTTTAGAGCTTCTCGGAGCCTTTAACAAAGTCACATGCAGTATGGAACTCTTGGATTGATAAACTGCATTTCTCAAACTTGCTTGATCACTGACCTCTTTTAGTGGAAAACCTTCTGTAGTTTGTTAAAGGTTCCCAGAATATTTTTCTAAGATAAATCTTATTTGTCCTTAGTCTAGCTCACTAAGACACTTAAAAATGACAACTTCTTCCCTTTCTAAAATGTATCCATTCATTTGATTAAATTAGGATCTTTTTACAGGTGGAAAAAAGGCAAAGAATAAAAAAAAAAAAACAATTATCTACGTGTCTATAAAAGTTATGTTTTTATATATACTGCTCTTAAAAATATATATTTTACCAGTTAGATGAGTCATCATTTAAGATGGGAGTGTATGCTTCCTTGTTTTCTTTTTTTAGTTGTGTGTTATAGTGAAATCAATTTAACCACAATCCAATACCAAGATCAGTTTTCAGAATAAATTTTTGTTTTTAGAATCTTAAACAGGCAGTAAAGAAGAGGCCTAAAATTTTTTTTTTAATCAACAGTCATTCATATAATTAAAGTACCATTTATTACTCAAAGATTCAGCATAATTCAAAGTGTGCAAAAAATATAGAACCGGAAGCTACGTGCAATAAAATTGCATTAACCAAAATGTCCTGTAGGAAGAAGGCAGCATTTGCTAAAACTTGACTTCTCTCATTTATCTAATCTGTGGATTATAGAGCATTGAATGCATCTATCAGCACAAGTTTCTAAGGGAAAAAATAGCAGACATACAGAAATCATGTTTAATTTAATTCTGAGATGGTAGACAGTAAAATACAGAGACAGAGAACATTCCATTCTCTCAGCTGCAGATTCCTGCCAGGTAAATACCCCAGCAGAATATTAGGTCTCAAAGAGCTCTTTAAATTCTGCTTAATAAAAGAAGGAAAAGAGAAGATAGGCTATTCTATAATGGTTAGGGCACCAGACTAGAAAAGGTTGAACTTCACAATCTGGCCATTCAAATGACAATTATGACAATAGCAAAATTCAAAGTATCGCAATTAAAAGAAAAAAAAAGAAGTCTCATTTTGCTGAAGAAAATTCTGTGTGTGTAACAATTTGAATAATCATAAAAATAACCATATTTGAAACATTTCAATTCACCTTAATTCATTTCTAATTTATAATCTAAACACTATGGTTCTTATTCTAGACTGGAAAATTAACGGATCAAAGACTTAGGTGTTATTCAAGTTTGTGTGACTAGACTGGTTGTATCTAGATGGAAAGCAAAAATTAAAAATAATTATTGAAACATCATTAATAGTCACTGATACTAAATCGTCACCCTCAGTTGGATTATACAATAAGTGAAATCCTGTTGGAACTCTGATCTGACAAAGGAGACTAGGTGCAACTGTTACCAGCTCTCAAATCATTCCTAGAAAGTTAATGTCTTAGTTACCTAGTGCAGCTATAACAGAAAGGCCACGAGTGGATGGCTTTAACAAACAAAATGTATTCTTTCACAATTTAGGACACTAGAAGTCAGAATTCAGGGTGCCAGCTCTGGGGGAAAGTTTTCTTTCTGATGGGTTTTCTACTGTGGTAGTTGCTTAGATCCATTGGTCACAGTCTTAATCTCTTTAACAAAAGTTTGTGTAGCCACTTCCTTGGTGAAAGTTCTAGGACACATGTCCTTAGTTTGTACAACATAATTTTCCAAATCTTTAAGTTCTGTTTTCATTTTGCACAGTTCATTTTTAAGTCCATCTCTTTCCTCTTGCATTTTTACTGTAAGTGGCAAGGAGAAACCATGTGACCCCTTTAAGATTTTACTTAAAAATCTCATCAGTCAGATATTCAAGTTCATCACTTACAAGTTCTACCTTCAACCAAATATTTGAACATATTTCAAATAAGTTCATTTCCACTGCATAAAAACCAATGCCCTTCTTCCATTTTCCAGTCACATGTTGTCTTAGGCTGTGTTCTCTAGACAATCAAAACCAGTAAAGTGTATAAATATATATATAGAGAGAGAGATTATATCAAGGAAACAGCTCACGCAATTGTAGAGGCTAGAATGTCCGAAGTCCGTGGATCAGGGTAGAGGTCTTTCCCAAGTCACACAGCTGCAGAAGCTGGCAAGCCCAAGATCGGAAGGTTGAAGAGCAGGGCTCCCACTCACAGGCTGTACAGATCGACGAATCCCAGGTTCGGCAGATAAGCTGACAGCTAAAGTCCCCAGAACGGGAAATGAGACGACAGGAAGCAGCCACAGGATCTAGAGAGAGCAAAAATCTGGAACGTCTGCTTATATACAGATGTGGGCCACACCCCCAAGGAGACTCCCTTTCATCTGATTGGCTACTCACAGTATATTCAATCATGGGAGTGATTACATTAAAACACAGAGAATCATGGCCCAGTCAAGCTGACACACAATCTTAACCATCACAGTCCACCCCTTGTCAATTTGGCACATGTACACATCTCCTTAAACCATACATAATCTCTGAATAAAGACAATGAGAAGGTCATACTTGCGCTTAACATGATACAACTAACACGCATACAATCAAAAACGCACTAGCCCCATTTACAGCTTATATTTTATAAGTGAGGGAAACAAAAATATTTGATGCATACATACAAAGTACAAATACTCATAACAATTACAGTCCCCGTTTCTGCAGGTGGTCACGTGGCCGTAACTGGTATTTAGAACTACCTTCTTCCACCACCCATTCTGTATATCCTTTGCCCTCAGCAAGCACCTCGGCTGGTCGTGGTTCTTTGCTTGGTGGGGTGACACAAACCTTCATTCCTGAAGGGTCTGTGTCATTAGTAGTCATGTCAGAATTAGGTTGCTGTACTTTTCCATTGACTTTAATCACAGGGCATAGTAGTACTAAGAGACACCCCAAGGAATCTCTGCATTCCAGACATACTCTTCTTTACCTCCATTATGTAATATCAATCTTATTTCCTCTTGGTAATCAGGATCAATCACACCAGTCAGTATGGTAACTCCCTTCTTTGCCTGTTGAGCCAGAGGCATAAGGAGCCCAAAGTGGACAGGTGGCATTCTTAACTTCCAGTTCAATGGAATCAGTGATGTGTCTCCAGTTGGGAGCATTCCGCCCTTTGGAACGAAGGCCTCTAGGCCTGCAGAGCATAAGGTCGAGGGGACAGGGAGCAAAAATCTTGCAAGTGGGTCACTAGGAGTAATAGTGAGTGGTGCCACTCCCATTTCCACCCCTTGATTCCTGGACCCATGAGTCCTGGCTATGGGAGAAAAAGCTCCATATATTGGATGCTGGTTTAAAGCATATACAGCCTCCTGGAGAACATTGCCCCAACCCTGCAAGGTATTGCCACCTAGCTGGTACTGTAATTGTGTCTTTAGAAGGCCATTCCATCGTTCTATCAAGCCAGCTGCTTCAGGATGCTGGGGAACATGGTAAGACCAGTGAATTCCACGAGCGTGGGCCCACTGCTATACTTCATTTGCTGTGAAATGAGTCCCTTGATCTGAGGCAATGCTGTGTGGGATACCATTACGGTGGATAAGGCATCCTGTAAGTCCACGGATGGTAGTTTTGGCAGAAGCATTACGTGCAGAGAAGGCAAATCCATATCCAGAGTAAGTGTCTATTCCAGTAAAGACAAAACGCTGCCCTTTCCATGATGGAAGTGGTCCAATGTAATCAAGTTGCCACCAGCTTGCTGGATGATCGCCTCGAGGGATCGTGCCATACTGGGGACTCAGTGTTGGTCTCTGCTATTGGCAGATTAGGCACTCAGCAGAGGCAGTGGCCATGTCAGCCTTGGTGAGTGGAAGTCCATGCTGCTGGGCCCATGCATAACCTCCATCCCTGCCACCATGGTCACTTTGTTCATAAGCCCATTGAGCAACGGCAGGAGTAGTTGGGGAAAGAGGATGACTGGTTTGCACAGAACGCGTCATCCTATCCACTTGATTATTAAAATCATCCTCTGCTGAGGTCACCCTTTGGTGAGCATTCACATGAGACACAAATATCTTCATGTCTTTAGCCCATTTGGAGAGGTCTATCCACATACCTTTTCCTCATAAAGCCTTGTCTTCAATTTTCCAATCATGTTCCTTCCGAGTCCCTGACCATCCAGCCAAACCATTGGCCACAGCTCATGAATCAGTATATGATCGCACATCTGACCATTTCATTTCTCCTTCCAAGAAAACTGAACAACCAGGTGCACTGCTCGAAGTTCTGCCCATAGAGGGGATTTCCCTTTACCACTGTCCTTCAGGGAGGTCCCAGAGTGGTGCCTGCATATCGCGCAGAACCATCTGTAAACCAGGCACGAGTTTTCTCTTCCTCAGTCAGCTGATCATAAGGAACTCCCTATGAGGCCATAGGTACAGACTGGGAGATGGAAGGTAATGTAACAGGAGTGGAGACCATGGGCATTTGGGCCACTTCCTCATGCAACTTACTTGTGCCTTCAGGTCCTGCTCAGGCCCGATCTCGAATATATCACTTCCATTTAATGATGGAGTGCTGCTGTGCACGTCCAACTTTATGGTTCTGTGGGTCAGACAACACCCAGTTCATGATGGGCAGCTCGGGCCTCATGGTGACTTGGTGTCCCATGGTTAAGCATTCAGTCTCTACTAAGGCCCAGTAACAAGCCAAAAGTTGTTTCTCAAAAGGAGAGTAGTTATCTGCAGAGGATGGCAGAGCTTTGCTCCAAAATCCTAAGGGTCTGCGCTGTGATTCACCAATAGGGGCCTGCCAAAGACTCCAAACAGCATCTCTATCTGCCACTGACACTTAAAGCACCACTGGATCAGCTGGATCATATGGTCCAAGTGGCAGAGCGGTTTGCACAGCAGCCTGAACCTGTTGCAGAGCCTTCTCTTGTTCTGGTCCCCACTCAAAACTAGCAGCTTTTCAAGGTCACTTTATAAATAGGCTGGACTAGCACACCCAAATGAGGAATATGTTGCCTCCAAAATCCAAAGAGGCCCACTAGGCATTGTGCCTCCTTTTTAGTTGTGGGAGCAGCAAGATGCAATAACTTATCCTTCACTTTAGAAGGAATGTCTCGACATGCCTCACACCACTGGACCCCTAGAAATTTCACTGAAGTGGAAGGTTCTTGAATTTTTGTGGGATTAATCTCCCACCCTCTAGCATGCAAGTGTTTTACCAATAAGTCCAGAGTCATTGACACTTCTTCCCTACTAGGTCCAATCAGCATGATGTCATCAATGTAATGGACTGGTGTGATGTTATGTGGAAGGGAAAGGCAATCAAGGTCCCTGCGGACTAAATTATGACATAGGGCTGGAGAGTTAATGTAGCCGTGAAGTAGGCAAGTGAAGGTGTATTGTTGGCCTTGCCAGCTGAAGGCAAACTGCTTCTGGTGGTTCTTTGAAACAGGTATGGAGAAAAAGGCATTAGCCAGATCAATAGCCACATACCAGGTACCAGGAGATGTATTAATTTGCTCAAGCAGTGAAATTACATCTGGAACAGCAGCTGCAATTGGAGTCACCACCTGGTTAAGTTTTCGATAATCTACTGTCATTTTCCAAGATCCAGCTGTTTTTTGCACAGACCAAATAGGCAAGCTGAATCGGGATGTGGTGGGAATCACCACCCCTGCATCCTTCAAGTCCTTGATGATGGCAGTAAGCTCTGCAATCCCTCCAGGAATGCGGTATTGCTTTTGGTTTACTGTTTTCCTAGGTAGAGGCAGTTCTAATGGCTTCCACTTGGCTTTTCCTACCATAATAGCCCTTACTCTGATCCAATGTGGGGGTTCTGCCAGTTGCTGAGTATATCTATTCCAATTATGCATTCTGGAACTGGGGAAATCACTACAGGATGGGTTCGGGGACACACTGGCCCTACTGTGAGACGGAAATGAGCCAAGACTCCATTAATAACCTGACCTCCATATGTCCCCACTCTGACTGGTGGGCCACAGTGACGTTTTGGGTCTCCTGGAATTAGTGTCAGCTCAGAGCCAGTATCCAGGAATCCCGAAAAGTCTGATTATTTCCTTCTCCCCAGTGAACACTCTCATAAAATGCTGTAGATCCCTTTGGGGAAGGCTGGGAGAAAGATTAACAGTAAAAATTTTTGACAGTGTATTGGAGTCCTTCCTCAAGGAGATCTGGCCTCCCCTTCATTCAAGGGGTTGTGGGTCTTTAAACTCGCTCAAATCTGGGAATTGATTGAGGGACCGTGACTCTCTGTTCTGGCAATTCGAGTTAGACTGCTGTTCACCTGACCTAGAATTCATCTGTTTGTATAGATCAAGTAAATATTTAGTAGATTTCCTATCTATTTCACTCCTAGGAACACCATGACTAAGTAGCCAATGCCATAAGTCCATATGAGTCAGACATTCTGATTACTGCTTTGACTCCTCTGTCCATTACTGTAACCATGCCCACCTTGTCTTTGTTGATTGAGTGCAGCCACTTGGCCCCTACTACTACGGGGTCCAATCAGCCCCATTGTAGTTAGGTGTCTTAATTCAGTTAGGGCAGTTCCCACTGTCAAATCTGACTTACAAAAAAAGCAATCACAGCAGTCTTCAAGGATGCTGGAGCTCCCTTCACAAATTTGTTCCTCACAGTTGTGGTAAAAGGTGTGTCCTCTGGACACTCCATGTGTGGGTCTGTGGGTCTAACTTGATAAATCCAAGCTAGCATGCCAGTTTCCCTAAGCCTTTGGATACCTTCTTCCACAGTACACCAAGGCAGGTCTGGTACTTCAACTTGATTTAGTGTCAGCCACCTCATAATCCATGCTTCAGCAACCAAACCAAATAAACTATTAGATCCTTTCCTAACTTCTCTAGCTGAAACACTGAAGGAACAGTCTGTGCGCAGTGGACCCATATCAAGAAACTCAGACTGATCCATCTTTATGTTCCTTGCACCATTATCCCACACCCTTAATAGCCATTTCCACACATATTCCCCAGGTTTCTGTTTGTACATATTAGAAAACTCAAGTAGTTCTTTTGGAGTGTAGTGTACCTCCTCCTGAGTCACACTTTGTACTTCACCTTTTGGGGCTCACTGAGACTTAAGCCTAGTTATAGGTCTAGAAGCCAGAATGGGTAGTGTGGAATTGTTTTGAGAACATTCAGCATTATCTTGTAAGCATCTGCCTCAGGCAATGCTCCAGCCAATGACTCAGGCAAGTGCTCTTTAGAGGCAGCTGGGCTAGGGCTAATCTCCTCAGATGGGAGCGGAGGGGCTAATGGTTTTTCTGGGCAGGGTAGTTTCGCAGACAAACATGAAGTAATCTCTTCAGATGGGACTGGTTCTGCTGGCAGGAGTGATTCAATGGAATTTACAGGTTCAGTGTCCCCAGCTTCCTGATTATCTGCCCATATGTCCCCGTCCCAAGTCTCAGGATCCCATCTCTTCCCAATCAATGCCCTTACTTTAACCTCAGACACCTCTCGAGGTTTGCAATTGAGCTGGCGTTGTAATTCAGCCACTCTTACAATAAGAGTCTGGGTTTGGTTTTCAGCAATTTCGGCTCTGTTACTACAAAAAATAAGGCTTTCTTCCAAAGCATAAGTGGAAGCCTTGAGGTCATGTATGCGGCACTTGAGCCTTGACTCTGAAGCCCTGAGTGCATCTCTTTCCTTCATCAGTTTGTCTAGCGAAAGTAGGACAAACCATCCAGCTTCCTTATACTTCTCATTCTGACAAAGCTGTAGAAAGATATCACACATGTGTTCACTCTGAGCCTCACCTTTCACCAATACCTGAGCTACCGGTGGTGATATTTTGCGTATTTGTATCACCACCTCGCTCCATGGACTAGCAGTGACCTCTTTACTGCTGGGAGCAGAGTCATCAACGTCTTTATGACTAACCAGACTTGAGAACCAATTTATAAAACTCATCCTTACAATTTTGTTTCTCTAGAACACTCCTGGTACCAAATGTCTTAGGTTGGGTTCTCTAGAGAAGCAAAACCAGTAAAGTGTATAAATATGTATATAGAGAGAGATTATATCAAGGAAACAGCTCACGCAATTGTAGAGGCTAGAACGTCCCAAGTCCGTGGATCAGGGTAGAAACCTCTCCCAAGTCACACAGCTGCAGAGGCTGGCAAGCCCAAGATCGAAGATTGGAGAGCAGGGCTCCCACTCACAGGCTGTGCCTGTGCAGATCGACGAATCCCAGGTTCGGCAGATAAGCTGACAGCTAAAGTCCCCAGAATGGGAAATGAGACGACAGGAAGCAGCCGCAGGATCCAGAGAGAGCAAAAAGCCAGAACATCTGCTTATATACAGACGTGGGCCACACCCCCAAGGAGACTCCCTTTCATCTGATTGGCTACTCACAGTATATTCAATCATGGGAGTGATTGCGTTAAAACATGGAGAATCATGGCCCAGCCAAGTTGACACACAATCTTAACCATCACACATGTTCAACATTTCCTTTTAAAGCCTCACAGAAGAATATGTAATGTTCACATTTCTAGCAACATTCTGTTACTGGTGCCATATGTGTTCTCTAAGATGATAGAGACATTCTCTACAGCTCTCCTCACTTCCTTCTGAGCCCTCACCAGAATTTTCTTTGGTGTCCATAATTCTACCAACAGTCTCTTCAAGGCAATCTAGGCTTCTGCTATTAGGCATCTTAAAACTCTTCTAGCCTCTACCCACTAACCGATTCTAAAACCCCTTCCATATTTTTGGCATTTGTTAGAGTGGCACCCCACTTCTGGTACCAAATTCTGTTTTAGTTATTTAGTGCTGCTATAACAGAAATACCACAAGTGTATGGCTTTAAAAGACAGAAGTTTATTCTCTCACAGTTTAGGAGCCTAGAGGTCCAAATTCAAGACACCAACTCTAGAGGAAGGCTTTCTCTCTGTCTCAGCTCTGGGGGAAGGTTCTTGTCTGCTTTCAACATCTGTGGGCCCAGCATTCTTGGAGATCGCCGTGTGTCTTGGCTTCAATATTCCTTTGAGTCTAGTAGGTTCTCAGCACAAGAACCCCAGGTCCAAAGGATGTGCTCCACATTCAACTCTTCTTTCTTGGTGGTAATGAGGTCCCTGCCCTCTCACTTGCTTCTCTCTTGCTGGGTTGCTAACTGAAAGGTCGGTGGTTCCAACACACCAGCTGCTCTGTGGGAGAAAGCTGTGACAGTCTGTTTCTGTAAAGATTACAGCCTTGGAAACTCTATAGGACAGTTCTACTCTGTTTATAGGGTTGTTATGAGTTAGAATCAACTTGACGGCAATGGATTAAGATAAAAGGTGTGATTCAAGCAAGGATGTGATTTAAGTAAGGATGTGACTTGAGTTACGTCCTCTTGTAAGGCTGTGACTCAATATACACCCCACACTGATCCTGCCTCACTAACATATACAGGTTAGGATTTACGACACGTCAGAAAATGGAGGATAATTATATCAGATGACAAAATGGAGGACAACACACAATACTGGGAATCAGGGCCTAGCCAAGTTGACACATATTTGGAGGACACAGCTCAGTCCATGACCACTGGTTTTCTAGAGCACACTCACAATGCCATAGGAGGAGCAGTATGGCTTAGAAACCAGAATCCAACTACTACTTCTACCTGGATCTTGCTACAAGACCTTAAGTAAGTCATTTTAACTGGTTTTTCATTCTCCTCTTTTTAAAGGAGGTTAGACAAGATGACTTATAGTATTTATTCCACATCCAGAATTCTATAAAGCAAAAAAAAAGAAACCCATTGCCACAGAGTCAATTCTAACTCATAGCAACCCTACAGGACAGAGTAGAACTGCCCCATAAGGTTTCCAAGGCTGTAATCTTTATGGAAGCAGACTGCCACATCTGTCTCTCGAGGAGCAGCTGATGGGTTCCAACTGCTGATCTTTCAGTTAGCAGCCAAGAGATTTTACCACTGTGCCACCAGGGCTCCTACCAAAATTCTATAACACATAATTATTCAAAATATTGGAAAGACATATATTCATAAGGAGCCATGGTGGTGCAGTGGTTAAAGTGCTCAGCTGCTAATTGAATGGTTGGTGATTGGAATCCATCAGGTGCTCCATGGAAGAAAGATGTGGCAGTCTGCTTCCATAAAGATTACAGCCTTGGAAACCCTATGGGGCAGTTCTACTCTGTCCTATAGGGTCGCTATGAGTTGGAATTGACTTGACGGCAATGGGTTTGGTTTTGGGTATATATATATTCATGTATATTCTTTAATCTATACATTTTATGGAAGTTTAGATTTGAGATTTGATCTCTTTTTCAGACACTAGAGTCAATCAATGGTGGAAAACTATTTGCCAATTCGTATCTGATGGATTTAGGAGGCTGCATAAAAACACTACGCTACTGTGCAGGCTGGGCTGACAAGATCCAGGGCCGAACAATACCAGTTGGTAAGTAGTTTCAGGAAACCACCAGGGATGGGGGTAGGGCATAGGAAATTACTGCAGAGATGAATTAATTCCAAGCTCTCTCTTTTAAAAATGTCAACCAAATAAGGCAAATTTATTTTCTCCGTGACTTGGAGAAAATTCAGTTCTGAGCCTGAAAGTTCTGTTAAGATTTATCAAATGGCTTTTAAAATTGTTTCAGCATAATCACACTGTATATTTTAGCAAACATTCAAGTAGGAGTATTCTTTTGGCCATAACTTTTGATTTAAGACAACTGCCTCTCTAAGAACCCTAACGTTTCAAAGCTGGCCTCTGAACTTACGTATTTGGGTTGTATTCCAATAGTGACATTTATAACTATCTATAATGTAATTATTTAAGCCTCTTGTTCCAGAATGAGTCAGTTATGGTCATCTGTACCTGGTCTAACTCAGGGTAGTCAGACCAGGATAATTCAACAAACTAATTCACATTGATTTGTTTCAAATAGCTTCAAAACAAGATGGCACTGGGTTTACAGATGTCTTAATTCATGTGTATGAATGTGTATGTATGTCTGATTTTAGGGTAGGCATGCACATACTGAGATAGAAATGTGAAAAAGCATCAGCTTGAGAAATAGTATGGGTGGAGTTTAAGCCATATAAATTTATTGACTATAGGAATACAACAACCTCCAATCTTGTCCTGATGTGCCTTTCCAAACTAATTGGAGCATCCAGTAAGTTAGAAGTGATACCCAGGAAGTTAAAAGGGGAGAGTGAGGCCATGGTGGTCCCAAGGAATTTGATTATTTCTGTAACTGTTTACTTTATCCTTTGACAAATGGGAGGTGCCATTTGAAGTACAAATAGACCTTGATAAGGAGAGTTCTTGCTGTGAGAGCCAGGAAGCCTCTGTGGGAACTAGAACAGAACAGAAGATAAAGCATAATGTAATGCTTAGGTTGGCCACAACAAACTCTGAGGCATATGAGCCAGTTAAATCCAGGTTGAAAGAAATATCTTTTTTTCTGGCTTTTTGTTTTATTTTTTCATGAATTAAGACTGTTTACTTCTGTTGTTCAGTAGGTACAAAAAGAACATTTTAGAACAAGCCACTAGGAAAGGCTATATATATATCTCATTGCTTTTAGGGATTTTTTTTTTTTTAATTCTACTAGTTTCTAACTTTCTATATTTTTAATTCGATCTTTTTTTAAAAAACCTTATTACTAGTAGAAGTTATAATTGCCATAAAGACATTTTATTATGGTTCTTCTCTTAGCCACACACATCCTACTTTCTTTCTCATTCCTTTTCTATAAAACTTTGAGAATAGAATAATATAGAAAACAGGCCTCTTATGCAATGAGAAATAGAATCAATTACCTTTCAGATCTGTATGAATAACTTCAAATATAAGAATCAGCACAAAGTCAATTCCTATGAGACAGAGGTCAGACATACCTCCACCCTCCAACCTTCATTACCAGTCCTGACACCAGCCATTCCTCCCACAGCACTCTCTACTTCTCTTCTGGGTTCTATAAGCTGTTGCAATGGCCACACAGAACTCATAGACCATACTTACAGTTAAATAGTTTATTAAGGAACAGTGTACAACTCACAATGAGGATTAACAGGCTACAACTCAGGGTCAGGATCAGAAGCACGTAGGCAAAGACTCCATCAGTGCAGGACAGCTTTCTCTGTTCTTCACCTTGCAGGCCTTCTCTCGGCCCCTTCAGAAAGGCTCCTCTCAGCCCCCTCAGGACATGCTCCTCTTGGCTCTGCCATCTATCACTGTGGGCTCTGCCACTGGGCCCCCTCTGAGCCTGTCACTGTCTTCAGTGTTACAGCCCTTGACCCATGTTACAGCTCTTTTAAGAGGTTCCTTGCCTCCTCTTTCTGCTGATTCTCTCTTTTCTCTTCCTTCTGCTTCTTCTTGCTACTTCTCTTCCTGCTTCTTTCTGTCTCAAAAACCTCTGTGGGCTCGGCTGCTTATATACTCCTTGTCAATTTCAAGGCACAGCCCCTCTCAGAGGGGGCCACAAACCGGCCAATCCTTTCTTGGTAGGCCACAGATACTTCGTTTGCATAGTAGGCTATATTCATTTGCATAATCTATTGGCCAATCCCTGCAAGGTTCATATCAATCATAGGGCAGATTGTGGCCCAGGACCAGACAAAAACGTATCAAAACCTGTTTACAACTTACGCAGGGAATGTTGATTAACCTGGACAAAAGTAACAAACCCTCTGGGGTAGAAAACTAGGGCAAAGGTGACTCCTCAGGGCTTAGAGGAAAAATATCTCAAGCTGTTTTTCCAAATAATGTAGGCAAAAGGCCACATAAAGAAACTCATTTCACTGCAAGATCTTTTCTAATTTTAAGCATCTTTGCTTTGACCTAACTCAGTTTCACAATTGCTATCATTCCAAATTACTATCTGAGGACTCAAATTTTCATTTTGTAAGTACTGGAAGATATTTTTTTTATTTTTATTTTTACTTTTTGCCTATACCTTTCCCTCACATAAGCCTTAAACCATCAGTCAATGAACGTAAAATATATCTGTCTAAATATGATTTTGTGTGTGTTTTATTTTCCAGATGGAAACTACTTTACTTATACAAAACATGAGCCTATTGGTGTATGTGGCCAGATCATTCCTGTAAGTTGGTCTCCTGTATAATTTTCAAACTTAATAATAAAATTCTAAATAATTCTAAATCTATTCAATTTAGTGATGAAGCTTTCTCCAACACAAATGGATCCTTACCGGGTATTTACTAAATGCAGAGTAAATTGTAGGACGTACCTGGTCTCCTTGTGACTTAACTTTTTGGATACGAACTCGGTTGTCCAGAAACAGTGGTCCCACTAGAGTTGGTGTCACCCAGTGGTGTAACTCCTGGGGTCAATCCCCCCATGGACCTCTACCCACACCAGACCATACAGAATCCTTAGTAATATTTATTATCAATTTTACTCATAGAATTATATGTGATAGAATTCTAAATTGTTTAAATGTAATGTTCTTAGATTATATGAATACTAATAACAAAATTGTTTTATAAAATCTTTCTACACTGAATTACAACAGTATTAGTTACATTATTAGTAATTGAGCAAAGCCTTTTTTTTCTCCTTCTTTTCCTTAATTACTACTTCATTCTCAAAAAAGTTATTGCTATAGGTTCACAAATTCTAATTACCGCAATATTGTACCGAAAGCACCAAAAATTTGACAAAATCGGAGACTATAAAACCACCGGCAGGAACAAAAACAAAAGCGCGTTTTTGTAGTGGGTGCAGACGAAACCACCTGATTCGAAGCATCCTTGTAATTGGGTAATAATGACAGCTCTGACGGAGCGCGTTGGAGAGTTCAAAGAGTAAATACATCCGCATCGAGTTTTAGCCTTGTAGGTATATTGATACATGTAAGCTGGGCTTCCAAAACATATTTTTGTTGTTAAACTACAGGAACATTTTTTACAAAAAATAATGAATTTCTGCTTGAAACACTGCACAAAAATTTTACAGACAGTCACTTCGGTGCCATCCCCTCTGACAGTGTCACCCAGCGCAGTCCACACCCATCTAGTGATGCCGCTGTCCAGAAACCTATCTGTATCTTGATATATCTCTGGAGTGTGTTTCAATATTACAGTATCAACAAATCTTAACTTTTACTCTATGACTTCTTTTGAAAAGCAAAGCGGTATTACATATTCTTTGTAAGACCCATGCTTTAAATGCATGTGACAAAGTGGTCATTGCAGGCCCATCTCCTGCAGGACACCATTTTAGGAAAATATACTAGGCCCTAGTACTCTCCAACCCATTTTATCTCCTTCTTGAGACTTCTCATCATGAAGAATAGTAACAACCAGGTTGTTCAAATCCTAAAAGAATTTCCGTTTAAAATTAAAATGTAAGAAATACTGCCAGATGCATTTGGAGCACTATATGGAACATATTCTACCTTTAGATAAGCAGCTCTGATACTCCAAATCCTCTTAGGGAAGGTAGTATTCTAAGTGGAATCATGATGATTTCCTTCTAAGCCTAACAAACAGGAGACTGTCTAAAGAATTTCACTTCAGCTGGCATATTCAAAAATGCCAAATGAAAAGGCAGTGAGGAGTCCTGAAGTTCTTAGAAATGACAAATCTTTTGCTCCAATGAGATTGGAACGTATCAGCGTTTTGAATGATTCATTAGTTCAAAAAAATCGATAAGAACTACATAATCCTGAATACTAATAATAGCTAATATTTATTGTACTGTGTGAATGGTAGAGCCCTGGTGGCACAGTGGTTAAGAGCTTGGCTACTAATCAAAAGGTCAGCAGTTCAAATTCACCAGCCACTCCTTGGAAACCTTGGGGAGCAGTTCTACTCTGCCCTATAGGGTCGCTATGAGTCGGAATCGACTCAATGGCAACAGGTTGAATGGTGAACTAGTCACTGACTGATCACTGTGTTCATAAGCACTAGGCCTACTTTCTCGATTAATTGTCAGGACAACCTTCTGAGGTAAAGAAGACTGTCTTCAGCATTTATAGCATGACAATGCACAGAGAGCAAATAACTTGCCTGGGTTCACATAGCTGGTCAAGCATTGAGCCAACCCTAGACTTCTTTGATTTTTAACAACATATTTGTCTTAAAAATAAGTGCTATTTAATAATACTATTGGGTAAATAATTACAGTAAATAACCTACCAAGAAAAGGGAATGATTACACTTTTTAAACCCAGATAGCTTACAATATGTTTAACAGTAAATGTGGACTTCCAAGCCATGCAGTGATATTTTTCCTAGTAGGAAAAGAACTCAAAACTACAGCAGCTGAATAATTTCATAACTGTCTCCTTCTCCTTCCTCATACCTGATTTATTTAGAGCTTTTTAGCATTTACAATTTGCTTTTAGCAATGAACTTAAGTAAAATATTTCAGATGATTACATAAAACTACCACAATTACTGTTGAACATCTACAAGGTATGTGTCATGTAAAAGTTAGATTAGCAAATGTGTCTTTCAGCAATACAAAGACTCTATTGTTATGCATTTCTTCATAGTGGAATTTCCCATTGGTTATGCTCATTTGGAAGATAGGGCCTGCCCTTAGCTGTGGAAACACCGTGATTGTCAAACCAGCAGAGCAAACTCCTCTCACAGCTCTTCATGTGGCATCTTTAATAAAAGAGGTAAGTCCTAAATCAAAATATACACAAGAACTCAGGAATCCTAATTTATAATAGAAAGACCTCATTTGGTGCTACTGTAAACTGCATTCTCAGCAAATGGCTCCTGTCCAGTGGTGGAAACACATTTAGCACGGCTACTGCCTTGGATTTCTGGCAGCCAACCCAAATGAACCTCTCCGCAAAGGTAGATAAGAAGCCAAACTCAAATGCTGGGTGTCAAACCATCACCTTATGATCACTTTTCTGTTTCTTTTGCCCATCTCCTGTGAACACAAATTAGTGCTGAAATTCATATGGCTCTCTTTCAGATGTTAAAATGTAAGTTGTTTATAACTGCCACAAACGCTCTGGCTGTTCTGCAAAGTTGTTGAAACTAGTCCATCCAAGCAGTCCCTGGGTGGTGCAGACAGTTAGCCTGCTCTGCTCTGCTGCTAACCAAAAGGTTGGTGGTTAGAGGCCACCCAGAGGCACCTCACAAGAAAGCCCTGGCAATTTACTTCCAAAAAGTCAGTCATTAAAAACTCTATGAAGCACAGTTCTACTCTGACACACATGGAGTCACCATGAGTCAGCATCAACTCGATGGCAACTGGTTAGTCCACCCAGGTGCTTAGTCCATCCAGGTGCTCCTTGGTTTGCAGGTGCAGACTCATACAACATTCTTCCTCCGTCTCTCTGCCTCTGTGTGTCTTCTCCTCTTTTATAAAGACATCAGCCCTATAGGATGAGGCCCCACCCCACTCCAGTATGACCATGTTACCCTAATTAATAATATCTTCCAAGAAACCTATTTCCAAAAAGAATCACATTCACAGGTACAGGACTTAAGACTTAACAAATCTTTTTTGGGAGAGAAACTTCAATTCATAACACAGACACTATCTTTTTGAGTTACTATTATGAAATTAAGGAGGCCTGTAGGTACAATGGTTAATCAATCAGTTGCTAACTGAAAGGTCGGCACTTCGAACTCACCAGTAGCTCCATATTAGAAATGGCCTGGCAATCTGCTCCTGTAAAGATCACAGCATAGGAAACCCTATGGGGCCATTCTACTCTGTCCTATAGGGTTGCTATGAGTCAGAATTGACTTGATGGCAATCTTTTTTTTTTTTTTTGTCATTAGAAATGATCCATAAAAGTCAAACATGAATTTATCGTGAGGAGAAATGGTCCCTTGATACTGAATATTTCAGGTTATTTTATGTGGGTTAAGAAATTAAATAATAATAATAATAATTTAATAATAAAACCTCTTAAATGAATTTTTCTTAGCAGGTGGTGTAGTAGTTAAGCTCTTGGCTGCTAACCAAAAGGTTGGTGGTTTGAACCCACTAGCAGCTCTACGGGAGAAAGATGTGGCAGTCTGCTCCCATAAAGATTGCAGCGTTGGAAACTATGGGACAGTTCTAGTCTGTCCTCTAGGGTCACTGTGAGTAGGAATTGACTTGATGGCAGTGGGTTTTAGAGGAAAATTTACAGGATTAGCATGAAGAGACAGCCTCAATCCCATAATGTCCTCTTCTTTCATAGAATTAAATTCTCAGTTCTGCTATAAGTTTTTTGCTGTATGCCTTTTAGGCAGGGTTTCCTCCAGGAGTGGTGAATATTGTGCCCGGTTATGGGCCCACTGCAGGAGCTGCCATTTCTTCCCACATGGACATTGACAAAGTGGCGTTCACAGGATCAACAGAGGTAAGATCATTTACTCAGGCCAGTTATAATGAATGTCTGCCTCTCCAGCTGTCAGAAGCATGCTTTACATAACAATTTTTGAGCCGACACTTCCTTAAAACAAAAGTTCTCTCTAATGATTTGTTCCTTATTCTCGCCTTCACGTATGTTTATAGAACATAAGCAGTTGTGGTTTGGATGAGATAAAATATCTGTCACAAGCTCAGGTGGACTAGAGTAAACGGTTCTTAGTGTGTTTATTATATTCCCTACCAGTTAGGCCTTGGTATACGATTAGTAAGGTTTATGATAGAAAATATAAATTAGGCCACAGTGATTTGTATGAATGAATGTATTTTTATTGTGTAGGTTATGAAAATTAAATAGCAGAGCCTCACCCTCAGCTCCTTATTTGGGGGCTCTCACTTCCCTGGACATTTTGAAAGGGAGCCAGAAGCCTAGCTCCCCTGGATGTTACTTTTGGCCCAGCCTCACTTCTCTACCTCGTTTCTGGCTCCAGCTTGATCATCCAGAACTTTATAGAACCCAACCATGGGTTCTGCAAGGCAAGACAGGAGGAACAAAGACAGAACAGTTTCTTTCTCTGTTTGGGGGAATGAGTTCCTATCTTTTGAGATTATTTTCTATCCTAAGCAAAGGAATGTGGTGAAATCACATTGTATAAAGCAGAAAAATTCTTGTATCATTCTATTAGATTATGTGGCATTGTTAGCTGTTCAGTGAAAGAAATAATCCATGCCTCTTTTTGCATGCAGGGTAGAGGATGAAGGGTGAGAGCACCCCATCTTATAAAGCTGCTAACACAAATCAGACACAAGGCAGCACGTGATAAGTGCACTAAGACGTGTACAGAGTGCTGGGAGGGGGTCCACAGGATAAAACGATGATGTCTAACGGGGTGCTAAAAATTGCTCTGGGTTTTGAAAAATGATTCAGATAGGGTCTCTCCAATACAAGTCTATGTTTAGCCTACTTTTTTAGGGGTTTGATTTACTCCCATGAAATCTTCAGAAAAGCTGAAAAGCATTAGCAGATTAATTAGTATTCTGTAATGCACAGTAGCAGGAGCCCTGGTGGCGGACTGGTTAAGTGCTCAACTATTTACTGAAAGGTCAGTTCGAACTCACCATCTGCTCTGCGGGAGAAAGATTGTGACAGTCTGCTTCCCTAAAGATTACAGTGTTGGAAACCCTATGGGGCAGTTCTACTCTGTCTACAGGGTTGCTATAAGTCGAAATTGACTCGGTGACAATGTTTTGTTTTTTTTTTAAATGCACAGTAGCAGGTTGTTCAATAACCACATAAAATTTAAACATACAGTCAGTAAGCAACTATTTATCTTTTGTTCAGTCTGGATGGAAACTTTTTATTAAGATCTGATATAGAGTTGTGAGTTTCTGCGTTAATGAGTTGCGATGTTCTCAAGCCAAGTTTAATTTGAAAAACGTTTGCTGGGTTACCTAAACGAAAACAAAAATGCAACCCTCTTTATTTTTGTTGTTACACAACAAGCTTATGCAGCAGCAATCTACGTCTTTTAGCCTTTGAGAAATCCTAATACTTTTTCTGTGATGTAGTAAAAACAACCTAAAGAGTAAAAGAATCAAAATAAAATGAATCATCTTAAAAAAAAAAAAAAGTAAAGATATTTTAGTGGATGGAGGATTTCAACAAAAATAATGAAAAATAATTAATTATAAAACAGGCCAAGTTTTAGAAACAAAAAAAACAAAAATAACTACAGAAAATAACCTTGATGGTAAGTCATCCACAAAGAAAAAAACAAACAAAAATTCTAGAAACAATGTCTTTCTCTGAAGAGCGGCAACTAGCATTAAGGAAAAATCTAGAA
Organism: Dugong dugon; assembly: GCA_030035585.1. Lineage (NCBI taxonomy): Eukaryota > Metazoa > Chordata > Mammalia > Sirenia > Dugongidae > Dugong > Dugong dugon. The sequence goes on along the minus strand of CM057471.1, from coordinate 82,005,304 downwards.
CAGTAGATTCCAGCCAACTGAGACAGCAGCACAGAGTCCAGATATAGCATGAGAGAGAGAAGTGTGTCAGTCACAGCTGAAGGGAGCCCGCAGTGGTAGATCTTGTTGAGGAGAGGTATGCAGTGGTGTAGGACCCTGTCACTGCTACCAAGGAGGTAACAATCTGTTGGGACATTTTTGTGTATACAAATAACATAATCTGAGACAGACTCTGAAGTAGTCCCTATAAAGGTTCTATGGGAGTCAGAGGAAGAAAAGGTCATTTGTACCTGGGGTCATCAGGGAAGGGTTCACAGAGGAGCTAAGAAAGGAGGTAGGTCCCAAAGAAGGGTAGGACCCAGAGGCCCTCCAGGTCTGAGTGAGTACATGATGAGGAGCATAGAGGTGAGATTTTGGGAGTGGGGGTGTGAGTAGACCTGTTTAGCTGAATAGAATTTTCTGGATTTTACCAGTAGAGGGTGAAAAGTCGAAGAGATAAATTGGGGTTGGGTCATGCCATATCTGGTCAATCCATTAGAGAAATGAAGTTCTGATTAAAATGAAAAATAATGTCCTATCTAGCCTTGCACATCAAGATAAGCTATCACGCTCTACACCTCTGGCCTCTTGCTCATAAGCATTTTTATTTTATTTTTACTCATCTTAGGTCTGCTTGTATGGAGGAGCCTTTTATATCTGAAAGTGCCAAACCTTGAAAATTTCAATTTTTAACGTTTCTCCCAAATGAAATTTAACTATGACACACATATCCTATAAATTTCAATTACTGAATAAACCTGTCTTCATGAAAGCAGATTAAGCCCCTCCTTTGTAATGCTCCATTTCAGGTTGGCCAAATGATCAAAGAAGCTGCCGGGAAAAGTAATCTGAAGAGGGTGACCCTGGAGCTGGGTGGAAAGAGTCCGTGCATTGTGTTTGCCGATGCTGACTGTAAGTAAAAGCTGCTGTGCTAACTTTTCACCAGACATCTTTGGTGGTGTCTGATAATGCCATTCAGTGAACTTGAATTTTACAAAAGGGTTTGCTTTGAACATTAAAGTGTAAGGCATTAATCAGAGTCCAAAATTACTACTGGAAAATCTCATAAATTGCCCTACAGTTATAACCTCTAGGTAGGTCTAACATATATACCATTCCTCCCTGGTTTGGAATAGATTACTATTTCTTCAGCAGAACCTCAGAGTAAATGGTTTGCATTTAGGGGCTATTTTAGTTTCCTAGGGCTGCCTTATCAAAGAATTGGGGTGGCTTAAAACAATAGAGATGTATTCTCTTACAACTCTGGAGGATAAAAGTCTGAAATCAAGGGGTGCAGGGCCATGCTCTCTCCCAAAGCCTCCAGCAGAAGATCCTGCCTTGCCTCTTCCAGCTTCTGCTAGCCCCATGTGTCCTCTAGCTTGTGGCAGCACAGCTCCATTCTCTGACACTGTGGTCGGCCACACAGCCAGCTTTTCGCTGTGTCTATGTCTCTGTGTCTTTTCTCCTCTTCTTGTAAGGACACCAGTCATGATGGATGAGGGTCCATCATAATGACCTCATCTTATGCTTTATTACATCTGTAAAGGCCCTGTTTCCAAATAAGGTCACATTCACAGGTACTGGGGGTTAGGATGTCAACATACCTTTTGAAGGGACAAAATTTAACCCGTAATGGGAGCCATGATGCATTTTTTTTTTAATTCTGTACTGTTACATATTAGCATTGCCTTAAGCATGACAAGGTAGATGCCCATCCTCAGACATATTGAACTGGGACCAACAGTGGAGACAGCCATTACACATTTGTCATCTCCCTTCACTCTGGGCCAGACAGTCATAAATGAAATGGCCAGAAGAAAATACTACCTACTATTTAAATAATTTGTCTTCTTTTTTCCCTAGCAAGTGTAATTGAATTTACATATGTTAAATCTACGGTTATGATGGGACTCCACCATCCAATAATATCCTAGGTTGATTCTGATTATATTACCAAATAGAATCTCAATATTCTCTCCTAAATGGGAGTCAATAGCAGAAATAGATTATCAAACGTTCATCTAATTCTTTCTTTAACAACTGCAATATCAGCATGAGGCTATTAATACAAATGGTTCGTGGAATTGCCAGTGTTGCTGCTGTGATGTTAACTGAAGTTTTTTTAGAAAGTATTACCTTATTATGTATTCTACAAACATGGCAAGATTCCTGATTTTACAAAACCTTTCTGTAAACGGCGTCTGCTACAACTTAAGCAGGTGTGACTAGTTCACAAAATAACTACAACTATACCCAGGTGCTATAATGCTGAATTCAACCTTCACTATTTAGAGAATTAAATGCAATGGATTTTTTTTTTCTCTTCTTGTTTAGGATCTAATGAAGTAATCTAAATCCTCCTTTTAAGGAATGTTTTTCACCATCTCAAAAAACTGAATAAGAAGAGTTCATAGGCATAAATGAAATAATATGGCATTCTTTAGAGAGTAGATTTTGAAAACATCTTTCCTAGAATAAAGCTGTAAGGTGGGGGAGAGACTCTGAGTATTAGATTTTTTTTTTTTTCTTATATATATCACTTGTCCTATTGATTAGGGCATTTAAGAATGCTCTAAAGTATTTAATGTGATTAAACCTTTCAGATTTTCTTTGTTATCTAATTAAAACCTGAGGCTGGAAAGAAATTTTCAGTCATAAAACTAGTTATAAATGGAGATATTTATAAGGAACATTTACAATGAGATTTGATCTTATGAAACTTTCCATATTCTTGGTAATGCCGACATTAAAGTCATAATAACGGCTACCTTTTTTTTCAAGAGTTTACTATGTGTTGCTATTCTTCCCATAGCAAATAAGGATCAGAAAAATTAATTTGTCACCTGGCTGATAAGAGGTAGAATACATTGAGCCCGTGTCTGACTACCCGACTCACAACCTTTCTATACCATCATATTGCCTCTTGGACGTATACATTAAAATGTAGACTCTTTAGAAAATATCACTTCTTTAACATGTCTTCTTTGCAGTGGACAATGCAGTGGAATTTGCACACCAGGGAGTATTCTACCACCAGGGCCAATGTTGTATAGCTGCATCCAGACTTTTTGTGGAAGAATCAATTCACGATGAGTTTCTTCGAAGGAGTATTGAGCGGGCTAAGAAGTATGTTCTTGGAAACCCTCTGACCCCAGGAGTAAATCAAGGCCCTCAGGTAGGTATAAAATAGAAGGAATTCTGTTATCAGGAGACAAGAATAAAGTACAGGCAGTCCCCGACTTACACAACTCTTAGCCAAAAAAAAAAAAAACCAAATCAATTGCCATTAAGTTGATTCCGACTCACAGTGACCATATAGGACAGAATAGAACTGCCCCATAGGGTTTCTAATGAGCAGCTGGTGGATTCAAACTGCTGACCTTTTGGTTAACGGCCATAGCTCTCAACTCCTTGGCCACCAGGGCTCCCGCGGACTGCTCTTACTTGCTCTTTAATATTATGTAAATCTGCCCTCACTTTGAAACCATTGAACCAACCCCTCCTCACAACATTCTTCATCACCATCACCTCCTTCACTCGCTGCACGTGTAGCTTTTAAAATCATTGAAAATGCTTAGGCTTTTTCTTGCACTAAAGTAAGGCTAAATAAGAACCGTATGCGCCTGTTACCAACTTACAAATGCGACTTCAAGGCACAGTTAGGAACAGATCACGTTGGTAATGTCGGGGCCTCCTATATCCTCCTTTTCATTCTTTTTTTGGCCTAGTTTTTAATTGAATAAGATTTCCTGTCTACATATCTTTCTAGCTAAAGGTACTATACCAGTCTGTTAATTAAAAACAATAGGTCTATCTTCCAAGATTAAAGGAAGCATCTGGTTTTTGTATTGCCCAGTTTTCATGTTTAGAAACTGAGACAGGCTGGAAATTAAAGGTGTGAGGAAAAATAAAAAATGCTGTAAATGTCTTGTTTTTCTCAATCTTCACCCCTCTTGATTCCCATATATAGTTGTCTATCCACTTGGAAGGTGGGGGCAGTGGTAGTTCAATGGTAAAATTCTTGTCTTCCATGCTGGAGACCCAGTTCAATTCCTGGCCGATGTGCCTCATGAACAGCCATCACCATTCCGTCAGTGGAGGCTTTCGTGTTACTGTGATGCTAAATGGGTTTCAGAGGAGCTTCCAGGCTAAGACAGATTAGGAAGAAAGGCCTGGTGATCTACTTCTGAAAATCAGCCAATGAAAACCTTATGGATCACAACATCTGATCCCCAACCTATCATGGGGATGGCACAACACCGGGCAGTGTTTTGTTCCATTGTGCATGGGGTCACCATGAGTCAGAGGCCAACTCAACAGTAGTAACAACAATCCACTTGGAAGTTCTTATATGATTGTATTATTTGTTCCCCAGAATCAGACCTTTATCTTAGCTGCCGTCCCACAGATGTAGACAGCTATCGTGTCTCTAAATCCTCTCCAAAGTCTTTAGTTGTCTGACCTTCTCATGGTACCACGGGTATCCTAAAGGGATCTCAGTTCCTGGGTTTGAGGAAAACTTCCCACTGTAGTTGTTAAAGCCCAATTATTCCTCTAGGGCTCCTAGTTTTCTTACGTATGCTAGTATCAGTAAGGATGTCTCCTTCTTATCTAACAATCAGTTTTCCTCCTTTTGCATGGTGCTCTGTTCATTGTCTGTTATTCAAGCTCCTGGACCTTTGGTTCTGAATTTTCTCCTGCCCTTTGGAGTCCTGCTCTAGCAGTGGTTCTCAATTTAGGGTCATTTGGTCCCCCAGGGGATGTTAAGCAACGCCAATAGATTGGAAGAGAAATATACATGAGGGAGGGGAGAGAAGAGGAGGGAAGGGAACATCTAAAGTATTGCCTACCCAGTGTTCAATACCATTCAATACCATTGAACACTGGGTAGGCGATACTTTCCTCCTATAGAGCATCTGCACAATTCAACCAGAAGCTGAAAAGTTGAGCTAGAATACCTCATTACTCCTAAGAGGAGAGTTAAATTACACTTTAAAAAGATTCTAATTCATAGGATTCTTAAGTACATAATCCAGTGATCTAACTGCTTAATAGAAGACTTTAATCTTCATAAATTAATAGATTTTTATTATGGGTTACACTGAATATGTAGGTATGTTAGGACTTTGAGAACTAAAAAACCGATAAGTCCCCAGGGCTTCTTTAGTCTTAAAAATATCCATCTGTTGTTACGAGAAAACTTGTGGAAAAGAGTCTCCATTCACTGAGCTTCAGCCTATTCCTTCACCCACTGGTGGAGGAGTGAACTGGGGCTTTTTAAATATAATTAAAATCTTCCTCATTGTAACAAAACAGTTACAGAGAAAATAATCACCAAAGATATTTGTTTGCGAAAGAAAAATTTAAAGAAGTTAGTTTGGTTTTTATTTTGAAGTTTACAATCTTAAGGTATTTGGGGATTAGAATAATGCAAATTTATGTATATGTGTATATATACAGTATATATATATATATATATATATATACACACACACATACATATATGTTTGTATGCCTGTATGTATATGTATGTCACCAGGTATCCGGTCACATGCAGAGAAAATTTATGACTTGGTAAACACATATTAAACAAAAACCCAAAATCATGATTTTGAGGACATAGTGAGATTACTGTCTTAAAATAGACCAGAGAAGCTTCACGTGGGTCCTTGACTATTTACTGACAAACTAAAATATCTGAACTGGGCAGAGAGTACCTAACACCATCCTCTTATTCTGATTGTATGAAGAATTATGTAATAGTTTAAATATAACTTCTGATTAAATTAAAACCATTTGCCCTCAAGTCATTCCTGACTCATAGTAACCCCATGTGTGTCAGAGTAGAACAGACTGCTCTATAGGGTTTTCAGTGGCTGATTTTTCAGAAGGAGCCAAGTATCAGGCCGAATTATAGAAAGTGTTTTCTGGTTTCAAACAGCGCTTAATATAGTTGGAATATGGGATCTGGGTGTGTGCAGTCAGCATAACTTTATGGAACCTTCTTCTGGGCCTTGGAAAATGGGGGAGATGTGCAGGAGACAATGAAGATGATAAAGAAAAACACCTGTTTACGTCGCGAGACGGGAGTAAACCGGCAAGAGTCCCCCACCTTTACCTCCTGGATCTCCTTGTCTTTAATCCTTAACCCCACCACACCTGAGACCAAAAGGCAGCTTTCACCAGGGATTTGGAGTCAGGGAGTCACACAATCTTTCAGTCTCCCAAAGTAAGAAATGAGGCAATGGTGGTCGGCGTTGTTGTTTTTATGTGCCCTAGAGTCAATTCCAGGAGCCCTGGCGGTGCCGTGATTAAGAGCTGTGACTGCTTACTGAAAGGTCGGCAGTTCAGATCCACCAGTTGCTCTGGAAAGCGTATGGAGTGATTCTACTCTGTCCTATAGGGTCCCTATGACTCAGAATTGACTGGAAGGCAATGAAGTTTATAGTCAGTTCTGACTCGTACTGACCCTATAGAACAGGTTAAAACTACCCCCATAGAGTTTTCAGGGCTGAAATCTAATAAAGATTTCAAATCCAGTAAGGAGCAGATCACCACGCCTTTTCTTCCACAGAGCCACTGGAGGGTTGGATCTTTCAGTTAGCAGCCAAGTGTTTTAACCATTGCACCCCCAGGACTCCTTTGAGGCAATGAGCGGCCTCCAATTCCAGTGCATGGGGAGAGGGGCATGTGTACCTAGCTTTCCCAGCTGAAACTCCAGACTCATTTTTTTTTTCCCTCATAAAAACATTGTTTAACAAGCCATTTAAGTGCTGTAATACTTGCCATATATTTAGATTTAAAGCAGTAAGATGGTGACAATCAGTTCAGGCCAGAAACTGGAAACATATCTCTTGATTGTGCCAGGGGGACCTGAACTGGGGAGGATAGGCAGGCTGTAGTCAAAACGCGGCATCGAAGGGCATGGACCCAGCCAGAGGGCATGGCTCAGGAATAGAGCCCAACAGAAGGACAAGAGTCTTCTTAAAGTCCAGAAGGATTTGATTTCCAACTGCTGTATCTAATGAGACCCAGTACTGAGGTTCCCTTTTTCTTCTTTTACTCCTTTCATTTGAGTTAGGACTACAGTGTCCAGGTAAATGTGTTGAATCATTAAGAGACTTTTATTCTAGACAGAGTTGTCTGAAAAGGTTTATGTTTTCACTCCTATTTGCTTTTCTTATGTAACTGTAAACAAATGCTAGATACAAATATCTTTAAGATTTCTTTCCAGGAAAGTCATAAGACTAAAATACATCCAAAAAATGAATCACAGTCTCTGTCAGCTGTTTTTAATTCAATCTTTGACATGATAACAGTATTTTAGCATTTTTGAATCCCACATTAACAGGCCAGACAATGTGTTATCATCACAAATTGCTAATCCCCTCCCCTCCCTTTTTTCTGGTGATGTTTTTCAAATAGATTGACAAGGACCAATATGATAAAATACTTGACCTCATCGAGAGTGGGAAGAAAGAAGGGGCCAAACTGGAATGTGGAGGAGGCCCATGGGGGAATAAAGGCTACTTTATCCAGCCCACAGTTTTCTCTAATGTTACAGATGAGATGCGCATTGCCAAAGAAGAGGTAAATGGTTTCATTCTGTTCTGTTTCATTTGTTGCGATGTTTTGTCTGCACGTGTGTACACAAAGTGTCCGTTTGAAATTCTCAGCTCTTTGAATATCTTTTCAGCAAATGTTGCTCTTCATTTCTGCTATTGATAAAGGTTTAAGGTATTTGGGATCAAGACTAAAAATAGCAAAGATTCCATTTAGCTGTCCAAGAATTTCCAGCCAAAGACAGATCAGGAGGGGTAACAATTTCTAGGTGCTTCCTTCATAGCATTAACGTAGTGGAAAAGAAAATTCCATCTTCATGGTTTTTCTTTGTCTTCTTTTGAGACAATATATTTGAAAATAATTTGAAAAGGAAAAAGGGATATGCAGTTACAGGTGGGTTTTTTTGTGGTATGATAATTGTAGGTTCACAAGCTGTGAGTAACATAGAAAGGTCTCCTGTAATCTCCACCACACTGTTCTCTCCTCTACAGCCCCAGGCAATGGCCAGCTGGTCTCTTTAAACATCAGCAATAAGTAGCTCCCTATTTCTTGAGAACTTTCCACGTTCGGACAGTACAGATCATTAGAAAGGTCTGCCTCTGGCTGGCTAGATTCTCTCCTGTTACATTCTACCTGCTGCTCCCATATTTACCCTCTGCCCTTTTTCTTCACAACAGCCATCTATATATTTGAAAATAATATTCATCCTCTTTGTCACTCTCCACCTTCCATGTACTCTTGACCCCATACTTTTTTAGCTCTCGTGCTTCCTAATTTTCCTAGGCAAACAGATTGTAGTTAAATATTGGGTAATCACAAACTAGCATTAAAAAAGAAATGATCCAGAGATATGATAAATAACTAGGAAAAGATAGTTTGCATTTAGACATTGTAAATAATCTACCCCATGGGCACTGGGGGGTTTTAATAAATGCATGGATTAATTCAGTGGCTTTAGGCCGTGAAGGTGTCATGGTAAGAAGGCACTGACAACTCAAATATATTGAATCACAATCCTTTCATTCATTAAACTGGTGTTTAGCATCTACCATATGGCAGAGGATCTGGGAGGGTTATTTTCCTCGCCCCCAACATTTCCGTCATATGAGAGAAGAAGTGCAGAATCAGATTTGCAAACAGAGGAAAAACAAAAGTAAAAGCAAATGCTTATGGATAATCAAGCATACTTAGTTCCTCAATGTCAATTCAGTCCTGCAATTTTTGCATTTATTGGCAAATACTTGTGTGATTAGTTCTGATGTTGTATGTCTTTGATTAATATCAGAAAGATCTAAAGGAAAAATCTTCAATGAAGGAAACATCCATTGTATTCCTAAAATATACATAGTAGAACAGCTTGATTGCTACTTCAAAGTAGTAGCCTGGTGCCATGTGATGTATTCATTTCAAATTATGTAAGCTGTTAAGATACTTATTGCAGTAGCAGCTATATATGTGGTTCTCAGGTTGTAATATAACGATTAGATTTACAACTTTTGGATTTGTGCTCAGCTCCATTGAATGGCAGCCCAACCCCTATGACTCTTGAATCAGTGGCAACACCAAAAAAACATTTCTCTTTTCTGGTTTTTGCCTCCCCTCATTCACATTTCCCAGAAGATCCTGCTCAGTCAATAATACTCAGACAAGCCCTCTTTGTTTTAAATTTTAATAACTGGTTTAGAGAAATTTAATATAGGAGTTTAATTTTTAAAGGAAAATTCAGTTCTTTGTCTCCCACTTGGGACTGAGTTGGGCTGTGCTAACTCAAGCATCTGGTGAAAGTGAACGAGTGGTTTAAGCTGGAATAAGCCAACTGTGATTTTTGTTTTCTGTTCTGTGACTGTAGTCATTGCCAGTGAACTCATGCTTTGGTTAGTACAGGGTAATTGGAGATTTAAGACCTTGTAGTAATGAGCCATTCCCTTTGGTACGTGAGAGTTGCCCAAGATTTGGCTACAGAATAGCATCAGAGCAGAAATTCATGTTGTTTCACTAACTTGTTCCCCTGAACACTCTGGTTTCTCTGCACCTAGCTGATTATGAAGAGATCTAAGTCCAACAGAGTAGCTGATGTATCAATCATTGGTACACTGATATTTAAAACACAGTTATTAATATTAATCATTGCCTATATAATCATTTATCCAGTAGAACAAGCATTGCTCTCTGGCTTGCTATTTGTGTAGTAATTTGGAAGATGAGGAAAACTTAGGGGAGAATTAAAAATGTTCCTAAATGGGAAAGAAATTCTGAAGTTAATAATTTAATGTACCACCATAAGTTCTTGGCAGCCTTAATGCCAACATCTAGAAAATGAATATTGCCATTTTTATTTATACCCTACTCTGTTCCAAAGAGGATGTAACACACGACTATCACCTGTCTTTACTTAGCAATCTGGCATTTACCTGTTTTGATTGTTACACATAGACTTGAAATAAGTAGGAAACTCTTGATCAATTTAGGATAGCTTGTAGGGGAAGTAACTCCACAATATAATTTAAAATATTTAGTCTTAACCTATTATTTGATTTCATTTCATTCATGTTCTGTGGTGTAGATATTTGGACCAGTTCAGCAAATCATGAAGTTTAAATCTTTAGATGATGTGATCAAGAGAGCAAACAACACACACTATGGCTTATCGGCAGGAATCTTTACCAAGGACCTTGATAAAGCTATAACAGTCTCCTCTGCGCTGCAGGCTGGGACAGTGTGGTAAGTGAACCCTAAGTAACACAGCCTTCTCACTGGTAACCACATTGACAGGTTACCTTGAGCCTCTTCAGAGCTGGATTTTTCATTTGGAATCACATGACCTGCTGGAAAAGCAATTGTTGCCTAAAAAAAAAAAAAAAAAAACAACTCATATCCAGCTTCCTGAAATTGCTTGCCCAAAATATTTTATTGATGAGATTTTCCTAGCCAAAGGAAGAGAAACAATGCTTAGTCAATATTGACTCTGTACTAGGCACTGGATTCTGTATTCTTTACATTCATTAGTTCATTTTCTCTTACAACTTAACAGTTATTGTAAGGTAGCATATGATCTCAACATGTCTCAAATTTATAGACAAAAAACTGAAGTTTATTGAGGTTAAGTAGTTTATCAAGATCACACAGTAAATGACAGAGCAGACTCAGAACTATGCCAGACTCTAAAGCAGTGGTTCTCAATCCTGGGTGCACATTAGAATCACCTGGGAGCTTTTAAATATACTTTTTAAATAAAAGACCCCTGCCCAGCCTCAAGCATAGAGATAGATATCATTGGTGTGTCTTATGCACTTCCCCTCCTTTGCCCCAAATCAGTTTACCTATTTTTAAAATCGATGATTCTACTGGTTCCTGGTTCTTTCTACAAGAAGATGTTTTCTTTCAGGGACTCTGGAATAAAAACAAGCAAATTCTTAGATAACCAGTATGGCTAGTGATTAATGTGGAGTTTATCCTATATGAAAAAATCATTAATAAAATTCAGCACCGCTATTGTATATATGTATGTTTTCTCCACTTACTGAAGCCTTACCATGTACCAAGCACTACGACAAACACATTTTATACATTTTCTTGCTTATGCTTTAAAACAACCCTACTGAGTAATGCCTCCATTTTGCAGAGGAGGGAACACATGCTTAGAGAGGTTAGGTAGCTTTCCCAAGATCACACAGCTACTAAGGGGTGGATCCAAAGTTTGCATTTATAGGACCTCCATTCTTTACCACAAGGAAGAAGGATCACTGAAGAGTCGATCAACAGGGCTGATCATTTTGAACTTAAACGGTTTTCTCTAACTGGATATTTCTCAGTTCTCTGTTTACTTATACTGAAGTGGTTTCATTTCCATTTGTAGAGTAAAAAGAGCAAACTCATTTTTTGTGCTTTTTAACAAAGAGAAGTATCTCACGACATCATTCCACTGAGTGTCTTGGGATTCCCGTCAGAAATGTCTGTACTGTCAAAATGGAGGGTACCATATTCTCATTGTGTTATGTCCTGGAACAATTACATTCTGGAATTGTCCCAGAATAGGATAGCTGCTTGGTGTTTTCAAGACAACCATTTAATTCCAGAGTGGCTAAGATTTTACCCAGTAATTTCAAAAGTAAAGATCTTATTTTGCTGCTCACAGAACAATTAAACAAAGCTCACATAACCTGTCTTTTTTTTTTTTTTTTAAATAATATTTTATTGTGTTTTTGTTGAAAGTTTACACAGCAAATTAGGTTCCCATTTAACAATTTCTATACTTATTGTTCAATGACATTGGTTACATTTTTCACAATGTGTCAGCATTCTCATTATTACCATTCTGGTTATTCTGTTTCCACTAATCTAGCTTCGCGGCCCCCCCACCCCCCGCTACCGCCTTACCTTCTCATGTTTTCTTTAGGGTCATTGTTGACCATTTGGTCTCATATAGATGATTAATTAAAGAAGCACAGTACTCACGAGTGATATTGTTTATTTTATGAGCCAATCTGTTATTTGGCTGAAAGCCAACCTCCAGGAAGTTGTTCTTCCAGTTCCAAGTTTAAAGCGTGTCTCAGGGTGATAGTCTTGGGGACTCCTCTAGTTTCTACTGGTCCACTACGTCTTGGCTTTCTCAGGAATTTGAGTTTTGTTCCACATTTTCTCCTATCTTTGACCTATTGTATCCCTGGTCAGAATGGTTTCAGAATGGTCAGTAGTGGTAGCCAGGTACCATCTAGTTCTTCTGGTCTTAGGAGAGATGAGACTGTGGTTTCTGTGGGCTGTTAGTCCTGTAGATAGTTTCTTCTTTGAGTCTTTGGTTTCTTTCTTTCTTTTTTGCTCCAGATGAGTACAGACCAATCATAGCAAACTGTCTTTTTTTAAATGTACATTTATTTAAGTGACTATCTTCCTAGTGGAGAGACATGGATAAGATGTACTCCAGGAATTCGGAGAGTAAATGCTGTAACTGAGAAACACTGGAATATTAGCTTAGGGCTAAAGTAATGAACAAACTCTTCTAAGCATAATGTAATTGATCTGGAAGTCACACAGTCATCCACCTAGTATAATAGCATGAAAGGAGGAAAAAGTATAAAAAGATAACATTTTGCTCCTTTAAACATATTTTTCCTCTTCTCTACAGGGAGAAACATGTTGTTAATTAGATGTTATTGTTCACGTAGGCCACCAGGAAATTTAAAACTCAAGAAATTGTTCGTGGCCCTCCTAACTGCGTTCTAACATCCCCTCTAGTATTGATCTTCTATCACAATTTTTTTCTTTAATTCAAATTATTTAAGTGCTTGTAATTATATGTACTCAAACAAACATCTTTAAACACTTTTTGAAGTATGTCAGGGCATAAAGAAATTTGTAATCAAATTCAATTCCCTCCAAGGCCTTCGTTTAAGCAATTTATTGAACCAAATAATGAAAAAATGAACTGAGTAGTGTAATACGTATTGCAATTGCAAAAGAAAATTGATTCTAGCATGTTAAATACCCAAACCTCAAGAGAATTACAAAGCTTATTGAATGTAGAGAATAAAGAACACCTACCCAACAGCCTCAAGTCTCTAGGGGACTGTATCCTTCCTCTTATGGCATATTGGCTATTCTTTCTTTTATAATCCAAACTGCCGCTACTCAGGGACATGATGTACTACCAGAATGGGTATCTACACTTATAGGTACACCAGTCTGTTTGTTTCTAGGTAGCATATATATACATACCTACACTTCTGCATTCTAATTTACAGTGATGCTTTCTTATTGTAGTGAATATGGTATATTGAAATTAATGGAGTTCTTAAGCTGCTCTATGAATTTCTAAAATTCCAAAATTGGGAGTTATTTCATATGTTGAATATTTGCTATAATGGACCTCATTTCTTTTCAGGGTGAATTGCTATAGTGTGGTGTCTGCCCACTGCCCCTTTGGGGGATTCAAGATGTCTGGAAATGGACGAGAACTGTAAGAATAGCTTTCTATTAAGATAAACACTTATCTTCATAAATATGCTTGCCACTCCTAGGGAATTAACCCAGAGTCACCTCCTTAGATAAAATTTGACTCTGTTCTTTTTTTGGAGATCCAGACCATCAAATAGTTTACCAGACACTGGTTTTAACCAATAGTTTTAAAAAGGTGGTGGTAGAACAGAAATATAATTTATTAAGGTCGAACTTTTCCTAAGTGACCACATTAGGCACTTCACATGGGTGATTAAAATACGTGTCTGCTTTTAGAATCGTTTGTTGTATATATTAATGTAAATCTATTTGGAAAACATTTCCAGAAAAGAGATGGAAACTATAAATTGATGATTACAAGAAGTGTGCAAATATAAATGTACTCTAGTTATTGGAATATAACTCTTAAATAAGTAAATTAAAAAAACAAAACAAAAACCCATTGCTGTCGAGTTGATTCCTACTCATAACAACCCTAAAGGACAGAGCAGAACTGCCCCATAGGGTTTCCAAGGAAAGGCTGGTGGATTTGAACTGCCGACCTTCTGGTTAGCAGCCAAGCTGTTAACCACTGCACCACCAGGGTTCCAAATAAGTAAATTAGGTGGCTTTATTTCAAAGAACTTGCAGTGTATGACAAGTAATTCTCATTTGTTGAAATATTATTGATGTATACTCTAAAATTTTTAATTATCTGAATGAATCATTTTTGGTACTAAAATCTAAAGTGAAATTTTACTAAGGAAAGCAATATATCTTATAGTCATGACTAGATTGAAAATTTATATATAAATGCATTTATAAGCTTTCAGTTGCTTTTGAAACCAGGATATATAGACATTTTTTAATGTGAGCATACATATGTATATATAGAAGGTAGGCAATATCTTTGGTTAATTTTGTTCACAGAGTTTTAGCCATTTTATTTCTTAAAACTTTTCTTATACTTACTGATACATTAAGAAGTCATGAAGAAAAAAACACATCATATACAAACGCTATAGAATCAAACATATTGAAGCTACCTGTTTCTTAAATAGCAAACAAAAAGGTGCTTTCTCAAGTTTCCAAAGATCATGAATATATTAAATAGCCATGTACTTCATCACTTGTCTTAATACATCAGCATAACTATCATGAAACAAGTATCTTTGTGGAGCCAATGGAATGATAAGATGAGCCAACCTCTTCTTCAATATACATTTATTAAGTACTTGGTATATACACTGTCCTAGGAGCTCTAGAAAAGAGTCTTGGTGGACATTGGTTAAGTGCTCGGCTGCTCACAGGAAGGCTGGCAGTTCAAACTCACCAGCCACTACACAGGAGAAAGATGTGGCAGTCTGCTTCTGTAAAAATTACAGCCTTGGGAACTTTATGGGGTGGTTCTACACTGCACTATAGGGTCACTATGAGTCAGAATGGACTCGATGGCAATGGGTAGGAACTCTAGAAATATGATACCATGTCCTGTCTCCCATAAAACTGTGGTGGCAGGAGGAATATGTGAAAAGATAGTACCAAAAAACCTGCAGTAACTATGACATATGTAGTAACTCATTGCTATCTAGTCGATTTCAGCTTATAGTGACCTTATAGCACAGAGTAGAACTTCCTCATAAGGTTTCCAAGGGTATAATCTTTATAGAAGCAGACTCCCACATGTTTCTCCCACAGAGTGGCTGGTGGGTTTGAACTGCCAACCTTTTGGCTAGCAGCCAAGCAGTTTAATCACTGCACCACCAGGGCTCCTTGAAATATGTAGTAATAGACCAAAAATCCATACCCATGGAAGCAGAAAAGCAATTAAACTGTAGTGCAAAGAAAACCTAGGCATTATCTGAGTGTAACATTAAGTATGACAGCCCTCTGACCCTCAGTGTTCATTAGTCAGGCAAGGTCAGGGATTGTGGGTGAAGATGCAGATTGGAGAAAGAAATAGAAGGCCTCTGGGATCCTTTCCAGGTTTTAAGATCCTATGGTTCTAACCCAGTGAGAATTTAGTAGATAAAAACTTAATGGCAGTTAATAGAGTAAGAGAAGACCTCACGGAAGGGATGAGACTTGATCTAGGACTTTAGTAAGAAGAGAAGAGGGCTTTCTTAGAAGGAACATTACATGTGGCATGTGGAGGGGACCAGTGAACTTGGTTGGTTGGTATGGATCTGTGGATGTGGGTAATATGTTTTCAGAGTTAAATATGATACAGATTAAGATAAACTTAAGCAAATTGGTTTGCATTTTGTTAGTGGAACAGTGAAAAATCATGGATATCTTTAAAATGTTGGTGGGGAGGTGGAGAGTGGCAAACGATCAAGCCATAAAAAGTACATGATACTATAGAGGAAATAAGCTTTGGAGTCTCACTGACCTGAATTTGACTCCTGGCTCCACCGCTGGCTTGACACACAACCCGGTTCAAGTTACCTAAAATCTTAGCCTCTGTTTCTCCACATTCAAAATGGAGATGTTCACTCTTCTTGAGATGGCTGTGAGTTAAATGACATAATGCATGGAACTACAGCAAAGTGGGGATTTCTTGCTTAGTTCCTTTTCTTTATAATGTTCATTATTAGAGAATCCCTTGGCTGAACTAATTACTTTGCACAAAAAGCTAGGACAAAGAAAGGTCAGATCTCTGTGATGGGCTGTTCGTTGCTGGCCCAGCTATCTAATAATTTTATCTGGGAATATTGAAAATAAAACAATCAAAAGGGCTAAATAACTAAAGTAGGTCACATGTGTCAGTTGGGTTGAATAAAATTTGGTCAGACTTTAACTTTGAGGCACAAGGAAATCAAAGAGAATGACTGAAAACAGAATTCAGCCATCAGTAATTTCCTAAACATCTGGAATGTGGGTATTGATCATTTCTTCTTTAAAATACGAAGGAAAGTGTTATGCTGTAATTTTTTACTTCAATAATTCCAGCTGAGAGTGCTACAGTCAAAGTCTTGAAATCAAATTTGGCAAACCTAATAAACAAGTCATTTATTGCAAGATGTTTAAAAAGAATCACTGAAGCACTAACCTCAAATGATCCCCAAGAGCACAATTACAATTTGTCCTCAAAGATAGAAAGGCAGGATAGATCAGCTGGGAGCAGAGTCCTGAAAGCTACAGATGGTGATGTGCAGACCTCGAAATGGGTTTGGTGGTGACACAGAGCCCAAAACTGGATTTTTCATCTCTGATCATGATGCTGGCACTGGAATGAGTTCAATGGCAGAGATTCCTCTCTTTGAGTAATTGACCTAATTTTCACTTAGATTAACATAGGACACTTGAGACTTTGCTAGTATGCCATTTCAAGCTTAATTTATTCTCGGAACCTCACAAGATCCTTTTAACTTTTGCTCCTTTCAGAAAAGGAGAGTATAGAAGTGGTATGAATGACTGGGCTTATAGAGAGAACTCAAACGGGTATTTTTTGCTTGATTGTATTTGCCAGGTCAATTCAGCACATATTTCTTCTGTGCCCACTTATTTAGTGCCAGGCTCAGTGCTGGGTACAGAATGAAAAGCAGATGTAACTTGTTAATAGCACTTTGTTCCCAGTGTGGTCTCTGGTTGAGAAACATGGGCGTAACCTGGGAGTTTGTTAGAAATGCAGAGTCTCAGGCTTCACCCCAAAACTGCTGAATCAGAATCTGCATCTTAATAAGATTCCAGATGATTTATGCCTGTAAGATTTTAAAGGCATAAATCTAGTATCTTATAGACTAGTAAGAGAAATAAAAATGTAAATGAATGTTTTTGTATTATATCATAGACATGTGTCCATAGGAATACTAAGGAGCAGGACCTATTTCAACCCAAGTATGACAATAATCACACTTATTACTCTTTTGAGAGTTTCAAGTGTCCATTAACTCAAAATACAGTAAAAAAAAAAAAAAACCTATTGGCAAAATTCATGGGTTAATTTATCTCACTTACTGAGATAAAATACTTATTAAATATTATACTTTAATGGGTTTTAGACAAGTGAGGCTAAACCCTTTAATTACTTTAAAGAGCATGTTCATTGAAGCTTTTAGAAGGCATTTTCAGAAGTTCAATTGCCCAAGAAAATAATCAGTGTAAGAAGATTAGGTTACCCAGGAGAAAAAGATGTCTTCTACATACCTGTCATAAGGAGGGAGGGGTAAAAAAGGATTAAGATCTTTTTCTTCTGTAAGCCTCCATGGGCATGGGTTTTATCATTTTAAGAGTACGTTTATATACAGTAATTTGATCCTCTCATCAAAACAAGAAAGAGAATAATTTAGCCCAATCCTTTTTGTTATCTCCTCCACAAAGGGAAAATTGAAGTTGGCTTCCAAAACTGGTAGGAGGTCCCCAGAAACATAATTGATAACAAGGTACTGGGGTTCAAATTGGTTGGCTTGGATTAATCCCTGATCACTTGGTTGGACTTAAAAGTTATACAAGCAAATGGCAGGGGATTGAAGAGGTTGTATGGAGGGGAAAATCTAACAACTGCAAACAAAGCCAAAGGCCTGAATTTAGGCCAATCTGTTAGCAAAATAATACTAATCATCATCATCATATTTTTTAAATCTAACAGTAAAGGTCAGGTTTTTTTTCACCAAAAGTAAAATATATTGTTAAAAGTACAGCTAGAAAATATATTTTAAAGCCATAATAGGACAGGTTGGCACACTTTAGCATGAAAACGGAAGCAAGGTCCATTTTCAACCATCTCACAACTTCTGTGCCAATCACCCATGGTGAATACAAGCTGTACTTGAGCAGAGAGTTTTATTGTGCTACTCTCGGGTGATTATATATCACTACTACTCCTCTTGCACCATAACTGTCTTATTTATTTGGACTTAAATAGAAATTATAGGATTCTTGTTGGACTGAACTGTCTTTTGTGGCTAACTTCAGTGGTTAGCTCTTTTATAGTTAAGTAGAACAATGTAAGAAACGGGCGATTTCTGTTGACAATCAACTGAGAGTACATGATTATTTAAAATGCAAGAATGTTCCCCACAGAAGGATTTATGTAAGGCCAGATCTTATGGTTGACTAGTCACTATTTCAAATGTCTCCGTACTCTGCAAATATTTTCCATTGACTCTAGCCAGATAAGCAAGAACTAACTTGTACCAAATCATGGACTATAAAGTACATTTGTACTGCTATACTAAATTCTCTCTATGTCCCCCCCACCTCTCTCTAGGGGAGAATATGGCTTTCATGAATATACAGAAGTCAAGACTGTCACGATGAAAATTTCCCAGAAAAATTCATAAAGAAACCAAAGAGAGCAGAGAGAAGAAACTTCAATTGCGAAGCATCTCCTATAGTCGCTAATAGAGTGGATTTTACATCCAAAACTGTTCTTTGCTTGATTTTTTTAAAATAAGCAAATCATGTTAGCATTAATACCACACATAGAAAACTTGATATCTAGCTTATTCTAGAAGAATCATTTGCTTTCTAATATGTGACCCTAATTCCTATCCTAAATAAATAGGACGGATTTGGATGAACGATCTCTCTAGCTCTGTAATAGTTATAATAGCTCTTTTCTTTGTAGCTGCTTGTCCAGGATAATCATTTTATAGAGGAGGACCAATTGCTATTTAGCATCTTTTCCTTGACAATCCCTTGAAGTGCTTAACATACATGTTAACTGCCCAGTAAGGGTGCTCTGTCCTCAGTAGTTGTGAAATCATCGGTGTCTCTTGAAATGTTTCCTAGAATGTGGTGTCTGTCTGTCAGAAAGAGTAAAGCCTGAAATACTTAGCTGTAATCTGAATATAAACCTCAATAAAAACAACCTTGCATGATTCTTTTTAAGTTTGAATTTTTTAAGTAGAGGTTTTGGTTATGGTGATTTATTTTCCCTGTCACTCAAAAGCGCTGTTACGGTTAAACAGAGCATAAAGATGCATTTAAAAATAAAAGCCTAATCCACCCGTTCTCAAAAGGATGAAGAAACGTATTTTACTTTTCTGAAGAACTATTGAAGTCCTTTGCTTTCACATTTGAGATGAATGGTTTCAGTCATTCAGAAAGTATCCGAGTGCCGACAAGTTCTGGGGACCACGTTAGGTGTTGTAGAAAACAGATGACGGTGGATGGTCTATTATCTCAAGATGCTTTAATGGTGAAGAAATACACAATCCAAAAAAGGAAAGGGAGGAGGTACAATGGAAATGAGAATTCTAAGAATGATATGACCACAGTAATAATACCAACGGAACAGTAATGAAATCTTAACTGTGGAAATAGGGAATGACTTTGTGAAGGAAATTTGACTGAATATGAGCCTTATTGATGAGCAGGTATGAGGATAATAATGAACATAAAATCCCCACTTTCCATTTCTTTGCCACAAACCGCACATGCAGCACTTCTTCCTTTGATCATAAGCACTTGGAGCTAGGTCAGATCTCACAAGATAAAAGACACAATCCTCCAGACTGTCAAGTAGGCCTAAGACTTCATATACCAGCTGCATTTTTGACAGTCCCCATGACACCCTCATTTCTGACCTGTTGGCTTCACATTTGGGGTTTTCCTACTATCTCCCTCAGGATACCTTCTGTAAACTCAGGGATCCTCAGCACCCCTCACTTCTGAACTATTGGCTCCCACTACTCCCTTGAGTTCAATAGTTCACTATAACAACTCACTGGACTCATGAAAAGTACTAACAACAGCAGTTTTATTATAGGAAAAGTGATACAAATGAAGGCATATAAGGTGACACCTGGGAGGGCTCCGAATGCAAAGCTTCCATGTCCCAAAAAAGGACATGCTACCCTCCCACTTACTTCAAAGTCTTTCACCAACAAGTAAGCCCATGGAGCTTCCATGTCAAAGCCATTATTAGGGCCTCATTACGTATTCATAATTGATTGAATAAACCCACCTCCCCTGAGGTCAGCTAATGGCATACGGTGTTTTTTTTTTGTCTTGGTCAGCCTGCACCTGGGTCACCTCATTAGCATATAAATTCTCAGGTGTAATTCGGAGGCTTATAGATAATAAAGGCAACTCAGGTACTCGGAAAATGCCAAGGGTTTACAGTTAGCTCCTGGGAACCAAGAACAAAGACCAGATTACTTGGGGTAAAGTTAATGTAAACCCACAGCAGTTTTGCGATAAATAAAAAGGAAAGAGTCTCTCAACGTAGTCTTTCAGGATATCATTCACTGGAATGAAACAAACAAACAAATTGGAAAATCCTATATATTTTCCCTCTCAGATTATCAAATTGCATAGTAACACATCCAAGTTTCTGAGAAGTCCTGCAGATCGTTTAGTTTTGTTTGATAGAGTGTTTCCCAAATGTATTTGACCAGAAAACTTGCCCTTCCCCATCCTCACCGAACACCAATTAACATTAAGAAACCCACGTGGGAAGATGCTACTCTATACCATGAGGTATCACTGGCTGCTCTGGGGAGAAATCTGGGCTTCAAAAGGGAACAGTTAGAAAAATGCCTTTTTGTAAAATTGACCGGCCCATACTTACATACTTATGTCCTCATACAAAGAGGTTCTGTTTGTGCTCCCATTCTTCCTTTATGAAGTGACAAGCCCAAAAGAAATCAAGTAAATATTTGTATATTTCCATACCCATTGCTGTCCAGTCGATTCTGACTCATAGTGACCCTATAGGACAGAGTAAAACTGCCCCATAGGGTTTCCAAGGCTTGTAATCTTAATGGAAGCAGACTGCCACACCTTTCTCCCATAGAGTGGCTGGCAGATTCAAACTGCTGACCTTTCCACTTGCAGCTGAGTGTTTAACCACTGCTCCACCAGGGCACCTCTTTGTTGTATTACTATGTATATTCTAAAACAATCTTAGATCATTAAGGTAAAATTTGAGCCAGCTAATTTTTAGGATATAGGAGATCATTGGTGGTTCACTGGTAGAATTCTGTCCTTCCATATATGAGACTCAGGTTCAATTCCTGGTCAATCCACTCCATGCAATCCACCACTCGTCTGTCAGTGGGACTTGCATGTTACTATGATGCTGAACAGGTTTCATTGGAGCTTCCAGACTAAGATAGACTAGGAAGAAAGGCCTGGCAATCTACTTCTGAAAATCAGCCAGTGAAAGCCTGAAAACTGCCTGACTTACAACTGATCGTGGGGATGGCACAAGACCAGGTAGTGTTTTGTTCCATTGTGCACAGGGTCACTGTGAGTCAATGGTGGTTAACAGCAACAACAATTTTTAGCATAATGGTTTTTTTTCAGATTCAGCTTTTTATAAAAATAATTAAGTTTGTTGTTTTACATGAGCAGACACTTCAGTGCTAGTGCTAAAGAACACAATGTTAGCTGTCACAGTTGAGTACCATGATCTAAGAACAAATTAAATTCACTAGAAAATGAAATGCATTAGCTTCTTTGACCTTAAATAATTATAGCTCCAATTGAAAGAGCGTCTCAAACTTGTGTGGGCCTATAACATTTGTAATCTGCACTATCTTATAAGATGTGGAACATAATTACTATTTTGAAAACTGGAGGAATCAAAATCTTAGAGCAAAATGACAGATGTTTGGGCGTTGAGAAAGAAAAATATCCAAATACAGAGGAGGGTTGTGTTTTCCTAAAACCAGACCGTGTCCACCTTTTTCAAAGATTTGTTTAAAATCTCGTATAAATAAATTAATAAGTAGACAAGTTAATTTTGTAATGGCACCCCACCAGAACATTTTTAAATGTATAACAAAGAGAGCCGAACACAGAGCAAGACAAAAGCCAGAAGCACGTTTAAATATTTAAAAATGAAATCCCCGTTGTATAAATAAGACTTTGCAGAATTAAACAGAAAATTATCTGTTTTATATTGGCTCGTTCTGAGTCTCTAGACATTATTTGTATTTCTTTACCTCCAACTTATAAAGCCCTATTGCCAATAAATCCTAAAACCTTGACTTGAAAAAGTTAAAGAATATCTTAATAGCATCTGTGCTACAGGAAATAGAGGAAGGATCTTTATTATGAAGAATTCAGTTTTGCAGTCTTAATAAGTATGATCTCATTACCCTCAATAGCCACATGGTAGGAAGTATTTTCATCTCCAGGAAAACCAAACTAAGTCACAGAAGTTGAAAGTAACTTGTTTAGGCAGAGACAATGTTAGGGCTTTCCAAATCTATAGGTTTCCAGATATCTACCGTCTTCCCCACCCCCCGGCCCCCAATTTTCATGATAGATACTTGAGGATTTATTTTGAAGTAGCCAAGGAGAATTAGGTATTTTTTTTCTTAAATCCTTATGAGATGGTTCCACAGAGCCAACTCAAAGAATTTTAGCCATTTCTTTGTATGATTTGTTTCAAAGGGAGTGATAAACCCAAAAGACTCCTTTCTCTGCACAATACATATAATTTTTTTAGGATCTCATTTCACTGAAACTTTAGAAGTGCAATCATACACAACACGCCAATAACTAAACTGTTATCTTTGGGTGGTTTTTAGGGGGTATGCCAGAATAACCAATTTACATTTTCACACAAACCACAAGCTCCTAATCAGAGTTTCATTTGATTATTTACTTCTGGATTTTTGAGTTTTCCAAAGGTGCTTTTGAGCCTTCCCATTCTGAGAGTGAAGGAGATGAAAGCTAAATTTCCTGGATACCAAAATTCAGTTATGACCAGGAAGGGTGAAAAGCTTTCTGTGTAGCACCCTGAAACTCTGGTATTCTGGAAGATATCATCCTGAGTCAAGACACAAATAAAAGGGAAGCAGCCCAATTCTCACGTTGACACTCTGTGGAAGAGTAGAAATGGCGTCTCTCTCTGAAGACGAGGCCACAACATTCTCCGTGGATGTTTGGGTCAGCTCTAAATCATGTCTCTTAACTGGCCTTCAGATACCTAGCACTGCATGTATCCCAGGGAAAAAAATAGTCCCATTCACAAACGTCCGGATGATTCCCAAACATCTAGAAAGTCAGATTTATCTCCTGATGAAATATCTCTATGCCGAAGAGAGAGCAACTCTTTTTGTACCTTTACATTAGTTAATGCATGTGTTGACTAGTTTCAGAAGAATTTAGTGAAAAATAATCGGTGACTTTTGAGTTTTACAGGCATGTTTACAGGACACTCGTACTGAGCTATCCTGAAGAGATTTCACCAGACTTTTAGGATTTTGTTTTTATTTCTGTCAGATCACTTGCTTAAGGAGCCATCAGTCCTAGTCTTGAGAAGTATATTCAGTGTGAAAACATAATACTGATAAAACTGGCAACTGATTTTTTTAATGTTTTATTTTAAAATACTAATTTCAAACTATTATAGAAGCTATAATAATAGCTCCTTTATTCACGAATTTTTAACTTTTGCCTATATTTGCTTTGTCATTTTTATTCTTTACATTCGTACATTTTTGTCTTGAGACAGTTGAGAATGACCTTCAGGCATCCTGTCCCTTTACCTCAAAATACTTTAGTATGATTTTTTTTCTAGGAACAAAGACATTCTTTCACAAGACCACAGTAGAATTAGCTACTTCAGGAAATTTAACATTGACAAAATACTAGTATATAATACACAATCCATATTCAGTTTTCCCCAATTATCCTACTAATGTATATGGAATTTTTTTTTTTCCACGATCCAAGACTCACTCCATTATCATGTATTACATTTAGTTATCATGGTTTCCTTTGGTCTTACTATTATTTAATAATGAAAATATAGCTGAGATAGAACTAATATTCAATCAGATTGGTTGGTACAGTCTTGGCCTGAGAAGAAAACCTAAGGCACACACCTTAGTTCAGAGAGTTCCCTAGTTAACTAAGAATCAGAGTAAAGGAGACTGAATGGTTTTAAAGAATAAACACATCATCTCAAACGTGGTTATTAACCATCTACCACCATGATAAATGAGATGACAATATTTATGTAGGCTGAAAAAAAATGTATCTTCTCCTTGGGCAATTTTGACGAAAAGTTGTATGTTTCTCATGGGGATATTTGTGCCTACCGCTGTGTGTATTATTACACTACTGCCCTTTGTCACATCATTTCCTAGCTTACTGATTTGAATATTTTTCCTTGATAGCATTAGGCTGCATACATTTTGATGACATTTGACAATCTTAATTTCAATTAGTTTCTAATTCCTTAGCCACTTTTATTAGCCACATAAAAACACTTTAAATATTTTCTCTTCCAAAGTACATACAGTGGAAAGATCTTGGTCTTTGAAATTAAAGCGATATCAAATTCTGGTTCTACCAGTCCTTAGTGGTATGATCTTAGGTGAATTACTAAACTCTTCTCATACGGTAATCATTCAACAGATAATGGTGGCAATTAAATTTTGAGAAGCAATATAATGCTCTCTATGACCACATGGAGCTTTGGAATCCAGC
The DNA here is from genome assembly GCA_030035585.1 of Dugong dugon. Taxonomy (NCBI): domain Eukaryota; kingdom Metazoa; phylum Chordata; class Mammalia; order Sirenia; family Dugongidae; genus Dugong; species Dugong dugon. The sequence continues at coordinate 81,980,395 of CM057471.1, read as the reverse complement.
AGTCTGGTTACAAATGCCTGTTCTGCACTCACAGGCCTTGGGATTTGGGACAAGTTACCCAATGTTCCTAAGTTCCAGTTTCTTTTAACTGTAAAAAGACATTAATAATGTTGCTTATTGCTTCAACAAATGGATGCAGTGCTGGAAGGGCTCACTTGTCTATGCCAAGAAATTTGGAAGATAGCTACCTGGCCAACCTACTGAAAGAGATCCATGTTTATGCCTATTCCCAAGAAAGGTGATCCAACTGAATGTGGAAATTATTGAACAATATTATTAATATCACACACAAGTAAAATTTTTCTGAAGATCATTCAAAAGCGGCTGCAGCAGTATATTGACAGGGAACTGCCGGAAATTTAAGCCAGGTTCAGAAGAGGACATGGAACCAGGGATATCATTGCAGATGTCATATGGATCCTGTCTGAAAGCAGAGAATACCAGAAATATATTTACTTGTGGTTTGTTGACTATGCAAAGGAATTCGACTGTGCGGATCATAACAAATTATGGATAACATTGCAAAGGATGAGAATTTCAGAACACTTAATTGTTCTCATGAGGAATGTGTACGTAGATCAAGAGGAAGTTGTTCAGACAGAACAAGGGGATACTGCATGGTTTAAAGTCAGGAAAGGTGTGTGTCAGGGTTGTATCCTTTCACCATACCTGTTCAATGTGTATGCTGAGCAAATAATCTGAGAAGCTGGACTATATGAAGAAGAACGGGGCATCAGGATTAGAGAATGACTCATTAACAAACGATGTGTAGATGACCCAACCTTGCTTGCTGAAAGTTAAGAGAACTTGAAGCACCTACTGATAAAGATCGAAGACTACAGCCTTCAGTATGGATTACACCTCAACATAAAGAAAACAAAAATCCTCACACTGGGCCAGTAAGCAACATCATGATAAACAGAGAAAAGATTGAAGTTGTCAAAGATTTAATTTTACTTGGATCCACAATCAACACCCATGGAAGCAGCAATCAAGTAATCAAAAGACACATTGCATTGGGCTAATCTGCTGCCAAAGACCTCTTTAAAGTGTTGAAAATCAAAGATGTCACTTGAAGACTAAGGTGCACCTGACCCAAGCCACGATGTTTTCAATTATGTCATATGCATGTGAAAGCTGGACGATGAATAAGGAAGACCGAAGAAGAATTGAAGGCTTTGAATTGTGGTGTTGGCGAAGAATATTGAATATACCATGGGCTGCCAAAAGAACAAATAAATCTGTCTTGGAAGAAGTACAACCAGAATGCTCCTTAGAAGCAAGGATGGCGAGACTATGTCTCACATACTTTGGACATGTTTTCAAGAGGGATCAGTCCCCGGAGAAGGACATTATTCTTGGTAGAGGGTCAGCGAAAAAGAGGAAGCCCCTCTATGAGATGGACTGACACAGTGGCTGCAATGATGGGCTCAAGCATAATAATGATTGTGAGAATGGCACAGGACAGGGCAGTGCTAGGTTCTGCTGTACACAGGGTCACTATGAGTCAGAATCGACTTGACGGCACCTAACAACAATGAAAAATTTGACAGGGTTATTCTATTAAATGAAATAACTTTTGCAAATTGTGTAGTAGGATCCCTAGGACATAACAAGTGCCCAGTAAAGGTTACTGATCTTCTGATCAACGTCTTGGCATTAATAATAGTATCAACAAAAACAATAAATTTTCTTACAGACACCAAAGTAAGTATGTTTCTCTTGGCCTTGACTTTGTGCCTTTTACAGATCTTCTCCCAATCATCCTTCATCCTAACTCTTAGGCTAATAGTTAACCAGTTGTTAGGGGCAGATTATCCAATAGGCAAGGTAAGCACAGTGTTTACCTTGCTTACCAGATCATCTGCAGTGAACAATTTCACATTTTTTCACCACATCAAAGATTCTGCTTCTAAATATGGCTGGCATCTGTCTCTTTCCCAGCCCCACAGCACCTTCCTACAGATTCAAAGACTCTTTTCAAATTTACAGTCCCTGACAGGTGCAGATGACCCAGTCAGCAAGATAAGTATGGGCTTACTTGTGCTTGCTTATTAATCTGTACTACAGATGATCTGGTAAGAAAGGTAAGCGCCATGCTTATCTTGCCTATTGGATTATCTGCCTCTTCCAGTTGTCATCAAGCTGACCTTTGCTCATGGCAACCCCATATGTGAACTGTGAGTAGAACTGTACATCACTGGGTTTTCAGTGACTGATTTTTCAGAAGTATATTGCTGAGTAGGCTCCTTTGGGTGGACTCAAACCTCTGACCTTTAGGTTACCAGCGAAGCACGTTAACCATCTGTACTACTCAGGGACTCCTCACTTAGGATCCCATAATTTTCTTTGAACAGAGTGATTGCCCCTCTCTTCCATCTTTTTTTTTCCTAAACATTCCCTTGAGATAAAGGTTAAAATTCATCATCAAAGAATGAACAGGGTGGAGAAGAATGTGAGGAAACAACTTGGTTTAGAGATTAGGTATTTAAATACATTAATACCAACATAAGGTTAGTTCTAATTAAATGAACTCAACTGCCTTTCCTCCTGAGTTGCCAGTCATCACAATTAACCTTTAAGCTAATAGTCAGGGACAGCAGGATTAAGTGAGCAACAAACAGAAGAGGCTGGTTTCAAATTCTGCCCAGGAGCCCACAATGACTTTGGTTGCTTAATGATCAATTCTGGGACTCAGCCCACATGAATTCAATGGAAAGGATTAGCAGACTTAAAAGCACATGGCTTAGTATTTGTGTTCAATGTTCAGTCATCTCTAATTCATGTAACCACAAAATGTCAGAGCCAGAAAAGATCTTCGTGTTCTTCTAGCTCAGTAACTTCATTTTACAGAGACACAGAGAAATCAAGTGACACTTGAAAGATCACTAAATTATCAGTGGCAGAGTCTGGCTAAAAACTCTTTGTAGTCTAACTCCTAGTTCTGAGCTACTGCCTTTGTCCCATGTAACATTATAGGAGTGTAATTAATATTTCATTAAATAAGTAACATCCATCATTACATTTTATTTGTATGTATTTTATTTATCATATCTTTTTCCCTTTGTCTATAAAAAGGAATAGTCCTCAAATAAGGCAAATTAGTTTCATTCACTTGCAAATCTGATTGTCTTGATTTAGTTACAAGAATTAAAAACTGATAATTTAGCTACAAAAATGAAAATCCAGCATATTTGTTTATTAGTCAGTAGTTATGGAGAGCCTACTGTGTACAAAATATTGTGGGCTGAAAAATAAATAATGGGTATTAGGTCCTTATTCTGTGCAGTTTGCTTCTAGATGCTTTTCAGAGGTCATTTGCGCCATATAAAAGTGAAAGATCCTGCCCTCACAGTGCTTACATTTGAAGAAGGGGAAGAGACATACAAATACAATCGTGAAAATAAAAAATAGAATGGGCAAAGTATCATAAGATTGATAACAACAAAAATATGCAATAATTTGGAGGCAGCATGATGGCTTTTCCTTAGAGTGACTTTCATGGATTTAGCAGCTTTTGGCCCAACCTCTGATGTAGGATAGGACTTAAACGTGTATAGATGAAGCAGGAAGGATGTTCCGGCCTAGAAATAAAGAGTAAACATAAGAAGAAAAAACCAGACCAAACCCATTGCTGTCAAGTCACTTCTGACTCCTGTGTTATTACAGAGTAAAGCTGTGCTCCACAGGGTTTCGTTGGCTATAATCTTTACAGAAGTAGATTGTCAGAGCTTCCTGTCGTGGCACCCTGGGTAGGTTCAGACTGCCAATCTTTAGGTTAGTAGTTGAGCACAATACTTTTGCACCACCCAGAGACATTTAAAAGTAGGAAATCTCTAGGTTCATATATGAACAGTGAAAGTCCTCTTTGGTTGGAAGATAAGGCTGGACAGGCAAGATCATGGAGACCTTGAATTCCAAGTTAAACTATAAAGACTTCATTAATCAGACAGACAGGAATCTTAGGATAAATGGCAAATTCATTGAAGTTAAATATTTTTAATTAAAGTTTTTATTGTGAAATAATTTCAGATTTGCACCCAGAGAAAATAATAGAGATTTCGTGTATCCTTTACCCAGTTTCCCTCAATGGTAACATCTTGCAAAACCACAGCACAACATCACAACCAGGATACTGACATTGCTACAGGCAAGATACAGAACATTTCCATCATCATATTGATACCTTCCGTTGCCCTTTTATAGCCACTGTTACATTTTATTTGTATGCATTTTATTTATTATGTCTTATTCCTTCCCATCCTCACCCCCTCCTTAACCACTGACAACCACTAATCTTTTTATATCTATAGTCTTATCATTTCAAGAATGCTATATAAACAGAATCATACAATATGTATCCTTTGGGGATTGACAGTTTTTCACTCAGCATAATTCTCTGAGTTGTATGTATCAAATCATAATACAGAATCACACGTGATTGTATTTTACCTCTTGCTATGGGAATTTTTTTGGCAGGTCCTAAGACAGGTATCTTCAGAGAGAAGTTCATTTACTTTTCTTTGATTACTTCTGAATAGAGTTAAAAGATCTTATCATTGTGCCCCAGTCAGGTATGAGTATGGAAAGACAGTGAAGAGGTGAGTGAACAAGAGAATCAATTGGTGAAAATGTGGGATATTCTATTTCTCTACTTCTGGAGGTATAATGAATCTCCTCTGAAGTTCTGAGTTAGACCTGAAAAAAACAGAAAGGACAGCTCTTCCAGCATCCATGTTAGAAACAAAACAAAGCCTTGAAGGGCACAGCGCAGAGTACCCATGCGAGAAAGATGGCTCGTGTTCTTAAGACAAGCACAAACAGGTCAGGAGATTTTCAGCCCCGTGTCTTCTTCACCCATCTCCATTCAAGAGTCCTCTTCAGAAATCCAGAGGCAGAAAGCATGTGGCTTGTCCATCGGGACCTTTTGACATACTTGTCTTCACCCTGCAAAACAGATTGGTCTTCTCTAGCTTCTCCTTCAGCCAGAAGAACTTACACCACCCCCAGACAAACCTGGCTCTTTTCCCCACCAATTACTGCGTTAGGCTCAGCGTCTCTGGGTGGTGCAAAGATTTAACATGCTTGGCTGCTAACCAAAACGTTGGCAGTTTGAACCCACTTGGAGGCACCTCAGAAGAAAGTCCTCGCTATCTACTTCCAAAAAATCACCCATTCTACTCTGACACATATGGGGTTACTATAAGTCGAATTAACTCTGTAGAATGGAGGGAAAAAAAAAAAAAGCCTCAGAACTCAGCTGACTCCAGACCCTCCCTGCAAAGCCAGAAGAGCAGCACCCCTTGTCATCAATATAGAACAACAGCAACCCTTTCCGAACACTGAGTATCTGCTGGATGCTATTCTAAGTGTCTTCAATGCATGATCTCATTTTCTCCTCACAATTACCTTGTGAGAGTAGCACATTTTTCTTCCTTTAGTAGATGAAGGAACTTTGGCTCAGAAAATTTAACTAACTTGACTAAGTTACACACAGCTGGTAAGTAGCAGCACAAAGATTCAAAGTCATGTAGTCTAACTACATAATTCCCACTTATTCTTGACCAATAAACCATAATAACTGGGCATCAGGTCCAGTCAAGCAATAACAAACTACAGAATATTTCTAGTGAAATTTTATTATTTATTTCTTTTATACTAATGTTTCATGAAAAGTTATTGAGGTTTTTCTATTTTCCAATTTATTTTCTTTCTCTCCTCTTTTTAGTATTTTAAGTCCAGACTACTCAGTTAAGTCTATTATATTCTTATTGACCTGTGCTGGAAAAAAGACTCATAAGCTGGTGTTTTTGGTGGCAGGTAAACCCCTAAAAACATAAGCTGAGGAAGAAATCCTTTCATGTCTTTTTTAGTGCCCATTGTCACAAAGAAGCACATGAGGGAAGCTGCTGGACCTCTCAGGCATTGACCTGCCAGTTACAATTTATCCAAATGATCCTCTGCCCAGGGACACTCAAAACAACTGTCGCCACAATTCTAATGCCCAAAGTCTTACTAGGTCAAGGAAAATGATTATATGCAAACAGTTAAGGTTGGAGGTTTGAATCTACCCAGAGGCACCTCGGAAGAAAGGCTTGGCAATCTACTTCTGAAAAACCAGCCATTGAAAACTCTATGGAACACTGCTCTATGCCGACACATGTGGAGTCACCCTGAGGAGTCGACTCAACGGTAATTTTTTTTTCATAACAGTTCAATACTTTTAAGCTACCCTGAACTGATTTTCAAAAGTCAAAGAATTTTATTAGGGCTCCTCTCTTCCAACAATAAAGACAGTACCAGTTTCGGGGCAAATCATGCCTTGAGAAGAGGGTGGAGGAGGGAGTCCTCAGATATATTTCTTTTTTTTTGTATCTATAGTTAAATAATGACTAAGAGAAATATCAAGGTAGAGTCTGGAGAAAGAAGGAATGAAGACTCAGGGAGATTGTAGGCACAGATGTTGAAGGGTGAGGAAGAAACATTTTATTATAATGGTAACATTGATGTTTCTTCTTTAAGACTTAGGTCAGGTCACTTCAATCCAGAAACCTTCTCTATAGCCCTCTTCTAGTTAGTTGGCTGAGATAACTGAGCTAATAAAAATTAACTCAGTTAATCTTTCACCTAGAACTTATCATTCTCAACTTTCATCCTCTGTTTACTTGCCTATTTAACACACTGGACTAAGAAATGGCAACCCAAGGGTTGAGGCTATGCTTTTATTATATATTCCTAGACCTAGTGCAGAGCCTAGCAGTTGTTAAAAGTTCAAATGAAATATATAGAATGGACTTGTTCTCTGGCACCCTGCTGTTTTGCAAGTTCTTGGTTATACTTCAAAAAAAAATATGTTTTATGTGTAAAGCCCAAAGTCAAGTGTGTTGGATTTGCCATGGCTCTGATTTTTTGTCATTTGATCCTCAAGGAGTTGAAACTAAGAGAGAGGCAGAACCGGTGAGTATCTTGGTCTTGTTTTTTCCATCACCCCAGAGGCTGCAGGTGAATAAGAATAATCTAAACAGATCAGAAATGCATCCTTCTTAACACAGGCAGGCATACTGATTCTTAATAAAAATACTGTAGAGTTTTTGCAAAAAAGACCTCACTTTAGTATCACAGAGACTTCTTTCAAAGAGCCAGTTCCTGACTGTGATGTGAATTATTGGGTAAAACAACCTAAGTTTTACCTGATTCATCTCATCAGTAAATGGGGATAAAATAGTGTCACCTTGAGAAGATTGAGAGAATTAATTCCTGCAAGTAACTAATTTAGTTTATAATTAACTTAGCATAGTATTTGGAGCCCTGGGAGCACAGTGGTTAAGAGATTGTCTGCAAACTGAAAGGTCGGCAGTTCGAATCCACCAACCCCTCCCTGGAAATCCTGTGAGGCAGTTCTACTCTGTCCTATAGGGTTGCTATGAGTTGGAATCAACTTGATAGCAATGGATGGTGGTGGTGAACCATGGTATTTGGATCATTGCTCATGATTCAAAATGACCTTCAAACATTTCAGGAGGTAGTGTACGATCAAGAAATCCAAGCTGCACTGAAGGCATTGGCAAAAAACAAGGTTCCAGGAGTTGACAGAATACCAATTGAGATGTTTCAGCAAACAGATGCAGTGCTAGAAGTGCTTACTTGTCTAAGCCGAGAGATTTGGAAGACAGCTTCCTGGCCAACCAACTGGAAGAGATTCATACATATGCCTTTTCCAAAGAAAAGTGACCCAGCTGAATTCAGAGATTATCGAACAATGTCATTAATATTACACACAAGTAAAATTTTGCTGAAGATCATTCAAAAGTGGTTGTAGCAGCACATCGACAGGGAACTGCCAGAAATTCAAGCGGAATTCAGAAGAGGACGTGGAACCAGGGATATCATTGCTGATGTCAGATGAGTCTTGGCTGAAAGCAGAGAATACCAGAAAGATGTTTACCTGTGTTTTATTGACTATGCAATGGTATTTAACTATGTGGATCACAACAAATTATGGATAACAATGCCAAGAATGAGAATTCCAGAACACTTAAATATGCTCATGAGGAACCTGTACGTAGATCAAGAGGCAGTCATTCAAACAGAACAAGGGGATACTGCATGGTTTAAAGTCAGGAAAGGTGTGTGTCAGGGTTGGATCCTTTCATCATACTTATTCAATCTGTATGTTGAGCAAATAATCTGAGAAGCTGGACTGCATCAGGATTGGAGGAAGACTCATTAATGATCTGTGATATGCAGACGACACAACCTTGCTTGCTGAAAGTGAAGAAGACTTGAAGCATTTACTGATGAAGATCAAAGACCACAGCCTTCAGTATGGATTACACCTCAACATAAAGAAAACAAAAGTCCTCACAACTGGACCAATAAGCAACATTGTGATAAATGGAGAAAAGATTGAAGTTGTCAAGGATTTCATTTTACTTGAATCCACAATTAATAACCATGGAAGAAGCAGCAGTCAAGAAATCAAAGGACGCATTGCGTTGGGCAAATCTGCTGCAAAAGACCTCTTTAAAGTGTTGAAAAGCAAAGATGTCACCTTGAAGACTAAGGTGCACCTGACCCAAGCTATGGTATTTTCAATTGTCTCATATGCATGCGAAAGCTGGATGATGATTAAGGAAGACCGAAGAAGAACTGAAGGCTCTGAATGGTGGAGTTGGCGAAGAATATTGACTATACCATGAACTGCTAAAAGAACGAACAAATCTGTCTTGGAAGGTGTATAGCCAGAATGCTCTTTAGAAGCAAGGATGGTAAGATGTCGTCTCACATACTTTGGACATGTTATCAGGAGGGATCAGTCCCTGGAGAAGTCCATCATCCATGGTAAAGTAGAGGGTCAGTGAAAAAGAGGAAGACCCTCAACAAGATGGATTGACACAGTGGCTATAACAATAGGCTCCAGCATAACAACAATCATGAGGATGCAGCAGGACTGGGCAGTGTTTTGTTCTGTTGTCCGTAGGGTTGCTATGAGTCAGAATTGACTGGACAACACTTAACAACATAATTCCTAAAAGTTAGCTCAATCATTGTAGCTAACATTTTTAAGGCATTTTATATGACATTTTCATGCACATTATTGTATTTGATCTTTGCAACATCTCAAGAAGTGAGCTGGGAAGGTATTGTAATTCCCACTGATGTATAAGGACTCTTAACTTATAAGAGGTTTACTGTTCATGCAGCTCAAGTTCACGCAGATAAGGAGCAATGGCACAGAGATTATGCTGAAATCTTCTGATTTCATTAGCCTAGACTGCTAGACAGAGGCCTCAGATCACAAAACAGGAGCACCAGGTGATGAAAGATCTATCTAAAATAAAATACAGTAATTTATTGTAATTTTTGCAATTGTTCTTTTGAGACTTGGCTGTACTTTTAAAGTCAGAGTGTGAAACAGCTAACGTGAAGTTCACGGTTAGGGTTGGGTGGTAGATGTGGAGGGGAAGGGATCGGGAAGGGAGACAGCAGGGAAGAAAGAAAGCAAAATGATTATGGACAGAGGAACGACAACATTTCTTTTTCATATTGCTCACAGATTTCACAGGAGGGCTACATGGGGAGGGGAGGCAGGTAAGGGTTACTGGTTCATCTTTATTGAACGAAGACTACATAATATTACTTCCAAACATTTTCCCTTTAAAAGTCCAGGTTGATCCTCCTAACCCTTGTTTGTTCCTTTGTTGTTGTGAGCTGCTGTTGAGTGTCAAGTCAGTCCCAACTCATGGGGACCCAGGACCAAATAAAGGCATGTGAGGGCCCTAAGCATTGCTAAACTGTGCTGCCTTCTCCTCTGCTTACTTATGCGTTTAAAGAAGATATGTGAGTTGTATATATACATGTATGTGTGTGTGTGTGTGTGTGTGTGTGTTAGCTATCCATGATAACTTCTTTTTAAATGCCACTATACTATTAGCAATCGAATACAAAAATGGTGCATACCATTTTAGCAGAATGAGATGAACCGGATTATAAAATTTTAGTGGATGCAGGGTACTAAGATTCTTACTACATACCACATAGCCTACAAAAAAAAATTCCACATATTCTACAACAAAGAAAATGAGTCAGTGAACTTAGCTGTTTCAACAATCAATGTAAAATTCTCTTGATCCCCCACAATGAAAAATTGACTTTCACCTATTTTGCTTTAATGGTTCATACTTCAATTTTGATACTTTTTTTGTAATAAATGCTGTAATTATAAATGAACCACTAAAAGCATGTCATAAAATAAGATTTAATGATCAGAAAACAAATATTATAACGAATTACTATATTTTATTTTTAGATAGAAATTTCATCACCTGGTGTTTCTGTTTTGTTGATGCCCTAAGCACACGTCTACGTTGCTTATTGGGTAATTCATCCCAAGCACAACGGAATGAAACACTGCCTGGTACTGTGCCATTCCCATGATCATTTGAGTATCGGGTCGTTGTGATCCATAGGGTTTCACTGGATCCATAGGGTTTCATAACAGATTTTCAGAAGTAGATTTCCAGGCCTTTCTTCCTGATCAGTCTTAGTCTGGAAGCTCTGCTGAAACCTGTTTAGCATCACAGCAACACGCAAGTGTCCACTGACAGATGAGTGGTGGCTGTGCACGAGGTGCATTGGCTGGGAATCGAACCCGGATCTCCCGCACAGAAAACAAGAATTCTACCACTGAACCACTAGTGCCTTATGCTTATTCCTTTCCTGTTGTTAATACTAAGCAGAGGTTAGATAGAGCAAGAGAGTGGAAACAAGTGTAAGAAGGCAGGAGCATGTTGTGGAGTAGCATTTGTAAATAGCTCAGAGAGCTCCCTGCTTGGTGCCTGAAAATTTGATTCCCTATCTCTTCATATTCAGCAGATGGGCAAAGACTTCAAAAGAAGGTCTGAATAGTGTTGGCAGCGGGACACTACTGAAGTTTCTGGATCTTTCATCCAAACAAATATTGGAAGTAAAATGGTCATTATTAAAATGCCATAAAACATCCCCAGAATAGGATTTATAGCACAGAGCATTCTAAAAGTAAATGTTAACCCATAAGCCTGGCAAACCTAGAGACCTTTGCATTTAACTGAAGCTGAAAGGTCTGTCATATTCTCTCTCCAGGCAGAAAGGTCTGGGGATAGATGAAAATGTTTAGCTACAACCTGCCCTTGGGGTAATTGCATGTTCCAAACAACATCAAACAATAAGACAGTCCTGACTTTATTGGCACAAAGTAATATTAGGTTGTCAAGAATCCTGTGATCTCAAACTGTAAGAATAAACAGAAAAGTGACTATGCAGATGATATTAAGGGTGTACAGGATATTCTCTCCATTGTTACATTATCATTTTTTCCCTGTTCATTTTGAGTCACATTGTGGAAGAGAAAAAAGCTAGATATGATTTCCCCACAAGGCAGATGTTGCAATCTAAAGAAAGGGAGACTGTCTTAGTTATCTAGTGCTGCTATAACAGAAATACAACAAGTAGATGGCTTTAACAAACAGTAATTTATCTTCTCACAGTTTAGGAGGCTGGAGTCTGAATTCAGGATGCTGACTCTAGGGAAAGGCTTTGTCTCTCCGCTAGCTCTAGAGGAAGGGCCTTGTCTCTTATGAGCTTCTGCTCCTGGACAACTTCATGCGGCTTGACATCTCTCTTCCCCTATCTTTGCTTGTTTAATCTCGTTTATATCTCAAAGAGATTGACTCAAGATATACCTTACGCTAATCCTGCCTCATTAATATAACAAAGACAATTTATTCCCAGATGGGATTATAACCACAGGCATAGAGGTTAGGAATTACAACACTATTTTGGGGGGACATAATTCAATCCATAACAGAGAGGTTTTACCAAGCTTATGAAAGGCCCATCTCCTCTTCTGCTGGTCTGTTTTTTTTTTTTTTTTTTTTTTTTTTTTTTGTTAGAAACTAAGAAATGTAGGCAGCTATGAGTTGGAATCAACTAGATGGCAAAGGGTTTCTTTTTTTTTTTTTCTTCTTTTTTTATGACATAATCATACCCAACAGGTAAAAGGGAAACCTTGACATTACATTTCTGTAAATCATCTATGTTTTGATTAATTTTCTAGGGCTTTTCGATTGTGACAGGTTGTTTGCCATAGATTTGAAGAGGAAGTCAGAATAAAAAGCCTGCCAAGGCAAACGCTTCTCTCCAGAAACAGACGAAGCCTTTCTGCTTGTGTTGTAGGGTTATAAATGGAAAGGGACCTTGTCTACATTTAACCCAGTCCTGTCATTATGTAGATGAAAATATTGAGCCCACCAGAGGTTAAGTGAGGTGGCTGCTATCACACAGCCAGTTACTGACAGAGTCATGACTTGAATCCAGGATTGCTGACTGGTAGGCTTAAGCACATGGCTGCTAACCAAAAGGTTGGCAATTCAACCCTACCATCCTCTCCATGGGAAAAAAGACCTGCAGCTCTGTTCCCATAAAGATTACAGCCTAGGAAACTGTATGGGACTGTTCTGCTCTGTCATATAGGATCACCATAAATCATAATCTACTCAACAGCACCCAACAAGAACACAACTTTTTCCAGGACCAAACTACATATCACTTTTATAAACATAAAATATTTGCATTTTCAGGTTGGAAGTCACTTGAGAGTTTTTGGTATACACGTTCTTGGTAGTTGTTTGGTTTTTTCAGCTTAGCAACTGTTTAGTAAATCTTCTTTTCTCCATTTCACCCCACATGGTATGGGAAAGTCTGAACCCATCCTCCTCCTCCAGCTTCAGGAATGGTGGGTAACCCAGGTCTGGCCAATTAGAATTCTCATTTCCTGGGGCTTGGTGATTGGTTTAGGGTTAAGCACATGGACCCAGCTAAGCCCATTATATTACTATCCAGGGTGTTTGCTGAAACTGTAGGGAACGATTGCTAATATATCAGGCATGTAGAATAAATGAGACCTAAGCGATGTAATTGCTATACAGCTTTAATTTTGCCTCTTATTGCCCCCTAAAAACATCTTTAGTGAGAGAAGATCTTCTGACCCTGTATGAAAAATCCAGCAGTCCTATGGATTTCTTTTCACTCTCGGGGAATAAAAAGTCCTTTATATCTTTAAGATATAACTCTGTGTTTAGAATGGCAAGTCCCATTTAATATTCAAAACCCCATCTTTCTTCAAAAGCGTAACTATTTGTCCTCCCCTAACTGGAGATTGTGGTAGACAAAAACAAACAGGTTGGAAGAGTGAGACCATGGTGTTTCTTTATTTCTCTCTTTCCCCCGTTTGCACATTTACCTTCTCCTCCCCCGGTTAGCTAAGATGTTCAGTGTTGAGATGGAGGGGAGAGTGGAATGAAAGGAGAAGAAGAAGCATGGTGGCAGAAAACTTCTTATTTGACTGATATTGTTGTGAGCTGGCTTTGTGCTCTATTTCTGGTTGATATTTAAAGCTGACTTAATCTTGTGGGGGAGTCCCTGGGTGGTTGAAGTGGTTAACCCAGTTAACTGAAAGGTTTGAAGTTCCAGTCCACCCAGAGGCACCTCAGAAGAAAGGCCTGGCAATTCACTTCTAGAAAATCAGCTATTGAGGGACAGAAAATGATACTTGTGAAGAATGTGCTTCTTAGCTCAATTAGATACATGAAACTAAATGGGCAGCTCCTGTCCGGAGGTGAGATGAGATGGGAGAAAGGGTCAGCAGCTGGTTGAATGGACACAGGAAATCCGGAGTGGAAAGGAGGAGTGTGCTGTCACAGTATAGGGAGAGCAACTAGGGTCACATAACAAGGTATGTATAAATTTTTGTATGAGAGACTTACTTGAATAGTAAACTTTCACTTAAAGCACAATAATAAATAAATGAATAAAAATCAGCCACTGAAAACCCTATGGAGTACTGTTCTACTCTCCAACGCATATGGGGTCACCATGAGTTGGAATCAGCTAGACAGCAACTTGTCTGAATCTTCCTTTCTTTTTTATTTCATTTCATTTTCATGGGTTCTTTGGAGATCTCCAATATTGGAGGTCTCATAACTTCCATTCCCTCCACCAGTTGCCATGAATCAACTTTGACTTCAAAGTACTGCAGGAATATAGGAAAGCATAGAACAATCTGACTTACAGAAACTTAAGAAATTTTATTGACTTTATAACCCATGCCACCATCACAGAAAAAATTCATTAAATGTATATTTCATATATATTTCAGATCAAAGAAATACATTTTACTATTACATAAGCTTAGCCATTGTTTTCCTTATAATATTTGTCAACTCTCCCATAACCATAACAACCCACTTTCCACAACGTACAACAGAATTGACGTCAAAATTTTAAAAGAGGAAAGCTTTCGGTGATTATAATTTGGGGTTCATCAGGCATTCATTTCCTCTTGTTGTGGGCACCAGGCTTCTTGTGTGTTTCTGTCATCTCAGGGCCAAATATGACACCTAAGTCTGTGAATAGCTTCCCAATAACCTGCCAGTGTCCAGCATCTACACATAAAAACAACAATCAAATTTTGTAAGTCATCCAAAGCTATTTGGGAAAAAGTAGAGACTCTGTAACAGATTATTCACAAAAAGCACTGTAAAAAATCTAAGGGTAAAAGGAATATAGATTCTACCAAATGGGCCTATCTTTCAGAAAGGAAATACAGAATATTAGAAAACTGCTTTGCCAGAATATAAGCGGAAGAGAAAGGCAAGCTGCTACTCTGAAAATTGTTTGTCCATATTAGTCATGATAATTCTATTGGGATACATCCCCTTTATTTTTCCCTTCTCAAGCAACAGTAAATGACAGCGGTGCAATGGATTTCTTTACATAAACTTTCTGGCCCTGGGTTTGTTATTCTCCCAAAATGATTGGTCAGGCTGCAGTCTTGCAAGGGATTGATCAGTTTACTATCTGCATAAGAGGCTTGCAACCACTCAGTAAGACCGTTGGTTTGTGATCCATCTAAGGGATTGATCAGTTTAGGAAAGCCATGCCCTGAAATTGACAGTGTTCCTGTATAAGTGACCGATCTCATAGAAGTTTTTGGGGCTTCCTGATCAATGGAGCCCTGGTGCCGTAGTGGTTAAGAACTCTGCTGTTAACCAAATGTTGGCAGTTCAAATCCACTAGCCACTCCTTGGGAACCCTATGGGGCAGTTCTACTCTGTCCTATAGGGTCAATATGAGTCAGAACTGATTCAACAGCAACGGGTTTGGTTCGGTTTGGGTTTGATCAGTGAGAACCAGGAGGGGAGTGCATCCTTTGGACATGGGGCCCTGTGCTGAGAATCTCCTAGAGGAGCTGAAATGCAGGTCAAGGGCTGTTGCAATGATCTGGTAACATTCACTGAGCTGATAACACTGAAGACATAGAGAAATGGAGGAAAGCACAACAGAGCCAAGCACCGGAGTGCTGACAACTGATCTATAGTGTACCTGCCCAGTGACACAGGAATGGACGTGGGTAATTTAGGAAGAGTGAGTGGGTCCCCTCTTAGACATAAGTGGGTTTCTCCCCTATGACACTAAGTGGTATACTCGTAAGGATGGAGAGGACAGTTCACTTCAAATCTCTTCTTGTTGTTTACTGTTTGCTTTCTATAAGTAATCTTTCTTTTTGTTGACTGTTTACCTTCCATAAATAATTATAATGGCTTTCAATTGCCAATACTAAGTAAGTGTCTATGACTCAACCGAATCGGATAGCAGAGTCTTCATCCCATCAGATTATTGCTGCTTGTGATTTTTAAGCAACTGACGTGTTTATGCACACGGTTCAATGACAGATACATTTATTGGGCAATAGGCATGGTGTTAGGTGGTGTACGTGTTTGTGTGTATTCTGTACAATTTCTAATATTACTGGTGACTCTACAAGGGAGTAAAGAATATCCAATATATAGTGAAGAAAACTGAAGCTCAAGGAGGTTAAGTTACTTCTTCAAGTTCCTCAGCGTAGCAAGTTGTGATGATGGAATTCAAACCCCAGTTGGGAAGAATTCAAACAGACCTTGCTTAACCAGATTTCAAAAGGGATGTGCAAGACCTCCTCAAACACCTCTTAAACCACTCCAAATAGACAGACCTTACTCTGCTGCACCTGGACCAACCTCTGTCTAGTAGAAATGAGCAAAGAGAATGGGGCCAGCGGCCACTGGGGCTTTTCTCTCTTCCCTCTCACCAGAGCCCTGAAGAAGAATCAAGACAACTTACTGGGATAAAATAATGTACTCCCTCTGCCCTGGCATGCTTTCACTCAGCCAACTCAATCATTCTTTTATTTATTCACAGGTTTGTTTATTCATTCATTTATTAACTCAACTTTCGTTGTTGTTGTTGTTCTTTGCTCTACTCCTGACAGCTCTTCCATTGTCCCTTTTTAATCAAACCACCACACCCAGAGGGACTCTTGAGCTCAAAAGAATATTCCTGCTCCAATCTTCTTAGTAATGGGAACCTAGACCCACACCACCACCCTCAACTCCCAGGTACTGTGACTGCTACTGCTGGTTTTATAACAGGATGATAAAACACTTGACAAAATAATAAAACAACCAAGAATAAAACACTTGACAGAAGTCTTGGGAAGAGATTGCTTTTATTTCAATTGAAATTTTGCAAATGAGGAAATAGGCTTGAAAGCTTGACGCTTCTATATCCAGGCACACTGTGTTTAAATTCAGGTTTCACCAGTTCTAGTTGTGGGACCTTGGACAAGTTGTTTAAGTCCAGGTTTGTCACTTGTAATGTGTGGATAAAGACAGTTAAACACTCACAGATTGCGAGGTTAAACCAGATCATGTAAAACAGCACAAATGGCAAGGCTCAACCATTCTCTTTTCTAGGTGCTGGGGATACAACAAAGAAGAAAACCTAGAATTCCCATGCTCTTAAAACTTGTTGCCTTTGAGTTAATTCTGGCACATGGTGACCTTATAAGACAGACTAGAACTGACCCACAGGGTTTCCAAGGCTGGAATCTTTAAGGAAGCAGACTGCTACATCTCTCTCCCAAGGAGCAGCTGGTGAGTCCAAACTGCTGACCTTCCTTTTAGCAGCCAAGTGCTTAACCACTGTGCCAACAGGGCTCTTTCCCACGGTTTTACTGATGATCTATTCTAATGATGGGAGAAAGCCAAAACAGAATTTGACAAAAAATACACAATCTTTTGAGTTGTGATAATTGCTAGGGAGAAACATGCAGAATAAATATCTGAGAGTGGTTATGGAGCAATTAGGTCACTCCTGAAGGACAAAGAATAAGGAACATAGAGTGATGACCAACAGTACACCTGCTCCCCGTTTGTGCTACTCCAAATGTACATGGAAAGTCATGTCTCTCCATAAAAACTTGTTGCTGTGAAGTCAATGCCGACTCATGGCAACCCATCTGTGTCTGAGTAGAACTGTGCTCCATAGAGAGTTTCCAACAGCTTATTTTCTGGAAGTAGGTGTCCAGGTCTTTCTTTTGAAAAGTCCTCTGGGTGGACTTGAACCTCCAACCTTTCGGTTAGCAGTTGAGCATGTTAACTGTTCACATCAAACTCACAGTACCATTGTGGAGGAGAGAAATGCATAAACGCTACTTTAAAATAAAGTGTAAGCTTTTATCAATTCTTTTTTGCTCTTTTTTTTTTTTTTTCTGTATGAAGATGAGTTATTAAAATCCCTGAATATACCTGGCTGGGCATTTTTTATTTCACTAATTTCTGACTATATTCACTCTTTCATCCAGATTTGGTAGCCTGCAGGACTCAGAATACTTTCATGAGGAAGGGGCTTGAGGGCTTTCATATCCGTATGCTTAGTTCCCATTCTTAGAAGTCACAGGCTTCATGTGATAACAAACCTGAGCTAAGATATTCTTAAGACCATCCTTTTATGTTACTGGAGAAGAAGATGGCACCTAACATTCTAAAGTTTAGCTTTGCTTCATCACGACAGTCAACTTGGGCTGCTGCTTTTTTTATAAGACACCACTCAGAAATGATTAGGTTAAGGACCCACCTTACTCTGTTATGGCCTCATTAACATAACAAAATAAAACCCCTATTTCCAAACAGGGTCATATTTACAGAGACAGGAATTAGATCTTCCAATCTCTTTTCATGGGATACAATTCAATCCACTGCACCAACTCTGCATCTCAAATTGGAGCCCATGTACTTGAGCTCAGCCCTCCTTCCTTCATTCAACACATGATTATTAAAAATGTACTCTGTGCAGGACTATCTGAGCACGACAGGGCTTTTCCAAACAAGATGAAGTAATCTAGATCTGCCCTCTTTTGTGTGAATGTCTTAATCCTGGCTCCAGGGATCAGATTCCCAAAGGCTCTTAAAAAGGCTTTAGGCTCTCATGCCTACCTGGGCATCCCACAGACCCTGAGGCATGCTACACACTAGACTCTGAAAACCCTCAGGGTTACTAAAAGAATTTGGCAACACCATCTAGTAAGTACTTAGTAGATATTTCTCAGAAGAACCAACAGATAATGATGATTTTAAACTTTCCATTTCTCTAAGGATAGGCCCCATCACCACCATCCAACCCAGTTGTTGTGGAGTTGATTCCGACTCATGGCAAACCCATGTGTTGTAGAGTTGGACTATGCTCCACAAAGTTTTCATGGCTGTGATCTTTCAGAAATAGATTGCCAGGGCTTTCTTCCAAGGCATTTCTGGGCAGGTATGAACCAACATCCTTTTGGTGAGGAGTACTTAACTGTTTGTGCAACCTAGGGACTCCTAAGGCCCTATAAACAAACAAAAAAAACCAAACCCATTACCGTTGAGTTGATTCCAACTCATAGCGACCCTATAGAACAGAGGGGAACTGCCCCATGGGGTTTCCAAGGAGGAGCTGGTGAATTTGAACTGCTAACCTTTTGGTTAGCAGCTAAACTCTTAACTACTGTGCTACCAGGGCTCCTGTAGGTCCCATATGGGAGATGATAAGCTTGGTTTCATGAGAAATGTCTCCTCTGCCTGATTAAAATTAGGAGGAAGGGAAGAAGGGAGGGAGGAAGAAGGACTAAGGGACAGAGCGAGGGAGAAAAGAAAGGAAGGAAAAGAAATAGAGAGGCCAGCTTGATACATCTAACCAGGCACCAAGATGAAGCAAATGGCTTCCTCTTGCTTTCTACCCATTTCCTTAACACAGGTAAATATCATTGACATGAAGGAACTCTCAGTGTCCCACTAGGAATTTCCACTGCTCGGTCCACCATAGGTTAAAGCAGTGGTTCTCAATTGGGGTGGCTTTGTCCCCTGGGATATTTGGCGATATCTGGATATTTTTGGTTATCACAACTAGGTTGGTGGGTGAGGGTACTACTGGCATCTAGTGGGTAGAAGCCCGAGATGCTGCTAAGTATCTTACAACACATAGGACAACCTTTGTGTCTCAGAGGAAAAAATAAACTCAGCTGACATCTGGTTTTCACTTAGGTTGCACCTTGAAAGAGTAATAAGATTTAGACTTTTAAATAATTTCAATTTTGAGGAAGAGCAACTGTATGAAAAAGATTATAGGTAGGGATCAAATAAAGTCTTTTATAAAGAAAAGTCAGGGCTATTAAGACCATCTTTTCCAGCTTCTTCCCTTAAAGCAGTTTTCTCAACCTCAGTGCTATTGACGTTGACTACTTTGTCTATGCATAAAAAGGGAACATGGGCAGGAGCTGACAATAATCATCACAATTTATTTTTTCCTCTCAGATACCCTAGAAAAGAAGCAATTCTTTCTGGAATAATTCAATACTTTGAAGAATGGCCCAGAAATACCAGTAAAGGCCATCCGTGCCCTCTTCTAGCCAATAAAGCTACAAGGACAAGGGTGTCCAAGTCTTCTTTTGAGGGATATTTTCAATGCATCTCATCATTTTGGAATACATGGAAAATATGTTTAAATGTCTTTGCTTTGGTTTCCTTGATTTTTTTTTTTTTTCCTGCTGCTCAGAGGGTGTATGAATGGAGATGACGTAAATGGACAGGACAAAACCAAGAACTATTTCTATTCTTGAGTTTTTGCCACTGAAATCAAATTATTACAATGATAATAATTGTTGTTGTTGCTGCTAGTTACCGCTGGGTCAGAGATTCATGGTGACATCATGAACAATGGAACCAAATGCTGTCCTGCCCTGTGCTGTCCTCATGATCGGTTGCGGCTTAGACCATTCTGATCCATAAAGTTTTCATTGGCTGACTTTCAGAAGGAGATTACCAGACCTGTCTTTCTAGTCTGTCTTAGTCTTGAAGCTCCACTGAAACCTGTTCAGCATCATAGCAACAAGTAAGCCTCCACTGACAGACAGGGGGTGGCTGTGCATGGGGTGTATTTTGGGGAATCAAGCCTGGGTCTCCTGCATGGAAAGTGAGAATTCTACCACTGAACCATTACTGCCTCCACAATAATAGTAGTCACTATTTATCAAATCATGTTAAACACATCATGATCTCACTTAATTCTTGCATCAACATGCAAGGTAATTATTATTTTCTCTGCTTTGTAGATGAAGACTGTGGCTCCTGGTGGGTTAACATGCCCAAAGCCACAGGTTGGTTCTCGCTGCTAGGAACCATTGCCTTCAACTGGACGCTTTGCACTGAATAGCTTGTTTAATCTTCACAGCTTCCCTAGAATAAATACAATATTATCAGTATTTTCGTAACTTATCGAAGTCACAGGCTAAATGGAAAATTCAGGGCAGAATTCAAATCTAGGTCTTTCTAACTCCAAAACCTGTGCTCTGCCTGTGAAACCATAAACATTCTCATTTTCTGTCACAACAAATGTCCAAAATAGATGGTCACCGTGCATCGGCCACAGTTATAGAACTAGTCTTTTAGTGTGGATTTGATGAGAAGCATTTTTAAAACATCCTTCAATAAGCATTTACTGAGGCTTCCTCTGGGCTGAACCATGGACAGTACACTGCAGGCATGGTGGTGATAGAGATGGACCTAGACTTTCCTTGCTCCCAAGGAGCTCACAGTTGAGGAGGGGCAGAGAGTAAAATTAGATTACACAGCACATAGTCACACGTTTACACAACACACACCTAGTAACACAGAGGCCCACTAACCCCTAGAGCAGGGCTCTCACCTTAAGCACTATTGACATTTGGGGCTGGATAAGACTTTGTTGTGATAGACTGTTCTGTGCATTGTGGGATGTTTCACAGCATCTCTGAACTCTACCTAATGGATACTAGCACCACTCTTTCCACCCGTTGTGACAACCAAAAATGTCTCCAGACATTGTCAGTGTCCCCTGATGGGCAAGGTCACCCCCAGATGAGAATCATTACCTTACAGGTACCCTGTGAAAGAAATAAGCAATGAAATCACAGTCTGTGAGTGTTGTTATGTGATATTTTCTTGTTAGGTTAGGTGCCATTGAGTCAATTTTCAACTCATAGCAACCTCATGTGACAGAGTAGAACTGCCCTCTACGGTTTTTTAGGCTGTAATCTTTACTGGAGCAGATCACCAGGTCTTTCTCCCATGGAGCTGCTGGGGTGGTTCAAACTGCTAACCTTTCAGTTAGCAGCTGAGGGCTTAACTGTTGCATCAACAGCATTTTAACAAGGCTTTATTATGTGCTGGGGAGTCCCTGGTTGTTATAAAAAGTTAACGTGCTTGGCTGTTCACTGAAATGTCAGTGGTTCAAGTCTACCCACAGGAACCTTGGAAGAAAGTCCTGGTGAGCTACTTCTGAAAAACCAGCCATAAAAAGCCTATGAAGGGACTTCCGGCAAAATGGCACTCTAGGCAGAAGCACCACGCTGTCCCTCCACAGCAAAGATCTGAAAAACTAAGCCAAACAGAGAAAACAACAATCCTGAAACCCTAAAACATCAAATGAAAAGATAAAGAACTCAGCCAAGCACCAAATGGAGTGAGAATACTGAGAATGGAGAGCGAAGAGAGATTCATGCAGAGGTCCCCTATCAGCTAAAGCAGTGTGGATCCGCCATCTTGGACTCCTATCAGAGACCAGCAAACAGGGGGTACGAGAAAGCATCTTCACAGAGCTTCCAGCGGGAGACAAAATAACCGGTAATTTGCAATATACACTTTCCCACCCCCCACACTTCTTCACCCCCACTCGGCCTCCTCTGCTTCCCACAGCCACAGTCTCTTGTCCAGGAAACACCGCCTGCTTGGATTCCACACACCCAAATGGGTCGGCTGTCTGAGTGCCATTTGTTGGCTGCTGGTGTTGCTTTTTTTTCTGCTTCTTTTGATTTCTTCCTTACCTCTTACCACCTCCCTCCTTTTGCTCAAATACCTGACTCTGTGCGCCATCTTTGCTTCTTCCTGAGGGGCTGTGGAGCTCCATTCGAGTGTGGAGCTGCTTCCCAGTCTGGACTGTCGTGCTGGTGGGATCCCGGGGCTTTTGTTCATTTGCTTGTTTTGAATTGTTTGTTTTCTTTTCCTTCTCTTGAGTTGGGAGCCCATTCTAGCCAGGCGGTGCTGCATGGCAAGGAGACTACTCCCTCGACTTGCACAGGCATGCAGAGGGATCCTGACGGCATTTCTTTTTTTGTAGGTTTTTTTTTTCTTTCTGTTTTTTGGGGGGCTTTTCTTATTCTTTTTTTTTTTAATTTGTTTTGTTTTCTTTTCCCTCGTTTTCCCTTTTTGTCTTTCTTAATTAATTGCTCAGTTTCTTGTCTCTCTATAGCTTCCTTCTCTTTCTGTTCCCTGAATACCTGGTGTTGTATACCTCTATGCCTTCTAGCCAGGCTGTACTGCAACACCTGAGAGCGACTTCCACAGACCTCATAGCTTCACAGATGGGATCCCTGGGAACTATGTGGTTCTTTAACCTTTCCGATTTTTGTTTATTCATTCTTTTCTTTTCTTCCTCTTCCCCTTTCTGTTTTTCTCCATTTCATAGTCTCTCATCTCTCCACTCCAACAGCAAGCTCCCCTAGCATTCTTTTTTGTTTGTTTGTATGTTTTTGGCTCCTGTTCCTCTCTCCCATATCCAGCTCAACCCCACACATAACAAACTCCCCACTACATCCTGCCTACCTGCACTGTGCACTTAACATCAGAGAATGAAGCAGCACAGGCACAGCCTACTGGAACCTGCCCTGCACGGATTACCTACTGGCCCTGGTGGCTGTAGTAAGTGCCACAAAAAACCTGTCCCAGTAACTCCTCTTCAGCTAGACCTGCCCTGCTGTACCGTATCTGAGTGACTGACCCTGCCAATTGGAGAAGGAGGTGAAAAGTATTGTGCCCACAGATGAGCAAACAGCAAAGAACACACAGTCCGCCTGCTCAGACATAGTCAAATTAAAAAAAAAAAAAAAAAATCTACAATCAATAAACAAGAAAAATAACCACTGAATGCCCCAAAGACAGCAGACAATATCAAAACATTTACAAAAACAAGACAGGATGGTTCCAGCAGTTGTCCAAAATAAAACACCAGATGACTTTCCAGTGGAAGAAAATGCACTAGAACTACCTGATAGTGAATTCAAACTCTAATACTCAGAATTCTCCAAGAGCTGAGGCAAAATGCTGACAAACAAGAGAAAAAACTAGACAAATTCATGGAAAATACGAACAAAAAAATTGGAAGAATTCAGGAAAATAATGCAGGAACAAAATGCCAAAATAAATTAACAACGAAATTATACAAAGACAATAATCAGAAATCCAAAAGACAAACAAAATTCCAGAAACAGATGGTGTCATAGAGGGCTGAGAAGCAGATTTGAAATGGTGGAAGACAGGATCAGTGGAATTGAAGACAAACAGTTGGATACAACTCTGTTTCAGGAAAACTCAGAAAAAAGAACAAAGAAAAATGAAGAGACCCTGAGAGTTACGTGGAACACAATTAAAAGCAAAAATTTACGAGTGATTGGAATTCCAGAACAGGGGGAGAAAACAGAAAACACACAGGGGATCATTGAGGAACTGCTGACAGAAAACTTCCCCAATATCATGAAAGATGAAAAGCTGGCCATCCAAGAAACTCAACAAACCCCACATAGGAGAGACCCCAAAGAAAATCACCAAGACATAATCACACTCACCAAAACCAAAGACAAACAAAGAATCCTGAGAGTAGCTTGTGAAAAACAAGAAGTCACATACAGAGGAGAAACAATGAGACTAAGCTCAGATTATTCAGCAGAAACCATGCAGGCAAGAAGGCAATGGGATGACATATATAAAATCTTGAAAGAAAAAAACTGCCAGCCAAGAATAATATATCCTGCAAAACTCTCATTCAAATATCATGGTGAAATTAGGTCATCTCCAGATAAACAGAATTAAGGGAATATGTAAAAGTCAAACCAAACTTACAAGAATTATTAAAGGGAGTTCTTTGATCTGAGGACAAACAGCTTCAGCTCACAGGTAGGATCTAGGATGCAGGATCATATGAGCCAGATACCAATCTAGGAAATGAACTCTCAAGGACTATCCAAAACCAAAAGAAATACAACAGGGAATCAGAGCAGTTAATCAGTAAATGACAACAACATCAAAACAATAAAAGAGGTAATAAATGGCATAGGTATAGAACCTTCTAATGGAGAGGAAGGCAAGGTGATACCAAGTAATGGTAGACTGCTTCAAATTTAGAAAGATAAGGGTAAAATTCATGGTAACCACAAAGAAAGTTAACAAACATACTCATGAAAAAAAGAGGAGAAACATAAAGTCTCAGCAAAAACAAAATCTACAAAAACAAAAGAAATGAAAAAAAAAAATCCACAAACAAAAGTAAGTCAGCACAAGGGAGTAAGAAGAACAAAGAAAACTTCAGCACCACAAAAAAAGCACTACAAAATAACAGCAACAAACTCACATGTATCAATATTTACACTGAATGTAAATGGACTTAACGCACCCATATAGAGATTGAGAGTGACAGAATGGATAAGAAAACAGGATCCATCAATATGCTGTCTACAAGAGACACAGCTTAGAAAGAAAGATGTGAATTTATTAAAGTCAAAGGATGGAAAAAAATATATCAAGCTAACAAATACCAAAAAAGAGCAAGAGTGGCAATTCTAATCTCAGATAAAATAGACTTTAAAACAAAATCTACCATAAAAGACAAAGAAGGACACTATATAATGATTAAGGGGATGATCCATCATGAAGACATAACCATAATAAACATCTACGCACCCAATGACAGGGCTCCAAAATACATAAAACAAACTTTAACAACACTGAAAAGAGAAATTGACAGTTCCACAATAGTAGTAGGAGACTTCAACGCACCACTCTCAGTAAAGGGCAAAACAACTAAGAAGAAACTCAGCAAAGATACAGAAGACCTAAAGGGCACAATCATCCAACTTGACCTCATAGACATATATGGAACACTCCATCCAACAACTGCAAAATAAATATTCTTTTCCAATGCAAATAGAACTTTCTCAAGAATAGACCACATCTTAGGCCACAGAGCAATCCTCAACAAGATCCAAAATGTTGAGATAATTCAAAGTATCTTCTCTGACCACAATGCCATCAAGGTAGAAATTAACAATAGAAAGAGCAAGGAAAAAAAACCAATTACATAGAAACTGAATAATACCCTGCTTACACATCAATGGGTAATAGAAGAAATCAGAGATGGAATCAAAAAATTCCTAGAATCAAAGGAGAATGAAAACACATCATAACAAAACCTCTGGGACACAGCAAAGGCAGTCCTCAGAGGACAATTTATAGCAATAGATGCACGTATCAAAAAAGAAGAAAGGGACAAAATCAAAACATTAACTACAGAGCTCAAACAAATAGAAAGAGAACAGCAAAAAAAGCCCACAACCACCAGAAGAAAGGAAACAGTAAATATGAGAGCAGAAATAAATGAAATAGAGAATAGAGAAACAATAGAAAGAATCAAAAAAACCAAAAGTTGCTTCTTTGAAAGAAACAGCAAAATCCACAAACCACTGGCCAGACTGACAAAAGAAAAACAGGAGAGGACACAAATAACCCAAATAAGAAATGAAATGGGGGACATTACAACAGACCCAACGGAAATAAAAAGGATTATAACAGAATATTAAGAAAAACTATACTCCAACAAATTTTAAAACCTAGAGGAAATGGATAAATTTCTAGAAACACACGACCTACCCAAACTACAACAAAGTGATGTTGAAAATCTGAACAGACCCATAAGAAGAGAAGGATTGAAAAGGTAATAAAAAATCTCCCAACCAAAAAAAGCCCTGGCCCAGATGGCTTCACTGGAGAATTCTACAGAACATTTACAAAAGAGCTTGTACCAATACTCTCAAGCTATTTCAGAGCATAGAAGAGGAAGCAACAATTCCCAATTCATTCTATGAAGCCAGCATAATGCTGATACCAAAACCAGGCAACGACGTCCCAAAAAAAGAAAATTACAGACCAATATCTCTCATGAATATAGATGCAAAAATTCTCAACAAAATTATAGACAATAGAATTCAACATCATATCAAAAAAATAGTACACCATGACCAAGTAGGATTCATACCAGGTATGCAAGAATGGTTCAACATTAGAAAATCAATCAACGTAATCCACCACGTAAATAAAAGGAAAGAAAAGAATCACATGATCATCTCAATCGATGCAGAAAAGGCATTTGACAAAGTCCAACACCCATTCCTGATAAAAAATCTCAATAAAATAGATATAGAAGGGAAATTTCTCACATAATAAAGGGCATCTATGCAAAACCAGCGGCCACCATCATTCTTAATGGAGAGAGGTTGAAAAAATTCCCTTTAAAACAGGAAGAATACAAGGATGCCCTTTATCACCACTCCTATTTAACATTGTGCTGGAAGTTCTAGCTAGAGCAATAAGGCAAGAAAAAGAAATAAAGGGTATCCAAATTGGTCATGAAGAAGTTAAACTGTCCCTGTTTGCAGATGATATGATACTACACATAGAAAACCCTAAAGACTCCATGATAAATCTACTGAAACTAATAGAAAGATTCACCAGAGTAGCAGGATACAAGAGAAACATTAAAAAATCAGTTGGATTCCTATACACCAATAAGGAGAACGATGAAAAGGAAATCAGGAAAATAAGACCATTATAATAGCCCCTAAAAAGATAAAATACTTAGGAATAAATCTGACCAGGGATGTAAAAGACCTATACAAAGAAAACTACAAAACACTACTGCAAGAAACCCAAAGGGATCTACATAAATGGAAAAACATACCATGCTCATGGATAGGCAGACTCAACACTGTGAAAATGACAATTCTACGCAAAGCAATTTACAAATACAATGCAATCCCGATCCAAATACCAACAGCATTCTTCAAAGAGATGGAAAAACTAATCATTAACTTTATATGGAAAGGGAAGAAGCCCCAAATAAGTAAAGCACCACTGAAAAAGAAGAATGAAGTTGGAGGACTCAGACTACCTGACCTCAGAATCTACCGTACAGCTATGGTAGTGAAAACAACCTGGTACTGGTACAATGACAGATCCATTGACCAATGGAACAGAATTGAGAACCCAGATGTAAATCCATCCACCTAAGGTCACCTGATCTTTGACAAGGGCCCAAAGTCCATCAAATGGGGAAAAGACAATCTTTTTAACAAATGGTGCTGGCAAAACTGGATATCCATCTGCAAAAAAATGAAACAGGACCCATACCTCACTCCGTATTCAAAAACTACTTCAAAATGGATCAAAGACCTGAATATAAAGCCTAAAACTATAAAGTTCATAGAGAAAAAACAGGACCAACATTACAGGCCTTAATACATGACATTAACATGATACCAACCATAACCATCAATGCACAAACTCCAATAGATAAGCTAGATAATTGGGATCTTCTGAAAATCAAACACCTATGCTTCTCAAAAGACTTCACCAAAAGAGTAAAAAGAGAACCTACAGACTGGGAAAATATTTTTGGACAGTACAAGTCAGACAAAAGTCTAATCTCCATAATCTACAAGAAAATCCAACACCTCTACAACAAAAAGACAAATAATCCCATCAAAAAATGGGCAAAGAAAATGAACAGACACTTCCCCAGAGAAGATATTCAAATGGCTAACAGACACATGAGGAAATCTCGTGATCACTAGCCATTAGAGGAATGCAAATTAAAACCACAATGAGATACCACCAAACCCGGCATTACTGGCACGAATCAGAAACACTGGAAATAACAAATGTTGGAGGGGCTGCGGGGAGATCGGAACTCTTATGCACTGCTGGTGGGAATGCAAAATGATACAACCATTTTGGAAAATGTTATGGCGTTTCCTCAGAAAGCTAGAAATAGACATACCATTGGATCCAGCAATCCCACTCCTAGGAATATATCCTAGAGAAATAAGAGTCATCACTCAAATAGACATATGCACACGTATGTTCATGGCAGCATTGTTCACAATAGCAAAATGATGGAAACAACCCAGATGCCCATCAACAGATGAGTGGATAAACAAACTATGGTACATACACAAAATACAGTACTATACAATGAGAAAGAACAGCAATGAATCTGTGAAGCATCTCATAACACGGATGAAACTGGAGGACATTATGCTGAGTGAAATAAGTCAATCACAAAAGGACAAATATTGTATGAGACCTCTATTGTAAAAACCCATGAAAAAGTTCACACACAAAATGTAACAATCTGTGTTGGTTACCAGGGATGGGAGGGGTGGAGGGGAAATACTAAATAGGCAATACGTAAGTGGTATCTTGGGTGAAGGGTGATACAGTACACAATACAGGGGCAACTAGCAGATCTTGTACGAGGAAAGGTTATGTAAGCCCCATAGACACATCCAAACTCCCTGAGGGACTGAATTGCTGGGCGAAGGGCTGTGGGAACCATGGTCTTGGGGAACATCTAGCTCTATTGGCATAACACAGTTTATAAAGACAATGTTCTATATTCTACCTTGGTGAGTGGTGTCTGGGGTCTTAAAAGCCTGTGAGCCACCATCTGAGATACTCCACTGGTCTCCTCCCTTCGGGAGCAAGGGAGAATGAAGAGAACAGGATACAAGGAAATGATTAGTGCAAAGGACTAATGGTCCACAGCTACCAAGGCCTCCACCGGACTGAGTCCAGTACAGCTAGATGGTGCCTGGCTACCACCACTGACTTCTCTGACCAGGATCACAACAGAGGGTTCTGAACAGAGCTGGATAAGGATGTAGAACATAATTCTAACTCATAAAAAAAAAGACCAGATTTACTGGCCTAAAGGAGACTGGAGAAACCTCAAGAGTATGGCCCCCAGACACCCTTCTAGCCCCGTGGTTAAGTTATCTCCAAGGTTCACCGTTCAGCCTGGGAGTGGACAGCCCCTTAAAACCAAATGGGACTAATGAGGTACAGGAGTCCAGTGACAAGGGCCAGAAGACAGAGGGGGACAAGGAAGCTGGTGATAGGGAACCCAAGATTGAGTAAGGATATTGTTGATGTGTTGTGAGATTGTTAACCATTGTCATAGGGTAACATTTGTAGTAACTGTTAAATGAGAAACTATTTTGTTCTGTAAGCCTTCATTTAAGTGAGAATAACAGCACAATTCGAAGACCGTAGTCAATGTCACTG
The DNA here is from genome assembly GCA_030035585.1 of Dugong dugon. Lineage (NCBI taxonomy): Eukaryota > Metazoa > Chordata > Mammalia > Sirenia > Dugongidae > Dugong > Dugong dugon. The sequence goes on along the minus strand of CM057471.1, from coordinate 81,950,801 downwards.
AACTGTGCATGTAGAAATTTTTGAAATGGTATGTCTTTGTCTATGTGTATTTTTAGCAAAAAAAAAAAGTTTGAGAAGTTAGAGGGTTGACATGTTGTGGGGTTGTTGACCAATGTCATAAAACAATATGTGTACTACTGTTTCTTAAGAAACTATTTGTTCTGTAAGCCTTCACCTGAAGTACTTAGACAACACGAGTTTACTATGAGTCTGAATCATCTGGACAACAACTGTTTTATTATTATTATTATTATGTGCCAAATGCTTTAGAAACAAGATCTCATTCCATCCTCAAAATAACCCTCTGATGTGCACAAACTTTGATAATATCCATTTTATAGACTAGAACACTGAGGTACAAACAGCCTAAGCAATTGACCTAAAGCTGCACAATAGTGCTGGTAGAGCTGGGATTTAAATCCTGGCCTATCCTCTTAACCAAGACGCTAAGGTGGGAAAAGCATTTTTAATGTTTTGCTAGGCTCACTAATTTTATTTACATGTTCACGCACTGAAGCTAAAACTACCAAAATCAATAGATGTGTATTTAAAAGCTTGTCTACAGTATAATCCTTTTGTGAATATTCTGTCTTATTCATTCTGAACCTAATTAATCCATTTTGGATAATTCGGTTATGGGAGTCTTGCCAACATATCTAGAGAAAATAATTTTCAAATCTGAAGAATGGAGTAAGTTTTATATCTTGGTTTACCTTTTGCAGTTCAACCATTAACTAGGGGTGGAGGTGTTAACAAAAAAAAAAAAAAAAATCCCTAAAAGCAATAAAATGCTATTGGCTAAGACTGAATGTACCCAGTTATTTCTACAGGAGTGACTTGACAATTAGATTAAAAAAAAAAAACAGAGCCAGGAGCCTCCATTCCTTTAAGTAAAAACTGCCAGGAATCCTTACAGCAACTTTCCTGGTACGTCTGAAGGGTCAGAGAGAATAAGGATGGTATGTCAGACATGTGACGTTGAAGCATATACCATTGTCACAGTTGTTACCAGATGTACGCCAGGTGATACCCGGTGGACTTTTAATGATTGATTTAAATGAAAAATACTTGGTAGGTAGGACATTGTTTATATACCTGGCTCGAGTTTGCCTTTGTGCCATTTAAGTGGCAAGAAAATGAGCCACATCTCTAGTTAAAGTAATAAATAACCCACAAGAAACGGGGACATTGGCCAATTGAAAATTCAAAGCAAATTATTTTCATGCACTTTTAAATTACATCAGGGACAAGTGTTGGCAAGTATTGTGCTGTAACAAATTTACAAAGTTTACCTTCAGCCACTAAAATATAGAACTAATCTAAATGTAATAAACTGTGCATCTTTCACAGGTTTCTACAAGAAAGATAGGATTTCCCTCAATCACCACAAATATGTTTACCCCACGAAGTAATTGCTGTTTAAATAATAAGCCTAGGGCTCATGTAAAGTCCCTGGCTGGTGCAAACAGTTTACCATCAACTACTAATCTAAAGGTTGGTAGTTTGAACCCACTTGGCAGCTCCACGGAACACAGGCCAAGAAATCCCTATGAAGCTCGGTGCTAGCCTGCCACATGTGGTGTTACCATGAGTTGATTAGACCCTTCAGCAACAGGCTTTGTTTTGTATTGTTTTAGCGCTCACCTATGCTTAGGAAACTGTTCAGTTCTTCCTGGTTCAAACCTTTTGTAACTGATCAAACCTATTGCCCTACTCTCAATCTGGCTGACTCCTACTCATCTTTTTAGGGTTATGCTTAAATGTCACTTTCTGAAAAAGTTTTTCCCTAAGATTGTGGTTGTAATTAAGTTCCGTTGTTACATTCTTTCTTAAAAACTATGCATTTTATTCACAACATTGAGAGCAATTGATACGTTTGTGTTCATTTGTTTAACATCTGTTTTCCCATGTAATGCCTCATCTACTACTATGTATCTAAGCCCCAGCCTCATCTGAGACTCATAGTGGGAACTCAGTGCATATTTAGTGAATGAGTAACAAACATATGCCAAGAATAAGTAAGAGTGGCCACGTGTTCCCTACCAGGAGCAAAGAGCAGCCCCAGATGCTGGTAAGCCCTGGCTGTTTTTTGTTTCTTTTTCAAAAGTACCTGTGACACCCCTTTTTGTATATTTATAGTAAAATCCTATTTTCTTGAGCCAGCTGGAATGAGTCTGTTCCTTACAACACTCCTGTTATAACCGGAGAACGGAGCACATCGACGGTTAAAGTGAATACGATAATAGAATGGTAACCCTGCCGCAGGAAACACCGGAGGAGAGAGGTGGTCCCCTCGGTGTTGTTTATCTCTTTTTCATCCAATCTGAAACTGAACCCCTTAACCAAATTTTCTTCCTACAGTTAACCCTTTAATAAACCGGCCTCTGACGCCACCTGGTGGAGAACTATAAATCTATAGCCATAAACCAAGCCAAATGAAAATAGACACCAGAAGTCCTTCAAGTCTCCAAAAGAAAAGATGAATACTAACTCAAAAAGTCAAACAGATGACCTTCTGGGGTGTGTTATATCCACTTAGAGGCCCTGCAGAAGAAACAGGTCAGGGTAATCATTTGCCTGTTTGTTCTTAGCCCCCATTCCTGACCTTCTATTTTCTTCCAGGTACATTAAGAGCCCAAGGAACCTGCAAATTCCATTTTCCCAGTAACTTGCCAGATGGCTTCTGATTAGTTTCTGCCAATGGGAAGTGTTGGCAGGAGTTTGGAAGGCAGGAGTCGGGAAAAGGAAGGTGTTTCCTGTTCAGCTTCTGTTGGCATTTTCCAGCAGCTAGAGACTGCTGGCACTCCATCATCGTCCGGCACTTCTGACACTCACAGCAAGGAGTTCATCGGTGCTAAATAGCACCCTCTCAGCAGTCCCAGTACTGGTAGGTGGTACTTCATTTGTGGTTTTGAGACTGGCCCAGGCAGGCACCTTCTCTATGATTCTAGACTCTGGTGACATCATTTCCTCTATTTACTTCTTTAGCCGGAGAGCTGTAGCTATCCCCAGTAGTTGCTCAGCCTAGAGTTGCCTGGGCATAACCAATTTCCTGTATTAGATTCATTCTGTTGAAAACCTAGAGTGGTTTCTGATCTACATCTGTCTTTAAGGCCTGGATATTGAGATTCATATCAATTTTAAAAAATGAAGAAAAATAACCTGATAAATAAATGTATGAAATGCTTTCTGGAAAACCACAGAAGACAACAGAACAAACTAGAAGTTACATATATATATATGTCTATATCTCAACCACGCATCTGTCAGTTTGTTGTACGCTGGTGGCTTGTAGGTTGCTGTGATTCTGCAAGCCATGCCATTGATATTTCAAATACCAGCAGGGTCACCCATGGTGGACAGGTTTCAGCAGAGCTTCCAGACTAAGACAGACTAGGAAGAAAGGCCTGGCAGTCTACTTCTGAAAAAACTGGTCAGTGAAAACCTTATGAATAGCAACAGAACATTGTCTGATATAGTGCCTGAAGATGAGCCCCTCAGGTTGGAAGACACTCAAAATACGACTGTGGAAGAGCTGCCGCCTCAAAGTAGAGTCAACCTTAACGATGTGGATGGAGTCAAGCTTTCGGGACCTTCATTTACTGATGTGGCACAACTCAAAATAAGAAGAAATAGCTGTAAACATCCATTAATAATTGGGATATGGAATGTACAAAGTATGAATCTAGGAAAATTGGAAGCTGTCAAAAATGAAATGGAACACATACAGATCGATATCCTGGGCATTACTGAGGTGAAATGGACTGGTATTGGCCATTTCGAACTGGACAATCATGTGGTCTACTATGCCAGGAATGACAAATTTAAGAGGAATGGAATTGAAAGGAAATATATATATATGTATCCCTTTGCCGTTGAGTCGATTCCAACTCATAATGACCTTATAGGACAGAGTAGAACTGCCCCATAGAGTTTTCAAGGAGTGGCCGGTGGATTCAAAAGGCCGACCTTTTGGTTAGCAGCCTGAGCTCTTAATCACTACTCCACCAGGGCTGTATATATATATTTGGTGTTGGTAAGGAATATTGAATACACCATGGACTGCCGAAAGAATGAATAAATCTGTCCTTAAAGGAGTACAACCAGAATGCTCCTTAGAAGCAAGAACGGCGAGACTACATCTCATATACTTTGGTCATGTTATCAGGAGGGATCTGTCCCTGGAGAAGGACATCATGCTTGATAAAGGAGAGGTTGAGCAAATAAGAGGAAGTCCCTCAACAAGACAGACTGACACAGCAGCTGCAACAATGGGCTCAAGCATAACAACAATTGTGAGCATGGCGCAAAACCGAGCAGTGTTTTCGTTCTGTTGTACATAGGGTCTCTTTGAGTCGAAACTGACTTGATGGCACCTAACAACAACAACATATATGTATATAATTAAGAAGGTACACAATTAATTACAGTAAAAGGCTAATGCTGACTGTGAAGGATTGAATTGTGTCCCCCATAAATGTATGTCAACTTGGCTAGGACATGATTCCCAGTATTGTGTGATTGTCCACCATTTTGTCATCTGATGTGATTTTCCTATGTGTTGTGAATCCTGCCTCTGTAATGTTAAGGAGGTGGGATTAGAGGTAGTTATGTTAATGAGGAAGAACTCAATCTACAAGATTAGGTTATGTCTTAAGTCAATCTCTTTTGAGATATAAAAAAGAGAGGCGGGCAGAGGGACATGGGCACCTCATACCACCAAGAAAGTAGATCCAGAAGTACTCATCATTTGGACCTGGGGTCTCTGGGCTGAGAAGCTCCTCGACCAGGGGAAGACTGATGACAAGGACCTTTCCCAAGAGCTGACAAGAAAGAAAGCCTTCCCCTGGAGCTAGCACTCTGAATTTGGACTTCTAGCCTCCTAGACTGTGAGAGAATAAATTTCTCTTTGTTAAAGCTATCCACTTGTATTTCTGTTACAGCAGTAATAGATAACTAACACACTGATGTATTTGCCTAACAGATATTTAAGTCTATTTAAAATTCCGTATTTAAATAAAGAAAAGAAAAAAAAAAAAACCGTTGCACGTTCAAAAGGCAATCTGAGACTGGAAAAATATTTTAGTCACTGCCTTAGTTCAGGCATTTATAAATTGCAGGATGGCAAGACCCTCCAAACATTCTCTGCTTTGACTCTCTCTCATTCCAAACCATTCTGCATATTGTTGTTTAAGTTATATTTCAAAAGAACAAGTTAGTTATTGTCACTCCCCTCTTTGAACTACTAGTCAACAAAGAAAAAAATTAGTTAACTGTACAATTAATAAAAGAAATGCATTTTACAATAAACTGTGTCTTCGTATGAATAAAAAAGATATGACCGTAAGATAGCATGCATTGCACAATTATTTATTTATTAGAACTGTTTACTGGGACTGAAGCATTGACAGCTGCAAGCAGGAGGCAGTTCCCCACAGCAGGAGGTCTTTGCAAGGCAATTGGTGCTGGAAGCCATCAAAGGCATGAAAACTCCTGGGGAAAAGGGGAAGAGGGGATGGGAGCAGGGGAAAGTTTATGTGTCCCTACACAATGTCCTTTTGCAGCAAGGTGGGGAGTTTCTGGGTCAGAGTGCTCTGAAGGACAGCCTCATCCTAGGGTCCTTATGTTGTTGTGTGCCAAGTAAATTCTGACTCATTGTGACCCAGTGTGACAGAGTGGAACTGTCTCATAGGGTTTGAATCTTTGCGGGACCATTTCTCCTGTGGAGTGGCCAGTGGGTTCCAACCACCAACCTTTTGGTTAGTCGAGTGCTTAACCATTATGCCACTGGGGCTCCTTAGGGTCCTTATAACTATAGGATTTTATCTTACCTGTGGTTAGCAGATGTTGGGTGTAGTTTTTCTGGGTAAAGTAGGCAGGCTCTAATTAGCTAAAAATCTGCTTATTTGGGATATTTTAAAGACAATTGGATGTGTACATATTTGAGTTTGGTGCTGCCAGACTTTTCTGGGCTAATGGACCTCAGCATGCTATGAAGAAGCAAACAACATGGGCCAATACACAGAGGCATATTTGACTTACTTATATAATAGTACTGCAACCCAGCTAAGAATCAATTGATCAATAGCTGTAACCCTAGACCTTGGCAAGCCTGAAACAGTATGCTTTTACTTTTGGGTTTGGAGAGATTATTTCCATCATTAAAAAGATGCTGAAATCAGTATCTGGTAAAATGACTGCAATCTTGGAAAGGCAAAAGCATAAGAGCAAAAGTAAGAATATAGATATAAAATGCAATAATTAATAAACATAAACCAGTTGCCTTTGAGCAGATTCTTACTAATGGTGACCCCTTATGTGACAGAGTAGAATGGTACTCCATAGTGTTTTCAATGGTTGATTTTTTGAAAGTAGATCACCAGGCCTTTCTTCTGAAGCACCTCTGAGAGAACTCAAACCTCCTACCTTTTGGTTAGTAGTCAAGCACATTAACCATTTGCACCATCCAGGGATTCTGATTAATAAACACAGTTAATACTAATTCTATTATTACATTTATGACTGTTTTAGTTTTACAATACAATTTGAGTCAGAATCAATTCGACAGCAATGGGGTATAACATTTGCAATTGATGTAATACTTTGTGTGAGTTTTATTTGCTTAAGTTGTTTAAATATTTAAGAGATTTTTTTTGTGTGTGTTATGTTTTTAATTTAATTAAATATTTAGAAGAGTAAAATTAAGTAAGTTCATAATTGTTTAAATATGGGACATTTTAACTTAAGTTAATAAGTTTTGATGTATTAATCTTGTAAGTAATATAAAAACACTTAGAGGGATTGTGATTGTTCAATGTTTAAGTAAATGTTAAATAACAAAAAGGTTTTAAGCTTAATAAATTGTGCATTAAACAAAGTAAATATAGACGTATGCATTTTCCATGGTGGGGCTGAAGGACATATCAACACTTTTGACTCACTCTGTACAATGCCACACACTGATAGAAGTGTGTATTATTCATTGGGGGTGGGTGAAGGATCTGTCAATGCGTTTGTCTTTCCCTGCACCAATGCTAAACCAAATATCAGTTGCTGTTGAGTCAATTCCTACTGATGGTGACCCCGTGTGTGCAAAATAGAACTGGTCCATTGGGTTTTCAAGTGTGTGACCTTTAGGAAGCAGATTCCCAGGACTTTCTTCCAAGTCACTTCTGGGTGGCTTTGAAACACCAATCCTTTTTTTTTTTTTATTAAAATATTTTATTATTATAATATTTTATTGTGTTTTCGGTGAAAGTTTACATAGTAAATTAAATTCCCTTTTAACAACTGTTCAGCGACATTTGTTACAATTTTCACAATGTCAACATGTTTGTTATTTCTGTTGTGGTTGTTCCGTTTCCATTAATCTAATTTCCCTGCCGCCTCCCCCCCCCCCCCCCCCCGTGTTAGTTATCTAGCTGCTGTAACAGAAATACTACAAGTGGATGGCTTTAACAAACAAATTTATTTTCTGACAGTTTGGGAGGCTAGAAGTCTGAATTCAGGATGCCGTCTCTATGAGAAAGCTTTCTTTCTCCGTTGGCTCTGGAGGATAGTCCTTGTCTCTTCAGCTTCTGTTTGCTGATTCCTTGGAGATCTCCATGTAGCTTGGAATCTATTTTACCCAATCTCTGCTCTCTTGTTTAATCTCTTTTTATATTTCAAAGCAGATTGACTCAAGATATGCCCTACACTAATCCTGCCTCATTGACATAACAAAGACAATTATATATAACTACAGGCATAGAGGTTAGGATTTACAACACATATTTTGGGGGGACATAATTCAACCCATAACATTCCTCCCTTTGGCCCTCCAAAATTCATGTCCTTGCTACACACAAAACACATTTACCCCATCATATCATTGCAAAAGTCTTAAATCAACTCCAAGTCCAAAATCTCATCTTCTGAAGCATCTAAATCACATATGGGTGAGACTCTAGGTGTATTCCATCCTGGGGCAAAATTCATCTTCATCTGCGAATCTGTGAAATCTAGACTACAAGTTATCTGTTTCCAAAGTACAATGGTGGAACAGGCATTAAGCAGACATGTCCATTACAAATGGGAGAAATTGGAGGGAAAGAAGAGATAACAAGCACCAAGCAAGTCCAAAACCCAGCAGAACAATTTATATTCATTCTCAAGCTTTGAAAATAATCATTTGTTCTCTGGGACCATTTATGCAATGTCCCTGTCCTCCAGACTCTGGGTGCTGGCCAGGCTGTCCGGATTCTAGGTGGAGGCCTGTCAGCCCTGGGCTTCAGCTCCGCCCTCCAGGCCCACTGGGACAGCAACTCTGCTCCCTTGACTTTGGGCAGCCCCATTCTCCTAGTCCATCTGAGTGGTGACCCTACCCTCTTGGCCTCAACAGGCCCTGTTCTTCTGCCTCTTGGGCATGGCAGCCCTGCCTCCTTAGCTTTGGGCATCAGCCCCATACCCCTGGCACTCCTGAATGGCAGCCCCATACTCCGGAATGGAGTTGATGAAGATCTGTCTTTTTGAAACTTAGGAGGGTATGGCCCACTCTTTGAAACCGAGGCAGCCCTGCTTCCTGTACTCCTCCCAACAGTTCTACCGATTTCTGAGCTGCTCCAGGGATGGTCCTTTTCTTGGAGGACAACAGATGTAGCTCCTTTGGCCTGTTTCCTGTCTGTAGAATTCCAAGAGGCAGACAGATTCCTTTCCTTCTTTCTCTGTCCCCTTCAGTCTAAGCTGATGGGTTTTCTGCTGTGGTAGTCGGTTAGCTCCATCAGTCACAGGCTTAATCTCTTTAACAAAAGAGTGTGTAGCCACATCTTTTGTGAAAATTCTTGGACACATGTCCTGAGTTTCTACAACAGAATTTTCCAGATCTTTAAGTTTTGTTTTCAGATTATACACTTCATTTTTTAAGTCCATCTCTTTCCTCTTACATTTTGCTATAAGCAACAAGGAGAAACCACACAGCCCCTTTAAGATCTTGTTACAAATCTCCTCAGCCAAGTATCCAAGTTCATTACTTACAAGTTCTACCTTCCACCAAACATTGCACATTCCAACCAGTTCTTTGCCACTACATCAAAAACATTGCCTTTCTTCCATTGTCCAGTGACACGCTCATCATTTCCTTTTAAAGCCTCACCAGAGGCACCTTTAACATCTACATTTCTAGCAACATTTTCTTGCTGGCGCCATTATGTGTTCTCTAAGACCATAGAGACTTTCTCTATGGCTCTCCTTACTTTCTTCTGAACCCTCATCAGAATTGCCTTTAAAGTCCATAATTGTACCAACAGTCTCTTCAAGGCAATCTGGGCTTTTATTATTAGGCACCTTAAAACTTTTCCAGCTTCTACCCATTACTCAATCCCAAAACAACTTCCACATTTTAGGTATTTGTTAGAGCAGCACCCCTACTTCTCAGTATCAGATTTTGTCTTAGTTATCTAATGCTGCTATAACAGAAATATCATACGTGGGCAGCGTTAACAAACAGAAATTTATTCTCTCACAGTTTAGGAGGCTAGACGTCTGAATTCAGGGTACTGGCTCTAGGGAAAAGCTTTCTCTCTGTGTCAGCTCTGGAGGAATGTCCTTGTCTCTTCAGCTTCTGCTTTCTGGTTCCTTGGAAATCTCCATGTGGCTTGCCATCTATCTTAACCATCTCTACTCTGTTTGCTTACTTAATTTCTTTTTATATCTCAAAAGAGATTGACTGTAGATACACTTGCTAACCTGCCTCATTAACATAACCAAGACAACCCATTCCAAAATGCGATTATAACCACAGGCATAGAGGTTAAGATTTACAACACTTTTTGGGGGGACATAATTCAATCCATAATACCCCTTGACCTTCTCATATTTGCTTTAGGGTAACTGTTGACTATTCAGTCTCACATAGATGATTTTTTTAAAGGAGCACAGTACTCATGGGTGGTATTTTTTATTTCATGAGGCAATCTGTTATTTATCTGAAAGGTGACCTGTGGGAGTGGTTTCAGTTCAAAGTTTAAAGGGTATCTCAGGGTGATAGTCTCGAGGGTTCCTCTAGTCTCAACCGGTCCAGTAAGTCTGGACTTTTTTAGGATTTTGAGTTTTGTTCTATATTTTGCTCCCATTCTGGCTAGGGCCATTTATTGTGTCCCTGGTCAGAACACTAGGTAGTAGTAACTGGGCACCATCTAGTTCTTGTCTCAGGGTAGATGAGGCCTTGGTTCATATACACTATTAGTCCTGTAAGACTAGTTTATTCTATGAGTCTTTGGTTTCCTTCTTTCTCTTTTGCTCCAGACAAGTAAAGATCAATAACTGCATCTTGTTTTGACTGCTCGCGAGCTTTTAAAACCCCAGATGCTACTCACCAAACTAGGATGTAGAACATAAACTTTATGAACTATGTTATGCCAGTTGACAAAGTTGTCCCATAAGACTATGGTCCTAGGCCTTCAAACCCATTAAGCCAGTCTCAGGAGGTGTTTGATTATGTCTTGGAGGTATTCATAATTGTGCCTCCTATGTGCTTTATTATGTATGTAAGTATATATACAGCACACACTTATATAGACATTATCTACAGATACACCTGCATGTGCATACATATATCCACACATATACCTTCCTATACACATATATGCATACATATTTACCTACGTAACCACGCACATAGTTTTCATTGTTATTGCTGTTGTTACGAAATTGTGTATGTCATACATTTCCCAAAAACATCCTTTGTTTCTGTGTAATTCTTAGTGTTATCATTTACCTTGATCAAGTTGTGCACAATTCACCCACATTTGGTATTGCCTCTCCCATCATCAACAAAAATAAGTGTCTACTGTCCAGAGGGTGATTCCCTTCTTTCCCCCTCTCATCTCTGGTAATATCAATGACTGTTGACTTCTATAGTACATCTAATCTTGTCTTTTTATAAAAGTGGGATTATACAATATTTTTCCTTTTGGGATCATATAATATTTTTCCATAAGACGTTTTGAGAACTCATCATTATTCTTCATAGCTGCTTAATATTCCATTGTATGTATATACCACATTTTATTTATCCATTCATTTGTTGGTGAGTACTTAGGTTGTTTCTATCTTTTTGCTATTGTTGAACTACCAACCTTTTGATTAATAGTAGAGCATTTAACTATTTGTACCACCCAGGGACTCCTACACCATAGCCATTTTCAGGTGTCCTTGAGTCAGTTCCAACTCATAGCGACCCTATGTACAACAGAAAGAAGCACTGCCTAGTCCTGTGCCATTTGCACAATCGTTGTTATGCTTAAGCCCATTGTTACAGCCACTGTGTCAATGCAGCTCGTTGAGGGTCTTCCTCTTTTTTGATGTCCCTCTACCAAGCATGATATCCTTCTCCATGGACTGATCCCTCCTAATAACATGTTGCCATCGTTGCTTCTAAGGAGTATTCAGGTTGTACTTCTTTCAAGATAGATTTGTTCGTTCTTTTCACAGTCCATGGTATATTCAATAATCTTTGCCAACGCTGCAATTCAAAGGCATCAATTCTTCTTCGGTCTTCCTTATTTACTACTGCCATAGAGAATTAAGTACCAGAAATCAGGAAAACAGGCCTGTGACTTCATTTGGTTTTGTAGTGTAGTCAAGCCTTTTAAATTTTATATTTTTATACTTTACCTAACATTGTTATATGTTTTAAGTAGCTGAGGCATTGCAGTATGATTACCCAGTACCATCTTGACTGAAAGTCTCCCCATTGGACTTTTCAAACTGAACTGGAACTATTTTGTTTCAATGTCTATCTCTCCTACTTAATCACAACCTTCTTTAGGCTTCATTCTTCTTTGTGTCCCCAGGTCCTAACACATAGTAAATGCTCCATCAATATTGTTGAAGGAGTTGATGAGCACAGTAACATTTTGTGAATGCTGTGAATGCTGCAAAGGGAGTGCAGAAACTGTTATTCACATACTATTAACAAGAAAGTAAATTGGTGCAACACATAAAAATGTTCATAAGCTATGATTACATTTCTAGAAATTTGGCCTTAGGAAATAATAAAAATAAGCAAACCAGCAAAAAATATTGGAAACAAACTTCAAGTCCACCCATAGGGAACTGGTTAAGTAAATTGAAGCTCATTCATCAGATGGAAAATTCACCCTCTATTAGAAGTGTTTTGAATGTAATATAACCATATGGAACAAATACATTTATAGCATAAGCTTATTTATTTCAAAGGCAGCATTTAGAACAATTATAACAACACTATTAAATGCACATGGATTAAAAGTTGGAAGCAAATTGTATCAAAATTGTAACAGAGTTCATTCTACACACCCTCCGTTTCTCAAATTATATGAAACATGGTTTTGTAAATTACCCTGCCTTCTGTCTTTAAATTTTCATTAAAATTAGCTGCGTTTTTATTAATTTTATTCTCTCCAACAGTGTAGTCAGTTGTAGGACTAAAAACAGAATATGTATTTTAGAAAATGTGATATTTACTCTAAAAACAAATTCTACTTTCAGTGTTAGTTCATAGCATACATGAATTCAGGGCGTCTATTACTTTTGATGGAAACCCTGGTGGTGTAATGGTTGAGAGTTATGGCTGCTAACCAAAAGGTCACCAGTTCAAATCTATCAGCTGCTCCTTGGAAACCCTGTAGGGTAGTTCTACTCTGTCATATAGGGACTATGAGTCGGAACCAACTCAACGGCACCTAACAGTAACAACAGCATTATCTTTATATATTCTTACAAGTTTTTATCCATAGTTTAAGTAGATAATGCAGCAGCCTGTGGAAAAATGACAGGAAAGGAAAAAGAAAAACTGAGTGGAAATTACAATGAAATAAAGCTCAGAGCCCTGGTGATGCATGGTTAGGTGCTTGGCTGCTAACTAAAAGTTCAGCAGTTGGAACCAACCAGCCATTCCTTGGGAGAAAAAACCTGGTGATCTGCTCCTGCAAACATTAAACCAAAAACGAAACTTACTGCCATCAAGCCAATTTTAACTCATAGCGACCGCAGGAAACTCTACGGAGCAGTTCTACTCTGTCATATACGGTTGCTATGAGTCGAAATTGACTCAACGTGCACAACAACAACAAAGCTCAGGGAGAATTAAAAACATTATTAGGCATCCCAGCCAACTACCAACATCAACATGAGGCATGAGAGTGAGGCCATCCTGGATTTTTCCTGCCCTACCCAGCCCAGCCCAGTCCAGCCCAGCATCAATCTTTCCAAATCATTCCTACATTTGAAAGTCATGCAACAGAGTCTCCCTGAAGGCTGACCTTGCAGTACTCCGTAGTTCTAAATGTTCTTTTATGACCTCAATGTTAGTGATAATTAGGCAGAGCCTTGACAGTACTAGCAACTATGGGATTCTTACCATGAGCTCAAGGTTTAGTAGATTTCAAACTCTTTCTAACTCTGTCCCATCTTGGGGTGGAGGGGAGAAATGAGCCTATTTTTTCTAAGGACATGATTTTATCCAGCCCCCGGATGCTAACTGAAAGTTTGGAGGGTCAAGTTTACCCAGAAGTACCTCAGAAGAAAGGTTTTAAGATTTACTTTCAAAAAACCAGCCACTGAAAATCCTATGGAGCACAACTCTACTCTGATACACATGGGGTCACCAGGAGTTGGGCTGACGTGACAGCAGCTGATATATATTTATAACTTTATGCAGGATCCCTGATAGTCTGTATATATTAAAAAAAAAGTTGTGATGGAGTCAACTCCAACTCATGGCAATCCCATATTGTCAGAGTAGAACTATCCTCCATAGGATGAGTCCTGAAATTAACCATCACCCTTATTATCATCCTTAATTACCATCAATATCCAACAAATATTTATCAGATACATACTAAGTAACAGATATTTTTTGAAGTACTATAGATTGATTTTTATTTAATTTTACCCTCACAACAATTTTATGAGGTCTGTATATTATCTCTGATTTACAGGTGAGGTCATTGGATAGTGGCTTTTCTCCTTTCCTTCTTAACTTGCACTGAAAAACCCTTCAAAGGAAATTCCATATAGTTGCAGTCTTGGGCCATTTGGTTGGATCTTCTCTTTAAATATAGTCAATCTTGTACCTTCATGTATAATGCATGTTTGCAAAATGTGTATGACTGTTGAGTCTTGCAGTGGTTAAGAGCTCAGGCTGCTAATCAGAAGGTCAGCAGTTCAAATCCACCAGCTGCTCCTTGGAAACCCTATGGGGCAATATGAGTCCTATAGGGTCGCTATGAGTTGGAATCAACTCAAAGGCACCGTTTTTTTTTGGGGGGCGGGGGGAGAGGCGTTTTTTGAGTGCTCATGTTGTAAGTAAAATTCTACTTTCAGAATGATAAAATATCATGAAAATCTTCGGTCAAGTTATATACATGTAATACTTCCCTGAATGTTACATAACTGTGGTAGATCGTTTACAAAGACGGCTACAACAATTCTGTTCATTCTCTTTTTTGATGTGACTTTGCCACATTTCAAAAAGTGGTGTCTATCTCCCTTCCACTCCTTGAATCTGGTTTGGTCTTGTGACTTGCTTTGATGAACAACAGAATGAAGGGGAAGTGACAGCGTGCCAGTTTCAGGCCTGGTTTTTAAGAAAGCACCTGCTTTCATCTTCTTGAAATCCTGAGATCATTATGTTGTGAAGAAGCCGAGTCTAGCATACAGGAGGATGAGGGACCACAAGGAGGATAACTGAGGCACCCCACCACCAACAAGCACTAACTGCCAGATAGGGAGTGATGCCATCTCGTATCAGCTTAATGCAGCTACCTGAGGTAATCCGGGCAAGATCAGCAGAAAAACTACTCAGACAATCCACTAAAGTTTGAGAAATAATAAATCATTATAGGTTAAGTCACTATGTTTTAGGGTGATTTGTTAAACTGCAATGTTATTGTAGTTACCGTTGAATCAATTCTGATTCATGGTAACCTCATGAGTGCAGAGTAGAACTGCTCCATAGGGTTTTCAAGGCTGTGACCTTTTGAAAGCAGATCGCTAGGCCTGTCTTCTGACGAGCCCCTGGGTAAGTTTGAACCGCTAACCTTTCGGCTAGTAGTAGAGCATGAAATAATAGTATATTGGTAGCTATAACCAAAAAACCCAAACCAGTCACTGTCAAGTTCATTTTGACTCATGGTGACCCTATGTGTTTCAGAGTAGAACTGTGCTCCATAGGGTTTTCAAGGCCGTGATCTTTTAGAAGCAGATCATCAGGCCTTTCTTTTGAGGTGCCTCTGAGTGGGTTTGAACCACCAAATTTTTGATTAGTAGTTGACTGCTTAAACCATTTGCTCCACCCAGGTACTCCTATAGATAGATATGTTGTTGTTGCTGTTAGGTGCCATCGAGTGGCTTCCAACTCATAGTGACCCTATGTACAACAGAACAAAACACTGCCCGGTCCTGCACCATCCTCAGAATAGTTGCTATGTTTGAACCCATTGTTGCAACCACTGTGTCAATCCACCTCGTTGAGTGTCTTCCTATTTTTCACTGACATTCTACTTTACCAAGCGTGATGTCCTTCTCTAGGGACTGGTCCCTCAAAGTATGTGAGGCGAAGTCTCATCATCCTCTCTTCAAGGAGCATTCTGGCTATACTTCTTTGAAGACAGATTTGTTCCTTCTTCTGGTAGCTCATGGCATATTTAATATTCTTCACCAACACCACATTTCAAAATCATCAATTCTTTGGTCTTCCTTATTCATCAACCAGCTTTCGCATACATACGAGGCGATTGAAAAATACCATGGCTTGGGTCAGACGCACCCTAGTCCTCAAAGTGACATCTTTGCTTTTCAACACTTTAAAGAGGTCTTTTGCAGCAGATTTGCCCAATGTAATAAGTTGTTTGATTTCTTGACTGCTGCTTCTATGCATGTTGATTGTGGATCCAAGTAAAATGAAATCCTTAACAACATCAATCTTTTCTCCATCTGTCATGATGTTACTTATTGGTCTGCTTGTGAGGATTTTTGTTTTCTTTATGTTGAGGTGCAATCCATACTGTAGGCTGTAGTCCTTGATCTTCATCAGTACGTGCTTCAAGTCCTCTTCACCTTCAGCAAGCAAGGTTGCATCATCTGCATATTGCATGTTGTTAATAAGTCTTCCTCCAATCCTCATTCCAGGTTATTCTTCATATAGTCCAGTATCTCGGATTACTTGCTCAGCATACAGATTGAATAAGTAGAGGCGGGGCCAAGATGGCGGAGTAGTCAGATGCTTCTGGTGGTCCCTCTTACAACAAAGACCCAAAAAAACAAGTGAATTGATTGTATATGACAATCTAGGAGCCCTAAACATCAAAGGCAAAGTTGAGGAATAGGACTGAGTGGCAGGGGGAGGGAGAGATGGTTGGGAAGCAGTGAGGAGTTGCAAGACCCGACCCAGAGGAAGCCAAAGCCCTTCAGCCCGGATCAGTTTAGGGTATGTGGTGAGGCAGGCAAGCAGCTACGCTTGGGAGGTGTTTTCCACATCAGGAGAGACCCAGCGGCAGAGAGTCTAGCCGGCCATCCAGAACCAGTGAGAAGCCCTCGATTGGCAAAAGATAAGTACTTGCGTCTGGCCTACCACGTGGATTAAAAACACCCCCCTTAGAGAAAAACCTCTCTCCCATTTACCTCCCTGTTCCCTGCTCCACACTGGGTCTGGGACAGCTTCAGCAATTGCTGAGTCCCCTGGGCCAGAAGTAGGACCTGTTATGTGCCCTGAGCCATTCTCCCAGCCTTGGAGAGGGAACAAATTAACAAACGGGGCAAAAAATAATCTGCCGGCTCCCTTAAACCAGGAACTCAGGGTAGGCATAGCTCCTTTGCCTAGGGACAGGCATAAGGGATCCACAGACTTTGAGTGCTTTTCCCTTCCCCCTGCATAGGCTTATGTGGGCCCATTTCAACAGCATAGGCCCTCATTACCACAGTACAACAGGGTATATACCTGAAGTCTAACTTCTACTGTTTCAGCTGTGAAGTGGCAGGTTCATGACATTTGACACTACTTTGCCCATTAAGCAGGGTCTTCACCTACCCACATGAGGGGCCTGAGGACTGGTGGCTCCACCCACGCCACCTAGCTACCTGTGACAGGGGCCCAAGAACAAGAGGTTCCCCCAGTGCCTACAGCCAGCAGCACTGGGTGCTCAAAGTCCAGCTGCAGAACCTACCCACCTATGCACTCTAGGGAACAGGGACATGCTTTCCTCCTGGACACCCGGGGGCAGCCATTGGCCCTCTGTCTTCCTCAGTATGTGTCCCCCTGCTGCAGCCAGATGCCTGTGCCCACACAAATCACCCATGCCTATCTAGGACACAGGTGAGAGCCTGCACCACACACTTGGTGGCTGACTACCTGGACCCCTGAGGTGAATCCATACAGGAGGAGTGGGTGGGCTCCTGGGCTCACATACTTAGTGGCAGTTCAGTATGTTGGAGCTTCAGGGGCTCTGGTGAGCATGCTAGCTCACATGAGCTGCCTATTTGGGCATATCAAAACAAAACAAAATAAGAAGGTAGGACACAGTAAGCAAACATAAAATAAATAAATATAATAACTTATTGATGGCTCAGAGATAACAGTCAATATCAAATCACATAAGGAGGCAGATCATGATGGCTTCAACAAGCTCCCAAAATAAAGAATCTAGAAATTTTCTGGAGGAAGAAAATTTTTTGGAATTACCAGAGGCAGAATACAAAAGATCAATATAAAAATCTCTTCAAGACATCAGGAAGGAAATTAGGTAAAATGCAGAACACAAAACAGAGGAACTTAAGAAGATTAGAGAACAGCATAATGACAAATTTAACAGGCTGCAAGAATCCATAGAGAGACAGCAATCAGAAATCCAGAAGATTAACAATAAAATGTCAGAATTAGACAACTCAGTAGAAAGTCATAGGAGCAGAACTGAGGTGATGGAAGTCAGAATTAGTGAAATTGAAGATAAAGCACTTGACACCAACTTACTTGAGGAAAACTCAGACATAAGGTTTTATAAAAATGAAGAAACCCTAAGAATTATGTGGGATTCTATCAAGAGGAATAACCTACAAGTGATTGGAGTACCAGAATGGGGGGCGTAACAGAAGATACAGAGAGAACTATTGAAGATTTGTGGGCAGAAAACTTCCCTGATATCATGAAAGATGACAAGATATTTATCCAAAATGCTCATTGAATCCCACATAAGATCTCAAAAGAAAGTCACTGAGACATATTATAATCAAACTTGCCAAAAACAAAGATAAAGAGAGAAGTTTAAGAGCAGCTAGGGATAAACGAAAAGTCATCTACAAAGGAGAGTCAATAAGAATAAGCTCAGACTACTCAGCAGAAACCATGCAGGCAAGAAGGCAATGGGATGACATATATAAAACCTTGAAGGAAAAAATTGCCAATGAAGAATTATATATCCAGCAAAATTGTCTCTCAAATATGATGGTGTAATTACGGCATTTCCAGATAAACAGAAGTTTAGGGAATTTGCAAAAACAAAACCAAAATGACAAGAAATACTAAAGGGAGTCTTCTGGTTAGAAAATCAATAACATCAGATAAAACCCAAGACTAGAACACAGGACAGCGCAACCAGATATCAACCCAGATAGGGAAGTCACAAAAGTAAATCAAAGCTAACACACTGAAAATAGGGAAACAGAGATGTCAATATGTAAAAGATGACCACATTAAAAAAAAAAGAGGGACTAAAAAATGTAGACATAGATTTTTCATATGGAGAGGAAGTCAAGGCGATATAAAGAAATAAAAAACTGGTTTAAACTTAGAACAATAGGTAAATATTCAGGTAACCACAAAGGAAATTAACAATCCTACAGTCAAAATAAAAAACAAGAAAAATACAAAGACTCAGCAAATACAAAATCAACAACAATGAAAAAGATGAAAAGAAAATGCATAAAGAAAAACAACTCAGCACAGAAAATTAAGTGAAACAAAGAAACTTTCAACAACACACAAAAAAGAACTTCAAAATGACAGTACTAAACTCATACCTATCAATAATCACACTGAATGTAAATGGACTAAATGCACCAATAAAGAGACAAAGAGTGGCAGATTGGATAAAAAAAACATGATCCATCTATATGCTGCCTTTCAGAGACACACCTTAGACTTAAAGACACGAACTAAAACTCAAAGGATGGAAAAAAATATATCAAGCAAACAACACTCAAGATAGAGCAGGAGTAGCAATATTAATCTCTGACAAAATAGACTTTAAAGTAAAATCCACTACAAAGGATAAGGAAGGACACTATATAATGATTAAAAGGTCAATACACCAGGAAGTCATAACTATAATAAATATTTACACACCCAGTGATAGAGCTGCAAAATACAGAAAACGAACTCCTCCAGCATTCAAAAGAGAGATAAACAGCTCCACAATAGTAGTAGATTTCAACACTTCCCTTTCGGTGAAGGACAGAACATCCAGAAAGAAGCTCAACAAAGACACGGAAGATCTAAAGGCTACCATCAACCAACTTGATCTCATAGACATACACTGAATACTCCACCCAACAGATTTAATAAGTATGATGAAATGATACAACCCTGAGGCACACCTTCCTTGACTTTAAACCGTTGTTCCATTTGAACAACTGCCTCTTTGTCTAGGTACATGTTCTCATGAGCACAGGGAAATGTTCTGCAATTCCCATTCTTTGCAATGTTATCCATAGTTTGTTATGATCCACATAGTCAAATGACTTTGCATAGTCGATAAAACACAGGTAAGCATCTTTCTGGTATTCTCTGCTTTAAGCCAAGATACACCTGACATCAGCAAGTATCCTTTGTTGCGTGACCTCTTCTGAATCTGGCTTGAATGTCTGGCAGTTCCCTGTCGATGTACTGCTGCAACCGCTTTTGAATGATCTTCAGCAAAATTTTACTTGTGTGTGATTTTAATGATATTGTTCCATAATTTCCACATTCCATTGGATCACCTTTCTTTGGAAAGAGCACAAATATGGATCTCTTCTACTCGGTTGGCCAGGAAGATGTCTTTCCAATTTCTTGACATAGATGAGTGAGCACCTCCAGCTCTACATCCATTTGTTGAATGTCTCAATTGGTATCCTGTCAATTCCTGGAGCCTTGTTTTTTTGCCATTCCCTTCAGTGCAGTTTGGGCCTCTTCTTTCGGTACCATTGGTTCTTGATCATATGCTACCTCCTGAAATGGTTGAATGTCGACCAATTCTTTTTGGTACAGTGAATTTGTGTATTCCTTCTACCTTCTTTGATGTTTCCTGTGTAGTTCATTTTTTTGCCCATAGAATCCCTCAGTGCTGCAACTCAAGGCTTGAATTTTTTCTTCAGTTCTTTCAACTTGAGACGTGGAGCATGGAGTGTTTTAGTTTTCTGACTCCAGATATTTGCAAGTTCCATTATAATATTTGACTTTGTCTTCTGAGACTCCTTTTGAAGTTTTCTGTTTAGTTCTTTTAATTCATCATTTCTTCCCTTTACGTTAGCTACTTTACATTCAAAATCAAGTTTCAGAGTCTCTCCATTTTGTCTGCCAGTTTGTCAAACCGTGGTGGTGTTGCTGTGATGTTGGAAGGTATGCCACTGGTATTTCAAATGCCACCGGTATTTCAAATATCATAATGGACAGGTTTCAGCAGAGCTTCCATACAAAGACAGACTAGGAAGAAGGACCTGGAGGTCTATTTCTGAACAAACTAGCCAGTGAAAACCTTATGAATAGCAGCAGAACATTGTTTGTTACAGTGTCAGAAGATGAGTCCCTCAGGTTGGGAGGCGCTCAAAATACAACTGGGGAAGAGCTGCCTCCTCAAAGTAGTGTAGACCTTAATGATGTGAATGGAGTCAAACTTTTGGGGCTTTCATTTGCTGACGTGGCATGACTCAAAATGAGAAGAAACAGCTGCAAACATCCGTTAATAATCAGAACATGGAATGTACGAAGTATGAATCTAGGAAAATTAGAAGTCATTAAAAATGTAATGGGCCACATAAAGATAGATATATTGGGCATTAATGCACTGAAATGGACTGGTATTTACCATTTCGAATCAGACTACTGATTCCAAATGATCTGCTATGCCAGGAATAACAAGGATGGATATAGACACTAGTTACAATTTTTTAACTCATCTCTTACCTGAAATAAAGCTTTTCTCAGCTTAGCTCAAATGACAATGTAGATTTTGCAAGGGAAGAAGAGGATTTTTATGTCAGTGTAGATGGGTGCCTCTAAGATCGTTCACAAAATGAGTGAGAAGAATGTGGAACACTAGCATTTCCTTATCTGGGTAAAGAAATGCATGGCAAGCTATTTCCTTACTAGCAGACCTCTGAACTTTGCTCTGCTTTTGGATCACTTTTTTATTTATTTTATTTTGTTTCTTTTTTTTCCCCCCACAATTCTGAACCTAATTCATAAAAATCTTTGTCTATTTTCTATTTTAGGCATAATCAGTCAGAGTTCCCAGTTGCAACAATACCCAACTCCAACACATTTGAGAAAAACAAACATATTGCAAGAAAATCAGAGCTCACCAGACTGATTGGAGACCAAGAATCAGGCCTAACAAGTCTAGAAGTGAAGAGCTTTGATGGGTTGGGCAGAAGAAATCTGCAAAGATTAAACAGCAGAACAATCTGGACCATGGGAGTCACTGCCCTACAATATATTTTTGTGCCACACATCTGAGAGTCAAAATTCCTAAAGATAGCTTGTGATTGGCTAAGCCCAGGTCACAAGCCCACCTCCTACCTACATCAGGGTACATAGAAGAAAGACGTCGCCCCTTTGGCTTCTACAGAGGAGAAACTACCTCCTACTGAGTGTCTACAAACAGAAGTCAATCTCCCCAGTGGTACTATTAGGCAGGGAGCTCAAATGCCAGAAAACCAAAAAGTGGCTAATGTCCATTACAGGAAAATTTTTCATCATTTCGAATATGTTTTCAATTTGTTTGTTTTCTTTCACAATTACACACCTCATTGAAAGACTTTAAAAGGTAAGAGCAACACCAAGGATATCCTACACTGGTATTTCCATGTGGGAAATCCTCCTTAGTATTTCTTGGGAAATATATTTTTCAGAATCCCAAGAAAAATTATTTGAGATATCAAGGAACAGGGAAAACTATTAGGATTCTTCGATGAGAACTAAAGGTTAACAACCAACATAAAGGTTACTGATTTAAACGAGTCCCCTGAGGTCTAGCTGAAAGTAAGGCATTTAGTGTCTGAAGGTTAAGGCCAACATTTCCAGGAACCTGAAGGCTGAGCACTGGTGGTGCAGTGGATAAGTGCTCAGCTGCTAACTGGAAGGATTGGTGGTTTGAATCCACCAGCAGCTCCGGGGCAGAAAGATGTGGCAATCTGCTTACATAAAGATTACAGCCTTGGAAACCCTATAGGGGTCACTAGGAGTTAGAAATGACTCAATGACTATGAGGTTTTTTTTTTGACGTGTGAGAGAGAAACAGGAATTATCTAATCAGCCAGTCTTGGTGTAGCTGTTGTCATATTATAAGTGGGTGTTTATGGTCCTGTCTGCTAACCATGAGTTGTTCTTTCAAATTAAATAAGTATCAATAAGTTCATCCACATGTGTACTTTAAGCAAATCTTATGAGTGGTGTGCCAAACAATAACAAGTTTGGAAAGCAAAATAAGTCCTTAAATTGGCAACTTTCACTCCTGATTTTGTGTAGTACTTTTAACCTTGCCAGTAAATTTGAGCGTTTCCTTATCTGAATACTACCCAACAATGTTTGCTGGCATTTACCAATGTTTGAATATTTGCTCTAGTCTACAGTTCTTTGTAAATACCTTAACAGAGGAACTGCAAAGAGAAGAAGATATGAATGCTATTGAGGAATACTCCCTTGGAAAATCAGAAACTAATCTAAAATCTGAATTAGTAAAAGTGATATTGATTTCACCAGAAAAAAACAAAGTTTTAAAGAAAATGAGAAAGGAAATGAGTTTATATGAAACAACATGCATCCTACTTTAAGATGCTTTGGATGCACCTTAACAAGTGAACAAAGGTCAATGAAAAATTTTTTAAAAAATTGTCATGATACAAAGATCAAGACCATTGACTACACCAATTAATGCTTTTAAAAAAAATCTAAGAATTTTAACTTTTAAACATTAAATACCTATGTTATTCAGCCTTGAAAAGCAGACTTCAGATTCCACCTTGCCTGTGACCACTTCATTGCTCCCCATCAACCAGAGCTCCCAAACAACCCCCTCTATGAATGACAAATCCTGGTCTCCCCCACCTCATGTCCTCTTATTTGGGGGCTTCTCCATGGCCACCCAAAGCCGAGGTTGTAGAATGCGAAGCCAGGTTTTAAAGCTGTGGGTGCTTCTGCAGCTGTTGCTCCTCCATATCTGGCTGTACAGGAGGAGACTCCAGCCCCTGTCCACCATGGAGATCTCCTTCCAGGCCACTCAGGACATTTTTATCCTCTGTCCTCCCCATGTTCCCTTTTCCTCTGAATGCCCCTGTCATCAGCCCTCCCAATCCCCAGGAAAGGCTGCCCCTGAGAGTAAGGTTCTGAGACTCTCCTATGAGGACACTTCCATTGTTCAACAGCCAGCGTTAGGGAGTATCTGTGGCCTGTGAGGCCCATCTAATGTTTGGAATCTTCAGTCCATATATTCAGTGTTAAGGTGCCCCCCTGGGAGCCCAGTTTCCCTGGGGCCCCAGCCCTTCCTTTACCTATCCTTCAATGTATTTATGGAAATAAAGTTCCACTTCCTTAGTGGAGAAAAAATATTATTATCTTTGTAATTTTTAACGATTATTATTTTGCACTTGTTTCATTTTAATGTTTCCTTCTTTTAATGTTTTCTATGATAAAATGTCTTTTTCGTGTAGAGAATATTATAACATGTCATTAAGACGTATAATTTTGTCACAACACATTGGTTCATAAAGATAATAATAAAGAAAACCTCTCAACTTTTAGTAAACCCTACTGGAGAAAGGAGCCCTGGTGATCCACTGGTAAAGAGTTCAGCTGCTAACCAAAAGGTGGGCAGTTCGAATCCACCAGCTGCTCCTTGGAAACACTATGGAGCAGTTCTACTCTGTCCTAACTACTCTCTGTTTATTATTATAACCAAAAACCATACACGTTGCCATTGAGTCGATTCCAACTCCTGGAGATCCTATAGGTTAGCTGCCTGAGCTCTTAACAACTGCACCACCAGGGCTCCTGTTTATAACTATAGTCACTTGTTAATTTAAAAAAAAAAAAAAAAACAGGCTTCCGGCAAAACGGCACTCTAGGCAGAAGCACCACGCTGTCCCTCCACAGCAAATATCTGAAAAACTAAGCCAAACAGAGAAAACAGCAATTCTGAAACCCTAAAACATCAAGTTAAGAGATAAAGAACTCAGCCAAGCACCAAATGAAGTGAGAAAACTGACAGAATGGAGAGCGAGGAGAGATTCAGGCAGAGGACCCCATCAGCTAACGCAGCATGGATCCACCATCTTGGACTCCTATCAGAGACCAGCAAATAGGCGGTACGAGAAAGCAGCTTCATGGAGCATCCAGCAGGAGACAAAACAACCAGTAATTTGCAATACACACTTTCCCACCCCTCACCCTTCTTCACCCCCACTCAGCCTCCTCTGCTTTCTGTGGCCACAGTCTCTTGGCCGGGAAGCACCGGCTGCTTGGATTCCACCAGCCCTTACTGGCCGGCTCCCTGAGTGCCATTTGTTGGCTGCTGGTGTTGCTTTTTTCCGTTTCTTTTGATTTCTTCCTTACCTCTCACCACCTTCCCTGGCTCTGTGCGCCATCTTTGCTTCTTCCTAAGGGGCTGCAGAGCTCCGTTCGAGTGTGGAACTGCTTCCCGGTCTGGGCTGCCACACTGGTGGGATCCCAGGGCTTTTGTTTGTTTATTTGTTTGTTTTGAATTGTTTGTTTTCTTTTCCTTTTCTCAACTTGGGAGCCCGTTCTGGCCAGGCAGTGACACATGGCTTGGAAACTACCCCCTCAGCTTGCACAGATGCACAGAGGTATCCCGGAGAGCATTTCTTTTTCTGTGTTTTTTTCTTTTTTCTTCCTTTTTCTCTTCTTTGGAGGTCTTCCTTGTTCTTTTTTTCTTCTTCTAAATTTGTTTTGTTTTCTTTTCTCTCTTTTTCCCTTTTTGTCTTTCTTCATTACTCAGTTTATCATCTCTCTATACCTTCCTTCTCTTCCTGTTCCCTGAATACCTAGCGCCAAATACTTGTATGCCTTCTAGCCAGGCTGTACTGCAACAACTGGGAACAACTTCCCCAGACCTTGTAGCTGCACCAGTGGGATCCCTGGGAGCTTTGCTGTTCTATATTCTTTCTAATTTTCATTTATTCATTCTTTTCTTTTCTTCTTCTTCCACTTTTTGTTTTTCTCTATTTCATAGTCTCTCATCTCTCCACTCCAATGGCAAGCTCCCCTAGCACTCTTTTTTGTTTGTTTGTTTTTGGCTCCTGTTCCTCTCTCCTCTCTCTTCTCTCCCATATCCATCTTAGCTCCACACATAGCAACCTCCCCCCTCCATCCTGGCTACCTGCACCATGCGCTTAACATCACACCACCAAGTAGCACAGGCATGGCCTACCAGAACCTGCCCTGCACTGATTACTGACCCGCCCTGGTGGCTGTAGTAAGTGCCA
Organism: Dugong dugon; assembly: GCA_030035585.1. NCBI lineage: Eukaryota > Metazoa > Chordata > Mammalia > Sirenia > Dugongidae > Dugong > Dugong dugon. Next base: position 81,925,091 of record CM057471.1, on the reverse strand, counting down.
CAAACAACCCATCCCAGTAATTCCTCTTCAGCTAAACCTGCCCTGCCGTACCATATCTGAGTGACTGACCCTGCCAATTGGAGAAGGAGGCAAAAAGTATCATGCCCACAGATGAGCAAACAAAAAAGAACACACAGCCTTCCTGCTCAGACGTAGCCAAATTAAAAAAAAACAAACAAATCTACAATCAGTAAATGAGAAAAATAACTACCAAATGCCCCGAAGACAGCAGACAATATCAAAACATTTACAAAAACAGGACAGAGGAGGAAAAGGCACTAGAACCACCTGATAGGGAATTCAAATCTCTAATACTCAGAATTATCCAAGAGTTGATGCAAAAAGCAGACAAAAATGAGAAAAAGATAGAAAAATTCATGGAAAATAGAGACAAAAAAATGGAAGAATTCAGGAAAATAATGCAGGAACAAAATTCCAAAAGAAATTCAAAACTAGAAATTCTACAAAAACAACAGTTAGAAATCCAAAAGATAAATAACAAGATTTCAGAAATGGACAGTGTCATAGAAGGGATGAGGAGCAGATTTGAAACGGTGGAAGACAGGATCAGTGAAATTGAAGACAAACACTTGGGTACAACTCTGTTTGAGGAAAACTCAGAAAAAAGAACAAAGAGAAATGAAGAGACCCTGAGAGTTACGTGTGATACAATCAAAAGCAAAAATTTTTGAGTGACTGGAGTTCCAGAAAGGGGGAGAAAATAGAAAACACAGAGAGGATCATTGATAACTGCTGACAGAAAACTTCCCCAATATCATGAAAGATGAAAAGCTGGCCATCCAAGAAGCTCAACGAACCCCATACAGGATAGACCCAAAAGAAAATCACCAAGGCATATCATAATCACACTCACCAAAATCAAAGACAAAGAATCCTGAGAGCAGCTCGTGAAAAACAAGAAGTCACATACAGAGGAGAAACAATAAGACTAAGCTCAGATTATTCAGCAGAAACCATGCAGGCAAGAAGGCAATGGGATGACATATAAAACATTGAAAGAAAAAAATTGCCAGCCAAGAATAATATATCCTGAAAAACTCTCATTCAAATATCATGGTGAAATTAGGTCATCTCCAGATAAACAGAAATTAAGGGAATATGTAAAAATCAAACAAAATTTACAAGAATTATTAAAGAGAGTTCTTCGATCTGAGAACAAACAGCTTCAGCTCACAGGCTGAATCTAGGATGCAGGATTGTACCAGCGAGATACCAATCTAGGAAATGAACCCTCAAGCACTATCCAAAACCAAAAGAAATACAACAGGGAATCAGAGCAGTTAATCAGTAAATGACAACAACATCAGAACAATAAAAGAGAAAATAAATGGTGTAGGGATAGAACCTTCTAATGGACAGTAAGGCAAGGTGATACCAAGTAATAACAGACTGCTTCAAACTTAGAAAGACAAGGGTAAATTTTTACAGTAACCACAAAGAAAGTTAACACACATACTCATAAAAATAAAGAGGAAAAACATAAAGTCTCAGCAAAAACAAAACCTACAAAAACAAAAGAAATGAAAAAAAATCCACAAACAAAAGTAATTCAGCACAGGAGAGTAAGAACAAAGAAAATGTCAGCACCACAAAAAAAAAAAATCACTACAAAATGACAGCAACAAACTCATATCCCAATAACTACACTGAATGTAAACAGAGTCAATGCACCCATAAAGAGACAGAGAGTGACAGAATGGATAAAAAAACAGGATCCATCAATATGCTGTCTACAAGAGACACACCTTAGAAACAGAGGCATGAATTCATTAAAAGACAAAGGTTGGAAAAAAATATATCAAGCTAACAACTACAAAACAGAGCAGGATTAGCAATACTAATCTCAGACAAAATAGACTTTAAAATAAAATCCACCATAAAAGACAAAAAGGACACTATATAATGATTATGGGGATGATCCATCATGAAGACATAACCATAATAAATATCTACACACCCAATGACAGGGCTCCAAAATACATAAAACAAACCCTAACAACACGGGGAAGAGAAACTGACAGCTCCACAATAATGGTAGGAGACTTCAACACACCACTGTCAGTAAATGACAGAACACCTAAAAGGAAACTCAGCAAAGATACAGAATACCTAAAGGGCACAATCAGCCAATTTGACCTCATAGACACATGTAGAACACTCCATCCAACAGCTGCAAAGTACAAGTTCTTTTCCAAGGCACATGGAGCATTCTCTAGAATAGACCACATCTTAGGCCACAGAGCAATCCTCAACAAGATCCAAAATGTTTAGATAATTCAAAGTATCTTCTCTGACCACAATGCCATCAAGGTAGAAATTAGCAACAGAAAGAGCAAGGAAAAAAAATCAATTACATAGAAACTGAATAATACCCTACGCACACATCACTGGGTAATAGAAGAAATCAGAGATGGAATCAAAAAATTCCTAGAATCAAATGAGAATGAAAACACATCCTACCAAAACCTTTGGGACACAGCACAGGCAGTCCTCAGAGGACAATTTAGAGCAATAGATGCACATATCAAAAAAGAAGAAAGGGACAAAATCAAAACATTAACTACAGAACTCAAACAAATAGAAAGAGAACAGAAAAAAAAAGCCCACAGCCACTGGAAGAAAGGAAATAATAAAGATCAGAGCAGAAATAGATGAAACAGAGAACAGAGAAACAACAGAAAGAATCAACAAAACCAAAAGTTGGTTCTTTGAAAGAATCAACAAATCACTGGCCAGACTGACAAAAGAAAAATAGGAGTGGACACAAATAACCCAAATAAGAAATGAAATGGGTGACATTACAACAGACCCAACTGAAATAAAAAGGATTATAACCGAGTATTATGAAAAACTATACTCCAACAAATTTGTAAACCTAAAGGAAATGGATAAATTTCTAGAAACACACTACCTACCCAAACTACAACAAAGTGATGTTGAAAATCTGAACAGACCTATAACAAGAGAAGAGATTATAAAGGTAATAAAAAAAACTCCCAACATAAAAAAGCCCTGGCCCAGATGGCTTCACTGGAGAAGTCTACAAAACATTCACAGAAGAGCTTGTACCAGTACTACTCAAGCTATTTCAGAGCATAGAAAAGGAAGCAACACTTCCAAATTCATTCTATGAAGCCAACATAATGCTGATACCAAAACCAGGCAAAGATGCCACAAAAAAAGAAAATTACAGACCAGAATCTCTCATGAATATAGATGCCAAAATTCTCAACAAATTCTAGCCAATAGAATTCAGCATCATATCAAAAAAATAATACACCACGACCAAGTAGGATTCATACCAGGTATGCAAGGATGGTTCGACATTAGAAAATCAATCAACGTAATCCACCACGTAAATAAAAGGAAAGAAAAGAATCACGTGATCATCTCAATTGACGCAGAAAAGGCATTCAACAAAGTCCAACACCCATTCCTGATAAAAACTCTAAATAAAATAGGTATAGAAGGGAAATTTCTCAACATAATAAAGGGCATCTATGGAAAACCAATGGCCAGCATCATTCTTAATGGAGACAGGCTGAAAAATTCCCCTTGAAAACAGGTACAAAACAAGGATGCCCTTTATCACCACTCCTATTTAACACTGTGTTGGAAGTTCTAGCTAGAGCAATAAGGCAAGAAAAAGAAATAAAGAGCATCCAAATAGGTAATGAAGAAGGTAAACTGTCCCTGTTTGCGGATGATATGATACTATACATAGAAAATCCTAAAGACTCCATGAGAAATCTACTGGAACTAATAGAAAGATTCAGCAGAGTAGCAGGATACAAGATAAACGTAAAAAAATCAGTTGGATTCCTATACACCAATAAAGAGAACGATGAAAAGGAAATCAGGAAAACAATACCATTTATAACAGCCCCTGAAAAAAATAAAATACTTCGGAATAAATATGACCAGAGAAGTAAAAGACCTATACAAAGAACACTACAAAACAGTACTGCAAGAAACCCAAAGGGATCTACATAAATGGAAAACATAGCATGCTCGTGGATAGGCAGACTCAATATTGTGAAAATAACAATTCTACCCAAAGCAATTTACAAATACAACACAATCCCAATCCAAATAGCAACAACATTCTTCAAAGGATGGAAAAACTAATCATTAACTTTATATGGAAAGGGCACTAGCCCCAAATAAGTAAAGCACTACTGAAGAAGAAGAATAAAGTTGGAGGACTCCACACTACCTGACCTCAGAACCTACTATACAGCTACGGTAGTCAAAATAGCCTGGTACTGGCACAATGACAGATCTATTGACCAATGGAACAGAATTGAGAACCCATATGTAAATCCATCCACCTATGGTCACCTGATCTTCAACAAGGGCCCAGAGTCCATCAAATGGGGAAAAGACAGTCTTTATAACAAATGGTGCTGGCAAAACTGGATATCCATCTCCAAAAATTGAAACAGGACCCATACCTCACGCCATATAGAAAAACTAATCCAAAATGGATCAAAGACCTAAATATAAAGCCAAAAACTATAAAGTTCATAGAAGAAAAAATAGGACCAACACTACAGGCCCTAATACATGACATTAACAGGATATAAACCATAACCATCAACACACAAACCCCAGAAGATAAGCTAGATAACTGGGATCTTCTAAAAATCAAACACCTATGCTCTTCAAAAGACTTCACCAAAAGAGTAAAAAGAGAACCTACAGACTGGGAAAAAATTTTTGGGCAGTGCAAGTCAGACAAAGGTCTAATCTCCATAATCTACAAGAAAGTCCAACACCTCTACAACAAAAAGACAAATAATCCTATTAAAAAATGGGCAAAGGAAATGAACAGACACTTCACCAAAGAAGACATTCAAGCAGCCAACAGACACATGAGGAAATGCTCGCGATCACTAGTCATTAGAGAAATGCAAATTAAAACCACAATGAGATACCATCAAACCCGGCATCACTGGCACGAATCAGAAACACTGGAAATAACAATGTTGGGGGGGCTTCGGGGAGATCAGAACTCTTATGCACTGCTGGTGGGAATGCAAAATGATACAACCATTTTGGAAAATGATACGGCGCTTCCTCAGAAAGCTAGAAATAGAAATACCATACGATCCAGCAATCCCTCTCCTAGGAATATATCCTAGAAAAATAAGAGTCATCACTCGAATAGACATATGCAAACTATGTTCATGGCAGCATTGTTCACAACAGCAAAAATATGGAAACAACCTAGACGCCCATCAACAGAGGAATGGATAAACAAACTATGGTACATACACACAGTGGGGTACTATGCAACGAGAAAGAACAATGATGAATCTGTGAAGCATCTCATAACATGGATGAAACTGGAGGACATTATGCTGAGTGAAATAAGTCTGTCACAAAAGGACAAATATTGTATGAGGCCTCTATTGTAAAAGCCCATGAAAAGTTTACACACAAAAAGTAACAATCTTTGTTGGTTTCAAGGGGTGGGAGGGTTGGGAGGGAGATACTATATAGGCAATAAGTAAGTGGTATCTTTGGTGAAGGGTGAGACAGTACACAATATTGGGGAAACCAGCACAACTTACACAAGGAAAGGTCATGGGAGCTCCATAGACACATCCAAACTCCCTGAGGTACTGAACTGCTGGGCGAAGGGCTGTGGGGACCATGGTCTCAGGGAACATCTAGCTCAATTGGCATAACACAGTTTACACAGACAATGTTCTACATTCTACCTTGGTGAGTAGCATCTGGGGTCTTAAAAGTCTGTGAGCAGCCATCTAAGATACTCCACTGGTCTCATCCTTTTGGGAGCAAGGGAGAATGAAGAGAACAGGATAGAAGGAAAAGATTAGTCCAAAGGACTAATGGACCACAGCTACCAAGGCCTCCACCAGACTGAGTCCAGTACAGCTAGATGGTGCCCAGCTACCACCACTGACTGCTCTGACCAGGATCACAACAGAGGGTTCTGGGCAGAGCTGGAGAAAGATGTAGAACAAAATTCTAAAACACACAAAAAAAGACCAGATTTACTGGCCTAAGGGAGACTGGAGAAACCCCGAGAGTATGGCCTCCAGAAACCCTTTTACCTCAGTGGTGAAGTCACTTCCAAGGTACACCGTTCAGCCGGGGTTTGGACAGCCGCATAAAACAAAACAGGACTAATGAGGCACAGCAGTCCAGGGACAAGGGCTAGAAGGCAGAAGGGGACAGGAAAGCTGGTGTTAGGGAACCCAAGCTTGAGTAAGGACAGTGTTGATGTGTAGTGAGGTTGTTAACCATTGTCATAGGGCAACATGTGTACTATTTAATGAGAAACTATTTTGTTCTGTGAACCTTCATCAAAAGTGAGAATAGCAGCACAATTGGAAGAGCGTAGTCAATGTCACTGAACCGTGCATGTAGAAATTTTTGGAATGGTGTATTTTTAGCTACGTATATTTTCACCAAAAAAAAAAAAAAAAAAAGCTCGAGAAGAGAGAGGGTTGACTTGTCATGGGGTTGTTAACCAATGTCATAAAACTATATGTATACTACTGTTTCATGAGAAACTATTGGTTCTGTACAATAAAAAAATGTGGAAAAAAGTAGGTGCAGTGTTTTTAAAAATACAGAATTACTTATTTGAGAAATTCCTAACAATTCCGGTGAATTCTGATTTCTCATGTCCAAATCCCAAAGATTAATATGTGTTAGGGGTTTACAACCACCATAACACTCTAAGCCCAGAAGTGGTGAAAGTCAGGAGGCAGAGGAGGAACAGGGAGAACAGGTTGTTTGAGATTCCACAGGGAGACTCCTTCCCCCGCTAGCCAGGCAGCAGTGCCTGAGGATGGGCTGGAGCTGCCACCAGGTGGCAGCAGTGAATGTGAGCGCGTAGGTCAGAGACTGGACAAGGCTAGAGAGGACAAGAGGAGCCACACTTAGAAGCCACTTAGGTTAACCCTGTTAGCGTCCTTGAAAACTACTAAGATATCTAAGCTGTCAGCTGCCTGATTTTCCTATTCTGATTATTGAATATTTTGACTTGATTTTGTTTGATTAGCAAGAAAATATAATGTTGTGGGTTCTTTTGTTTTCAGAGCGGAAGCATGCCAGTACTACAATAGTATCTAGCACAGAGAAGGCACTAAATATATGTGTAGCAAAATAAAGTAACAGATTCACAGAGGAACAGAAGACTTTTTTACTTGGGACTGGCCGCTTTCCTGTAAATCAAAATTATGCAAATCCAATTAAATTTCCCATTATAATAGTGTTGCCATTTAGAATTAGATTCCCTACTGTAACCTTGTTGCGTATCTTTTATAAAATAACTACACACCATTGTTATTTTTTATAAATGTATCCAATTGGAGAGTTAAGAATCCACTTTATTAGAAAACTTAGCATTTCTTCAGGGGTACTGTGAGAATCATCTTAGCAAAAGTTATTAGGAGATTCATAGATATATGAAAAAAGGTCAAGGTTAATTGTTGTCATTTATAATTGCAAATTGACCTTCTCACCTTTACTGCATATAAAATTGGGATCCAGTTATCCAAAATCTGCTTACCTGTTGTGTGCTATTGATAACAGTATTTACCAGTACTCGAAGAGCACACCACCGTTCTAAGCCAAGGGCTGTCTTATCTCCGCTGTTGTTAGTTGCTATCAAGTCAGCTTAGACTTGTGGTGACTCCGTGTATGAGGGAACAAAATGTTGCTCCATCCGTGCCATCTTCACAGTCACTGGCATATTTGACTCCACTGTTGTAGCCACTGCATATTTTGAATGCCTTCTAACCTGACGGGCTCATGTCCCAGCACTGTATCTGAGGGTATTTTATTGTGATCCTTAGGGTTTTCATTGGCTGGTTTTTAGAAATAGATTGCTAGGCCTCTCATCCTCGTCTGTTTTAGTCTGGAAGCTCCTCTGAAACCTGTCCACCACAGGTGACCCTACTGGTATTTGAAATATTGGTGGCATGGCTTCTGGCTTCATTGCAACACACTAGCCACCACAGTATGACAAACTGACAGATGGGTGGTGGAATCATTGCTAGTCACCAACTAATCCTTGAACTTTCTTAAAGATAGTTGAAAGTAAAATATTAATAAGCATTAGTACTTAGCTAAGCATTCTTTTAAATGCTTTAAAAGCTGTTTTGAATATGTCTTACAAACATGTCATAGTTTGAATTCCACGAATGTCAATTCAGCAAGGTTCATCCATATCATATGCCTGCTATGGTAATTCCTAACACACATGGAGTGCTATGTGTCAGACTCAGGGAACACTCACAAAATCCCACGGAAACCAAGTAGGAGGCACAGTTTCCGAGGCTGCCTAGATGTAACCAAACAACTCATGGGATTGGTTTACTGGGTTGAAAGGTTTGGTACCATAGTCTCCAGGGACAGCTTAGTCAATTGGCATAACATAGTTCACAAAGATAATGTTCTACATTCTAGTTTGGTGAGTCACATCTGGGGTCTCAAAAGCTTGTGAGTGGCCATTTAAGATACAACAAATGGTCTCTACTAGCATGGAGCAAAAGAGAATGAAGTAAATCAAAGGCTCAAAGAAGAAACTAGTCCGTGGGACTAATAGCCCACACAAACCACAGCTTCTGCTAACCACGGCCTCTGCTAACTAGACAGTGCCCAGCTATCACTACTGACTGCTCTGACCATGGACACAATAGAAGGCCCTGGATAGAATGGGAGAAAAATGTAGAACAAAACTCAAACTCCTAAAAAAGTTCAGACCTGCTGGACCCTGGACCAATAGAGACTAGAGGAACCCCCGAGACTATTGCTCTAAGATAACCTTTGAACTTGAATTGAAGCTACTTCTGCAGGTCACCTTTCAATCAAATAATAGATTGGCTTATAAAATAAATATCACCCTTGAATAATGTGCTCCCCTAAACAATCAACTGTATGAGACCAAACAATCAACATTTACCCAAAAGCAAAGATGAGAAGGCAAGGAGGGGAGGGAAGTTACATCAATGGAAACAGAACAAGCAGAATGGAAATAATGAGAATGCTGACACATTGTAAAAATTGTCACCAGTGGCATGGAACAATTTGCATAAAAACTGTTAAAGGGGAACCTAATTTGCTGGGTAAACTTTCACCTAAAACACAATAAAATATTATTTTAAAAAAATGGAGAAGGTACTATTATTCTCCAGATTTTACAGAGAAGTACTGAGGTCATGCAGTTAACACGAGGTGGTGCTGGAATTCCATCTGGACCCTGGACCCCAAAGCCCATTCTCTTCCCCATTGAACTACAGCATGTCCCCCCACGCTGTGTGGTCTGCCCCAGACCAGGCACTGCTGTGGACACAAAGAGAGGAGGCCTTAACGTCTGGCCTTCAAGAGTTCAAACTTTAACGAGGTGAATGAACTAATAAGCAGTTGTGAAAATAAGAAAAAAAAAGAAATAGTTATAAATGGTAATATAAGGACGTGAATCATGAACTGTTACATCTGGGGGGACAGCATAACATTGTAGATAAGATCATGGACTCTGGACCAGACCCACCCGAGCTCCAATGCCAGCTCCAGAGGTGTCCCTGTCTCAGCCTCTCTGCCCCTCACGTACCTCATGGCTGAAACCGGGATAGTCATTATAGACCCTCAGAGGCCTAGGGTGGGGACTGACTGAGGGAATCTACGCAAGGAGCACAGAGCAGTACCTGCAGCCAGAAAGCCTGTATAAGTGTTATGATCATGGAAGAGGAGGTTATCAAAGCTGACGGTGAAGAGCTGGAAAGACTTCTTAGAGGATCTCAGATTCGAGCTGAGCCTTGAAACAAGAGTTGCTATTTGAAGAAAGGCTATATAGTCTGAGGGCAGCCTACAAAGCACCTTTCAGGCTACGGAAGGAACAGGGAAAGTGAACAAGAAACACAACACACCTCACTCAGTAAGGGGCATGGTGTGTGCAGCGGAGAATTTGGACAGGGAGGTTTGTGGAGCTTCCTAGGGAATCGTGGGGAAATAAGGCTGGAACCCTAGGAAAGGACTAGGTACTAAAATAGAGAAAGTCCTAAAAGTGAAAGAGCTTTGAGGTACCTCAGCCTAGAGGGATGAATTATTGGTTTTCCTTTACTTAAATGAAAACCTATTTCTCTTCTCAGAGAATCCTGTTTGTTTGCTTGTTTCTGTATTTTAAATTTAAAAATTGAATTGTAAGCCTTTAAGACTCCAGTAGCTCCAAACTATTTTTCTTGATCCTTTACCTTTACCCAGAGCACGTATCATGATTAAAAAAATAAATAAATAATTAAATTTAAAAAATAAAAGATTCATAGGTTGGGTTTGGGTTGGGAAAGGGTTTGTTTTTAAAGCTAGTGAGACAATTCTGAGAAAAAGCAAGCCATATAGTTAATCTCAGCAAGAGGAGTTACCCTAAAGTGTAAAAGGACTCTTGAGTTTACTAGTTTTGACTTTATGTGAAACTTGAAAAAAAAAGTTTGAGCTCCCCCTTGTGGTACTACATTTTAGAGAGTCTTTGTGCAGAAAAAGCATGGATTATGTCTTTCGAGAGACAGGGGAGAAATTTTGTTTTTAAAACAAAAATCAGGAAAACCCATACAGACAGTTTCAGAATGTACAACAGAGGGAGGTTTATTTAAAGGCCTTTGAATATCAAAGTGTACACTGATACCCACAGATGGTGGGGGTGTGTGTGTGTATGTGTGAAGGAGAGACAGAGACAGAAATAGAGACAGAGACACAGAGACAAGTTGTGTTAATTACTAACATTTGAATATTTTGATACTTCACATAAAATTCCAGATTTTTGGCCTCTCTCTAAAAATCGGAAGATGTGGGAAAGCTGGGTCTGCAATAATTAGCTGGAATTGAGAAGTGAGGATGTGTTCTCTCCATTTCATCACAGTCTCTGCTGGACAACTTCACTTATTTGTATTACTTTCTGGCTCCAGTTGGCATCCGGTTCGTGATCTCTGTGAAAGCAGGAAGTGCACAGCAAAAGGTTCACATGTTGTTGAAAGAATACAGAACACGGAAGGAAAGGTTTTTCTGGTTCCAGCTTTGTCACCTCCTGGCTAGCTCATCTTGAGCAAAACAGTCTGTATCTTGGAGTCTCTGCCTTCATCATTTCTTGTATCTGTTCATTCCTGCTGGGCTCTGTGTACTAAATAGAGTGGTATGTAGAACAGGTGAGGATTATACCGTCCAACACTAATGTGAGGATCATACCGTCCAACACTAAGGCGAGGATCATACCGCCCAACACTAAGGCGAGGATCATACCGCCCAACACTAAGGCGAGGATCATACCGTCCAACACTAATGTGAGGATCATACCGTCCAACACTAAGGCGAGGATCATACTGTCCAACACTAAGGGTTTTTTTGTTTTATTTTTGTTTTTAATTTCTCTAAAACAAGCTAATTACGATCTGAGCTCCCAACAATCTGGTTCTTGGAAACTTCATTTTTTATGTGCCCCTCCCCACCAAGGGGTCCTAAGTAATCAAAAACATTCAAAGAAGTGTCCTCTGGTTGTCCTCTTTCCATCAGCTATGTCTCAATTCCAATGTCACCCTCTAATATAAGCTTCCCCAGTCACCTTCCTAAAGCAGCCCTCCCAGTTACACCATTACATTTACCTTTCTTGACCTTTTTTTCTTAGCCATTATCAGTAGCAGAAGTTGCTTTATTTTTTGTTTATTTATTCATACATTTATTCAGTTCATTTGTTTTTTAATGGTTTATTGTCTGGATGTTTCTTATGGAAATAAATCTATTGTGTTCAATGCTGGGCCGCCAGAGTCTAGTACAACGCCTGGTACAAACTGCCCGCAAATATTTCTGTGCCTCATAGAATAATAGTTCCCAGCCTATTCAGAAGACTAGTAAGCTCTCTGTATTCTCTCTTGTTATCTCCAGGCAGTTTAGAAAAGGAAGAGCTAGAATCATAGAAGTCCAGCTGATATTATCAAGGAAGGAGGTAATAATTAACCTTGCTAGGTTGTGTGCCAGCACTTTGGAAACACTGCTTAGTGGTCAGTGTCCAGTAGAAATGTAATGGGAGCCACAAATGCAAGTCACATAAGTAATTTTAAATTTCCTGGTAGCCATTTCCAAGGAAGGAAAAAGAAATGATTGAGATTAAGTTTAGTGATTTATTTTATTTAACTAAATATACAAAAATAGTATATTTTCAACATGTGATCAAACTGAAAAAAAAATTAATGATATGTTTACATTCATTTTTCATATGAAGTCTTTGAAATCCTGTGTGTATTTATACTTCTGTAGTTATTGCTGGTGCTGTCGAATCAATTCTGACTCACAGCAACTCCATGTGACAGAGTAGAACTGCCTCATAGGGTTTTCTAGGCTGTAATCTTCATGGGAGAAGATCATCAGGTCTTTCTCCCATGGAGCCACTGGGTAGGTTTGAACCACCAGCCTTTACAGTTAGCAGCCGGATGTTTAACCATTGCACCACCAATGCTCTTTGTTTATACTTACAGCACATCTCAATTTCCAACCATGTTTCAAGTGCTCACTAGACACGGTATTGAACAACTCAAGTTTGGAGCATAAGGAAGGAATTTTAGGAGTCACCTTATGAACCCCCTTACCTTATAGATACTTGAGATCTCCTTAATTACAGATCATTGAGATTCAAAGAGGTTACATGATTTCCAAAAGACGAACAGCTAATTAGTAGCAGAGACCACTGGGACGCTAATACTCTAATGCTTGACTAAATGCATTTTTATTCATTTAATGGGGTGTTATTTATGGATTGAATTATGTCCCCCCAAAATATGTATTGGAATCCTAACCCCTATGTCGATGGGTGTAATCCCTTTTAATCCCCTTTAGGAATGAGGTTTTCTTTGTTGTGTTAATGAGGCCATATCTGTGCAGAGTATGTACAAAACCTGATCACTTCTGAGTCATGAAAAGAGCAGATTAGACACAGGAGCACACACAAATGGAGAGAAGATAGATACCACGTGAAGATCGACAAGGAACAGAGGAACAACGCTGAGGCAACAGAAGCTGGGCAAGGATCTTACCCCTGGGCCGACAGAGAGCCTTCCCTACAGCCCATGCCCTGAGTTGGACCTTCTAGCCTTCTAAACTGTGAGAAAATAAATTTCTGTTCTTTAAAGCCACTCAGTTGTGCTATTTCTGTTACAGCAGCACTGAATAACTAAGATAGTGCTTCGCTTAAATTTGTTAAGCCATTCTGCTACTGAAGCATTCCCATCTAAAAAATAAGAATATACCAAAATAATCTAGATAGTTGTTTTTATTGAATCTGTAAAAAGATTTCATTTTTCCAGTTGAGTAAAGCCTCCCTTGCAATCGGTTTTTGATTGATAACTGTTTCAATTAGATCAATTAAAATCACTCTAAATTTTTAATTAGGACATGACTAAATTTTTCAAGTAAAAATAATTGATCACACTAAAAAGGAAAAACCACAGGTAATATCTATCCATCTCTTAACTACGTAGTAGTTCCCAGGCTCAAAGATTTTCAGCACCATCTCATACAATCCCTGCAGCAACTTGAGTGGAGATGATTAAAATCCGTTTTAAAAATGAGGCAGTTGGGGCTTAGTGAGGTTAATAATTAACCTAGATCAAAAATCTAATAATGACAATAATCGCTGCCAATGCTTATTGAGCACTTACTTTGGACAAAGTATTTTAAAATGCCTTTTCATCTGTTATTTAATCTAGTGAGTAGTGGAGTTTAGAAGTAAATTTGAGACGTTAATCCCATAATGCACATGTTTAACTCCCTGTAATTAATAGCATGGTTACACTGGGAGGGTCCTAAGAGATCATCTGTTACAGCCACTTCACAGGTGAGGAGCCTAATACCTTAAGAAGGAGAAGCCTTGCCCCAAACATTTTTTAGTCAAGTACAGAACTCAAATTCCAATACTGGTCCTAACTCCCAGGCCAGTGCTCCTTCACTCCACCACTCAGCCACTACCATAGGCATCTCGCAGTCTATTCAGTTGAGATACATGAGTCTTTACTATGATACAAGTCCAAAAGGCTGAGTATTTCCACTGGGTTTTATCTATTGCTTTATTAGGGACAAGGATTTCCCATGGAATCAACCCATTCCATGTTCCACTGAGATCAGTTGTAATTCCAGCCATGGCTCCTTTTGCAGCAGGCTGTTTAAACAATATTGTATTTCTCTACAAATGCATTGATTAATTCAGGAGATTAGTGACTTGACCCAAGCAACTTGTCATTCAGACCTGTCACCCTATCTGTTCTCCTATTCAGGGTTATCCTCACACCATGCATAGCAATCTGACATTCACACAAAATTTTTCTTAGTATTATTCTTTTTGATTTCCCAACACATAAAATCCATTTTCAAAAATTTATACTGAATCTGTTTTCCCCAGTGACTTCTATTATCAAATCTGTGTTATATTCCTTTGAAAAAAGTTTGTTTCTGAAAGAGGGAAAAAAGGGAGTACGTTTTAGAATTTTAGCGCTCAATTCAGTGAGACTCTCTGCCACTGTTGGCTCTCCATCCATATACATTTAGCCCATTTATATAATTTCTGTAAGATATTAACCATAGCTATAGAGCCTTTCACTCTAGTTTATAAGCACACTGATGTCACAGATTGTTAATTCCGTAGCTGGATTACATGAGAGATCAAGTAAGCAGATACTCAGAAAATCAACAAAGCAGGATTTTTTTTTCTCCCCAGAAAGAAGCATTTAATTTCAGCATGCATGTAAGTTTGGTGTTTTAAGGCTAGTATTGTTTTTATGTTAAGTTGGATATTGGGGAGCACCGTGCTGTTTGCAGTGTTGAGGGCATGTGAAAATCATGATCAGAATCTGGCTAATTCTCATGTATGGCCAAGCAGAAAAATTATTTACACCACAAAAACAAGTACTCAGTTTCCATAAAACCAAAAACACCAACTGTAACTATTATTGAGTACTAAATATGTATAAGGTATGGTGTTATACACTTTGCATGCATTATCTCACTTGATCCCAAATAATAACTTTATGAGGAGGAATGCTATTACCCACATTTTCAGAGTCGAGAAATAGGAAGTTCTGAGAGGTTGAACAAAGTCAACACAACATATTTTAATTTTTGCCTGCTTTAAATGAGCAAGAACATTTCCATAACTTGGTTAATTAACTAATACATAAACAAAAAATCAAGGCATAACTTCTGAATAAGTGAAAGAACAAATGAAGACCAAACTGAATTCTATTTTGATACTTCATGACCTACAGTATTGATGAAAAGCAACAGATGCTTTTTCTTCAGGTCCATTTGGACACATTTTCCACTTATATTACAGCCCAGTCTTAAACCCCAAGCCCAGCTGAGTCAATCAGATGCATAGGCATTGTGTTAATTTGCTAGGGCTGCCGTAACAAAGTACCACAAACTGGGTGGCTAGAAACAACAGAAATTTATTATCTCACTGATATGGAGGCTAGAAGTCCAAAATCAAGACTGCAGGGCCATGATCCCTCTGAAGAATCTAGGGAAGGATCTGGTCTGTGCCTCTCTCCTTGCCTCTGGAGGCTTTGGATAATCCGTGGCATTCCTTGGCTTGCAGTGCATCACTCATTTCTGCCTCCAGCTTCACACGGCCATCTTCCTGCTTTGTGTGTCTCTGTGTCCAAAGTTCCTCTTCCTATAAGGATGCCAGTCAATGGATTATGGTCCACCCTAATCCAGTGTGACTTCCTCTTAACTTGGTTACATCTGCAAAGACTCTACTTCCAAGTAAGGTCACATTCACAGGTTCTGGGTGCACATGAATTTCAGGAGGACACTACTCAACCCAGTACGGGTATGAACGCACGCTAAGTGAGAATGAGCCACTTAATATGTTTATATACCATCTAGCTCCAAAAACTGAAAGTTTTTCAGAGGCTTCAGTAGTTGTATTATCCAATTTTCTTTCTTTCTGTTATGTTACAAAAATTTTATTACTGTTTTCAGTAGAAACAATGCAGCACAGAGTAAAACAGAGAGTTCTAACTTATGGTCCAGTGCTCTGTTGAGCACAGTCTTGTCCTCCCCTCCAGTATGTAAGCTGAAAACTAACTCTAGGATGCTCCAAATGCCAATTCATGGCACTTTCCCATACTGCAACAGGCAGGTCACCTAATTTGTTCCTGCTTCAGTTTCTTTGTACATAAAAGGAGTATCATTCTATTCTATCTCAATGAAAGTCATGAAATTAGAACTTTGCCTTCCTTTTGAAAATCAAGCACCTAAAATTACTATGAATAATTATCTCGCAAATTACTGAATCTCTTTTTTTTTCTTTCCTGGCTGAAGCACTGAATGATCTCTTAATGATTCTCTCCAGTTCATCCTCACCACTCATTTAAGCATAATGTGTTGGTTGGTGCAGAATATTTTGTTTACAAAGGAAAGTGAATGCAGAAGATGGACTACAGTAATGGAGTCACGTACTGTTTCGACCTCTGTATCCATTGATCTTAATGGCTCTCAATAATAGCTTTGGTGATAAGGAAGTAATTGATGAACTTGATTTGTTATTTTTGAATCATCTATGTACATCCACAATTTTACTGTTTTACAGGGAGCATGGATACTCTAACCTGATTTAAGATGATACTTTTCCACTAAAATTCTTGATGAAATCCCTAAATGGTTGGTCAGGGTTTTCAGAGCCTACTTCATTCTCTGAATTCAGCCTGGATGCTGTTGGATATGCCATGATTCCCCTGAAATGACCAATTGCTGATTTGTTATATTATGGATTATTCTACGACTCCATTTGGAATTAGGGAATGTTTCTTGGTTTATATAAGATGCAAAGTGAGTGATCCAGAAGGAATTTGACTGGCATCCTACCAGTGATGGATAAGTTACCAGTGTCAAGCACCGAGACCTTTCTTTTGCATAGTGATGATAACCTAAGAAATGTGGTTCTCAGCAACAATAAACAAATTAAACTTCTCATAAAATATGATGGGATCTATCTGGTTTCTTTGATTTGAAGAAAAAATCGGGGCCCATTATTTATAGTAACAAAAACAAAACATAAATATAATAACTATGACTGAACCTTTAGTAAATCAGATAAAATAGGAAAATAATGTTAACCTCCTGGCTGGCACTGAAGACTGATTATCAACTCTAAATGATTCTTGATTTGATACAGAATGGGAGATCAGACTTCCAAAAAAAATAAATAATTTTAAATATGTTCCTTAACCATGGTCTTGGGGAACATCTAGCTCAATTGGCATGACACAGCTTATAAAGACAATGCTCTACATTTCTACCTTGGTGAGTAGTGTCTGGGTCCAAAAAGCCTGTGAGCAGCCATCTAAGATACTCCACTGGTCTCATCCCTTCAGGAGCAAGGGAGAACGAAGAGAACAGGATACAAGGAAATGATTAGTCCAAAGGACTAATGGTCCACAGCTACCAAGGCCTCCACCGGACTGAGTCTAGTACAGCTAGATGGTGCCTGGCTACCACCACCGACTGCTCAGACCAGGATCACAACAGAGGGTTCTGGACAGAGCTGGAGAAGGATGTAGAACATAATTGTAACTCACACAAAAAAGACCAGATTTACTGGCCTAAAGGAGACTGGAGAAACCCCGAGAGTTTGGCCCCCAGACACCCTTTTAGCTCAGTGGTGAAGTTATCTCTGAGGTTTACTGTTCAGCCTGGGAGTGGACAGCCCTGTAAAACCAAATGAGACTAACGAGATACAGGAGTCCAGTGACAAGGGCCAGAAGGCAGAAGGGGACAAAGAAGCTGGTGATAGGGAACCCAAGGTTGAGTAAGGATATTGTTGATGTGTTGTGAAGAATTGTTAACCATTGTCATAAGGCAACATTTGTAGTAACTGTTAAATGAGAAACTATTTTGTTCTGTAAGCCTTCATCTTAAGTGAGAATAACAGCACAATTGGAAGAACGTAGTCAGTGTCACTGAACTGTGCATGTACAAATTTTTGAAATGGTGTATCTTTGGCTATGTGTATTTCCACCAAAAAAAAAAAAAAAAAAAGGTTGAGAAGTTAGAGGGTTGACATGTTGTGGGGTTGTTAACCAATGTCATAAAACAATACGTGTACTACTGTTTCATGAGAAACTATTTATTCTGTAAGCCTTCACCTGAAGTACAATTAAAAAAAAAAAAAAAGAAAAAAAAATGTGTTCCTTAAGTTGAAAACTTCTAAATAAATGAGACAGTTCCTAAAAAGAGCTTTTGTGTAGCTACAAGTAAAAAAATATCAAGAGAAAAGTTCAGTGACATTTAAGGCTAATTGTTCTGAAATAGGAAACACAGTCTTAAGGAATAGAAAGTAATATGTTTGCACCAATTAAGTTGACCAAAACTGCCTTCAGCTGTGTATATATTGATTTAAATTGATTCTGACAAAGTAATACTTGTATACAAAATGTGTTCTAAGAGGACCCAAATTTAAAGCTAATAATTAAATCCAGAAATACAGAAATATAAATTGTTATCATACTTCTGGGAAACAATTTGATCATATAAGAACTTTTAAAATGTTTTTTTTTTCCTCATTAATTCCTTGTGAAAACATTTACTCAAGAAATAATTATAGCTTTAGTCAAAGATTTACGGTCAAAAATATTCAATGCAATTATCAAAATCAAACTAAATGTAAAACAATAGTGGAATGGCTCAACTGATTATGCTATGTGGATATGAAGAAATATTTTATAACCATTAAAAATGCCTAAAAGTAATTTTAATAACATGGGGAAATGTTAAATGAAAAAGGGTGGGAACTAGATATGTCATATGATCCAAAATATTTTACTGAGTCTCTATGTGCATGAATTTGGGGAAAAAAAAAACCAATAATACACCGAAATGTTAACAAAAAGTATCCTAGATGGTGAAATTATGGGGTTTCTTTTGCTTTTTATACTATTATATATTTTCTAACTTTACTATCATGAACATGTACTACTATTACAAGTTTAAAATAACTATGATAATTTCTATGAAAACTTCTTGGTGGTGTGTATTAAGAAGATGTGTATTATATAATGTCTGAGTTCCCAGAAGATGTCAAGTATTTTGTGTACACATTTTTTTCATTGTTCGTAATTACTGAGTCATCGAGACTGGCCTTAAAGACAGCTGTACCATCCAAGATCAAGTGTCCACGGGGACCCATTGAAAGAGAACTCTGGAAAAGAACTCTGAAATAGGGGACAGAGAACTCCTGACAGCATCACATAATGACGTTTCCTTCTTGCAGGAAGTAGATGGGAATAAAGGGTATGGCTATCATTTATTTAAACAAACACAAACAAAGAAGAAGTTATATTTAAGTCTCAATGTCCCTTCCAAAAAATCTAGTGAATATCTGCATTGACAGACGAGAACACCTTCAAACCCCATTCTTAAATTTCTTGTATTTCTTGTATTTATTTCTTTACAGTTAAATTGTGGAGACACTTTTATCTTTGTAAACCAAACATGGCAAAAGAAAGTTATGACTGGGGATTATCACAGGCCCATTTTTTGACCTCAATGAGGCAATAGTCTTCATACCCCTCCCCTCCACTCTCTCCCATTCTGTTGCTCTTTGCTGAACCGCTCTCTTGGTTTTCCCTACAAGGACTTGGTTTTGGATTGCAGGCTAATCTCCTGGGTTTGCATTCCATTCACCAAGAAAACAATGCCAATTCTGAGGTCCAGGGTTATTTGTTCATCAACGAATCTTCACTTCAGGAGAGGGCTGGAAAACTTGAGGATAATATCTGGATTTTGCTTGACATTACATTTGATACAGAAAATGAGACAGCAAATCTCTTTACCAATTTCTATCTCTTCATAGTGTGCAATATCTGTGCCATTGTGAAAAAAGAGAGCCTTGCCCCAAATGCCTTAACTTTGTTCAATCCTAAAACAGCTTTATAAGTTCCAGCAGGATTAAGGAAGATGCTGGAAACCAATACAGCAGATGGGATAAAACAGTGGGAGGAAACTTAGAAAGCAGGTGATTCTAGGGATACAGACACATAGTAGGCGTTGGATAAATGTTGAGCATATGGATGACGGTGTACTGGCCTCATCTTAGTTCCCGATGATACCGCACCCAGTGTGGTACTCGGTGTTTATTACCAGCCTGCTACCCCACCATCTATACACACCCTTTCGGGAAGGGGCTGGTAAAACTAAATGAATATTCTAAGTTCCAGTCAAGTTGACTGTGTTCAAGAAGCAGGACTCCAGTCCATAAAATTCACTGGAGGGCTAGGCAGGGAAATAAGACAAAACCTCTCCCTATAAACTCATCCACTAAACAATGAAAGTAGTGAAACCTGTACTCTTAAGGCAGCTTCGAGAACCAGGGTTCAACCTCTGCCCACTGGTCAGCAAGGCTTATCCCAACCTCAACATATGACAAGAATCAAGTTCCCTGTACTTTCCAGACATGGCCAATAAGGGCTTTTGCACTTGCAGATTATTATCAGGATAAAAAAGCATAGTTCAGGCCAACTTCTGTTAGTATACCAGTTTACCAATTGCCATCAAGTCAATTCCAACTCATGGAGACCCCATTTGTGTCAGAGTAGAACTGTGCTCCATAGGGTTTTTATTGGCTGATTTTTCAGAAGTAGGTCACCAAGGCTTTCTTCCTAGGTGCCTCTGGATAGACTTAAACTGCCAGCCTTTTGGTTAGCAGCCGAGCATGAACCACTTGCTCCATCCAGGGATGAACCTCTTACTATGGCTCATACTGATGGCACAGTGGTTAACAGCTCAGACTGCTAACCAAAAGGTCGGCAGTTCAAATCCACCAGCCACTCCTTGAAAACCCTATGGGGCAGTTCTTCTCTGTCCTATAGGGTCGCTATGAGTTGGAATTGACTTGATGACAACTTTTTTTTTTTAAATGGCTCATACTAAGGTATATACCACTGTATACCCATTGCCGTTGAGTTAATTTTGACTCATAACCGCTTAATATGGCTTAAACTATGTGTTCTTTTTAGAAGCCAGAGGGGATAACTCAAAGAATGTGCTGAAATATAGTTTTTCAGTTTGTCAATGAATGGCAAAGTTTTCGGATAAGCAAACTTGGTTTTTCCGTATATTTGTCAGAGCTTATGTTTTTAATTCCCCTCCTGAAAGAATAAAAGGTGTATCTTGTTTTCTGCTTGTTTGCCTTCTAATTTTTTTCTATACCTTCGACCATCAGGTATGGAAATAAAGATGCAGAAATAAACCACAGCAGCCAGATCCTCCCAGTGAAAGGCTCTTCCCTGAACAGCCATCAAACAACTTTGGAAGTGGCATTCACTGTTTCAGACATTAGATCCTTGCCCATATACCATATAGCAGTGTGGGAATGTTTTCAACAGCTCTATGGAGACATTTCTAAAAATGCTTAATTTAAATCAGGTGGGTGTTCAGGTTCTATAAAAATCCAGTGTATTTCTTTTTTTTTTTAAATTCACAGAAACTCTGAAATCTAGTGCATAATGTCTGAATGCTTATATCATGAACATTTGTGCAAAAACTACATTGCCTTCAGGAGATGAGTGCACTTGGGGGATAATTTGTCGTCTCTCATTATCATCCCTATGAAGTAGATCAAAGGCAAGGGGGTATCATCCACCTCGTAAATCTGACAACGCATATAAATAAATTCTTTTATCTCATTAATATACAGTGCAAAAGTGATCCAAGTAGAAATAAACACCAGTTTCACTTATTCATCTGCATTACAATCTAATGAGATAATAAACTCAGCATATCAACAGAGAATCCATTTCTTATATCATAGTAACATTTTTCATTCAGATAACAGAAGATTTTGTTTCACAATGCAACTGCTTTAAGTTAAACTGATTCAATTTAATTAACAAGCATTTTTTTGGAGTTCCTACTTGTGCACAGCAATATACTAGGCACTATACGGCATGCTAAGAGTTAGAAGATATGATCCCTGCTCATAGGGAGCTTACAATCTGTTTAAGAAAGATGGTCCATGCATACAGAAAACAATAAAGAACCATCAGAAAATCACATGACAATCAATCTAAATAATAGACTCTGAAATAAAGAATTAAAGGAAGCCTCTCAAAAGAGTGACACAGTTGGGAATGGAGGCTATTCTGGAAGACTCACCAAAGGAAGGAAGTCTTGGATTTGGTATGATGGAAGAGACGAACATATGGATTGGCAGAGGAATATTCTAGGGCTAGTGGAAGATTAAGAAGGAGGAAGCTCAAAGACAAAAATCAGCAAGTGAATTGTAGGAAATGGCAGGTAAATTGGCTTAAGTCCAGAAAAGGATACTGAGTTTGGGGATGCAACCGAAGTCACATAACAAGGCTAACTGAGGGCATTGAGTGTTATTAGTCAAAGTTAACTGAAACTTTAAATAAATAATAATGCTTAAATGCTTCTATTAACTAAAGCTCCAGATAAAAGTATGTGTTTTCCTAATCTTAACAACAAAACAAAACACAAATTACAGAATATTAGAATCTAAACTCAGAAGATGAGATCAGGGAGGTCAAGTGAGCAGACTGTGACAAAGCAGCAGTCACATATGTTGTGTTTTTTTTTTTTTAACTCATAAATAGTTTGGTTGTCTTAGGCCTGTGTGTCTCCTCAAGGTGAGAGAGCTTCAAACCAATACTGATCAGGCCCCTAATTCATTTAAATTTTTTCTTTTGAAGAGTCCATTTGTGTTCATACTGAATCCAGCATCAAATATAAAGTTCTTGGGTGTATATCTGTGGGGGCTGCGGGTGGGGAGATAGGTAGATAAAAATGAAGTAAAGAGTGGTTTGTTTCAAACAGTAAGTAAATGAATAATTACAGTGAATGCTTTATCAAGATATTTCTGAATTTAGAGGAAAAAAAGAGGGTAACTTATTCTTGCTCCCAGTCCAAGAAAAGCTAAGGAAGAAGAAATGTGTAAAATAGAAGTTCATATAAGCAAAATGTTTTTTTTTAAATGAACCCACCAAATAAACCAATGACCTGTATTGCTGGATCACATTTGCCTTTAAACTCAATTTCTTAGGAAAAATATTGGCAAAATGGGTCTGGGGAGAAGGTGGCAGTGTAGGAACAAATTCTTACTGCAGAATACTCTGGAATTTCTTGTCGAACTGGGATTGGCAATGCCTTGATTGACCAGCATGAATTTGACAACCCGTCAGGGATAGAACAGGGGAAAAGCAACTCCACAGTGTGTGTTCTTTGTACCTTCACATAATTCATTACCCATGAACAGCACAGTGAGACAGTGAGAAGTACTTCTGGGCTCCATGCATAACTGTGAAACCTACTGGCCACCAGCAGCTGCAGCTGTTCAAAAACAAAGAAACAAAAAATAAATGAAGAAGAAGAAAATGAAGCTTAGCTTTTAGTGGGGTTAATGGTTCTGAATGAAAGGGCCTGAAATCTGTATCTTCCATATGTTCTACACTTTTTGCTTGATGTTTAGCATTTTTAGATTTAAAATATTTTTATATTTCTTATTTTACAAAATCCCCACAGAAATTTTAAAAAGGCAGAATGGCAGTTCTGCTTTTTATAATATTTATTCATTACTGTTTATATCATTAATAGATTCCTTTTAATTTTTTCCAATAAAAGAGTTCTTTATTATCCAGTAGATATTCAATAGGTATTTACTGAAATGATTGTTATTTGTCAAGTTGTCTATGCAGTTCCTGAGGAAACAACAATGTAACTGGGATTATTAATATTTTTTTAAACATAGATTATGGGAAACCATCAGAGAAATAGAATGCTCTAGCATTATGTCAATATTTAAAACAAGAAATATGCCTTCACTAGAATTCAAATCGTAGCAGTCAGAACTTTTCCTTCACCATTCCTCACACTAATTTGGCAGTGCTGAATTATAGCCACAATCTCCACAATATACAAAAGCTCTGCTAGTATGTGTGACACACATGCTTCTATTTCTTAACCTTTGCAAAGAGTAGAAAATACTAATCAATTCTTGCTGAGGTGGACTTAATTCAAAACTCCATGTCAACACAGTAATTCAGATAATCACTATAGAATGAACAGATTAAGATGCAGATAAAGCCATTGCTACCTTTGGTGCAGGAGATTGGAAATTTTGCCCAGGCTGTGGTGTTACATTGGACTGAACTTTTGCTCCCTCTCAGACATGACAGCATGGAACCCTGCTGGCACAGTGGTTAAGCATTTGGCTGCTAACCAAAAGGTTGGCAGTTTGAATCCACCAACCATTCCTTAGAAACTCTATGGGGAAGTTCTATTCTGTCCTATAGGGTTGCTATGAGTCAGAATCAACTCAATGGCAATGGGTTTTGGTTGAAACATAACAGCAAAGGAATTTTTTTTAGGCATAAACCTACAAGGATGGGGAGAACAGGAGAAGAGGAAACAGTGACGAAATTTTAGAAGCTGAAAAGCAGATGGATTAATGATAAGTGACTAATCAGTTCTGACAAATTAGAATTCCAAGCCAGCAGAAGGAAAACATGGGAAGCAACATAATTTACACCGAAAAATCTCCAAAAGGCTCTGGAATTGGCAACCACAGGTACATCTCTAACTAGGGAACCAAAACAGAAGGAGGGTTGGGATGTCTGTTTAGAAGAATCCCAAATCTACTCTTGCACTTGGCAAAGATGGGTTACTCCCCATCTCCTGTCTTGGTAGAAGACTGGAAGAATTTTCTCCAGAGATAGAAAAATAGGGATGTCTGTGGGCTAGAAGACTGCAAGGAGTACCACAGTGAATACAGGAAGTGTGAGTGAGCATTTATACGTTGAAAGTCAATACACCATGCCCTGCTTCCCACTTGGGTACTAGAATGCAGATAGATAAGCTTTACTTCCCAGGTAGAAGTCTGGAAGTGGCTTTTCTGAGGGAATCTCATCAGCTCAACAGGAAAAGCCTAAAGATATTGACATGGGGGTTTATCAGACAGCCCAGCCAGAGCCCTATAATAAACATCTGTCCACAGCTCCACCCACATGAACAAAGCCTTCCTGTTCCACCCTTAAATATGAACAGACAGCAAAGAATCACAAGGTACCTGAAGAAAGTCTCTAATATAAAAGAGAGAGACCACTAGGGCAATAAAAAAGGGCAAAAATCTTGGATAAAACAAAGACAATAAAAGGGAAAGAAGTTTAAAAAAGATTTAATATTCTCATGAAGACTAAACTATTGTAGCCACTAAACAAAACAGAATGTTAATTTTTAAAAGAACAACTGGAGAGCAAAACAGTTTTCCAAAATTAAAATTGTAATAACAAAAGTGAAAAAGTCAAGAGAAAGTATTGAAAATTTATACTAAGGAAATATCCATGGGTTAAACCAAAAAGATAAAGGAAGGTATATAAAAAGGAAAAGTAAGAGTATCAGAGAACCAGTCCACAAGGTCCAATAATCAAATAATAGGAATTCCAGAAACAGAGAAAAAAAAAAAAGGGGAAGAAATCAAGAAATAATTCAAGAAATTTTCCTACAACTGAACAGCAAGAGCTTCCACTGATGAGCACACAGAATAAACATAAATTCACCCCAAAACACATCATCATGGAATTTCGAAACATTGGAGATAAGAAGTAGATCCTACAACTTGCTAGATAGGCAGAACAAACAAACAAAAATGGAAGTCACATCAGAAGGATTAAGAGTCAGAATGGCTTTGGACTTTCCAATAACAATTTTAGAATATAGAAGACAATGGAAAAGTATCTTCAAAATTCTAAAGAGATATTATTTCCAGTCTAACCAAATAGTGTTTATACCCATCAAAACTATCAGTCAAAGAGGAGGGTAAAAGAAGAACAGCTTCAGACATACAATGCTTCAAAAATTTACCTCTCATGCACTTCACCAAAACATGTGAGCAATCTAAGAAAGAGAAAGGTGGGATAAATAGGAAACAGGATCCAAAACAGGATAGAGTGATAGGGATGACAGCAAAGAGAAAGGATGACAGATACGCCAGGCATAAAAGGGTATCAGTTGAGACAGAAGAAGTTCAGAAGACCCTGGGAAAAATTTCTCCAAGTAGATGAAATAGATAAAACACCACATTTGTCTAAATACATTGAGAGCATAATTCAATGGCCCTGGCAGTTGCTGCATACTCTCCTGCTGCCGTCAGATCAGCCATGATGAAAGTGCTGAGAGAGAGAATCACAAAGAAACGGGGCTCAGCCCTGGCCCCATTCTAAACCTGGAAAAAAGCAGGGCCTGAAACCGTATGTACCATTTCCCTGTTCAGTTGTATAACCGGATGCTGTCCAGTCGATTTTGACTCCTAACGACCCTGTAGGACAAAGTAGAACTGATGGGGCAGTTCAGTTGCACAGACTAATAATTTTTTTTTTTAACTTAAGCCAATTTGGGTTTTCTATTACTTGCAGAAAAAGAAAAAAGAAAAATACAGTGAAACCTGTGAGAGCCGAAACTCAGTGGGACTGCCTTGTTTTTCTGGGTCTTGAAAGTTTTCCACCTTTGACAGGGTACAGTCACCGTTTTTCTACTGCTTTCTATTTAGTGGAAAATGTTTGAGTTTTCCTTCTCTGACGGGTTTCTGCCTTACACAGGTTTTGGCTTTCACAGGTTTTACTGTACTAATAGTAATACAGAGAGTTTTAAAGTTTGGAAATGAGGGAAAAGTTGGAAACAAGACACTGAATACGGAAGATTTTCACTGAAGCTCTTAGGCATCACTTTTCTATGTGGATCTTGAAGCATATCATTAATTTTGGCAAACAAGAGCGCATCTTATTCTAATATTTTACAAATTAAAGAGGTTAAAAAAAGAGAAGTTAAGGGATTAGCAAATGGCTTCTGGCAATCAACGGCAGTGAGTTCAGAGAATTCTCCTGGGATCTTCCAGTGTATCCTTCCATGTAGAAAAATGGGTAAAATAGGCAGGATAGAATCTGCCATTTGTATATGACTACATGGATATTTTCTTTATTTTATTCAATTTTCAAAGTAATATATATATTTTTAATGACTGCTTCTAAGTTTACCACAACTGAATTTTTCTTTCTCCTATTGGAAAACACCCAAATCTTCCAGGAAGGTCCCTGAGAAGGGCTTGAAAGATGGATAGTAAGGATTGAGGAACTGTCCAGAGCATTAATGACATTCCACATCAAATGCCCCACTTTGAGGAAAAAAATTAAAAAGAAGGACATACTGACTGCAGAAAAAAAATTGCAAAATGCAAAGATATCTCCAACCTGCTCGTGCAGCTGCCATTTTCTTGTTTCGCATTTTATTCTCCAAAGCTTGCTGCAGGGAAAAACGAAAGAAGAAGATTAGATTTCCTGGTCTTTTCTACTACTTGCTGTTAACAAACACAGTAATTCTATGAGATTAGTTGTATCCTACCATTTTCATCTTCCTTTTTAGATCCAGGTTTGCTGCCTTTTGGCCCTTGGCAGTAGCATTGAGATAATAGATGGTCAAACTAAAGTAAGAACAAAAAACACAATGCGTTTCTCAAGGTTCCTTTTAAATTAACATCTATTTACCTAGATCACTGGAGTGGACTTTAAGATATTTTCTCCTCTAACCCTCCTATTTTGTAGATAAGGAAAGTGAGATCCAGAGAGGTAAAGAGGTGCACTCAGCATCACACAGCATCTAGGGATGGAGCTGGGAAGGTGGACCTCAAGGTTGCTAGTCCTCAGCCAGGTGCTCTGTCCACTACATTGTACTCCCTAACGTTAGCTCTTTCTTGGGAATGTATTAACATCAGGTTACATTGTAACTAAAAATAACATTTTAAATTAATGACAATGGCATCCAAGAGAATGGAAAATCTACTGACACTTAGAGAACGAAGAATATAATTTCTTCATAGTCATAGCTAATTAACGTGGATTTTTTTCATGATATGTATTGTTTGAATGGGAGTCTCTAAGCAGTGCAAATGGGTAATGCATTTGACTGCTAACCAAAAGGTTCAAGGTCACCCAGAGGCACCTTGGAAGAAAGGCCTGGTGATCTACTTCTGAAAAATCAGCATTGAAAACCCTATGGAGCACAGTTCTACTCTGACGCACATAGGGTCGCCATGAGTCAGAATTGACTCAGTGACAACTGGCATTGTTTTCATTTCTCTTTCTCTCAAAAAGAAAACGCTTCATAAAAAAAATAAAAAATTCTTGGTTTTTAAATGACATTTACATTTCTAGAAAGAACAAATCAAAGTTACTTCAAAGAATTCACTAAAAATATATATACCCCTCCTCACTTAAAGCAAAACAAACAAAAAAAAAAAATGCAGTTAAAAAGGTAACTGTTTTGTTGCAGAAAAATGGATATTTATCATATTTCCTCTGCTCACCAACATGCCAGATTAAATCCTTTATGAGCCATCTGGTGCGAGCAACACAGTTATTGATATGGTTTAGCTGAGCTTGTTTATCTCTTACATGAGTAATGGAAGTTTGAATAAAGTTTCACACCTGAAGGCATCTGGTGCAATATCTGGAATGAAGTAGGTGCTCAATAAACGTGTGTGTGAATATATATGTGTATGTGTGAGTGTTATAAAGATTCCTTAGCAAAGTGACTAGATTTGGGGGATGAACTTAAAGATTTCACAGGCCACTTCCAGCTCCAGGATTTTCTGTTCATTCATCACTTTTTTTTCTGCCTTGAAATGAACCTTATATTGGATACCCCTTACAATCATTTTGTAGTCCCCAAAAGAACGTGACTGCCCACTGAGAGAGAAATAACACGACTCTTCTATCTATTCAGTCAAGCTGATCTAACATGATCCAGTGGGGACACTCAAAATGCTCATAACATTTTCTAATTAAACGAAATAAGAAGCCATGCCAACTGCATGGGCCCCATAAAATAGAAGATGAGACCTTAGGAATCCAAAATATCAGATAGATGATAAACTGAAATTTGTGTTTTAAATCAGACGCTCTGAACTAAACTCAGTCTTGGAGATAATGTATTTGACCCTTATATGCTGCTAGCTTTCCTTTGTTGTTGTGATTGTTAGCTGCTGTGGAGTCAGCCCCCAACTCATGGTGACCCCCATGCACAATGGAACAAAACATTACCCAGCCCTGCATTGTCCTCATGACCCCTTACAGACTGGGCCATTGTGATCCATAGGGTTTTCATTGGCTGATTTTTCAGAAGTAAATCCCCAGGCCTTTCTTCCTAGTCCATCTTCATTTAGTCCCTTGGTGGTATAATGGTTAATGTGCTAGGCTGTTAACCATAAGGTCGGCAGGTCATGTCCACCCAGAGGTGCCTTAGAAGAACGTCCTGGTGATCTGAAAAATCAGCCATCAAAAACCCTATGGAGCACAGTTCTACTCTGACACACATGGGGTAATCATGAGTTGGAACTGACTTGACAGCAACTGGTTAACTAGACTATACATATCAAGGGTTGGAAACTATGAGTCCTAGGCCAAACCTGGCCAGCTGCTGTTTTGTTTGGCCCACAAACTAAGAATGATTTTTACATTTTAAAGTGGCTATATAAGTACTTACATACTATGTCAAATTTTGTCTCTTGACCCACAAACCTAAAATATGTATTGTCTTGCCCTTTAAGAAAAAGTGTGCCAACCCTGGGTCTATCTACTCCATTCCTAGCAAGTGGGTTTCAGCTCTCCTGAACATCCATGACTATGAACTCAGTATGTGGTGCTACAGAAATTGGGGGGAATAAGAAGTGGGAAATGCGGAGACATGAGAGTGAATTCACTTATTAGCCACTTGACTGGGGGCAGTTAACTACTCAAAGCTTCCGTGCACTGCAGTAACATGATTAATGAGGCCAATCTCACTGTGGGGATTAAATCTGCGTGGATGGTGCCTGGAACAATGGCAGTCCACAAATCAGTATTTGTTTCTTTCCCACACTCCTGAGACAGCTTACTAAATCCTTAGTGGCATTAGAACAATGTTATTCGTTTGCTGGAAAAGAAATCTGTCTCTCAGGAAGTTAAGAATATATTAACAAAATCTGTCGTTTGAATTTTGTGGGTCTTTGTTTTTCAAAACACAAGACCTTAATTCTACCACCAAAACATATGCACAGCTGTGGTCGAATCGATTCTAATTCATGGCGACCTCATGTGTGTCCAGTTTTCCTGTCTCTTCCTGCCTTCTCATCTTTGCTTTTGGGCTGGTGTGCCCATTAGTCTCCTACGTATGAATTGAATTACAAAGCTGTTTCCTCACATGTGTTACTGTTGGCCCCGTAGACCTGTCTAATCTTTGGCTGAAGGGTGAACCTCAGGAGTGATTCAGTGCTGAGTTAAAAGGGTGTCCAGGGGCCATACTCTTGGGGTTTCTCCAGTCTCTGTCAGACCAGCAACCCTGGCCTTTTTGTGTGTGTGTGTATGTGTGAATTTGAATTTTGTTCTACATTTTTCTCCTGCTGTCCGGGACCCTCTATTGTGATCCCTGCCAGAGCAGTCAGTGGTAACTGGGCACCATCTAGTTGCTCTGAGCTAGTCTGGTGGAGGTTGTGGTAGTTGTGGTCCATCAGTCCTTTGGACTAATCTTTCCCTTGTGTCTTTGGTCTTTTCATTCTCCTTTGTTCCAGCTAGAATGGGACCAGTAGATATATCTCAGGTAGCCACTAGAAGGCTTTTAAGACCCCAGATGCTACTCACCACAGTTGGATGTAGAACAATTTCTTTATAGATTATGCTATGCCAATTGAGCTAGATGTTGCCTGAGATCAATGGCTGAATTTTTGGAAGTAGATCACCAAGACTTTCTCTCCAAACACATCTGGGTAGAGGTGAACTGACAACCTTTCCATTAGCAGCCAAGCACATTAACCCATTTGCACCACCAAGAGACAATTATATCACTAAAGGGCCTTAACTCTTAAAAGCCACAAACATACCTCTTCACGTGCTCTCAGAAGTCACCGTATCATGAAAATGTGAAGAGAAGAAATCACATCAAGGGCCATGTGGTGAAGCATGCTGCTTCAGAGAGGTCATTTTCCGATGCATCTGCACCAGAGATTTACTATGTACTCTTAATACCAACCCGGGATCAAGGTTTTGTAGCACACATAATGGTAATATGCTTTATTGCCTAATTATCCCTACGGGATATTAGTTCTCACTCCTAGAAGGCATCATGGTGTAAGGAGTGAGCATTGGATTTACCATTAAAGAATCTGCTCTAAGTTCTACTATTACTCCCTTTCTGGTCTAGGGGAAAATAAATTCACTCCTGTAAGTCGGTTTCTTAATTTATAAAATTGGAGAAGCTGACATCTGCCCTTGGTATATGATACGGCTCGTGACGACGATACCGAGGATAATGATAACGCAGCTCAGAACCGCAGCTCATTGGCTTCAAATCAGTGAGCATTTTCTCCTGAGATGTCCTAGTTTTACTTTGATTTAAACAAACCCACTCCTTTTTATCAGCTATCACTTCTAAGGTCTCCCTGGGGGTGGTTTAATACCTGCCCTCTTGGCTAGCAGCACTGACAGTTCCAGGCTTTCTATTTAGGAGGGGCTTGGGGATTAAAAGGAAGGGCTAGGGCACTTTCTTCACTCTTCATAGCAAGCATTTATTTTTACTTAGAATATAAGTTTATCTATGATGGCCAAGAGTGAGAAGCCAGTGAAGATTACATGAGAACAAAAGCTTCCTCCCAAGTTCCCCTTTGATGTACCTCTGACTTTGAAGGGATGGACTAAGTGACTTTTCTGAGACCCCTTGGGTCCTATGATTCTATTATCATGGATACACAGTTATTGATGGCCCTCTAGAAACAAGGTACGGATAAGGACAGGGTGATTTTTAAGACTTCTAAGCCTTTAGCGCTAAAATAGAACCTATAGGGCTCTCAAGAGGAATATTAACTTAGAGGCTCATCATATCTGTGTATTCACAGCCATCTGCTTTTTGGAACTAGAAGTGGGGGCTGGTTGTACAGGGAAGCTCAATGTGCTGATTAGATTTAGCATTTATGTTTCCCTTGCTTTCACTGTTTGCTGATAATTATTTTGGTTACTGGGGAACAAATCTTATAATCCTGGGGAGGCAAAGACAGATGCAGATGGCAGTGAATCCCATCCAATAGGATCAGAATATGGCTTATGAATTTCAGCCTCTCACCACCATGTAATCAGCGCTGAATTTTGTAAGATCACAGCACAACCCTTGGGAAGAAAAACCTAAAATATAAAAGGAGCCAGGAAGAACTTTACAAAGGCTCTTTCTAGGAGGAGGGGAGGCACATACCCCATCACCAATATGACAGCAATGACCAGTCCAGGGTTGGAAAGCTGTCTCAAGATCTTCGCCATCCAACTGGGGAAATCATGCTCCAGTGTCTCTCCAATGACTTCGAACATCCGGTTTTTGCCACTGAGAAAAACACAGGAAGAGAAGTCCATTTAAAACACTTTGGGAAACTATAGTTATAGCAAGAAAAGGAAGAAAAGCATGGCAATCTACTTCCAAAAAATCAGTCAGTGAAAACCCTATGGATGTCAATGGTTCAATCCACAACCAATCAGAAAGGTGGCAAAGCATTTCGTTTAGTTGTGCACGAGGTTGCCATGAGTCGGGGGTCAACTCAACAGCAGCTAAAAATAATCACATATGAAGAAAACTAGAACTCTTTCTCAAACACTGACTAGATATGGTTTTAGGTTAGGAATCTGACATTTAGCTAGTACAGCTCCTGATCCTTTGACCTCAGATTCTCAGCTTATGGAAAGGATGTAAGATACGCAGCCAATGCAGTTAGGAAGTTAATTATAGCATTAGAAGTTTTTTTTAAAATGTATTTCTAAGATTTTGATTGAAATATATCTTGTAAATAGTTCGTAAGTCTGTCCCTCAGCCAGTTGTTCTTATAGGACAATGTTCTTGGGTTGAGTGAAGAGTATATTTGATTTTTAATTAACCTTGGAAATAAGCATAAGGAATAGCTTAATGGAATAAAATCTGCACGTAACCCAATATCTTTTTCCACCCAATAGCTTCCATCTCACTTTCCACCAGACTTCTTCCATCAGAGTTGTTAATAGGTAAGCACACAGGCTGGTAAGTCTTTTTCCCTCAGTGTGTCTTCTAGGGACATTATTAATTAGCTTAGCTCCACTGCTAAGAACAGAAAGTAGGAAGACAAGAAAAATAGGCCTAAAAAACAAAGGTCCTTAATGGGTTGATTCACAACCATTAAGTTGAAAATCAGCCCCTATTAACCGGAGAAATGAGAACAGGATGTCTGTCTTCACTCAGTATATAAGGTCCAGAATTATAAAGTAATATCCATTGGACCAGGTTACATACACACACATATTGATTCTACTATGAAAAGAGGTAATTTTCAGAAAAGTTATTGGGTTGTTTCTTGCCAGATTGTATATATCACCAGAATAAAGTTTGGTGTATAACTTAATATAATGTTTTGGTTTGGCTTTTTTTTTTTTTTTTTTTTTTTCAGTCTTACTTACTAAATGAGCTTGACCCACATCTCTCAAATCAGATTTTTCTTTTTTTTCTTTTTTTCTCCTGATGTAACAAGATCTTTCAACAGACCAAAAAAGTTCCAGGTATCTTGCCACGAGTCACTGGACCACAAAGGTAGGGGTCAGTTTTGCTTCATAAATCATCGATTTACACACAAATTAGCAAGGTTTATGATACATGAGGCGTCCCTGGGTGGTACAAGCTGTTAAGCATTTGGCTACTAACCAGAAGGTTGGTGGTTCAAATCCACCCAGAAGTACCTCAGAAGAAAGGCCTGGTGATCTACTTCTGAAAGGTCAAAGCCTTTGAAAACCCCATGGA
The DNA here is from genome assembly GCA_030035585.1 of Dugong dugon. Taxonomy (NCBI): domain Eukaryota; kingdom Metazoa; phylum Chordata; class Mammalia; order Sirenia; family Dugongidae; genus Dugong; species Dugong dugon. The sequence goes on along the minus strand of CM057471.1, from coordinate 81,891,212 downwards.
GCAGTTCTACTCTGACTCACATGGGGTTGCCATGAGTCAGAATCAACAAACTGATTTTTTATGATACATGAGTAGGAATGAAGCTTACAGACAATTGGGTTTCTTCATCATTCCATTCTAACTGACCATGTTTCCTACCTGCCAGATGGAATACAGGGTACCGAGGTAGGCAAAGAGGACCAGAGAAGATGAGAGAATCCGTTCTCCCTTCTCCAGCCTCTCAGGCCTATGGTCTATGAATGGGGTCAGAGGAGGGGGACTAGAATTTTAGAAAATGATCCCTACACACAAAGGTCTTCTTAGTATCCAATGTGTCCCAATGCAAAGTCACTAACATCTCAGGGGATTCTCAGGTGTCTTTTCCAGATGAGGCCTCTTGTCAAAGAAAGGAGTCCAGGTCTCTTAATTATATGCAAACTATAGAAGGATCTACAAAACCCTGGGAATCCCTTCTTCCTGGTTAGGCTAGGTGTGCCACTTCACAATATTCCAGAAATCCTTTTAAGTCTGTCTGAAACTATACAAAGGAGTGAAATGCTGTTACACTTAACCTATAGCTCTCCTGTGGGCATACCTCCATCCACTTTAGATTAGAACAGTCTGTGAGCAGGCCTGTCTTGTAAGCTCCACAGATGAAAATCCATGTCCAATTTACCCCTAGATCTCCTCCAGTGCTTAGCGCACAATAAGCAGCCATTATTCATTCACTGGTTAAGCATTTGGCTGCTAACCAAAAGGTCTGCAGTTTGAATCCACCAGCCTCTCCTTGGAAACCCTATGGGGCAGTTCTACTCTGTCCTATAGGGTCGCTATGAGTTGGAATCAATTCGATGGCAATGGATTTTTATTCACTCATTAATTAAAAATATTGACTATTCTTGTGTTCTGGACTCATAAAGATGAAAATGTTTTGTCCCCAACCTCTAGAAGTCAGCTAGGCCATTCATGAAGAGAGATGCATAACATGTAATTATAAATGAGTCATGTAATAGCAGTTTCACAATATGATGTCAATTTTTAAAGCTCCATATAAACCTATACATATTATCTGATCTCAGTTATGAAAAATCTACATAAAAAAAATTAGAATATAAAAGGCCAAGATGTTCAGAGCTGTTATTTCAGGTCTTTAGGGTTGTTGTCAGTGCTTGTTTCCATGTTAAAATGTGTCCACAATTTCCAGACTGTGTAAGATAAACACATATTACCTTCGCAGTAAAAATCACCATAATGTATGCAGGGAGGTGTGTGAGAATTTAGAGGCCTAGAAATTGTTCAGGATTCTTATCATAAGGCAGGGAAAAAACATCAAGTGTCAGGAAATGAGGTGGAACAAGTAGAAGAATTTGTTTCGTATGGTCATCAAAGAAATGGTTTTTAAAATTTTGAACTGGTTAATGTAAATCTACTTCACAGGCTATTGGAATAATTTCCTGGAAAATCTACCCTCCATAGCCAGGTCTTATGAAACCAGGCCAAGCAAGAATATCTCAACTGGCTTTGCTGAATGGGCCTTCTAAAGGTATATAGTCATTTTACCCGAAAACATATCTGCACCTGGGAGCAAAGTCCCCCAACCTAACTGGCCATCACTGTGATGCCTCCATGTATAACAGAACAAAACGTTGCCTGGTCCTGCACCATTTTTATGATCTGATGTCTCTATTAACCTTTCAAATACATGTTGCCAATTTGCTGCCTACACAGGAGGCAGATAGAGTCAGAGGACCTTTACTAAATAGGCAGGGCAAACCACCTCAAACTCAGAGTCCCAAAGGATGGTGAGCCCTGAGGCTTCTACTAATAAAAGCTTTCTTTCCTCATTCCTAGAGCAGAAAAACCCTTTTCAACTTCTAAGTCAAATGAGTAAACAAGGCAAACATTCTTTTGTTCTAAAATAGACTGTCTAAATAAGATGAAGAGACGCCCCTTTCCTGGTACTCCACTGAAAATATTTAAAGTTCTCTGACCTCAAAGTAGTAAAAAACATGTGGTATTTTTGCTTATGTCTCCCATTTAGGAAACACTTGGTCAAAGTGAGATACTATCCCTTACATACAGACTCATTTTCTTCAGTACAAATCAGAGTAATTCAGTGTCATGGATTGAATTATGTTCCCCCCAAATTGTGTGTATCAGTTTGGCTGGGCCATGATTCCTGGTATTGTGTAATTTTCCTATAGGTTGTAAATCCTGCCTCTATGATGTTAATAAGGGAGGATGGGTGGCAGTTGTGTTAGTGAGGCAGGACTCAGTCTACAAGATTGAACTGTATCTTGAGGCAATCTCTTGAGATATAAAACAGAGAAGCTAGCAGAAAGACAGGGAACCTCATACCACCAAGAAAGCAGTGCCGGGAGCAGAGCACGGCCTTTGGAGCTGGGGTCCCTGCGTGGAGAAGCTTCTAGTCTGGGGGAAAATTGATGAGAAGGCTGACAGAGGCAGGAAGCCTTCCCCTGGAGCTGATGCCCTGAATTTGGACTTCTAGCCTACTAGACTGTAAGAAAATAAATTTCTCTTTGTTAAAGCCATCCACTTGTGGTATTTTTGTTATAGCAGCACTGGATGCCTAAGACACTGGGTCTGCAGTATAAAAAGAAGCACAGAGTTAGGGCTCAAGGGACTAACATTGTGCAGTAATTGTATGTGTTTAGCTCAATGACACTTTCAATATGAATGCATCTGTGTAATTACCATTCACTCCATTTTTAATTTGTGTGGTTTCTCTTACAGACAGCTAAACCAAAAAAAAAAAAAAAAAAAAAAAAAAACCATTGCTGTCAAGTTGATTCTGACTCATAGGGACCCTACAGGACAGAGTAGAACTGCCACATAGGGTTTCCAAGAAGCAGCTGGTGGATTCTAACTATGGATCTTTTGGTTAGTAACTGAGCTCTTAACCACTGCGCCACCAGTGCTATAGACAGCTAAAGTCTTTTATGTTTTACTGAGAAGGATCAACTTCCAGTTAAAAAGTTAAAAACACACCTAAAACTTATGCTGGATATTAAATTGTGCTGGTAATTTGCAATTAACTAAAGTATTTGCATGGCTTATCTCTTGAACTTTGTACCCCAAGATTTGTTAAGGATTTATTAAAACCAGTTTTTCCTTCAAGACTGCAATTTCACATTTAGCCTCCAGATGTCACTCTCTACATTATTTCAGCTCACTTGGGAAGGGAAAAAAAAAAAATACAGTGTGTGTCAACATCAGCCTCCTGAGTATGACAGAACTCCAGCTGGTTTTGCCCTCTCAGCTGGCCTAACATTTTCTTTCATTCATCACTGATAAATCAATAATAACTCAGACTATTATTAGAGTGAAAATGCCTCTTCTATACTTGTACTTAGTCTGTTGGCAAAGAACACTTTGACTTTAATAACCTGAGTCTGACAGCATGAAGGAGAAATTACATGTGGCCATTACTGCATCATGCTTGTCATTCTCATTGCTTTTCATGTTCACGTTTCCTTCACTGAAAAGGAGAACTAACTCAAATGCACGCTACCTAGTGACTGCACATGCAGATTGTTGGGGGACTGTGATTTCTGAGGCCCTTTAAGGAATGACGTCCCAACTCTCCAGACCCCAGTGACTTTGCTTTCTTGATACGTGTCACAGGAAGAAGTCTGTCATAGAAGACCAGAAATGTATATCTTCAGCTTGGACAAAGAGTCTTCTTAACTCTTCATTACTAACTTGAGTGATGTATCTCTGATATTTGAGGAGAATACATAAGAGGAACATCCTCAGTTTTTCTTTTTAGCATGTAGCATTTAGGCTTATAAATTGTGTGGCCTTCTTTATACTCACTGTAATCTAATAATCTTTCGTTCTGCTATGGGGCAATCTACTTTATTATTTTTTTAATTTGGTGGTCCATGTGAGAGGCAGCAATGGTTTATTGTATCTGGATGTAATAGCCTAGCATCAGGAAAACTTTCACATCCAGACCAATGTAAAAAAATCTTGCTCTTAGTTTATCTCCTAATATGGAAATAACTTAGACTCTTTGCCTATATTTTACCCAGGCACTGGAGCAATTAAATTATTTTCTCTTTTATGATTCCCAAATTAGGAAACAAATAGAACTTGCCCAAGAACTCAATCTCCATGTCACATACTGAGCCTGAATACCCAAAGGATCTCATTTCTACAGAATGATAATGCCATTGTTTGCAAACAAAATATAGGTTATACAATGAGTGACCATTCCCACCTCCACCCGAAAGAAAAAAATGCCCAAATGGAATTTCAAAGGTAAGAGACCTGAATGGGCCACAATCAAAAGATGGCGGCAGGGATACGATCATATACAGGACAGGCATGGTGGACAGGAAGAGGATGAGCAATAGCATGCCCAGGTAGAACGTATTTCCTCTGGAAGATTTGAAGACCCTGGCCTCAGGAACATTGCAACACATCACAGCCCAGCACTGGAAATACATGGATGTGTGGAGTCGAAGAATGTTGATGCCTGGGAGGCAGGGAGCATAGAAGGAGCCCATCCTAGAAAGAAAAATAGAACTCTGCTCAATGTTGAGTTTTTACTCCATAACAAAGCCACACACCTGTTTATTTTACAACATGCTTAATTTCTGAAGACAGAAAATGTATTGCCACTTTCATCCACACAAACTCTGTTTATAAATAAACCCAGCTGCTCTAGTTCTATCCTCTATCTACATTTTACCATTACCCCATTATTGTAGGTATTATATACATAATTCTTTCATGGAAATTATGCTGTTCACAAAATACACCTGCTATCATTACTAAATTTAAACTACAAAAGAGTTAAACAATATATTTCCATAATTTCTTTTAGTTTTCTCTTTTAATTTTTAAATAAACTTAATTTCTAATTCTCATATCATTGATTAATGTATCTAAAAAGTTAACTTTTTAAGTAATTGACCATTAAAACCACTCATTCTGTTCAAATAAACTGTACATTTGGTTTAATTACTTTCATCAAGGCTAATTAATTTTTACTAAAAAAAATTAAAATAAGTTTTTCTTCTTCTAATGCTAATCGTTTTTTATTTGTAGCTGCTATGGTGTTTTAGAGCTGTTTGGAGTGATGTACTTGTGTCCAATATGACAATACGTGTATTTGTGTCCAGTATGACAATGTGTAGCCCTGGTGGCGCAGTGGTTAAGAGTTGGCTGCTAACCAAAGGATCGGCAGTTTGAATCCACCAGCTGCTCTTCGGAAACTCTATGGGGCAGTTGTATCCTGTCCTATAGGGTCGCTATGAGTCAGAATTGATTTGATGGCAACGAGTATGACAATATGCTTTGTTGATAATTTATAGCTAGCTTCATGTGTTTTGAGATGAAAGTTCCATACAGCCATTTAATTTTGTTTATCTGTTTACTTCCTTAATTTAGATTGTCCTAGGAATCCCCTGCTTTGTGCATCTGACTTCTTAAAAACTTATTTAAACTAGCACTTTTAACCAGGAACCAGTTAGGAGAGGTCACTTTTACCTGATGGCTGAGCTGATTCTTTCAACAAAATAAATTTCAATTTTCATTGATGAGAAAGTCCTTTAGCACCATAAAACAATATAAATAGCAATTTATTAGCCCAAAACCTAAAGGACGACACATGTGTGCTTATTTTAGAAGTATAAACAGAGTCCTATCTGTTAAACTGCTCCAACTATAACAAAGCCCTCAACATTTCTAGTTATGCTTAGCATTTTAGACTTCATGAATATGCAGAGTAGTTGTTTAAACCAATCCAATGCAAATTTGGTATGTTCTAGGAGAGGGGTGGTTAGATTAGATGAAGAAATTATTTTCTGGTATAACTGAATTTACGTAAACCCAAAGTTAATTCATTCCATTGAAAATGAATTTGTTGATTTGTTGACAGGATTCCGGACGGCAGATCTGAATGATATTTTTCCTATATTGAATTGACCAGTGACATTGTAGAAAGTCACACTATTGAAAACAAGTGGGAAAGTAGACTTTGGAACAGCACAGGGTATCTTTCTTACAGGAGAGCAGCAGAGAACTGGGAACTCCAAAAAAGTGGGTAAATGATAGTCCTAGCTCAGGGGTCAGAATTACAAAGCACTACCAGTTGGTATCAGATACCATAGCTGTGATGTAATGTGCTCGTAGGATGATGATACTCCTCCCCTCTTCTGAAAATCAGGCCTGGACATATGACTTGTTCTGGTCAATAAAATGTGAGCAGAGATGAGGTGTCTCACCTCTGGGTAAAAACAGTAAGAGCCCCACATGCTTTTTCATTCTTTTCTCCCCCTGTTACAGTGACCATTAATGTTCCAGATAGGTCCCATTCTTTCAGTCTGGGTCTCCGAAGTGAAGGTATTTATAAGAGCAGAGCTCTCTATCAACTCACACTGGACATGTAGCGTAGACAAGAAATAAACCTTTTTCTCTTCTTTCTTTTGGTAGGCCACTAAGATTTGAGGGGTGTATTTAATTGCAGCACAATCTATTCCAACCTAAGACATAATTCTGCATATAATTCAAAACGTAGGCTTGCCTAAAACCACGTTTCTACCTATATATATGTGTATTGTTTGTATGTATGCATGTGTATGTACACACATAGGTAGGTGTTATCTATAGATTAATAAATTTCAAAATAAATGTCACTTAGACATTTTGAACAAATGACTCAAAAACCATAACTTAGGAAAACAGGCCCTGGCACAGTGATATCTGAGCCTTAATACTCATCCTAGCTGTGCTCGTGACTCACTCATCAGCCTGGCTCACTAAGCCCCTTCTCCAGGATTGATCTCATTATCTGTCAGTTGAAGATCATTGTAAAACCTGCACCTTCTAAAATGCTTTTCTTCCTAGAAGATCAAAGCAAATGAAGATTTCTTTTGTTTAACTCTCCTTACGACACCAGTGGCACGGTATGTGGCAGGTAAACAATTTACGTTTCATTAACTGAGAAAATGAGTAGGAAAAGGTTACAGGACTGGGTGGAGGATGCCCAAGGAGGCAGTTTTGGGAGTGATGTCCACGACTCATCTCCCTCACTGTGCGTGCTTTGCTGCCTCTCTCCACTCTGATATGTCAGAGATTTCATCCTTGAAAAACATGCTTACAAAAGCCTATGACGTCTATTTTAAAAATTAGTGTGCAATGTAAAGGTTTACTGATAAGTTCAACAAAATCGTCATAACAAAATGGATTTTACCCATAAAAGATAGCCTGTGATAACATCAGCATAAAGAACGTCTTCATTACTCAACACCTCCAAAAGCAGTAATTGGACATCTTTAGTCACAAACCAACTGAACCGACACAAAATCTCTATATACCTTTTTGATTGTTTCTGTAGAAAATGGCCAAGCTCGGCTGTCAGATCTTTATGCCTCATAAATTAGTGAAATAGCCATATGTGAGCACCTTTGGGCAGGGTGAACCTTCTAAACTTATATTACACGCTGTTCCGACACCTTCTTTACCCTGCCACATCCTCACTCCCTCACCAATTCCCTGGGAGTTAGTAGAAGTGTGTTTGTGCAGAGAATTGGCCTGAGGATGAATAATAGTTTTTTTTTTTTCTGTTTGTTTGTTTGTCTTGCTTCTGAGACTCTAGAAAGTGTGTGAGTATCTGTGTACACTCAAAAAAAAACACAATCACTTTCTAAAGTTCTCTTCAAACTAACCAGAAGCAAGACTTGACCATTGTCAGAAGAATAAACACATAGAAAGTGATAGAACAATGGGTAGATTTTGATAACAGGTTTGCCTGTGAGATAACTGGATATGAATTTTAGATTTTAAGAATTATAATATGAACAATAGTGGACTAAATACTTTCGAAATTACAAGTAAAACCAACGAGGACAGCCATCACAACAGCTTTTCTGACAATAAAAATGGATTTCTAGGCCGATCTGTTATCTTAACGCAGAAAGAACACAATAGACAGGCAGCAGATGTCTGCACAAATGGCCCACACCAGGCCTGAGGGATTTATGGCACTTTGTGTAAGATCCTGGGCATTTTAAAACTGAAATATAAGGCAGTAGTTTCTCATTACTCCGATAGCAGAGTTAGCCATTTTCTGCCATACAGCAGAATCCCCTCCAGGAAAGGAAAGTTGGAGAACTCAGAGAAGCTGCTCCCTTTACTATCTCTGTCGGTATCCACACCTTGGGCCGTCTTGATTTTCCTTCTTACCTGGAGAATAAAGGATATCTTTCACTCCTTAGTGCTAGTCTGGACACATAAGCCATAACTTACAAAATTTAGAAAGTGAGAGGACAGGAATGACATTTTTAGATATACCTGGGAAGGCAGAAAATAACGTTTATACAGTCTTTCTTCCTATTGATTCACCTACTGAGACACAGGTATTTGACAGGTCCCATGGCAGGACTATGGGGTCTTTGAGAGCAGCCTTTACTTGACTGAAGCAGGACGATTTTAACATTTGCGTAGAGATCCAGCCTGTCTGCACATAAATGTTTAATAATTCAAGCCAGCTATGGTTGAAGGATTTGAGTAACATATGAAGCCTGCTCAAAAACTGAGGCTAGTTACTGGTACTTGAGCATAGAATAATCGTGTAGTTGATAGCACAGTACTGTATTAGGCATGTGTCAATGGGATAAAGCAGCTCAGTTGTCACTGCTTGAGGGTTGGGTAACTCTTAGTTAAGAGTGACAGATTTCCACAACACATGGTCCCCAGATGAATCACATGCTGTGATTCCTTTCTAAACTCAAAAACTGTCTCTACTGTATCAACTCTTGTTAACCTGTCAGGTTTACAGCAAGAATACTCTCATTCCACAAAGGATTTATGACAATCCTTTGCACATCAAAAGAAATAACTCTGATGTGCAAATGACTCTGTGAAATGAGTTACATAGTAAAGATGATATTTTTAACTTGACCTTCCTAAAATATGTGTTTCATCTCTATAAACAAATGGATTTGGTGAGATATTATTTTTTAAAGTACCTACACATTGTATTTTAAATATATTCAGTAGTGATGCCACAATAAAATCAGTTTCTCAGAAAGGTCTGACATTAATTTATTTCATACTTAACACATGGTAGTATGGTCATTGATGTTTCACTGTAAGATCCTGGTGTCACAGGATCTAGAAATAGGAAAACTTTCAAAGAAATCTACCAGTAAGCCAGTTGCCATTGAGTTGATCCCCACTCATGGTGACTCCATGTGTGTCAGAGTAGAACTGTTCTCCATAAGTTTTTCAATGGCTGATTTTTCAGAAGTAGATTGCCAGGCTTTTCTTCTGAGGGGCCTCTGGGTGGCCCAGACCCTCCAGCCTTTCAGTTAGCAGCCGAGCACATTAATTGCTTGCACCACCCAGAGAAATCTACCAGCCAGAAAATAGACTCCTATATTTGACAAAGGAGTACTCTGTGAAACAGGCAGATCTGCCTTTGATAACCGAGGTTTAAGACAAACCCGTTGCTATCAAGTTAATCCTGACTCACAGTGACTCTATAGGACAGAGTAGAACTGCACCATAGGGCTTCCAAGGCTATAAACCTTTATGGAAGCAGACTGCCACATCTTTCGCCCATGGAGTGACTGGTAGGTTTAAACTGCTGACTTTTTGCGTTAGCAGTCACTGCACTACCAGGGCTCCTTAGGTTTAAGATATGAAAAAGAAAAAAAGAATAAACTATTCATCGTCATCCACTTTGCACAGGCCAATGAGTTAGACACAAATTGTGGTCTCCTCTGACACCATGCTACAGTGCTTTCTGCAATAAGTGACCTTGGAGGCTTTTTCATTCGTGATAAATCGCCCCACTGCTGGCCTACCAGATCATGCCTTGATTGAAGATCAGAGCAAGGACATTGCCACTGATGTCAAATTCCGTGTATGAGGGCTAAAGGAGACACAGATGTTCATTGTATTAGCATCTCAAACCAGGAAAACTGAAAGGCAAGTGTTTCTGCATGGACCTGGTTAGGCTCTCAACTACTTTATTACAGCAACATTAGCAGAATAATCAATACACCCCATAATAAAGCCTTAGAAATAAATGAAATAACAAGGAAACACCATTTTTTAACACAGTAAGACTCATTTAAAAATACTGTCATTCAATGCTGTGAAAGTGTGCCCAGACAGGCTCTTTCATACACTGCTGGGAAAAGTAAAAATCAAAACAAACTTCTAGAAAAGCAATGAAAGATTTCAAAATCTCATTCTTTCTGACCCTGTAAGTCTACTTCCAGGAATTTGTCTTAATGAAGTCATCTGAAATCCTGATAAATTTTAATAAGCAAAGATGAACCCATTCTAAATGTCCAACACTGGTTAAGTAAAGATAGTATAGCTATACTATAGTGTCTATTGTAGCTAATTACAATCTTTTGGGAAGAATATTTACATACTTGAGAGAAAATTATGCTCTAATGTTAAACAAGAAATGTATAAGATTGTATGTTCATTATCTTTATTAACTGTATGAACCTATAGAGAAAAAATTGGAAAATAATCAGCAAAATATTAACAGCTGTTGTATGTGGGTGATAATATTATGATTTTTATTTTCTTCTTTAAGGTTTGCATGTTTAAAAAAATTTCAACAAGAATGTGAATTACTTCTACAATAAAATAAATATAGAGAAAGAAATATAACAACATTTAAGAAGTTATTCAGCTCTTTGTCCAATGTCTGTCTCCTAGATAACACTACCCTTTTCAGGGCAGTGGCACCAAGCTGTTATTTGTGCAGAGCAAAAACTCGTTGCTGTCAAGTTGATTCTGACTCATAGTGACCCTATAGGACAAAGTAGAACTGCCTCATAGGGTTTCCAAGGAGCAGCTGGTGGATTTGAACTGCCGACCTTTTGGTTAGCAGCCAAGCTCTTAACCACTGCACCAGCAGGGCTCCTATTTGTGCAGAGGGGCCACAAATAGCCAATATAAGCCAAGGTGGTCATCTGTCCTAGGGTGGTTCATTCAAAGGCTTCCTGGTGAAACATAGGCATTGTAGAGAGAGAACGTCTATGGATGGGGTGAGTGCTAATTAGCAAAGGCAATAAAACTGACTTCTATTTAATTTGGGAGAGAGAATTCAGAGGAAACTGATTAATTGGCAACAAGAGAATAAGAAAGCAGCAAATATGAAGTAAAGACCAAAAATACCATGTAAGAGAGACCAAAAGAGTGGCAGGTCACTAGCACTGCCCCAGATCCTGACACCTCCAGATGTAGCTTCAGATATCCTCATAACACTCCTTCCCCCAACACACATACTCACACATACATACACACACACAGATGACCCAAGAATCTGTTCCTTCCAAATCCAAGAACCACCCTGTCTTAGTTATCTAGTGCTGCTATAACAGAAATACCAGAAGTGGGTGGCTTTAATGAACAGAAATTTATTTTCTCACAGTTTAGGAGGTTAGAGGTTAGAATTCAGGGTGCCGGCTCTAGGGGAAGGCTCTCTCTCTGTGTGTCAGCTCTGGGGGAAGGTCCTTGTTTCTTTTCAACTTCTATTCCCAGGTTCCTTGGAGGTCATGTGGCTTGTACCTTCCCTCATCTCTGCTTGTTTCTCTGTTCTATTCTGCTCTTTTTATATCTGAAAGGTAATTGGCTTAAAACACATCCTACACTGATATGGCCTCTTAACATAACAACAGCAGCAAACCCCCCCAAAAAATTTCCAAATGAGATTATAACCACAGGTATAGGGGTTAGGATTTATAATACGTATTCAATCCTTAACATCTACCAAAAAAATACTTACAAGAGGATGGGTTTCTAATTTGGAACACTAACAAAACTATTAACAACTTTCAAATGTTCTGCGTAAGAGTCTCATAATAGGACTCAACTTATTTGCCCTGTAACTGATTCAGGGAGGAAGCAGGAGGTATGGCATAACAATAATGGTTAAATCACAAGATAAAACGAAAAGATGATACATAGTAAAATAATAAATAGTCCTGTATATCAGGCAGGACAAAAATGACCTAGATAAAGTCAATATAAATTTATCCAAGATACTGCCAAAGGGTATCAAAAGTGCTTCACTAGTTTGCAGATTATCTTGCAGCATAGTATCTGCCAGATGCAAAAAGGCATGGTTGACAGCTTTTGTTCTAAAATCAGCAATGGGAAAAAATGTGTCCTTCATGGAGATAAATGAATTGCTTTTAATCTCGAGAGCACTGACGCTGAGTCTTTCTCCTTCCGTAGGAGCACATTGCTGTGGATCATCTACATTTTCTCCTGGAGCCCAGTGTGATCACAGAACACATCTGAAAAACGCTCAGTCAGGTGACCTGAGCCATCTGTGGCCTTGGAATAGCTTTTCTTGGTACCAGTTCAAGAATCAAGCCTTCAACCTTGGCCTCCTTGAAACGGTGTCATGATTTAGCCCACCAAAGGACTGCAAACGAAAAATCTCAGACTCCTAGGTGTATATTTCTTTTACTCTCACAAGCACATAAACCTCTTAAAGATCATTCGAAATGAGATATTTTTATAACTAGGTGACTAGAAAAGCACAAAGGACATCCTGGGAACCCCTGGCGTCACACCGTGTTTGAAGCAGTGGCAGCTGAAGGAATAAAATCTTTGATGTGTAATTGACTTAATGCAGAGAGAGCACTTAGGGCAGCCTTACAGTGCCATGTGGCTTAGTGGTACAGACACTCGACTGGGATTCAGACCTGAGTATTAGACTTTGCCCTGACTTTTCCTGGCCAGTCACTTAATTTCTTTAGTTTCAGTCTCCTCACAGAGAAATTAATGAAATGAACTAGATCAGGGGTCAGCACCTTATGGCCTAGAGGCCAAATCTGGCCTGCCACCTGTTTTTGTAAATAAAGTTTTATTGGAACATAGTTATATTCAGTCATTTATGTATTGTCTATGGCTGCCCTTGCACGAAAACAGCAGAGTTGGAAAGCTGCAACAGAGATCATTTGGCCTGCAAAGGCTAAAATACTTACTACTTGGCCCTTTACAGAAAACGCTTGCTGACCCTTGAACTAGATAACTTTTAAGATTCTTTTCTAATCTAAAATATTTAATTAGTTGAAAATTAGACCCAGTTATTAAATAACTGCTTCTCTGGAAACCCTTTGGAATAGGAATTCAATACTGTATGCATTAAACTCAGAAACTCCCACTCTAAAAATCAAACAAATAAAATGTAAAAAGGATTATATACACACACAAACACACACATATATATAAAGAGACAAAGAGAATAAAATTCAATGCTCATTCTTTTAGAGGTGGACTTTTCTTAAGCATGTGAGATTAGATTACATTTAACAATTTTTAAAGTAATACTTTAGTGATGTAAGTGTAAATGAATTTGGAATATATTTTTTTAATTGCTTTTAAAATCTAAAAGGCTTAAAAGTAAATGATACTTGAGAAAAAACAAACAACCAAACAAACATACTTTCTTGAAACCTGAGATAATGAAATGATTCTAACGGGATAAATGCAATGAGAGAAGGGCATGCATGCCTGATAGGATTTTTAGGGGTGAGCAGCAGAAGAGCCCATTTGAATTTGGACTGAGGTTCATAATAGCTAAGGGGTTGGAAATTATCTTATTTTTGGACCTTTGTTTGTGGTGGGCTAAAGTCAGTCATCTACCCAGAGGAAGGACATATGGTGCTCATTGAACTAAAAAACCTGGGAAAATTCTCTCTCTGTAAATTTAGTTATTTGGGGCATACTGCCAACCTATGGATATCGTGAAATGCAGTTAAGGATCTCAGAGAGAATTTTGTCATTGCAATGACCTGCCTGATCTTCACACAAATCCCATTTTCCACATCTGGAATCACTCTCTGTAGCAGGCTGGTCTGGCCTGCGGGACTAGGGCAGAGGTTCTCAAGTGTGGACCCAAGACAAGAAACAGCAGCAATACCTGAGAACTTGTTAGCAAAGCAAATTATAGGGCCCCACCCCAAATGAACTGAATCAAAACCCTGTATTTTCACAGGCCCTCCAGGAGATTCTGATGCAAGACCAAATTTAAGAACCATTGCTTTGGGACAAATCCTAGTTTCAAATACTTGCATAATTCAGCACTTTGAGGTTTTGAGAACCTCCCAATTACAGACTTCCTCCACAGATTCAAATGAAACTTCAAATACAGCTTGTGCTGTTCCTGTCCCATGTTCTTATCCCCTTCTTGGATACCCATGACTTCCTACGACTCTTTCTCACACCATCTTCCTGGACTGCTACATGGTATATCCACATTTCTAGCTAGAAACTACCAGTTTATCTTCTAACTCTATATCCCAGCCCCTTCTGCTAACCTCATTCTACTGCAATAACCTATCGATGCCTGAGAGCACCTTGAGTTGCAAAAGTCACAGGCTGGCTCATGAATTGGCCATGTTTTAGCATAGACCTGGAAATTTCTAGGGCTGAGCATCAAATGTGAAGAGTTGACATGATGGGAATCTGGTTGATGGTTTCGCAGCCTGACAGACATGGGTTTGAGTCCTAACTCCACCACTGACCAACTATGTATCAGTGAGCAAATTATTTAGCATCCTATAAGACTCAGTTTGGAGGCACAGTGGTTAAAGCACTCAGCTGCTAATCAAAAGGTTGGCGGTTCAAACCCACCTGGCTCCGCAGAAAAGAGATGTAGCTGTCCACTTCCACACAGATTTGCAGCCTTGGAACCCCTGTGGGGAAGATCTACTCTGTCCTATGGGGTCGATAAGAGTCAGAATCGACTCCACGGCAGTGGGTCTGGCTTGGGTTTGGAAAATTCAGTTTACTATAAAGTAGGAAGAATACCTATCTCATAGCATTGCTGGTATGGCATAGAATAACATGTATTTTGTTGAGTGTCTAACATATAATAAGCGCTACATGAGAATGTAATATAATATGATTGAAAATCTACCCCTTTTATTTACGGATAATCTTAGCCTCCTTCATCAGATCTCAAGGAAATCTCTTTTGTTTTCTATTTATATAAATTCAACAATGGTCCCCTTAAAAATGTAACTTTAAATAAGATGCAAATGTTTCCATTTAATTGCACATGCTCTTACCTCCATGCAATGCATTCGATTTTATTTCTTCTTGAATATTCTTTACCTACTTTATTGGTAAATGGCATGGATGGTATCAACACAAATTAAAGAGTGTTGAGTTGTTGCAGAAAAACCAGAGTTCACAAGAGGCCTTGGCTTGTGCTGAATCAAGGCAATTAAAATATCTCTTGGAAGGAAACCATTCCACTCACTATGAGTCAGTAGATTCTTTAGAAACATTGAGAACGCTCTACTGTGCTGAGAGAAGCTTTGGGAAGTATGAGCTTACATTACATGTTTGAACAATCTGCTCCTAGCCAGTACTTTTCCCACCTCAGTTCATCTTCATAGGTTTGCTGTGATAATACTTTGGTCATAAATTTATGACTGGGTAAATCAGGGTCACTTAACCTGATTTACCCAGATGCAAACAGTATATAATTCTTGTATTTAACATAATATATTTTATCCAGATTTTGTCCTTATTTATTCCCTGGCTATATAAACCATGTTGTTGTTGTTTGCCATCAAGTCAATTCTGACTCATAGAGACCCTACAGCACAGAGTAGAACTGCCCCATAGGGTTTCATAGGCTGTAGTCTTTAAGGGAGCAGATTACCACATCTTTCACCTGTGGAGTGGCTGGTGGGTTCGAACTGGTAGACCTTTCGGTTAGCACTTGACTATTGCATCACCAAGGTTCTTTGATAAGTAAACTTAGGCAATTCCAATTCATTGACTGCCAATTTTTTATAGGTAAAATAAAGGCATTACGAATGATTATGAAAAAAATTCCATCCAACTTTAAAATTCTATGGATCTCTGAATCTAATGCTGAAATCTGCAAAGTGTAGTTTTTACTGAGATTGTTGTGATAAAAGTGAATGGCCCTTTTAAAAGGCAGTTTCTCTATTACCTGATAATTCAACTTAGAGATACTTATCATAAAAAATGTGTGAAGATCACTATAGTTTAGCTACAAGGGTATTTATCTACATGGATATAAAGAAATATCACAACATTTATTATAATGACAAAAATTAGAAAAAGTTTAACTGACAAATAAAAAGTTAATTAAGTTAATTATAATATATGTGCGTATGTACAATATCCTACAGCTATTAAAAAAGTATGCTATAAAAGAAACAGATAGTAACATGGGAAATGATCACTGTTCGATGAAAAAGCAGGTAACTAGTCAATAAGTATATATATCTACATACACATATATGTATGTATATAATACATGTCTTCATATATTCACATATATGTACACATATCTACACATATGCATACACATATGAGCAGACTCATATTCATACAGTATGTATACACACACATATATAGATGTATAACTATATTATTCAAATAATCCAAATAAGTAGTCTCATGAGTGCTGGGATTACCTGTGGTTTTTCTTTTTATACTTGGATTTATTGTATTTTCTAATTTTTCTGTAATGAACAGGTATTATTTATGATATTAAAAAAAAAGCAGCAATATTTTTTTCTGGTGATGGAATGGCCACATTTTTCTCTCTCATTCCTGGGAAGATTTTCAGATGTTATCTACCTCTGTCCACCTCAGCTTCCCCTTTGCCTTTTTTGAAATTCATATCGTCAATTAGTTAAGTGCAGAAAGAAAAAATCAAGTTCCGAAAAATTATCAGAAAAACATTCTCATCAGCCTCTTCTCTAAAAAAAAAGTCCCATGTCAGATCTATGCTTGCATTGCCCACGCTTTCCAGCTCACAGTCTCTGTTTTATACCAATCCCTCCACCAGAACACTTTCTTCCATTTCAATCTTTTGAAATCTTGACCATCCTTCAAGGCTCAGCTCAAATGCCTCCTCCTCTATCATGTCTTTGTATTTCTACAAAAGAGTCTGATAGTCTCTCTCTTTTTCTAAAGTGCCATAGCAGTTAGTATTTCCTACAGCATTTACATTTTCTGCCCTTCACTGACAATGGAGTGTGTAAAATAAAGGAGTGGTAAAGAAATGAGCGTGAGTAATAGAATATCCCATCTGAAAAAGGCAGTGATTTCTTAGCTCCAGCAAATTTCTCCCTCATGAGAATATGGGTCTAATGTTGCCAAGCCTTCCCGTATATCAAGAGAAACAAGAAATTCATATCTTCTTAATGTAAAAGTGCCCAGTTTTTAAATAGTAGCTCATTAAAAAACTAAAACAAAATCACTGAGCAGACCAAACACACACACACACATATATATATACACTCATGCATCACTGTGAAATAGGACATTATGTGATTTGGACGTTGTGCGAACACCATATTATATACATAGCAAAGCAATATGCAATAGTGTAGTGCAACAGTATTGACTAAATAGCCAAGATACTGTCCGTACTGCATTTCAGCTAATGTATCTTGCAAGGTAATGTATGGGTTAAGTAGGTTAAAATGCTACAACACTCAAGAGATGTGTGATACACAAGATTGGAGGCTGCTGCCTATGAGTTGAAGCATACACTGTTATTCGGTAAACTTTTTATTTGTAAGTAGGGAAAGTTCCCATTAAAATAGCAATAGAAAGTATAGTACAGTAGATATGTAAGTCAGTAACATAGGCATTTATTATGACCATCAAGACATATGTATTATAGGTAACATATGTACTGTACCATTATACACCTGGCAGCGCAATCACTTTGTATACAAGAGTTGTGAGATATACAAGTTTAGTGCAAGAAGCTGTTGTGTTCGCTACATCTGGTTATGTTTACTACATCCCATTCTCTGATTGGGGTTTCTGAACTCTATTATAATCATGGGACCACAGACATATATGAGGTCCGATGTTGCCTGAGTGGGCATTATGCGGTACATGACTGTATTATGGGGCCTTAAAGAGCTCAGCTGCTAACCAAAAGGGTGGGCAGTTCAAATCCACCAACCGCTCCTCGGAAACCCTATGGGGCAGTTCTGCTATATTCTATAGGGTTGCTATGAGTCGGAATCAACTCGACAGCAGTGGGTTTGGTTTTTTTTTTTTTTTTTTTTTGCCTATATATATACATATGCAAACTGAATCTAGCCTGTAGGTCCAAGTTTGCAACCTCTCCTTAGAATTACATCTTCTACATCTCAATATCTCTTTATTACTTGGCACAGAGTTTTATTCGTAATGGTTTTGCACATATTAAGTACTCAACTGTGTAAGCTTTTCTCTTGGTGGGTCAATAATCATAGGCTCCACATCAAAGATCCATCCTCTAATGTCAATGTTTTAAAACGTGTTGTGATGATGATCTTCTCTCCAAAGAGTCTTCCAAAGGTAACATGGAAGAAAATTCTTTCTCTATGATCTAAAACAAGAACTCATCTTTTTTTTCCTGTACTTTGTACTAACCCAAGAGCACTGTCAGCACTCAATAAATAATAAATTACAGTCATTTAATTACAGCGTTTATGCATCCAGGTCATGTTATATTGACTTCATATTTGCAGCAAATTTTCTACCACTTAAGGAGAAAACGGCAAGTGATAAAAGGCAAGCAAAAGCCAAGCAAAGGTCTAAGAAAGAAATGGCAACTTTTATGGCTGCCTCAGAAGAGCTGAATCAGGCAAGAAAAATAGAAATGAAACTAAGCCAGCTGAATACCTCATAGCAGGGAAGGGGAAGCAATGCAACAGCATCCTGGATCTATACCATTACCTCACTGTCATTCACCAAAAAGCATTACCTAACTGCCTTTGGCTCACCTGAGGAGGCACTTTCAGTGAACGTAAGAGAGATGACCTAATAAATGGTATGATCTCAAAGTCAGATAGCCAAGCAGAGGATCTAGTCTGGGGTCTTGAAAACCACGAATGTAGGACTTTTCCATAGATTAGAGTGCATGACAAGGAGGGATATCAGCTGTAAAGGATATTCCTCCACTGTGAGGAAAAAAAAAAAATAACACTGGTTCAAGAATACTAAGCTGAAACTGACTCCATTGGCACAGCCTTGAGGGAGGTAGAGTCTAACAATAAGTGGTGCTGTCTTGATGGTGCTAGAATGTGGAGGATCAACAATCAGTAGTCTACACGTATTGATGGAACACCTACCATGGGTCAAGCATAAACTAAGCACAGGGGCCAAGGCCTCTGCTTTCATAGAGCTTACATTGTAACAGAGGGAAACAGACAATAAAATTTAAAACTTTGAAAAAAGGAAATATTAAATAGTATGTCTTATGAAGGAAATAAAGCTGTGCATTGAAGTAGAGAGTGCCTAATGGTCAGAGAAGACCTCTAAGGAGGTGACATATTAGTTGAGACCTTGATGACAAGAAGGAATCAGCCATGTCAAATTCTAGGCAGCAGCACCCCTAGAGGAAACAGCTAGTGCCAACACAAGGCCCGTCTTGACTGAGCTTCAAAAAGGAGACCAATGTTTCGGACTTCCCAAGTAAGGGCAAAAGTGATAGGAGATGAGCTCAGGGAGAAAGAAAGAAGCAGATCAAATAAGACACAGAGGGCCGTAGAAAGGGATTTCAAATATATTCTGAATGCTTGGGAAGTTCTTGAAGGATTGTAAGCAAAGGAGTAGTATCACCCCCCTAGGTGATATTTCTCCAAGATGCCTAGAGCCAGCTTCATTTGCAAAAGAGGAAAGGTGCAAGTCTAGAGATGTGTTAGACTACAGAGTGACGATTGCTCTGCTGCTTTCCTCACTTTCCTCAACTTTGTGGGGATCCTGGGGTTGAGTACAGAGGGAAAGCAGGTATTGGAGTCAGCATAGTTGGTGTCCAGAGGAACCTGAGCTATTGTCACAGGAAAGGAAGGAACTTACCTCTGCCAGAATTTAGCCCCACCACTTGCCAAAATTCTGATCAGCAAACTCACAGGACCTTCCTGGAAACTTCCAGTCTCCTGCTGTGTCTCTGCAGAGCTTTAATGAGTTTTATGAAGCAAGTACCGTACTTACTGAATCCTTTTATCACCCAATATACTGCCCAGTGACTGATACATAATAATTGCCCAGGAGTTTGTTTAGTAAAGGTCAAAGGAATCAATAGGATGTGTAGCTGATACTCTCCATCTTGCCCTGTCTCTAGAAATGCCAGCAAGCTGTATGGGAAGGGAGCCAACGATGGGTCAAAGATTTACTGAGTTCAGCATTTTAACTGACAGGTTAAGGTCCACAGTTTAGCATCTAGGCAATCCTGTGCTGATGTTACTAGAACATTGTAAACCATGGTACTCAAGTCTGACCTCCACTGCATTATGACTGTACTTACTGGTCTTTATTTATTGATATATAAAAGAAGAGATCTCATCCCCTAAAATGTGAGATATCTTCCTCTTGCCTGTATGTTTAAATGAGAACCCCAAAGGAATAATTTGATAAGAGAAAAATTAATATACTTACATATCCATATTCCAAATCCCAGCACCAGCAATAATTGCAAAACCTGACAAAACACGCCCTGAGAAAGTCCCCAATGAGGATTGTGACATAGGTGGTCAGAACATCAGAAACGGTCAGCCGCACGAATTCCTGGTGAGATATTATTTTTGTTAAAACAAATGTGCATTTCTCTCTTCAAACAGTCTTAATCTTGGCACCAATTATAAGTTTGAAGACTGCAATTAAGCGTAGAGAAACTACTAAGGCATATCTAACACAGAAAAACTGTTTTGCTCTGTTAGTAGTAAAAAAAATGAATTATTTCCAATTCCAAAATCCCTGTTATCAGAAGTCTTATTTTTACTGAGAAACTTCTACAAACTTGACACATGAACCAAAGACAGGAAAATATTGACCACACAAAAGTTTAAAAGTTTTATCTGGCAAAGGGCACCATTGACAAAGTTGAAGACAAAAGACAAACCTGAAAAAAAAAAAAAAAATTGCAACATATGTGACAGGATTGACATACCTAACACACAAAAAGCTTTTACAAATCAGCATGAAAATATATGGACAACCTAATATGTAGGAAAAATGGCATGAATCAGAAATTCAAAGAAAATATACAGTAAATAAAAAGATTGGAAAAATTAAACTCGCACATAATAAAGACGTAAGTAATAACAATGAGTTTCTGCCTCACACAATGATAACTACTTAAAAACCCATGCTTATTCACACTAGTTAAGAGTATGGTGAAATAAGTCCCGTCAGAACTGACTGGGGAAATTAAACTGGCACAACTCTTGGGGGAGATTGGTCCATATCCATCACCTTTTAAAGCATGTGAGATTTGATCAAGGATATCCACTTGGAGAAATTTATCTGACAGCAATATTCACACAAGTACATAAATCTATAGTTACAACAATGGAAATATTGCTTCTTCCAGGTAAAAACTGGAAACACTTCAAATATGCTCAAGAAAAGATTAATTAAATAAAAACAGTGTCCACACAAGGGAATATTGTGAGTTCTGAAAGTGCTACTGAGGTGATGGATACACTACTATCTGAATACACTAAAAACCGCTGAATTGCACGCTTTACATGGGTGAGTCGTATGGTATGAGAAGTATATCTTAATAAAACTGTTTTAAAAGTGCTAAAATGTTATGCTCTGATAGGAAATTTTTTTTTTAAATTCATATGTGGTATGAACTCATTTGTTAAAAACCTATGTATATATACACACATGTATGTGCATAATATGTAGTGTATGTGCATAGAAAATGTCTAGAAAATTAGAAACGGGTTACTTCATTTTTGGGCATCCAGGTGTGTGCGGTGGATTAGAGACGATAGTCATTATTCCTCAAGGAATTTGTATGACAACAGACAATAAATGTAAAAATAGACATATAAATTTCAATCATGATAGTTCACTTCTGCTCTTCCCTTTCTGTCCGTTCTTAATAATTCGTGTCCAAAGAATAAGACACTGAACATCTAACAAAACATATTTTGCCAGAAATGCTAGGGCTTTTCCGTAATGTGAGAATTCTTCTGATTTTTATGTCTAGCTACCGATATAGCCTCCTCTCGAAAATAAGTAGTGAGAAAGAATTATCTTCTGGGAAAGAAGACCAATTGCCTAGAAGCCGGTAGCTTCATTTCCAGCCTCACACTTCAGAACGGTGATCATAACCTCCAGATAGCCAGGTACTACCTTCGTGATTCTTACCATTTCCAAGTGCAATCTGAAATATTATTTATCTAATATTTCATAAACTTGAATATACTTCATTTGTAAAATATAATTTTACTATTGTAAATGGAAAGCATATATCGTCTGGCATAAATAGATGGTAAAAGTAAAATAAATACAATAAAAACATAAAAGTTATTAAATTGAGAAATTAAAAAATAACCATTGCCTTAGTTCTGGCTCCTACCAAAGGTAGCGCCTATGACAAGGGCTTATAAGCAGGTAGTATATTTTGGGAAGTGATCTCAAAGAACAGGAGTGGGGATTGGGAAGAATGAAAGAGGGAAGCAGAAAAACCCCTTTGCCGAGGGTGTGACAAAGGGCTGTCGCTGCTGGGGCAAGGGGGTCTTGATCTTTCTGGTAGGGTCACTTAGAAGCCACATAGAATAAGCCTCAGAAAAATAAGCCCAGTCAAGGGGTAGAAGAGAGAAGGATTTATCTGCTACCATTTCCCATTTGTCAATAGTGGCCCCAAAGAGGTATTAATGCCTTTATACTTCCAGGTTTATACAGACATTAGACTGGCTGAGAAGGTTTCTGCAAGCATCCTACTTGGTGATGGCAGAGAAGAGCTGAGCAAAAGGTGAGAATATGAGTGCAGGTGAATTGAGATGTTGTCAGGTAACAGCTACATATAGTTGTTTGCTGTAACAACTGGAGCTAAGAGGTGAACACTGTGAGGGCCTGAGAGTTTTACACAATCTGCCTGTTGTTGTTGTTGTTTAGTTGCCATCGAGTTGATTCTGACTCATGGTGACGCTGTGTGTACAGAGTAGAACTGCTCCAAAGGATTTTCAAGGCAATGACCTATCGAAGCAGATCACCAGGCCTGTCTTCTGAGGCACCTCCAAACCCATTGCAGTCGAGTCAGTTCTACTCATAGCAACCTGATAGGATAGAGTAGAACTGCCCCATAGGGTTTCCAAGGAGTGGCTGATGGATTTGAACTGCTGACCTTTTGGTTAGCACCTGAATTCTTAACCACTACACCACCAGGGCCCCGAGGTAGGTTCAAACTGCCAACCTTTGGGCTAATAGTTGAGCACTTAACATTTGCACCACCCAGGGACTCCTCTCCACATTCATCTTGTACCACTCTTCCCCTTATCTTCTCTACTCCAGCCCTGTTAGACTTCTTTCAGGTCCTCAAACTCCACACTTCTTTAGAGCACAGGGCCTTTGCACATGGTCCTCACTTAAGGCACTCTTACCTCACCTCTTGACTCAGTTTACACCAACTGTCATGGGTTGAATTGTGTCCCCTAAAAATATCTGTCAACTTGGCTGGGTCATGATTCCCAATATTGTATGATTGTGTAATCTGATGTGATTTCCTCGTGTGTTATAACCTCTATCACTATGATGAGGTTATATGTGATCTCATGTGTTGTAAATTCTATCACTGTGATGAGGTTATACTGATGAGGTTTACAAGATTAGATAGTGTCTTAATCCAATCTCTTTCGAGATATAAAAGAGAGAAGCAAGCAGAGACACATGGGAACCTCATACCACCAAGAAAGCAGTGCCGGGAGCAGAGCACATCCTTTGGACCTGAGGTTCCTGTGCAGAGAAGCTACCAGACCAAGGAAAGACTGATGCACCACAAGGACCTTTCTCCAGAGCCGACAGAGAGAGGAAGCTTTCTCCTGGAGATGATGTCCTGAATTTGGGCTTGTAGCCTGCTGGACTGTGAAAGAATAAACTTCTCTTTGTTAAAGCCATCCACTTGTGGTATTTCTGTTAGAGCAGCACTAGACGACCAAGACACCAACTAATACACATCACTATAGTGTCATTATCTTAGGGAAGACTCCCCTCGCCTCCCTGACCAAGGAAAGTCCCCCCAGTAATAAGTTCTCAGAGAATCATGTATTTCATCCTGTAGTGCTTTGTTACCATCGTAAATTTGCCATTTTTGTGTCATTATTTAATTAATGGCTTTGTTCCTCCAATAGATTATAATTTTCACGAAGGCAGAGGACTGGTCCATCTTTGTTCCCTGTTGTATCTCTAACATCTAGCACAATGTCTGGCATTGATTAATTGATTAATTAATAGTAGTAAATTCTTGCAATTATTTCTGGACATAACTATTCTCTTTCCCACACTTATTCTCCTTTTCATTCCCCAGGCAATGTTAGTTCAGATTCTGATAACTGGCCAAACATCAATTAGAGGTAGGCTATGAAGGATACGTTTTAGGTTTCTACTGCCAGGTCCGGAAGACTTGCTCAGGTAAGATAATATTTCAGTGCGGTTTTGAAGCCCTTTAGATCCTCCTAACTTCCTCACTCAATGTTTGAAATTCTATTTTTTCTCAAGCAGTGTCCCAACTTTGACATAAAACACTAGAAGAGGATTCAAATATTATTTTAAATTTTTAAAATGCTTATTCCCATACCAGTATAAATATATCCCATACCATAGGAGACAGACACTGCTACAGAGAAAGGGGAATGCCAAAATTGGCAACCCAGCCACTGGGGACACTGTCCAATCCCAGCTCCTGGTGCAATCAGGATGGAATCACTGCCTCCACATAGGCCTTCTTTTGAGCCTCACACTCCCAACTTAACACACGCATGACATTCAGTTAAAATATCAAGGCAGCTTTGATCAGTCAGCCTAAGGGAATCATTAACAGTTAAAGAATAAACAGTTAAACAATAGGCAAGTGGCATAGAAAGAGGTCACAGATAGTAGACCATCCAAGACGAGAATGTGGAGAGTAGGTGTTAATACTAATTATGTTTCTGGGAGGTGATGTGGCCAAGGAGACAAACTCTGTAATCAGACTAAACCACAAGCAAACCTGTTGCATTTGGATTCTAACTCATAGTGACCCTATAGGACAGAGCAGAACAGCCCCATAGGGTTTCCAAGGCTGAAAATCTATATGGAAGTAGACTGCCATGTATTTCTCCCAAGGAGCGGCTGGTGGATTTCAACTGCGGACCTCTCAGTTAGCAGCCAAGCACTTTAACCACTACACCACCAGGGCTCCTAGTAATGAGACTATGTAGGTTAAATTTGGGCTCTCGTCATTAATTTCCTGTGAGGCCTTGAACAAATTAGCTAATCTTCCTAAGTCTCAGCCTCCTCACCTATAAAACGGGGATAATAATAAGAACTATCTTGGAGGGTCATTTAAAAATTCAGTGAGGTAATGTCTGGCACATTAGAAGCATTCAGTAAATGTCAGCTATTGTTTTCATTACTTTCAGCTGTTGGCTGATTTCTCTCCTTCACCAAAATGCATACTTGGATAAACCCTAACCAAAAAACTAGTTGCCATGAAGTCACTTCTGACTCATGCCAACACTATGTGTTTCAGAGTAGAATTGTGCTCCTTAGGGTTTTCAATGGCTGTGATCTTTCAAAAGCAGATCACCAGGCCTTTCTTCTGAGGCATCTTTGCATGGCCTTGAACCTGAAACCTCCAATCTTTCAGTTAGTAGCTCAGCGCTCAACAATTTGTGCCACCCAGGGACTCCATGCAGACTTTGGTATATAGCTTTAACTGGCTGTCCCCCAAGAATGACTCTGCTGCCTGCCTATCAAATGCCATTGGAGAAAAGTCTAAATGACTGCTTCTTGGGAATCCCTGCAGAGGTAAAGGAGAAGTCAAAAGTAGTTTATATTCAAATACAAAGAGAGTTTTGAGTCCCATAGCATCCATGAGAAGAAACAAAGCAGAGGGCATCCATGGAGAGAAGAGGAAATGTCTAGAATGTTCTCATAGATCAAAGAATGAGCCTCTGGGGGTGCATCTCCAGCATTATATGCAAAGCTGCTGCCTTTACTATTTCTTCTGGAATCAGGTTTTTTCTAAAGTGGCTAAAAGATAGAAATGTTTTTCAGATGCATGGATATAGATATTGATCTCTTAAAGGCCAGCACTCATAGCTATTATGTTCCATGTATTCACTCTGTTCTTATGGATTCCATCTGCTTCATCAACCTCCCTCCAGAACTACAACACCTTCCCCCTGGCTGGCTCCTGCAAACTTTCTCACAAGTACTTAAAGCTCATTTAGAGAGAGGGAGGTGAAAGAGAAGGGGGAAATCCAACTCCTAATGGCAGCAAGGAAACATGATGGAGCAAGGAAAATCACTAGAGGCAGAATTAAAAAAAAAAAAAAAAAAAAAATCAATGCCTCCTGACAAGACAACTAGCATAGACCAGGATTTCCAAGAGGCCTAACTAACTAAATGGTTTTTCCTTTGTTTTAAGTCAATATGTGAGGGAATATTACAGAAGCCCTTCCTAATCAGAAACATAAGTATTCTTTCAAATTGCATTGTCATTCATACCTAATTAATCCCATTCATATCTAATTAACTCTTTCCTCATCCACAAAATTGGCCAGCCCAAATCATATTCTTTATAGCTAGTTCTAGTAATCTTGTTTAATAGGTGAGTGCCTGTTAGGGAGTAGGTTTCTTAGCCCTCATGCCAGCCTTCTTTGTAAGACACACACAAAAGAATTTTTCAGATGCTGAGTTTGTGAAAACTGTACTTTTTCATTCATCACACCATTTCCTAAAGATTTAGGGAGTAGCCTCAATGTGATAAAACGAACCCATATTAAGTATCATGACCACACTTTGCTTCAAAGAGTCTGGAAACATGGAAACCGACATATCCCTGCATATGAGTTCCCTATTGCTGCTGTAACAAATTATCACAAACTTTGTGGCTTAAAACAATGCAATTTTAATTTTCTTACAATTCTGGAGTTCAGAAGTCTAAAATCACGGTGGAGGCATCAGGGGAGAATCCATTTCCTTAAGTTTTCCAGCTTCTAAAGGTCACTTAAGGAGCCCTGATGGTGCAGTGGTTAAGAGCTTGGCTACTAACCAAAAGCTTGGTGATTTGAACCTACCAGCGGGAGAAAGATGTGGCAGTCTGCTTTCATAAAGATTAAAACAAACTAAACCAAATCCATTGCCATCAAATCGATTCTGACTCACGGTGACCCTATAGGACAGAGTAGAACTGCCCCATAGGGTTTCCAATGAGTGGCTGGTGGATTCGAACTACTGGCCTTTTGGTTAGCGGCCAAGCTCTTAATCACAGCCTTGGAAACGCTATGGGGAAGTTCTACCCCACCCTATTGGGTCACTATAAACCAGAATAGACTCAACAGCAACATGTGTTTTTTTAGAAGTCACCTGCATTCTTTGGTTTATGGCACCTTCCCCCATCTTCAAAGCACATCACCTCTGGTTTTGTTGCTACTTCTCCTTTTTCTGTCATTGACACTCTTGCCCTTCTCGTATAAGGACCCTTATGATTTTTCCCACCTAGATAATCTAGGATACTTTCCCCAGCTTAAGATCCTTAATTTAGTCACATCTGCAAAGTCCCTTTGCCATGGAAAGTAACATATTCACAGGTTACAGAGACTAAGATGTGAATATCTTGGTGGGGGGTGGGGGTCTTTATTCTGTTTACCATACCCTGGATTACAGGCATCTGTCTACTAAAATAAAAGGCAGCTTTTATTTTCATACACAATGTATTTTTAGAAACATGTATTAAATATGCATATCTGAATATCAAATATTTAACAACGTAGTAAGGTGTTTCCATTTCCTGTGAGCTTAAAATAAAATCCTTAAGTATACCATACTTTTTTAATTCAATCTTCAATGATATGTGTCTAGCATTATATAAAACCCATTGCTGTTGAGTTGATTCCAACTCATAATGAGCCTATAGGACTGAGTAGAAATGCCCCAGAGGGCTTCCAAGGCTGTAATCTTTATGGAAGCAGACAGTCACATCTTTCTTCTTAAGAGCGGCTGGTGGGTTAGAATCGCTGAGCTTTTGGTGAGCAGCTAAGTGCTTAACCACTGCACCACGAGGGCTCCTTCAAGCATTATATACCTGTTCCTTATTCTTTTTTGACAATTGAAATCACAGTTGATTTGTTTAAGTCTGATGAACATCTGATTGAGGCTGGAACATCTAATGATATCCGTATTTATTTGAATTATATTAGTTTGATAAGATTAATACTAATTTTTCAATTTTCCTTTTATCTTATAAAAATAAATACACAGTAAAAATTGTTCAAATAATTTTTTATAAACCACATGGATGCTGAAACTAAACTGGTGTATAATAGGCAGAAGCACTATGACATTTGTAAAAGTTTGTTCTTTGGTTATGAACTAAAGTTCAGAACTAGTTTATAAATGCAGATTAGGGATGTTAATTCTAATGGAGAAAAAATACAGGCTTTTCAAAATACAAGATAGGATCTATATTAAAGAAGAGACTTAAAGTAAGGTTTTTTGTATTATTTTATTTTTTGGTTTAGTTTGGTTTCTGTTATTGGACAACAAGCCACGTGAAACATTTTCTCTTTTCTCTGGTAAAATATCACTAGTCCTGGACTGGGAACATTTACACAATTATCATGAAACAAATAACCTAAAATAGTGTTTCCTTTAACTAATGCTTAAGGGAAAAATATTTGACAAAATCAACATAGCTAAAATTAAGATTATTGTATGTTTCTAAAAGAGGCCCCTCTCTCTTTTTTATTAAATGGCAAACAGGTAACACTAAATACAGTTCCATTTAAATATTCACTTGGACCTGTATGTAGATCTAGGTGATTCATTATAACATAAATAGATAGTAAACATTTCTTCACACCATTTTAAACTATCCTTCTTTCATACTCAGCTGTAAAATGAATATAAAATTAGTACTTACCTCAAAGAAGGAGCGCTAGGACTGTGTGAGATAACGTATATGAACTTTAGGGCTAGCACTTGATAAGCATTCGATAAATCTTAGCTATATTTTATTAATAAGCAATGAGAAATAGGCCACACTTAGGGAAGAACTACTGACTGTACTTTTTTAATCCACTAATTTTCATTCACTTATGTTGGTGGCATTACCTGTCCCACCATTGTTTCCCAGCAGGGTCCTCGAGGTACATCTGATGGATCAACAAAAAAAGGTGGTCCAGTGCTATTTCCAGAGAGTGATGCATTGTAGGCCTTGATCATGTTGGCTTCCCAGAGGGTAATGTTGGCCTTTACTAGTTTCTCCTCTTCAATCTGGAAAGCAAAGAGATGGAAACAAAAATAAGACAATGCAGATTTCAAAGGCATTTCTGGCAGTCTTTGAGACTGGAAATTTAACAGCATACCAATGGCAAGGACAATCAGACACAAAGTTTACCTTGTTGTTAATCTCATCCATCAAGGCAAGAATAAACACATACAAGTTGCCTAAAAGAAGAGCAAAAATGCGTCCCAGTAGCCATTTCAAAGCAATCAGGGGGTGATAGTCTTCCAATTCAGCAAATAAGTCAAACAGAGTTGGACAGAACATCCCCAGAAGGGACATAACCATGTTCATCTACAAGGAGACACAAGGGATGAACTAGATTAATGGTGTTTAAATATTATGTCTTTCTGCACAGCAGCGTCTTTATTCACAATGGCCAAAATGTGGGCACAATCCAAGCATCCATCAACAGATGAAAGGAAAAGCAAAATGCTTTCTATGCATACAATGGAATAGTATTCATTCATAAAAAGGATTGAAGTTCTGATACATGCTACAACATGGATGAACCTTGAAAATGTTGTGCTAAGTGAAATAAGCCAGATATAAAAGGAAAAATATTGTATGAGTCTACCTATATGAAATCTCTAGAATAGGAAAAGTTATACACATAGAAAAGACATTAGAGATAACCAGGGGCTGGAGGAAAAGGAGAGTGGGGAGTTATTGCTTAATGGGTATACAGCTTCTGTTTGGGGTGATAGAAAACTTTTGAAAATAGATAGGGGTGACAGTTGCACAACATTGTGAATGTAATTAATACCATTGAATTTAAAGCAGAAAAAACAAACCTGCTGCCATTGAGTCAATTTTGACTTATAGCAGCTGTACAGGACAGCGTAGAACTGCCCCATAAAGTTTCCAAGAAGCAGCTGGTGGATTCGAACTGCCAACTAGCAGCCAAGCTCCTAAGTACTGTGCCACCAGGACTCTGCCATTGAGTTATACACTAAAAGATGGTTAAGACGGCAAAATTTTATTATGTATATATTCTACCACAATAAAAAAAAATTATTTCTTTCCCCTAAAGTTCTATAAGATTCCCAGCTAGGTTCTCTTTGATCTTTTATAAGACTTAAGAAGATTATTTCATGCATTTTTATAGTTTGATCGTAATAAAACAACAAAGACAATATTCAACTCACATTCTCAAGAAGCACTTGTGAGTTTGTGTATGTGCCAGTAATAACAGTGTTTTGGGTTATAGTGAAGGATCCATTTTACATAACTCCGTACCCAGAGAGCATACACTGTTCTACGTGGTAACTGATTCTGATAGGCTGATGCACTTTACAGCCAGAGTTTCAAAGGAAAAGGCATATGATCTGCTTGAGGAATGAGGTCAGACCTAGAAATACTAATTAGACACTCATTAGCATATTAGCTAGTCTGGGCAGTTAGAATGGGACAAGCTCTCTGAAATGGGCTCAGGACTAAAAACTGAACTTTGGGGAATGCAAAATGTTGGGGGTATAAAAATATCATGGGCGTTATCAAGGAAAACATAGGGCATTCAGAGAAGCACAGGGAGAAACACATAACAATGTTATAGAAGCCAAGGTAGGAAAGTTTCAAAAGTGAGGGATTTGTTTATAAATTCCAAAGACGAGAGAGAGAGAAATACTGTATGGAAAATAGAAAATGTGTTGCTCCTACCTCCTGGCTGTCTGGCAGCCTTATGATGATTGTACTAAGCTAAACTATGTCAAAGAAAGAGCCTGGAGCATGTACTACTTTTATAAGGGGGAAAAAAAATCTTTACATGAAAGAAATATTTCAGGTGTGTCTGATGACTCTCCCAATTCCGAAACGTTTCCTATTTTCCTCTGCAAATTTCATGTTTTGAACAGTTAGAACTACCAGACTATATTTAGAAAATAATTTCATTTTTTTCCTCATTTTTATTAGTTAAGAACATTATATAAGTATGACCAACATGAGCCAAAAATCAGCATGGCATAGCATAAAACTGGCATGATACAGTATCAGCCCAAAGCAAAAAACCTGGTATAGCCTGTGCAATCTTACATAAGGTAAATTTAAATTTATTTTCACTAATTTGTAAAGTTACACATGAATTTCCATTTTTATTTTTCTTGGCCCCTAGGATTCAAGAGTTAACTAAGAAGAATGTTAAATAGTTTCTTTCAGAGTGACCCTTTTAATGATCCCTTGATTTGATTAATTTATTTAAAGAAGCAATCATTAGAAACCATGGACGAAAGTTGCATAATAATTTTATCTATAAATATTATCAAAATTATGAGAGAGAATTTTGACAGCAAACTTAGTCAATGCTTGAGGTTCTTCTTTGTCTTAAAAAATAAAACCCTTCTACCTAATGGCTTTCTGCTTTACAGGTTCACATGAGAGGTTTATGATATTGTCAACTAAAATGTATGATCCCCATCTGCATGGTTACCAGTACTGAAATACCTAGAATGATTGTGTTTGGAGCCTTGAAAAAAAAAAAGACTATATCATTTTCTATATAAGATTTTTCTAGGAAATTCTATCTTTAGAAGACTGGTTTTTGCTCTACAGAGTCTGCAGAAGTTTCAGTGATACTATATCCTAGAAATCTTTTGATGTGTCTAAACTTCCCACAGGATAAATCTGCACATATTTTGGAAGTGTCCAAGTTCAAAATAATGCTACATTGTACATGGGAACATTGTATGAAAGAGAACAGATTCTAGCAACAACACATGATCAATGATTTCCTGAATCTAAATATCTACCTCTAACTTTCTTTCTCTGACCCATTAAACGGGTAGATACTCTGAAGATAAATAACGACCATAATATTTACTTCTTGGCCAAAAGCTGGCTTTCCTCATTTGAACCATGTGTGGAGAGAGAGGGAATGAGGAAGAGGGTGAGGTAGTAGGCAGATCTGCGCAGTTAAGCTATTAGTGAAAAGGAGGGAAGCCCGCACTTGTCCAAAGTAGGGGAGGCACTCTGAAAGTTTCCAGTGCGATGACGAGTTAAATACAATCTATCCTCATTATTCATAGATTCCATCTTTGAAATTTGCCTTATTAGTTGCTGTGGAATCAATTCCCACTCATGGCCACCTCACGTATGCGGAGTAGAACTGCTCCATAGGGTTTTCAAGGCTGTGATCTTTCATTACAATATTGCCAGGCCTGCCTTCCCAGGCACGTCTGGGTGGGTTTGAATCACCAACCTTTCAGCTAGTAACCTAGCACTTAACCCTTTGTGTCACCCAGGGATTCCTTTATAGAATGTTGTTGTTGTTATTAGGTGCTGTGGAGTTAGTTCTGACTCATAGTTACCCTACGTACAACAGAACAAAACATTGTCCTGTGCCATCCTCACAATCATTGCTATGCTTGAGCCCATCGTTGGAGCCAGTGTGTCAGTCCATCTCACTGAGGGTCTTTCCTCTCTTTTGCTGACCCTCTAATTTACCAAGCATGATGTCCTTCTCCAGGGACTGCTCCCTTCTGATAACATGTCCGAAGTACGTGAGATGAAATCTTGCCATCCTCACTTCCAAGGAACATTCTGGCTATAGAACATAACTACTGAGAATAATGAGAACTGACTATTTAGGAACTAAGGGCTTTATCATAGCTGTCTCAAAGAATTTAGGCAACAATTGTATCTTCCAACGACAGGTGTGGGATCTACAGAGAAGGCAAGAGATGGTAACAGAAACAGTCTTGGACTTGAAATCAAGACTCCTAGGTTCTAACCTTCACTCTTCTAACCCTGAACACATCATCTAATCTCTTGAGATTCATCACTCTCATCTGTAAAATATAGATTTGGGCCATATGTTTCTAAGATCTTTTCCAACTCTTAACATTCAATAACGTCACAAAATGAAAAAAACAAAAACACACAATAGATTTAGAAATTAGATTGGAATAGAGTGAAAAATCTACAACAGGATTGGTTAAATATAAGGGGGAGATACATAGAGTGGCCTTATGTAATGTTCCACCACAGAAGCATAATCTACAAAGTAGCAAATGTCAGGTTCTAAGCACATAAAAAGCATGCAGGGACGAACTTCATTTTTTTCCCACCACCCAAGGGTGTCAGGATCTTGCTGCGCAAATTCCTGGGATCGCTTCACAGCCCAAAAGATGAGGTATCCACTTGCGCCAAGTGTTAGAAACACGAAGAAGTTAGCAAGAAACCTCAGGAATCTGATCAAGTGGATGTTTTCTTCTACTTGAGCTGCTTTTTCTTCCATGATAGCTTCCTGTACAAAGACAAAACAGAAAAAAAAAAAAAAAAAAGGAATGCTTAGCCACAAAAAGTATCATGAAATCGGGGATTATTAGGCAAACAACAGAATATGAGAAATGAAAATATAAACTAAATTTCATGAATTTTCCCAGCAGTGAGAGTAAGTAAGAGAAAGAAGGAAGAATTCGTGCAACCAAACTCTGATTTCTCTAAGGTAGTCTTTACTATAAAAGACACTCTCTTCCAGCACAGTTGTTTTAAAAAATATCTACAAAATAATGTCTTAAAGCCATTTTAAATATTGAGCCAACTTTTTCCTGTAAATAATTAACGGGCATTGTTCTAGTATTTAAAATATCTGATTCTGATACTAATGATCTCATACTTCAAGTCAATGGCATTACTTAATTGCCAGATTTAGAAAAGAAAAGTCCTACAGGGACAAGAGCAATTCTCAGGGATCATCAGGTATTCTCCAGTCACAGCCCTGCCTAGATCCTGCTAGGCAGAAATGGTTAAGTTCTTCTTTTTTTTCAATTGTCAAGATACTGCACTACCTATCCCATATGGAACGGCTCCAATTTTCTTCTTAAAAATACAAAGAAAAGTCATTTGAAGTTTGCATCTTTACCTTAAAGTTCATTGTGATGGAATTAAATTTGTTGTCTGCTGTTTCAGGATTGCCAATCAGGTAGTCCCAGCTTGTGAAGACCATCCAGCTGAATTTGAAATTGTTGTCATCACCGCCCCCATCTTCACCAATATTTTGGGTCATCCTGTAAGACAAGAGAGTTTAACCAAGCAACCAGAAAATGAAAAGAAAGGGAGAGGCCAGGGAGTGTGAAAACATAGGTAAATTGGAGAAGCAATATCTAAAAAATACATTTTTTTAAACAAGTTTGTTCCAACAACCAGAAAATAGAAGTGTATTTTT
Source organism: Dugong dugon (assembly GCA_030035585.1). Classification (NCBI taxonomy): domain Eukaryota; kingdom Metazoa; phylum Chordata; class Mammalia; order Sirenia; family Dugongidae; genus Dugong; species Dugong dugon. The sequence continues at coordinate 81,856,782 of CM057471.1, read as the reverse complement.
AAATTTTTGTTTTCTTTGGTTTTGGCGTTTGGTTGGTTGGTTGTTTTAGATGTTTAAACTGTTCTTTTTCTAGGCTTCAAAACTAAAAAAAACTACTAAGCATCGATGATTTTAACAATTAAATGAATTCTATAACAATACATATTTTTATTGTCTTCATCTGAAAAATTAATATAATTGGTCTTTTGTGAGATAAAGATCCCATTGAAGATCTGATGAAAACTATTGAGTCCCTCCCCATGGGAGGAACAAATATGAATAGACACTTATTGTTCCATACAACTTTAGCTGGTTCCCAAAACCCCTAAAACTTATCGATGGACTAACCCAAGTCAAGAAACTACTATGTAGATTTCACTTCACCTCCTCCCAAAGAATGATTACACAAATGCATTGCATTTGTACTTCCTCTCCATCTCGTGATCAAAAATCAAGGGTTTTATACATTCTTAATGCCAAATAATGGTACATGTATTCTAATTAGTTTTTTTTTAATATATAATTTTGCTTGCATTTACTTACAGATTTATTTCAGTGGTTAGAGATCTATAGTCCACTTACTCTACTTTCTTTTTTTCCCTATCATTTTAAATAGCAAAACTGAAATAGCATATGACATATTATAAAATAGTCACATATGGTTTTGTGTTTTTGTTTTTAATGTTACAGTGACATGGAATGAAAAAAAAAGGGGTGTGATGACATAAAGCTGATATTACAGGTTGGTGGGCATCTCTATGATCTTCTAAATCACTGCCTGCCCCCATTAGCCCCTTATGGAGGCTTATATATTCTAAATGGACTAACATGTTATGAGAAATAGCCAAAAGTAACAATCCCTTACACTGGTCTAATATTTTTCCCTTTGTAAATGGTATTTACATATATTCTCATTTTTGTCCTCTTCAAAAACTTAGCAAGAGATCAAATTAATCTTAATCTCTTTTTACAGGTGAAGAAACTGAGGGTTAAAGACATAAAGTGATTTACTGGACGTTATCCAGTAGTAAACGCAGAGATATGACAAAAGCTCAGGTTTTTTTATTTCTACTCCAGTGCCCAAACTAAGACACAATGAGATAGGTTGAACCATATGAAAATGCCTTTTTTGGTAAGTCGAAAAGGGTTGAAATTAGATATTTCGTATGATTTAACCAAGGGAGAAAATTATTATTTTTTATTGACATACCACCACTTATTTTTTTTGCTGTCACATAGCAAGGGATAGGGCCTCAATTTGGCAAATAAGCCTTGAATGGAATTTTATCATAGGCAGTTTTGTAGCTGAAGAGACATCCCAGGGAGGAGCCCAAGCTGGAGGATCAAACAGGGAACAACTCATGTATGGGAACTGAAATGAAAGGGAGTGGAGTACTAGAAGGGGTAAGGAAGGGGTTAATAGATAACCCCCTACACTGCTTATAGTAGGTGCTCAATATATATTTATTAAATGAATTAATAAATAGATGAATTGTGATTCTGGAAGTAAACTAAATCCTGAGAAAGTTCTCACCAAATAAATGCATACAACACAAGTAGCTTTATACACGGCACAAAACATATTGCTCTTTAATTCTGTCCATGTCATTACAAATAAATTTTGACAATGTCATCTCACTTTGTAAATGGTTGCAATTGATGCTGGACTAGTATTACCCCTAGTCCATTTTAGATAGTTCAAAAACAGTTGCAGCAGTACATCGACAAGGAGCTGCTGGAAATTCAAGACAGATTCAGAAGAGGACATGGAACAAGGTATATCATTGCTGATGTCAGATGGATCTTGGCTGAAAGCAGAGAATACCAGAAATATGCTTACCTATGTTTTATTGACTATACAAAGGCATTTGACTTGTGGATCATAACAAATTATAGATAACACTGCAAAGAATGGGAATCCCAAAACACTTAATTGTGCTCATGAGGAACCTGTACACAGACCAAGAGGCAGTTGTTCGAACAGAGCAAGGGGCTATTGCACGGTTTAAAATAAGGAAAGGTGTGTGTCAGGGTTGTATCTTTTCACCATACTTACTAAATCTCTATGCTGAGCAAATAATCCAAGAAGCTGGACTATGTGAAGAAGAATGGGGCATCAGGATTGGTGGAAGACCATTAACAACCTGTGATATGCAGATTTCACAACCTTACTTGCTGAAAGTGAAGAGGACTTGAAGCACTTACTGATGAAGATCAAAGACCACAGTCTTCCTTATGGACTACACTTCAACATAAAGGAAACAAAAGTCCTCACAACTGGACCAATAAGCAACATGATAAGTGGAGAAAAGACGGTAGTTGTCGAGAATTTCATTTTACTTGGATCCACAATCAACACTCACAGAAACAACAGTCAAGAAATCAAACAACGTACTGCACTGGGCAAATCTGCTACAAAAGACCTCTTTAAAGTGTTCAAAAGCAAAGATGTCATTTTGAGAACTAAGGTGAGCCTGACCCAAGCCATAGTGTTTTCAATCGCCTCATATGCATGCAAAAGCTGGACAATGAATAAGGAAGACCAAAAAAGAATTGATGCCTTTGAATTATGGTGTTGGCAAAGAATATTGACTATACCATGGACTGCCAGAGAATGAACAAGTCTGTCTTGGAGGAAGTATAGCCAGACTGTTCCTTGGAAGCAAGGATGGCAAGACTTTGTCTCATGTACTTTGGACATGTTATCAGGAGGGACCAGTCCCTGGAGAAGGTAATCATGCTTGGTAAGGTAGAAGGTCAGCGAAAAAGAGGAAGACCCTCAATGAGATAGACTGACACAGTGGCTGCAACAACGGGTTCAAACGTAGCAATGATTGTGAGGATGGCGCAGGACAGGGCAGTGTTTCGTTGTGTTGTACATAGGATCGCTATGAGTCAGAACTGACCCTACGGCACCTAACAACAACAACAGTTCATACTTGCAGTAGGAATCATTTTTCACAATGAATTTTATAATCTTAAATATAGCTCATTAAACAGTAATATTAAATGAAGACTAGAATATGGTGCCTTTAAGTCTCTCATACTTCTCTGCTTTTCTGATTGGTGCAGAAAACCCTGACATTTCGAAACAAGGTCAACAGTAGTTTAAGGCAGAGTAGACAATCATAGGTTTTGTGAGATTTATGGGATTTCCTGCCCTGTAGGCCAGCCTCACTTACCCTTCCATAACTTGCCATCCAGGCTGAAATCCATCCTTGGAGACATGAAATATTGTCATCTCAGTGAAAATATCTCTAGGAAGTAAAATATTAGACTGTAGCCTGTGAGGGGTCCTGATGCATTTCTCTGAGACAGCTAGCTAAGGGAAATTCCTACAGCAAACAAATGTTTAAATGGGAGGAGGAAAGAGAAACAATTTTGAGGCTAAGACATCATGCAAGGATGCCAGGGAACATGGAAGACTTTTAGGCAGGGTATCAAGAAGGTAACAGCTGTCTGAGTCAGGAGATACAAAAGAAATGAAAAGGAAATAGAGGCCCTGAAAATCTCACTGTCATCAAGTCAATTCCAACTCATGGTGACTCCATGTGTGTCAGAGTAAAACTGCGCTCCATAAGGTTTTCAATGGCTATAAACTTACAGTAGCACGATGGTTAAGTGCTCAGTGGCTCTGCAGGAGAAAGACATAGCGATCTGCTTCCATAAAGATGACAGCCTAGGAAACCCAGTGGGGCAGTTCTTCTCTGTCACATGGGGTTGCTATGAGTCAAAATTGACTCAGTGACACCTAACAAGAATAATCTTGCAGAAGTAGATCTTAAAGTCTTTCTTCCATTGCACTGCTGGGTGGATTCGAACCGCCAACCTTTTGGTTAGTAGCTGAGTACAAACCATATGTGCAGCCCAGAGACTGGAAAATACAGGTACAAAGGAGAAAATAAATTTTCATTTATTTAGAAATGTTATGTGAGGTTGACTATGATTTTAATGTAATATTAGAATATATGTGTGTTGTAAGACAAAAGCATTGTTGCTTTTTTACAAAATTTTTGACCACAGAAATTATTTCAAGGCCGTATAAGGACAAAGGAATTTGGTAACAGACAAGGAACAGCTTTAACATAGAATTGAACAGGTCACCAAGGTCAAGGTAGAGGCAGGTCCTTGTCCTCATCACCACAGATACACTTTAATGAGAGATTAGGAGAAAAGTGTTGGGATATGAATGATGTTCAAAGATCTGTTCTGCAATTTACTGGCTATCAGAGCTCAGTGAAACCATCAAACTCTGCTGAGCCTTGATTTTCCATCTGCCTAAAAGGAATAAATACTTAACCAACTATATAAAATTGATGGGAGGAACAAATTGGTCTATGAAGGAGAAGAACAACACAAAGAGTTGGCAGGGGAGTAGGAATGGGAATCATGTAATGCTTTTGAATTGTCTTGATATACAGGCCAGTCAACTTAAGCCACTTGCCAATCAGGTAAATGAGCAAATCAAAGGTCCATGCCAGAGGGAAGGGCCAACGTGAGGCTGCTTTGGTTGGTATCACATGGATGACTTTGAGGGTAAAAGTGTGGAGCTGGTGCCTTGCAGCAGCTATCCTAAATGGTATCTTTGAGTAAATTCAAAAAAGTCACCACTTCTAGAGCTGTGTTCTCCAGTACAGTAGCCACTAGCCACATGTGGTTATTGAACACTTACAATGCGGCTAGTTCAAATTGGGGTGTGCTAGAAGTATAAAATACACATCAGATTTCAAAACATTAATACAAAAAAAGAAAGAAAATATCCTGATAATAATTTTTATACTGATTGCATGTTAAAATGATAATACTTTTGATATATTGAGTTAAATAAAATACATTATTAAAATTAATTTCACCTTTTCCTTTTTTAAACATCGCCACTACAAAATGTTAAATTATATATGTGGCTTGAGTTATATTTGTTTGCACAATGATGTTCTAGGTACTTTAAATTCATCTGCCAGAAAATTGTTCTAATAGATATAAAACCTACTAATGTTCAACTGCATAACCATATGGGTCTGTTCTGCCTTTGCAGGCTATCATGTGGCCCTAATCCTTACCATGCTTACTTTGTTTGGTTCTTCAATAAACCTATGAATTATAATCCCAATAAATAAATGGTTAACATTTGTCATTTGACATTTCAAGCATGTTCTAAGGACTTTGCATATACTAACTCATTTAGTCCTCACAACCATACTGTTAGAGATGAACACAACAGAACAGTTGAGTTGAGCAATTTGTCTAAGGTTATATAGTACATGGTAGAGCTGGGATTTGAACCTAGGCAGGAAAGACTCAAGAGCCCTCACTCTTCACCACTGGGGTATACTGCTTCTGTAGAATCACTAAAAAAGCTGATAACTGGACATACAAAACCATTCTTCCCCAGTGACCATGGAGACTAAAGGACCAACACAGAAACAATAGTCACAAGGCCTCAGTAATGTAAATGGCATCCTTGACTTTAGTCCAGCCAAATTAATATGGTCAAAAGGCTAGAAAGGGTTGTTGACTTCTGAAATGTGGTTGTATATTATCAGGACCTTATATCTGGTGGTCTCTGATTCCATTTGGACAGGTAGATAAATGTCTTGGATGTGGGGTCCACATTAAGGCTGTTTCCAAGTCCTAAAAGGGCTTAAAATCTAAATATAACAGTTTTCTTCAAAGGAACCATTAAGTCCAGCAGGGACAGGACACAAAGTGTGTCACAGACTATTCCAGAGAGCTCCTGCTTAGAGTGATTGTGTGCTTCATCCCCCCTGGCCTCTCAAGCCTTCTCTGCAAGGAGGCAATAGGCTGATTCACATGGGTACAGTCAAATAAAAGGGTAAGAGACATTAATTGAGATGTTTCAACTCTTCTCCTAAGCTAGTTCAAGAAATTGTCTGAAGGATGGATTATTCACATCCCCAAATGACTGTGCTAGTTTTCTGCAGCATCTTTAAGCAGAGTATCAAAAATATATTTCAGGCAGGGGTGAAAAATGAACTGCATTTTCATTGGTAACCCAGAGAAATCCTTCCCCATGCTCTCATAAATCCTTTTCCGAGACTAACCATGATTATACAGTTTATCATGACTATCTCACTGGGAGGCCATTCGTTTTTGCTGTATTATGCAGCTGAAATGTTTTGGATGAATGATTATTCTGGTTTTTAAAATAATGAACAGAACAACAGATTCTGCCTATTAAGCTGATTCTGCAAGTCGCAAACCTCTGCACAGGAAAGGAGGGCTCAGCAGCTGTTTTGCTGCCTTGTTGGCAACATTCATTCACACCCTGGAGTACAAAAAGGCACTTTTAAAAAAAATATACTTAAACACACAATAGGCATGCAATCGTGAGCCTGACCCAGAGATGCGACCTTCAGGCCTGTGCTTGTGTTCAACCCTTTTGTTTGGAGAATGTAATAGTCTGACATTACTGTGGCTATTAAGGCTGTATTTCATTTTTTACAGATGCTGCACCCTCTAGACATAAAATAGCAACAAAATTATCTCCAGTTCTCAGATTAATTTCCTCATTTGATTCTGGAAATTATTGTTTGTTTCTCAAGAGACAAATGAAACTTACGCTTTGAGGACAACCAGAAAACTGTATCCAATGCACATAATGCCCACCAGAAAATAGGAGAGTGGCAACCTGAAATTCATCCATCCAATCGTTCGTCGATTGTCATAATAGCCATAGAAGAGGACAGAATATTGTGCCAAGCCCTAAAATCCAACAACAAAGTCACTTAGCAGATGCTGTGAAGAGCAATTCAAAAAAAGAAAAAGGAAAAAAAAAAAAAAAAAAAAGAAAGATCACCTCCTAAGAGGAATAACAAAATGACATTACTTTTCAAACTTGGGTGATGGTTTTGACATGAGCCCTATTGTTTTGCTCCACAGAATGAATGTTATGCTGCCACATTGATTGGCAGCTTTTTGGTTTATTCGAAATTCAGTGATTCCTAAACAGACCAAATTTTTAACCAAATACAGGCTTGCTCAGCTGTGGAGATGTTACCGTGAAATGTCCATTGATTGAAACATCAAAACACACTTCATGGTGTCATTAGATTTACAATTTTAAGAGCTTGCTTAGTATTGGGGCGAGGATATGAAACATGCTTCCTCAAAGTGTTGTGGCAAGTTTCCATGTCCAATCACCTGCGCCATAATTACATCAGTTCTTAAACCACAGAGGCTGTGCCTCAGCGCACATTTAGCAAAAACGAGGCGCAGGTGAGGTAACATTGGAACCAATCTGCACAACCTTCTATTTATCAGACCTATTATGACATTCTCCCATAACAAGCATGTTTATTTGTGCCTTAAGTGCTCTTCCTAAAAATATTATCTGCCAGGGTTGGAATCACCATCTCCCAAAGCACCTCAATAAACCTCTCTTTATGTACAGAACATGGACATATTCTAATGTTGCTTCCTTTACAATATTCTTCATCTTTTTCTCTTTCTCCCGTTGACTGTGTTTTTCACTCTCAGCATTGAACCATTGTTTCCACATTACTATCTATCCACTTGCCCAGCTTCTCTCTGACTTCCTCTCTCTGGCAATAACTTAAAATGACTATGCTTTGTGAAGTGAGAAGATAATAACTTGCCAATCTGGGGCTTCCTCTTGAGATCAAGTGAGTTATCTTTGAATCTTAGAAAATCCAACTGATTGCCTTTAACATCATTTTTACCAACCCAGAGATTTTGAAGCCAACTACTGAGAAAGGAAACAGAGAAATCGGGGGAGAAAGACAAGGAAGAAGCAGAAGGAGGAAGAGAAGTTTTGAAATGCCTTGGATGCTAATTCCCAGGGGAAGAATTAAAAGAAGTAACCTGGAAAATTGCCTTAAACAAAGATTATGTCTAGTTCAATTCAGAGGCCATGAAGTCCTGGAAAAACAAAACATTGCTTTCAAATTTGGGGGCAAATTTATTTTTAAGACTGTAAGAACTAGCTGGAAAAATCTCCAGAAAATTTCAAACGTGGTCCTGAGCTTAACTAGGGATGGGATGGGATGAGAGGGGTGTAGGTAAAAGCTGAAGCACTATGCTTCCCTACATCACACAAGGTTGTATCTGCATTTTCAGTTTAATTTAAAAAAAAAAAAATCTAACCCAAAAGAAAATTTGGGACTAAACAACTAGCAGAAACTTCAAATACGGGGAGCAAGTGGGCTAATCTTGTGTCCAAGATAAGAAAACAAATAGACACAGATTGGCCAGCTGCCCAAGACTGAGAAATCATGCAGGATTGACAGGATTTCCCAACATTTAGTTCCATGATGTCTTCTTGTTTCACATTCGTCTAGTTAAGATCTCTGCTTCCTTCTAGATTTTTTAAATCCACTCTTTTTCTAGCTGTCCTGGACCTTCGGGCTGGCCTACCTATCTTACAGGTCTCTTGCCTGATCTAATGTTATATCCTGAACTGTTTATTTTTTCCCGTATGGGTACAACACATATTTTTAAAACTCTTCCTATTTTTCCCAGCAATGATCCTTACCTCATTTCCTTGCCGTGTCCTGACACTTGGTGATAATTATTGCAGTGATAATGTCAGTTGATAAATTTTGTTGAGAATTTAGAATTTCCTGAACGCCAATTTTATGTCACAGAACCCCCACGAGAGCCCTATGAAGTTGCTACAGCTCAGGGCAATTGTTTTCCCCCACTCTTGATATTCTCTTCCGTATTGAAGAAATCCATGAATGTAAGACTCCAACCTTTCTCACTGCCTCACTCTAGCCCCTGGGAGGAGAGACCAATCTGATAGTAGAGCATGGATGAAGAAGAGTTGGTAATGTGGACCACCTCTCTTCCTCTTCTTAAAAAAAGTTACCTTGCAGGGGAAGGTCTGTCCTAGTCTAAGGCTGCTGGGTGTATAGGTCTGGCTGCGAAGCCCATTTGCCCATGGAGAGACACCACATCCTTTAGTATCAGCTTTAACAGTACTAAAGATGACATGTTGGCCTCCAACTATCTTACCCTTTGTCTTATTTCTGACTGGCTCAGAAACTGGTTGAATAAGGAAGGGGATGTTATTTACCATGCACCCCACACACACCCACATACAAAGAACCAAGAGCTACTATTGTTATACCCATTTTATAGATGAAGAAACTGAGCCTTAGGGAGATTAAGTAATTTGTCCAAATTCATGAAACTAGTAAGTGACAGAGTCTGAACTTGAACTGGGTCAGTTTAATTCAAATTCCATATACTTAACCACTGTGCAAAATTGCTTCTCCAGTGTTTTCCTTTGCCTGTCAGCCCCTGTGTTATGCTAGTTCCATACCTTTTCAGTAAAACAAGGAAACATAAAATCTTACCAATCCAGCATGGACTTTTGACCTACACCTCTGGATTTGTTCCTGGTTGTACCACGGGCTCTTGGAAAGGACCCTGAATACTTCCTTTGAAAATATTTCAGAGGGCTTCATCTCTACATCCATAAATATTACAACCTGATATCTCTTTTCTAATTCATGACGACAATATGGGGATTAAAAAACACTCCCAAAATAACATGAAAGCAGAAAGTAGATATACACTAAGCATCTGGTGAGCTTGTTAGGTTAACACAATAGCTACTGGGGCAGCTAGCTCATCTGGTGTCTATACCATTAAATATAGGCTCAATAGCAGGCACTTCATAAATATTAAATCACAACCAAAGAGGTAAGGGTCCTGTTTTTCCTGGGACCCTGATTATTTCAAAAAGGCTTTTTCAGTTTTCTTATTTACTACATACACAGTCAAGTATTTAAATGAAAGAGGTACTATTAAAGAGTACAATTTTAAAAAGCTTTATCAAATCCATCTTAGTAGTATGTTGAAGGGTGGCTTTAAACATGAGTTGAAAGGCTTAAAAGAGGAACACCCTCCCGTTCTACCCAGCGGGTAAGCCACACTCCACACATCTTTCCCCTCCCCTTCAAATTACAACAGCAGACATCTGGAAGTGACTAAAATAGCAATGACTCCTAGCCTAGCCAAGGTTCTAGTCAGTTTCCATGTCAGCACGCTCTGCTTTCCCTGTGGGAGCACTCTCTATCCCAGAATCTGTGACAGAGAAACCATAGTCAGAGCCAAGTTCCAAATGAGCACAGAAAATCCCTGTCCAACTCTGGAGTTCCATGCTTGCCCATAGTCTAGTAAGACTCTAATTTCTATTAGAATGTCGCAGGCTGGTCGAGTCATAAGTCATGGACAGATTTCCACAAGAATCGAAAATGTTTTGATACGTGATCACCAGGAATCAACTCATGTATTCATTAATCTAACATTTATCGAGAACTTAATATTTGCCAATTACAGAACTGAGAGGGAGACTAGATGATAGAGGCCCTTTATAAGCGTTTTGCATGCCAAATTTGGAAGGTTAACAAACAGGAGTTCGGTTCCTCTTTTAACCAGCATGAGGTCTTAATATATGTTCCAACATAATATTATTACATGCCCTTGACAAGTGGAATATTATCTTAGAACATGTATTAAAACTTCATCTCTTTGGTGTTGCTCAGGATTACAAGCAAATTCTCACTGGGAAAGAAAAAGCTCAATCTTCAGTGAATGAGTTTTATTATTATCCTTAGCAATTCTATTTAATTGGTAGTAACTGTCAAACTAGAATTCCTAGGTGGTACAAATGGTTAGTGGACTTGGCGGCTAACCAAAATGTTGGAGGTTCAGGTCCACCCAGAGGTACCTCAGAAGAAAGGCTTGGTGATCTACTTCTGAAAAATCAGCCATTGAAAACCTTACGGAGCACAGTTCTGCTCTGACACACATGGGGTTGCCACAAGTCGGAATCAACTCGACAGCAACTGGTTTTTGTTTTTGTTTTTATTAGCAAGATCATTTAGCAAGGTCCTAAAGCCAGGCCCTCCAATCTGTCCTCTGTTAGTAATGAACATGATGTTTTGCCTTCCATATGCCTCTCTTTTTAAAACAAACTATCGACAACTCGGTGGGAAATAGAGTTGCTATTTACTGGGTCCCCTCAGAAACCCCAGCACTGAACCCTCCCTTCATTATGCCATCATGTACCTAGGACATGTATCTGTTAGTTTGAGACTGTCACATTGTGTGGCAATTGTTTATAGACATTCAGTTTGACCATAAGGTCCCTGTAAGCAGGGAATATACATTATTTGTCTTTGGATTGCTGCATCTGACATTTAGTTTCTGTTTGTGGAATGGCTACACAGACAAAGAAATTGTTTCTGTATATTGCTTCTGATGGTCATTTAGCAATCCTCAGTTAGATTAAGTTCCTTTTATACTGTCATCTAAACCAGGCTTTTCTCTTCTTCTGATCTGCACTATCAGTTTTTAATAAAATGCAGTAAATCATTCAAGACAGTAACATGATGATTAAATCTTATGCTGCGATATAATGAATCAAAACACCAAAAGTATGTGAAAGACACTAAGCACTAAAGCTGACAAAATCTTAATTTTTTCTACTGTCTAATTGCCTGAAACTCTTACAAAATGAGGGCATCTCAGTGCCACAAAATGAGCGCTGTGTATGATTTCCTCCCATATAGGAAAAATGGTCTTCTTTTGTTTCACAAAGTGGAGATTAACAGCATCATATTGCGGGATTTTGTTGCTCGGCTGACTTCTGGATTTTATGTCTCCCCACTAGCTCTTTAAAGTCATGCAGAATGAAGCTTTCTTAACTCATACATGAAATGAGAAGAGTGTGATCATATGGACACAGCCTGTAGCGACAGCTATCACATTTTTACGTAAATAACTTGCACCTTCTATTTTTGTTTGCCAGCTGTGCCCTCCTCCCACAACAAGGTATTTTCATAAGCACCACTAAGCCAATTTTTTTTTTTTACATGTTGCTGTAAGAAAAATTAGCATAACGCACTTATAAGAATACATTACGGGGAGGGCACTGTTGGCAAACAAACAAAGAAGGTGCACGTTATTTGTGTAAAATACAGTACCTTATTGTTATCTACTTTAAAAGGAGGTTTTGAACAACAACTACAAAAAAGTAGAGAAATATTGAAACCATGAGAACATGAATTGAGTTCAGGAGACTTTAATCCCATGTGAGCAGCATACACGTTCTTAATTGTGATAAACATATACGTAACAAAACATGCCATTTCAACATTTTTTACATGTACAATTCAGTGACATTAATTATGTTTATCATATTGTTTAACCATCACCATTATTCATTTCTAAATTTTTCCATCACCGTTAATGGCCCTAAGCAATGAGTCCTCCTTCTCCCTCCTTCCTGCCCCTGGTAGCCACTAATAAATGTTGATCTCAATACGCTTGCCTGTTCTGCTCCTAATCTTATCTTGGTGTCTTTTCAGGAGACCTGAAATGATACTTCCCTTCAAAAGGGATCCCTGAAAATAAAGATGAATTTGAACTACTAATGCACTCCTAAAAGAAAAGATGTGTTATTCTATGTGTGAATCACAAAAATGATCTCTCCAGAATGTGGCCAGTGCAATGAGAGATGAAGGAAGTTAAGAAAGCTGAGATATGTTCAAGAGGAGATGCCCTTACTTTGGAAGAGCATTATTTAAAAGAGTTGCCGACACAAGTTAAAGAAGGAACTAAACTCCTGTTTGTTAACATTCAGAATGTCTGTGTCCAGACTCCTTTGAGGTCAGATCATATGCCTCAAGGACGGGATGTGGCAAAAGTGGGCAGAAGGAATAGGTTTAGGATGATAATGTAAGCACGCAATTTGACATTGAAGTCAGTCAGACTTTAGTTTGAATTTCTGTTCTTCTTCTAATTATCTATGCTGTCTTTGGCAAATTAACTAACCCTGAAGTGTAAAAAGATTAATAATCCCCAACTTGAAGGGTTAGTATGAAGAGAAAATTTAATGTATGTGTCTTCTTAACACGTAATAAGTGTTAATTCCCTCTCTCCTGTCCCTTCTAGGGCTTCCACAATCTCTACCACTTAGGACAACCATCAGAAAAGATGAGACAAAATGGGATCACCATTTATCCATGTGCGATATACAAGATGTCCTCAAGTTCAAAGCTGAATATATTTCCCTTTATTCACAACTCAAATCATTACCCCGATGATCTCACACTCTGATATCAGCTCAAGCTCCTTCCAAATTCCACCCAATTCCTCCCTCTTTCTCCCTTACAAGAATATCAAAACTGTACAGTCTCTTCCTCTTTATCATTCCTGTGTCATTCTTGTAACTCCAGGTATCTTGCCAAGAAAGATATTCTCTTTTTACTGACTTAAACTCATTCTTCTAATTCTACTGATTCCAATGATACTGTCATGGATTGAATTATGTCCCCCACAAAAATGTGTATATTAGTTTGGCTGGGCCATGATTCCTGGTTACTGTGTGATTTTCCTATATGTTGTAAATCCTGCCTCTACGATTTTAATGAGGGAGGATGGGTGGCAGTTGTGTTAGTAAGGCAGGACTGGATCTACAAGACTGGATTGTGTCCTGAGGCAATCTCTTGAGATATAAAAGACAGAAGTGAGCAGTGATACAGGAGGACCTCATACCATCAAGAAAGCAGTGCCGGGAGCAGAGAGAGTCCTTTGGACCGGGGTCCCTGTGCCGAGAAGTTCCTAGTCTGGGGGAACACTGATGAGAAGGCTGAGAGAGAGAAAGCCTTCCCCTGGAGCTGATACCTTGAATTTGGACTTTTAGCCTACTTTGACTATGAGGAAATAAACTTCTCTTCATTAAAACCATCCACTTGTGGTATTTCTGTTGTAGCAGCACTAGATGACTAGGACACATACCATTTCTGCCAATTTGATCCATGGTATACATAGTAGATAATCTCCCTATTTCTTCCTATTTTAATTAAATAAATTCCCCTCCTGATCAAGAAAATGCATTACTAAGCACTCAATAAAAGCACCAAAAATAGGGTGCTTTGTAAATGGTAAATTATGACTTTGAGAAGCCATGAGACTGACTACTTTTGCATATTTATAATATCCGATAGTACTTGTTTGCTATTAACTAAAGGGAATTTGGATGTGCTGTGACACATGCTTATAAGTGACAGAACACCGGGCTTCCAGATTGGGGGGTGGGTCTCCAAGGTTCTCAGATGAAGTTCAGTATTGCTTCTCACAACCTCCATTACCTCCACAACAAAGGTCTTCCGACCCTTTCCATTCTACCAACCTTCTACCACAGAGGTCATGCTTGCATTTATTTTACAGTGTTTTATAAATGCAGACTTTTAATCATTTTCTGCTACTCTTCACCTGCATCTATATGGAATGGCTTAGCTAAACGGGCACATTAACCTTACGAGATGCAACAGACCAACCCAGGGCCCCATTAGACCGTTCAGGTACCACATTCATCTCTGCCTTAGGCCTGAATCATGTCTTTTTCTACTGACTTCTCTGAACTTTCTGAAAGTGAATAATTCTGAGTCTTTAGGAAGCTGAAGGACTTTTGGTCAAGGCTTTCTCCATGGTGCCATGATAGATGGAATACTGGGCTGTCTACTTAGATCACCTTATAATATAGCGTGAGCATCTCTGTGATTTCACTGTTCTCTTAAGACATTCACCCAGGCCTGGAAGAGGAGGCCAAGGAGGTTCAGAGTTTCAGAGAGTAAGGCAAAATCCATCCTCCCAACAACACAGATGGGTGAAGACACTTACATTGAAGTCATAGAGCACACCAAAGTTTGCTGCAGATGCCTCTTCAGCTCTGGGAACTGTTTTCCTAGGTAAACTGCCATATGGCAAACCCCAGAGGTACTATATGGAGAAGCAAAAAAAAAGCAGTTAACAATTAGAAAACAAAGTCTGAACCACACATGCGATCACAAATGGTTTTATTTTAAAGGACTTCTGAAGCTTTTTCCTGGGGACTCTGTGGGCCTCCATGGGGGGTCCCATATTCTGGGCATCGACTACTAAAAGCAGAGTTAAGAACAAAGGGAGTGCTAAGGACCCTACATTCCAAGTTCAGCAGACCACCAGCAGTTGGGGCCAACCACATTCCCCAGAAGGCTTGCTGAGAGGCCCCACTACCTACCACCAGCTCCAGATTGGTCCAAATTAGAGGAAGTCTGGAAAGAAGAGAGGTGGCCTTTGAGGGGACTACAGTGCTCAAGAAAACTATACTACCTACATCTTCATATATGAATACCTATTAGGTATGGGGTTGGGGGGGCACATATTCTTTCTCTAATGTCAAGAAGAGAGGACTCAAGAGAACCACTCATACTATTTGAGGGTGTTGACAAGGAGGGAAGGTAGTGCCTAATTAGGATATTTGCTTCACCACTAATTCAAGTTTGCTGCCCTGAACTTGTGCTACTAAATTAGGAAAGAAGTTCATTGGGGAGCAGCCAGGCAGTGAGGGGCCAAGAAAAGGGTCATAACCATGCATGTAAAAATTTTTGAAATGGTGTATCTTTGGATATGTATATTTTCATCAAAAAAGGTCGAGAAGGGAGAGGGTTGACTTGTCGTGGGGTTGTTAACCAATGTCATAAAACAATATGTGTACTACTGTTTACTGAGAAACTATTTATTCTGTAAACCTTCACCTGAAGTACAATTAAAAAACAAAAAATGAAAAGGGTCATAGCTAGATGCCTTTTTGAAAACTGGTAAAAGTATCCCTCCACCCTCTGCCATGAGTCAGAATCAGCTCCACAGCAACTAGTCGGACCCCAGGGTAAGCATATGGCTTGCCAAGCAGATGTTGCTCCTTATGTAAAGATGAAAACTTCCCTTCTGTCTTAGTCATCTAGTGCTGCTATAACAGAAATACCACAAGTGGATGGCTTTAAAAAAGATAAATTTATTCTTGCACAGTCTAGGAGGCTAGAAGTCCAAATTCATGGTGCCAGCTCCCGGGGAAAGGTTTCTCTTTCTGTCAACTCTGGGGTAAGGTCCTCGTCATCAATCTTCCCAGGTCAAGGAACTTCTCAGCTAAGGGACCATGGGTCCAAAGGACATGCTATTCTCCTGGCTCTTATTTCTTGGTGGTATGAAGTCCCCGTCTCTCCGCTTGCTTCTCTCTTTTATATCTTGAACAAGATTGACTTAAAACACAATCTAATCTGACAGATTGAGTCCTGCCTCATAACGTAACTGCCGTTAATCCCATCTCATTACCATCATACAGGTAAGATTTACAACACATAGGAAAATCACATCAGATGACAAAATGGTAGACAATCACATAATACTGAGAATCATGGACTAGCCAAGTTGACATATATTTTTGGAGGGACACAATTCAATCCATGACACCTTCCTTGAGGGTGGGGTAGACAATGAATGCAGTTGAAGCTTGGGTGCAGCACTTTACTGGGTGCAGGCTGGATTTTAGCTGCTATCACTCCCTCTGCTCAAGCTGAGTGACCTTCCTGGGCAGCCCTTTGGCCCCTCAGGTACCCTGGGACTGAACACACAGAATGTGGGCTCTTCACCTACTTTCAAGCCCCAAAGTCGGGAGCCACAGAGGGTAGAGGAGATTAGGGTCTCAGGCTTGTCCAGGGGTTTGAGGTAAAAGGGCACCTGCTTTGGAGGAATGCTAGGTGAGGCTGCCTGGTAGAGGCAGCTGAAAAATGTAGCCTGCTTGTCAGGTGGTGACCATTACTCGCCTCTGGTGGTTCTGTAAAGTTAGCATGCAGGGTGCCCATCCCCTTTTGTTCTCCTGATGGAATTGGTTGTCATTGACCAGAAAACAGGGTGCCCCTTAGGACCCAACACCATTCTGTAAAAAAAGCATCCAAAGTCAATATGCTTCCTAGCTCTAGGACTGCATCCAATGTAATATATGTTAACTCCATCCACTATATATTAGGCATTCTCCAATTTCATATGGTTCAAATGAATTAGCTACAACAGTTCATTTCCTCCACACGGAGGCAGCATGGTGTGGGGGAAAGAGTAAATGCAATGGGATAAAACTCCGTTTATACCCTGCCTATGATACTATATAGTGTCATAGTGGCTGGGTGATGGAATGGAGGAGCTTCAGGTTTCCTGAGAGATAAGTAAGAACAAAGCTGGGATTAGTTTAAAACAGATAAAATACATACATTCTGCTGCATCATATAAAACTTTTCACTTAGAAGACAAACTATACACCATCCTCTATGAGCCAAGTAACCTTAGAAACCCCAGAATTAGCTCAGAGATTATAGGACTATGGATTAGAATACAAAATCTTGGACAAAAGATAGAATCATGAGTCCTAGTCCCAGAACATCTTTTTAAAAAATAAAACAATACAATAATAATAATAAACCTCCTTCTGAAACACTAAGTCACAAAGCACTCCGTGATTCTGTTTCCCCATTTCTAAAATGGGAGGAGGAAAAACTTTCATAATTCGGCACATTTTTTTTTTTTTTTGTGAGGTTCAGTGAGTAGAAGAAGTGAAAGTGCTTTACACTATTAAAAGCTAAAAACTTGTTCTGAACATAAGGCGTTATTATTGTGCTATTGGGGAGGCTTGATACAGAAACTGGTACTGATCTGAAGCTATAGGGATAAAGAGTCACTTAAAACACCAAGTTTTGGCATTTTGCTCTAATTAAAAAATTGGCTTTGACATCCTGGTACCTGAAAAGGCACTTTGTAGGTTAGATAAAGCCTAACCCACTTTTGTATGGTAGGATCCAAAGATTCCAAGTTATTTAACTTCATATGGATGGAGACTCCAACCTTGCCCTTGTGTATTGGCTTTAGTCAATACTTCTCCCACATCAGCTCAAGGCTTTGCCTTCTTCCTCTGTCTGGACCTCTCTTAGTTATCTAGTGCTACTGTAACAGAAATAGCACAAGGGGATGGCTTTAACAAAGAGAAGTTTATTCTCTCACAGTCCAGTAGGCTACAAGTCCAAATTCAGGGCATCAGCACCAGGAGAAGGTTTTCTCTCTCTGTCAGATCTGGAGGAAGGTCCTTGTGATGCATCAGTCTTCCCTTGGTCTGGGAGCATCTCAGCGTAGGAACCTCAGATCCAAAGGACACATTCTGCTCCCAGTACTGCTTTCTTGGTGGTGTGAGGTCCCCGTGTGTCTCCGCTCACTTCTCTGTTTTATATCTCAAAAGAGATTGTCTTAAGACACTATCTAATCTTGTAGACCTCATCAGTACAACTACCACTAATCCATCTTATTACATCATAGTGATAGAGTTTACAACACATAAGGAAATCACATCAGATGATAAAATGGCACACAATCATACAATACTCGGAATCATGACCCAGCCAAACTGATGCACACATTTTTGGAGGGACATAATTCAATCCATGATAGGGCCCACGATCTGCATTACTCCCTTCTTTCACTTTAGTGTCAAGAGACTCTACCCCACCCCTACCCCACTGTGTCTGTGTCTGTGTCTGTGTCTTGGGGCATCTTACTTTATTTATATCTTGGGAAAAAAAATTGCTCAGTCTGTGTTTATTCACTACAGAAAACCTGGATCCCTGAGTTGCATTAAGAAGTATTTCTTCTGAACCAAACTTGGCAAAATAAATAAACACAAGTCACAAGGTGTCAAAGCCTTCCTCTTGAGCAGTGATTCTTAACATTTGGGCACAGGTCTTACATTGATAATCTGATAGAAGCCACAAACCCTCATCACATAAAAATGCATATTTAAACATACATACAACATTTTATATGTAATATAGGAGGCTCACACACCCTCTGGAGCAGCGATTAGGACCCTTGGCCCACGGGCACCATTTTGAAGGTTAATCTATATATTAACCAAACCAATTGCTGTCAAATCAACTCTGATTCACAGTGACCCTATGTGTGTCAGAGTAGAACTGTGCTCCATAGTGTTTTCAATGGCTGATTTTTTGGAAGTAGATCACCAGACTTTTCTTCTGAGGTGCCTCTGGATGGACTTGAACTTCCAACCTTTCGGCTAGCAGCTGAGCATGATGTCTGTTTATACCACCCAGAAACTCCAGCCTATGTATTTATTAATATATATATCACACGTAAACCCATTGCCAGCAAGTTGATTCTGACTTATAGTGACCCTATAGAACCAGATTGGAACTGCTTCATAGGATTTACAAGGCTGTAATCTTTACGGAAGCAGACTGCCACATCTTTCTCCCAGGGAGCAGCTAGTGAGTTTGAGCCACCGACCTTTCGGTTAGCTGCCGAGAGCTTAACCACTGTACCATCAAAGCTCCATATATATGTATATATAAATGTGTATGTGTGTGTGAGTATACATATATATATATATAGTATAATACTATGACTCTAATGTAGTCAATTTGCCCGACTCTTAAAGAAGAGCAAAGGGCTCTTCTAGGAGAGTGCTCACATGAGAAACCTGTTTCAACGTGTTTTCTTAACTGGAAGTCAGAGTCTCACTCACCTCTGGCAACATGATGAGGCTGAACGTCAGGATAAAGAGAACCATATTTACTCCATACATCCATCTCAAGAAGAGGAAATAGGAGGCCACTGATGATCCAAACTGACCTATTAAGAAGAAAATACAAACATTGGAGGATGGTCAAAAGAAAAGAAAATACAAGCTCTGTCTTGGTCGCCCTCCAAAATATATCTGCTCATTGCTATACATTTGTTCTTTTCACATTTACAGCCTCTATCATTCTTTTTTTTCTAACCAGGGAGAGAAAATGTTCATCATGATAGAAGTGTCTCCCATGTATGTAGTATGTAGATGTAGTTGTGTAGAATGGTTGTGACCTACCCTTCAGAGTATATACAAAAGACAGCTGCCTTTAACTTAGGAGCTCCTACTGCTCCCTAAAGAGGCTATTTTATTACTTGAGTTACCACAGGTAAATGAGCATATAAGTGTAAAGTGGTTACTACACTGCCGGGCAAGTAGTTGGCTATGGTTATAATTATAACTGGTTATAATTATAACTACTACAGTTCTTTCCCCTTTTTCTTAGTTTAATAATGCTCTTCTCAAAAAGGTTTATCACATCTCTAATGGATGTTTATCCTACCGATTGTCCTGTGCTGTTTCCTCTCATTGGTGCTATTCCACAAGTAGAGTAGAAGTGGAAATCCATTCATTCACTCCACACATTTTTACTATGTATCTTCTGCCAGTGCTTTTTTAGACACTAACAACGATGTCACAGCCAGGCTCCCAGCCATAATACAACTTATATTTTAGTGAAGTGTGGGAACAATAACAGTTATGCAAAAAAATAGCATAATAATAGTCAGATAGGTCCTACAGGGAGGAAGGTAAGGTACTGAGGGGGTTTCTTTCGTTTGTTGAGGGCGGTATATCAGAGAAGATGACTCTTGAGCAGAGGCCTGAAGGTAAAGAAGAGGCAGCGAGACCCAGAGGTCTGAAGAGCACCTCAGCAGAGGAAGGAGCAAGGACAAAGTTCCTGAGAGAGGCAAGAGCTTAGGGCAATCGAAGAACAAAATAAGGCCAGTGTGGTTGGAGTACAATGAATGAGGGAAAGTGGTGACATATAAAGACAAAGAAGGCGCCCAAAGGCACAATGTGTAGGGCCTCTTACATTAAGGTAAAAAGTGAGGATTTTATTCAAAATGTGATGAGAAGTCATTGACAAGTGTTAAGTAATAGAAGGGTGAATTTAAAAGAAAAATGTCACTTTGGCTGTGGGATTGTATCGGGAAAGGATAGGCAAGAATATTCTGTCAACTCCATCTACCCAAAATAGTGAAGAGTAAAGCGATCTGTCCAATTCTTACTGACAGAGAAACAAATGAAAGCCTTCTCTTAAAGCAGAGAATGGAAGAGGAAGAAAAAGCAGAAATTAGAATTCATGTATAAAAGCCAAAGAGTTTTTGAGTACATTTAAGGTTTGGAATCAAGTTGCTAGTTTTCTCAACTTTCATATTCTGTTGCTCAAGAAAAATAACAAGCAGCCTCAGCCATTTCCTGCATCAGCCCCTTTGTCCTGTCTCATTCTGCCACACACCTACAGTGACCAATGGTTTTCTTAGGTTCCCTGGCTTTGAAACATTACCAGTGGTGACACATTATTACAGGAGTGAAGGGGTTCATGGGAAACAAATCCTAACTTCTATTTTCTAAGATGAGGCTGACCTCCCATGAGAGTAATACCTCTATTGCTGGAACTTAGTCTACTCTTTAGATACCATGTTACTTACCCAATAACACAGCGGCAGTTTTTTGGGATTTTTTTTAGAAATTTAAAAAGAGGTCAATCTGTAAATGAACATTTTGCAAGGAATCAATTATTTTGAAGTCTGAAAATCTGTTTTTCTTTAAGCTGAAAAGAGAGACCTGGATCCATTTCCCATTGTAGTAAGGTGTAGAATTCTACAAGATGTCTAAGAGCATGTGTTTGGACAAACATGCACCCCAGGTGCTGTAACCAGATGCACTGGCCAGTGTGCAGAAACGCTAAAGCAGATCCACCCTTTGTAGGACATATGATCATCCACCTGGCTCCCAGTGATTTCTTATCATTTCATGGCTGTTATCTGTGTTCTCTGGTAACAAGTACCAGAGGACTGCATCTGCCAGTTTTCACTCATCATGTTTTATTAAAGGCTGAATGCAATGGACTTCCAGCTTGTTATTCATTACAGTTACTCATTTACTGGAGGGAAGTTCCATCTCTAGGTATCAGAATAAGTTGTTCCCTGGAAACACACACACGAGACTCTTTGGTGTAGGGTCCCAAGCACAGAACACGGACTCTTCCTCCCTCTCTTCCTCCCTTCCTCCCTTCCTTTTTTCTTTCCTTTTTCTCATCCTATCTTTTTGCAGTTTTACTCTTCCTCCTTCTCCCAGCCCCCATTCACAGCCTCTGGGAAATGAACCCAGGTCTCTCTTTTGAGCTTAGAGAAAACAAATGTTCACACTTCAAAATAATTGATTCCTTGCAAAGTGTTGGTTTACAGACTGACCTCTTTTTAAATTTCTAAAAACAAAAAAAAATAAAAAACTGCCACGGTGTTATTAGGCTAGGGTATAAATATCCTAAATGCAAAAGAGGGAATCAGCATTTGACTGAACCAAGACTTGATTAAGCATAATAATAGCTAAAATTTAATGCATCTTTATTTCAGATATCTATTGAGCTCTGTAGGTTAACTCATTTAATCACCATCAAACACCTATGAGATAGGAATTTTTGTTGACCCCTTTGATAGACTGAGACTCAGAGTGCCTTGTCCAAGGTTAAGTAGGTAGGAAATGATGGAGCCAGGATTCAAAACCAGGCAGTCTTGCTCTACAACTGTTTGATTCCAATCTAGATCTCTCTTAACCACAATGATATATTGCCTTTCAGACAGAATTAATAATTAAATTCAGTGAAGATTAAAAAAAAAAGCTATATATATACAACAAATACACAATGAATATGTTTTTATGAAAGAACAAATATAGACAATATTCATCAATCAGCTAAGGCCAGTCAAATTCACAAATTTGGATGGTGCCCTTAAATGACCTTTTTTAAAAATTTTTTTAACTGTAGTGAAATATATATATATGTGTGTGTATATATATAAAATAAAAAATACATATAACAAAACATTTGCCATTTCAACTATTTTTCTCTCTTTTTTAATTTGACTAATAAACACTATTTCCATGGTAAATTATAAACATATTAAGATGGCATCTTTGGTATGTGATAAAGTGAGGCCTTACGCTTACATATATTCTTGTTCTGAAATGTCTTGTGTTTCTTTTAAATTAAGGTTAAAGTTTCCCTGTCTCTCTGATTATTCAGTATTAAGGCAAAGTAATCTGTAGTCTGTCATCATGTATAATTTCCTCTTCAACAGATGGATAATAAAATAAGCAGATAAATAGGAGCATTTCTAAATGGGAAAATGCCCATTAAATAACCTGTTATGTAAGTTTAATATGAAACGCCATCACATTAGGCTAGGTTACAATGCACAGTTTCTTTCAAACAGGTTGTAGAACAGGGAATTAAATATGACAAAATTGATTTGTTTTTTCTGGAGCCCTTAGACCAGCACAGAAGCATGAGTTTTGAACTCTGTGCTTAGTGCTACCTGTTACATTCTGAAGCTATTTCCACTCTGAAAATAGGTCTATCATGCCATAATGTTGATGCTGTAACTTACATTAAGGAGTCCCTGGGTGGTGCAAACAGTTAATGCACTCTCTGTTAACTGAAAGATTAACAGGCACTTTGGAAGAAAGACCTGGCGGTAATCTACTTCCGAAAATCAGCCATTGAAAACTCTATGGAGCACAGTTCCACTCTGATGCACATGGAGTCATCATCAATTGGAATTGACTCAATGGCAACCGGTAATATACGTTAAGGAGCAAGTAGATTTAATTCTGAGAAGAATTTGGCGTCTCCAGCTTGAAAGACATTCATGGTTTTAATAGTAACACTGGTGTCACAGTGGGCATACATTACATTTCCCAGGGGTGAAGCTATGCAACTTCTCCAGAAAAATATGAAATGCAATGTGGCTAATAAGTTGTATCCCTGTGGGTCACCCTGGAGTTTTAGATATGGCTTCTTGATAAGGTTAGCATAACAGTAAAACCCCGTGATATTCCTACGTAACGTACAACTTCACAGCATTTCTCTGTGGAAGGAATTATCAAATCCTTTTTTTTTTTTTTTTTAACGGAAAGAAAAATAGTTGGAGGCCATACAAGTGACTATCTGGTTCATACTAGTAAAGGGCTCCAGGATTTACTAGAATCCAAATGGCACAATGGGAACAGTATGAGTTTTAGACTCTGAGACCTGAGTTCTACTCTTGATTCTGCCAATTACTGGATAGAGCTTTGTGGAAAACCAGTGCAGCCTGGTGATTTGGGATACCTTTAAAACTATATTTACAAAACCATTGTTTGCTATTTATCTAGATACTGAGCCATACATGAGGACAAGTCTGATTAGAAGGTCCCTAGGGTGTGAAGCTCAGCCTCTCCTCTAGTAAACATGTCATTACCACAATCATCTTCATTATTTATTTGCTTATATTTCATAATCTGGTATCTCTACCCACCCCACCCAACTGTCCACATATTCCCTCATTAGGATGTAAGCTCAGTGAGAATAGGATCCTTACCTATTTTTTGTCAGTGCTACAGCCCCAATGCCGAGAAACATGCCCAGTATGTGGTAGACAGTAAGTATCTGTTCAATTAGTTAATCAATCAATTCAGGCTTATTCTGAACATTAAATAAGATACTATATGTTAGACAATCCTAACTTCCAGAAAGAATAATGCCCCAAATGTATTAGCACTGTTCTACAAAATACAACAAATACACTCCTAAAAATGAAGGGGGGAGAAAGGTCTACAGCTAAGTAGAGTCTATGAGTGTTTGTGTATCTGTATTTGAACGAGGCATGATTGGGAAAATAATTAACAAGGAAATCTACCACTACCTGTATTCCATTAGCCTAATAGAGTCCTCTTTAGGACCTGGTACAAAACATATTTAAAAAGAAAGAAGTTAACAAAATCTTCCATGAAGCAAAAAGCAGCATGCCGTGTAGTGAAGAAACAAGCTTTGGGCATAGAGAGACTTCACCTTCTATCTCGGCCCTTCTACTAACTAATTCTAGGAAAGCTATTTAACCACAACTTTAAAGTAGGAAGGTTAACGTGTATATTGCAGGTACATTGAAAACTAATGAAATGATGTCTGTAGGGTTCTGACTCATGGTGGCACTCAATAAATGGTGGTATGTTTATTGTTGTTAGAATAGAAAGTAAGACTCAATTCTCCACAGTTGATGCAAACCACCATTACAGGTAAAATCCAGACAATCTAACTAAATTATAATTTACCTAATGGAATTAAAAATAATCCAGATTTGCTTGAATTGTTTAGCTTGGCTGTTTCAAATTTACTGGGGGAAGAGGGGAGATGGAGAGATAACTGAAGGTATTATTGAGTAGCTTTCAATCTGTTTTCCCACGGTAACACACATGATAGATGATGGTCGTATGTGTAACTCATTTCTGTGTGCAATTTCTGGCAACAGAAATAACTCCATCTGTGTCTGTGCTATTACAATACAAGTGAGCATGCTGTTATTATTGGGATAGGCTGGAACCTGCTCTAGTGTACTTTAAAAGCAAATAATTTGCAAATGCATGTATTTAAACTATCATTAATTATAAATGTACTGGGACACACTTCACAACCAATCAAGATTCAACAGTATAGTTTTATAAATGAGTAGACTGAGGACCAGAGGGATTAAATGATTGGCTCAAAGTCAAACAGCTAATTGATGGCAAAGCAGGGACCCAATTCAGAGTTATTTCTACACAAAATATATCAGGATCTCAATGCTACAAACGGCCTTTTATTCCTCAATGCCTGTCGAGTTATCACATTTCAGTTGGTAGGACTTAAGGATTCCATAATCTATGTTCTTATTGATGTGTCTAAATTCCTTCTTCTCTTTCCTAGGACAGTATATATTTGGAAAAGCTGTCTGTATTTAATGTTATTCAACACATATTTATTAAATGCCAAGCATGTTGTAGGTCCAGGGATACAGGAGCAAACAAAAGAAAATCGCTGCTTTCATGTCTATTGGGAAATACGAATATAAAATTAAATTATATCAAAAAGTTAAAAAGTTATATTATTAAAAATATAGTATCTTAAATTTTAATAAATTCTAAAAGGAATATAAAACAAGAGAGAGAAGGTACAAAGACTGTGTGGGAGGGGTTGCAATTAATGAGTTAATGTGTTTTAACTCAATTTCTATTTAATAACAAGAGATAGAAATAATAAGGAATAGCCACTCCTAAAACGTGCCCAATCATGCCAGTGAAATATCCATCAGCTGGGTCATCTCCCTATGGAGCCTCCATTTTAATTATACAACTTCACACTTAACCAGCAGGAAAACCTGCCTTGTGATCTGGGGAGGCGTGGAGGGAAACCAGATCCTAATTAAAACCCTTAGAAATCAGAATATGGCCAGATTATGCTCAAAAGTTTTTAAATGTTACCCTGCTTTCTTAATATTCTTACTATTTTTAAAAAAATAATTTACTATTATGTTTATAATTTATTTTTTTTAATTTACCTTATTGTAAGTCTAGAAGGCTGTACTAAACAGGTTTTTGATTGGGTATATTATCCTGCTTTCTCTGTACACTATGAATATTGTCCAAAATGAAAGCACAATATGAAGATTCAAATAGCAATTTTCTGGAGGATTATTGCTTATTCTACTTCAGAGTTTTGAAAATGAGGCTCGACGACTTCTTCACTCTTTTTGGACACTGTTCTTTGACTACTGGCCAACATTCATAAGAGTATGTATTTTCGATGTCACGTTCATTCCCCAAAAAAACCCAGAACCCTGACTTTCTAATGATATGACATAACATCATGGTGAACAATACCGATTTCCCTGTAGAGGAGAAAAAAAAGTTCAAAATGAGACCGTTTGGGTCTAACTAAGCAAGGGAGAATGAACACTCCAGGGCTGTGATTGGTAAGTGCAGTCAATCTTCACAGTGTGCAAAGGAGGAGAAAAAATGTTGTTTGCTTTTTGTTTTTAACGTTTCCAATAGTCCAGAGACTGAGAAAGAAATCAACCAACTTATGAAACATTTATCCAGGACAACTGCCCTCGTCTAATGAAATCTGACAAACACTTACTTTCAATCGCCTTAATTTTATTTTCCCATGGAACACAAGCAGCTTTGAAGTTCTCAAAATCGCGGAGAAATTTTGCCCATTTCTGAAAAGGAAGCCAAGTACAATAGTAAAGCCCAACTTCTTGATTTGTCAAGATGTTTATCTCCCACTCTCACACCAAAAGATCACAAAGTTGTGGGCTTGGAAAGAGATCTCTAGCACCAACTACAACTCTCTGAAAAAAGGGGATACTACAGGTTTCACTTGCTTCCCTGTAGCCTGACCCACCCATCAGACCAATTTAATATTAAAAATATTTATTAACTCACTGCTTTACAGGCAATTTGCTGACCTATGAGAAAGATCTGTTTATTCTGCCAGAGCATAAGAGATCAGGGACTACGTTAGTGCCTAATAAAGTGACTGGCACACAGTATATGCTTAATTAATACTTGTTGCATAAAAGAATTAATGAAATACGAATATGACAGAGTTCCTGCCTACTCTACTAGAGTAGACTGCATGTAAACAGATAGTAACAATACAGTGCAGTCAGTGCTATGGCATGGGATACTTTTCATTTTACTAGAGGCAGAGCAGTCAGCTAAATGAAAAGACATGGTGTCATAAGACGAGGAAGAAAAAAAAGTCATAAATTGTTTTTACTGGAAGATCTTCCTCCATTTTATTCCATAGGGTTGGGTTATTCATAGTCAAAGGACCCACTATAAAAAATGGCAATGGGGCATATGATTTAGCATATCTGCACATTATGCTGGAATAATGTGTGATCCTTAACAGGCACATGGAGCCTAAACAAGAGTATGAGACAAGTTCAAAAGATTACTCAAATCAAGAAACTTCCCAAATGTCCATCTACAATAGAACAAAAAAATAAATTGTGGTATCTTCATACAATGGAATACAACACATCAATAAAAAATGAAGTATAATCACAACAAGGATGTATCCCATAAACATAATATTGCGTCAAAGAAGCCAGACAAAAAAATGCTATTACTATAGGATTCCATTTAT
Organism: Dugong dugon; assembly: GCA_030035585.1. NCBI lineage: Eukaryota > Metazoa > Chordata > Mammalia > Sirenia > Dugongidae > Dugong > Dugong dugon. The sequence continues at coordinate 81,829,129 of CM057471.1, read as the reverse complement.
TTAAATTTTAAAAACTGGCAAAAATAATCTATGGTGCTAGAAGTCAAATTTTTTATTTTAGAGGAGAGCTAATGGTTGCAAGGGTATATAAGGGAGTTTCTGGAATTCTGATCATGTTCTATTTCTTGATCTTGGTCAAAGATACATAAGAGTATTATACTTTATAAAAATTCATTGAGCTATACAATTATGGTTTGTGTGCTTATCTAAATGTATGTTACATGTCAATAAAATTTACATTAAAAGTAACTAAACCTTGATTTCAAAACTTTACAAGGAAAAAAAAACCCACTATAAACTAATTATCTCTTATGAATGCAGACGGTAAAATTCTCAACAAAATGCTAATAAACCAAATCCAGCAACATATAGAAAATATTATATACCATCCAAGTAGGATTTATGTCAGGAATGCAAACTTAGTTTAACATCCAATAATTAATTAGCATAATGCAGCATATCAACAGAATAAAGGATTCAAACTACCTGATAAGTTCAATAGATTCAGAAAAAGCATTTGACAAAAATCCAACATCCTTTGATGGTAAAAACATTAAATGAACTAGAAATACAAGGGAACTTGTAAAACTCATGAAGGGCATCTTTTAGGAAAAAAAAACCCAGACTGAATGCTTTCCTGGTAAGACAAGGAACAAGACAATGATACCCACTCTTGCCACTTCTATTAAATATTGGGCTAGAAGTTCTAGTGAGGACAATTAGTCAATAAAGAGAAGTAAAAGGCATACACATTGAAAAGAAAAGAGGTAAAACCTTATCTATTTGTATATGATATGATGTCGTTATAGGAAATCCAAAGGAACCCATTAAAAAAAAAATCTAATAGAATAAATGAGTTCAGCAAGGTTGCAGGACATGATAAATGTTTTAAAAAATCAATTGTACTTCTGTACACTAAAAATAAACAATTCAAAAATAAAATTAAGAAAACATTCCATTCAATAGCATCACAAAGAATTAAGTACAAAAACTCTGAAAACCACAAGAGATTGTTGAAAGACATTAAAGATGACCTAAATAAATAGAAAGACATCCTATGTTCATGGATTGGAAGACTTGATAATGATAAGTGACTACTAATGGGTATGGAGTTTCTTTTTAGGGTAATAAAAGTGTTCTAAAAAAGATTGTGATGATGGCTGTGCAACTCTGTGAATTTACTGAAAATCACTGAATTGTACATTTTAATTAATGTGTGAGTTGTATGGTATGTAAATTATATCTTAATAAAACTGTAAAATAAATCCAAAGCATTTAACTCATTATGTGTGTGTGTATGTGTGCGTATACTCTCCCATCTTAAATTGAAAGGCAAAGCAAAAGGCAGACCAAGAATATTACTGGAAGAGGAAAGTAGCCTAGATACTCAGCTGTGCACAAAAAAGAAGAGGTAAGCCTTATCTAGAAACTTGAAAGATGATTAGAAAAGTATATTGAGATTATGTGCAGTTTAGCAATAAACGTGATGATAACTCTGATGATGAAGATCAGGGTGATGATGTTCAGGAAATCTCTGCTACTATTTAAGTTGCTTGTCTTTTTTTGGACACATTGGCACACTGAAACATTTATGTATTAGAGAAGACAAGCAGATTTGAACAGAAAGGCAGCATGTTTTACTAGCTAAAGTTTTTGTTCAGGTCACTTGGGTATGTTGATGATGTAGCTATATATAAACGTTTTCTCCATTTGAAACATTAATTTAGTGATTATTAAATGCCAGAACCAGTGCTGAATGCTACAAATACTTCTTGCACAATCTAGAACATATGCATATATCCATTCACTCTACAAGTATTTGGGAACAATATTCTGGACACTTATTGGTTAATAACATGTCACGTATGAAACATGTCTTCAAGGAGCTTATAGACAAGAAGACAAGGGGAGATGTGGAAAGAAATGATATAACACGGGGTAGAAAGTAATAAGAGTGGGCATGGGGAGGTCTGAGGAAATTGCTATGGGCACTTTAGAGGAATGAGAGTTTTTGAGCCTCGCATCATCCTTAAAGGAACTTACTAAGACCTTGAAAAGATGGGTAAAGTGTAGCCATGTAGAGTATCAAAAAAGAGAATTCCAGGTTGAAAACCCAGCAGAAGCAAATGTAGCCTTGTTTGTACTGCTAAGTAGTCATGAAACAGTCAAGTAGAAAATGCCGGTGAGCTGGCCAGTGCACACCTTTTAACCCCAGAAGAAACTATAGAAGGAAGGGTTTACAAGAGCCAGTGGGATACTGACCCAGATAACACTCAGTTTAAAGCAGCGTTTCTCTGCCTTTTTTTCCCCCTACGAATTTTAATACCAGGAATATATTTTATATCTGCTTAGGTATGATATGTGATTTATACATAAAAAGAACAAGTTTTTTGCCCCCTCTGAGAATCAGTTTTTGGCCCCTTGATGGCAATATCACCCCTGTTAAGAATGCATGAGCTAAAGGTTTTTGTATTTTCACTTTAAAGCAGAGAAATCTATAAAGCCCCCTCCCACCACAGAAAGAAAAGCATTTATGTAGGATGTATTCCAGGGAAGATGTGGATATTTTACAGGAAATCTTTTGGGACAATTTTAAGAGAGGATGCAAGTAAGACTGTATGACAGCCTTTTTCCCTATATTTCAAAGGATTTATGAACAAAAGAAATAAAAATAGCTAAAAATGCAGTTGATGAAGTTTAGATATCACAAGACACTGGAATCACAACAGAGTTTGTGAACTCCAAATTTATCAAAGTAGCCCTGAAGCCAGCCAGCTTGAGTGCAAACTCAAATGCTCACAAGAACCAAACAATGAACGTACATTTTCACCAATAAACAAAGGTCCTCCAAGGTCGAGAAGGGAGAGTGTTGACGTGTCGTGGGGTTGTGAACCAACGTCATAAAACAATATGTGTACTGACTGTTATTAAGGAGAAACTATCTGTTCGATAAACCTTCATCTAAAACACAATAAAAAAAATTAAAAAAACCAAGCAATGAACCTTTGTTAGCAAAGCAACCTGGATGTAAAGTGGTGGGGATTCTGCGTGATGGGATCCATACGCCCATCTAAAGGTGACACCTGGCTGCTCAGCTGTAGCTCGTTGCTGCCAAGCGGGAATATTGGCCCATTATTGGCAGCCCTTTTATTGTTTCAAGACAGACTAGAAACCCAGCTTTTTATTTGAAATCCTTTTCAACGTTTTTTTAATGTTGGAAACTAATGCAAAAAAAAAAAAAAGTACAATGCAAAACAAATTCTATCTATAGGGCAATTCTGACTGTAGGCCTCCCAGATTGGAATAGAAAATAATACACAGCTAAGCTGGTGGTGAAAATGGTTAACATACACGGCTGTTAACCAAAAGGCTGGATGTTCAAATCCACCCAGAAGCTTCTTGGAAGAAAGACCTGGCCATCAGCTTCCAAAAATCAGCCACTGAAAACCCTATGGAGCACAGTTCTACTCTGACACACATGGGGTTGTCATGAATTGGAATTGATTCAATGACAACTGGGTTTTTTTGGTGGTGGTTGTGCTGTTTATTTGTGTGTTTGTTTGATTTTAGACACTCTCTGCTAAGTATTTCAACAATACCTTAGTGAAAGGAGAAGTTTGGAATTTGTGATCTATAATTTGGCTACATTTGTTTTCACATGTAAGTTTAATGGTGAAGCAAATATGTATTTAGTTTATTCTAGGATATGGGTTTAATTTTTATGCAGACACTCTTGTTCATATTATCAAGTTCCAAGTAAAAAGAACTTTTAAATCTTATTGCAAAAAGTGGTTGAATTAGACAGACTCAGATACATCGGTCTCCATCTTGCTACTCAGAATAGAGATCTCAGGTAAGCAGCCCATCTTGCAGAATCTGACCAAAAAGTGCCTATTTCTGTCTGGGAGGGTTGCGCTTTAAGCCATAGAATGTTCTTTATGTAAAACAGAGGAGATTTAATTCAGCTTAGAATATGCAGGAAGAGTGGTAGAATAGTGGAAGAGAAAGTGGAAAATAAAACCAGAATGTCCTGAGTTAATAGGCCTTGAATGAAAATTATTTCTTTATTTAGAAAGCGCTATCTCTATGGGAAATACATTTGGCTTTCAGGTGATATAAATCATCTATTAATTAGGAGAAAAAAAAAAAAGTTGCCATCGAGTAGATTCTGACTCATAGAGACCATATAGGACAGAGTAGAACTGCCCTATAGGGTTTCCAGGGAGCGGCTGGTGGATTCTAACTGTCGACATTTTGGTTAGCAGCTGTAGTTCTTAACCACAGTGCCACCAGGCTTCAGTGGTTAGTATGTTAAAAAAAAAAACAACAAAAAACAGTTGTCATCAAGTGGATTCTGACTGATGGCACCCCCACGTGTGTCAGAGTAAAACTGTTCTCCACAGAGTTTTCCATGGGCAAGATTTTTTTAGGAAGTGGATCACTGGGCCTTTCTTCCAAGGCACTTCTGGGTGGACGGGGACCACCACCCTATCAGTTAGTAGCCCAAGCATGTAAACAATTTGCACCACCCAGGGACTCTGCTTGGCACATCATAAGTGCTAAGTATATATTATGGAAACTCTGGTGGCGTAGTGGTTAAGAGTTCGGCTGCTAACCAAAAGGTCAGCAGTCTGAATCCACCAACCTCTCCTTGGAAACCCTATGGGGCAGTTCTACCCTGCCCTATAAGGTTGCTATGAGTTGGCATCAACTCGATGGCAATGAGTTTAAGGTACCTTTTTGTATCACATATATACTGTATGGGTATCTGTGTTTTATACATAAAAAGGGTAAGTTTTTTTCACACATCCCCCACCACCACCACTGTCAAAAACCATTTCCACACACCCCTCTCGGGGGTACCCACTGAGAATACATGGCATAAACCAAACTGAATTATGAGAATACTTACCTTGGCCATCATCATCTTAAATGCAAACCACTGTTTTCCTTTTCCTTTCCCAAGAGCCCCTTCATTTGCATTTACAAATTGTTTTGCTTCCCTGAGAAAATATAACAAAATAGGAGGTAGGTGGGGGTGAGTTGAGATTAATAGAATACAGAGGTAATGGGCATTTCATTTTATTACATCTACAGCCTTATTTTTTCTAGACCCTTCTAGATCCTTAACAAGTGAACCTAAGATTTATTTCACAGCATAGGGATTTTTATGGACATTTAAGTTTTTTGTAATTCTGGCCAGGAAGAATACGATATTTCAGTCTCACTTATTAGCTAGGTAGAGTCAATGAAAAGCAAGGAATTTATGCTGGTGTCAAAAAACTCAACCCTAGTTCTTCTCATTTCTATCACATATCAAATCTGAAGTAAACTTCAGATTCTGGCAATCAGAATGTTCCTTTTAAAATACTTACTTTTGTTCTTTTTTAAGGATTACTTTTGCTCTCTCTCTCTTTTTTTTTTTTTTTTTTTCTTTTTTGAAATAGGACAGAGAGATTAGAACAAACTGACACCAAACATGCTTACTGAACTGGTATTTAATCCCTTAAAAGAAATTGTCTTGGACTTCTGGCAAAATGGTGCTCTAGGCAGAAGCACCATGCTGTCCCTCCACAGCAAAGATCTGAAAAACTAAGCCCAACAGAGAAAACAACAATCCTGAAACCCTAAAACATCAAATGAAGAGATAAAGAACTCAGCCAAGCACCAAATGGAGTGAAAACACTGACAGAACAGAGAGCGAGGAGAGATTCATGCAGAGGTCCCCTACCAGCTAATGCAGCGCGGATCCGCCATCTTGGACTCCTATTGGAGACCAGCAAACAGGGGGTATGAGAAAGCAGCTTCAGGGAGCTACCAGCGGGAGACAAAACAACCGGTAATTTGCGATATATGGTTTCACACCCCTGACCCTTCTGCACCCCCACTCAGCCTCCTCTGCTTCCCGTGGCCACAATCTCTTGTCCGGGAAGCACCGGCTGCTTGGATTCCACTCACCCAAATAGGCCGGCTCTCTGAGTACCATTTGTTGGCTGCTGGTGTTGCTTTTTTCCGCTTCTTTTGATTTCTTCCTTACCTCTCAACACTTTCCCCTCCTTTTGCTAAAATACCTGGCCCCGTGCGCCATCTTTGCTTCTTCCTGAGGGGCTGCAGAGCTCCAGTAATTTGTGATATACGCTTTCCCACCACCTACCCTTCTTCACCCACACTTGGCCTCCTCCGCTTCCCGCGGACACAGACTCTTGTCCGAGAAACACTGGCTGCTTGGATTCCACCAGCCCGCACTAGCTGGCTCTGAGTGCCATTTGTTGCTGCTGGCATTCCTTTTTTTCCGCTACTTTTAATTTCTTCCTTTCCTCTCACCACTTCCCCCTCCTTTCGATCAAATACCTGGCTCCCTGCGCCATCTTTGCTTCTTCCTGAGGGGCTGCGGAGCTCCGTTTGAGTGTGGAGCTGCTTCCCGGTCTGGGCTGCCACACTGGTGGGATCCTGGGGCTTTTGTTCGTTTGTTTGTTTTGAATTGTTTGTTTGTTTTCTTTTCCTTTTCTTGAGGTGGGAGCCCGTTCTGACCAGGTGGTGCTTCATGGCTTGGAAACTACCCCCTCGGCTTGCACAGACCTGCAGAGGGATCTCTGAGGGCATTTCTTTTTTCCTTGTTTTTTTTTTTTTTTTTTTTTCCCTGTCTTTTTGGGGGCTTTTTTTGTTCTTCTTTTTTTTTTTAACTTGTTTTGTTTTTGCTCTTTTTCCCTTTTTGCCTTTCATCATTACTCAGTTTCTCATACTTCTGTATCTTCCTTCTCTTTCTGTTCCCTGAATACCTGGCATTGTATACCTCTACTCCTTCTAGCCAGGCTGTACTGCAACACCTGAGAACAACTTCCCCAGACCTCATAGCCACAATGGTGGGATCCCTGGGAACTTTGCTGTTCTTTAACTTTTCCAATTTTTATTTATTAATTCTATTCTTTTGTTTTTCTTTTTTCTTCCTCTTCCCCTTTATGTTTTGCTCCACTTCATAGTCTCTCATTTCTCCACTCCAATGGCAGCTCCCCTAGCATTCTTTTTTGTTTGTTTGTATGTTTTTGGCTCCTGTTCCTCTCTCCACTCTCCCATATCCATCTTAGCTCCACACATAACAATCTCCTCACTACATCGTGCCTACCTGCACCATGCACTTAACATCACACCACCAAGCAGCACAGGCAAGGCCTACTGGAAACTGCCCTGCACTGATTACTGACCTGTGCTGGTGGCTGTAGTAAGTGCCACAAACAACCCGTCCCAGTAACATCTCTTCAGCTAGACCTGCCCTGCCGTACCATATCTGAGTGACTGACCCTGCCAACTGGAGAAGGAGGTGAAAAGTACTGTGCCCACAGATGAGCAAACAACAAAGAACACAGCCAGCCTGCTCAGACAGAGCCAAATTTAAAAAAAAGGGATGAAACAAAGAAATCTACAGTCAGTAAATGAGAAAAACAATTACTGAATGCCCCGAAGACAGCAGACAATATCAAAACGTTTGCAAAAACAGGACAGGATGGTTCCAGTAGGTGTCCAAATAAAACACCAGATGACTTTCCAGTGGAAGAAAAGGCACTAGAACTATGTGATGGGGAATAAATCTCTAGTATTCAGAATTCTTCAAGAGCTGAGGCAAAAATCAGACAAACATGGGGAAAAAATAGACAAATTCATGGAAAATACCGACAAAAAATTGGAAGATTTCAGGAAAATAATGCAGGAACAAAATGCCAAAATAAATTCACAACTGGAAATTATACAAAGACAACAATTAGAAATCCAAAAGATAAACAACAAGATTTCAGAAATGGAGGGTGTCATAGAAGGGCTAAGAAGCAGATTTGAAATGGTGGAAGACAGGATCAGTGGAATTGAAGACAAACACTTGGATACAACTCTGTTTCAGTAAAACTCAGAAAAAAGAACAAAGAAAAATGAAGAGACCCTGAGAGTTATGTGGGATACAATCAAAAGCAAACATTTTCGAGTGATTGGAGTTCCAGAACAGGGGGAGAAAACAGAAAACACAGAGAGGATCATTGAAGAACTGCTGACAGAAAACTTCCCCAATATCATGAAAGATGAAAACCTGGCCATCCAAGAAGCTCAACGAACCCCATATAGGAGAGACCCCAAAAGAAAATCACCAAGGCATATCATAATCACACTCACTAAAACCAAAGACAAACAAAGAATCCTGAGAACAGCTCATGAAAAACAAGAAGTCACATACAGAGGAGAAACCATAAGACTAAGCTCAGATTATTCAGCAGAAACCATGCAGGCAAGAAGGCAATGGGATGACATATATAAAATCTTGAAAGAAAAAAATTGCCAGACAAGAATAATATATTCTGCAAAACTCTTGTTCAGATATGATGGTGAAATTAGGTCATTTCCAGAAAAACAGAAATTAAGGGGATATGTAAAAGCCAAACCAAACTTACAAGAATTGTTAAAGGGAGTTCTTCAATCTGAGAACAAACAACCTCAGCTCACAGGCAGAATCTAGGACACAGGATCATACCAGCCAGGTACCAATCTAGGAAATGAACTCTCAAGGACTATCCAAAACCAAAAGAAATACAACAGGGAATCAGAGCAGTTAATCAGTAAATGACAACAACATCAAAACAATAAAAGAGGGAATAAACAGCATAGGTATAAAACCTTCTAATGGAGAGGAAGGCAAGGCTATACCAAGTTATGGTAGACTGCTTCAAACTTAGAAAGATAAGGGTAAAATTCATGGTAACCACAAAGAAAGTTAACTAACATACTCATAAAAAAAAGAGGAAAAACATAAAGTCTCAGCAAAAACAAAACCTACAAAACAAAAGAAATGAAAAAAAAAAATCCACAAACAAAAGTAACTCAGCACAAGAGAGTAAGAAGAACAAAGAAAAATTCAGCACCACAAAAAAAAAGCACTACAAAATGACAGCAACAAACTCACATCTAACAATAATTGTACTGAATGTAACTGGACTCAATGCACCCATAAAGAGGAGGACAGTGACAGAATGGATAAGAAAACAGGACCCATCAATATGCTGTCTACAAGGGACACACCTTAGAAACAAAGATGTGAATTTATTAAAAGTCAAAGGTTGGAAAAAAATATATCAAGCTAACAACTAACAAAAAAGAGCAGGAGTGGCAATACTAATCTCAGATAAAATAGACTTTAAAATAAAATCCACCATAAAAGACAAAGAAGGACAGTATACAATGATTAAGGGGATGATCCATCATGAAGACATAACCATAATAAACATCTACGCACCCAATGACAGGGCTCCAAAATACATAAAACAAACTCTAACAACACTGAAAAGGGAAATTGACAGTTCCACAATAATAGTAGGAGACTTTAACACACCACTCTCAGTAAAGGACAGAACAACTAAAAAGAAACTCAGCAAAGATACAGAAGACCTAAAGGGCACAATCAGACCTTATAGACATATATAGAACACTCCATCCAACTGCTTCGAATTACACATTCTTTTCCAATGCACATGGAACGTTCTCCAGAATAGACCACATCTTAGGCCACAGAGAAATCCTCAACAAGATCCAAAACGTTGAGATAATTCAAAGCATCTTCTCTGACCACAATGCCATCAAGGTAGAAATTAACTACAGAAAGAGCAAGGAAAAAAATCAATTACATGGAAACTGAATAATACCCTGCTTACTCATCACTGGGTAATATAAGAAATCAGAGATAGAATCAAAAAATTCCTAGAATCAAATGAGAATGAAAACACATCATATCAAAACCTTTGGGACACAGCAATTTATAGTGATAGATGCACACATCAAAAAAGAAGAAAGGGACAAAATCAAAACATTAACTACACAACTCAAACAAATAGAAAGAGAACAGCAAAAAAAAAAAAAAAAAAAAAAGCCCACAAACACCAGAAGAAAGGAAATAGTAAAGATCAGAGCAGAAATCAATGAAATAGAGAACAGAAAAACAATAGAAAGAATCAACAAAACCAAAAGTTGATTCTTTGAAAGAATCAACAAAATCGACAAACCACTGTCCAGACTGACAAAAGAAAAACAGGAGAGGACACAAATAACCCAAATAAGAAATGAAATGGGGAACATTACAACAGACCCAACTGAAATAAAAAGGATTATAACAGAATATTATGAAAACCTATACTCCAACAAATTTGAAAACCTAGAGGAAATGGATAAATTTCTAGAAACACATGGCCTACCCAAACTACAACAAAGTGGTGTTGAAAATCTTAACAGACCCATAAAAAAAGCAGAGATTGAAAAGGTAATAAAAAAAAATCTCCCAACCAAAAAAAGCCCTGGCCCAGATGGCTTCACTGGAGACTTCCACAAAACATTTACAGAAGAGCTTGTACCAGTACTACTCAAGCTATTTCAGAGCATAGAAGAGGAAGCAATACTTCCAAATTCATTCTTTGAAGCCAGCATAACGCTGATACCAAAACCAGGCAAAGACTTCACAAAAAAAAGAAATTACAGACCTATATCTCTCATGAATATAGATGGAAAAATTCTGAACAAAATTCTAGCCAATAGAATTCAGCATCATATCAAAAAAATAATACACCAAGACCAAGTATGATTCATACCAGGTATGCAAGGATGGTTCAACATTAGACAATCAATCAACATAATCCACCACGTACATAAAAGGAAAGAAAAGAATCACAGGATCATCTCAATTGATGCACAAAAGGCATTTCACAAAGCCCAACACCCATTCCTGATAAAAACTCTCAATAAAATAGGTATAGAAGGGAAATTTCTCAACATAATAAAGGGCATCTATGCAAAACCACCGGCCAACATCATTCTTAATCGAGAGAGGTTGAAAACATTCCCCTTGAAAACAGTAACAAGACAAAGATGCTCTTTATCACCACTCCTGTTTAACATTGTGCTGGAAGTTCCAGCTAGAGCAACAAGGCAAGAAAAAGAAATAAAGGGCATCCAAATTGGTAATGAAGAAGTTAAACTGTCCCTGTTTGCAGATGATATGATACTATACATAGAAAACCCTAAAGACTCCACGAGAAATCTACTGGAACTAATAGAAAGATTCCTCAGAGTAGTAGGATACAAGAGAAACATTCAAAAATCAGTTGGATTCCTATACACCAGTAAGGATAAAGATGAAAAGGAAAACAGGAAGACAATACCATTTATAATAGCCCCTAAAAAGATAAAGTACTTATGAATAAATCTAACCAGGATGTAAAAGACCTATACAAAGAAAACTACAAAACAGTACTGCAAGAAACCCAAAGGGATCTACATAAATGGAAAAACATACCATGCTCATGGATAGGCAGACTCAACATTGTGAAAATGACAATTCTACCCAAAGCAGTTTACAAATACAACGCAATCCCGATCCAAATGCCAATAACATTCTTCAAAGAGGTGAAAAAACTAATCATTAACTTTATATGGAAAGGGAAGAAGCCCCAAATAAGTAAAGCACTACTGAAGAAGAAGAATAAAGTTGGAGGACTCACACTACCTGACTTCGGAACCTACTATACAGCTACAGTAGTCAAAACAGCCTGGTACTGGTACAATGACAGATCCATTGACCAAAGGAACAGAATTGAGAACCCAGATGTAAATCCAACCACCTACGGTCACCTGATCTTCGACAAGGGCCCAAAGTCCATCAAATGGGGAAAACACAGTCTTTTCAACAAACGGTGCTGGCAAAACTGGATATCCATCTGCAAAAAAATGAAACAGGACCCATACCTCACACCGTATACAAAAACTACTTCAAAATGGATCAAAGACCTGAATATAAAGTCTAAAACTATAAAGGTCGTAGAATAAAACACAGGACCAACATTACAGGCCTTAATACACAGTATTAACAGGATACCAACCACAACCATCAATGCATAAACCCCAAAAGGTAAGCTAGATAACTGGGATCTCCTAAAAATCAAACACCTATGCTCTTCAAAAGACTTCACCAAAAGAGTAAAAAGAGAACCCACAGACTGGGAAAAAATTTTTGGACAGTACAAGTCAGACAAAGGTCTAATGTCCATAATTTACAAGAAAATCCAACACCTCTACAACAAAAAGACAAATAATCCTATCGAAAAATGGGCAAAGGAAATGAACAGACACTTCACCAAAGAAGACATTCAAATGGCCAACAGACACATGAGGAAATACTCGCGATCACTAGCCATTAGAGAAATGCAAATTAAAACCACAATGAGATACCATCTCACCCCGGCATTACCGGCATGAATCAAAAACCCTGGAAATAACAAATGTTGGAGAGGCTGCAGGGAGATCGGATCTCTTATGCACTGCTAGTGGGAATGCAAAATGATACAACCATTTTGGAAAATGATATGGCGCTTCCTCAGAAAGCTAGAAATAGACATACCATTCGATCCAGCAATCCCACTCCTAGGAATATATCCTAGAGAAATAAGAGTCATCACTCGAATAGACATATGCACACCTATGTTCATGGCAGCATTGTTCACAATAGCAAAACGATGGAAACAACCTAGATGCCCATCAACAGATGAATGGATAAACAAACTATGGTACATACACACAATGGAGTACTATGCAACGAGAAAGAACAATGATGAATCTGTGAAGCAACTCATAACATGAATGAAACTGGAGGACATTATGCTGAGTGAAATAAGTCAATCACAAAAGGACAAATGTTGTATGAGACCAAAAGGTCGGCAGTTCAAATCCACCAGCCACTCCTTGGAAACCTTACAGGGCAGTTCTACTCTGTCGTATAGGGTCGCTATGAGTCAGAATCAACTCGATGGCAACGGGTTTGGCTTATGTGTTATTGAGAAAAGACAGGAGTGAATCACCTAGTAGGCACTTCATAAAATCTTAATCTGATTTAAACTAAAAATCAGGTACCTTGGTATTATGGATTGAATTGTGTCCCCCAAAAATATGTGTTGGAATTCTAACCCCACACCTGTGGATGTAATATAATATAATTTCCTTTCATAGCAAAATCTATTGTTATTTTAATGAGGCCATGTCAGTGTAGGGTGTGTCCTACACCTAATCACTTCTGAGTTATAAGGAGCAGCATACACACAGAGACAAGGAAGACAGATGTCACATGAAGATTACCAAGGAACTGAGGAACACCGGGGCTACGAGAAGCTGAAAGAGACAATGATCTTTCTCCAGAGCTGGCAGAATGAGGGAGTCTTCCCCTAGAGCCAGTGGCCTGATTTGGACCTCTAGCCTCCTGAACTGTGAGAAAATAAACTCTTATTCCTTGAAGACCCCACTTGTGGTATTTCTGTTACAGCAGCACTGGGAAACTAAGACACTTGGGTTCTAACCCAACCCCTGTGATTTTTGTCCGTGATGTTGCCCATGTTTTTGAAGCTTTTTCTACCCAAGTTCATGCGTGTACTACTTTACCAGGGAAAGTGCATTGGCCCGGGACTCACACGTGCCTGAGCAGGTGCTAGCACAGATTCTCTCAGTTACTGGGCGCCTTTAACAGGTCAGGATTTCCCACCAAACAAACAAATGGTTGGGCAACTACTTCCCTGCTTGCCAGTGTGCTTGTGAGAATAGGCAAGATCATAGATACGAAAGTGTTGACGGAATGATTATCTAGTCAATTTTATATAAGGTTTGTTTTGAAACTTCGAATTTGTTCCAAGGCGATTGATACATTATGGAACAAGTTGAGCATAATATGAATTTTGTATTTGCTTATGTGTGATTTTCTCCATGAGAAACACTAGGTGAATGCAGAAAATGGCACCCAAATTAAATACATGTACACCTCATCTACCAATTCCTCAGGCCACTGCTCATGTTAAAAAGCCACACTCACTCACAGCTGGTGTTACAATGACCTTCCTTCTACCATGTCAAAGTAACTCGAAAGCTGCAACCCTTCTCATACTCACTTCCAGAAGCAAACTTCAGGTTTGCCATATTTATTGTACAATTTACTTATTTCTTAATCATGTAACGTGTAAAACATTGCTGCCATTTTTATTGTTCTTATTCATTCATTCATTCATTGTTTTTGCAGTCCCTGGGTGGGGCAAACAGTTAATGCACTAGGTTGCTAACAGAAAGGTTGGCAGTTTATCCCTGAGGGACCAAATTGCTGGGCTGAGGGCTGTGGGGACCATGGTCTCAGGGAACATCTAGCTCAACTGGCATAACAGAGTTTATAAGAAAAGGTTCTACATTCTACTTTGGTGAGTAGCATCTGGGGTCTTAAAAGCCTGTGAGCAACCATCTAAGATACTCCACTGGTCTCATCCCTTCAGGAGCAAGGGAGAATGAAGACAACAAGTTACAAGGGAAAGATTAGTCCAAAGGACTAATGAACTACACCTACCATGGCCTCCACCAGACTGAGTCCAGTACAACTAGATGGTGCCTGGCTACCACCACCAACTGCTCTGACAGGGATCACAACAGAGGATCCCCCGACAGAGCTGGAGAAAAATGTAGAACAAAATTCTAACTCACAAAAAAGGACCAGACTTTCTGGCTTGACAGAGACTGGAGAAACCCCAAGAGTATGGCCCCTGGACACCCTTTTAGCTCAGTAACGAAGTCACTCCCGAGGTTCCCCATTTAGCCAAAGATTAGACAGCCCCATAAAACAAAACGAGACTAATGGGGAACAACAGTCCAGGGACAAGAACTAGAAGGCAGGAGGGGACAGGAAAGCTGGTAATAGGGTACAGAAGGTTGAGAAGGGACAATGTTGATATGTCATGGGGTGGTTAACCATTGTCATAAAACAATATGTGTACTGACTGTTTAATGAGAAAATACTTGTCTTGTAAATCTTCATCTAAAGTACAATTAAAAAAAAAAAAAGAACGAAAACTAAAGATACAAGGGAAAGATTAGTCCAAAGGACTAATGGACCACATCTACCCAGCCTCCACCGGACTGAGTCCAGTACAACTAGGTAGTACCCGGCTACCACCACTGACTGCTCTGACAGGGATCACGATAGAGGATCCCAGACAGAGCTGGAGAAAAACGTAGAACAAAATTCTAACTCACAAAAAAAGACCAGACTTACTGGCCTGACAGCGACTGGAGAAACCCTGAGAGTATGGCCCCCGGACTCCTCTTTTAGATCGGTAATGAAGTCACTCCTGAGGCTCACCCTTTATCCAAAGATTAGACAGGCCCATATAACAAAAGGAGACTAAAGGGGCACAACAGCTCAGGGACATGGACTAGAAGGCAGGAGGGGACAGGAAAGCTGGTAACAGGGAACCCAAGGTCGAGAAGGGAGAGTGTTGACATGTCGTGGGGTTGTTAACCAACGTCATAAAACAATATGACTAGTAACTGTTTAATGAGAAACTAGCTTGTTTTTTAAACCTTCATCTAAAGTGCAACAACAACGAAAAAAGAAAGGTTGGTATTTTGAGTCCACCCAGAGGTTCCTCGGAAGAAAGTTCTGGCAATCTGCTTCTGAAAAATCAGCCACTGAAAATCCTATGGAACACCATTCTGTTCTGACACACATGGTGTCACCACGAGTCAGAATTGACTTGATGGCAACTGGCTGTAGTTCTGTTCATCTTTTCTTTTTTTTTTTTCCTAATGTGTCACTGATGTTTCTGAGTATTGTGTTTCTATACTATTTTCACTATGAACTCTGTAGGATTTATTGCCCAGTTTTTAAAGAACCCGTATATCAGCGCAGTGGTTAAGAGATCTGCTGCTGATCAAAAGGTTGGCAGTTCGAATCCACCAGCCACTCCTTGGAAACCTTATGGGCCAGTTCTACTCTGTCCTACAGGATCACTATGAGTTGGAATCGACTCGACGGCAACAGGTATCTCACATTATGATTACAGAACTTATTATAATTCAATTTTTGAATCAAGAATTTTAAAATTCATAAAACCAAGTATGCATAGGAGCTATCACATCAGTCCCTATTATAATAAGCATTTATATAAGCAAAAAATCAAAAATTCTTCTTAGCAGTAAAATTAAAAGTTGTTTTTCAAATGTAATAAAGTCCCTACTTTGTGTGTATGCCCACTACTCTATTTATTTAGCAAGGAGCCCTGGTGGCACTGTGGTTAAGAGGTCGACTACTGATCAAAAGGTAGGGAGTTTGAGCCCACCAGCCACTCTGCAGGACTAAAATGTGGCAGTCTGCTTCTGTAAAGACTGACAGCCTTGGAAACCCTACAGGGCAGTTCTACTCTGTCCTGTAGGGTCCCTATGAGCCGGAATCAACTCAGCGGCAGTGGGTTTTTTTGTTTGTTTGTTTGTTTTATATATTTAGCAGATAATAATTTAGAATACATTCTGTTTGGCCTACAAGAGTTACATTGCTTTGTAGATGAGTGGTCAGTTAGAAAGCATGACCTTGTTCTAAGCAGTCAGAAGTGTAAGGAAATAGCTATTCTACTACACATTTCTGCCAAGATTTTAACATTTGTGAGCTGATGATTACGTTACAAGAACATTAAACTAGCGAGATCTAATAGAGAGAGGGAGGCCAGTGTTGAAATCAAATTAAAATCACTACAAAATTAATTAGAAATGCATTTGGTAATATAGAATCTTATTTAAGATATACTAATAAGGTTTTGAGGGAGACCTGGTAGCACAGTGGTTAAGTGCTCAGCTGTTAACCAAAAGGTTGGCAGTTCGAAGCCACCAGCCACTCCTTGGAAAACCTATGGGGTAGTTGTACTCTGTACTATAGGGTCGCTATGAGTCGGAATTGACTCCACAGCAGTGGGTTTGCTTTTTTGGTTTAACAAGGTTTTTGTCAGTTATTATAAATATCATTTTCTTTTGAACAATCAAAACAAGCTTTTATTCTTCTTTTAAATTCCCAAGTTTTCCTTTAGTTTCCCGAAAGTTTCATACTCACTCCCAATCACTAACCCTCCCTACCCTCAACATTTATATCCTGACTCTGATTTTCAGACTAAATTCTGGACTCCATTCTACTCCACTTAATCTCAGGTGGATTTCTTCTCCAACGCTCTACTCCCTCCTCCATTGAGTGAAAACTTCCTCACCACCAAGTTTCTTACCCAATGGACAGCCATTCTACCTACTTCCTGCTCCCCAGTGTCCACCCTGCCTGGAATGACTTGTTGTTGTGGTTAGGTGCCGTCAAGTCGGTTCTGACTCATAGCAACCCTATGCACAACAGAAAGAAACACTGCCTGGTCCTACACCATCCTCACAATCATTGTTATGCTTGAGCCCATTGTTGCAGCCACCATGTCAGTTCATCTCACTGAGAGTCTTCCTCTTTTTCACTGACCCTCTACCTTACCAAGCATGATGTCCTTCTCCAGGAACTGGTCGCTCCTGATAACATGTCCAAAGTATGTGAAATGAAGTCTAGCCATCCTTGCTTCTAAGGAGCAGTCTGGGTGTGCTTTTTCCAAGACAGATTTATTCACTCTTTTGGTAGTCCATGGTATAGTCAATATTTTTCACCAACACCATAATTCCAAAGCATCAGTTCTTCTTTGGTCTTCCTTACTCATTGCCCAGCTTTCGCTTGCATATGAGGTGATTGAAAACACCATGGCTTGGGTCAAGTGCACCTGCCTGGAATGACTACTAGAATTCAAATCATTGGAAACGTGGGGGATGACTTTAGCAAGGGTCCACATGGTGGCGGAAGGTATAGCATGAGTTTAGCAAGAAGAACAGATTCTTGATCCTCTAATCTGATGCTATTGGGAGATAAGGAAGCCCCCTTGCACTTTGGAGGTCTAGAAGAGACACTGGGCTGAAAGAGGTCAGTGACTGAGAGAACATGCCTTTAACCCTATTTTCAGGGCTGACATTTGCAATGAACTGGTATGAATTCAGGGAAGAAGAAAACTAGTGTTGCCCAATCCAATTCTCTTTAATAATGGAAAGTTTTGTACCAGAAGACAACATCTTTCATTGCACAATTAAAACAAGGTATAAAAAAAAAAAGAAAATATCCAACATGGAGATAAACATTGACTGATAGTCATCACACTGAAATGCCCATGACAAACATCAGAATGCAAGAAAGTAAAGAACTGAGTCTTCAGAAAACTAAGAAGCAGGACAACTGCCCCCCTCCTTTTCATCCCCCCTCTAGTTAATCCATTTTCCTACTCGTGTGGCCTTATCTGGATAATTTGAAGGAGTTTTTCTATACGGCTTAGATGAAATAGGCTTTTGTGGAGAAATTTTGACTATCTCTTGGCTTCAAATTATCCAAACATCTCACCGAAAAATGTGTGTCATCCCCTTGAATTGCATTCAACAAAAGCCACCTGCCAAGATGTAATCCAGTCTCCAGGTCTCAGAGCTCAAGCAAGCCTTGGTATAATATGCTCAGATCTCTGAGCTGTAACCCCAGACCGAGGGATAAATAATTGAGTGAGGTCTACTTGATGACAATAATACCTGGCCTCATAATTCATTTATCAACCCCTTGTGTTGGTGATTAGAATAATAAGGTTTCATGGGCTTTCAGGAATGCTTTCACAGTTAGTTGAAGGAGCACACTTTGGCCTAATTTACAAAATAGATAATTTACCCATCATAACATGTGATACAACCCTGATTACACGGGGGAGGTAGGACATGCTATGTTGCCTTTGACACGTTCTTGTCCCAGGATACATGCTTCCCATTTGGATTAGGTTAAGTTGACTTTTCTTTTGTTTTCAGTTTGATGTAGGATTGACTGGCCAATCTATTGTTCAATTAAATAAAAGACATTACAAAACTGGTCTTTAGGACAATGGTAATAAAAAATTGTACCATGAATATTTCCCAGTAAAGGGGTCAAAAGACAGAGATCCTCTCCTAATAAGCTCTATCTTAAAAAAAGAAAAATTACCCAATATTTCGGAAAACTCTGTTCCTGAAATATTATTAAGTAACTCTGAAATAAAGTTGCGGAGGTAACAAGCTACTCTAACATACAGAGATTGAAAATAAGAACTATAGGCCTCCTAGAAAATATAATTCCAAAATTAGATTGGTGGAATGATTTGAAATTATCCCCAGTACTAGAAGTGACCCCCCACATGTCTGTTAGTTTGTCCTACTATGGTGGCTTGTGTGCTGCTGTGATGCTGGAAGCTATGTCACCAGTATTTCAAATACTAGCAAGGTCACCCATGGTGGATAGGTTTCGGCTGAGCTTCCAGACTAAGACAGACTAGGAAGAAGGACCTGGCAGTCTACTTCTGAAAAAAATTAGCCTGTGAAAACCTTATGATTAGCAGCAAAATATTGCCTGATATAGTGCCAGAAGATGAGCCCCTCTGGTTGGAAGGCACTCAGAAGACAACTGGGGAAGAATTGCCTCCTCAAGTAGAGTCGACTTTAATGATGTGGATGGAATGAATGAAGCTTCCAAGACCTTCATTTGCTGATGTGGCACGACTCAAAATGAGAAGAAATAGCTGCAAACATCCATTAATAATAGGAACATGGAATGTACAAACTACGAATCTAGGAAAATTGCAAATCATCAAAAATGAAATGGAATGCATAAACATCAATATCCTAGGCATTAGTGAGCTGAAATGGATTGGTTTTAGCCATTTTGAATCAGACAATCATATGGTCTACTATGTCAGAAATGACAAATTGAAGAGGAATGGCATTGGCGTTTATCGTCAAAAAAAACATTTCAAGATCTTTCCTGAAGTACAATGCTGTCAGTGATAGGAAAATATCCATATGTCTACAAGGAAGACCAGTTAATATTACTATTATTCAAATTTATGCACAAAACAACAAGAACAAAGATGAAGAAACTGAAGATTTTTACCAACTTCCACAGTCTGAAATGGATCATGTATGCAATCAAAATGCATTGATAATTACTGGCAATTGGAATACAAAAGCTAGAAATAAAGAAGAAAGATTGGTAGTTGGAAGATTTGGCCTTGGTGATAGAAATGACTCCAGAGATCGCATGATAAAATTTTGAGAGACCAATGACTTATTCATTGCAAATACCTTTTTTCAACAACATAAATGGTGACTATACACATGGACCTCACTGTATGGAATACATAGGAATCAAATCAACTACATCTGTGGAAAGAGACAATGAAAAAGCTCAATATCATTAGAACAAGGATAGGGGCCGACTGCAGAATGGATCATCAATTGCTCATACACAAACTCAAGCTGAAGCTGAATAAAATTAAAACAAGTCCTCGAGAGCCAAGGTATGATCTTGAGTATATCCCATCTATATTTAGAGACCATCTCAAGAACAGATTTAACGCATTGAACACTAATGACCAAAGATCAGACGAGTTGTGGAATGACATCAAGGATATCAGCAGTGATTAAAGCAAGGGGTCATTAAAAAGAGAGGAAAGAAAGAAAAGATCAAAATGGATGTTAGAAGAGACTCTGAATCTTGCTCTTGAAAGTCAAGTAGCTAAAGCAAATGGAAGAAATGATGAAGTAAAAGAAATGAACAGAAGATTTCAAAAGGTAGCTCTAGAAGACAAAGTAAAGTATTATAATGAAATGTGCAAAGACCTGGAGATAGAAAACCAAAAGGGAGGAACACACGCAGCATTTCACAAGCTGAAAGATCTGAAGAAAAAAATTCAAGCCTCAAGTTGCAATATTGAAGGATTCGACGGGGAAAATACTAAACACCACTGGAAGCATCAAAAGAAGATGGAAGGAGTACACCAAAGATATCAAAAAGAATTGGTCAACATGCAATCATTTCAGGAGGTAGTATACGATCAGGAACTGATGGTATTGAAGGAAGAGATCCAAGCTGCACTGAAGGCATTGGCAAAAAACAAAGCTCCAGGAATTGACGGAATGCCAACTGAGATGTTTCAACAAATGGATGCAGCCTTGGAGGCGCTCACTCATCTATGCCAAGAAATTTGGAAGACAGCTACCTGGACAACCGACTGGAAGAAATCCATATTTGTACTCATTCTAAGGAAAGGTGGTCCAATAGAATGCAGAAATTATGAAACGGTATCACTAATATAACACACAAGTAAAATTTTGCTGAAGATCATTCCAAAACTGGTAACTGCAGTATATTGACAGGGAGCTGCCAGAAATTTAAGCCAGATTCAGATAAAGATGTGGAACAAGAGTTCATTGCTGATGTTAGACGGATCCTGGCTGAAAGCAGAGAATATCAGGAAGATATTTACCTGTGTTTTATTGACTATGCAAAGGCATTCAACTGTGTGGATCATAACAAATTATAGATAGCATTGCAAAGAATAAGAATGCCAGAACACTTAATTGTGCTCATGAGGAACCTCTACCTAGACCAAGAAGCAGTCATTCGAACCGAACAAGGGGTACTGCATGGTTTAAGGTCAGGAAAAGTGTTCGTCAGGGTTGTATCCTTTCACCATACTTACTCAATCTGTATGCTCAGCAGATAACCTGAGAAGCTGGATTATATGAAGAAGAACAGGGCATCAGAATTGGAGGAAGACTCATTAACAACCTGCGACATGCAGAGGACACAACCTTGCTTACTGAAAGTGAAGAGAATTTGAAGCAGTTACTGATCAAGATCAAAGACCACACCCTTCGGTATGGATTACACCTCAACATAAAGAAAATAAAAATTCTCACAACTGGACCAATAAGCAATGTCATAATAATGGGAGAAAAGATTGAAGTTGTCAAGGATTTCATTTTACTTGGATCCACAATCAATGCTCATGGAAGCAGCAGTCAAGAAATCAAATCACACATTGCATTGGGCAAATCTGCTGCAAAAGATCTGTTTGAAGTGTTAAAAACCAAAGATGTCACTTTAAGGACTAAGGTGAGCCTGACCCAAGACATGGTATTTTCAATCGCCTCATATGCATGTGAAAGCTGGACAATGAATTAAGGAAGATCAAAGAAGAGCTGATGCCTTTAAATTATGGTGTTGATGAAGAATATTGAATATATTCTTATATTCAGAAGAACTGCCAGAAGAAAGAAAAAATCTGTCTTAAGAAGTACAGCCAGAATGCTCATTAGAAGCAAGATTGGTGAGACTATGTCTCACATTCTTTGGACATGTTATCAGCAGGGACCAGTCCCTGGAGAAGGACACTATGCTTGGTTAAGTAGAGGGTCAGCAAAAAAGAGAAAGTCCCTCAAGGAGATGGATTGACACAGTGGTTGCAACAGTGGGATCAAGCATAACAACGATGATGAGGATGGCGGACGACCGGGCAGTGTTTTGTTCTGTTGTATATAGGGTTGCTATGAGCTAGAACTGACTTGACAGCACCTAACAACAACAACTAGAAGTGATGATTCAAAACACATGTTTTTATAAAGTAGCCGCTGGTGGCAATAGTTGTAACAATTAAGATATGCAGATGCTTTATCTGTAAAGTGGAGATAATAATAGTAGTTATTGCATAGTTGTTGTATGCTTTGTAGGAAATAATATACGCAAATGTGCTTACCTGAAAACCATAAACCAAACCCATTGCTGTTGAGTCGATTCCTACTCGTAGCGACCCTATAGGACAGAGAAGAACTGCCTCCATAGGGTTTCCAAGGAGCAGCTGGTGGATTCAAACTGCTGACCTTTTGGTCAGCAGCCACGTTCTTAACCACTGCATACCTTGGTCCATGACAAACAGCAAGAACACTATAAATATTATACTAGCAATAATACTAATAAAACCTGTTGCTGTCGAGTCGATTACGACTCATAGTGACCCTTTAGGACAGAGTATTACAGCCCCACAGGGTTTCCAAAAGTTAGCAGCTGAACTCTTTAACCACTACACCACCAGGATTTCCGAATACTAATAGGCTGACTTTAATTCTTATCCAGAATCTCTAAAATACAAAGCTGAGATAGGACTAGCTACTCCCAGGAAGAATCCCACAGAAAATCAGCCATTTCCTCTGAGATTGTCACCCCAACGAGATGTGGTCACAGGCCTGGTTCTAATGGAAGAGTTGTTATTGTTAAGTAAGCAAAAGAGGATTCAGTCCCACATTTGAAACCCGTGAAGAGGGCCCAGTTGTTGGACTTTAGAATTCCTGTTATGATGCAGCCTAGGAGAATGAAGTGAGACAAAGACTCTAGCCCAAGTCCTGCTCAGTCATGCTGTGCTACTGCCAAGAGCTCCCAAGGAGTCTCTGTAATAACAGGCAAAAAGAAGGATCTCTTATATACCAGTGTTCATTGCAGCATTATTCACAATAGCCAAAAGGTGGAAACAACCCAAGTGTCCATCAACAGATGAATGGATAAACAAAATGTAATATTCAGCCAACCAAAAAAGGAATGCAGTTCTGATGCATGCTATGATGTGGCTGAACCTTGAAAATGTTATGCTAAATGAAATGTCAGACACAAAAGACAAATACTCTACTAACCCACTTACATGAAATATTCAGAACAGGCAAATGCATAGAGACAAAAGTTTATTTGTGATTACCAGGGGCGGGGGGGAGAAGGAATGGGGAGTTACTGTTTAAGAAGCACTGGGTTTCTGTTTGGGGTGATGGAAAATGGATGTGATGATGGTTACACAACATGGTGAATGTAATTAATGCTTCTGAATTAAAAATGGTTAAAATAGCACATTTATATAGAGGCAAATTACCACAATAAAAAAGGGGGCGATATCTCTCTCTCTCTTTTTTTTTTTTTCTCTCTCTCTCTCTCCCAGCCAAAGAACATCTGAGGATATCGTTTACATAATTTCTCCAATTGCACTTTGCCTCAGAAAACTGCACGTGCTCTCTGTCTCACTAATTTTAAAATGTTATACTTGAGGTACATTCTTTTCAGTTCTGTGAGCTGTATCTCATGGTATAATGGAGTCATGGGTTTGAGTCCTGCCTCTGTCATATACTAGCTGTGTGATCTTGGGAGAGTTACTAGACGTCTTTGATCCCAAGTTCCCTCAGGTGTAAAATGCAGGGATTTGAACCTGAGAATTGGCGTTTCCGCCTGTCTTAGTCAACCAATACTGCTATAATAGAAATACCACAAATGGATGGCTTTAACAACGAGAAGTTCATTCTCTCACAGTCTAGTAGGCTAAAAGTCCAAATTCAGGGTGTCAGCTCCAGGGAGAAGGCTTTCTTTCTCTGTCAGCTCTGGAGGAAGGTCCTTGTCATCAATCTTCCCCTCGACTAGCAGCTTCTCCTTGCAGGAACCCTGGACCCAAAGGACAAGCTCTGCTCCTGGTGCTGCTTTCTTGATGGTATGAGGTCTCCAACTCTCTGCTTGTTTCCCTTTCATTTTATGTCTTGTAGGATAAAAAGTAGTGCAGGCCACACCCCAGGGAAACTTCCTTTACATTGGATCAGGGATGTGACCTGAGCAATGGTGTTACTTTCCACCCTAATCCTTTTTAACCACAGGCAGAGATTATGATTTACAACACATAGGAAAATCACAAAATGGAGGACAACCACACAATACTGGGAATCATGGCCTAACCGAGTTGACACATATTTTTGGGGGACACAATTCAATCCATGACACCACCACAGATATACTGAATCAGAATCCACATTTTATCAAGATCCCTAGGTGATTCTTGAATCAGAATCCACATTTAACAAGATCCCCAGGTGATTCTCATAAGAATCTGGGAATCTTGTTAAAATGTAGATTCTGGTTCAGTATATCTGGGGTGGAAATGCAAATTCTCACCAGGGGATCCAAAGGAAAATAATCAGTTGGATGCTTTGGTAAAATGAGATCAGCAACAGTAACAGTAGCAACAGCTGACATTCATTAAGTACTTGCCAGGCTATTTATTTCCATCACCTCATTTAATGTCCACAGAACCCTGTGGGGTAAGAACAATTATGATCCCCATCTCAGAAATTAGGTAACTGAGGTTTAGATGAAGTGTCCAAAATCACCCAAGTAGTAAGTAACACATTTCAGCTGGGGTTTGAGCTTAGTGTTCCCAGTCCCCCCAGAATAATACCATCATTAACCTCGTGGTAAATAGGGCCACAGGATGAGCAAAGCAGCACCTGGCACACTGTAGAGAAGTGGTAGCTTTTACTGTTATTCAAAGATTTATTTTTCTGGAGAAATATTGATGATATAACGTACATTATTCTTATAGCTAGGTAAAAATTAGTGTGCATCGGATGGCCAAAGACTAGGCAATTATGCAAATAATTAGTTCATCCATTTTTCCAAACTTATTATCATACTTTTTTTTTACAGTAATAAAAATTTAGATTTGTTTGCTTGTTTTAAGGCACTGTGCCATAATGCACAAGAAAAAATATGGTGTTCTGTGACTTCCCACAGAAGCCTTGGTTTCTCAGTGGTTACAACACTCAGCTGCTAATCAGAAGGTCAAACCCACCAGCTGCTCCTCAGGAGAAAGATGTAGCAGTCTGCTTCCATAAAG
Source organism: Dugong dugon (assembly GCA_030035585.1). NCBI lineage: Eukaryota > Metazoa > Chordata > Mammalia > Sirenia > Dugongidae > Dugong > Dugong dugon. Next base: position 81,803,705 of record CM057471.1, on the reverse strand, counting down.
ACTTACAGCCTTGGAAACCCTATGGGGGCAGTTCTATTCTGTCTTATAGGGTCTCTATGAGTCAGAATCGACCCCACAGCAATGGGTACAGTTTGGGTGCCTTACCAGAAAAAATTTGTAAACCCATTAGGAAGCCAAGATGTAGATAGATATTCAGGGTATCATCTAATTACCACCAAATGAGTCGTAGTAAAAGTAAATACTACAAGATTCAAATGAGCAAGTGGAGGGGTTAGAAGGATCCTTGAACAAAGGGAAGATTCGGCTATATGGTTGAGGGAGCAAGAAGGACATTTCAGTGCAGAGAAATGATGTGAACAAAGGCAAAGAAGTGGAAATGCACCTAGAATCTTCAGGTGAGCGATGGAGAGGGCAGTCTAAATGCTTTAGAGGAGTCTGAATGCCCAAATGCCAGATAAAGCCACGTGGAATTCATTCTTATGTCAGTAAGGACTCAGAGTATTTTTGAGCAAAAAAAGCTGATGTGTGCAGAACAGTGCTATAAGAAAGATGTATCAACCATGATATTCAAAAAGAATTAGAGGAAAACAAAATTAGAGACTGACAAAACTTAGATTCTAATTCGTCTGTACTTTTAGACATGTTGTTTCTTCTTTCTGGAATGCCCTTTCCTTTTTCCACCTCTTTTTTGCGTTTTCGTCCTTTTCAGTTTTAAGAGTCAGTCCAACACTACAGCTCCTCCACAGGGCCTTTCCTGATCCTTTCTTTCCAGTCCTCCCCTCCACTCCAAGGTCGTGATGATTTAACCTCTCCCTTTACATAGCGGAGCCCTGGTGGCAAGGTGGTTAATTGTTTAGCTGCTAACCAAAAGGTTGGCAGTTTGAATCTACCAGCTGCTCCTTGGAAACCCTATGGGGCAGTTCTACTCTGTCCTATAGGGTTGCTATGAGTCAAAATTGACTTGGTAGCAGTGGGTTTGGGTTATTTTGGTTCTTTATATAGCAGTTATCCCACTGTGTTATTTTCTGGTCCATGTTCACCATTGCATTGGGATTTCCTGAGGACAAGCTCTGTCTTTTATCTTTAATTGCTCAGTACTTAATGTGACACTGGCACAGAACTGAATTTCAACAAATGCCAATTGAATGAATAAACACCAGTAAGACGACAAGATGATAGTTGAGCTAGTGGTTCCTAAACTGCCTGCACTTTAGAATCACCCCTGGGGAATCATCTAAAAATTCCAAAGTCCAAGGGCCCCGCCCCACCACTTAATGACAATCTCTGGGGTTGGGGCACAGGCGTTAGTACTTTTTAAGATCCCAAAATGCTTCCCGTGTGCAAACAAGTGTGGAAACCAAATTTGGAACTAAACCGAACTTAATTTGCTGCAACTACTAAATTTAAGAGTCTTTGCATTGGTCAAGCAATTGTTGGAGGATTGGGCTAAAAAACTACTCTATCATATGTAATTGTTTTGCTGTCTCCTTGAATTGGCTCTACATATTTTGAAGATTGACAAAATGTCTTTGGTGAATAACTTTAATTTTCATGTCCCGAGCTCACTCTTTATCTTCTTTGTCCCTATAAGCATTAACAGTTGCATGCACGTTTATACAGCCTCTTAACCTATAAGTCTGGCTTATTTCATATACTTTCTTTTATATAGCACTACTTCACAGATAAAACATATAGTTTTAGATTGCTAAGACCTCTACACTTTTTATCATCAACAAACATTAGAATGTCTTGTGCACAAGGACTTCTTAAGGCAATTCTTTTAGTAGCTCTGATGAGACTCATGGAATTGTGTCAAAGCCACACTCGGGTGAACATGAGTAACTAAAGAAATGCTTGGGTGAGTCAAATTGGTATTAAATTCAAAGCTACTAACCCTAGAAATTCTTCCGACCTAGGATGATGTCTTTGCTCCCTGCTGTGAACCAGTGCTGATTTTCATGGCTGGTTTAAATATCAAATAAAGACTCAAACCCACTTAGTCATAGTCTAGAGGTCAGTCAAGCATCTCAGAGCAAGTTTAAATGAATCAAGTGAGAAACAACATAGCTGAGCTTTAGTGGCTTAATAAAAAAACAGCATACCAGATACTCTTTTTATCCTGATCAAGGCTTTTCCCAACTCCACTCTGTACCTGGTTGATTTAAGTTTCAATCTATGGTTTAAAAAAAAAGAAAAAAATCCTTTATATTGTAGTAGCAGGATACTGTACAGTTTGCACCAGATACTTAAAACTTGTGCTGAATAACACAGGTGAGGATCGTGCTTCTTATTTCCATCATGTATATGAGACCAAAAGGGCGGCATCTGCCCAAAAGCAATGACGAGAAGGCAGGAAGGGACAGGAAAAATGGGCGGATAGAAACAGAGAATTGGGGTGTGGAAGTGGAGAGTGTTGACACATTGCAAGTATTGCAACCAATGTCACACAACAATTTGTGTATAAATTGTTGATTGAGAAACTAATTTACTCTGTAAAGTTTCACCTAATGTACAATTTAAAAAAACAAAACAAAACAAAACTTGTGCTGAGTTTGAGATATTGGTAGCAGCATATACTGGCTTTTCTTCATAGAAGGACACCAAAAAATTCCATTATCAGCACAGACAACGTACAACCAAATTACTGCAAAGAACTCTTAAAAAAAAAGCGTTACTGTCAAGTCAGTTCCAAGTGACGGCAACCATATCTGCTTCAGAGCAGAATTGCACTCTACAGGGTTTTCAGTGGCTATAATCGAAAGGTTGGCAGTTTGAATCCACCCAGAGGTGTCTTGGAAGAAAAGTCTGGTGATCTATTTCCAAAAGATCACAGCTATTGAAAATCCTATGGAGCGTAGTTCTACTCTGAAACACATTGGGTCTCCATGAGTCAGTATCAAGTCGACAGCAACTGGTTTTTTGTTTTTTATTTTTATTTATTTTTTTGGTAATCTTTCGAAGTAGATCACCAGGACTTTTTTCCAAGGCACCTCTGGGTAGATTTGAACTGCCAACCTTAAACATTCAATAATGGTAACTTTATAAATGACTCTCTGAATCTTCTCACTAAGATCTATGTTAGGATTAGATTTTGGTTATTTTGTTTTTGTTTTTGTGAATTGAGCACTTAATTAGCAATACTAATACCTGAAGGTAAGGGTAGTACTATGTGGACTGCAGAGAACTTAAGCCATATTCCTAAGGCATTGAGGTACATAGGTATCTCCCAGCCCACTTCACTGTTTTAGTGTTTAAGTAGAAATGAGATTTGGGAAGAATGTGACCTTAAAGCAATAAAAGAATCTTAAGACCAGAAGCCAAAGAGTTAGAAGAAAAGCTAAATCTAAAATCTTAACTACTTTCACCACCAAAGATCTGCAAGATGGTAGTGTTTCCTCTCCACCCTTTACTGTGGGAAAATTATTCTTAGAAGTAGGTAGAAATAGCACAGAAAATATGGATTGCTATACATAGCTGTTAGAAGGACCCACCCAAAATTCTGGCAATAGACAAATTTCCTTTATTTCTATCCTTCCCTCATTCTCCCTTTTACTTAGGTTTTTTTTTTTTTTTTTCCCCAAAGTATTTGTTAAGTGTGTTAATTGTGCTTAGCAATGTGCTAAGTGCTTTGGAAGAAAAAAGAAACACCTGTAGATTCCTTTCTGAAGCTGAAACTCTATTAAGTAAAAATGAGATGTAGGCATATAAAATAGTTACATCACAGTGCAAGACCGCCTTGAAGTGAAAAGGGTGAGGGAAATTGAGACTTGAGAGCTTATGGAAAACCTTGTAGATAAGACAAGAATTCAACTGGACACTAAAGGACTGATAGAATTCCAGTGGGCAGGGAAGGCATGCTAGGCATTGGTTTGCAGGAATTTCCCTAACAAAGGAGCTATTTCCACCATGAATCATACATACAATCTCAGATTCTTAGATACACTAGCACTCGGCTCTTCACAAGGCCATTTACATAGCTTGGTAGACAGACTGCTAATTTTGCCTGGTTCATGAGTATTCGAATCAAACACGTTCTAATGAATTCCGAACACTGTGAAACAGAAGGATTCACAGCATTGCCTCAGAGTGAGAAGAGCCATTCTGCTTTTAAAGTTTGTATAAAATGCTTTTGCACAATACGGGCACATTCATATTTATTCATAGAAACGTTAAACATTTCTAATTAGTATGAAATATTCTTTCAAAATGTAGTGATATTTAGGAGTGCTAAAGGCCTTCATTTTTTACTGGAACATGGTGTGTTCTGCCTTTTGATCCACGAGTGGGTAAGGACTTTAAAATTATGGCAGTTCAGTGGGCTCTGCAAATAACCAAGACAAACTGCTAAATGTGAATGCTTGCCATTTGGCAACTGAAGTTCTGTCCAAAGCACCTGGAAACACAGCTTAGATGAGGTCACCCGTGGAATACGCTAAACTCCTATGTGAACCAATCTTCCAGAAGAGTTGAATTGGATTCCTATTATTTCACAGTTTACTTCCCTAGCCTCCCTTCTAACCTTTCTCGATCCCTGTGACCAAGAACTGGTTAAGAAATACTATACTAGCATATGCATAAAATATAAAAATCAGTTAGTTTGAGTCATGCATCTACATGCTGATACCTGAGCGTGTATGTGTGTGTATACATATATATATATAACCAAACCCAAACCCATTGCCGTCAAGTCGATTCCAACTCATAGCAACCCTATAGGACAGAGTAGAACTGCCCCATAGGGTTTCCAAGAAGCGGCTGGTAGATTCAAACTGCTGACCTTTTGGTTAAAAGCCAAGCTCTTAACCACTGCACCACCAGAAACATACACATATAAATGTACACTCATGCATATGTATGGCCAAAGCATCACTAACACAACTTTTTGATAGAAATGATTACTATTATTTTAATATTTCTAATTTTCATGACTGCAAAAGGGAATCTTAGATACATTGTATCAGAAATATAAAATTATCCCCCTTTCTTCCCCTTATTCAATTTATGATATCCTAATATAATGTTCTCCAAACATTTGCTTTTATTAAGTGCATTTTAATAGGGCTTAATCATTTTTGTCTTATAGCAACAAGCTTATCTAAGGACCCCCAAATAGGATTCCAGTTGCTGTTGAGGCCCTGGAGGTGCAGTGGTTAAGAGCTACAGTGAGCTATGACTGCTAACCAAAAGGGTGGCAGTTCAAATCCACCAGCTACTCCTTGGAAATCCTATGGGACTGTTCTACTCTGTCCTATAGGATCGCTATGAGTCAGAATTGATTTGATGGCAATGGGTTTTGTTTTTTGATTTGCTGTTCTTTAGGCATATACATAAAGACCTCCTCAGAAATGTCTTGGTTATTCTCTTATTACAAACTGGGTAGTTGAAGGGCTATCCCCACAATAATTACCTTAACTGAGATCTGGAAGACGCTTCCCAAAAACAAGGACACATTTCCCAAGCTAATCCTACAAGTGCTTAGTTTGTGCTTATCAGGTACACCTTTGTTTTCCACATACTTTTAATGTATGGTATTACACCAAATTTATTTAAATGCATTCCTAGATAATTTTTAAGTGCCAACTAACATATTTCTCCTTTTAATCACCTTTCAAAGATAACATTATATTTATGCATAGCCTAATAACAAGTTGTGAAAATTAGCTGTTACTGATAGCTGAAATTCTACTTAGTGCAAGTTAGCTAATTAGTTATTTATCAAAAATTGTTGGCTGTAAGATTCTCTGGCAAGCTGAACAAACTGTACATCTTACCATATACATTAACTGATAATTCTCTATGAAATTGGTTATGAGGAAATTTAATTCATTGAAAGATAACAGTAACCATACTTTATCTATCTGGAAGCAAACTTTAGTAATTTCTCATACCCAAGATTTATTATTATTATTAACTATAATTATTATATTATACCATATTTTAAAAAAAAAAGTTCCTTTTAACTTTTGGATTATTCAAATTATGGATAATTAGATGTTTGTGGAACTTAGTTGAGAAGAGTGATTGCCAAAATTTTTGGAAAACATCTTTAAATATTAGCATTTTTAGAACCATTTTTCCAATGTCTAAAAATTTTCTTCCACCAACCATCTGGGCAGAGATTTAGACTGCTTTAACAGGCCATGTGCTTGGGATTAGATAGGTGCAGGAGCCACACATGCCTTCATAACCCTATAAAAGAGATAGGAACAGTAGCCTACCAGTCACATGAAAAGCCTGCCAAACAGAACATCTCAAGGTAACTATGAGAAAATGGTGCAATGTAGCTAAGAAAGATTAAACAAATAACGGAACAAATGAAGAAGATTTTTGGTAGACAAATTTGTATTTATCCGAAGTGTTTTAGCACTGACTTACTTAACCATTAAAAACATTTCTGAAATATGTAAGTCTGGGAGGAAGGGGGAACAATTTTTGCTTTCGGTTCCTTACCATGTACTTTATAGGAGAATTTCAAAATATTATTTGAAAAGCAGTATTGAAATTAACTGCAATAACTTGCCAGACACTCATAATAGCACAGCATGTATCAATAAGCTAAATCCTGGGACAGGGATAATTGTTAGGGACATTGTTCTTGTTTAATAGAAATATGGATGATGCAGGCCTGATCTAATACTAGTTGGAAAGACTTATTCTAATGTAATGAAAACAATGATGCAAGCAATTGTGACAGATGAACTCTATCGTGAACGGTAAGCCAAAAGAGATTTTTTTATCTCAACCAAGAATTGATTTCTCTCCGACAAAAAAACTTTTTCCTCTTTAAAATGAATTAAAAAAGAAAGAAAAGAGCAGAATAGTAGGAGAAAGGGGGAGAAGGATTGAAATTCTCTGTGCATGCTAACAGATTTGGGAGAAAATTCTGGAATATAAAATGACAGGTATTTATCAGGGTGGTAAGACAAAAACCAGGATAAAAGGTTATTAATGAACTTCGGACCTTTATTATAGAAGAATGTCCTTCTTACAGGCAGCTCTAGTTGAAGCATTTCATTGTTGATTATAGTTAAGAAAAACGAAAAAGAAAATATATTATAGCATGACAAACAGTTCTTTCTTTAGCTTCCGCTCCTAATTGTTCCCTCTATTATAAGCTTGGTTAGTCAAAGCGCATAACTAGATTCCCCAATGGGGAGCTGAAGCAGAACTGCTGTGAACTAGTTCTTAAACTGTTGGTAGACTGAAACGGGTCATAGTGAGAGTATTTACACCATGGAAATTGGCAAACACTACAAATCAAAGCCTTTTACTAGCACACTCCTGTCCTTTACTCACATATACATCAAAACTTAAAAGGTCCCAGGTATATTAATGATTTTCTTGCCTCATAGATGGGTGTACAACGTAAAGAGAAATCACCATTAACACTGTCACCACACAGGAAACGTGAACTGAACGTCTACTATGTACAGAGCGCTATGCTAGGCTCTGAGGAAATAAAAAGCTGTAACACACCTTTCCTGTCCTGAGGAGCTCAAAATATAATCTGAAGGGAAGGTGATTCACATACAATTTTAAAAATGCAACATAAAATAATATAACAAGAGATCCAAATGAATGATAGAGTACTTTCTATGGGAGTTCGTAGAGAAAAGAGACAATACTTCATGAAGGAGATAGAACTAGCATAGGGCACAGAAAAGATGAGACAAGACTGGCATGAAATGAGAAAATGTACTCAGCATGTCTAAAGAAGAATATTAAATTCATTTCCCTGGAAAGCATGGTTCAAATGAGAAAAAGCATGAGTTTTTAGGGATGGACAAACCTGGATTTGAATCTTCAGCTCGACAGCTATTAGCTGCCTGAGATTACTTCACCTCTGTCAATTTCAGTGTTCTCATCTGTAAAATGGGGATAATTACTTCTACTTTCAGGTTCTTATGAGGATTAAATTAATTAATGTGCAAAATCTCCTAGCACAGGATCTGACACATAGAAGACACTGGGAAACAAACAAAAAACTATCATCTGGAGACGGTTTTGTCTGTCTCCAAAACCTCGTGGTCATCATCATCAATAACTAATGAGAAATCTGTTTGGAAAGTGAGCTGGAAGTCAGGTTGTGGAGCACACTGCATTTTTAAAGCAAAAGTTTTAACTGCATTCGTTACTAGGGAGACATTGAAGGGATCTGAACATAGAGATGACATGTTCAAAATGGTATTTAAGAAGAACATCCTGGCTATAGCGCACGGACATTGACTTTGTAGTTACACAGCCCTGAGTTCTGTAATGGGAGCTTGCTGTATTATTTGAGACCATTCAGTTCTTTTATCGGGATGGATGGAGCTCACAAGAAGTCTTAAGCATAGATATTAAGGAAGCTAGTGTCTCATAATATTCAGGCGAATTTCACAGGCAGGATCAACTTCATGGGCCTGTGACATATACTGTTCTATGAGACCCGACTCTCAGAAGGAACCTGTCCTTGGTTTAATGCTCTTCAGTTGTCATTTTGAAATTCTTAATAACTAAGATTCTTAATCATTTTTGAACAAAGGGCCCCACATTTTTATTTTGCGTTAGATCCTGCATATACGTAACTGGTCCTGCACATAGGATGTAAGTATAGTTAATAAGTAAATGGTAGCATGTAAGACATGGGCATAATTTATAAGATGTGTTAAATACAGATAGTAAGTTAGTAACCTGTAATATATGCCAAAGAAAAACAGACAATAGACAGAAAATATGATGAACACACATTAATATTACAGTTAAAGAGAGATGGAAAGACCAAATCATAATCCTGCTACTTTGGGGCTGACTGCTGCTAAAGTGGCCACTGACTTGATAGCTTTAACAGACAACTCCCAAAAACATTGGGTCAGGGTGCTACAAAGCTCAGAATTTAAAGCAGTTAGTAGAAGAGCTAAATAAACATTTTTTGTTATAAAAATAAATGATTTTAAAATGCCTCTACCCAAGAGCCAGTCAAAATTATAGTTGTAAAATTACAGCAGACTCCTAATTTGTGGACTCATGAAATGTTAGAACTGTCCCCTCCCCAAAATAAGCTTCTTTAAATATCCAGTTAAGTGATATTTTAATTTTTTTCCTTATTTTAATAATCACAAATGCACTCTTTCTTCAAATGAGCACTTTCTATGGAAGTACATTGTGTAGAAGAGAAAACAGTGGGTTTTATCTGGTTGAAGCTGGTGTTGTGGCTCTCCCTCTTAACTCTACCTCCCTTGCCCTGAAGTAATTTCCCCAAACCACTTGAACTCTGGGGACAGCAGTTTGAAAACCATGGGCCACAATCCAATCCCTTCATTTTATAAATACATAACTTGGGGGCCCAGAGAGGTTAAGTTAAAGGCAGGGCTTGTAACAGAGTTCAAGTCTCTTAAATTTCAGTCCAAAACCTAGTCCAGTATAACAAAATAAGGTGATTGCTTATTTATGTTTAGCCATGAGGGCTTTAATTTACCACCCATAATGTTCTGACATAGTTATAGGTTTTAGGTTTCAGGATGAGTAATTAGTAGACTGGTTATTTTCCACTTAGGTGTTGTATTTCATCTGTGGTGTCTGCTACCAAGTTAGGTAGGGAAGACCTAGCCATCCAACTTGAGTTAAACCTATGAATACTTGAAAAGAGATTATTCTTAATATTATGACCGTCAGATAATTTTAAGTTAGATCACTAACATTAAATAGGAATTAATTTACTTTCAACCAATTGGAAAATACATCACTAATCCCCTTTTTCTCTCCCTATCCCCAGCATACATATTTTCGCCCATTTAATGAACCATCCACAAAGAGAGTATCCTGCTTTATTAAGTTTACTGTTTCTCAGAGTTGAAGACAGTGGCTCTCAACACTGACTGCATATCAACGACCATTAGAGTAAAGAAGAAAAATACACATCCCTGATCCTGGACCAGACACACCTGCTCCTCCACCCAGAGATTCTTATTCAATAGGTTTAAGGTCACATTGGTGTGTGGAACTGTAGTAACATACAGTAAAACATAACATGGAGGGACACTGTTCCATAATGAGAGTAGAATTGATGTTAAACCCTAAGGAAGTGATTTCTTTTCAAGCCTATAAAGCCAATTCTGCTGCCCTAAAAATGTTGCCTTCCAGTTCCTGAGTCATGTTTGAGAGTCCATAAGGATTTGTAACCAATTCCTAGAGCTTCCTGAGTATGTATTAACTGCCTGTTTTAACCATATTTTGACCTTAAGCCCTAAGGAAGCTCATGTCCCTAGTGATAAACATTCTAAAAAAAATAAAGTAGACCTACTTCTGGGTCTCCCATGACGTTCTCCAGAACCATAAGCCACCCTTCCTGAGGCTCTACCTTAAAACGAATCTTGAAAGCCTAACTCTCTAAAATATATCTTAGAAGCTTCATGAGTTGTTCTGAGGCTAGAGCCAGAAGGGAAGACTTGAAACCCAGACACAGATCCAAACCTGTGACCAAGGCTATGCTCCAGCTCTACTGAGCCTAGGGTCTGGGATCCTATAGACTTAGCCAGGAGAGATGGCTGGAGACTAATTCTGGGTATAACATAAACCTTAGAAGTGCTCTCTCAGAGTTAGATGTCTCTGAAAGGCATAAAGGGAGAAGAGAACTTGCCTGACTAACTCCTGTGCATTAATAACACTGAGACAGAGAAAACTTTACCTAGGTATACTATGCAAGTATTGACCACTTGTTCTAATAATGTGCTTGGAATCCATGGGGGAGGCGCTTAATACAACATTCAAAGCCTACAAAGCAAGACAGCTTGGGGGCTGTAGTACAAACAATTTCTTCGTAGGGGCTGAGTCCAAGACAATCAGGCCAACCACAGGTGCCAAAAAGCAGCTAACAGAGGTGAGAAGCCTTAGTTGTTTCTTCTCTGGGACTAAATTCGTGCTTCCATTCTGCTAACTCTTTGATACTCTGAATCTTGGCATTTTTAGCTGCTATCGAGTTGACCCCTGACTCAGGGAGACACAATGAGCAACAGAACAAAATGCTGCCTGGTTCTGGGCCCTCCTCATTATCCTTTGCTGATTGGACTGTTGTGAGCCATAGGCAGGGGCCGATTAACTAGCAAGCATGGTATGCACTGGCTTACAGTAAACAGGGCACGCGCTGGCTTATTTGTGTTTTCTTACCCATCTGTAGTGCACAATTTCGCCTGGGTTTTACCACTTCTTTGACGAAATTGTGAAATTGTATGGTACAGATTAGAAAGTAAGCACAATTAAGTCCATGTTGACCTTGCTTATTGGATAGTTCATCCCTGTCCATAGGGTTTTCATTGGCTGATTTTCAGAAGTAGATCGACAGGCCTTTCTTTCCAGTCTGTCTTAGTCTGGAAACTCCTCTGAAACCTGTGCAGTATCATAACAACACACAAACCTCCACTAGCAGACAAATTGTGGCTGCACATGAGGTGCATCGGCTAGTAAACAAACCCGGGTCTACCACCACCCACCCCTGCCATACACCAATTCTGACTCATAGTGATCCTACCACAGAGTAGAACTGCCCCATAGGGTTTCCAAGGCTGTAAATCTTTATGGAAGCAGACTGCCACACCTTTCTTCTGTGGGGCAGCTGGTGGGTTTGAACTACCGACCGTTTGGTTAGCAGCCAAGCACTTTAACCACTGCACCACCAGGGCGCCTTGCTCTGTTCATAGGGGCAGTTATTACTTGGCACCAGCTGTGATTTGTGGGCAGGAATGTGGGTTTAGATCTTCAACATGTTCACGAGAAGGTGGAAATCTGGATTTTTTTATGTGAACTCTCCCACTTTTAAAAGGTTGACAAAAAAGAAAAATTATTTTTATTACTTAAAAAGGAAAAAACAAAACTAATAACGTGTGGGCCAAAAACAAAACACCTATTGTCTAGATTCATCTTCAGACTGCCAGTTTTCAGTCTCTGTCCTTGTATTAGGATGTGGCATTGCCCTTCCTTCTGTGCCAATCCCTGTTTCTCCCCACTTCTAAAACTGGTTAATTTCAGATTCCAGCACAAGGCCCCAGGCCCTGGCTATCCTATTTTCTCTTATGGCAGCCTCAAAATCTGGTTGTTTATCCAGACTACTGCCAATGTATCACCATCTTCCAAGGATCCTGGGATCTGCCTGTGGCTAGGTCTGCCCCCACCTAGCCCTGCGGGTATCAGCCTCTCTCCAGCCCTCCTGTCACACTGCAGAGGACCAGGTAACACCCATTCAGTTCTGAGATTAAATACTAATTACAACCTGTGTTTATAGCCATGTACCATGTTCTGGCACCCCACTAAGCTTTTATAGAAATTATTTCACTTTATGCTTCCAATAATCCTGTAAGTAAGTATAATTTATGAAGATCCTGAGACAAGCCATTCAAATTGACACAGCAATTACCTCGAAGATCTGAGATTCAAACTCAGGTCTGAAGTTCAGGCCTACTCCACTGTCCCACACAGGAGATGCAGGGAAGGCAATGTGGGTGATCTTTCTACACTTCCATGCCGGAGGAAATGAGGGATACTCCGTATTCAGTTTCACATCATGCTTTGAAAATTCATACCTCCTCAATACATATCATATCGTTCCAATTTTATAACTTTCCGTATACAATTACCTGTGGTTCCCAGGTTTTGGGATTTCATGGTCCACTAATACTTCAAAATATATTTTGGCGACTGACATAGGGTTGCCAAACTTCTATTTTGCCAAGTTAGGGTATTTTTAAAACTACCATATAACATCGTTATCATTTCATTAAACAAAGGCTGTTTTAACAAACAGGCTGATACACACACACACACACACAACATTAAGGAACTAGATAGGACATAATCTTCGAATAAAAGATAATCTTTTCCTAGAAAGATGAATTAGTATCCTTATACTAACATGTATACAAATATACAAACAAAATGTATTTTCAATGTGTTAATTTTGTTACTATCTTCATTTTGTGACTTAATCATAGAATGGTAAACATTTAATTATAGACCAGCACTATTCCTGAACCTGATTTTATGGAACCAACGTTTTCATTTGCCCCGTCTGTCCATCTGTAATTGTTTGATTGGAGATGGTTTAGGTGACTAGGGGTAGGAAAACAGTATCAGTTGTACCTTTGCTGGACAGAGTGATGCATCCACAAAGTGTTTTCAGAGCATTGTTCTGCCTCAGCCTAGACTCCAGATACCGGGCACAGAGTCCACAGCACCTCACTGAGAGCACACTATGAATGAAAGCAAAAGCAAGCTACATTCCTGGGCCCATCCACGGAGCTACTAACTGTGTGTGTGTGTGTGTATAGTGAAATGAGGATAAATTTAATAAACTAAGATAAAATAAAACAAAAATATTGACATGGCTTAATAAGTAACCTGAATAAAACCATTTTATGTCATTTTCTCAGACAAAAGTGGGCCAAAGTTGTGCACAGAAGAGCCTCTTCTGCCATAGTATGTATAACATGCAAGCGAAGGAGCTCCTGGCCTACGATTTTATAGCCTAGTCTCTAGTGATACTATATGATAATATTATATGTATTATTATATACACACATATAAATGCTCAGAGACATATATTATGTACATATATATAGCTAATACTATATTCCAAAAAACTAAAAACCCAACCCATTGCCGTCAAGTTGAGTCCAACTCATAGCAACCCTATAGGACAGAGTAGAACTGCCCCATAGAGTTTCCAAGGAGTGCCTGGTGGATTTGAACTGCTTTTGGTTAGCAGTCGTAACACTTACCCACTACACCACCAGTGTTCCCAATACTATATATAGAATATACACATATGTCTCTGAGCATGTTATATATATATATATAATAATATGGGTGATATGATTATTTTATATGACATTATATATAAAGAGAGAATATTATATATGATATATATACATATATGTGGAGCCATGGTGGTACAGTGGTTAAGAGCTATGGCTGCTAACCAAAAGGTCGGCAGTTTGAATCCACCAGCTGCTCCTTGGAAACCTATGGGGCAATTCTGCTCCGTCCTGTAGGGTCACTATGAGTTGGAATTGACTCAATGGCAACGGATTTTTATATACATATATATACATACTTAGACACACATATATATATAAAATATTCAAGAGGCTTTAGGAGATAATACCAAAGAACGTGTTGTATTTATAAAAAGTAACATCATACTTGAGAACTTCAATTTTCTTCTCCATTTTCCAAGGCTTGCATTTGACATTGGCAATCATTTGTCTGTTCTCATCCAACTCTGCCTTCAATCTTTCTAATTCCTCTTCATCAATTTCTTCTTCTTCCTCCCTTTAAAAGAAAAAATACAATGATAGGCTAAACATGTAAAGGAGTTGAGTTTTGCTTGGCTTCCAGACTTAAAGGACTGACACCACATGCTCAGCCTGACTTTCTTTACTTGACTGTATATAATCAATACTAAGATCCTTGAGTATTACAGCTTATATCTGAACACTGCTATAGGATTTCTGGAATTATTATAACTTTAAGCAATAGTGTTAACATTCTGAAGCCCTGAAATGAAGTTCTTTTATGCTCACAGCCTCAAACTCTCAGATCTAGAAAATCTGTGGAAAGAACTGTTACAGAGCTAATGAAGATATTTTCCTCTCTTCTTTATTCCCTCGTACACCTTCCCCTACCAATTCTACATTTCATTTAATAACTGTGCTTTTAATAAAGATACTAAATTAGGGGTGAAGACTTCTTTGACATGCTTTCAGAATATTCAAATTAGCCCCATCTCAAGAGATAGACAAAAATTGAAACAGGGAAATATAAAAATCTATTTCTTAAAGGTAACTAATCTGTTAACTAAACTCAAAACTTCAATTGATAAAATCAAACTAGAAATATATTTGGTGGAAATGGATCCTTTGAAGAGACCCTCAAAGGAATTTATTTTCTTACTGAGCAAATCAGATGCATTTTTTCTCTCCCATATTCCTAGTATTACAAAAATACTACAGGGTCTTGAACTCAAAGAAAACAAAACTTAAACACGAGCAACATGATTTTAAATCAAGGAACATAATACCATAACAGATCAATTTCTTTGGTAATAAGTTGGTTTAGTCATTAAGCTATTGACTCTCAGCTCCAAACTCACCTTTCTATACTTAACATTGTGATGCTAGGGCTGGTACTCTATGAATCAAATTTCTGCTTTGCCAGCTGTTGTTGTTAGCTGTCATAGAGTTGGCTCCTGATTCATGGTGACCCCATGAACTACGGGAAAGAAAATTGTGATCCATATGGTTTTATTGGTTGCTTTTTGGAAATAGATTGCAAGACCTTTCTTCCTAGTCTTAGTCTGGAAGATCCACTGACACCTGTTCAGTATCAGAGCAACACACAACCTCCATTGAGAGGTGAGTGGTGGCAGCCACTTGAGGTACACTGGCCAGAAACTGAACCCAGGTCTCCCACATGGAAGGCGAGATGGGGGATACTAAGAAGGGACTTGGTCTTTCCTTTGGCTTCCTATTTGTTTCCTGTTTGCTTCCTGGGGTGATGTTTCCTCCCTGGAAACACTTCTTCACCCAAGGAACAGCGGGTCCTGTCCATAGCTGCAGATCAATCTCTTCCCCAATGAACACTAGCACTAGCTGAGCAGCAACTTCTGCTCAGAGGTCTGAGTTTCAGCTCTGTGGGTCTTTTCTCTAAATGTCTAAGTTTTAATAATTTCAACCTCTTTCCATTGTTTATTCAGTCCTTGGGGTGGTAGTTGCTTCCCCTATTTGATACCATGATACGTTAGTGTTCTCTTTTTGCCTTTTCAATAACCTACTTAACAATCAATTGCTGTTGTTGTTGTTAGGTGCTGTTGAGTTGGTTCTGACTCATAGTGACCCTATGCACAACCGACCAAAACACTGCTGGATCCTGTGCCATCCTTACACAATTGTTGTTATACTTGAGCCCATTGTTGCAGCCACTGATAATGTGTCAAAAGTACTTGAGACAAAATCTCACCATCCTTTCTGCTAAGGAGCATTCTGGCTGTACTTTTTCCAAGACAGATTTGTTCATTCTTCTGGCAGTCCCTGCTATATTCAATATTCTTCGACAACACCATAATTCAGAGGCATCAATTCTCCTTCGGTCTTCCTCATTCATTGTCCGGCTTCCACATGCATCTGAGGCAGAAAATACCATGACTTGGATCAGGCACACCTTAGTTCTCAAGATGGCATCTTTGCTTTTGAACATTTTAAAGAGGTCTTTTGCAGCAGGTTTGCCCAATGCAATACATCATTTGATTTCTTGACTGTTGCTTCCATGGGCATTGATCATGGATTCAAGTAAAATGAAATCCTTGACAACTTCAGTCTTTTCTGCGTTTATCCTGATGTTGCTTATTAGTACAGTTGTGAGGATTTTTATTTTCTTTATGTTGAGGTGTAATCCATACTGAAGGCTATAGTCTTTCATCTTCATCGGCAAGTGCTTCAAGTCCTCTTTGCTTTCAACAAAGATGTGTTATATGCATATTGAAGGTTGTTAATGAGTCTTCCTCTAATCCCGATGCCCCCTTCTTCCTCATACAGTCTAGCTTTTCATATTATTTGCTCAGCATACAGATTGAATAAGTATGGTAAAAGAATACAACCCTGACACATACTTTTCCTGAATTTAAACCATGCAGTATTCCCTTCTTCTGTTTGACCAACTGCCTCTTGATCTATGTACAAGTTCCTCACGAGCACAATTAAGTGTTCTGGAATTCCCATTCTTCGAAATGTTATCCATAATTTCTTATGATCCACACAATCAAATGCCTTTGTATAGTCAATAAAAGACAGGTAAACATCTTTCTGGTATGGTATTCAGTGCTTTCAGCCATGACCCATCTAACATCAGCAATGATATCCCTTGTTCCACATACTCTTCTGAATCCAGCCTGAATTTCTGACAGTTCCTCTTAGATGTACTGCAGCAACCACTTTTCAATTATCTTCAGCAAAATTTTACTTGTGTGTGATATTAATGATATTGTTCAGATAATTTCCTCATTCTGTTGGATCACCTTTCTTTGGAATCGGCACGAACGTGGATCTCTTCCAGTTGGTTGGCCAGGTAGCTGTCTTGGAAATTTCTTGGCATACACGAGTGAGAATCTCCAGCGCTGCATCCATTTGTTGAAACGTATCAGTTGGTATTCTGTCAAATCCTGGAGCCTTGTTTCTCACCAGTGCCTTCAGTGCAGCTTTGACCTTTTCCTTCAATACCATTGGTTCTTCATCATATGCTACCTCCTGAAATGGTTGAACGTCAACCAATTCTTTTGGTATAGTGACTCTGCATATTCCTTCAATCTTCTTTTAATGCTTCCCATGTCATTAAATATTTTTCCCAAAGAATCCTTCAGAATGGCAACCAAGGATTGAATTCTTTCTTTAGTTCTTTCGGTTTGAGGAATGGCAAATGTGTTCTTCCCTTTTGGTTTTCTAACTCCAGATCTTTGCATATTTCATTATAATACTTTACTCTGTCTTCTCAAGCCACCTTTTGAAATCTTCTGTTCAGCTCTTTTACTTCATAATTTCTTCCTTTCACTTTAGCTAGTCCGCATTCAAGAACAAATTTCAGAGTCTCTTCTGACATCCGTTTTGATTTTGTCTTTATTTCCTGTATTTTTAATGACCTTTTGCTTTCTTCATGTATGATGTCTTTGATGTCATCCCACAACTCGTCTGGTCTTCAGTCATTAGTGTTCAATACGTTATAGCCATTCTTGAGATGGTCTCAATTCAGGTGGGGTATATTCAAGGTCATACTTTGGCTCTCGTGGACTTGTTTTAATTTTTTTCAGCTTCAACATGAACCTGTATATGAGCAACTGATGATCCATTCTGCAGTCAGCCCCCAACCTTATTCTGACTGATGATACTGAGATTTTTCATCTTCTTTTTCCCTAAATGCAGTCAATTTGATGCCTATTTATTCTAACCGGTGAGGTCCACTTTTATAGTCATTGTTTATGTTGTTGAAAAAAAGGTATTTGCAATGAATAAGCCATTGTTCTTGTAAAATTCTATCATGCGATCTCTGAAGTCATTTCTATCACCAAGGCCATATTTTCCAACCACTGATACGTCTTCATTTCTAATGTTTGCATTCCAATCACCAATAATTTTCAATTTTGATTGCATGTTTGATCAATTTCAGACTGCAGAAGTTGGTAAAAATCTTCAGTTTCTTCATCTTTGCCTTTAGTGGTTGGTGTATAAATTTGAGTAATGGTCGTATTAACTGGTCTTCCATCACTGACAAGGTTGTAATTCAGGATAGATCTTGAAATGTTCTTTTTGATGATGAATATAACACCATTCCTCTTCAATTTGTCACTCTCTGCACAGTAGACCATATGATTGTATTATTCAAATTACCAATATTAGTCCATTTTAGCTCACTGATGCCTAGGATGTCAATGTTTATGTGTTCCATTTCATTTTTGATGACTTCCAATTTTCCTAGATTCATATTTTATGCCTTCCATATTCTGACTATTAATGGATGTTTGCAGCTATTTCTTCTCATTTTGAGTCATGCCACATCAGCAAATGAAGGTCCCCAAAGCTTTACTCCATCCACATCATTAAGGTCGACTCTACCTTGAGCAGGAAGCCCCTCCCCAGTTGTCTTTTGAGTGCCTTCCAACCCGAAGGGCTCATCTTCTGGCACTATATCAGACAATGTTCCATTGCTATTTATAAGGTTTTCATCGGCCAATTTTTTTCAGAAGTAGACCTCCTGGTCCTTCTTCCTAGTCTGTTTTAGTCCGTTTTAGACACTGAAACCTGTCCACCATGGGTGACCCTGCTGGTATCTGAAATACGGGTGGCATAGCTTCCAGCATCGCAGCAATACAAAAGCCGCCACAGTACAACCAACTGACATATGAGTGTTGGTACCCATCCATAGTTTTTAAATCATGTTATGATTACTGAAGCAATTCATATTAACCCTCTACAATAACACTTCCTCTTGAAAGTTTGTTTTGTTTTTAACCAATATTTTGCTTAGAATAATATGCCTGGTTCAAGAGAACTATGGAAAATACAGCTCTGACTGCCACTGAGTTGTTTCTGTTTTAATGATTTTATGTTTATTATATAAAACCCTATGGTGCTGTCCAAAAATGACATAAAATACTTGAGGTTTTTTTTTTTTTTACTATATCTATATTCACAGTTTGTTTCTTTTAATTTACCAATTAGAGTAATATTTGGGTTGGTCTGTTTTAGGAAGAAATATGTTTTAGTAAAAATGATTGAAATTATTTCTTTGAGGGACCGACATAAATCTAAACTAAATTATACAGATAATTGTTTAATTGAAATCTTCACAGAAACTATCAAAAAGAAAAGAAAATATATGCTGAGAAACTATTGGCAATGCAATCAATTAGAAAACAAACAAGCTTTAGGATTAGTAATGTAATTTATTGACATTGTAACCCTTTAACTTGCCCAACTGCCAAAAATAACTCACAATATTTTACATGTTAGTGTCTTAAAACTTTACATTACTGAATTTCCATTAAGGCCTATATATAAAATAGTACTTCACTAAAGAAGGAAAGAATAATCTACCATTAAGTGGATTTAACATGTAACTAAAGCTTATTTCTTTATATGCCTATGTTTAAAAATCATTTAATGGGAACCTTGCTAAGACTAATTACATACTTTTCTTTTATCTTAAACCCAGTACTTTATAAGTTTAGCTTATCTAAATTCTATGGTTCCTTCAAAAATAAAATGAAGTATCTTCACTAACCCCTTTTCTGATAATCCTTATGAGAATAGTTTTCTCTAAGACTCCAGACTTCTTCTCTGACATATATATACTGTCTTGTTTCACGATAATTTGTGTATATGTGATCTCTCCCTTACCACATTATGAACTTCTGGAGAATGCAGGCAATCATGCATCCTTATGTAAATCTCTCAAAGCAATTAACAGATTATCTTCCACAGAAGTGGAGCTGGATATATATTTACTGAATACAGAACTTTTCTGGATGACTCAGGGTTGTCATTCTAAATCCAGTGCTCACAGTATACTGAAATATAACAGTACCTTCCAAGATTATTATGGAATGGAAAAACATTTACCTCTATACTAAATGATCCCAAACTGGTATATTTTTAAAGTCTTTGTTATTAATTGTTGATTGCTGCAGGAGGATCATGCTGTGCTACAGTGTACAGTTTTTGACAGATAAGTGACCTTCAAATATGCAGGTAATGAATATGTTACATTCATCAGCAATATAGGTAATCTGCTTTTTTTAGGAAACGCTCAAAGAAAGTGTTAATCATATAAAAGGACACACCAGAGGCATGCTTCATCTTCTAAGATTTAGGGCTAATCTATGCAAGAATGACTTTCTATCTTAAGTCTAATTTATTTAAACAACAGTTGTTAAGAAAAAGAAGGCATGTTATGCTGAATTTCTCACCGCTCTGAACATATTACGCATTCACTTAAAACTGGGTCAGGAAAAGCCAGTAATATTATTAAAAATACTCCAAAATGCCTAACAAGGCAGTATTTTTTAACCCTTTCCATAGATATTTATAATTAAAACCTTGGTTTTAGTTGTCAGGGCAATGGAAATTCCCTGAGGCATTGCTTGAGCATTTATATAAAAAAAGACCCTGAATTAATTAGCCTACATAAATGTGCCCTGATTTGCCTACTCATTTTTTTCTAATATTTCACACACACAAAAAAAAAAATGCTTATCTTTACAATGAAGACCAGAAAATGGACCTAAAATAGAGATCAGAACTATCAATCACACAAATAATTTATGACACTACTTAGAATATATGCATAATTTATGGCAGTAAAAATATAATTTGCAAAACCTATAGAGACAAAGTTGACTTTAGCAAGCTTGACTAAGTGAGGTGGGGCGGGTTGCTCATGGGCTTCTCAGAACCAGGAGGAGCGTGAGTGAGACCAGCACTGCCACTATCTCAGGAATAAGACCTTCTCAGGCAGACATGGGTCAAGACTCAGCTCATTCACAGGGCCCTCCTTCCTGGAAGCTGAGGAAATACCCTGAAAGCCACAAGCAGATCAAGGCTACAGAGAAATTCCTGCCCAACATACCTTTTTTAGAACAAACTTTCTGTGGTGTAAATGGAGAGGAAAAGCAAATTCTGAAACACAGCCTATATCCTGGGAACCTCTATTGGTAATATTTTCTTAATGAAATGCTACTGTCAGAAATTATCAGCTTTGCTAATAGGAAATATTACTACAAAGTCTCTGTGAGCTAGAATCGACTCAATGGCAATGGGTTTTTGTTGATAGTGATAACAATAATAATACTTGGAACTTAAAATTGTGTTGCATTTTATATTTCAAAGGAACAAAGCTAAAGATACTTGAAAAGAAGACACAAATAAAAAAAAAAAAATACCAAAATCAAAATTTAAAACAAGCAATTTCCACATATTCAAAGAAGAAAGAGGAGGAGCTCGGGAAGGAGCTAAAAAAAAAAAAAAGAAGAAGAAGAAGGAGGAGGAATAAGATGTGGAGAGAAATTTTAAAAAATTAAATAAACTAAAATATAAAGAAGAAAAAGTAGGTGGGGTTACTCTTTTTTTCCTAAAAAGGACAATTGTCTATTAATGCTAAGGTCCCCTACCTGACAAAATTTTCATACAGTTTTATTGAATCACAATTATTTATAAGAAATGTTAAAAATTAAAATTTCTACAATACTAAATTTGTGTACCAAACCATAAACTTCATTTTTCAATTCACGAATCCCGGAGGATCTGGCCTAGAAGTCAGGCAAGAATTTTGAAGAATGGTACAAAACAAAAAGATTGTGTAGTCACAGATTCACAGGAACAAGGAAGATATACTGAGCAAATTTTGGAATGGCTGGCAGGCATTTTCTTTCCTTATTTGGAATAAAGAGGTAATTTTGAACAAGGTTATACTGAGTAGGAAAGTTCTTATTGTTTTAAACTGAGAAGGCAAGTTCTAATTATTTAGCTTAGGTTTCCGTTTCGGGGAGAATCAATTGATTGACTTGGGTTTGGGCTCCTGGGAAGTTTAGGCATTTATGAGAAATATAAACATAGGTTTTGGTTTGCTGACATGGGGCTTAGCATAAGTAACTCCATTTTGGGCCTAGCATAGTCAGGTTAACAGGTGGAAAATAACAGTTATTGAGTAAGGGAATGTGTCATCTTGGTGGATATATTGGAAAGTGCCTCCTCATTTAAAGCCCTAGAAGTGTTCTGGAGGAAATCCCATTACCTTGTGGTGATTCACGTGGTCTTATTTACCTTCAAGTGGCAGAGTAGGTTTGCTGTTCTCTTGAGTCCTTTTTAGAAAGGTCTGTATTTTCTTTTACTAGCTGTATCTTAAATGCGTAGTTTTCCCACCTGCCTGTATCTGCATATTTCCAGAAAGCAAAGACCAGAAAATTATTTTTCTGGATTTTCCCCCCAAGGAGTATGTAATGTATTATTTCTACACAAAGTCGGTGCTCAGTAAAATGTTGGCCTGGTGGAACTCAAAGATGCAGGGTTGTATTAAAAAGGAAAAGACAACCTCAATACTTTTTAACAGGCGTTAGCACACTTTGTTTCTATACAGGGGCAGAGAGACAATATTTTAGGCTTTGAGGGCTACATGTGGCTTCTGTTACATATTTGTCTTTATTTATTTATTATGATTAACATTCTTAGCTCTTGGGCTGGATATGGCCGTAGTTCGCCAAACCCACTCTGTAAGTGATTTGGGCTCATCTTTTAGGCGTATTCCACTTAACCTAGGTAATGATGCATATAATTAATTAGATACTTTAAAAATAGTTAAATTAACCATAATATGTTAATGAGCTGTGACAATTTCGACTTTTCATATAGGGATTTATTATAGTTTTATACGTATAGGTGTATAGATATGGATATGGGTATAGATGATATCGACATAGATAGAGATATACCAAACCTAACCATTGCCATCGAGTAGATGGTGACTCATAGCTACCCTCGAGGACAGAGTAGAACTGCCCCATAGGGTTTCCTAGGAGTGGCTGGTGGATTTGAACTGCCGATCTTTTGATTAAGAGCCGTAGCTCTTAACCACAGTGCAGCCAGGACTCCAGATATAGATACAGATAGTTGTTAATTCTATTTTAATTATTAAAATATATTTAATTAACTGGAGTAAAGTGGGGGCATCAAATTAAGCCTGCCTCTCCAAAAGCAGTTTTAATTACCAAATTTAAGGCCAAAGAATGCCTAAAGCGAGTGGTCTTCTTTCAGTGTCACGCTCTTTGAATGAAAACCACCTTCACGTATACATCAGAACGAACTTACGCTCCTCTCTTCAATCTCCTTCTCCTTTCCTTTTCTCTTGCCTTCCTTGTTTCCTCATCTTCTGGTTCAGGTTCTGGGTCATCCTCATTTATAACATCTCTGGTCCGTTTCCTCTTTGGTCTCAAGCTTTCTCTTCGGGGTAGTTTCTCTTCCTCTTCACCTGAACACAGCAGATAATGGGTCAATGAGCAATCTCAGAAGTGCTCTCTCCTGCTACCAAATGCATTTTCCTTTTTAATTACTAGTGTCACCCACCTGAAACCAGAATCTAGGAATTCTCCATATCACGATAAGATGCAGCATGTCATACATATTTCATAGTCTTCCATTTGAATAAATTTATGTAGATTTTCATTTCCTTTGTGGTTCGTCTCTCAAATAGGGGAATGTGGATCCCCAAATTTTAATAATCCTTGTATTCCCAGTCTTCATTTACTTGGGTAATTAGATGGCTTACACTTTTATGTCATACCCAGGACCTCTAAGACAACTATTGAAACCAAATCCAAGTTTAGAGATTTCTAATTCCAACACATAAAGGAGTGATTAACCACTATGTGTTTACTACTACTTCTATGTTAGAACAAAGGAGGGACTGACAAGGAAATGATACAAACTAGGATTTTGGAGAAATTCATTAGGTCCTCAAGATTCCTCTAATTCAAATTACCTTTCTTCTTGGTTCCAAATATATTCTTCTCGTTCCTAAATATTTCCTGTCACTCTCCTTACATGAAATTGTTGGTAAGCCCAGTGGCTTGATCATTCTATCCTTATGAATAGAAATGGGTAATTTCTAAATACAAACAACATGGAACTTAGAGAAATGACAGCACTATATTTTTACTGAGCAACTAACAATTAATGCCTCAGATGTCCATAACTTCTTAGGAATCCTCTGGGTAAAAAATAGATCATTCAGTCCCCTCCTTCACAGAGTTTATAATATACATTCCTACTTCACTTTCATGTCTGTTGTTTTTTAATTTCTCATGTCCTTTAGAATAAACTATCATAAAAAAATCAAATATTACTCGCAGTTATCACTATCGTCTTAAATAGAAGCTACTGTAAGGAAAAAAATTAAGCTTCAACCGAAAACAATGAATTGTCTGTAGCATATCCTTCTGTGTTTTCTGATTCTGATTCTATGGGAGCTATTTTATGATTGTGCAACTTCCAGATCACTAGACACCGAAGCAAAAGAATTGTTGTCTATAGACATGCAAATGAATTATGTTCGGTGGTGGTCAATGGGTCTGCCCTTTAAAAAAAACCCAGTTTGCCTATATTTACACAGTCATTTCAATATTTCTGATCTATTAATGGTTCTGTTATTTGGATTTTCCTTTGAACTCTTTGTAACACCTCACCAGTTTCTTCATTAATGAGTTAAACGTGTTGGTTTTTAACATATGAGAGTCATGATTTTACCTTTTTTAGAAATTATCTTTTAATGCTACTTTTGAAACATTTTTATTGATATTTCAGATCTAAAATCTATTACCTATATTTCTAAATTTAAGACAGAGAGAGAAACAAAAGGATAGCTTTTCCGAGTTTTAAAAAACTATACTCTCTCATCAAAACCAAGAACAAGTTTCTATGTGTAAAATATTGTGTCAAATGTTGTATGTTATTTGAACCCAATTTTGGCATTCTGAAAATTTATCCAGCCTTTATTAGTCATATTAATCATTAATTATGAAGAAGACAAGAGCCTGACAGGAGTTCACAAACAATTTCACCTACACGTAAGAAGTCAAGGAGCCACTACAAAAACCAGTTGCCTATGAGTCGATTCAGACTTATGGCAACCCCATGTGTGTCAAAGTAGAACTGTACTTTATAGGGTTTTCAATGGCTGACTTTTCAGAAGTAGATCACCAGGCCTTTCTTCTGAGGTGCCTCTCAGTGGACTGGAACCTCCAACCTTTTGGTTAGCAGCAGAAGGCATTAACAGTTTGCACCACACAGGGACTCCAAGTAACCACTCAGAGTCTGCATTTTTTGTATTGTTGTTGAGTTGATGCTGACTCAAGGCAACCCCGTGTGTACGAGTAAAACTGTTCCATAGGATTTTCAAGGCTGTGACTTTTTGAAAGCAGATCACCAGGCCTGTCTTCCTGGTCCATGTATGTTCAAATCTCCATCATTTTGGCTAGATGTCAAGTTGTAACCATTTGTGCCACTCAGGGATGCTTATTTCTTGTATTAGGACTAACCTACTAAACTCTTTCCTTTAGGATTTGCATAGTTTTACCATGGTTGAATAGAGCCCTGCATGGTGGCACAAATGGTTAAGTGCTCGGCTGCTAGCTGGAAGGTTGGCAGTCAGAACTCACCCAGCAGCTCCGTGGAAGAAAGACCTGGTGATTTGTTTCTATACAGATTACAGCCAAGAAAACGCTATGAGGCAGTTCTACTCTGTCACAAGAGGTCGCTATGAGTTGAAATCAACTCAGTGGCACTAACCACAACAACCATAGTTGAAATGTGTATCATTAAATTTATCTTTACCGTTTAGAAACAAAAACACAGTCTTCTATCCTTTAACTGGTTTCCAAATATTCAAATTCTAAAAAAATGAACATTTGTATGGTTGACTACTAAATCAGATCTGCATACAATACTACTTTTTGGGCAACTTATGAATTGGGTGGTATGGGTGTGTGGCAATTGAACGGAATCAGAGCGGAGATTCCATTCGCTTAGCTTAATCTCTTTTCGGAGACAATCAAATATCACCCCCCCACCCCACCCCACAAAGTAAAAAGACGAATCCCCTGAATTCACTTCTATGCCACAGGAACTATATCTGTAGACTGTGCCCCCCAGGCTCATCCCCACTTACTTGAGCTTTCCTCAGAATCTTCTTCTTTTTCCTCCACTTGGATTTGTACCACGGAAGAAAAAACAAATAACAGCAATTGTTTAATTGCCGGTACAACGGTTAGTCACTGGTTTTTACTTTTATTATTTTTATCACAATATTTTTTGTGCAGTAAATAAAACCTATTTCAATAAACTTGTCAAAATGGCTATTATTTATTAAAGATATGCCACTATAGCATCTAATACAATGTTACGTTAAGGCTTCTCTGCTTCATTGCCTTCAAAGATTGGCAAAACATATCAGTTGTGAGCTTGTCAGCACAATTCAAAATAACTTCAACCGAAATAAATCTGTATCACAACCGGTAGACTTGGAGTATGCTTGGTCGTTTCGTTCTCTGATAAATTGAATTGTTAGTAAACTATCTCCACATGCACAAACCAGTTTGGTTATTATAACCAAGTTAACTAGTTAGAAATACAGAACTATTTGCACAGTTGCCCAGTATCAAAGCATCTTTCAAAAAATGCTTAAAGACTGAATGTTTCTATTTCAGTTATTTCTATACGTATTATATTGATATGCTCTAAATTTCTCAATATACAATTTGCCTTGGCAATAGACAGATGATTTTACAATTACTTCCAAGACTTACAGTATGTCTTCTGTTTACTGCTTATCCCACAACTCATGCAGCATCTTGTGTTTGGTTTTATTCTGTTTTTATAAAGGCATATTAAGGTTTTATAAATTTTTTAATGGTACAGTAATATGGGAAAAATATATTAATTGGCAGATTTTTTTTTTCCCTTGTCAGCCTAATACCCATTTATCACAGGTTTACTTAGTCACCCAGAGATAGAGCTGTGTAACTCGCCATGGTGAAAACTGTTATTTTTTTAACTGCCATAAAGTAGGCCCCCAACTCATGGCAACCTATGCACAACAGACGGAAATGCTGCCCAGTCCTGTGCCATCCCTGTGGTCAACTGAGGATTGGACCGTTGTCATCCGTAAGCTTTTCCTTAGGTGATTTTTGGAAGTAGATTGCCAGGCCTTTCTCCCCAGCTCATCTTAGTCTGGAAGTTCTGATGAAACCTGATCAGCATCATAGCAACACACAAGCCTCCACTGACAGATGAGAGGCAGCTGTGCATGAGGTGCATTAGCTGAAAATCGAACACAGGTCGCCTGCATGGAAGGTGAAAATTTTACCAGTGGATCACCACAGACCCCGTGGTGAAAATTAGCCTATTTCTTAAAAATCATAGTGTAGTAAGTTGTTTATAAATATTAATTTTGTTATTTTTTAAGGTGAATGAGTATAGATTAAAAATAAAAAAGCAAAGATGACAATGTTGCTGTGAATAGAGGAAACAACATCCGGTGTTGTTTCTGCTCACACACTGTCAAAGGTTATTATTCAGAATTTAACAGGCATACTGAAAAGGCAACCCATGCCCAGAGTTTAAATTCCATTCACAAAGAAGATTATTGTAAAAGCATTTTTTGCCTTTAATCATTATCTGCATAAAAGTTTTTAGGATATGCAAAAATGTTATCACTCGCCATCAGCCACAGAATGTGAAGATAAATGTTCTTTTGTTCTGAGTGGATATATGCCTTCTGTTGCTGGCTGTAACTGCATCCGTACAGAACAAAGATCTTTATGTCACTACTGAGAGTTTGCAATAATGAAGGCACACACTTCTAAGAAGATATTCTGCATTCAACAATAGGTCATGGTCTTTTATTTTTAATTAATGCTGCCACTAAGTTTTCTGTTTTTTGTTTTCAGTCAAAGAAGAATTCCCTAGGAAGGCATTTTAAATGATATAAGACTAGCCTTGGAGCAGGGTCTTATTAATGTGTATAATATAGAAACAGCTGAGGACAAATAGCACATGCTGACACCCAGCCTATTCCGCAACATGCATGGCCAAAGCACGTTTTTAAAAATTTGCACAATATATTGCGCTGATCTGTAATGCTTAACTCACTAGAACATGATTAAACAAAGTTAATTAGATGAAATAGAAAAAAACAACTACTAAATGAAAAAAATATAAGCAAATCTTATATATTAATCTTATATCTTATATATTAAATAAAAACAGCAGAATCAGATATCCCAAGTCAAAGAGATGAGCAACAAATCAATTTCCTCTAATAACCAGGAGAAAGAAAACGCAAGGCTGGAGTCATGGATCATTTTTCTCTAGTACAGGAAGGACAGTTATAATCATTAAAATAAAATCAAAAAATCCATAAAGGGAGAAATCCCCAGTTATAAGTGGAAAGCTAAGAGAAAGCTGTATGTTCTAAGTGATACAGTGGAAAATATTGCAGGATTAACCTCTTCCCTCCTTTGAGCTGGCTTTCCAGTTGGGATGCTGGTCGGTGCACAACCATCTCCACATTCTTCTTAAGTGCCTTCTTTGCTCAACAGCGTTCCTTTGTCAGGCAGTTGTTGGGCTTGAAGACTTCGGCCAGTTGAGTCAGGGGGACAAAACAGTCATTTCTGTAGTCATTGTGAAAATAATTGGGCTATTTTTGATTCAAACCCTCAGCAGAGGCATCATCAGCCTCAAGGACAAAACAATAGGGCTGTGACCAAGAGATTGAAGACTCCAAGATCCTCAAACCAAGTTTGACTTAATGGAACATTATTTGGCCTGAAAAGTAACTGTCAACATTGGTCTATATCCCCTTCACCTCAAAGCAATGCTATGAAACCAAGCTAAGGAATCCCTGCAGGATAACAGCCTGTGCAAAGGAAGTCTCAAAACACTTTCAATGGGAGCTTCAGACTGTCTTTCCCTACTCAGACAATTTTTGGAATGGCCTGTTGCCATCTCTTCTCTCTGCAATCCCTATTGCATATTCCTGATCATATGATTCCTTCATGTTTTGGCTGTTCCCCAAAGGCTATAGATTATGGACTTTAAAAATAACCTTCTCTCCTGAGGAGTGATGAGAGGACACTGTAAGGAGAGGATAGGGAGGTCCTGTCAAAATGTTGGAGGCAGCAAGCAAAACTGTGTGCTGAAGTATGCTTATTTAAGAGACGAATATGCAATAGGAGCAGATGAACTCCTAGGCAACCCAGATCTCATTCATGCAAATAGACCCAGTAATTAGAAGCAGTATAAGGAAACAACAGGAAAACATCACATTTCAGAGACATTGAAGTCCTTCAGAAAAGTAGATATTGTCCTGGGCTTTGTTTCTCAGTCTATAAGTGTTTTAAGTAGTTTCTGTTTCTTCAGTGTCACAGAGTGACCAGGTGGGCTAGGAGTTGAATGGTATTGCCTGTTCCTCTTATCCACATTTGGCTTTTGAGGTGATGGTTGGCACCGGGTTATTACTTCAGAAACTGAAAATTATTATATTTATGCAATTAGCATTTACATGTATACAGAAAGGCATCAATCACTGTGCAAAATACCCTGGGGTAGAAGTTTGTAGGCTGGAAAAGAAAATTAAAAAACTAGCTGTCATCAAGTCGATTCCAATTCATGGCGACCCTATGTGCGCCAGAGAAGAACTGTGCTCCGTAAGATTTTCAATAGCTGATTTTCTGGAAGTAGATCACCAGGCCTTTCTTCCAAGGCACCTGGGGATGCACTTGAACCTCCAACCTTTCGGTTAGCAGCTGAAAATGTTAACTGTTTGCACCATCCAGGGACTCCAGAAAAGAAAATACTGCTGCCTTTAAGGAGCCTTGCATCATTATAAATGTCCCTAGGCTGGGGCAGTTCTAATGGCTTCCACTCGGCTTTTCCTACCATAATAGCCCTTAATCCTTAATCTACTTGTCAGGGATCCAATATGGGTGTTCTGCCAATTGCTGAGTATGTCTATTCCAATTATGCATTCTGGAACTGGGAAATCCCTACAGGATGGATTCGGGGACTCACTGGTCCCACTCTGAGACAAACCTGAGCTAAGACTCCATTAATAACCTGACCTCCATACACCCCCACACTCTGACTGGTGGGCCACAGTGATGTTTTGACTCTCCTGGAATTAATGTCAGTTTAGAGCCAGTATCCAGTAGTGCCTCAAAAGTCTGATTATTTCCTTTTCCCCAGTGAACAATCACTCTTGTAAAAGGTCGTAGATCACTTTGGGGAAGACTGGGAGAAAGATTAACAGTATAAATTTTTGGCAGTATATGGGGGTCCTTCCTCAAGTGGACCCAACCTTCCCTTTGTTCAAGGGGTTGTGGGTCCTTAAGCTCAAATCTGGAAAATGATTGAGGGACCATGACTCTCTATTCTGGCGACTTGAGTTAGACTGCCGTTCACTTGACCTAGAATTCTTCCACTTGTACTGATAAAGTACATATTTAGTAAATTTCTTATCTATTTCACTCCTAGGGACACCATGACTAAGTAGCCAATGCCATAAAGTCCATATGATTACTACTTTGATTCCATGGTCCGTTATGGTAACCACATCCACCTTGCCTTTGTCAACTGAGTGCGGCCACTTGGCTCCTTCTGCCACAGTCCAATCAGCCTCATTGCAGTTAGGTGTCTTAATTCAGTTAGGGCAGTTTCCACTGTCGAATCAGACACTGAAAACCTCATGGAGTACAGTTTTACTCTGATACACATGAGATTTGTAAAAATGGCACAGTGGTGACAGACATCCTCATCTAACTCCATAACGGGGGAGGAGACAGAATCAACATCATCAGCATCAGCGCAAGGCTGATTCCTATCAGGTAGAGGTCATACATACCTCCACTCTCCAACCTTTTTACCAGTTCTACACCAGCCATGCCTCCCAGGGCATTCTCTATTTTTCTGCTGGGTTTGATAATTCATTGTAATGGCCACACAGAACTCAAAGACCATACTCACAGTTACTGGGTTTCTTAGGGAAATAACAGGTTACAATTAAAGATCAGGATCAACTTGGGAGTAACAGAAACAACTCAGGATACAGTTTTTCGATCAGGACAGCTTCTCAGCCATGCCCCCATAAAGGCATCTCTCTTGGCCCTCGGCTCTTGGCCTGCCCTCTGCAGTGCTCAGGTAAGTGTTACAAACTCATTAGCTCCACCAATAAGTGCCTAGAGGCACCCTACTCTGTCAGTAAGACTCAACATGAAGGTGCTCAGCTCTTTTGTTCCATGGGTCAGCATGCCCATTGTAGCTGCCTAGCTCCATGGGCTGGGAAACCACGGGGCTGTCTTGTACAGGTCTTCTGGTTCTGCTGCTGTCATTTCTCTGCCACTAAACTCTGCCATTCTTGCCACCTCTTCTCATCAACTTGCTGCCGCTATGCCATCTCTTGCTGTCTTCAGTGTTACAGCTCTCTCTGTCTCCTGCATCTAAGAGGTTCTCAGCACCCTGGGTCCAAAGGACGCACTCCACTCCCAGCTGTTCTTCTTGATGGTAATGAGATCCCCCTTTCACCACGGGGATTGGCTTCCTTTAAGCCGAACAGGATGACAAAACTGACCAATCACCTCATTATGGGTACATATACTTTATTTGCATGGTCCCACACCCTCAAGTGTTCCATGCATCTTATTTGAATTATTAGCAAGCTGTCCAATCCCCCTGGTGGGCCACAAGCACCTTGTTTGCATAGTCCTACCCGATCATTTTGTGGGAATCTCAAGACCATGGCTAGAAAGGCCATATTACAGTAACTCACTACACCACAGGGTCACTATGTGTTGGAGTCAACTCAACGGCAACTGGTACTTTACTAAAATTCAAAAAAAACCCAAAAGGTAAACCAAACCAAATTTCAAAAGGAGTGAGTAAAGTTAGCCCTAAGGAAGAATTTTCCATCACTGAGCCACTTGGATACTGAGTTGAGTCACCAAATCATACTGAGGTATCATCTCTCCTGAAGCTGATGACCCAACCTTTTGCTTCCATTCATTTATTACACCACTGGTTGGTGTCAAGTAGAAAACAGAAGCTACTGTCTAGGAAATTGAATAAGGCTGACGGGGTGTGATTCTTCTTCCTCTAGAATAATATCTATCCAGGACATTAACTCTGATTCAGTGTAGCTCAGCAGTTCCCATTACTTTTGTTATTTTCTAGGTTAGAACAAGAGGATGCTCATGACATTTGTTTATAACAATCCGAAGTCCTTCAAATAATGGAATTAAGCATGATATTTTGAAAGTCATTGAATGAATAGAATTATTTAGTTCTGTGAGTCAGAATCGACTGGACAGCAAT